>OX335684.1:10325000-12725000 GCA_946894065.1 Acleris literana | reverse complement strand
GACAATGTTTTAAGTGCGTGAGTATCATCTACATAGTTCTTATTGTATGAAAATAATCAATATTCCATATGTATCTTTGTCAACTGAACTTGATGTGTATTTATCGCACCTTTAGAACAATAATGACCTAATTCAACATTTGTGCTTTCATACTTCGAGTCATAAATTTATTATCATAGAGACCTAACTCGAAATTTAAAATTTCTCAATTAGGTCACTATTGTTCTGAAGGTGCGTTATGTGCAATAACATTTTATTATTATTTATTATTATTATCTAGGACCACTGGTAGCAAAAGTACATTGGTAGATTATGTAGTAGTAAGATTTTTTTTGTTACAATATTCCGGTCGGCCGTTGCGGTTTTGTAAACAATTATTTTACCTCCTACAGTATCAGTAATAGAACTTGGTATTTACGGGTAACAAGGGAAAACCAAAATAAAATTAAGTTACGTGAATTATATCACGTCCAATTTTTGAACGCCACCTAGGATTATGGTACCAGTAATCTACCGGCACCAATGATGGACACTTGTTTCTTATTTCACAGAATATAAAGGTTATTAATTTGTTTTGCAATAATCGATTTGTGACCGTATGATGTTTGAATTAAGAGTTAAGTATCCATTATTGATGCCTGGCAACACTGTTCAACTGTTCAACACTGGTGCCATGGCCCTAATATCCTCTAGTCTAGATCACTGCGATTGGGTATCGGGCCTGTAAAGCTGGCTGCATTCAAATGTTTCAGCCTACCTATTAGCCATATATTACTTACCATATTAAATTTTATATAAAATACTTTTTATCGAATAAACAGCTGGGTGAAGGTCGTCTCCTATTCGGATCTTAGACCATTAAAAAAGTTCCTATTTGTGAATAACCTTAGTAGACAGTTAATTGTACTTTACGTGACGGTTGCGTCATTAGTGTCATTACAGGCATTACAATATGAGTGTGGTTTATGAAACGAGCCGCAAGGTGAGTTTCATAATAGATCACACGAGTGTTGTAATGCCAATTACGTAGAGTCGCGTACAATACTTTATCTACATATATATATTATAAGTTCTTTAAGATGGGTTCAGAAGTCGAAAGGAAAATGACCAGCGTAACCTGTGTTATTAGGTGACAGTGACAACGATGGCAGCTATCACGTAATTTTGAAGGTAATGAGAATCAAATTTGGAACATCTTCCAAAATGAACAGCTATCATCGCTGTCACCTACTACAACAGGTAACGCTGGTCATTCCCTACGGATTTTGAACGCATAATAGAGGACTTATGATGTGTGTAGATAAACGAATGTAGGTACCTATTTCTAAGCCACTATGGAATGGAACTACGTCAAAGTTACGTAGTAAAGTCGAATCCTAAAAGTTTCCTAGGATTTTATTGATTACGTCATTTTGAGTTACTTCCATAGTGAAACAGAAATCCATTTGTTTGATACATCAAACTTGATCCATACTGCCGTAATAAATAGTGTACCAGCAAAGGAGACGGCAAACTGTAATACTACCCTCCTGCGGAAAAAAAGGCGCATCTACTATAGGAATTGTATTGACACATCCCACCTTATATATCCTGCGAGTTTAATAGGTATGCTTCTTACTGATGTCCAAGTTGCGGAAAGTTTCCAAAAAGTTGGAAAAGTTCTAAGAAATTTCCGGAAACTTTTCTAGAAATATAGGAAATTTCAATTTAAGAAACGGAAAGTTTCAATCCCCATACAAAATTGTGAGAAGTTTCCGAAATTTACCAACATGAAATGATCCGCAATTTTGAAAAGTTTCCTTTGGCACATCAGTTCTTTATGAATTAATTCAGGGGTCGTATACCGGTATTCATTAAAATTTAAATATCTTCCTTAATTTGCAACATTTCCTTAATATTTTCAATCGTAATTTAGGTAATAACACTGTATATATTAATAAATTTATGTTGATGAAAAAAAAAGCAATAAAACGAGATGACACTATTATCATGCAGTTAAACGCCTTTTCTTCTTTGGTGTCATAATATGTCATGACAGCTAGCGATAAGGATTCGAGGGCAGAGTGAAAAGTCTAGAAAAAAAAAAATTTTTTTTTTTGTTGGTAAATGTAAATATTTATATTTCAACGTAGTCCCCATTTAACTCAATACACTTGGTCCATCGCTTTTCTAGCTTTTCGATTCCTCCGTATAGTACGATTTCTCCAACACTTCAAAATACGCATTGGTTTCTGCGATGATTTCTTTGTTGGAACCAAATCTTTTTCCACCAAGCCATTTCTTCAAGTTTGGGAAAAGAAAATAGTCGCAGGGGGCTAAATCAGGAGAATAAGCCATTCGTAACGCAGCTCGTGGATTTTAGCCATAGCAACGGCACAAGTGTGGACTAGTGCGTTGTCTTGGTGAAAAATGATTTTCTTTTTCGCCAAATGGGGTCGTTTTTCCACTAAAACTTCATGAAATTGCTGTAACAAGTTGGCATAATATTCGCCGTTAATCGTTTTACCTTTCTGAAGGTAATCAACATACACGAGCATCCCAGAAGACAGTAGCCATAACTTTATTCGCAGATAAAACTGCTTTGGCCTTCTTTGGTGCAGGTTCACCTGAAGCAATCCATTGTTTTGACTGCTCCTTGGTTTTTGGTGTATGATGATGAATCCAGGTTTCGTCAACAGTTATGAAACGACGCAAGAAGTCCTTTTCATTACACCTAAACTTCGCCAAACATGCCTCTGACAGGGTCACCCTAGTGCGTTTTTGATCCACTGTGAGCAATCGCGGCACCCAACGGGCGGAGAGCTTCTTCATATCCAAACAAGTGTGAAGGATATTACGAACCCGTTCGTCTGAAATGCTTACAATATCAGCTATCTCACGGACCTTTACTCTTCGGTCGTTCAATACGATGTCATGGATTTTGGTGATCATCTCTGGTGTAGTGACTTCAACTGGGCGTCCGGGTCGGTCGGCGTCAGCAGTGCTTTTACGGCCACAACGAAAATCCGTAAACCACTTGTGGATCATTTTAATCGATGGAGCAGAGTTCCCCTAATATGTGTCTAATTTTTTTTTTTGTTTCCGTAATTGTTATTTTTCGCAAAAAATAATGTTTAATCAGAACACGAAACTCACTTTTCTCCATGTTTGCAAACACCAAAGTGATTGTTTTGTTTTTCATAGCTGCCAAAAAAAACCAGCCGTGCGAACTGGCTGAAAATATACGATTTACTTCCAAAAAGGCTGCATTACAACTTGACATTAATGAATTTGTGAAAAAAATACCCCTAATATGATTTTTACCAGACTTCTCACTATGCCGTCGTAATTATTGTTGAGGAACACCAATCAACAAAACCCATAATTATCTACGTACGTAAAAACAAGTATTAAAATTGACAAGGATTTACTTTGACGTGTTTACTGCGATTTGACAATGCCTGACCTATGCAATCATTTATCACATTTAAAGCTGTCATTTCCTCATACAGACTAACAATTTTAAGAAATATGTTAATATCGGCTAAATTTAGCTACTTACCTAATAATTTCAGAACTTATATTCAAGTAAATAATTCAGGTAATCACAAAAAAACCGGTCACGTGCGAATCGGACTCGCGCACCGAGGGTTCTGTAAGATAATATGGTTGGAAAACGCAAATCTACGTAGATTCTTAACATGTTAAGTAGAATTAGGTTCGAGAAATACTCATTTTGTTATGAACTTTATTTTTTATGCAATAAGGTCAATTTTGATTAGCCTAAATTTTAATAGAGATTTTTACAGTTTTTTGTAAATTTTTCCAACTGTTAGTATCAGTACCTACCTAATTATCTTTATTTACCCATAAACTTCGGAGATAAGGGGGCGGGGCGGTCATTATAAATTTTTGGCTCTAATCTAAAACAAAAAGACAGTCACGGAAAATTATAAAAAAATTAGTTTGCTATAATCAAATCACTTTCATTTTTCTACCCCTCATTTTACTAAAATCCGATGCGGGCAAGCAAGTTATACAACTATGCCAAATTTCAAGCTAATAGGTACGTAGCTTCTATAATTTCAGTGAGAACTGCTGTGACATACAGACAGACAGACACCGAAGTCTCACCATAAGGGTTCCTTTTTTAACCATTTTGGTACGGAACCCTGAAAATAATTATTATGTTAAGATAATGTGTAATATGGTAAGGTAGAGTCATAGAAATGAGTCCAATAAAAAAAAACTCAACACAGCAGCGCGTCGATTGCCTATAACAAACATTAACTCGACGAAGAGCTACTTATGAATTAGCATTAATTCCTAACCTAAAATAAGCTAGTATTGCAGTGCCTGCATTTCCCGCACTTCCCCCATAAGCTAATATTGTTATCATTGGGGTAGA
This sequence comes from Acleris literana, assembly GCA_946894065.1. NCBI lineage: Eukaryota > Metazoa > Arthropoda > Insecta > Lepidoptera > Tortricidae > Acleris > Acleris literana. The sequence continues at coordinate 12,720,613 of OX335684.1, read as the reverse complement.
CTCACACCCCATGTGTGTACGCAAGGTCGTCCGAGGCTGCGCGCGCAGCGTCGGTCGCCGCGTGCCGCGCGCTCAAGCACTCAGTCGATCGGAGTCGCGCCGCGAGGATAGACCCCCACCCAGGGCCTCGCCCGCTCGTAAAAAACACCGAAAACAAAATAAAACAAACAACCGAACGTGTTCATTTAACTTGAAGACGCTTCAAGAAAACGAACAATAAAATCCAGTGTTTTTTTTAAGTGAGTGCGATCAGCTGACCGGCTTAATTTAACAACCCCTTTAAACCCAAATTATCAGGTGAGTTTACCTAAGGATGCATTGGTTAGCGCGGCGTATAAGTGTTCTCGCATAGTTCACAGTTTGAAAGTATTTCAAGGCGATCGTGGTTCTAGGTACATAGGTCTTACATTGGATATCTATTCTGCAAGAGCGGGGATTTTATAAAATTGTTAGATAAACACTGGTGAAGCTTATTAACGCATTTTGATACAAAACACGAATTACCCACATATTCACGACAACGCAACGTGTCAGCGCTGAAACTTTTACCCTAAATTCAAACAAACTAATTTTATTAATTTTTATGTAAGCAACTAAAATAGGTACTAATGTAGTGAGTCAGTGATTACGTTAGTCCAAATTAATTTTCCCGTGATGTAATCAGTTAAAAATAGAACTAACTCATAATTTTTTTGCATGAGTATTCAAGGAAAGTTATATATTTATCCTGATTTCTGTCACTGAACACATACGCATGCATCATTCAGTTATATGTTTAAGTGCCTAGGTATATGAGCACAAGAACAAACACTTTGAAAACATTTGACAACTAAAATACACATGAAAAACTAAGGAAATAATAAAGGGAACTTATTGATGGGCCGTTAACTCACGTGTTACACCAATAAACCATTTACTTATTGATTGACTTGTCGATTGTAAACTTAAATTTCCAAAAGATGCAGTAGCTAAGGCTTCGCTCAGCCAAAACGTTGACGTCTTTCACTTTGGACTGCATTTGGAAAGCTAAAATAAAAAATAACACGCGTTTGATGGCCGAGTTAAAAAGAAAGAAACGTGAAGGTCAGTAAAGTCACCGTCGGCGAGAATGTGATTTAGCATATGACTCATATTTTTAGGAAAAGAACTTGTTAATGTACGAGATCAGCGGATAAATAGCCACAGAATTTGAATTAATGATAATACTTTCAAAATAAATATCTAGCAAGACCATGATCAATATGGGACTGGTTTTGAGATGAAAATTGATAGATCAAACAACATAACTTACCTAAACTTTAAAATTTTTTGTTTAGACAATTGTCAGAAACAGGAGATTTTCCATCATAATAGTTAAGGTTAGTAGTTTCTAGTTCTAGGCATGTACTTACCAAAATGTACATTAGGTATCAGTTTTGTTCATAACAAGCCGTTTCATAAGTTAATTAATCAGGAACAGAGGAAGGAAATAATTACGAGGTACCAACTATATGCGTGTTATGTAAACGTATAAAAATATGTTTTTCGTCGAGTTACCACTTTAGCAGTGTTTACGAAAAAAACACGTTTCTTCTAGAATGCTTCCATGGTTTGCAGCCAGTTTGCAACATCAGCATTTTTAACCCAAATGACCGGTTAACTAGAATATTTTATCAACTCAACTGTGTTATGTATACAAAGCGTTAGTGATACTGATAAGGTGAAACTTGGTATTTCGTTTTCGACAAAGCAATACTGATTCATCGAAATGTAAACCATGTTTGACGACCGAAGACGTTGGGTTTCTATAAGAGCGGTTCCGCACTACGTCCGATCCGAATCCGATCCGAACCCGTGAAAATACGGATCTATAGAGAGATAGGATGGCGGAAGCCATCCGTCAACCGATTTCTCTATAGATCCGTATTTTCACGGGTCCGGATCGGATTCGGATCGGACGTAATGCGGAACCGCTCTAATTATGTAGGGTTCTATACTATAGAAATATTCAAGGCTTCAATATTTATTGCAACTTAACATTGGCCCTAAGTCATGTACATCTCTATTTAAACTAGATAAATATAATCAAATTATTGAGTTCAGTAAACTTTCGATTCTTTCGTCACCCCGACGTTTATGGAAACACAACATTTAAAAAACTTGTTTAAAAAGTATCAAGCAAGATGAACTTGAGCCAAATTAAATAACTTCAATGTTACTCGTATTTAAAGCTTAAAGGTGACGTCAAATACACCTGTATTTGGAAGGTCATACTAACTTGTACCATGGGTAAATTCTTAACCGAGCAATTTTTCGTTTTCTTTTTAGCTTGGTGTTCCAATTTATTTTTAATCAATCAATAGCTACTGCGAGCGACTTCGTCTGCGTAGAATCCGTATTTTTGTCAAACCACGAGAACAGTTCAATTTTCCGGGATAAAAATAGCCTATGTTACTCAGAGATAGTGTAGCATTCTAAAGGTGAAAGAATTTTTGAAATCAGTCCAGTAGTTTTTGAGTTTATTCGTTTCAAACATACAAATATACAAATATTTCCTCTTTATTACAAAGTATTAGTGTAGATAACATTTCTAGCCACCGTTGCCAAATTAATTTTATGATAATTACTGAATGATGAATAATCATAACTAACGGAAAACTCTGCTTAGACCGATGTTACTCGTATACATATTCTGATAATTAATTTAAACGCAGTTTCAAAAATATTAAATCTGACTTTGGCTTTATTAACTTAATATTTTCGACTTTCTTTTTTAAGGCTTCACTACAAGAAGCGACCAAAATAAGGCCAAGTGCGAGGCGTACTCAACTCACACACGGTACATGACCAACCTTCTTTACCAGTGACAAATATGCAACGGAATTGAAATATCCGACACGGTATCTTTATTCGTAACTATTGAAAGTTATTAACCATTTCGGCTGCGGCGGAGCTTCGGCGGAGTCAAGTTAAGCATCATAGCTCATTGATCTAATAATGGTACCGCAGTTGATCCTCTAAAATATGTAATTCTTATGGGGCACACATCCTCCTTCAATAATCTTAAAGAAACACGTCAAGAGTTTTTGAGAAAGATGGTTTTTCTGAACTTATTTTATTACTCATCAACTACTCAAGGAGAACAATTTTTCTTTTTTTTTTAAGTCAAAAACTAGCCATCTTTTGCTTCGGTTTATGTAAGCTCGGTGTATGTTCGGGGTGTATGGATTGTGTACGCGTAGGTACATAATCGAGAATTATGCATAAAAACCTTCGTCTTAAATCACTCTATCTATAGAACCGCATTAAAATCTGTTGTGTAGTTTAAAAGATCTAAGCGTACAAACAGAGGGAGGTTTTGTACAGTCAACAACATAAATAAGTGATCATTTATCTACCTTGTCACTTTAACGTCGTGTTTGAAATGTCATACACAATTGTGAAACGATTGAAAGCGACAAGGTACATAAATGATCACTTATTTATGCTGCTGACTGTACTAGTACTTTGTAAAGATGGGTTTGCGTTTGACCTCAGTCTCACGTAGGGTTGCCACCCGTACTTTATTATAAAGTATTGTACTTTATTTTAGCTTCCCATACGTTATATTTTACGCAACACATAAAGTACGGCAAAGTACTTTATTTATGACATTCGGTTTTTAATGGTATTTTTTTTTCTATTAATTAATAAATTTAAACGAAATAGTACCTCAACGCAACCGTCAAAAACCCTCGACAAAAACTTTGTTTTGCCATATTTGAACGCGATTGATATTTAGGGCCGGTTTTATAAAGGCCCGTAAGTAAAAATGTCAGGTCAAAGGGCATTGGGTAAAGGGGTTTGGGTAAAAGTGTTGTCATTTGTAAAATTCATACATTTTTAAGGTGAGCGGCCATTCGTAAAAGTGGTAAATTATGATAGAATTATTAAAAATAAACATATTTCGTCATGCAATGCATCGGAGCCGAGGTATTTAAATATTCATACTTGGGCGTACTTTTGTACTAAAAACTTAATACTTAAATCTTTAAAATCTCCGCTCCGATATTATTTAACGCCATAAATTATATATATCTATGTGTATTTAGAGGTCCTCTAAATAACTATGTAAAAATCATCCGTGGCCGCTGAAAAAAAATATGACAATATTCTTCAAACAAATTTACCCAATGCCCTTTGTTTGAAGAATATTGTCATTTTTTTTTTCAGCGGCCACGGATGATTTTTACATATTTATTTAGAGGACCGGATTTACGGCGGTAAATAATATCGGAGCGGAGATTTTAAAGATTTAAGTATTCAGTTTTTAGTACAAAAGTACTCCCAAGTATGAATATTTAAATATCTCGGCTCCGATGCACTTAAGAGTATTCCATTACATAACAAAATATGTTTATTTTTAATAATTCTATCATAATTTACCACTTTTATGAATGGCCGCTCACCTTGAAAATGTATGAATTTTACAAATGACAACACTTTTACCCAAACCCCTTTTAGTAACTTCATACAAGTTTTGACATTCCTAACCGAAATTTGATCTAACGGATCTTTATAAAACCCAGCCTTAATCGTTGCCAAAAACGCTGTTAGAAAAAGCAAGATCTTGTGAATAATAACTTGATAAAAAATATGTATTAAAAATAATTAAAAAATACTTTACAGTTATGCTGCGTACTTTATTTTTCTTCCTCTTTTGGTAAGTAATACTTACTTTACTGTGTTAAAAAAAAGGTGGCAGCCCCTCTCACCTGATGTTAAGTGAGGATGAGGTATTGCGTTTAAATTACTTGGATGTACGTTTATCACAGCTGAGATCTTTGAATTGTTTGGTATGCTGTAGAATTTTCGCCTAATAATCAATAATTATGCGGTCGACATATTTCGCCGAAGCCTTGAGGTTTGAGGTGCAAGTCATTCAGTCATCAGTTCGAGAGCTCTTGTGCAACCTAAACAAATGTGACTTTGGGGTTACCTTGACGGCTTGATGGGCGTCACTCGCAAATCACCAGTTATAGCCCTAGTCGGGCCAATGTCAAGTATATTATAAGTTATAACCAACAGTTATGGTTTTTACTTGAGCCTATTTCATAGTGTCATTATTATAATTTTTATTCATAGTGCTATGTCGTGCGTCACTATCTTTTTTTTTTAAATCGACGACATAAGTTGTTTGTGTTGTCGTTACGCTGTTTTTATCAACAAAAAAATCCTTTAGTATATATTAAATTACATATACGAAGAGACGATTATGAATAACAATCGTAATATGAAAGTAATACGTATTAAAGTTTTGACAGCTGTCAAGCTGTTTTATTTACAAGCCAAGTATAAGTTAATTCTTAAAATTGTCTTCATTTACGGTGTATTTTTTGTTTACCTTTAGTTATTTCCTTGACCACGCAAGGCTATTAAAATAAAAATAATAATGTCACGAACACAAAATAATAAAATACCCATTTTAATTGAATTGAAATGCATATTAGTTAAAGGTCATTCCACTTAGAAACGGCTCACGAAGATATTATCATATCGAATAGGAGGACATCAATCGATGGAGTTCTTCAAGAAATATTCTAAAACGACCCTAAATATGAGAGATCAAGGAGACTTACGTCATAGGTAATAAAACAACCGGGTTTATTACTTATTCAAGACTAAAAATACCGGTTAAGTGATAGGTACAGCTTTTTACGGTTAGGACAGGCCGACAACGAACTCTTATCAATAGGGTCCCGATTGACACTTTTTGGTACCGGCCACCTTAATATGACACTATTTTTTATTTTATTTATTTAATATTCATGACTTCTTTTCACAGCTTCAATAAAATCTGATTCATGTAACAAACAGTTGAGTTTTTTTTTTCAATACCTGTAAATATAATCAAGATATAAGCCAACAAAGATTTGTTCCTATCTCTAGCAAAACAGAATTTAATATGGAGTTTATATGGCCGACGTGTTACATGACGTCATACGGCGTATCGGATCTCTCTGTCTTATCACTGTCTAATTAGCAGTTTAAAATGCTTGTGTCATTTTAATTTCACTTTTGGTTATCTCTTTTACGGTATTTCCGTATTTTGTTGAGAAATACAATTAAAAAAAAATGCATATTCCCTATTGTTGATAATAGACTTGAGCGCGTTCGCGTTCGTTGATCGACAAACTGTGAGTATCGATTGGTTTAAACAACTAATCGATATGCACATTTCGTCGAACATTCTAGCGAACGCTCCAGTAAATACTCAATTGTACCAGCACCATAAGAAGTAACCATACAATAGTTTTATTATGGCTTTCACGAATCTTATCAAGATTATTCAATCGTTTTTGTCGCGGCCCATTAATGTTGCATTGTATATGCGTGTCGTCTCCTGATCATAAAGTATCGAGCTCAAACACGTACCGTCGGTATTTATTACTGAGTATATCCACAGGTTATCCAATTAAAGTACCTTATTGAGTGAGTACTGTACTACTGTGGTAAAAGATGCTCACACGGCGAAGAAAAAAATGTGAGGAAACCTGCATATTAAGGTTACTAATTGTGTAAAGGGATATCTCTTAAAGGGATAAGTTTGCCATTGTATATATCTGTTTCGAATTTATGGTTTTTGTTGTTTAGTTCCATAAAGTATAAAATGCATACACACGATTCCTTCTATTACTTACAAATTGGTCTGGTTTCCCTGACATAAAAAAGGGGATGGGGTTCCGATCATCCGTTGACAGTCTGCTTCATTGCAACAACTTAAGTTGCACTTACTCTGGCAATTTTATGACCAATAGTTTCTGCCCGCGACTTCGTCCGCGTAGATTTTGATTATCATTATACCCTCGGCAAATTTTAAATTTTCCGGGATAAAAAGTGTAGCGTATGTGTTAATCCAGGGTATAAGCTATCTCCACTCTACATTTCATCCGAATCCGTCTAGCCGATGCGATAAAAAGTGCGATAATTGTTCGTCCACAGGGCGTCTCATTCAACTACACTAAATTAAGGATATTAAGAGTCAATGACAAATAGTAGTGTTACTAAAGTTGTATACATGACCATGACGGCTCATGCATAACTTTTATAATTACGATGTTCATCCTTCACCCCTCTCTGAAGGTACGCTCGCACCACCTACTTGTAAAGGAAACTTCATAACCAGTGCATATTAACCGCAAAGGTCACTACGAATCTGCCGATGTTATGTATTAGGTTCTCCAATTCTCTATTCATCAAATCAATTGATGGCTACCGTATTCCAAAGCGCAACGCGTTGAACTCCACTATTCAATAACCATACTATTGCGACCGTTGAAAACGTTACAACTGTTTTACAACGCAGATCTACAATTTCTGGTATTTAAGTGGTATGACCATATAAAGTTGATCTCTGAGTTCGGACAGTTTAGATGCGTGTACAGGTCAAGCTTTGCGTGGAATTTCGCTGTGGTGTTAGAGAATACCCCGCAGGTATCGGCCGTCCTTCCGTCGCTCGCGTGCCCGGTTGGGAAACGGCGAGGTCGACCGGTGCGCACGCGCAGCGATCTTCACTAAACTGCAGTTTCGATTCGGTACACGAGCGACGGACTGGGCGGAGGAAGCAATGGATCTATTCGCTCTTGAGCTCGTTGAAGAATCTCGTTTAGAATAGGTACTGTATTTACACACATAACATTAAATCACGCCTGTTTCCCAGAGGGGTAGGCAGAGACCACTTCTTTCCACCTGCTACGATCCTGACAAATCTTTTTCGCTTGTACCACATTCATACATCGAGTCATGCATTTATTACTGTATTTATGTTCAAATAATATGACACTCACAATGTGAACCTACCTACATTAATCTAGCTAGACCCAGACTAGGTTATCCTGTGCTCTGGGTACTAATAAACACTTAAAGGACAAAGATAATGAATAAACAGTCAAATCATAAACACTGTCACATCTGTCGCATCTTAAAGGCCCAGTCTGCAACGCAGTGGAAAGCGCACGTGCACGTCACGTCTACGCGCACGCATCCGGTGTGGATGGGCCTTAAAACGTTCATCCCACTCAGGATCATCACTATTTAGGCCGTGTTGTTTTCCATTTCCAGGTTAAAATGTGCCCTATGTTCGTCTGTGGGCTATAAAATATCCGTGCCTACCATGTCACATCGAACGATTGACGTATTGATCGGTGAGGGTGGATCAAACAAAAACACTTTCGCATTTGATATTAGTTAGGTAAAGGATATAGGAGTATGTACCCGTGTCTTAAATAGCCCGTAATTAGACATGCATAAGGGTCTGAATTAATCTGTAGTTATGATTATGAGTGAAGATTCTGAATTGAATTGGTCATCCTTGTTTTTACGCATCAAAAGTGATCTGTGATTCGGGAAAGACGTTATGAGACCGCTTTCTTTTATACATTCTAAATACGCACAAGAAATACGTATATTTCCACCAGGCACCAGTAATGCTATTATTATCCAACATTGGACTGAAAAATATCTGATACCTACGTGTCCATTAATAGATGCATACGACCATGTTACTCGTAGATAGTTTCGAGTAAAATGTTGCATAATTAAATCTTTGCTGGTGACATGCGTGTAAGAACAATATTAGAAACAAAAAAACAAGTTAGTACTAATATTTGTGTATAATTAATAGTTTCTTGACTTTAAACTTTATTATCTTCAAAGATACGGAGAACAGCACAGTCCATGTCAGTCCAATTAAACAGACAATGTAACCTAACCACGCTTCCAGTTATCGTATTTTCTTAATGACTGCCACTTCTAGATAACAAAGAGAGGTTAATTGCGGTTATTATAGTGTTGGGCAGGAGATGAATTTAAAACGAGTTTGAAGGAGTAACTCCTTTCGTGAATTGAGGCAACGAGGTGATACAATGTCCTAACTCAAATTTGGCGAGGTAACGCTACGTATACAGTCTTACTCACAGTCGAAGTTACTTGATTATACTATTTCTATTATACTCTATCATTTATTTCGCTCGTTTTCTCTTGGTGTGACACTAAAAATGAGGTGGGACATTTGTACGAAGTGAAGTGATGTGACATTCTAACAAAGTGAGTGAGACATTTGAGGTGCCTCATGTATGAGTAGCTCAACACTAGGTCATTCAATCTCAGTTTTTTAACCTAGATTATTCTTATCAAGTTATCACTTTTATTGCGAAGCAATAAACTGTCTTAGTAGAGCCTGAAAGCTATTAAGAAAACCACGAGACCTAGAACTGTATGTAGTATTATCAAAGCGTTTTTTTCCTAGGTAAATGTAGAACCTAAATGAAAAATCGGTTAGCCGAGTATTTTGATTACAATCAACGAAGTCGCGTTCCGCCATTTAAATTGACATTGCAATATGGACTTAAAATAAAATACATTAGTGTTCCGCGAAATCTAACACTATAACCTTATTTCAAAATATAAACTTTATTCGTAAAACCTCATCGCAGTGATAATTAGAAGTAACGGACGTATTGATTCGACGTTAATTTTATTTCCCGTAAAACTTCTTTATAGTACGAATCGATTACAGTTTACAGCAAATAGCGAATGTAAGAAAGTCATTCCAATAGTTATAACGTTTAACATTTATTGCGCAATTGAAATTTCGACACGGACAGAGGATAATCGAGTAAAGTATCGAATCTCCCATGAAACTCTTATTGTACAGATTCATTAATTTATAGAAAAGGGTCGAATCTGCTTTAAAAACTTAATTGCACGTACGGCTTTTTACTTTTTAATTTCAAAATTTGTGCAATAGTCACACTACATACTACAGTTATTAAAGCGGTTCATTAAAAAAAAAACGTGGTCCAGCAGCATCAAGTGAAAGCGAGAGAAAGCGATGGAAGAGAGACGGCAGAGGTGCCCAATTCGCCGGACAACGGTATTTGTCCAAACGATAGCGAGATAACTTTTTCATTAATAACCTGTCCGTTCGCCAGATTCTTCAAATCGGTGACATCGATTTAGGTGCGGTTGCGGTCTTATACAAACGTAATGTTTGTTCTTGTTATATGATCTATGAACCTCTCGAGTAATTACCTACCATTAATACCTTGTGCATGAATATTTACATTTGAGTACTTGCATGAATATGTATGTTAAGTATTGTTTATCAAGTAACAACACAACAACAAGACAGACATCGACATACAACAGACAGTTGGTGATACGAGTAGACAAATGAAAACGCGTGTCTATAACACAAAGTATAAATACCGAGATAACATGTCAATAATTATAGTTTACTTCATAAACGGAGCAAGAAAAATGCGTTATGGTTTCTTTAGAAACTGGGCATGAGATGGAGGTGAACCTGATTCTAGCCCATCTGCCATAAAAACGGCCTTACCTATCTTATGTATAAACAAAATGTTTTATTTTTTAGGAACGGTAACTTGACTGATCTCAAACTAGAGGACGCCCGCGACTTCGTACGCGAAGAATAAGTTTCCCGCTACTCCCACTATTCCTTTCCGTCGGAGGTCGATTTTCGGAAAATCCCTTCTTAGTGAACCCCTAGACCTCACAAGGAACCTACGTGCCAATTTTGGAATCTCTAGACCCAGCGGTTTGGGCTGTGCGTTGACATGCCAGTCATTCAGCCAGTTTCTTCTTTTGTATATTTAGATTTATCCATATCATTTGTAGTGATATAAACACTGAAATGTCGATTTTAAAATGTCTCGAACTTTTTATAAACCACTGCCAGATATAGTTTTAACCTTGCATCTCAGCTTCACAGCGCGTCGAGCGGACAAAGCATGCTTTGGCATTTATCGATACGTCGGTATCGTCGGTAAAACCGTCCAGAACAAAAAGCAGTATGTGAATATGGATTCCATACACTTTACTGCATTTTGCCTTGGACTTTGTTGAGATAATCTCCAAGATGTTTACCGACGTTGGCGGATGCGACAACCTTTAAGTTATTTGCCATATTCAAATATGTTTTTTGTAAAGTATTTTGTCTGTTATTACCTGGTTCTTTAATTAGCTCTTTAAAAAAAACTGGTGTCACGTGTAAGTTAGAATAAGATATTTTATTTACTCAAAAATCGCTTGTTCCTATACCTAATGTCGGATTCTGACTAGTAATCCCCTTGTTATTATTTTACGGATCGGATAAACGTTATTTAGTAAAAGATTTGCAGAATTTGTTGCTTTTGGAAACTCGTACCCACTGAATTATATTCGAGTGTGAACGGTATTCCCAGGAAACCAAAAGCATCCTAATGTGCTAAAATCCAAAATCTAAATTTTATAATACAACCACTAGTGTTTTTCTTCGATTGTTAGGTACAGTCGGCCTAAAGAGTACTTGCACATTTTTGTGTCTCGTCGCTATTAGACACCATTAAAACATTAGTGCAGCAGTTCAAACATGTAGTTAAATTGAAGTGAGCAGCTATTTATTAGGCCGACTGTACCGACGGCAAGACAAGAATCTTTACAATCACAACCAATATTTACCGGGCAAGATTTCAACAACAAGCAGCGCAGCTCCCACCAAAGATCAAAAAACTGTATTTTGGCTTAATTACTTCCTCTCCGTACATACATACATAATTAATGTGCAGTAAAAAGTCAGCATGCTTATCTTGTTGTCTTTACCGCGATCTTAGACTGAAGTCCGTACAGTGTAGCCTCCATCCGTCATTAGTTCATTAAAAACACGTGATCTATCATATTATACGCTAGTCTACTCTTTACGGTAATTAAGTCTGAGCTTGAGTGAGACTATTATAGACCAGAATAGTTTTATTTTATGGTTAGTTTCGACTGGACTATACTTAAACCCGCATACTGCAACTAAGTGATAGCGCAACTTCCGACCCGAGTGTGGCAATGCCGAGCGAAGTTAACAGTTATTTTTCTTCTTTGTATTTTCTTTATTTGCTACAAACTTCCGACCACGACGTATTAGTGGTATCACTTTTGTATACATAGAGAGGACGTAGGGTGACTTCCGCCGAAGTCAAACTTGTATTGCTTCTTGGACTGGTGAATGGTCGTTGGTCCGTTCTTCTGTTTCATGCCTGATTAATACTGATGACAGGTCATACATTTTAGGCCCTTAATTGTTAGGTATGTTATACTACTTTGTTATTATTATTTATGTTCATAAGAAAATAATGTTGCGTGGGGTATCAGGTAGGTGATTATTTTAATCCACTCGCTTTATAACTCGGTGAAGTTGCAAAAAGCTGTTTTCAAGAAATTTAAACCTCTGTTATGCGTTGGAATATTGTATTTTTTAAATTCAAAGATGATTCTTACAGCAGTTTTTTACGATTTCTATTTATTAGTGGTGTGATGAGATTTTGACACTTACGTAACGTCTTTATGCATTTGTATGATGTGAAGATTTTTCATTTTAACATAGTCTGGTTACTTATTAACATATCTATCTAGTATTGATTCATTTATACCGCCTCAATCATTGCCAAAGTTAGCTCAAGGTTTTAATATAAAAAGATTGCACAACGCTCACTTATTTAAAATCTCCACTTTAATAACCAAGCACGTTCTATTTGGCAATAATACTATATTGTATGTAATACATTTTATCCCTCCATCTACGCAGTCGAGGTTTAGTGTTTTAGGTAGTAGTTTGTTAATTATGTAGCGGACCATTCATTTCATATTAACTGTACGTAAGTAGAAAATATTAATAATACAAAACTTGTCTATCTTGTCCTAATGTCGATAAACAGTCTAACATCGTATCGATGAGTATCGATTTATCCATCTCTACATAACCTTATCCCTTATCTTTCAAATGACAGAGAAAAGAGAAGTGCTAACTTTAACTGAGACATATTGGATAAATCGGGCCTTAAACAATTTTGTTAATGTTAGTTTAATGATTATAGTCTAATCGCTGTTCTCAGACACATTCTAGATTCAATTAACTCGTTCCTTTTTATAAAATTGTGTACTTACATAAATCGTCACAGTTGCGAATGATTTAACATTGACTGACTCTAAATGCGGCAGTATAAAGCTCTATGTGCTGAGAACCTCGCATTAAGGAGTCAATTGCTCACGGTAGTTTTGTGCAGCCATATCAACTAAGCTGTTCTAATTCGAGTAAGGTGTCGGGTCACATTATTGGCCATTGTTTTGTTAGAGTTAGAGCTAACGCCGAGGTGAAGTGTTCTGCAAACTTGCTAAGGTAAATATTTACTGCGTTTGAAAAAAGGGCGTCGATAAAGTAGTTTTAGGCACACATTGGCACAAGTGCCAATCAAATATGTAAAACAAAAAGTACTTTAAATAACAGGTTTTCAAAATCCGTTGGGTTTTAGGCGGTTTTATTTAAATGTGATAAAACAAGACATGTCGCGGTCTATTTTCAAAAATAAGAAGTTAGACTTAGTTCGTAGAAGTTTTTGGACGCATTCCTCAGGAACCGGTCAGAAGAGGCACCAAACTGAAACACTGAGATCAAGGAGAGAAGTCTTTGCATAGCTATTTTAAAGATATTCACATATAGACGAGGTAAAATAAAATGAGTGCTAACACTGACAATCAAATTCCTAGATGTTACAATAAACCTATTGGGTTAACACGCAAATCTCATACTTATTATATTACCTAAAGACCGGTCCCCACGGTCTACTGACTGTGGAAAACTGTACCTACGTCCGTCCTTGTTCGTCCAATGGAACAATCGTGGTTGATTGAACCTATAGAGTTTTCACTGTGCCCGACACTGCCGACACCGCCGACACTGCCGACTTGCCGATTCATTTCATTCCAATCACGATCTACGACGATGACTTTATGTTAGTCATGGTCATGATGCATTGATGTTAAAGTATAGTAATACCAGTTACTTGTTATTAAAGGATCATTGAATTCGCTTCCCGCGTCTGTCTGTCTGTGTCTTTGTCGTTAGTTTAGTTAGATAATTTTAGTCAGATATTTTTTCACAACCTTACGTACCTAATAAAACCTAATTAAGTTTTTATGTAAGTAGAAAAAATATATATTTTGTAACTAAGTCGCCGAAAGATAAATTTATTGTTCATCTCCTTTTTTTCTAAATTACACCCGTGCGAGGGCCGGGCAGGTCACTAGTACGTAATAGCATAAAAAATATCTTCATTATGTATTAAAATAACTTAATGCGAAAGTTTGTTTGTTGGCTATATGTTTGTTGGTTCAGTCTTCGCGTCTCATCGCCCCAATCGATCGATCTCTGAAAATAGTTTTACGTCAAGTAAGAAGAGCTATCAAAACGTTGACGATAACACGTCAAAGGCGATATGGTTTTACCCAGCAGAATCTTGGCCCAGGTCGTTTTACTATGCAGTATAAAAAAAAAAATCCTTTCAGTTGGTCGCGTATACAATATTTCGCACCATCATAGAACCCTGTCGTAATAAATTAACGCCGAGCCAGACACAGAATATAACATATCATGATGATTTTCTACGTCTGGTCTGGTGGCTCATCATTTTAAGTTCTCGGCAGTACACAGTTGCCAGTAAGTCCGCTGTAACACGTTACACTGGAGGACAATGCTGTAAATTAACCATCGATGCCGGCCCGTGCAGGTAGTTAACTTTTAAGATGTGGGTCGACGGGTCATCCGTCAACGGAGCAAGACAGCCGCAAAATTTATCATGAATGTAACTATCCATTTCGCAAATATTTTACAGTAATTTTGAACAGATTGCACATATTTTGACATTCTTTGTGATTGTTAGATGGTATGAATAAAATTTTGAAATAGGTGTGAAGGTACTTTAAAGTTTTTAACACGCTTATATTGGCTTCACTTGTTACTGTGTAATAGAATCTGTGAAGTCGATTATAACATAATTCAAACTGTCGGATTGACGAGAAATCGAGTTGCTATGATGACCATAGGAACTCCTCAATAGTTAACAGTACGTCGAATCCCTCGAGTTAGGACTCTTTCGGTGGGCTAGTCACTTGATAGTGAGCTATGGCTATACATTGGTCCAGCAAAAGCATGCCAGCAGAAGTACATTGCGTCGTTACAACAGCTCTCGCTTCAAACGTGAAAACCAACTCGTCCATGTACTACTACTGGCATGCTTTTGCTGGACCAATGTAAATAAGCCATTCATCAGTAATTAAGCAAAAAAGGGCATTGTAAAAATTTGCTCAAGAGGTTCAATGCCTACCACTCTCAATGTGTAGCTATTCAAAGAGTAATGTGGTAGTAGTAGTAGTCAAAATGGCTTCCTCGTTAAAACCGAATCGTCCACAGAGTAGTGTAATAAATCACTCTTTGTAACATCTGTCGCCGTGACATTAATAATGCCTAAGCAATCCTTTTTGTTCTGCAAGAGTAAGCAAGACGCCATTACCTTACGTGCGTGAATGTTTTTCACAACAATCAGCTTAAGTTAACATATAGTCACGATCGGACAAAGAGCTCTTTTGTATATATATCGAGTAAATAAATATACGTATTGCCGTGTCGCGAGGTTTTCTTCGAACTTGGCCGGACGCACTGCCACAGCTATTATGTTATCTATGGTAATGTTAATAGGTGATATAACATACTATTATTGTGTACTATGCTATTATGGCTACCCATGTTTTGACAGTTCCGTTTTTAACCGGCACATCTGCAATTTAAGTGTAATAACAGATACAAAATCAGTAAAGCGTTTTGGAAATTTAATGGATCGCGGATTGTTTCTCTGTTAAAGAAGCAATTGCCGAGAAAAGTTTTTTATGAACTAGTTCAGTATGAACAGTCTCGGCTTAGTCGGCTTCGCTTGCATACTCGTAGGTACGAACTATCAATGTGAATATTTTACTCTCTGAGCGTTGACAAGAACCGCATCAAAATCTATCGTATAATTTGATTAAAACAACTTACAAACAAACAGAAATAGCAACTTTTTTTGTACCGTTTTAATCATACATTATGTATTAGTTTGTAAACGAGAGTAGAGGCCGCTCACTATCCTGGATCCTTGAAATATAGGTATTCGGTAAAAAAAAACGGTGCAGTACACAGCGTAAACCGTGTACCGATACCGCACCGATAAGTTAGGGAGCAGCCTTGGAGTTATATACAGCTTTATAATGCTATATCCTCCCTCCTATCTTCCGCCCGTATCTCGCTCAGTCCCCACCATCCTACTAATCCTACTAATATTATAAATGCGAAAGTTTGTGTATTAGTTTGTTACTCCTTCACGCTGCAACGGATGGACGGATTTGGATGGATGGAGATAGCTTATACACTGGGGTAATACCTACATAGGTTAATTTTCATTTCGGAAAAAATAAAAGTTTCCGAGTTAATAACGATAATCGAAAACTACGCGGACAGAAGCTAATAGTACCTATAAATATTATACTCGTTGTTAGTTCAGCGACCATGAAAAGCTGTCAATAGCCGCGGCGCTCGCCTCAGCTGTAAGTTTTACACAAGGTTGCAGTAATTGCTACATTTTCTTCACAATCTACTGGCTCTTGCGCAAGTCGAGTACTGGAACGAGCACTTGTCATGGGAGGTGAATGTATGCTTCTTCACCTTCAACGAATTAAACGGTAATTGTACTAATTTACTGAAAACGAGCCCGTAATTTGGCGTTTATAGTATAAACATGTCATTGTGTCATTCACCGGTAAGTCTAGATAATTTAATTTTTTAATTATACGAGCCCTTATTACGTTACTCATTTAAAGTCAATGGAAATACATCTTGGCGGATAGTTTGACAGTTATGTCCACTGAAATGAACAGTAGCGGCCCTAAGATGCGTGGCGAGATCGTTATCTTTATCGAAAATGTATATGATTGACGTAAGCTACCGGATGGGCGTGTCAAGCGCTTATGTCAATTCCATATACTTTGACGGTTTTCGAAAATCGTTTACGATAACGTTAAGCATCTTGTCTAGAGACTCAGAGGCCCCAGCCAAGATGCATTACGCTAACTAGCGTTTCTATTCGTTTCATTTTTAAACCAATCGCGTCACTGGTAGATCACGTGACTCTTCGTATCACGTCATCTACGACTGGTTTAAAAACGAAACTGTTAGAAACGCTAGTTAGCGTAATGCATCTTGGCTAAGGCCTCAGGATATCTCAGGTATTAGAATAACCTATACTTCATTTGTTTAGCATCTTAGCTGAATGTAAACAAAAAACGTGAAATAGTTCGTTAGCCAATAGAATCAGATCAGTGATACGTCAAAGCTCAACGAAACAATTTTGATTGGCAGTTTAATAGAGCCACGTGGTTTTGTTTGTTTACATTTAGTGAAATAACTAAACAAATAGAGTATAGTTGTTTTGTGCGACTCCGTCCGCGTAGAAGTCACTTATCCAATCCCCTGTCCATTTTTTGAGAAGAAAGTATCTTATGTCTATCTTTGGACTATAAACTGTCTATACCATACGCACTACTAGATCAAAACAGTAGTAACTCAAAATGCAACTGTATTTTAAACTCAACTTTAATACAACTTCTATGAACTTGAAACAAACCTAGCAAGGATTTTGAGTTAATACTGTTTGGATCTAGCAGTGCGTACGTTGATCGATTGAGACGTTGAAACCGTGAAGACGGAACTAACAAACAACACACACTTTTACGTTTATATTTTTAGGAAGTATAGTAAATTAATACTTGGCAGATCCTGTTCGTAATCTCAGTAATAATTTATTGCTACGAATTTACTTTGTATAGTTTTGATATTGATATTTGAACAACTACTCAGTGAAATGACTAGCATAGAAGCATTTCATTGAAGTCCTCAGGGTTGGCAACGCATTTGCGGTCTTGAGATGTTCATCATCAGATTGCAAAAGTGGCCTTCACTTACCATTAGGTGGGCTGTGTGATTGTTTGCATACTTCATGTCATAAAAAAAACATTTAAATTGTTTATACGCATGGTCGCTTTTTATTTTCTTTATAAAAATGTTTTTTTAACCTTTGATCTTCAGGATATTGCGACCTGTTCTCTATTGTTCCTTTGATTCTACGTGATGTTTGCAAATACTGACAATAGACGTATTTATAAGGTATCTTTACAACTTACACAGTCATGAATCATTCCAGTGAGTAATGTTGTCAGTGTCAAGGTTGGAAGCTACACGTAATCAGTGAATATCTTTTTTCCCAGAGAACTTGCTAATTTACAAGTTGGTGGATCTAAAAAAATACATTATTCAAAATAACTTCAACTTCAAACACTAAAAATAAAATGACATGTTTCTAAGTACGTAACTAAGTAACTGTTACATTTTTTTTTTTGTCATATAAGTAATATTTATTGAAAAAAGACATAAAATAATATGAAGCAGTTGTAAAACAATTTTCTCTTGTTTTTCTTATTTACTTAACATTAAAGTAGGTATTTAGCTTTAGAACATAAATAATGCATTTTTTCTTGAATTTATCAACCCTCATAATAAGAATGGGACTTTTTGTGCTCAATAGGAACTGTCCATGTTTTATAAGCTGATTTGAATTTTACTGTAAGGCATATTTTTTACTATTTAATATAGAAAGAAATAATGGTGCATTCATCGATCTTACTTTTTATTATTACATTAAAAAGAATTCGCGATAAGTAGGGAATTATTATTTAATAATTTTAATCACTTATCAGTTCGAACCTGGATTACTCGGTGGATATGAAACTTTTAATTTAAATTGAAATAATTGAAATGTGAATCATTTGATTTTAGATTGCAGTCCCATATTGTACATACAGTTGGGCGACGGCAAATAGACAAACTGAACAATATTAAATGACAGCGCTGGGGTGTTATTCTCTCAAAAAACGGCGGTCGGTCGGACGGACGAGCGAATCGAAGCGGCGAGTTTAAATAGTCCCGTCCGAGCGAACAAAACACATTTTAGCGCGTGCATTGTCAATAAGGCAGCCTTATACGTTCGAGAAGTCATGCTGCCTATTGAATACACGCGCTAAAATGTGTTTTGTTCACTCTGACGGGACTACTTAAACTCGCCGCTTGGACAATCACTCGTTCGTCCGTCCGTCCATCGCTGCTGATGATGATGTGAAGTTCCCAGAGATCTGGCACGGGATCGACTTATTCAGACCTCTTAGACTTTGATGAATGATTGAAAATGGAAACACTGAAGTTATGTATAACTCAGTTTAATGCAAAAACTTAATTTTTAAGGTAATACAAAATTGATTGTAAGAAAGCCTGAGAAAGGCGCACGTTTTCGTTGACAGACCGAGTGAGAAGAGAGTGAATGATATAACCTATTAGCAAATGACAGCTCTAGTTCTACAAACTACGGTGATATCTATCTCTATGGTATTTAAATCGGCTTCACACACTACAACCTTTTGACATTACACGATCATACAAAATTTAACGGAAAACATGTTAATTTGCTTTAACAACTTATGTCTTTTATTAGTTAATTCGTCAATGTATTAAGCCAATACCACGCACCAGCCGTCCCTCGCCAGTCGGATGGAATGTGATATAAGACGACCTTCTCGTTGAATGTTGACGGACCCCGGACGCGCAGGGTGCGGCTTCGATGGGAGCGGGCACTGCGCTTACGCTTTACTCATTTTTAATCTAACCTACAAATTTGCTGGATTTTTTTAATGCAACTAATCAGTTTTTTTTTGCTATATAACATTAGTTCATGTCCCTTGAGGAAGAGCGGTAATTCTAACTATGGTCTGTGTCAATCGAATTTGCCAAAGATGTAAACAAATTAATACTGTTTGACACATTACCTTAAATATTCATCAAGCGTGTTTTTATATAAAATAACGTATAATCCATAGTTATTTAATCTTAAACTTAATGATAAAGTAAAGAGCAAGTGTATAAATCATTGCTAAGACCTCGCTGATCTTTAAAATCACGTGATTATCGAGTAATAATGGTAAATGGAACGTTTGGATGTGTTTACATGTTTGCTAATTTCAGTTGGCACATTAGGTAATTTTCACAGAGTAGCAAACAAATCATGCATGGAAATGAAAATGACAATCATCAGTATTTCATATTATTGCTAACGATTATTTTAAATAGGTTTTGGTTGCCCTTCGACATTAAACCTAACTTTATCTTTATAAGTATTTAAACTTACAATTCCCAATACGCTAGTTAAGAACAGCATCAACTGAATACCAAGTCAGATCTTTTACTCTTCCATGTATTAAATAAGACAGTTTTAAATATATATATATCATCATCCTTCGGTTATCATTTCCAAATTCCGCTACCGCTGCATCCCGTGCGCTCCAGAATGCATCCTCGGCCAGTTTGTGCAACGAGCGCGTTGCGACAGACGCATCCACTGCCGAGCCCGCGCGCATTCCGCTCAGTTTACCACTATCCGAATAACTGCTCAAATCACATTAAACTGTGTGTGGCATATATTATTGTTAATCGATACATCAGAAACAAGACTACAAAAAATTGCTGCTAGTGCTTAGTCGTGTAATTATTTGTTGATAGTAAAAATATTTGGACACCCCAGGTATAAACACCAACCTAAAGTAACCCCTTACTTTAAAAATTGACAGTTCATGTAGGTAGCCTACAGCAAGTCACAAATAGGCAGAAACATACATACCTACATACCTTTAATCTTAGGCAATCGGATAAAATATATAATACATTTCTTAATATACAAGTAATGCAATATTAGTAGTAGTGGGAAAACTACAAATTATTAGGGGAATAGGGCGAAATGACCGGGAGACCGATCGACTCTCCAATGTTTCTCTGTCAATGAATACGTCCAGTAAAGGATCGGGCACATAAGCCAAGGGAAAATTACCGAGGGATGCATATGATGGAGGGAAACTAATTCGAGACCAAGAGGTTTAGGAAAAAAATTGTCTTAAGAACTAAACTTATTTTACATTGGCAGTCATTCATTACATCAAAACCCTTGATGACGTCAAAAACATGATTCACGATCTTAAAACTAAGTAAAATAAATTTACCAAACTTAAGCACTCAACGGGTATTAGCGATTGAGTGAACGCTAAATTAATGGAATTTTCCGACACCGTACATAGTCAAGTTTTGCAATAGACCTATCTAGATTCTAGATCTAGCGGATCTAGCCCGCATGTCAATCTTATATTCAACCATACAACCGAAAATTAACACTGCGTTCCGTCGAATCGTTCATTGAAAATAATATGGTTACAAGTAGGGCAGACATAATTTAGTTCTAATTTTGTATCAATTTATCTATGAAGTTAATAATTATTGAGACGTAGGTATTCCTTACTTATATAATTGTTCACGTACAGCAATAATAATAGATCATAATTGTTCAATATTAAATCAAGACACAATTTTAACATATTCAAAATTATGCTTGATTTCCAGGTGATAAAGGAGTTCAGACAATTATGCGCCACTCCAGATAACGCCTAACCATCAACTTAAACAAGTAATGCACTGGAACTCCTTATAGCGAACGAACGACTTCAAAATGTCAGTGGAAACTCAGGAGTACATCAACGGGTTGAGGGAAGGCCCTCTGAGCAGGGAGATCCCGGAGTGCATGCGGGATAAATACACTGTGGTGCAAACTGCGCTAGACGTCATATGGTTCCTTCTCCTCGCTGCTGGGCACATCATCCGGGGAATCTACAAATCCATCGTCGGGCATCCCAAGAAGGACTTGAAGGGAGGAGTCGCGGTAGTGACTGGCGGCGGCGGCGGCCTCGGCAGCCTCATCGCCCTGCGGCTCGCGAGACTCGGATGCAAAGTCGTTCTCTGGGATATAAACAAACAAGGTGAGTAATCAATTACCACGTTACACACATCACGTACGTCTCGATTATAATCAGCGAAATTTATTTGATGACATGTCTACTTGATACGTTCACCTGCGTAAGTTGCGTAAAATTTACATTAAAGATAATCGCGATATCATCGCTATGAAGTCATACTTTTGCATTCCAGTGATTATCGAGTTAATTTGTGTACACACACTGTGCATATCGATATTGACATCTAGTTAAGGCACGTATTATTAACGTCATTGTTGAACATACATACGTCAACCTTCGCATGCAACGTCTATGCTGCTAAGGCGATCCATACTGCATTCATTGATTCCTGCACTATGCCCACTTACTTGCAACACGGTGAGCGTGGTTTCCCAACTCTTAGTCGTCAAATGCGTTTCATCCACATCCTATCACTACGCAAATCTCACGATTGACAGGGTAATGTGACTGTTGCAAAATAACTTCTAGCACAATCTTATATTGCTCCATATGAGTAAGACAAATAGTGGCTAATGATTAATGGTCATATAAAAACTAGGTAACAGCGTTATTTTGTAAACTACCTAACACTTGAAGAGATCAATGATAAAACCACAGACCAAAAGAAAAAAGCAATTGGAAGAGGCTGTCGTGGCAGTCGTTAGGTCTGCGGGGTCGTTTGGCACGCTTCGATCTGCGGTTTGCCGGTTACAAATGATTGTTCCGCTCCATCTAGTCCGGCGCCAAACCGTATATAATTTGGTGGTTAGCTTGCACCGGAAAGGAGCAACCTTGGCAAGTGCAGGAATAACATTGCTTTGTTTGGCAAACAGGCACCATTGTGCCTATTCGATTTTCTATGTCATACGATTTATAAACATACATATACCTATCTAACCGATGCCTTTACTGTGTGTAGTTGCCAACAAAACAGCACGCACATAAGTTGAAGTGGAATGTCGTCTTGGTTAATTGATCTTATTCGTACACTACATAGATGATTGTCCACACTATGTATTTTAATAACTTCCGAACGTGATGTATGCGATACCCACGTACTCATGTATTATTTTTACGAATCGCTGTGATCCTCCGCAGGCAGAGCCTGCAGGTTAGGCAAATTAGCTGTAGTTCTGAAGTTACTCGATAGACACTAGCATTTTTGTTTAACTACGAAGTGTAATTTAAATTAAAACGCATCCGTGAATTCATAATTACCGTTATCTAATGCTGTGTAACAATCATTATCCTGTAGCGAATGAGCACACTTTAGAGAGCTAATCATGTTTCAAGTACTGCGTACAAAACTATAAAATGCAAATCAAATCTCGAAGAGAAAACAATGAAGCTGTAATAGTTATCAGAGCGTCGGTGTCACGACGGGAAGGTCAATGTAAGATTGCAAATAATAATGCGGGATGCAATTTCGTACGACCTTTAGGAAATTATCGTACTTTGTGCAGAATAATGCTACATGTGACTTGAATAAAGCAAAAGTATATTATTACGAGTAGTCCTATTGTTCTTACTTGCTAGGTACTTATTATAGTACAAAATTGCGGTCATTTCGCTTGTATTGTTACAACCTTTAGCCCGACTTTAGGGTTGCCAACCGTACTATAATACATAGCATTGTACTATATTTTGGCTCCGCATACAATATGTAACAAATATATAGTACGCAAAAATACTTTATTTCGGTCACTCCTTAGTAAGGAATAAACTTAGTGTATAATATTTAAGTAGCGACTCGCCCTCGGTTCGCTTCGGTTTATGTGAGTTTTCTGTAACACCCGTATATAAACCAGACTTTGTTATACATCAAAACCTTTCGTGAAAAATTATCTAACTAATGGTGAAAACTGCATTAAAATCCGTTTCGTAGTTACAAATATCTAGGCGTACATACAGAGGGACAGACGGCGGGAAGGACTTTGTTTCATACTATGTAAAGATGAACGATACCTTACACTCTTTTTATTGGGTTTTTCTTTAAAATACTATATTATCTTTCAGTGTACTATAATATTTACACCTTGGCCTGGAAAATACTATATTTGCCCTATGAATAATTGGCAACCCTACCCGATTTAGTTCAATCAAGTATAAACTTACTTACCTACGTGGTTTTGTTACGTTTTATTGACGTGCTCGAAGTTTCGTCAAAGAAACTGGTTTAGTTCAGGTGCAAGTTTTCAATCTGATTACGAAAATCTAAAGTCAATGTCAGTTAGTCAGGGTCACGGCTGGGATCCTTCCATTATGATTAGCGAGGTGTCCGCTTGCATAGTCAATATTAACTAGCCAGCGTGCCTGTCGCAACGCCTGTTTGCCTGCCGCGCGGTCCCTAGGCCGGAGATGATTTCGCAACAGCTGATCTGTGTAGTCAATGAAAATATAAGCTTGCCTCGTGACCTAAACAATAAATTAATATCAAGGGACAGTCTCACACAAATTGACCTACTTAGTCCCTAACTAAGCTAGGCTATGGGAACGGTCGGACTAAGAACTACTCAGAAGTACCTGTACACAGGGTCGGTTTAGCCATGTCCCGTAGGCAATGCAATTCTGGGGGGCTCTTCTTTTACGTTTCTTGCTTCCTAAAACACATTTTCCGGTGCGCGCCTTCCTTAGCTGATGCGGGGCCCCTGGGCAGTTGCCTAACCCGCCTTATGGATAATCCGGCCCCGCCTGTACATTTTAGTACCATAACGCAGTTATTAATATACTAAATCAAACCACTCTACTTTAAATATACATTTCTATGCCACAAGGTCATTATGTACAGCTACTCCTATTCGACAGTACTAGGCAACAATAAACATAGAAAACATACTAAGGAGCAAACACTCGCGCACATCACACAAATGATTGTCTCCGAAAATCGAACCCGGAGCTTCGTATTATTCACTATTAACTACACTCAAAAGCAATGAAAACGGGTCACTTTCTATATGGTAATTCAATACAAAGTGACCCTTTTTTATTAATTTTTACTATAGACTTAACTGCGTTGTCTAAATAGTTAGTTGTAGTTCTAAATTAGTCCGGCAATCCTTGGCACGGATAGAAACGTTGGTAGAAACAGAGCGATTGCAGCGGGCGCTGTAATCAGCTGACGGTGCTCAGTGAGGCGCTGCGGGAAAGACCTTCGATGTAAAACAGTAAGAAAAAGTGACAAATAGAAGCAACTTAGTATCTCGGTTTGATCTAGCGATTTTTTAAAAAGATTTTCTGGTAATAGTCATGCTTTTATAGAAAATTGCCTCAAAAGCATACAATTTCTTTTTAATGTATCAATGTTTGCTTCGCCCGCTTTGGACTAGTAGTGGTCGGAATGACGTCATTTTGTTTGTAACCACATTTTGTTTTTTTTTAACTCTAGGACTAACTGTGACGTAGGAAAGGCCATTTGGCGTTTAAGCTTCTTAGCCATTAGCAGATATTTATTCAATTATTATGATCTCAGTAAATAATGAACAAAAAATATTTGGCTTTTGAGAAGAACTCTTTAAGCATGAATTTTCAAAGTGCCTTTTAAAAACAGTTCTGGTTGTTATTTTAAAATCATTTTTATATTCGGCCAAGTAAGTACTATGTGTCACTATTATTCCGAAAAAAGTGCTAGCAACCAACCAGGCTTGGAGATTTGTGATTGTTTGTAAAAGAGCGTAACTTAGCCGTTAAGTACATATGTATACGCAATTACACATATTGGACAATAACACCCACGCAAACAAAAAAATACCCCCAAATTAGAAAAAGCCATTAGCTTAGGAAACCAAATCAAGAGACCAGGTATTTTTAGCTGATAAGCCTTCGTAAGTATAGACTCTCTTTGTTGATTTACTGTAATGCGTATTGCTGGTAATTAAATATAATAGCGACATAATGCAGTTTAATAAATGGTAATTAACCTACGCGATATGAATTTATACGGGATTTAGGGCAAGGCAAACTGCACTGATTTATCTACGGTATAGTTAGGTACTGATATGAAGGACAGTCAGTACTTCAACAAACGCAAATATACATGTAGTGAATTATACATAAACAGAAAGTTACTAGGCATAACAAATAATACTGTGAGCTAAAATTAGTGAAACTTTTCAATTAAATGTACCTACCTCCTTTCGGAATTCGATTTATTTTGGGGTTTTGGCTAAGTTAAGTAGAGGTTTTTTTACGACTCAGAGAAATCAAACGAGGACCTAGCCACCTCATATTTAAGAAGGCTTTGAGGCCCATTCATTAGCAATCTCAAGACTGTAATCCTAAGACTGCGAATCCGTTTCAACCCTGAGGAGTAAGATGGATTGCCCCTATGCTATATTGGCACGCGACAGTTTAAACGGTAAGATGAGGGTAGCGACCCGCACGGACTCCGTACGTACAACCCTACCACAGTACCCAATACCGCCAATTGAACTATTTACTGTTTTTTGTTGATAAAGTACAATCACAGCGCTGTAAACTGCCTCGTTACTTAAGTCAGCCGCTATGTTCAAAGTGAGAGTGAACTCGGGTTATGCAACGTCTCAAGTGCAAGGTCGGTGCAGCAAACCGGATTGCGTCCTCCGACCATGCAAGCGGTACCTGTTCCCGATCGTGATCGAATTGATTGATTAATTTCACCAGCAGTAAAAAATACACAAAATATACGGAGCCATTTTTTACAATATTTCCGGTTCAAGATAAAGCCCGGTAAATGTTTTGAGAGATTGTTCGCTGAAGTCCCGTACCGTTTTATTTGGCTAGCTTAGCGCTCTAAAACGAAATAATTTGTAGTAATATATGTGTGAAAATCAATGTATCGTTATCGTTAGTTTGCGTCGATTTCAGATAAAATTCTACGAAATTTCCCACCACACCAAATCTTTACAATGTATGTAGGCTCATTCAAAACCCATTTCGAGAAATAGGCTTACCTGACCCACATTCGTTTGATAAATTTTGAAATATTTTCGATTTTGGCATTTATTTATGGTTGACTTTTTTTTAACAAAAGATACGTGATCCGTTAGATAACGTGTTCCGACACTGAATGAAAAATATTGTTATTAATACATATCTTTTTAATTAAAAACTGGAATTCACGTTTGTTTGAGTATTCCAATTATAATGTGCGTGAACTTATCCTTTGTCGGTTGAGTTGTCTAATTCTCGATTGCCATCGACTTACTTGCTACAAGGAGGGGTTGCAAGACACCTCGAATAACATGTAAAACAGCCGTCAACGAAAAAGGGTTCTACACACAGCTTACTTAACAGCGAGATAATAATTAAGTTGTGCAACGCGTCCTCGACATGCGGTCGTGTTGTCGAGCCTTTATGTGCTCGTTTGAACTATTTGCTATGTGCGCTAGGCTTGAACACTCCAGCCGCAAACGGCTAAGGAGATGTACAGTTTATTTATTTACGGAAATGAATATGCTATTTGCAATAGTAAATTATATGCCATTGTTCAATGTCTTCATTCTCACATAATAATAAAATGATGAAATTACATAGGACTGTAACTGATTAGCTGACATTCTTGATACCTACGACTTTACCTAAAGGTACAAGAATGAACCATTGCTTTTGCTCACGAAACAGTGAGGCTACCTAGACAAGTTGCTTAACGCTAACGTAAACGATTTTCGTAAACAGACAAAATGTATGGAATTGACGTAGGCGATCGACACGACCGTCTGACAGCTTACGTCAATCTTAACCTAAATTTTGGATACCGATAACGAACGCCGAATGCATCATGTCTAGGGCCTGAGCGTTGGTCTAGCTCAATTCATGCGGTATCTCGAAATTAAATTATCTGTGTTCAACAAGACAGCTGAAACACATTCTCTCGGAAAGAAGGCTTTCCGTCTATATATTCTTAATTTGCAATTGCAATGTTCGTGAGCTAAGTGCCTACAACTGCTTTACAATCTTTCCTTATGTTTGATATGGCTAAGAAATTATATTTCTGTGATTCATATGTGATTCTTCTTTTGAACTGTTAATTTAAAGGAAAATATTTAGAAACATATTTAGGCTGACCAAATACGCAATCTTAAACAGCTTTGAATTTCTAGCATGTTTTAAGTTTGACGTACATTTTCTATTTGTCAAGGCGACATGGCATTATGTTTGCGTGGAAATGCGACACACAAATCCCAAGTTTCACCGACAGGTTTCGCGTCTTCTCCAAAATACACACAAACAAATTTAGTCAACGCTTACAATATTGACGAACTAAATGGTCCATTAGTGGTGCGACATTACTACAGGGTTTGAATCACTCAACTGTTTGTAATGAAGGATATCGAAAGGTTCATCCTTACTTTTATATTATACTCGATTGCGAATGTGTTTCTTATTTTTGTTGAATTTCCCGTTTTAACGGTCACAGCTTATCACATTTTCACAAAAAATGGCAAGTAATATGTAGTCTGTTTCATGATTACACACAGATTAAGTACTGTTTATCTCGATATCCTACAAGGTTTTTTAGAAATCTTATAAATCCTGAATAGGTGTAGATGAGAAGTGCTTATCGACGGTAGATGACGCTGTCATTATCTGTTTATTTTGCTGGTAAAACGAAAACGTGCTGGCATTTTTCGTCTGTAGGTCCCTACGTTGTACCAATGTCATATCAAATTTCGGCTGATATTCTTATTACCGCAGGCGAATCTGCGAAACCGAAGCCACAGGTAAAAACTAGTATCTGCGTGGAACGAGCTTAGTCAAAGTCATAAATAGATGATGACTTATGTACCTTGTCGCTTTTACTCGTTCGACAATGACGTACTGACAGTTCAAACCTGACATTTAAGCGATAAGTTGCTAAGTGATCGCTTACTCAGCCACTTGACGTCCACTAAATTTAGTCCATAAATTTCAACGAAATTGTTTAACTTTGAACCTTATGGACACAGTCAATAAAACACTGTTGTTGCTAACGGCATTACTTTCGACACTATAGTATCCAAGGACTGTCAAGTGGTTATGACGTTCACTGTACAGGGAGTAAGTACTAGTTTGGCAGTAGATTAACGCGAGTTCATTGTCCAATATGTATTATTGGATTTAGGAAGTGCAAGCGAGGTTGCGTGTCAGTCGGAGACAGGATTTCGGTTTTGACGGGGTGAACGTTCGCGCATACAGTTGCCATTTCCTTATTCGGAAGCCTCATACAAAGAAAGGGCAAAGTTCATTTTGTTCAACCTTTGTACATACAATGCGTACAAAACATGAAAAAAACCAGTATTTAATAGCATACTAAACGAATAACCTTGTAATGTCGTAAATTACCACCACTTCAATGTTTTTCCGTGATTCGTATTTGCAACAAAACATCTACATATACATTGATCTAAAGATTCAGTGGCCATAGACAGACAAGATGCATTGTGAGAACGATAACGTTATCGAAAATGTACATGATTGACGTAAACAACCGGACGGTCATGCTATGTCCAGCGCTTATCTAATTTCCATACATTCTAACAGTTTTCGAAAATCGTTTACGTTAGCGTTAAGCATCTTGTCTAATTCCTCTGCATCGGGATCAAAGCGAATTAGCGAAGGTTTCCGAGTTCTCATAACTATTAAATATAAACCCACACAACGGAGACCCCAACAATCAGCGCTAATCTCTTAAACTGAAACCGAACGTTAATGAAACTTAGCTAAGAACCATGCTGAATAAACCATATTTCTTTAAGAGGATTGTGAACCGACGTTTATAACACGTAGCTGTCAAAAAAATCCATATGAATTTAGCTCCGGGACATAATGTTTCCCACACCCCCTAAACTAAGTTCAATATTCACGATTTTTAATATGTTGTAGTTATTATGAAAATTTATTGAAAATTTTAGCGTTACAATCCTTTAAAAAAATACTGTTATAATATTATGGTTGCGAATGAATACAGGCAGACTTTTCAATGCTACAAACGGAATATTTACTGGGCTTCTAATGAACAAATAATATCTTCAAAAATATTAAAGCGTTAAAAATATGCTATTACTTATTCTACAAACGTATAGGTTAGTACCTTCAAGAAACCTACAAGACAAGTACAATAAAATATACTACCTATTGTCCTAAACAATGTCAGAATGGGCAACATCGGGAGATTTTAGAAAGTATATTTACATACATTTTAACGGGCTATTAAAATTAACAGTCTCACAGGCTATTGTGGAGAATCGAGAGAAAGCTCAGTCATAAATCCGAGGAACACCAGGTGTCTGCACTACGTACCCGCTTCAATTTAAATGTGAATGAGTTTTAATATTCATCGTAATCAATTAAATTCAAACGTTGTATGCTAGCCAGCACTTTCGAACAAATTTGAAAATAGAATAGAGGCTCATTCGATTTTTAAAATTCGCGTGCCATCTTTATAAAGTGCTTTCTCTACTTGTTCAGTAAACTTTCTTCGTACAAAATTACATCTATTTTCGTGATTAAAGGATCATTTTAGCAATCGAGATACGTACGTGCATCGACGAACTAGTACGTGCCGATATACCTGTCCAATAATAATCCAATCATAAGATTTATTGTAAGTATGAAAACTACGCTCTTGTCGGTCGTGTCAAGATAATTTGTGTGATGAGAGCGAGTACCTACGAGTATTTGTTCCTGAGTGTTGGATGTTTTCTATGTATTTAAGTATGTATTTCTTTGTATTAATTCATAAGCAGCCGCAAGATATCCACTACTGGACAAAGGCCTTCCCCAAGCTTTTCCACAACGATCGGTCCTCTGCTGCTGTCATCCAGCAGTGTCCCGCGACCTTTATCAGATCGTAGGTCCACCTTGTGGAAGGCCTGTTAAAATATCATTAAATACATACAATTATTAAAATTTTGGTTAAATACTTTTCGACTTAAGCTAAATAAAAAGAAGTTGGTGTTGTCAATTAAGTATAATGCATAAAATAAAACCTACCTAGTCGGTCCTTAAGCTCCGTTCCACAAAGGTTTAGTGAAATAAAACTAACTTCTGTTTATTTTTTAACTTCAAATTATATAAAAATTAAAAGCCTAATTAATGTACATTTTTAAGAACTAATTATCATTCCACATAGTCGCCGCGATTTCCGATACGATCTTCTAACATTCGCGGCCGGCACCGTTTAAAAAACGCACGAGTTTTCTGAAAAGTTCCCTTTTTGAAAACGCTTTAAAGGCTAGTTTTTGTTTACTAAGTTTTTATTTGTTTAATATTGTGAAGCCTGTCATCTGTGGGCATGTTTAGAGACCAGAATTATTTTCTTAACGACACTCAAAAACCAGCTTATGAAACTCGAAGTTTGGTCTGTTTTCGTGTTGCTGCAAAATTGATGTGAAATTGAAGATTGACCGGTGTATAAGCGGATCTTTAGTTGCTTGGAAATACATTTGTATCAGAATTTAAAGATAAAAGTCTGGTCAATATGTCACGCAAATAATTGACTCAATTCGAGACCTCTTATAAAAATCGTAGGCGTTATCAGTATCGTGGTCGTGCGTGTTTTGACCCATGAATTCCTGCCCCGAATGGAATGCTTAAAGCTCGTTCATCAAATGATTACATTTTTTTTTTTTTTTTTTTTTTCCTAGCCTTTATGAGTGTCCCACTGCTGGGCAAAGGCCTCTCCCCTTGATCTCCATGAGTCCCTATTTGGTGCCTCTTCCGGCCAGTTGTTGAGGAATGCGTCCAAGTCGTCCCGCCATCTCCGTCTAGGCCTGCCCCGTTTACGCCGCCCATTTTGCGGCACCCACTTGGTGGCTACGCTAGCCCACCGGTCCGGGTGCATGCGGCAGACGTGACCGGCCCAATCCCACTTAAGCCTGGCGGTTTTTTCTCCTACGTCAGCTATGCGTGTTTTGGAGCGTAGTGTGGTGTTCCGGATGCGATCTGTCCTTTTGACACCTAACATACTGCGCTCCATTGCTCGTTGGCAAACCTTCAATTTGGACTTTTGACTCTCTGTGAGTGACCATGTTTGGGCACCGTAGGTTAGGACAGGCAGAATGCACATGTTGACGAGTTTTCGCTTGAGTGATAGTGATTACAATAGTAAAGAATAAAAATGACGTTTCTTTTTATCCTATATAAAATAAGGTTTTGACTGATGTACAGTCAACAGCATAAATAAGTGATCATTTATGTACCTTGTCGCTTTCAATCGTTTCACAATTTTGTATGACATTTCAAACACGACGTTTAAGTGACAAGGTACATAAATGATCACTTATTTATGTTGTTGACTGTACTACACGTTTATGAAACTCTTTTATTTATTTTTTAATTGTAATAAATCTCAGTGACAGAAATTATGAACCGACTAGGAGGTAGGTACTAGTAGTTTTGGGGCTTTGGGCACGTTATTTCCAAATCGGCGAATATCGCTAACTGTAGGTACGGTAGGTATTCGTACCTAGTACATTAGAGAACCCAGTGTTATGTCAAACTGACGCAAATCTAGAGCAGTTTGGTAACATTCGAAAACAAATAAAAGTAAAAATTAGTAAGAATAGAAGACGTATGGCCCCCGTAACGGAGGCGACTCACTGGCGGCGACAATGCACACAATGCCCGGCTGTAATGCGACCTCATTACTTAACTTACAAAAGGTTTTTGTGTATGCAGCCTTAGTCGAGATCGATTTTGTATAAGCATCCTTAGTTGCGATTGTTCACGGCTGTTGAGAATATAAATAATAGAGCTGTGGCCTTTGACACGATGCATTGCGTTGCGAGAAACGTTATCGTTATCGAGAATGGATTGACGTAAGCTGCCAGACGGTCGCGACGAACGCTTATGTCAATTCCATACGTTTTGAGAGTTTTCGAAAATCCTTTACGATTGCGTTATGCATCTTGTCTAGGGCCTTTGCGTGACTTCATGATAGAAATAGAGGCACACAGTACGGACAAAGTCAACGGTACACTTTAATATCTGTAGATTCTTTACTAGGTACAGTCGGGAAAATGGAAACCCTGACCGATCATACAGCTGCATCATAGGGACATTTGACAGGGACATTGAAAATTCTTATGATTTGATTTATAATGGTATGTTACACCAAATGGTTTGGTGGTGTCACCCAAATGGTTCCTGCGGAAGACCAGGTGTGGCCTAAAAAGTAAAAACCAGTAACATGCCGAGCACTAACTGAGGGCCCTGTCAAGATGCATTACGCTAACTAACGTTTCTATTAAATTCGTTTTTAAACCAATCGCGTCACTGGTAGATCACGTGACTTTTCGTAACACGTCATCTGCCGTGACGCGATTGGTTTAAAAACGAATCGAATAGAAACGCTAGTTAGCGCAATGCATCTTGGCAGGGCCCTCAGGAACCATTTTGCTCCGTCTAGCACTAGTTCAGATATTTTTGTGAAAGAAAGAGTTGTAAGAAGCTGTTTTTATGAAAAAAAAACAGCTTCTTACAACTCTTTCTTTCGTTCCTAGGTAATAAGAGAGATGGAAAACATAGGTAACGTATTTCAAGGTTATATTTTCTAGCTTCGATCCAAAATTTGAGCTGCAATTTCTATAGTATACATATAACCTTCTTGCTTTACCACCATAAGTGCGGGAGATAATATTTCACCCATTATTACGCACGTCTGTTCCTCCATTAGAGATGTTGTTTGTGAAATGAGTTCCATTTGCAGCATGATTCGATCCTTATTATAATCATTTCTTGTCATCACGCGGTCAAGAAAGTAACCAGCAGAAAATCTTTGTATAATGCGGTATTTTATTTAAAATAATCCACTTTTAGGTACTCATAGAACAGGGAAAGTTACCAAAATTTCTAGAGGTTCGTGTCACCTACTTATGGAGGAAAAAAGCTGGTCTAATGTTTAGTGGTTGTTGCTACTGTATATCCTAAACTTACTAAAATTATATTCCATCACACGAACCATTATTCGTAAGATCATTTAAAATAAAATCAAAACTAGAAGACCAATGTCATATCCAGACCATATGAGCCGCAGACAAGACAACTTCGTCGATAAACTTCCGAACTGCATTATAACATTTACAAAATATCATAGTCAATGAAGTTTTTATGATATCTAATGCAAAAACAGGTTGGTAATGAATTTTAAGTTTTACCTTCGATACTTTTTAACCGACTTCAAAAAAAGGAGGAGGTTCTCAATTCGTCGGGATGTTTTTTTTTTTTTTTTTTTTTTTTTTTTTTTTTTTTATGTATGTTCCCCGATTACTCGAAGACCACTGGACCGATTTGAAAAATTTTTTCGTTGTTCGAATAGATATACTTTCTAGTTGGTCCCATTGTCACCACGTCAGGATCTGATGATGGGATCATGGAGAAATCATGAGAACTCCTCAAATATTATAGGCAGACCTATAGCGATTTTGGTATTTTTCACTGTAACTCATGCATTTTCTTTTGAAAAGTACTATATGGTGAAGTGGAACTGATGATGAAGACCACAGATGGCCACCGGAACTCCTTAACGGTACCTATTTCAAGGGTGGCGATAAGATATTTCGATAAAGGAAGTTGAGCGACTATGACGAAGCACATTTAGGTTTAAATATGACTATGACATTCCCGCGGCGTTGTCTGCGGCGAGCTTGAAATGTTCAATAGTTTCTTATTAGTATATAGAAGTGGAGCTACGTAACAGCATAAATAGGATCACTAAAAAGTATAAAATAAAATAAATGTTTAAAAAAACAAAAAAACCGCCTTCAAAAAGCAAAAAATAACTTCTTTAAAATGGTAGGTAAATAGGTCAGTCCAACTGAAGTCGGCGTCCAACAATATTTTAACCAAAAGCAGACTTCAGTTGGACTGACCTATTTACCTACCATTTTAAAGAAGTTATTTTTTGCTTTTTGAAGGCGGTTTTTTTGTTTTTTTAAACATTTTGAGTTAAAATAATGGAACACGTTCATGATTGTAAATGTCACGCCAGCATTACTTTTATGTTGCTGCTCACACACCTTAAGTGATTTTTGGAGCCGTAATAAATGTAATCGAGGCCGCGTCCGCATATGTATTTACCGTATCCGGTACAATTTATTTATTTTCTTGATTTTTCTGTTATTAAGATTCTTGTGCGTTTTGACCACAGCCTAGGTAATTGCAGCCAGCGCTTTCAATCTTGGCCAGATTGCAGCTTTCATATGCTGCAGCTAATGCTCTTTCTTACCATTATTACTCTAGCGCGGCATAAAGCTATCTGTGCAAGTCACCTAAGTTATTTTATGAAACAATTTCCGTAATTGTGTTTAAATAGAAAACATGGACAGTACGTGTCATCACCATATCATCAAGTCAGTTGAAAGTCCACTGTTGGACACACCGCATGCCTTCTCCGCATGAACTACATAAATATACCTACTCTATAAGTATATTGGAGATATTTCAATACAGTTTTATTTTTCCACCAGCGAAAAGGTATGGTGCTAATCCTGCTGCCCGCTTCCCGCAAGCTGTTTATTTTTGGATACCAATCAAATAAACTTTTGTCTATTTTTTTATCTTATCCGTTCACTAAGGCTCACTATTTATCTTTAAGCAGGTTATACGTGCTTCTTGCACTTCTAAAAACGTGCTAAAAATTACACAGTATATGTATACTTATCTTCTCTTGTACGGGATTATTGGAAGGGGAGGGCCAAGGCGAACGTCCCACGATCAGATCGGGGACGTATTAAGAAAGGGCCAATTCAGAAGCACCCTAAAGGCCGAGCCACACCAGATGCGTGCGCGTAGATGTGAAGTCCGCGTTCGCTTTCAACTGCGGTGTATAGTATGAATTCTCATACGACATGTCACTATACAACGCAGTGGAACGCGAACGCGCACGTCACGTCGACGCGCACGCATCTGGTGTGGCTGGGCCTTAAACCGACGCTCGTGTATGAAGAGACTTGTTAGTGTGAAGGAAGCAAGGGAAGTTGGTCTGGATCGTAGCAAGTGGAAGGAGGTGGTCTCTGCCTACCCCTATACTGTTGATGATAGATGTATGTCGTAAAATACAGTCGACACAAAAGCATGCGCGAAATTGTGAAAGAACCTTTTTATCTGTATTACCTCTATAGTTGACTTTGCTTATCTTGAAAAAGAATGAAAGCGACAAAAAGCTTGTCATGTTGTACTCAACTTAAGGTCACGTTGAAAAGTAATATGGCGATGCTTCTCGTCCAACCTCATTTTTAAGTGTTGATGAAACTAACAATACGTCCGCAGGTTTTGTAGTACCAACCACGTTTTCAGACAATAAACCCTAGCTAGAGTGTAAAAAATATTCAAATATGTACGTTCAAAAGAATAAAAACAACAACAGATAAAAAACAAAAACATTTTCAGTACGTAAAGACCGCTTAGTCAGTTTTATTTTAAAAAACTTACTTGGACGCCTACCAAGATAAGTGTCACTCAAATAACACATGTTGTTTTCATAAAAAAAAAAAAAACAAGATTAGTCTGACATCTTGTTGACGTCGATGATATAATTATTATTCAAGATCGTGTCTAATCGGAAAAGCTCGGTAAACATCGTAAGCCGAGTGTGGCCGGTGGTTCGCATTGACCCAGTATTTTGGCTAGGTCAAGTGTCTTTGTCCTTCCTAAAAACGATAGTGGTGTTACAAGCAACCATATTAATTATAAAATCTTATGTAATACGAGCTTTTGGCATAAGGCTGCGGCTCCACTGAGGCGGAGACAAGCGGAGCGCAGAGGAGACCTGTAGGGATCGACCAATCATATTAGTTGAAATCGACATCTCGTCTCATGATGTTTTATCACATTTTAGTGAAGATGAGTTTAGACATTGTTTTATAATAGGTTTTATAAAAATCCACTGCACAAGAGGCTAGTTTTTTGGCAACATAGGTTAGTAATCTATAATCTATATATATAAAAGGCAAACCTGACTGACTGACTTAGATATCAAGGCACAGCCGAAACTACTGTACCTAGAAACTTGAAATTTGGTACAGGGGTTCCTTTCATGATGTAAGTGAGCACTAAGGAAGGATTTTCCGAAAATCGACCCCCAACGGGAAGAAATAGGGGGAGTAGCGGGAAACTAATTCTACGCGTACGAAGTCGCGGGCTTCCTCTAGTGTAATATAATTTGAATACACAACATTTTTGCAGTGTATGCTCACATATAAAAAATATTTCTAGTCTTACACTGACCTACATTCGATTGTCAGATTTTTTAAATGTTTCTTTGACAAGTTGTTCGTATTTTTGATTTCGACACTTAATTGACTTAATTGATAAAAACTACGCGCTCGAACAAAAAAATCGTTGAAATACTAAACAAAATGAATAACCTGATATAGTTGGTCAATATATTTTTCAATAAAACTTGGGGTAAACTATTAAAGTGTATCCCAACTAAACTCGCTCGTCTCGTCTTGATTAGACATCAAAATTATAATTATGATCATTACAATCACGGCAGTTAGAATGCAATCATTTAACGACCATTTAATTTATATAAAACTATAGTTAATTAGAATTTGGTTCGCACGTGTTGCACATTTAGTAGGTACAAATTTCACCATACGATGTTAAACAGACGATTAGAGCGTTAACAGTTGTCAAAATGTATGAACTAACAGACGATTAACATTTATTAAATTTAACATCGTTTGGTGAAATTGGTAGTTATTTACTTAGGTACTTACCGTAAACTCGGGTTACTTTAGTTAGCCCTAGGGGGTAACTAACATGCATGGGTTAGAGTGCTGGGCTGCAAAGGAGAAGGAAAAAAAAGAGTGCATGGAGCGGAAATGCGAATGTTGAGATTGATGTATGGTGTAACAAGAATAGATAGGATAAGAAAAAGTATTTAAGAGGAAGTTTAAAAGTAGCGCCAGTGATAAAAAAAATGGAAGGTAATTGGTTGTCATGGTATCGCCATGTCAGGAGGAGGGATGAAAGTCATGTTACAAGAAGAGATTTGAGTATGAATGTGGAGGGTTATACAGCAAGAAGAAGACCTAAAAAGAGATGGATTGATTGTGTAAAGAGTAATATGAGAAATAAGGGGGTGAACGTTGAGATGAAGGCTAATAGGGATGTGTGGAAGGAAAAAACATGCTGCGCCGACCCCATAAGGGCAAGGAGATGATGAGTTAATAATAATAATAAAATAATTTATTTACCAATATTTTTAAGAAGTAACATTTACAATGGGTCTGTATCATGCGTGTGAATTGAAAGTAGTTTTCTGAAAGTAAGCACGGCAGCATATCCTTTCTCAAATCGCACAAATTTTATGAATTAAATAAACTGAGTTGCGACATGTTGACCGAGAACCAATTTTAGCAGAATTTCAAGGTGAGCACTTATGTCTCAGTGCATGAATTAGCATTTTTATTAGCGAAGTAAATAGCTATCAAAGCATATTGCTTCGCTTGTTAAAATATTTCTTGTCAGTTATATATAGGTACATACATAAACTTACGCCTTCGTTCCTAGAGTGGGGTAGGCAGAGCTACAGAATTACCAACAACTCTAAAAACTTGTTGATAACTCTGTAACCACATTTTGCACAATTAGGCTAAGATATCAGCGGGGCTAGACAAGTTGCCATCGAATACGAACGCTAGCGAGGTGTTCACCTGTGATGACACTGACTCAGTTGACAGTTTCTTCGCATAGTTACCGCCCTTGGATATCGACGTTTATGTTGTGATAGTGCTCGTGTTGAATTCGACCGGTCAAGATAGTACCGCGTAACGGCCGTAGTTGTCAAAACTATCACTATTTGATTAACGCGAGTGAAAGTGTTCACTTTACAGCGTGTCAGTTGTAACGAGTGATATATCACGTGACTATCTTACGTCAATTCCATACATTTTTCAAAGCGACAGGTGATCACCTAACGCTAGCGTTTGTATTCGATGGCAACTAGTCTAGCCCCGTATATAGATAAAGAATATTCCTGTATCTAAGTGCTAACGCTTGGACGGTATCGAATCCGGGCTTATTTTGAATCGAAAGTGATTCGAGAAAGATAGATCGCGATCAATCGCGCAAGCGCTGCGATTGCGCCGCGGAAACGCTTCCCGCCACGCCGTGTGCGCCCGCGCTTGGCATTGACACACTAAACAACCTGCGAGACAGTATTCTACCAGCGCCGTCTTTGAACCACTTGTGTTTTTGTTTTTTTGTTTGATTCTGTATATAAATGAATCGATTTAAACTGTGACAATGCATGGCCTAATTTTTGTTCGTATAAAACTTCACATGGCCTGCTGAATTGCAGGCAGCCATTGAATTGGGTAATGTCAAAGAATACAATAATGAGTAGAAAAAAGCTATACTCAGCCGCCAAATGATTTTTTCCTATAATATGTATGCTCAGTTTTAGTGTAGGTACTAATTAAATAAGATAAGATACGAGTAATATGAGCAGTTGACGACGCGTTAGCCCTGCCTACGAAGCTAGCGGTCCCAGATTCGATTCCCAGTATGAGCAAATATTAGTATGATGAGTGCGAGTATATGTTCCGAGTCTTAGATTTTTGTATGTATTTTTCTGTACATAAGTACATTTATCTATTATTCATAGTGTACTATGAATAATAGATAAATGTACTTAGGACTTAGTTTGGGACTTGGTCAACTTGTGTGAAAAAATTACCTTCAATGATGGACTTGACAATGAAATAGAAAAAAAATAGTAGGTGATTGACGTGTGACATTTTAACCTTGTACTGAGAAAAACAAGCATGTTAAACAAAACAAAGTGCTTTATTAGCATAACAGTTATTGGTAGAAAGTCCAATGTATATGTATGCGCGCGCGCCTATAATAATGGTTCTTGTGACGCCGTTCGCTCTTATAGTCATATTATTACCCTTCGTACATTGTAGATGAATCAGCCATCGTTCTAGTCTAGAATCACGGTCGAAGAAATCTTTATTCCGATGCCAATATAAGTTAACAACACCGTCATTAAGTTGATATGAGCTTGATTATTATTGCACCTCATCTGTAATTGCTGTTGCTGTGGTTACTCTTAAACACGTTACGATCGAAATCGAGTTCAGTGGCTGTTGGTAACAGCTATATTTGTTCTTTAAATCTGTAGCAAATGACTAATCGATCACTCAGTCAGAGTAAGTTAATGACGATTAAGTCGTTCCTCAGTGACGATTTTTCATGCACAAGTTTGAAAAAGGAACGAGTTCATTGTCTTTAAAATGTCTTTGAGTGCGGCGGAAAGCGGTAACCATATATTGTGCTAAAAAAAGAACGCGACAGACGATTTTTTTGGCCCTATAGCTACACTGAGACACTAGAATTTTGGGGTCCAAGTTGGAACCCCAAAATTCTTCCCGTGAGTAGTTCCCGTGTAAGTTAACCACTTGCACTTGGTAAAAAGATAAAAAAAGATAAAAGATGTTTATTCAGTAAGTAGGCCGCACGGGCACTTTTACACGTCAAAAATCTACCAGCGCTTCGCAAGAGACCACTGCTGAGAAGAAACGCCGCAAGAAACTCAACAGTCAGTCGTTTTTTTAAAAATTACTTATACAATTATAGAACTTAACCTAGCATTATATAAAACAATGAATTTAACATTAAAATATATATATCATGCGTAGTTGAGCAGGAAAATGTGTCAAAACTCAGTATGTTCAGATGAACTCTTAAATTGTAATAATAATAGTATACATATACTTACCCATGACGGTGCAAAACAACCACATAGTTTTGATACATTCTCCTACAGAAACCGTGTCCCCTAGACAATAATTATACCTACAATGTTTAGATATTTTCCTGACTAAGCTATTACTAAGTTATTTAGGTGTTTAATTTAGGCCAAGCATTTTTATCTGTTAGATAGTCCTCGACCCTATAATAAGCTTTCGACATCAACGACTTTTTCAAGTAATTTTTAAGTGCTGGAAATGATAACTTTAAAACTTCGTCAGGTAATTTATTATAGAAATGAATGCATTGACCAACAAATGATTTATATACCTTACGGACACGAAATTTTTTAATAGCAATTTTATTTTTATTTCTTGTATTCAAATTATGTATATCACAATTCTTAACAAAAGAGTCTTGATTTTTAATGACATAAATAATATTCTCATAAATAAATTGTGACGCTACTGTCAAAATACTAATTTCTTTAAATAGTAATCTTAAGGAATCACGGGAGTTTAGGTTATATATGGAACGAATGGCTCTTTTTTGTAACACGAATATAGTCTGTATGTCAGCAGCTTTTCCCCAAACCAGAATACCGTACGACATAACACTATGAAAATAACTATAATAAACTAAGCGAGCTGTCTCAACATTGGTAAGTTGCCTGATTTTTCCTAACAGCATAAGCTGCCGAACTTAATTTACCTGCTAGTACTGCTATATGGGGACTCCATTGCAAGTTTTTGTCTATAGTTATCCCTAAGAAAAGCGCCTTGTCCACCATCTCCAAACACACATCATTTAGAAATATACTAGATTTTACCGGTCTAACATTAGGCAAAACGAACCTAACACATTTAGTTTTCTTAGCGTTAAGTAGCAAATTGTTAATAGTAAACCAATTAAGTACTTTAACCAGCGTGGCGTTTATCCTACTGTAATCGACGGATTTTCGGTCCACCTTGAAAATTAATGAAGTATCATCAGCAAATAGCACAATATCACAAAGGTTATCTACCGTGGGTGGTAAGTCATTTATATAGACCAGAAATAAGAAAGGACCTAATATAGAGCCCTGAGGCACACCTAATTTAACAGTTGCTCCAATGGACTGTGTTTGGTTTACAACAACCGTTTGTGTTCTATCGCTAAGATATGAAGACATAAGATTTAGAGAATTATTTGACAGACCATAATGTTCTAATTTTAATATAAGAGTCGCATGATCTACGCAATCGAAAGCTTTGGAAAGGTCACAAAAAATTCCTATTGCATCACAGGATTTCTCCCAAATATTGTATATATATTTAATGAGTACAGATGCTGCATCAGTTGTGGATCGTCCTCTGGTGAAGCCGAACTGATTACTGTTAAGCAGTTTATTTCTATTGAAGTGACCTAACATATCTTTTAACATTAACTTCTCAAAAACTTTACTTAAAACCGGTAGAATAGAAATGGGACGGAAATTCGTTAAATCACACATGTCGCCCGATTTAAAAAGTGGTATGACTTTACTATATTTCATAAGATTTGGAAAAACCCCCTCTGAAATGCAATTATTGTAGATTAAAGCTAAGTGAGGTGCAATTATATCTATGACATGATGGATCACTTTAACTGACGCTCCCCATAAATCCTCAGTTTTTTTTAAACTGAGCGATTTAAATACCTTAACAATAGAAATTGAATCTACATGGCTAAAATCAAAGGTTACATTACATTTAGTAACATTAGCACAAAGTAGTTTTTGAGCTACAATCGCAGATGATTGAAGACATTTCGTTGTATTAATAGCTATAGTGGAGAAATAATCTTCGAACGCTAAGGCCACGTCTTTGTTTGACGCGATTTGTTTGTCACCCTTGTTTAGGGTGACTTGATTATCACGAGTTTTAGATTTACCCGTTTCTCTATTTATAATTTTCCACACCGTTTTTACCTTATTATCAGAAGCTTTGAGTTTAAGACTTAAAAAGTTTGACTTAGCAGTTAAGCAAACTCGCTTGAAGGTCCTCGAATAATTCTTAACGTAAACTAAGAAGTCAGCATTCTTGTTCTCCTCCCTCTCTCTATATAGTTCATAAAGCCTATTTCTACTTCTATGGATGCCTACAGTAGCCCATTCACTAAACTTAGTTTTTGACCCAGAAACAGTTTTCATCTTAAAATTGTTGTTAAATTGATGAAGAATTACATCAAACAAATCTTTATAAATACTATTTGAATCATTATTTGAAAAGAATAACCCACAGAGATTGCTCTCAACTTTATTTTTGAATAATTCTAAACGATTGCTAGTTATGGGTCTGTATGTTATTGCCTGCGGTTCTTGATGAAAATCATTTAAAAAAGAAGCCTTCTGGCCACTATGATCAGAATTAAAGCAATTAAATATTTCCTTATCCAAACACTCGCAATTACAATAAATATTGTCTAAACAGGTAGCACTTGAAACTCCTATCCGTGTAGGTTCAAAGAACAAATTACCTAAGTTAAAAGATTTAAATAAACTTAAGATCCTAATAGTATTATTTGAAGATTCCAGTAAATTAACATTAAAATCTCCACAGACAATAACATGCTTTTGGGTTTTACATACTAATTTTAACACATTTTCCATACTGGATTCAAATGTGCTAAAATCAGCTGACGGTGGTCTGTAAACACAGATAATTATGTAATTTTCTAATTCTATGCATGAGATTTCTACAAGCCTCTCTATGGATAGCCTAACAATATCTTTCCTTTCTTTGGATTTAATGGTACTTTTAACAATTATTAACGAACCACCATGAATGGTGGATTTTCTTGCAAAAAAACTAACTAATTTAAAATTAACGAAATCAAAAATTAATTCATCTGGTCTAAGCCAATGTTCAGTAATACACATAATGTGTACATTCTCAGTATCTAAAAATAATCCTACTTCTAATTCTTTGCTGGAAAACCCTTGAATATTTTGATGAACTATATTTATACTCAAAGGTGTTTCCGCTGTCCTATACTTTAGTTTAAATGATTAGGAATGGAATTTGTACCACTGTTATATCTATTTGGTTCTATATTAAAAGCCAAAAGTTCTACCAAAGTCAAAATATATTTCTTTGGCAAATGAATTTTTTCAGATGTTAGCGTGAGGTGCTTAATAAATTTATTTAAGTCGAAGAAATGATATTTACTATTATGACATATAGCATTATACATTAAAGAATTTAAGTATGCTATTTTATTATTATAATTGTATGGCATATTTTGTGAATATGGTAATGCACAAAGTATAATTTTACCTATGCCTGCCTCTTCAATAAGGTTTAATGTTGACAATAATCTACCTACACTAGACTTATCTATACCAAGACTGTTTCCTACTAGAATCACTAGAGTAGTAGAACTGTCATAACTTCCCTTTGATATTAGGTAGGTAGGTTGGAAGTTCCAACAGCAGCTGCAGCAGGTGGGAAGAACAGCTTTATTTTTCTGCTGCAGCTGCAGATCTTGAATTTTATCCCCTAAGGGGTCCTTAAAAATCCCGCAAACAACTAGCTCATTATGCAGGAGACCAATGCAATGGTAAAAATCCTACATACTTGTTACTCTTTCCGAGACGCGCTATCTTGTCAAGATTTCCACCAGTCAAGAAAAAAGGCCTACACAAATCTTATATTGCATTTATATCAATCGGTACGATCTTAGTATGGAATGTTTAGCGCACAATAACTTCGTCAATTCCAACATCTTTTCTGTCACTATCTATAGAATATGTTTTATGAGACTGTTTAAAGCCATATTAGTTGGAAATTGTGAATAGATTCGAGTTTGGAAAGTTCGCGCATACATGCCAAACGGTTTTAATCATCCATAGGCAACCATCTCGCGCGATGTAGAGACCCGAAACTTTTTTGCACTGAGCTACTTTCTAAATACAAGCAAAAAAAAAAAAAACTTGTAA
The DNA here is from genome assembly GCA_946894065.1 of Acleris literana. Taxonomy (NCBI): domain Eukaryota; kingdom Metazoa; phylum Arthropoda; class Insecta; order Lepidoptera; family Tortricidae; genus Acleris; species Acleris literana. The sequence goes on along the minus strand of OX335684.1, from coordinate 12,676,239 downwards.
CGGTATTATTATATTCTATGAGGGTTCGATGGAACGATTATTAAATCGCCCCGTATCATAAGCGGAGGTAGGGTAGGGTAGGGAGGGAAGAGGTTAGGTAGATCAAAAAAGTCATGGTAGTGCAATACTTGAGAACGAGAAAACTTTGGGGAATGTTGGAAAATAAATTACAACTAATAATAGCGTAGTGTTTTATTATTTATACTAAATATACATATTTCTACTGGTTCCTTTTGTCAACTAATGATTACAAGATGTAATAAACCAGTAAATTATTATACGCGTCATTGTGTTTAATCATCATCATCTCCCATTTGTAACGTTGCTTGTCATTTTATAATAATCTAAGACAATTTTATAAGACATAATAATGGTAATGAATATGATCACGAACATCTTTACCCACATATGAGAATTCTTTAAGCAATCTTTAAAAAAAAAACTTTACACTTACACCTAAGTTGTTCCAGTATTTACTTATTAATAATTATGTATATTAACCTCCTCAAGCCGTCTTAAACTATGCTAGGGCCCTAGGGCACACAAGAATTTTGAGCCCTTTTTGGAAAGTAAAGGAAGCGAATTATTACTAAAAATTTTCTACTATGATTTATAATGGGTAATAAATTGACGGTCCTTCGGGGCCCCCTGTGGATGGGGGCCCTGGGCACGGGCCCCGTGTGCCCTTATGGTAAAGACGGTATTGAACCTCCTCATTTTATGCTGCTTCAACCATCGCTGGTCTTTAAAAAGGACTGTTTAAAAAGTTGTATCTCTTCCATGGGCCTTATTTCTCGAAACTCTGTAGACTAAATATTAGTCCATGCGGTACATTTCACTATTTGTAGAACATTATATTGAGTGAACTAATTGTAGTAGTCTAGTGAGTTTCTTGAAACGGGCCCCAGCGCTCATGATGAGGGTCACACACCTAAAATCTAAGCAAACGAAGTATCTAGACATTCTAGACCTAAATAGATACTTTTTTCTCACCTGAGTGGTCCACACGAGTCGAGGATAAGCATTAAAGTTGCCTCCGTCTTTTGAAGGAACCTATATGTATCTGGTAGCAGTAAATACTAGCGAAACATTTTCGATACTATAAGACTACTAGCGTGCGTAGAAAGTGTTCTCAAGTGCATCTCATTCGGAGAACGTCTCGCGGCCGCGGTCGTCGACACTGACCCAACGGCATCCGTCAAAATCTCGATTATTAACACCCTTGACCGCAATGATAATGATCTAAGCTTTAACTGTTCTTGAAGACGCTTAAAAACCCATTTTAGACCAAGAATAATGAACAATACAATAAAAGGGTTAAGGCTTCATAATATCAAAATTACTTTGTGAGAATTTAAAGTAGGTCATTTTTAACGTGTCATGTTTGAAAGAATCTTACTAAAGGCACTAAAGTGTCATATTTTGACTTTAGGTACTTAAATCATTTAACATGCAAATCTATTGGTAAATGTTGGAAGCACGGGAGAAGTTTGTTCTCCTGTATGGACCGTTTCCATGCCGTGAAAATATAAAAAAAGTGTACTTATGTTGAGATTTGAGTTATATTCTTGTATATGTCTTAACTACTAACTGAACTGACTGTTGTGATAGAAGTACAAACTAAATTGTTAAACGAGACACTAGACCCATTATCTGCTCAAACAATATTTAGCTGAGCGTCAGCGACAACTAAATAACTGTCTCGTGCAACAAAGGCTTACTTTAGTCTCTTGTTTCTGCTATGTTTTCTGTCTGCTCATTAGACCCTTCAATTGTGAAATACTTACAATAGCAAATGTTTCCTCAGATTTACTATTGTCGATCGCTAATCAGCTAACCACACTCGTGTTGGAATGTGTCACCACGTTGAGTTTGAATGATGAGTTTTTCTTATTACTATTAAAAGTACTTGCATTTGCATTCATTTTAGTGGTGGTAGGACCTCATGCAGGGTCCGTCCGTATCCTAACCCACTTGCCAAGCAGCATTGTTGTGTTCCAGTGTGGGATAAAACTTACTATAAATTACTAGCATAGGGCATTCCATCTTAGTCCTCAGGGTTGGAAACGCATTCGGAGCCTTAGATAAGATTGCAGTCTTGAGATTGTAGTCTAGTTCTAGTAGAGTTCAAATTTGTATGGGTCTCAGATCGCACTTTACCATAAGATGGCCTGTTCTGGTGTTCTCAATGCTATAAAAAAAATACAGCTACGATGCTTTAACTGATAGGGACAACAGAATGGCAACTGGATATAACGCTAAAGGATATCATCATCATCATCACCATCATCATCAGCTCACATCCACCCACTGTAGAGTAAAGGCTCTTCATTGATGGTGGTGTTTTATGTCTTTAAATCTTCATTGAAAAAGCTACGCAGTAGAAAGAAACGTATAGATACATAAGTATACAAAACTAAACAAATGTGCAATCTTGTTTCAGGTCTGGACGACACTGAAAAACTGGTGAAAGGTATCGGAGGTGACTGCCACTCCTATGTGGTGAACCTGGCCGATAAGGAAGACATCTATCGGGTCGCTAAGAGGGTTCATCAAGAGGTCGGCAAAGTGAGTATTTGGAACTAGTATTTCATACATTTTTCTTGTGCGTTATGGGTTAAATAAAATAATTAAAGGAAGCTCGTTGCCAACCTTATTTTTAACAGTCATATGTTTATTGGCTCGAGACTGTAGATCTAGCTTAACATTTTCATTGCCAAGGTCTCTGATTTGCATACAAAATGGACACGCCTAGCGGGTCGGCGGCACTGAAAGTGTTAAATATAGCTGAGATCCTATCGGCACCTATCGACTCCATCATCAGATCAGGCTTTAGACACCATATTGCCATGTACTCGGGTGGTTCGATTCCCGGTATGAGCAAATATTTATGTGATGAGGTAGTATTACACCAAAATAAATGAATACAATATACAATAAATATATACAAATATATACAATAAATATAACCAGTGTCAGTTTGTAAGGGAAGAGCGCTGCTGTGTGAGGTACAGGTCTCGCAGAGCCTAATTCAGACGCAGACGGTCTTCTTATTGATGTGACACTAGCGGTATTTTTCATCGAGTGTATTACATTTGTCATATTTAATTATGTTGAAAATAAATTATATTATTATTATTTGTTCCTGAGTTTTGAATGTCTTCTATGTATTTAAGTATGTATTTCCCTATATAAGAATGTTTATCATCGCCTAGTACCCATAGTACATACAAGCCTTGAGCTTAGTTTGTGAATTTGTGTGAGATTGTTCCCCGATATTAATTTCGACTCGTCCTTAATGTCAAAATTGTAACCTAACATACTGATAAACAAACCCGTGACATTAAATAAACATTCGTAGAAGAATAACATATTTATAAACTGGCATTGAATATTTTTTACCGGTTCCACTGACATTTTGACTTAGTCTGCCGTTACATTGTATATGCAAACGTGCTTTAGGCGATTGTTCCACAGCCGGCGAGGAAGCGATTAGCTATCGACTAATTTCTCGCTCAAGAAACGAACAAAAGTTACTTAAACACGGTGATAGGGTACTCGGCCTATTTCTTGAAGAGATAATTTGCTATAATTTTGTCCCAGTTAACTGAGGGTCAAATGTCACTGGTTTTCGAGTTATTTAACTCGAAAACGTCTTTAATTCGATCTAAAACTGTCGATTGTAAAAAAAACTTTACTCTGGGAACTGAAAATGTTTTTTTCTAATAGCTGATGAACAAGCAAATGCTACACATAAAATCACTTGGCAAAAATTTCAAAAACCTCAAAAACAAAAGGTACTGAAATCAAAAGTCAGTTATGTTTTTGAAAACACCGTTTTGGTTGAGAGGATTTACTCCAAAAAAAAATATAACATTTGTCGTACAAATCACGGAAATATCTTCCTTAATTCATTTCAGCACTCATTCAGCTTTCCAAAACAGTGCCAATGTTATCCACTTTAGTACGGGTTTGAAAAATTAAGCTTATTAAACGAGCAGAAGGCTAGATGTGAATTTAATTGTATCCCTTGTTACTTTGTATTATATTTTTAAGTATTTGTAAATCTTGATCAATAAGACATTCAGAAAGCTCTTGGTTTGATTTATTGACATTACAAACATGACATTAGTCGGTCTTCGGTTGAAGCTAATGTGTCTTGTGTTTTTGAGGCATGGGGTCTTAATTGCCGGCGAGAAATCTTTCCCCTAGTTTGTCGAAACAAACAAGTCTAACGAAAAGCACGCTTTAAAAAAACCCAACTGCTGCTTGGATAATGTCGTCAAAGTAATGTTACTTATCGTTGTATGTGTTTATGATTGTGCCAATTTCCCATTTAAATTATTTTTCCCAACACTCTTGGGAAATATGGCCATATATGGTCATGTTTGGGGTCACAAAACGTCACTTATAAGGACAGACCGAGAATGTTTTTGCTGATTGGTCGAGAACATTGTTGTCCAACTTTAAGAACCAATGAAAATCAATCAATCAATTTTTGTGTCATAGCTCCTTAAAATGAAAAATTGAAATCGACCAAGCAGAACACACCATTTTGTGTCGTAAAATATTAGGTGTATTTTTGCTAAAAGATACACAGGCTTAAAACTATGTCACTGCTTTTTTTTTAAACCCGGCCCCTAATCTCGAACCACTAGAGATGAAATTACATGGGAGATATGGCGACACAAATACAATTTTATATGGAGTTGACATCTTCATCTCGCATGTTAGTTTATTAATCTCGAGTGCCACGAGAATAGGGGTCCAGATTAAAAAAAGTTATCTATGGTAAAATTGGCGGTGATCTCACATTAACATGAATTAAAATTTGAGTTTTGAATATAAATTTTTATTTTATTTCCTCTCAGTAGTTGTGAAAATCACTATGTCTGCCTCGGTAGAAAGTGCAATTTATGGACTCATGCACTGGATCTCTTATATGACTCTAAAAACTGGTGAAAGGTATCGGAGGTGACTGCCACTCCTATGTGGTGAACCTGGCCGATAAGGAAGACATCTATCGGGTCGCTAAGAGGGTTCATCAAGAGGTCGGCAAAGTGAGTATTTGGAACTAGTATTTCATACATTTTTCTTGTGCGTTATGGGTTAAATAAAATAATTAAAGGAAGCTCGTTGCCAACCTTATTTTTAACAGTCATATGTTTATTGGCTCGAGACTGTAGATCTAGCTTAACATTTTCATTGCCAAGGTCTCTGATTTGCATACAAAATGGACACGCCTAGCGGGTCGGCGGCACTGAAAGTGTTAAATATAGCTGAGATCCTATCGGCACCTATCGACTCCATCATCAGATCAGGCTTTAGACACCATATTGCCATGTACTCGGGTGGTTCGATTCCCGGTATGAGCAAATATTTATGTGATGAGGTAGTATTACACCAAAATAAATGAATACAATATACAATAAATATATACAAATATATACAATAAATATAACCAGTGTCAGTTTGTAAGGGAAGAGCGCTGCTGTGTGAGGTACAGGTCTCGCAGAGCCTAATTCAGACGCAGACGGTCTTCTTATTGATGTGACACTAGCGGTATTTTTCATCGAGTGTATTACATTTGTCATATTTAATTATGTTGAAAATAAATTATATTATTATTATTTGTTCCTGAGTTTTGAATGTCTTCTATGTATTTAAGTATGTATTTCCCTATATAAGAATGTTTATCATCGCCTAGTACCCATAGTACATACAAGCCTTGAGCTTAGTTTGTGAATTTGTGTGAGATTGTTCCCCGATATTAATTTCGACTCGTCCTTAATGTCAAAATTGTAACCTAACATACTGATAAACAAACCCGTGACATTAAATAAACATTCGTAGAAGAATAACATATTTATAAACTGGCATTGAATATTTTTTACCGGTTCCACTGACATTTTGACTTAGTCTGCCGTTACATTGTATATGCAAACGTGCTTTAGGCGATTGTTCCACAGCCGGCGAGGAAGCGATTAGCTATCGACTAATTTCTCGCTCAAGAAACGAACAAAAGTTACTTAAACACGGTGATAGGGTACTCGGCCTATTTCTTGAAGAGATAATTTGCTATAATTTTGTCCCAGTTAACTGAGGGTCAAATGTCACTGGTTTTCGAGTTATTTAACTCGAAAACGTCTTTAATTCGATCTAAAACTGTCGATTGTAAAAAAAACTTTACTCTGGGAACTGAAAATGTTTTTTTCTAATAGCTGATGAACAAGCAAATGCTACACATAAAATCACTTGGCAAAAATTTCAAAAACCTCAAAAACAAAAGGTACTGAAATCAAAAGTCAGTTATGTTTTTGAAAACACCGTTTTGGTTGAGAGGATTTACTCCAAAAAAAAATATAACATTTGTCGTACAAATCACGGAAATATCTTCCTTAATTCATTTCAGCACTCATTCAGCTTTCCAAAACAGTGCCAATGTTATCCACTTTAGTACGGGTTTGAAAAATTAAGCTTATTAAACGAGCAGAAGGCTAGATGTGAATTTAATTGTATCCCTTGTTACTTTGTATTATATTTTTAAGTATTTGTAAATCTTGATCAATAAGACATTCAGAAAGCTCTTGGTTTGATTTATTGACATTACAAACATGACATTAGTCGGTCTTCGGTTGAAGCTAATGTGTCTTGTGTTTTTGAGGCATGGGGTCTTAATTGCCGGCGAGAAATCTTTCCCCTAGTTTGTCGAAACAAACAAGTCTAACGAAAAGCACGCTTTAAAAAAACCCAACTGCTGCTTGGATAATGTCGTCAAAGTAATGTTACTTATCGTTGTATGTGTTTATGATTGTGCCAATTTCCCATTTAAATTATTTTTCCCAACACTCTTGGGAAATATGGCCATATATGGTCATGTTTGGGGTCACAAAACGTCACTTATAAGGACAGACCGAGAATGTTTTTGCTGATTGGTCGAGAACATTGTTGTCCAACTTTAAGAACCAATGAAAATCAATCAATCAATTTTTGTGTCATAGCTCCTTAAAATGAAAAATTGAAATCGACCAAGCAGAACACACCATTTTGTGTCGTAAAATATTAGGTGTATTTTTGCTAAAAGATACACAGGCTTAAAACTATGTCACTGCTTTTTTTTTAAACCCGGCCCCTAATCTCGAACCACTAGAGATGAAATTACATGGGAGATATGGCGACACAAATACAATTTTATATGGAGTTGACATCTTCATCTCGCATGTTAGTTTATTAATCTCGAGTGCCACGAGAATAGGGGTCCAGATTAAAAAAAGTTATCTATGGTAAAATTGGCGGTGATCTCACATTAACATGAATTAAAATTTGAGTTTTGAATATAAATTTTTATTTTATTTCCTCTCAGTAGTTGTGAAAATCACTATGTCTGCCTCGGTAGAAAGTGCAATTTATGGACTCATGCACTGGATCTCTTATATGACTCGTCCAAAAATCGCGTACTTTCTATACTCTGCAACAATGTACTATTAATATAGCCTATGACACTCTAGTGGTTAAGACGAATCTAATCACGTATAGTTTATTAAAATCGGTTTAGCTGTTTAGTAGTTACAAGGGGACATAGAGTCGCACATATATACAGGTCAAACACATAACCCTCCTTTTGGGCTTTGCCGCAGTCGGGTAAAAATAAAGATCCCGTGTCAATAAAAGAGACACATACCTATTGATCGCTGGCTGTTCATACTGCCATCGAGAACTCTTTCCATTAGTGTGTCGAAACAAAAAATATAAATCCCGTGTCAATAAAAGAGACGCATATTAATAGTTGATCACTGGCTCTATCTCGCTTCCCGCTCATCGCCAGCGGTGAGACAAGTGCCTAATTGTCAATGCGCACGATTCAAATAGGTACCTCAAAGAGGCGGACAGCAGGGGCATTGTTTGCATTGTCACGGGTTTGAGTAGCTAGTCAATTGTTGTTTTTATGGTTGCAGGTGACCCTGCTGATCAACAATGCAGGCGTCGTGTCAGGGCAGTATCTGCTGGACACGCCCGACCATCTCATACAGAGAACCTTCGACGTCAACGTCCTTGCTCACATATGGGTAAGTAGAGGACTAAATTGTGTCTTACTTCCTTGCAGATAACAGCTGTCATATTTTGAAGGATTATTGCTTACGTTTCAAAAGCCGAGCATGAACGATATGATGTGGTTTTGTATTTCGTTCAAATTAATCCTAAAGGTGGCTACTGACTTGTAACATTTCGGTGTAGTGTATAATATCACTCACGGCTCTTATCTAATGGGTGGAATAAGATAAGGACCGCAGATGATAAATTACACCGAAATGTTACAAGTCAAGAAATGTTACTCCACCTTGATAGGGTCATGCATGACTAATGAGCAATCTATTAAATATAATGTTATATCAGTTTATATATGTGCTTAAACGGATACAAGCCTATTAAATAACAAAATTTACCAATAATTTTTTTGATATTGTCGTCGTTAAATGTTATAAATATTTAACCCCACCTCTTGTTACTTTGATTAAAATAGCCAATGTCTATCCCACAGCCAAGACGAATCTAACGACACCTTATACGTCAAAATGCATCGAGCAGTTTAAGCTGCTGAGCGTGCCAAAGAAATAGACATAGGGACATACATACAGTCTAAAAACACAACCCTCCTTCTGACGTAGTCGGGTAAAAATAATGAGTAATATTTGCAACGATAAATTTTAAATGGTAAATAATGTTTTTTGATGTAATCAGTAGTCACACAAGGGGGAAAATAGGAATGGTGATGAAACGATAGGAAACTGAAAGTACTGGAAATAACAAATAACCGCTTGTCCTGCGGACAGTGATAAAGCGCGAAAGTAAACCACATACCAGGGGACCTAGTCAAGATGCAAACGCTACTAAAGTTTTTCCTTTCTATCACTCAAAATGTATGAGATGACATTGCCGTGCATTGCGATAAACCACGTGGTCAACTGTCATCCCATAAATTTTGGGCGATAGAATAGAAAAACACAAGACAAAAAAGACAGTTTGTGGTGTAAACCGCTCTCTATCATGTAGGTTTAGAATAAAAGCTGTCGTCATAAGCCAACATAAAGGGCTGATAAACCTGGACATTCACTCGGTATAGTTCAAACGTCTCATCTTTGGAATTTAGTCTTGAAACTGCAAACGCCTATGTCTGTAAGATCTCACTTACCATCAGCTGGCTGGCGTGCTATTTGCCTCTTCCTTTCCATAAAAAAATACTCCTAACGAAATTCTCATCTCTTTTCCAGACGGTGAAAGCTTTCCTCCCGTCGATGATCGAGCACAACGAAGGCCATATAGTGACCATCGCGTCCATGGCGGGCCACGTTGGCGTGGCCAAGCTGGTGGACTACTGCGCCTCCAAGTCGGCGGCTTGCGGCTTCGACGAGGCCCTCAGGCTCGAGCTGGAAGTCCGGGGCGCCAGGGGGGTCAACACGTCGCTCATTTGCCCGTACTTTATCAGGTCTACGGGGATGTTCGAGCAAGTCAATTCGAGGTAATGTATAATTTATTTAGTTTCAGGGATTCATCACACCGCAAACTACAATATAACCTATTGGAAGCCCGAAGTTTTGTTTCCTGACTATTTCATTTGTCCGAATAGTGAGTAAGATATTTTTGAATCCAATAACTTTTCAAAATGTTTAAATAGATACCTACCAATAGAACCTATAGTAAGGTTAGGTTTCTTTTATAACAAACAAAGTTAAGCGGTTTCTAAATTATAATACTAGTTATAATTTGCACACGTTAGTACAATTTATAAAAAAGATTTTGACGCAGCTCACTTAACGCAGCGTTAAATTCCGACGTGACAAAGTCAAAGAAACTGACGAAGAGGAAGAAGTGTTTTTTTTTGTTGTAGAACGTATAAAAAGCCAATGTTGAGTGACATGAAAAAAAAAGAAAACGGAATGCATAATTGTAGGTAATGATTATCTTGTCGCACTACCGCCTAGTTGTGGCTTTGAATCTTTCACCCTATGCTTTTCGATGTCATGGAAACTGACAAATATTTTCTTAAGCCCTTGTCAGTTCTTGCCTGACAAGGGCTGAAATGAACGAAATCTAAATTCTACCTATTCTAACCCTAACTTCTGACACGTTATGGGTCGTATTTTAGTCAATTGATCTTGAACTTGGGATGCCCGTCTTAAGACACGTTAGAAAAGGGTTACCCTCATATGGTACAATATTAATTGTTTGAAAGACACTACAACTTTTGATTAGGTATATTAATATTCTTATTACTGACAGTATGCCAGGTGACAGGTGGTGTGTGTATGATTCTGAATTTGAAAAGGAAAACTATATGCTAAAGATAATTCGACCAAAAGAAATTTCTGCCAAGTAACATGCAATACAAAAATATGACCGTTATATTTCTGCAACACATTAGTGTTTACGGTTTCGTCAGAAACGTCAGTCTTCATTATAAGTCATTTACTTTGACTTATTTAGTGAAGGGAATCTCTCTGTCTAAGATCAATAACTCATAACCATATCCCCGTTCCAGGTTCGTGCCTCAACTGAACGCGAACGAGGTGGCAGACCGGGTGGTGCTGGCCATTCGCACCAACGAGGCGCTCGCCATCATGCCGGGCTACTTCCGGTTCCTGGTGCCCTTCAAATGGTACGTTTTGCGAACCACCCCCATCCCCACACGCTCTTGGGGTATGTGGGGAATATGGCCCAAGTGCCTAACTTGTAGAAATTTTGGTAGGCCTTTAGTTACCGGAAGCGATATACAAATCAACTCGCAAAGAAACGATCAATATCATACTTATTTAGGTAGTTCAAACCCTTCATTACATGTAATTTCCATTGCATATAAGTTCACTACGTATTTCCCTGGGAACGCGAAATAGATGCTGTATTGCGTGCTGATTACAGTAGAGCATTATATTTACACTAACGACATACTAAGATTATTATTAACTCTGGCAATCTCAATTTTACTCGTCATCTCATCCCGTATCACGAGAAGACAATTATGTGCCTCATTTTCCCACTTTTTTCCGTCGTTATAGTGACCAATCAAATAATTTAATGAAAACGAGAATACGTCATGTTATTCTCAGTTTCTCACACTTATCTTGATAAAGAGGTATTGTAATTTAAGAAAATTACCTCTAGTAATATTATAGTAATTACACTTCGACATTAAAACTTGAGTGTTTAAAAAATGCAACACAATTGATATTAAAGTCAGCTTATATTCATTATGGAGTACAGGCGAGCTGACATTCTCTTTCGAGACATTTCGCAAACGATTTAAACCCAGTCTAGCGAGTAGCTAACTCACCGATTGCCGTATCCGGTTCACAAAACACATTTTTTGCTAATTAAAGCCTCTTTTGAGTCAGATCAGGAAAATCCTTAGAACTAGTAGGTAGGTAGCTTAGGTGCTAAATCTGGAATAACAACTTTAATCATGTCATCTATGTTCGATCGTGAAATGAATAAAAGCTTTTTGTAAATAACAAACAATTCGGTAAAGGTGTGGATATTTTAATGTAACTCTGTTTTTAACCCCCGACGCAAAAAGAAGGTTGTCATAAGTTTAAGACGAGTTTGTATCTGTGTGTCTGTCATAATAAGCGCTCTAACGGACAAACCAATTCGAAAGCCGGAGTTTTTAAAAAAGCTACTTTAATAGGGATGGTGGAAGGAATGAAAGAAAAGCTAAGAAGGTAAGTTGTTACGCGAATGGATAGAATAAGAAATGAGTATATAAGAAGAAGTCTCAAAGTGACACCGGTGACTGAAAAGTTGTGTGGCAATCGGTTGTCATGGTATAGGCATGTAATGCGGAGGAATGAGGAAAATATCGTCTGGAAAGTTTCGATGAATGTGGATGGCTGTACGAGTAGGGGAAGACCAAAGAAACGATGGATGGACTGTGTGAAAGATGATATGGCTAGAAAGGGAATGACTACCGAGATGACGACTAATAGACAAGAATGGAAGAAAAAGACATGTGGCACCGACCCCAAATAAGTTGGGATAAGGGCAGGAGAATGATGATGAGTTTAATAGGGATTCTTAGCTAAGTTTGACGAAAATTAGTTGGGCGGTTTAAAATATATCAGCTTTATAAGTAGAGGTTGCATTATACAGGGTGTTTTTATTAGGGATGTTACGGAGCTCCGCACCCGCATCCGTTAAGACAGAACTTCCATTTGGTTTTGCACCTTCGGATCCGTCTCCGCCTTCGCTATTTTTTATTTCATACCTCCGGCTCCGGTTCTGGCTTCGGATACGGTTCCAACTTCGCCTCCGGCTCCGGTAAAGCCGCCTCCGTAACATGCCTAGTTTTTATACACATAATAGTTGTAAGAAAACACTTCTAGTTATTATATTCTCAAATTGATTTGCTCATCTGCCTGCTTGCTTTGCAATGCAAGACTTGCTAAATCGTTTAACGTGTACACCACAACCAAGTTGAAAGATTTCTCAACACATGCACTTGTTTCCTTTAGCTGCGTGAACGGGAAGAGTAGATTTGCACCGAACGTTCTCTAAAGCTGTTGCTCAAGATTAATGTGCACGATGCAATGTTCATTCTTGCAAAAATAGTTTTGGCTAACATGATTTTTGAAATAAGAATACTTAAGTGCGTCTTCTTTTCTTTCTACGAATAGAATAAACGTATGAAAACCCGTTTTCTCCGCGGCTTTTTCTTCTTTTTTTAAGCATAGAGAGTGGATATTATATCTATAATATCAAAATATTTTTTATATTTATTTCCAAACTGACTCGTAGTCACACAGACCATGTAATGATGTGATGAGATCAAGTGTCAATATGTTCAAAGATAGTTTAAGTTAGGTTAGGTAGGGTTTTAGGTATACAGTTTGGGTAAAGCCAAAAACCATCTACAGGGAGTGTGACTATGGGTCGGACATGGTAAACTATGGATGAGCTGTGGTCAACTATCTTGGTCGCTCAACTGGAGATCCCAGTTGAGCGACCAAGATAGTTGACCATTTCCACATACATCGACATACCGGCCATCGGAAATGGCCAACTGTCCAATCAGCCCCCTGCATGTATGCAGAGGTCAAGTCGTATGTGAATCCATCCCGTATTTATTAACATTAGAAATGTTGATCATTGACCGTGTTGATTAATATTCCAGGATAGTCCCGTGGCCGCTGTTGTCGGAGTTCCTGCGGCGGCTGGTGCCGGACGCCGTGCCGGTGACCCCGCTGGCCTCGTCGCCCATTCACTCGCAGCCCGCGCCCACGCCCGTGAAGCCGGACTCGCGGCCCATGTCGCTCACGCCGCCCGCCCGGCACGACCGGCGAGTCTGACACGGCATCACATTGTGATGCAAAGAGGCTTTATCAAACCGTGTTTGTCGCCTACCGAATACTGGCCGCAAAGAAATATGTTTTGTTTTTAAAATTAGTGGCCAGTGTCTGTTACGGCTCCTGATTTTTTATAAACGCTTAATTTGACTTGAAAGAACAAAACTTTTTAATTATAATTGGCTTACAGGGCGTTTATATACAGGACGCTACTGTTTTATACAGGCAGGGTTTTTAAGGAAAATAGTAAGGGTTTAGTGTTAGCGAAGTTACAAAAAATAAGGCGTGAACGAACATGTGACCTTAACGAAAGTCGCGAATGATCAAATTACTGTTGTTATTTTTATTCATCGTTTTTGTTTGGTTGTGGCGTGTTAGTAAAGCCTCTCGCGTATATTTTGTTTTGATACGTAGTTAATAATAAAGTTGTTATAGCAATTGTTGACCAAAAATTGCGTGTGATGTGATGTTACAAATTGATTCGATGTTATTTTAAGGTTCTGCCGCGTTTTGTTGCCATTCCGTGCCATGGACAAGTTGAAAAACTTTTGGCAAATGTACAACATACTGAATGTACAATTTGTGGTAATCCCCTTGCTCAAACAGGATTACATAAGTAGGATAAAGAGGAAGCGGGACCTTAAAATAACTGGATTACACTTATTTTTAGAAAAATAAAGACAATACTTGTATGTACATAAGTCGTTAGTAAGCAATAGTTAAAATGTAATACTGAACAATATCACAATAGTTTGAACGGTACGCGCTATAATTAAGATCCAGCTTTTAGAATTTACTTTTAATTTTCTAAAAGTATGGACCTTTACCTCCGTATGGCTAGTTATAAAAAATAAGGGAAATAATAGTGGTACTGAATTGTTTTATATGGAGGGTAGCCTCTTTTCAGTTTCACTAAAAAAGTAATAAATCGCACTGCTAGATCTAAACAGAAGTAACTCAAATTACAACTGTATTTTACAATCAACTTTAATACAACTTCTATGAACTTGAAACAAAACTAGCAAGGAGTTGATGCTGTTTTGATATAGAAGTGCGAAATTATAAACATGAAATTGGTCGGTCCTACTGTGTTACATTAATCGCTATCGCTGTTGCCTTCATGTGACAGTTCAGTCACAGTCGTATTGTCACATGATTTGTTACCGTTACCGTTTGCTGTAACATATAGGACCAGTTTACTTACCGAGTTCTTTGCATTAACTTAGGTTAAGTATTAACGTATTGTAATATTGTTATTGTGGTACTTAGTCAAACTAAGAAATATGACGAGGATGTGATATCGATTACCTTGTACGATATTGTTGTCGACAACGATTTTATATACATTCCGTAATTAAGTTACCTAGTAATATGTACAGTAACTATCAACATAGATATACTAACTAACACCAAGTACCTACATTGACGCCTATACTGCCCTCTAAAAGAAAAAAGCAGTATACGAGTATGAAGTCCTTATGCATATAATGCCTTTTTGCTTTGAAAGGTAGTATTGTATGTACTAGTTGTCATGTTTAATGCTGTGGTGACGGTTGACGTTACCGCGACTTGGTGCTTTGGCGATAGAATAGATTTTCCAATGGTTGAAATGTAAAATGTGAGTTGTTATTGTTATTAGGCAAATGATCATTAGGCGAGCTACTGCGAAGCCCGAAACTTGAAGCTAGAAATATATTTGACTCAGTTCGAAATATAGGAATAAACGCAACATAGTGTGAAAAAAAAAATTACAATTATATTACTAATCATAAAATCACTAAAACTAATCAAAAAAAAAAACTGTCAGTCAAAATTATAACAAAATGTGTGTGTTGGTCGGACGACAGGGCTTTCTATCGCAAACATACAATTCGACAAAATTTTAAGGTTCATTGAAAAAGTTGTAAATTTTATTGAATTGTACCTACTTACTTGTAATGTTTTGTGAGATAGGATAGGACCCAAGCGGCATAAAACTAACTTACAGACCAAGAATTTTAAATGTACCGTTAAAAAAAGTTGTAAAGTAAGTTGTTTTACTAAATCTCAGATTTTCTGTCAATGTTCATAAATTTTTCGAAAACGGTTATTTTATATTGTTCCGATTTAAGTCCATTTTCCACTCAAGAAGAGGGGAGCGGACTGAGCAATCTGCGTGGGTAATGCTGTATGCGTTGTACGATCAGAGGGCCCTGCCAAGATGCATTGCGCTAACTAACGTTTCTATTCGAGTCGTTTTTAAACCAATCGCGTCACTGGAAGATGACGTGATACGAAAAGTCACGTGATCTACCAGTGACGCGATTGGTTTAAAAAAGAATCGAATAGAAACGTTAGTTAATTGCATAGTGCATCTTGTCTGAGCCCTCTAATTCTTCCTTTCTGCTCCACTGGAGTGGAAACGTACCCTTACCCTTTGATGAACCCTTACTTTATATGTACTTATCTAAATATGTTGTTGACGTCAACCGACCTAAGTAGATAATGTAAAATGGTTACAAGTATATAATTTAAAACAAGGTTTTAGGGTAATCGTGGTCTAAAAATTTGCTCAACTATCGGCTTAGATAGAATAATATGTAAATTGTAATTAGTATATTTATCCAGCATGGAGCACGTCTTCCATGCACAACGATGTATATGTTGTCTTGTGTATATTGTGAGTGTAAAATGGCTGTACAGTTATTTTTTGCAAATTTATATACGTCATGTTATCTACTGTACATTTTATTAACTTACTTAATCATAGAGGGAGTTGCATTTGTTACAAAAAAAGTTTTTTTTATTACTGAATTCATCAGTTAAAAGAAGTATTTTTGTAATATTATGAAAAAAAGGGAATAAATCAATTTATACAAAGATTAAAGCGTTTTTATTCAAAAAAAAATGTAGGTAATACAAGTTGGGTGAATAAAACATTCCTTATTACAACAAATAAGAGAACTTTTTACAAAAGAAATATATCAGAACCCGAGCTTCGAGCAGGAGTAAAAACCAACTTTCATTCATAATCTTAAGACTATCTTAGGTATTCAATCAAATCTTTAACTTAAATGTAACAGGCACACTCACAGAGTCAGTTCAATGACGATTAAGTCGTTCTTTAATGACAATTGTTCATAGACAAGTCAGACAAGTTTGAATAAGGAACGATGAGTCGCCAATGAATATATTTTTAGAAAAAACCCATAATAATAGAATTTATTAAATCCTAAATGAAATTAACTACCATCGTCGTGATTTCTTTCACAGAGGTAAATACAGGTGGGTCTTAAAGTTACGACGCAATCCAGAACTAAACTTATTTCTATTTACGAAGCCAAAAAGTAGAAATCATTCTATTTAAACGTTAAGTATTAAAAGGCAACTCTCAAACATTGTAAACTTTGAATTAATAAACGATACAGGTAGTTTTATTTTACGATTAAATAAGTTACTAAAGTACCTATACGTAACAACATTAATAAGGAATACTTTTCATAAATCATCTTATGTACACAATACATAATTGCAAACGACTAGCAAAATTATTAAGTATTTACTTATTAGTTTAGTCTGACTGAACTTAAGCCGTCTAAAAATAATAAAAAAAACTAACACCTAAATAATACAATTTAACGGTTTTTAATGGCATCATTAAACGTTACGTAAGTTAAACTTTATTTTTAGCTTTGCTTGTAAGGGTGTTTTTAGAAAGCAAGGCAAAATAATACGAATAAAAGTGCCCGTGTCGGCCATTTACTGAATAAACATCGCTGATCTTTTATGCCTAGGTAAAAATACTTCAAGAATACAGGACTTACAGTAATATTGTAACAATTACTAAAACACTCTTTGCTCTTTATTAAAAACTATGAACTAAGTACTTTACTAAACCATCCTGTAACTTGAATACCACTAACAATTAATTACTTATACAATTCAAGCATATTTTATTTATTATTTATTAACTCAACATTTTAAATCAAACCTGCTCACTACAAAAATACATGTTAATCATGTTTATCCCTCGGGAAACTATCAGGTAACCTAAACTCTGAGATCGGCGATATGTACAAAGGGTTTAATTCTTGCGTGTTCAGTCTACTCGCCTCCGCCTCCTCGATGAACTTAGCGTACGCTCTCCTATCTGAGACTATCTGGGCGCTCTTGACGCCCATGATGATGACGATGCCCCCGGCGATGACGCAGGCCATGATGACTAGACCACTCGTCATCAGCCGAGCGCTGGTCAGCTGTGAACACTGCTTGCTCCGGATGACGATCTCCATGGCAACCATGTCTTTGGTGCTAGCGCTGTAGGTGTATGTATATTCGCACTCCATCTCGTCTTCTACCCGTAGAATGCATGAAACGTCGTCGCTGTTTATATCTAAAAATAACATTTACACTTTTGTTCAATAAAGAAAGTTACACTTAAAAGTTATTCCATCGCAATTTTTAATGCTGTTCTTTTGGTATCGTAATCAACTCGACACACGTTTTTAAGTAAATAATTAAGTGATGTGATGTGAGTGGCAATAGCAAGTTACATTACTTACAAAATAAATAGGCACCAAATTGCGGATGGACTTTGGGGTGTGCCATCAACTAGTTAGAACTAGGAAATTTATGTAAAAAACGGGGGAATTTTAATTTTAGAAACTAATCAATATTTTTAGGCGTAAAATGGTTTTTTTTTGTAATATTACATTTGCGAGAGTTGTTTGGTACTTTGGTGAATTTAAATATTTTTATTAGGTACTAAAGAAAATAAAGTGTTAAAACATCCTGGTCACGGAATTAAAAAATCCTACTCAATAATACAGTACCGAATATTTAATAACTAAATAAGAGCTTGACTTTCCTTGATTTTAATAAATAATTAAGCATACCAGTAATAATGCACAGTTAACGCCATCTTAGGTAATTTTTAAGAAGTATTTTCATAGCAAATAGCAACGCTAAATGGAACTAATCTAAGATTATTTTATTAGGATTTCATCTCGTCGAAAGCCACCTACTAACGACTTCGTAATTCTATACCACAAATAGCCATGCGTAGCATAACAATTAGGTATACTTTCAAATCAAGCAGCAAATGTGACCACAAAGTATAAGATCGTAATTAACCTATTTTCTGCCTCCGCGACCGCAGATCTGACACTTTCTTGTTTATTAAGACTATGAGAATCTAATAAGTAATAACCAACGCTTTCAAAATGTACATAATTACTGCTATTAATAGCGATTTACCGTCGTACTCAGAGACATTTTAGAGTCTTTAGAGACAATTAACTCGTTCCTTTATTAAACTTGTGCATAAAAAAATCGTCACTAAGGAACGACCTAATTGTCATTAACTGAGTCTGAGTGCGGCCGTTAATGTTTTCTCATTATACAGATGTATATGTATACATGATAGATACTCGCAGTTAGAATCTGGATGATAGTGGGGATAGTCCTCAGTATATTACACTACTCTTTGGGATAGTCTCTAGCAGCAAAGGCGAACAAGCTCAACCAACAGACTAGCCTAACTTGACTTAAGCCCGATTTATAGTTTAAACTTTTTGAACTGAGCTCTTCCACTTACCTGTAAACACAATGGTCATTGTATCTATACAATCCTATTATCTGCTTTTGTTCTCGAAACAGCCAACAAGTAACTTTACGAAAAAGTTTATAAGTACATTGCAAGAATGTTGAATTTTCAACCTTATTCCTTGTTGAGTACGTTTTAAATGGCCTATAAGGAAAATAGCGCATGGTATACTGTAGTCTTTATCTACAGAGTTTTGTAGTACTTCTGCTTTTACTGTATTTTGTAATCTATTGTCTGAAGAAATAGAGTCAAAAATCCATATTTACCTTCGAAGGCGGTTACAATCTGTTTTTACTGCGAGATCGTTATCCTTATTTGTGGTTAACTACACAATGGCTTTGTATTCTTAAGTGGATAACTTAGTTGAAAAAGTTTAAACTATACATTGGTCAAGGACAGTGGCAAGTACAGTACAGTGCCAACTTGACTCGCTACTGTCCGACCGGTTTACACTATTGTACTGTCCATTACTGTCCACTGTCCTTGACCAATGTAAATCGGGCTTTATGTGTCGCTGGCATCGCAACTGTGGTGGCTCTACTTAGGGCCTATAGTCAAGATGCATAACGCAAAGTAAGCGATTTAAGAAAAATCGACTATATAGGATTGACGTAAGCTGATCACAGATGGCGTCAAACTCCATACATTTCGAGTCCATAGAAAATAGAAAAGTTAGCAGCGTTTTCATCTTGCCTAATTAGTTTCGTCTGTAATGTGAACATGTTACATTGTTAATTACCTGTATCAGACAGTTTCTCTGCCACAGTGTAGTTAGTGCCTCCTATGACACACACGCTGGTGCAGTTCTTGGACAAAAAGCAGGTAACACACGGCTCGGCGTTTACGCACAATGGGTTTTCACAGGTCGCGCATGTCTCACAGAAAGCGCCCATGTATTTACTGCCTTCTTCGGACTCGGCACACTCGCATCGTCCTGAAAATGTAAAGAACTTGAGACACTGCTTAGGGTCGACAAATCGTTTATATCTCGTATGACAGCGATTTCCTTGTCGTGCAAGAAATTGCCGAGAGAGTTGACCCACAGTGCTATGCGACAGTGTCTAGTGGTAGTTTAAACTTGCAAATTTCTTGCAAGTTACTGTAAGCGTCCGCTTGATCTGCCTTAGACATAAGTACGTACCCCTTATTCATAAACGCACAATAAACCTATTTTAGTTAAAATATATTTATCCCTTTCTGTCAAATCCAAATCTCATAATGACAGAGAAGGGGTTCACCTTGTTGTGGCATAATTTACATACATACATACATAATATCACGCCTTCGTTCCCAGAGTGGGGTAGGCAGAGCTACAGAATTACAAACATCTCTAAAAACTTGTTGATAATTCTATAACCGCAATTTGCACAATTAGGCTAAGATGTTTAGTTTACCAGCGTATTAGTCACGGGTTGCAAGCCCATCGCCTAACAGTACTACAAGCCTTTATTCCCTTAGTCGACTCTTACGACATCCACTGGAAGACATGGAGTGGCACTATTCTAACTCGGCAACCACACGAGGCCCAATTACTGGCATAATTTTGTAAGTAATAATTCTTTGTGGCATAATCTATACATAGCAATATTAGGCTTTACGCATAACCTGGTGTCGCAGAACCTACATTCGCATAGTTTGATTACGCAGAATTTCGTTAGTCCGAATAGGTATATAAATTGTCCGAATGTATGATTTCGCAGAATACTAATTTCGCATAATTGTTATTCTACTGATACCTTTGACTTTTATGAAAAGTTATAAAATAAACCTAACCTAACCTACTCTATTCTACCAGGATTACACAAAACATTTAAAAAAATATTGTCCGTTTAATCTGGAGAAAAATTATGCGAAAACAAAATTCGGGATAACTATACATTCGGCGTAAAAAGTTTCGGACTAACTCATTTTCGGGATGTTACAAATTATGCTAAATAAGGTTTCTGCCACATTACCATTCGGCGAAAACCGATTATGCCAAGTCTGTTGTGCTAAAACAGTTTCGGACAATAAATTTTATGCCACATAAAACCCCAGAGGAGGACATCATATTTCAAGAACACTTGCTTGCTTGCACAAGCTATTGTGCGTTTATGAATGAGAGGATAAGTATAATAGGAATAAGAAGGAATAGAAATAGAAGATCCATTACATTTGTATGGTATTTTTTGATGCGTTTGTAAGATAAAAACGTTAAACGCGCGGCCTGTAGCACTCACCACAGACACAGTCCCCCCGGCCCGAGCACACCTCCCCTCCCCCGGGCGCGACGCACGTGTCGTTCCTGTCGACGCAGTCGCACGCGCTGCCGCTCCAGCCGTCGGCGCAGGCGCATTGCCCGCACACGCACACGCCCCGCCCCACCCCGCCACATTCGCCAAGAGTCTCTCTGAGCAAAGAAAGGTTACATTTAGCATGTAAACCAATACATTTAAGTACAGTTGAGTTCATAAATATGTGTACACTTTAGTACCTTGTCTATATGTATGTATAATGTCATGTTTAAACTGCCATACGTTAATTGTCACAAGTGACAAGGTACTGAAGTTTAAGGTGACAAGTTACTAAAGTTTAAAGTGACTAAAGTGAGGTACTAAAATGTACACATATTTATGTACAAGACTGTACATTTAAAATGTAAAACGATACGTGACGTTGATTATCACATGATTTCATTTAAATAGATTAATAAAAACACATTATCTTGAATTGCGCTACATCTGTTTTCATGAAAGCCCCTGAATGATCTTATGAGCAAAACTTCATAAAGATTTTTCAAATAACATCAGGAGTTGCGATGAACACAAAAATCATTTAATTATTCCCTTCGTATGTACAGTCGACGTCAAAGATATGTTTACACTTTAGTACCTAGTCACTTTATCCGCTATGACAATTTCATATGTCAGTTAAAACATGACGTTAAATAGACAAGGTACTAAAGTGTAATAGTTATTTGTTATACAAGGGGGGAAAGTTGTATTTTACCTGCGAGTGTTCATTTGAAACACGAGCCAGCGAAAGGATTCTATAATCCTGAGCGTAGCGAGTGTTTCAACACACGAGACGTAAAATAACTTTTCACCCGTGTATAACACAAAACTTTTCACCTCACTACAGCGAGGAAAATAAGAAAAAGAGTAAGGGGATTTTTCAGGCAATAAGCTCAATTCCGCATTTTGCACGGTCTCCCGTAATTCCACAGGTGTTAATACGTCTTCGTCACTCGAATCACTCATTTTTAATAACAAAACAAACTAGAAAAACATGCGAATATTTAACGTTGACGGCTTAATTAAAGTTTTGACTTAAGTTTTTTTTTATTATTTCGCATGCGTTTTGTTCGCACATCGACTTACTTGGACTGTCAGAACATTTTATCCGTTTTTACAAAAATAATGAAGGTTAATGTTGAATGCTGATATTTATGAATTAAAATAAAGTTGTAAGACTGTATTTAGTCCTTTTTACTCGATGCAATTTATTAATTGTGATGTTAAAAATTCAGCACTTTTAACATTTTACGTTTTGTTACCTGTCAAATATCACTTTTTTAAGCTACCTTCAAATGTCAAAACTCTTTCTTCACATGTGGATAAAAAGCGATTTTCTCAATAGATATCAAACAAACAAAAAGGGCTTACCGAGCTAGTGAGATGAAAACATATATTTACGACGTCGACTGTACCTATGTTGGACGGGGTCGTACATTTGCACTGCACCCATCCTCTGTCGCAAACTGGCGCGTAAAACGTCAAATTCGTCAGTTTCATTCAACGAATGATGAATGTCTATCTATGTCTACTAGCAGTGACGTAGAAAATAATATGTGGCGTTTAAGCTCTTTTGATATTAGCAGAAATTTGTTTATTTATTTTATCAGGAAATAAAGAAAAAAAAGTAGGCTTCTGTGTTAAACCTCTGTAAGCAATGATATAATATAGTAAAAACAGGTAGATATGTTCTACGCACTTCGATAGTTGCACCCTAAAACCAAGCCAATTGGTATACCTTTACTTAATCTTGCGAAGTCAACGGAACCGTTAATAAGTCTGCAGAGCAACATACACTCGTCTCTGTTTCGCTCCCGGAAATTTGCATACCATCCTGCTGTCACTTGTCATTTATGAATTACTTAGTGTGTAATTGCAATATTTACTGATTACGAGTATGTACTCGTATGCGTAAGCTGGGCCATTTTTACACGCGGAATACCGTATAGGTAACATATCTACCTCTTTTTATATTATATCATTGTCTGTAAGCATGTATTTTTTTAGAACACCTTTTAGTTCCTGTTGTCAATTCGCCCTTGTAAAATGAGGCCAGCAAAAAAGCCATTAGCTAGAATCTTCGTCTTTGGCAATTACAGATTTAGGATTACCGGCTGATCTCACAAGCCTTGCACTGGCAGAAGCGGCCGCTGAAGCCCGCGTCGCAGGCGCACTTGCCGCACAGGCAGTCGCCGGCACCCGCGCACGGCATGTAGTGCGTGCCGTTGGGGTCGCGGCACTGCGCGACCAGCGCCATCGACGCCTCCTCGTCTTCGATCGAGCAGTCGCAGGACGGGCCCGACCTGGGAAGAATCGCCATGGTCAACTGTCACTTCTTACCGTTGTCAACGGCGCATAAGATCATGGAAGATGGAAGCTATAAATATAAAAAAAAAGCTAATTGATGCGGTTGGTAGCTAACTGTCATTTTATTGATTGCCTAAACAAAATGGCTTGACGAATGCATGCATTTCACAGTACCCAAATTTATCTTGTTTTTTTTTTAACTGTTATATGAAATTGACTGTAAATCTGGAATAGAAAATCTGAAACGGGGCTAGCGATTATTTAGCAAAAACAAACATTAAATTATAACACTTTAGGGATTTCAATTTGTTAATCGAGTCATTCATATGCATAACTTAATTAGAATAAATGCGTCATAACTACTGCGCCTATAAAATCGCTTGCCGCAATAAAACTTAAGAACCATACTTTCATCGAACTTAAATTGAATGAGAATTGTTCCTTCCTTACACTTCCGTACAATAAACCTCTTATCTATCGATACTATACTAAGATAGATTCATGGCTACCGTTCTGTTATGGTATTCGTAGAGTTCTATAACACGACCAATGACCATGCGACCTAGCTAAGTACGGTTCCATTCCATTGCAGTGACTCACCATCCCTTATTGCACTGGCAAACTCCGCAGACGAGGTGCGAGTTGACCGGGCAGTTGAGCGAGTACTCACTGGAGGCGCCCTCGCACTCACAGCCGCACTGTATCTCGATCTCCAGCGTGAGGGAATCCTGGCCTAGCTGGCTCTCCGACACGCGTATCGTTTGGTTTGACTGCGAAAACAAGTTAACTATTTTCAGTTATGATATGTTTGCTGCTTGACTTGTTATAGTCCTTTCTGACACCCAAAAACTACATTATTAATAATAATAAAAGATACATCATTTGACTTCACTCATAATAAGGTATGCTCGTCACGCATCTATCTGT
Organism: Acleris literana; assembly: GCA_946894065.1. Taxonomy (NCBI): domain Eukaryota; kingdom Metazoa; phylum Arthropoda; class Insecta; order Lepidoptera; family Tortricidae; genus Acleris; species Acleris literana. Next base: position 12,651,814 of record OX335684.1, on the reverse strand, counting down.
TAAAGGTAGGTATGAAACAACAATCATAGATTGGTGTTAGCGGTCCTTATTTCTTCTCAAATAACAGGTGTTAGGAATAAAATGTATTGACTCATTATTTATAAGTTTTACCTTACTTTATTAAAGGTTCGTACTACACAGTGTTAAGGTATTTCTCGTTGGGCTAGAATAGAGCCTCGAATTTTATACTTACTAAAATGTACGGTAAGCAATTTTCCTTTAAACCTTAGTAACACAAAAGAGCCATAGATGGCGTTAGTGGTCGAGGTTTATGTTTGCCGTACAGCTGAAGCCATAATTGTTTGTATCGGAGATAGATCTTTTGTAAGCGTAAGTATATAAAAAATACTAATTAGTTCAGAAGCTATATAGGAACATCCGATTTTTGATCACGTACGAACATTAAAACATAGATACTTATATACAGTGAAGTAAATATGAAATAAACTCATTCACACTGTGACGTCTATTTGAACGCATAAGTGTGGACGATGTAAACAATACAACGTACATATTGATACATGTAGTCACAATTTGGAAAAGTCTTACTTGCTCATTCCAATAGTTAAGAACCATTTTGTGTTCATTGAGGAAGTTAAAGTTCGCCAAAAGAACACGGACACCGTCAACATTTAGCGACGTCGTATTATTTCTGACCACGCTGTACCATTCCAACACTAATGTAAAAGTCAAGTCTGCATGTTGATTTTTCGCTTGTTATTTATTTAGTAAATTGAAGCATGCAGTTATTTATGTTCGCTGTCAACATTTGACGGTGTAGGTACTCCAAAGGGCTTGAACGTGTAGGATGTAACGGAACTGATACGGACCAAAAATAATACTATGGGATCGGTAACAGAATACGTAAACAGAGGCGCTACTTGCAAGTAATTAATTGAGTACCTGCTTGTATTCGGGACATGCGTCCAACGTGACGTGAAGCTCATAGTTAATAGTCATGCCGTATTCGATGCTGGAGCACCGCGTCGCTTCCACCATCGGCTTGCCTTTCACTCCGCAGTCCGAGAAGTACTTGACCCTCACAGGGCCGGCTCCCGCGTCGTCCTCAAAGTCCACTACACTCACAATATCTTCGTAACCCGTCTTAACAAGCTTTAGAATATTCGAGCTATCACTCTCCAATTTAGCAACGTAAGTGAAATCACTCATGAGCTCATGAATGCTGTCGTAATGATCTTTCACTCTTTCCGTCACGGCGAAAATCACGTTCACCTAAAAATAACCACATCGTTACTTGAGATCATAATGCAATGTAAACAACGTGGATAGTTTGCTTACGCTTACGCTGGCCGGTCGGCGTTTGCGTAACCCATATGCTTTAATCAAGCGAGAGGAAACATTTATTTACCTTGTACTTGTCTAAGAGCCTATAGACTTGCGCGAGAGAGGGGTAATCGTAAACGGAGTACTCGCTGTAATATCCGTTGTCATCTAAATGGCATTGTTCGTCGTTCCGCTTGATAGCGCCACCTGGATATACATAATCCCAGCTTAGTATAATTTGATTTAAAAGGTAAGCTCCGCAGTCAAATAAACAATTGAATAGCGGTTGTTGACCCAGCACAATCGGCGATATGCACGCCACATGCCAACCCTTATTAGAATAATAGACTTGAAATATTTAAACATAAGCCTTTGCCGGGGCATCACGACTATAAGTACTTTGTCTAATACTTATTATTTGGCGTTAGCCAATGTCTGAGCTGATTTTTACGCAATATATTGACTTCGTTAGCAACCGAGAGATTAGGGTGTTTGGAACCTGAAAACCCGAAAATAAGAAAATCGACCAACAGTTTTCTCAGAAGGCATTCTCACATACACTTCAACACTTGCACTCGCTTATGACCACATATTTGTAAAGAAAGCCAAGCTATTAATGAAGTTCTAGTACTGTTAAAGAGTAAGCTGTACCAAGAACGCCGTCTCCAGCCGTATGAAGGAGCCCGTCGGACAGTAGGATGACGATCTTCCTGCTCTGGGGCGCCCAGCCGACCCTGGGCCCGCAGGCAACGGCCTGCACCAGCGCCTCCAGCTGCGCCTCAGCGTCGTCGAGGTTCCCGGTCACCTTGCTGTCGTTCACGTGGTTAATGAACTCCATCACCTGGGAAAGTGGGAGTTCAGTTAAAATATTAAAAAACTGAGTCGAACTCCCACACGAAGGTTTCTGTACCATTCTTGTGGCCTCCCTTAAATTTTCAATTTAATATTTGTTTTGTTATTGGTTATACCTACACGTTCTGTGATAATTTCAACTGTCTACCTATTACGGTTGATGAGATACAGCCCGCTGACATACATACGGATGGACGGACAGCAGAGGCTTAGGCCCTGTTGTTTGATCAGTAGTTAAACTAATTAATTGTTAAAATTCGAAAATGGAATCGAAAATCTGACACATTTCCTTGAGATTTTAACCATTAGTAAAAAAAAATGACTATTAGTTAGTTTAACTACTGATCAAACAACAGGGCCTTAGTAGTAATAGGGTCCCGTTGGCATAAGGAACACTCAAAAACGTGTTTTTGTTGTGCCGTAAACTGATTTCATTCAACTAATTGAATTCATTAGCCTGTCTTAAACTTTAGTGTTCCATTGCTGCCTCTCTTTTTTCCTATTTCTCTTTATTACATCATGTTCGCGCTAATCGCTTTTAAACGCGTTCAAGTCGTCCCGAAATCTTACTTTTTGGTCCGCCTTTAAATTACATGATGTTCAGGTAATTATTCGTTAATACGAGAGAATTACAGTTAAAGGGATCGAATCGACGAGATAGAGATAAACCGTATGATATACCAACCAACAGCGCTTCCTTATTTACCTATTTTACCAATATCCGGCTATAATCATAAATCACTCACGGAATCGACGTCTGGATTATATCGTATGTTATCTTATGCAAGTAGAATATTGCAGTCGCGAGGTACGGAGAAAATTAAGTCTCAATGAGTAAGTGATGAAAAAATGCTTTTGTGTAGAAAAGACGAGCGTGTCTGAGGACTGACCCGAACTGTCCTATGGGGAATACTACAGGACAAACGTATTTACGATTTAAAAAATAATATTACAAAATGTCCTTTCGGACTCAGAGCACAGTTACCAATTGCTTGCGTGCTTTTTTATTTTCTTCACTCCGCAAAAATGGTGCACATTATACCTGGTTGGTGAGAGACAGGTGATGCCGGTAGCTGTAAGTAGGCTCGCAAGTGTGCTCCTCGACGCTGCAAGGGTTGGCGCGGCGTCGTTCGTCCACGCTGATGTAGGGCAGCACCGGCTTGTCGGCGAAACTGCCGAAGCCAAGTCTGAGGAAGACAGTAATCATGTGAAGGTGTTGTTGTTTAGTGTAACATAGGAGAGGTCTTCGACACACCTTAGAAGCCTAGGTACTCGTAATGGCCTGACCACGGCATTGTCTCTCAGCAGAAGCTTAGCGCAGGTCGGGAAACGGTATAAATATTTAAATATGTACACTTGCAACAGTTGCAGCACAACTTCCCCTAAGCCCAAAGCCAATTTGAAGATATATATTTTTTTGCAAACCATAGTAATTAATTCGGGTACCTACTCGTATTATTATATCGAAACACCTTTCAACGGACGTATCATTACGCAGAATTTTCATTTCATCGAAAGGCATTTCCCGCCGCATGAGTTTTTTTTTGCTAGTCGCAAATCTAACCTAACCTAACCTACGCAATTGATGTTTAAGATATCCTGAAAACATCATGATTTTAGCAGAAAATAGTGTTCGATGAAATGTTACAATCGTTGAAGTGAAATTCTATAAAATGATGGGTTACTAATTAATTCATGTTGCTACCTGTCTTCAGTCGCCAGCTGGTCGAGCTTACAAAGTGCATTTACACACAAAAAATGCAGCATATGCACAGTATTAATAGACTAAATTTGAGAATTACCATAAATTTCGTTTCCATTATAAAGAAAACAAAAAATGCGTCGTTGGTACTGGCAACTTAACTTTTGTCGTATCCACAACGCACACGCATCGCAACGTAAGACAGTTAGCTACCCCTGTGTTATGGTCGCCTTTATCGCGGTGGATAAAGCATTGGTCTCTCCCGCACTTACACCCTGCACGGTTAAAAGTTGCCCGCGACTTGTAGGTCGCTTGGGTCTCCCTTTCTATCTAGTTAGTAACGATAGAGACGCCCTGAGCGATAAGCGAGAAAATACAACTTGTGCTACCCGTGATGATGAGAAAGTGACAGATGTTTTTATCTACGTTTATCCACACCGATTACATTTACTCGGTGTTATAGGAAGTCTACCTGAAATTGTCCGTAAGGTTTCCCAGCATGAGCGGCAGGTCATCTCGCAGCGACACCAGGGTTTCCTTGTCGTCCTTCATCGACCAGGTCAGGTCCATCAGGTAGTACAGATCCAGCGGGTAGTTCTTGGCAGGTCTGTACGAGAACTGAACCTTGGTCGTCTCCCCTGGTAGAAACAGTAGGAGGTATAGTCTTATCGCCGTACTCAGAGATATTTAAGAGACAATTCGTTCCTTTTTCAAACCTGTGTATGAAAAATCGTTACTAAGAAACGACTTAATTGTCATCAACTGACTCTGAGTGTGGCCGAAAGAGTGAGCAAAAACATTTCCACATTAACCTTTTTACGATTTCACTTCTTATTACGACAACATACCACATGACAATTGCTTAAAAATCGCAACAAACAGCCAAATAATATCATTAGTTTTTTACCAGCCTATTAGTTATATTGCTATGTCCCACGATCTTTAGCCTTTTCTATCTCTATTCGTCTCGTAAAGACTGTCAATGAATACTTGTAAAATGTTCAACAGTAGGTATATAATAGGATCTGAAGCCTATAGACATGTAAATTCTCAAGACTACAATCCTGAGGACTAAGGTGGAATGCCTCTATGCTAGTATATCATTGGTTGTTTTATCCCACACCGCAACCCAACAATGCGAACACCGCTGCTTGGCAGTAGGTTAAAGGATAAGGAAGGAGCTAAATACTTCGCGATATCGTTTAGTCAATGCCGAATATAGGCCCTGCAAACGCTGCTATGTTTCTGTTTTCTATCGACTCAAAATGTATAGAGTGGTCGAAGTTATTTGTCATCAGCTTACGTCATTTTTTATATTTTCGACCATTGCTAACTTAGCGTTACGCATCTTAACTACGCCCTCTGGATCAGTGGCGGATCCACGGGGGTGGTCAAGTAGGTCATGACCACCCCCTTCGGCACTCGTAGATACGGGTCAGAAACTAAATAGACGTGTGGCATTACCTCGCACTTGACCGAACTTCTGCGTTCAGCAGTTAATGACCACCCCCTAAAATGAAACATGGATCCGCGCCTGCTCTGGATCCTTACGTGGTTTGAGCGACAGCCGTATCCTCTGCGGCTGGATCTGGACGACGGAGTCTAAGCTGTCACCCACGTCCTGCAGCGAGCGGTTCTCGGCCACCTGCCACACCGGCGTCTGAGGACGTTGGATCATGCCTTGGCTGCAGTTGTAGAATACAAGGCTGGAAAACGAAGAGATACAAATTGGTTGTTGATAGAAATACAATAGAAATATCTATTCTTTTTTTAATACCGCATACAATAAGAGCATGGAAAGTAAATACAAAAAAAATGTTACTAAGTAAGTGGACAGGCGGTCTTATCGCTAAATAGCGATCAGTGAATCTACGTTGACTTCTGTTTTCAAAGCATTGTTTGTCCGAATTATCATTTGTTTTCAGCCGAGTCAGACACCTTTTAAAGTTTTCCATAAATACCTGCGATTAGGTTAGGTCAGGGTTGTATTATAACAGGTTTTAGCAGGGTAAATGAAAATTCGGACAAACTATGGATTAGGACAAATGACGATTAAGGCATTCCATAGGGGAACCATTTTTAACTGATAATCAAGATTATTTTAAAGCACTAGGTATCCACATTCATTTTAATAAATTGACTTTTTACCACCATTATATTAATTAGCATTACTTAATGCACCCACAGACTCGCGGTTTACGAAGTCTGTCAGGTGCTTTAACAGTCCAAAATCTGTTAAAATGTATGGAACCTTAACTGATAGTGTGTGTTCTTATAACTTGTATCTGAAAAAATATACAAAATGTTATACTAATATTTTCGATCGTTGTGATCGACTCTGTTAATGATTATTTATATGGAAATCAGCGAAAAAAACAAAAAAGTCTTACTTTATAAAATAAAAATATTTGTTTATCTATTTTGAAAATAAATAACAAATAACCTTAAATAATTAGGTGAACAATTAATAATGATCCTGTCGCTGCTAAATAATATTTACTTCGTAATGACCACAATACAATAATTTCCTGTATATTCTGCTAGATATCTGAGGCCACATTGTGTCTAAGTCACTATGCCAAGTTCACTTATTAATAAACGTTGACAACAAGCTCCTACATTGTTATTATTACTCAACACCCACTTGATCTAGCTAAACAAATACAAATAACAACTGACTAACGCAGCGTGACGTTCAGCATTAATCACAAGTTTCAGGTCAATCGAACAAACAAATAATTTAAGCTTCCTATGGCGAAACGATGCGCTCAGCGAGCTTTGGAACAAACCTTTTGAAAACTATGCGACCAACCGTGTACGCTATACAATCAATAATCAATCACCCGTCTCGATCATGGGTTTGGGAGTCCAATCCGGCCTTTTCGGCCAATCGAGCGCTACACCGATCTCGGCTGACGAACGTGGGAACTCACAAGTCGACCCAAGAATGCGCTAATGCAACGCTGCGCTGTACCAAATGACTATCTAATCAATAAAAACCCTCCTTTTGTACGGCTTATCTAACAGCTTTCTCATCTGAGATAACGCGGCAAAAAGTAATAGAAATAAAGTGTTAAAAGCTCAACACTAAATAACAAATTAACCATTAGTTCTCGTAATTACTTCCCCGCTGGGCAACTGACACCTGCTGTTCGAGCTCGGACTTGCATGGCGTGTTAATTAAACGAAGATGTACGTTATGATAAGGCTAAAAAAAATACTCTTAACATAATTAAAAGCTTTTGAAATTGCGAACACTGTTCTTTAAATCATCTTCAAATCATAATTCAAATGTAAAAAAGTCGTACCTATTTGGTGTTTTTTCCTCTCTTGGTAACACACTAGTGGTTTTGATCGCGTCTGTGCACTCAGTTATGTTACGAGTATCGAGGATACTAAAATAGCTTTGTGCATTGAAAATGCCCATAAACACGGAACCGACCGATATTCACCGCCATCGTCAGCTAAAAGACCTTACACTCGCATTTTCTCTTAAAGCCTTATTTGCGATATAGGGGCGAGTCGCCGCGCCGACAGACCTTCCATGCACTAAATACAAAAGATTGACAGTTTTATCCTTTTCACTAAAGTTTCGAACATAACTTTGGTTGGTAGAGCTCCTGTCGGTCATCTGCATGCTTTTCGTCGTCAGTTCATCTTATCAGATAACAATATGCGCTTTCCCCTTGACATCTCGGACTGAATTGGAAATATTGTAATGCAAGCGATTAATAATTATCTTACCTGATGCTAAATGGCGTTCTTATTATTATTTATTTGTTGAAGTTTACCACGGATGGTTACATTGAATTTTAAGATAGGTTATACCTCTATATAAAAAAGAAATAACGATGATTTCGATTTAAAGTCTTGTGCAGGGTCCGTTCGGATCACTACCATCTTTTCCTTTAACCTACAAAGCAGCAGTATTCGCAACGTGGGCTCCAGACTCCAGTGTCGGGATAAGACCAAGTTACCATCTGGTCTGGTGGTCTGCGTCCTCGTTGCCTTCTTTTATAAAATCAAGCGGCTGCATTGACCCTCACCTCTCATCGTCGTTGCACCTCGGTAGTTCGCTGTTGAAGTAGGGGTCAGCGCACCAGCGGCAGTGGCCGGCCGCCGACAGACACGCGCCGCATTGCTCCTGCTCGATGCATGCCAACTTGTTTAGGAGTTCCTGTGGTACTGCAAACATACATATAATTTAGAGCTCTAGACCGCCAGAGGCAACTGTAATTTTAAATGCGCTAGACGCCAAGACGACAAAAAAACGACTATTTGCCAAAACGAATGAACAGTGTTACAGGGTACATAGATTAACTGTTGCTGGGCCTGTCTTGTGGGGCCGTTGTCATCCAATTACAAATATCTTTTATCCAACTTCGCGCTATTTCTACCTCCTTAAAATTCTAATGTTTACTCGATAAACGTATTCTATATTATTAATTTCTTAGTTCTAAATTAGGTTTAGTTCTCAACAAAATAATTGGCCAGTAAGTTCTGTGATGCCAACGCAAAATGTATGAAGTCGGTATAGTGATTGTCTTACTTTACTAGCTAACTGAAGAACACCTAACGTAATGGAACGAGTAATCGAAAAGGACCAATGATCGACACTGATTCTTATTTTACAGAAGATAAGCGTTATTCATTTGTTTTGTAACATAATTTATGACCGTATGATCTTTGAATTAAGAGTTAAGTGTCGATTATTGGTGCATGTCAGCTTAAAGTGTCGAACACTGGTGCCATTACGTTAGGTATCTACCGCTAAGAATACAAGAATGCATTCTACGAAAGCTAACAGCTGTAGAAATCTGTCAAAATGTAAGGAATTTGTGTTGTAAAGTGTACTTTACCGCTGCTTAGTAGGTATTAATGCGCACTCAGCAAATAATATACGTACGGACGCCGGACGCGGCCATACGTCCTAGCTGGGTGGACATTCATTCGTCCGACAGATGTGTAAATCGCAACTGCCAATCGTTAACATATTCAAAACCAAGAACTACCGATTGTAAGCAAATTGAACACGCGAGGGTGTGTCAGTGGCGTTTAACGTTAACTTGATGTAAACGCAGCCCGACCCAGTAGTTAATGCCCATACAGTTATTTATTCTATGCATAGACTTTACTATGTAAACAAACATAGTTTCCACGAAACGACAAAGGAATGTCTACGTGTCCCAAATTAAAACGTTCTATTTTAACCTTTACGTCTCCAAAATGTTAAGAGAAAATAACAGTTCCAAATACGATTGTTCGTAAGATCGTTGTTTACGTTCTGTTGACATAATTTATGTGGGCGTTTACGATAAACGACTACGGTTACGGGGTGACTACTGTTTTTATGTATTACAACTGCATAGAAATGACGTTAAGTTCCTCGATAATCTTTTGAATTATGTTATGAGTCTCAGATTAGAAACAGCTGTTCTAAATAGAGAATCATTTAAGCGAGTTCTTACCGATAAAACAACTAAGTATTCTATACAATGCATATCAAACTTGTTGTTTCCCGCGACTTCATCGGCGTAGAAATCGTTTATGCTACTCTCTCTGGAACCGTCCAATTTTCCGGAATGAAAAGTTCCTCTTGTCCATCCCCGTTACTCAAACTACCTCCATACCAATTTTCATTAAAATCGGTTCAGTGGTTTTAGCGGTGAAAGTTTCCTGAATAAGGTAGAGTTACTTTCACAATTATAATATTAATAGAAGGATACTTGCTTATTGGGAGAACCAATAGAGTTCTTCTCCTGAATAATTCATCGAGGCAGCGTCAAAGTTCGACCAAGGTTAGGACACGTCCGAATAGGTAATGTTTACGGGCTGACGGGGTCAACCCGTACGGGTGTCTCGTAATAACATGGCAGCACACGTGTTTTCCAATCCACTAAGACGCACCCTACTACTTAGGTTGACGTTGCACAATGTGGAAACGTACGTTACACACTATAGGTATCTAGCTTTAGCCTTTGTATACATGTTTACGAGCATTTGCACATGCACTATACCTGTAGATGACCAGTACAGTACCCTTACCATGTGTTACAATTACCGTACTCGCTATCGAGTCGAATGCTCTGTCCCCGTACTCTATAAGAATACTGTGAGGAACAGAGGATTCGACTCGCTAATGAGTACCTAATATACGGTAATTGTAACTCATAGTAAGGGTACAGATAATCGCAAATGACACATTTTGTTCTCAATCATAGATGTGTTGACTTTGCGAGACGAGTAGCATTACTCTCAAAACCGCAAACCCCAAGTGTGTTTATCTATAGCTGTAGGTACTTTTACCTGATTAGCAACTGCTTAAATTAAAGGACATTTAAAACCCAGGGCCCGTATTATGGTTGCCTATATTGCATTGGATGAAGCATGCCGTCACTCTCACACTAACTGACTCGTCAGTAAGTGACAGTTGTTTATCTACGTTCATCCATATCGATGAACACTAGTTACCATAATGGGCCAGGTAAAGTTACTCGGAATGATTGTATCCAATAGTGGCAAAGTTTCCCAAAATACTACAAACACAACAATTTAATGGCACAGATCAAAAGGGGAAATTTTTTCGGCTTTTCCCAGTAGCTTTACCAGTCGAACTACTGGGAATTTCCTTCCCAATAGACTTACTAGTGAACCCACTGACTGCAAAAGAGAAACACTTACACTTTACTTTATTATCTGAAGTGAACACATTCTGCTACGAGTTTGACGGAGCTCCGTTTGGCGGCCTGATATAAAAACGAACCTAACCTATTAGTAGGGTCTATTTTGGGAAGGAAATTTCCAGTAGATCAACAGGTAAAACTACTCGGTAAGACTACTGGGAAAGGCCAATATTTATAAGGATATTATTAAGCTTGTAACAGAGACCCCCATTACTCCCCCCACTGGTTCGGTCCTTGATAAGTGTCTATCTTCATAGATTTTGGTAGAAAGTTACATCTAAGACGTATAGAAAATAAAACGATTAATGAATAACAAAAAGCAAGCTTAAAAACCCAACTGCTGTTTGAATAATGTCGTCAATATAATGTTAATTATCATCTAGTTATTTATTTCTTATTTCGCCATCATTTATCGCTTGTCGAAATCGGGCCTTCCGTTCAACCTTTGCAAGGGAACAAACATACATACACACATACATACATATATACATACAAACATACATACATACATGCATACTTACATACATAAGTACAGATGAAACACATCATAACACTCCTAGGCTCCTTCGGTAGTTGGGTAAAAAATCTACTAGCATCGAAAATATACGATACAAAAATCCCGGGTCATCTTATTACAATTTTGTATGACATAGTTTAGCTTCGGCTTCAATGCGCATCAAATAACGGTTGCGCCTGCGCCTGTTGCAATACCTGCAACTAACATTGGGTGCTTTAAAATGTCAGCGGATAGATAATGTTCGTGTTTAGTTGCTTTTTGAACTTGTCGGTACCGTTATATCGCCATTGTCCCGCTGGAAACGTCAAGCAAGTAACTTCATGTGTTTGAGACAGTATTCATATAAAACTGTCAAATTGTGTGAATCACTCTTACAAACCTGGTACTAAATTTTAAACATTAGTCATTTTTTTGAGACAAACTTTTGTTTCCATCTGTGTTTTATTTCCCGGAACGAACGACCTATCATCAGAACGAACATACAAATTTTACAAATAATATTTTAGGGCGCGGATTCTCAATTTGGTATAGGTTTAAACTCGCTCATGTGATTTTGTTCGATCGATCGACCGTTTGACAACAAGCCTCTTAGTAAGACAAAACTAAAGAATCCCAATTAAGAGGGTCTACGTTAAGTACAACGAGGATCCTGTTGCCACCTCCTAACTCAATCATCGCGTCAGCTCTACATACCATAATATGCATTTTCATCGAGTTTACATATATACCTACCTATTCCTATAACGATTACGGGAAGTGGTTACAAAATTGATTTTTTTTCATGGCATGGGGAAGGCACCCGAGCACTCACCGCACTGTCGTTATTCTCAGCGATGTACCAAGTTAGCGCACGGGAAAACCTAAGCTGGTTTTTGTTGCGCTTCTCAAATGTGAAATGTATTATGTTTCTTTCTTTGTTAATAAATAAATAAAATAAATAAATAAATAACCGCTCTCATGACAACAATCTCAAGACTGTAATTAATGACTAAGACTTCTGCGTTGCCAACCCTGAGGACCAAGAAGGAATGCCTCTATGCTAGTAAGTTAACCGGTTGTCTTATTCCCAAACCGGAACACAACAATGCGAACACTGTTGCTACTTGAAAATAAAAACTTGTAAAAGTATGAAATATGACACAGTAACTTGTACTCAAATTATTTACATAACTATTGCGTTTATTGCTCGCCAATGTAGTTATACTTAATTGTTATCATTATCACCACGACGAAGTAGAAAATGGTCACTTTCCGCTCGGTCACTTATTGATTGTACAAAGCACTATATGACTACTATACGATTATCGCTATAATAAAACCTCGTACGTGGTCGGCGCAACTAATAGAATGTTTTGATCGAAGCCCCGATAAACCGCCCATTTACTAATCAATCGTATCAATTACATTTTATTGTTAAAAAAGGTGACCCATTCACCGGCCTGCTGGCCGGATGATCTGTCACCTTATCTCGATTTACTAGTAAAACAATTACTTGGTTTTCAATGTGTGGTGTTAAATATTATGTTCTTAGGTAGTTCCCCTCGCAATTCCTAATAACGTTTGCCATAACTAAGTAGGTTTACCATTCAGGAATTAGAAAAGTCCCGACAAAAAGCCTGACTTTTTAGTCATAAAATGGAAACATTACTCATGTGTAGTTTCATATTCCATCTAATTAAAAAAACCGGACAAAGTCCGGGCTAGAGTGACCGGACATGTCTGGACTAATCCGGACGGATGGTAACCCTAGTCATAACACTCATAACATAACGCATCGCCAATCCGAATTATCATTGACCTACATTGGTTTTCAGCGGAGTCAGACAACTTTTTAAGTTTTATAAAAATACCTGCGGTTAGGATAGGTGACGGTTGTATTAAAACAACTAAACAGTTTTATAATTCAGGTGGAATAGCTTTAACAAATGACAATTAGGATATCTAATAGAGACCTGTTTTCATGGCGGTGAGTAATAAAATGTATCATTTTCTTGTTAGTTAGTTATTGGAATATTGGCACGTTTTCCATGATGACTATGTTTAAGGTTAAGGAAACTCTTAGTAACTAGTCACACTATGACTAATGTTTCCTATCATTAACCACCTTCAGAAAATAGGGTTTAGCTGCGTGTTACGAAATTAATTAACGCGGTAATTACTCTTGTGGTTTTCATGATGATTGGGTAGTTAAAACTTGGAAAGTAGGACACGAATATTACTAAAACGCATCTTTATTTAACGACCTTAGTCCATGTCGTAAAGAAATCATCAAAACACCATGGAGTGCAGATCACAGGTCGACTTCCTGGACTATACCCGACTCGTCTAGTTATTATTATTGACGATATGGAAGCTAGAGTTTACATAACCACTCACGTGCTTTGGGCAACTAGAGTTGCAAGTTCTTAAAACGAAAAATGCTTCATGCAACTATGGTTACCTTTTTTTCAATTTCCACTAAACGTGCCTTGTGCAACCCCAGTTGCAGAGTGTTTTGTAGTCGAAAGGGTCTTCGCAACTAGAGTAGTTACTTGTATAAACTAAAATTGCCCTGTGCATCTCTAGTTGCGGGCACTCAAGTGGCTAAGAGCTACTGTAACACTTAAATGGGCTTATCAAATTCAAATACCTATAGCCCATAAAAATATAATTTTGATGCAAATTATTATGATGTAGGGTGATGGACACTTTTAGCTGACAGGCACCAGTGATGAACACTTAACTCTTAGTTCAAATTTCATACGGTCGACACGGTCGTAAATTAATTGTTGCAAAACAAATGAATAACCCTTATCTTCTGTAAAATAAGAATCAAGTGTCCATCATTGGTGCTTGTCCATTACTGGTTCCGTCACCCTTTTATATTTTTTTATAAGCGTAGCTATATTTATATAGCGTTGCTCGAGTCTCCGTCCTTATAAAAGTCGTTCATCGCTCCTCGCTAAAATAAATATCCTATGCCCTTTGTCGGGGTTTAAGCTATCTTCATACCAAATTTGGTTAAAATCTGCATTAAAGCGGTTTAGCTTGAAACAAACAAACAAAGTTACTTTCACATTTAGAGTATTAGGTAATATGGATTTATTTTATTTTAATAAAATTTATAAATTGTTTGTGGTAAACGTGTGTGTAAACTAACTCAGCATAGTATAATCTAAAGTACTTATGCTATATTTAAACTTACGCTCAGTAATTTTTTTATATTCTACGAATCTTATCTTACTGGTGGGGTCCTTTCGGACACACTTCTTACCAATGGTAGGTATATAGTGTAAATTACCATTTTTAACACTTTGTCCATGGCTGCCCCAAACGCTTTCCAGGAACCGGATGGTAGGGTGCGATGGTTTGCGTTGAAATCATCTGATTCCGGGTAACCACAGTCAAGGATTTTCATTCTTACTCCAGTGAGGGCATCGCAGTCACACAGTACCATGTGTTTCATTAACCACCTCTTTGAAGCACATTCTTCACATCTGTCTGTGTTGTCGTATAGGCGCACCGTTGCTAGAAGATATTTCACTGTAGGTACTTAAACCAACACGGATTTTTCTGTTTATTTATTTCTAATATCATAAAATAAATAAATTCTAATGTCCATGTCACAGTGTGGCATCGTTTCCCTTTTCCGACGCTACGGCCCATTGACCACTGGTATTTTATTGCGGATGCCAACAACATAAACATGTTTTATGAATAATTCGCATCCGACGAAACGTTTGAAAGTTTAAACATAACGCTTCCCGAATCCCAAGAGTGCATCGCTCTCGCATTTACTGACGTATAAATAAAACTGTCAATCCTATTTAACATTTTTTCTATTTTCGAAAACGAATGCCCGTAACAGGTGGTGGCGCCTCGTGTCTGGTCTGCTATTTTCGTTAAGACATGGTAAAATAAATCACTTCTTTTGAAGCAATGAAGATAAGGGACCGGTTTAATTTCAGTCTGGAAAACCGATTAAGAAGCGGACTCTTATTTGAACACGTGTTCCCTTTAACTGTCTACGAAGTTATTATTTAAGTAGAAATTCAATAGTTGTAATAATTTTTTCTACTTTATTTTCAGAGCCATTATGTTGACCGTTGTAATAAGTAGGTTGTAATCACCGTGCAACTATGTCATTAATATACTGTACAAACAAACGATTAACCCACAAACGTCATCATGGATAATTTCAGCAAAAACTCACCTTGACTATTTACATATCCAAGAAGCAGACAAACACTCAAACTAACAAACACAGTATTGCTCATGATACTAATTATTAAATCACATCACAAATTATAGGTGCGAGAGATTCGCGTGTATGGTTCGATTGGGCGTTCGATGTTCGCGATGCGTAAGTGATAAGGGCTGATAAGGGCTGATAAGGTGATAAAGATGAGGGCGAGGCGCGGCGCGCGCGTGCGTCTCCTCGCGCCGGCATCTCACACGACTCTGAGCGTTTCCTTCCTTGTCTACGAATTACTCTAATTGACGTGATAAGCTGTTTCAGCGGAACTGTCACCGTAATGAGCACACGCTTTCAGCTGTTGGAAACATTCGACAGGTTGTTGTAGCGGAACTTGTCTAACGATGTTGTGATGTATTGGCGTGAGCTTGTTGGTCTTGTGTGATGTTTTTGTTTTGATTGACCTATTTCGTGTTTGTTTACAATAATATAATATTAGTAATGCATTCAATTTTCATGCATCAGGAAAGTTAAAAAATCCAACTTTATATTGACTTATCTGAACCTGATGAGACTTATAACTAGGTCAGGTAGAGTCAAAGCGGTGGTGGTGGTGTCAACAATGGTGAAAAACCATAAAGCGTGATTTATTATTATTATTTATTAGTATCGCTCTCCTAGTGGTTGATCTTACACTATACTACGAAGCAAGTAGGGTTCGATTCCTGGCAGGATCAGATACTGCAATACAATTTTATGGCGTCAAAAATATCTACATACCCCTATGCTACTAATAATAAGGTATAGTTCATATATACATTTACTTCTACATTCATTTAGGTTCAGAGGCCCTACTTTGAAATTCGAAGTTCGAAGTTACGATAGCTTCATCCCTTTCTCTCGATTTAGTCTCGAATGACGAGTGACAGGGATGGAGCTAACGTAACTTCGAACTTCGAATTTCAAAGTAGGGCCTCCGTGTACAGAATTTAAAAAAAAACTTCGGTATTAATCCCATTACGTTTACAAATAGATCAATTTAAAATTACTTAATTCCAAAAGAATAAAATTTACATACCTAACAATTAAATTAAGTTATGGTAATAAATAAACTTTGGTTACGTCAAAAATTATTCGGTTACATTGAATTGTATAAATTGATACAAGAAAAAAAAACACGACACATCATCCTTATTTGAACCGACGAAAGTAACATTGAGTTAAATACGACAGTAAATATTTACTTACACTTCATGACCATTTTACCAATTATAATGCTTCCATACGAGCTCATACGAGCGTAATTAACTCCACATGTTGACTAAAGCCATACAAACTCGTCACAATGAAATACAAATCGTGTCAGCTGTTATCTGACTGAACACATGACACTGATTTCATACAATTTCCTAGAAACAATAGTCATCTTTAAAAAATAAGGTAATATTCCCTGGAAGGAGATAAGTTTCTGTCAAAATAATCATGTTGCTCATCGAGAGCAATCATCAAATCAGTTTTAATTTAAGACAGCATAATGGGTACCTATCATAATACAAAATAGGTCGTAAATTATACATAATGGTCATAGTTAATATTTAATGTTTTTTTTTCCGAAACCGTAAACTTTTCAGGATTGTTATAAAACTAAACTAAACTAACCTAATGGGTTCTATACAATGACTGTTTGAAAAAACCCGAAAAGTTTACTTTTTTTAAAATAAAACCACACCATGACCATTATGTATTGAGGTGATGATTATGACCGATTATGTACCTATTTTGAACTTTATATTTTATGATACGATCCCCAGCATAATACCTAATTGTATTGTCATGTATTTTTTAATTTCAGTCTATTCTAATAATAGAAACTAGTCCAAAATTGACTAGCAAGTTAACTAAACACACTTACAAAATGATGTAAAAGCTTTCAAAAATATCTGATAGAACGAACGATCTATCACGGACATAATTCCTAAACAATTTCCTTTTCTCTCATCGTTATTAATTACCGTCATTGTTCACCATTAATTCCGAGTTCCAACGCGTCAAGATACACGACTCCGGAACACGCATCAAACCACTCCTATATCTACGAATACTTACCCAATTCGGAAACCAACGATACAAGACCCACCTCCCCTTTCTTGTTCATAAGGAATCGCTAGTTCTAGGGAAACGCGGTAGGGAAGTGAGAGGTCTACGTTATTGTAGCCTGGTGGGCGTACACTCGAGGCCAAAACTACGAGGCGAAACAAATGTTCATTAAACCTTATGTTTGTTTGGTCACAGATGAACCCGTAGGCGGCGGTCCTTTTACATTTGATGATGCAAATCATAGGCCGAATTAGGAGACGCAAAAAGTTTGCACAACCTACTCTTGGGTACGTGATTACGTATTTATTAGGCGTGTATCCTTATTCGTGTGACTATAAATAGTTGTGACTGACGTCCTAATTCCTACTTATACTTTCGAGCTAAACAAAATATTGCAGCAAAAATATGTATACAAATCTAGATACGCATCTAGAATCAGCAACACCAAGTAAGTCCTATTTTGGGATGTCATTTCATCGTTTTACCCTTTTAACTTTTTCATAATAACATAATAAGTATAATTCGCACCTTCAGAACAATAGTGACCTAATTCAAAATTTCAGCTTTCAAACTTCAAGTCGTAAAGTTATTATTACAGAGACATAACCCGAAATTTAAAATTTCTGAATTAGATCACTATTGCTGAAGGTGCGAATCTGCGTTCTTCTCGAGTGATGTTAGCAGGGCGCCTATTAAATTGAGTTTTTAGTTGTGTCAAAGTTTATAGAATGTACCTATGTATCGAGATTTATGACTAAAACTCGATTTTTGTGGTGGCCCTTATTAGTTTAACTCGATCGATCTTATTCGACTCTATTACTTATTGATCGATCCGGTGACTTAAGACACAGATTACTATACTCTCTTAAGACAAGCTAGTGATTGTTATGATTGGCTACAAGGCCGCATGGTGTGGATTATTAACTCCCGGCAGAGTTAAATATCATATGTGATTAATTGTACTTACTTGTGTTTGTGTGCATTTACACGTATTTACTTTACAAGCTCGATATTATTTATGACTCAAATTATTAAAATCACTAGAAACTTATTATAGACTAGTGTTTAACCCAGACTTTGTCCGCGTTGAAGTCACTATTTCCCCATTTTAAATATAGTTTATTCATTATTTTTTTTATAATTATACAGACATGCCAAATGTACCTATACCGGTAACTATGGTTTAAAAATATTTTAAACTCTGTGTAATTTTTAGTCAACTTTGAACTTAGTTCGTTTGGATTTTATTTTAATACTAACTTAGTTTAATAAGTTCATTTTAAAAGTTAAAAACTTTTGAAAGTTGCTTACTCGTAACTTCTACTAAAGTTATGATAGTGACAGGCCCTTAAAATACCTTTGCGACCGACTTTACCTACTTTACCGTAAGTGGGTTCAAAAGTGAAGTGTCACTAAATGGAAGAGCAAGTCGAGTAACTTAACTAACAGTGTTTAGCGCCCAACAAGAAGCATGTTTCATACTGCCCTCCTACTCTAATAGGTGGTATCTCAGATAAAACTTTTGTTGCAATCGCAACCTTATTACTAACGGGAGAGGATTGGATTTGCTTTGGCTATTTAAATTGGGATACTGCTATTGGCTAAGGTGGGCATAAGCGTGCGTGTGTTTAACGCGTACTAGTGATGGCAAAATTTAAAGTAGTTGGAAATGTTTCTGAGGAAAGTTTCATTTTTCTAATCCTTCTTATAAAAAACTTTTGATAAGATATAATAAGCTTCAGCGGTGTAGATAGGTACCACTAACTTCTTATATCCATGATTAAGTAAGTATAATGTAGACAGCCTAAACGAAGCGACGTCCACGTAAAAGTCGTTTTTCGAGCCGTTATTTCCTCGGGAACTGACCAATTTTAGAGCATAAACGTACCCGTTATCCTTCGCCAGAATGCCCAGAATACAATGTCTAATCTGTCTAATCTCCTTGCTAAATATCCGTTCGGCTGTTTTCAGACGTTTATAAATTTTATATGGGAGCTGTCCCATTTTCCGAAATAAAAGTACCCTAACCACCATCGGGCTATAAACTAAAGATCTCGGTAATAAATTTCAGGTCAATTGGTGTAGGCCAGTGTTCCCCAAAGTGGTCTATATCGACCCCCAGGGGTTGACAACGACCTGCAAGGGGTCCATGTGAGCGGAAAAAATTAATGGGGGTCTATAGATACGTTACGTTACGTTACGTTATAGATACGTTAGTGGATCCCATTTAAGCAGATCGTGACTTTAATTTTGGCTTTTCATTAATGAAATAATCCATATTCATGCACACCTAGTAGGTACAGTCGAGTTCATAAATATGTATACACTTTAGTACCTTGTCACTTCACAATTCATATATGGCAAGGTACTAAAGTGTATACATATTTATGTACTCGACTGTACCTACTTACTTACGGAATACTTTCTTATAAATATTAACAAATCTATCTATATAAATAAAATTTTCTCTGTGTGGAGTTTTTTGCTTTGTTGAAAATATTTTTCCGCGCAAAATTTTCATTGTAGCCTGTGTCAATTTCTAGCCGGCTAGACCTCCAACGTTATCTATGCAAAAAATCTCATTGATTTTTTGCTTACTCTTTACGTGATAACGTAAATATTAGGTAAGCAGGGTCCACCCAAAACCGAAACAAATGCCAAGTGGTCTATGAGACTTTTTGTCTCATAGACCACTTTTTTTTTGAGTTTGGGGACCTCTGGTGTAGGCGTTGAGCCGTCTAGAAGGAAAAAGCACACGCAAAATTAGTCGAAATTTCAGAAACTTATAGAAACGTATTTTGAAACTTTCACAGTAGGAACTTCCCTAATGCTCGTCACTACCGACTAGCAAGTTATCGTGGATAGTATTTGCTCCAATCGTTTGGTCAATTTCTACCCAAGCTACCAGTAGTTTTAGTAGGAAGGTGTGAAAGGCTCTGGAGGTGCGATATCCGAATGGCAATTAGGTGAGCTATCATCGCTCGCGGTCGCACAACACAACTCTATGGTACTCGTACAACGTTACTATTCTCTAGACGATCTATCGCGGAAAATGTCAAGTTCGAAATAATTATTATAGAACTGTTATTACCATGGCAACGCTCATTATAGCATTGTTTTCCCGCTTCGGTTGCGCTATAGGCGGTATGATACCGTTAACGATATCAATATTAGCGGTTCATAGTAGGCACGCGAGTAGAAAAAAATAAGGTGAACCAAATATGTTGAGAAAGCTTTTTTTTAAACACCAATCTTTGCTTTACGTGTGTGGAGGTACATTCACAACACGGGAATGTTAAGCCACTTGTTACTCTTCGTAATTTAGCCGAGTAATACATACCGGATACACAAGTATAACCGACTAAACTAGGTTTGCATTACACGGCCAAAATACGAACTGTGGCAAGTGGCTCAACAATCCCGTGTGGTGACCAGGGACCGGTCCGGTAACCTCTTCAAGGGGTTTTGAAAGGGTTTTGCGAAAGGCTTTGGTTACCAAAGCCGTTCCTCGTCAATACCCCTTCATTTAGGTTCTTAAGCGTTATTTTTAGGGGTAACCCATTGTGGTATAAGAACCCCTTCCACTGGCTTATAAAACCACTTCCAAAAGGGTAACCTGTTGAAGGGGTTATCCTTTCGATGTTTGAGCGATTTCGCATCTTTTTCCCTAAACATAAAAGTCAATATTGCAGAGTGTTACTTTATGTTCGCCGTCTAGCGGTAGTCGCAAAGCTAAAACTTTCACTTTGCTATTTGTTTCCGATCAGCGTAGTGTCAACATTTCATCAGTGAAAGTAATTACTTATTTTATTTAATCAGGTGTCTGGATTTTCAGATTTGGCTTTTAGTGTTTTATTGCATTTGGTATCATATTCTTCATGTGTGCCACAGTCAATTAACACCGTCCAGAGGGAAAAAGTATCCGTAGAATTAAAATAATTGTACTTTTTTTTCATTACATTACCATTTAACTAAATGGGGCACGTTAACTTTTTTGTTTAACCCAAGTTGAAATACCTACACCTAAAACATCATTACCCTGGTGCATCCATTCGCCATTTAGTGAACAAACTACCCAGAAAAGAGCAAGTCATGGATTGAAACCAAGTATTGTATTAAGTTGAATCGTTAGAATGTAAGTTATTGATTTGAAAGAAAAAATATGGTTCCTGTGTTTACCGCAGTTTTTTTTAGAATCTATATAATAGGTGTTCGTAACTAAGTTATCATTCCCTTGGTGCCTCAATTAACAACATCTGCACCCCTAAATAAACCTCCTTCGACGCGATGCTCCCGCCGTTCCTAACGCTTGTCAATAACGCTTTCAACGCCTGTCCTATGATCTTTTCTCATTCCCCTGGTAGCTAAAATTAAGTGGCATATTTATGTATCAAATTGACCCGAAGTGACGCCCATTTGATAAATAATAATATGCTTATAGTTTTATAAATATACTTTTGTTCCAATCCGTGAATCCAACCAAAGAGTTTCATGTTTTTGATTACCTACGTCATTAAGCATTGAAACTTTACATGTAGGTAATATGATTTAAAAGATTTAAATTGCATACATACATACATACATACATAAAAAAACCTTTTTTTTTTCATACATACGTACATACATATATACACACATACATACACATACAAACATATATAAACTCATACAAACATACACACATACACACATGGGTGATTCTTCGAGGACGCATTTATCTGTTTTTCTCTATTTGAGTAACAAATATATTCTCCCGTGAAAGTAGATTTATTTAGAAACGTGAATATGGTTTAGGTACTCATTTTTATGAACTCATTCAGAAAATAATTTACTGTTCAACTTTTGTGTACAGAGAAACAAGAAATTGACGAATAAGGAGTAAGAATAGGTTTACAAAATTAAAAAAGTGATATTCTCTATAATATTTAAATACACTAACCCCTTACCGCATACAAGGCCATATTTGACCTGCCATGTTTATTAATTTTTTGTAGCTTATGCTAATATTATTTATGAATAAGTTATAGTTATTCGCAAGAAACACACTTTCGTTAAACAAACGCCATTTTTTATTAGTCATAGCAGGCGATTTAAAAAAAATATGAGAGTAAGTGAGAATGAGAATAAATATATAAATATATATAAAAGAACTGTAACTACACAAGTCCGCATAATCCGAATCTGTGTGAAAGTTTTTAAAACTTAAAGTACTTAAGTATTAATAACAACATCGAAAGTGAAAAAAAAAACTGAAAACTAAACATTTTAGTATTCTACTGTCCATAAATCCAAAGGAATAAGGGACAGAGGAATAAGAAAGAATTGAAAACATTCTGATGGTTCATAATACGAACATACTGGAAGGCTACCATTAATTCTACGGTAACATAGTACGTAAAGCAGTTAATCAAGCACAACTATTTTTTTTTAAAGGTTACACAAATGTTAAAAAAAATAACAGGGTAATAAGAATGTTATGTAAACCAAGGACAGAGAAATGATATATTTGCCTTCACAACTCCGGAGTGACAGGCATTAGCCGACAGGTCCACCACCTGACACGTTGGGAGCGCGACTAAACACCTGCCCGCGTGAGAGTTGTCGCTAGTTTCTTAAATGTCTTTATGATACAGCAGATTGAAGCCCGCTCCAGAGAAATAAGATTTTTACGGCGTACGAATCTTATTTCCTCAGTTATAAGTAATAATAATATTGCACGTAGAAATTACTTGTTGAATTTTGTTAATGTAAACTGGTCACTCAAAATATTGATGAAGTTGACTAAATTTAAGATATTATTATGTTTTCAAGAAAATGGAGAACGGACACGACAGAGTAGCAAGAATAATGGTTATTTTTTGGAAATGTTTAGAATCAGTTACACAAAAATTTACCAATATCCCAGTTGAATATGAATGAATATAAGACATCTCTGAAAAAAAAACAACTTCTAAACTAAATAGTTCATTGAACTAAGCCCCCGGACGTCGCAAATCAGGGCCCCGAAGAATAACCCATATACAAACACGTAGGTACACACATAAGTACATACATACATCCATACATACATGCTAATTTATCTAGGTAATATTCAAATTCTTCCAAACAGTTTTCATCAAGATGGGTTGAATGAGTATTACGAACGATCTGTTAGATGAGTATTAAGGTGTATTCACGTTAAACCATGCCGAAGCCCGGCCCCGGATGCCAGATGGGCCCGGGCCAGCACGGCGTAATGTGAATTCACCTTTACGCGTGACCACTGGCTAAAAGAGTTTTTAAGAGTATTTTTCTGTTAATATTTTTTTTTCTCCGAGAAATACAAAATTAACCAGCCACTTTATTTACAATTTCGACTGATAAATAACTTAACCTAATTAGGCAGTACTTATTTGTAATTGAGTTTCTTCATTTAAAGTAATTTATTTTTGCTCATCGGCAAATAAGAGGTAATAATACCGAAAGTTATAACAGAAATAAAATTAGTTGGCAATTAAACTAATATTTTTAATACAAAGGTCTGTGTGTATTAGGGTACTTATACAAACGTGATTAAATTTGGAATTTATTATCCGTCAGTTTATAACTTGAATTAACTCACATAAACTACATAATTATCTCGAAAAAAAAAACATTGTTCCCGCGTGGGACCTAGGAATCGCTAATTCCACGCGAATAAAGTCTATTAACGACGTAAATAATATTGTAGTAATTAGTCTCATACCGTCTGGACATAATAGTGTAATTAAATGTGTAACGATTAGCACGTAAGGTTTAACTGTTAGTGCTAATTGGTAATAAATAAATAAATATATAAATAAATTAAAAAAACAAGTATCGATTAACACTGACCGCTGTCCTGGCAATCAAACACAAAATTCTTACGCATTTTAGTTCGGTAACGCTTTTGAATAAATTTTACTGTGCGCTCACCCATTTCGCTTCAATAATCCTGTTAGATAGACTACGGCAAGCAGCGTAAATACAAAATGAAAATAATAAATAATAGGTAAACTCGTAAACAGCAGTGAAGTGAAAGTAGGTAGAATATTCTCCTTAAAACGTAAAGGGTAAGCGTTAACCCAATCGGGGTTAACGTTTACCGAACGGCTTGGATAAGTGGTAACCTCATAAGGGTAACCCTTTCGTAGAGGTAAGTCAAATGAATGGGTTATCAATTGAAAGGGGTAACCAAGTTATTTGGGTTACCAAAATGAAGTGATTAGTCTTTCAAGGGGTTTTTTCTGGGAGGGGGTTGTCGGGTCCCTGGTGGTGACTGTACCACCATAATAGAACGGTGTCACAGTGACATTATAAACAATTTTCTCACTAAAAAGTGGCAAAATTGTTAAGTGTCAAAAGTCGTAAGAACGACTTGAATCGTAAAGTCACTAGGACACAGTTCCATGGTAGGTTAGGGTTCCATATTGGGCTGATAGTACAGTCACGAACTTAAATTTGGGACCCACCTTAGGTCCAAAGTCATTCTGACATTCTACTTCAATAAGGTTGAGTCTCCTATAAGTTACAAATGATTTGGCATTTCTAATGACATTGACGACTTCAAGCCTATTTTTCTTGAAATGGGTCACAAATTAACGATCGCGATGGTACGTCTTTTTTCGCGTAGGCAGTTTAAATGTAGGTATAACTATGCCTCATTACAGTTTTCTAGTACCAAGAGTGTCTGAGTTAAACCGCGGACATACGGACTGACGGACAGACGGACATGGCGAAACTATAAGGGTGCCTAGTTTGACTTCGGAACCCTAAAAAGAAACTAGTCAAGAGCGAGTTGAGATTCGTGCACCAATGGTTCCGCACCGCTCGACTTTTATTTCGCCAGCTTTAGGTATACTGTTTTTGGGTTTGACCTATTATCACACCAAATTCGACGCATGCATGGTGTGTATAGTACATTGTTGCAGAGGATAGAAAGTACGCGATTTTTGGACGAGTCATATAGAGGGCCGAAACGTTCCATAAATTGCACTTTCTACCGAGGCAGACATAGTGCTTTTCACAACTACTGAGAGGAAATAAAATAAAAAATCATATTCAAAACTCTAATTTTCAATCATGTTAATATGACATCACCGCCAATTTTACCATAGATAACTTTTTTTAAATCTGGACCCCTATTCTCGTGGCACTCGAGATTAATAAACTAACATGCGAGATGTGTCAACTCCATATAAAATTGTATTTGTTTCGCCATAGCTCCCATGTAATTTCATCTCTAGTGGTTCGAGATTAGGGGCCCAGTTTGAATTACATTTAAAAAAAAAAGCAGTGACATAGTTTTTAGTCTGTGTATCTTTTAGCGAAAATACACCTAATATTTTACGACACAAAATGGTGTGTTCTGATTGGTCGATTTCAATTTTTCATTTTAAGGAGCTATGACACAAAAATTGATTGATTGATTTTCATTGGTTCTTAAAGTAGGACAACTATGTTCTCGACCAATCAGCAAACACGCCGACAAAACATTCTTGGTCTGTCCTTATAAGTGACGTTTTGTGACCCCAAACAAGACCATCTATGGCCATATTTCCGAGCAGTATTGTGAAAATTACCATTTTACGATAGGAAAAAAATACCTTGAAAAATAACGTTTCACGTATTCAAACCGTTGAGCGTTCTATTCGGCACTTTTGGGTACGAGACCCTGAGAAGTACATTTGGATTTTAATGCAGCTTTCATCAATAGATACTTAAGACTGATTCAAGAGGAAGGTTTTTATGTATAATAAAATCTGGTTTATGTACAGGTACCTACAGAACACTCACATAAACCGAGACGAAACGAGGGCGAGTCACCAGTAAAAAAAAACAAAGGACGTTTGAAGAGCAAGGGAATACCCTGTATGTAAAAATGCTTTGAACACTTCTATGTTAAGTAAATATAAAGAAATGCCCTTTTATTTAACAAACTTACTTATTTACCACAAAGATTATACAAGCCCTGTGTTTACATTTTTCAATCCACGAAGACACATCACACGCCTTACTTATACCTACATTTTTAACCGACTTCAAAAAAGGAGGAGGTTGGAGGTTGAGGTTATACGTTCCACTGTATGTTTTTTTTTATGTATGTTTACCGATTACTCCGTCAATTGTGGACCGATTTTAAAAAATATTTTTTGGTTTGATAGAGTATACTTCCGAGGTGGTCCCATTGTCACCAAATCTGTATCTGACGAGGGGATCAGTGAGGAATTGAGGGAACTCCTCAAATATTGTAGGCAAACATATAGCGATTTTAGTATTTTTAGTAAGAAGTCCAGCATTTGCATTCAGAAAGTATCATTTGGTGTAGTGGAACTGATGATGAAGACCACAGATGGCCACCGGAACTCCTCAATCGTACCGATTTCAAGGGTGGCGATAAGATATCTCGATTAAAATAGTTGAGCGACTACCTACAACGAATAATATTTACTTGTTCAAATATGACTATGACTTTCCCGCGGCGTTGCTTGCGGCGCGCTTGATATAAGTTAAAGTTTCATTTCAACTAAGAAGTGGGACTACGTAACAGCGTATTATGATCACTAAAAAGCATAAAATAAAATAAATGTTTTAAAAAACAAAAAACCGCCAATTTTAAAGAAGTTATTTTTTGCGTTTTTGCAGGCGGTTTTTTGTTTTTTAAAACATTTATTTTATTTTATGCTTTTTAGTGATCATAATACGCTGTTACGTAGTAAGCAGGTTGACGCAAAAAAAAAATACAAAATGGCGTGAGTTATGGATATTTACGTTATGTTATGCGACTTATAATTGAAATAATGTAGATTAAAATCATAGCCTTAACATCTATATAAACAAAAATAAATGTATGCTTCCTCTATACGTTCCTAAATCAATGATCAGATTGGATAAAACTTTGGTAGGGTGTTCTGAGGACCTAAGGGTTTCTGGCCCAAAAAATCTATGTCTACTTCTTTACTTTACTCTTTACGGCTAGAGTCTGTCTAATGAAAGCTGAACCTGGATTTTTCTTGGCTGACGAGTCTGGCAACACTATTTAATATGTCGTTTGGACTTTGTTGTTTTTAGAAACTTGTCAATTCGAGATCTAAATTGATAAAAATACGGAGTAATCATGCCGTCGACGATAAGAGGCGGTGTCC
Organism: Acleris literana; assembly: GCA_946894065.1. NCBI lineage: Eukaryota > Metazoa > Arthropoda > Insecta > Lepidoptera > Tortricidae > Acleris > Acleris literana. The sequence goes on along the minus strand of OX335684.1, from coordinate 12,624,363 downwards.
GGGAGATTCTGTATACTATTATACAGAAGTACAAAGAAAAACAAGAAGAAAGAAAAGCATTATTGATGCAAAAAATTAATTGTTTAGTTACGGTGACCAAATTTATAGGTTAGTACGGCTTTAGTACGGCATGTTCATTTTGATACTTCTTATTTCTCTATGTGCAATCCTAAGTTTAATTTACCTTTTTCTGTCTATTATACGATGAGATTAAGAAATTAAACGAAATTAAATTCGTTTCAGAAAACCTGGACGTGCACGTTGACAAAAGTGTGCTGGAAAACGTAAAGCAGCTGAAAGAGGTTGAGGAAACTGAGTTAGCCTGCCAGACTCAGACGAAATATTTGGAAGAAGTATCTTCAATGACCGGTAATTACTAAAATTATCATTGTCTTTCCCTATATAATAGGTGTAGGTACCTATTGTCTGTCCCTATATCATGTTGAATCTCTTAGCATTCACAATTTTATTAAATTAATTTAATAGACAGATGATTAATGTAACTGACACTCATAGTTTCAATAAAACAATAAGGAGGTGTTTAGTTAAAAGATATCATAAACATATTATTTGATATGTATTTTCTGTGTGCGGAGCAAACAGCATTTTGTTGTTTATGAACCAAATGTACACTGTACAGTCGATTTCATAAATATGTGTACACTTTAGTACCTTATCTATTTATTTAATGTCATTTTTGATCGGCCAGATATAAAAGATGTTCGGGTTATATGAGTCTTCCTTGTTCTTAAACCGTTGCGATTAGAACCTCACCGATGCAATTTCATTTCACCTAAACCCAAATGTTTTTAGGGCTGTCGGACTGTACAATGGGGCTGTACTGCGCAACCACACAATGTATTTCTAAATGGTGTTCTGTTTATTTAACACTTTCTTTCTTCTTACAGATATAGTTTTAACATCAAAGTTATCCAAGTTAGAAACCGTGGCTGGATGAGGTCGCTTCATACCAGGAGTGCTAAAGATTCCGTTGTTTTATTAGCCCTCATTAATTATTCTTTTCAAACACATGGTTGAGGAGGCGATGGCTGAGATCAGCGTCATACTCGTGAACGGGTGTTGTCAGTGGGGTCCTGTCTGTTCACGCTTGCAAGAACCTGTTTTCCAGTTAGTTATTTTAGTTATCGTTCCTGACGTAGAGACCTCGTCATGTTGTTCTCCTAGTCACTATTTTTAATTTACTCAATGTTATTGAGCGTACATTTGTAACGACTAAGTTTGTGTTGTTAGAAATAATTATTAATTACTTTACTACCTTGTAATGTTACTTTTAAGAATAATTGTATTTTATGATTGGAAAAAATGATCTGCTGGAGTTTCTTGCGGCGCTTCTTCTCCAAGATATAATTGTCGTTAGATAGAGGTGTAAGGGTGATGAGAATAATGTTACCTCTAATTACTTTATTAAAAAGGTTGAATATAATATTCCTCATCATCATTGTTTTATTATGCTGTGTGCGACACAGACGAAAACCTCTCGTATCAATGAAATCTATCAACAGCACGACTAGCACAAGTTGCTCGTGACTTGTTTGTCGCTCGGATCTCCCTTACTATCTAGTCTGTTACGATAGAGACGCACAGAGCGACAAGCGAGAAAATATAACTTGTGCTACACGTGCAGATCACTATATTTTCATGTCAAATATATTTCGAAAAACCAAATGTGCTCCAGTCACTGTCATCGTATTTTACCTAAAGTGCTTTTCATCAAAATATAGCGCTCGTAATAATATATATGAAAATATAGTACGCGTTTCCTCTTCCTTTGTGCCCACCAAAATAAATAAAATAATAAAAGTATCAATATCGTTTATTCCTTCATTGATCGGTAATACCATATCAAGATTTTTTGAATTTGCCGCTTTTTCCCTGGTTCAGCTTTCATTAGACAGACTCTATGTTACAAACATTGATCGTGTTAGCCCTACTAGTACTCATTTCTTGGTAATACATGTATATTCACACATAGATGTTAAAATTACCATTCCTTTGCTTTGCCGTAGTCACGTAAAAATGGTTACATTTTTTGATTTTCTTATCGTATTGGCTGCTGACCGGTAGACGAGGGGTGGTCAATTTGAGAACCGGTCTTTATAGGAATGGTCATTCTGGGAAGTGGTCTTACGAGTACAGCTAGTTTAAAATAAAAATCATAGCCTTTAATAGTACCTAGATACTTTATTTCTTTTTACCCGATTTAGGCGTAGCCGACTTTGGAGGAGCCTTGGCCTTACCCGCTTTGGTGCCTTTGCTCGAAATTTTGCTCTCCTTCTCCAACATGTGGTAATAATGGTTCACAGGATCGAACCAGCCAAAGCCGCTATCCGCGCGGCCTAGCCAGACGTGTCCATTAGGGTCCATCAACGTCAAGGCCCCCGAGGGACAAGAATCGGAGAACTCGCAGATGATAGTGCTGTTGTCGGGGTAGGTGTACCGCCCCCGCCCGCTGTAATGCCAATCCTTGAACATCCCCTCGTACTTGGAGCCGTCGGTGTAGGAGATCCTGACCTCCGTTCCCCCGTGGCCTAGGCGATCGTTATCCCAGTTGCCGGCATAAATATCGCCTTCGGCTGTGGTGTAAAGGCCTGGACCTGAATAGATAATGTTGTAATTAGAACTGTCACCTGAGCGTCTATTCTATGAGTAAAACCATATTGGCTTTGACATGGTTTCGTATTGTTTTCAACTCTGTCGCTATTAAACTCATACTCACAACATTTATTTGAGAAAAACACACTGCAACACAACAAATATATCGAATATTTTCCCGATAAAACTAAAAAGTAAAAGTATAGAAATAGAACATAAAAATATTTAAATACAATTAGCGAATTTAGAGACGTTGCGCTGTAGTGTGAGGTCAAAAAGGACTTAGCTCAGCATGTGCTGCAGCCGGAGACACAGCGCTGGTTTTCAGCCAAACCCTGGTGTTTACCTATCTAGTTCGTGTTTACTATCAAGTACGTGTAGGTAAGATATATCGTAACGTTGACATATGGTTTAACCCAGGGGAATAGAGCCCTGCTCGTCGTCTCACATCTTTATTATTCTAGGCGGTAAAAACCACATCGTCTTTCACCAGGGCAAATAATTGTGTGATTTATTATCCATATAAGTATCTTTATCGTTATCTACTACCCATAGCACAAGCCTAGAGCAAATTTTGGAACCAGGTCAACTTATGTCCCTTAAATGTATTTATTTCATACCTGTATTTATATAGCAATACTTAATAATTAGGAATGCCATTCCCGGCAGTATGTTGTCAAAAATTTAGTTTGTGTTCCTTGACTCTTGGTAAATAGAGTCACGTAGACATTATTATTGGTTGTTTCCCCGCTCCCACAATTTTATCCTTGATGTACTGTTAAATATGTGGGAAGATGTCATTGAAAGAACAGCCCACGTCACAGGGAAATTATCAAACATCAGATGGCACAATGCGTGGTGTAATTAGAGCGTAAACGTTTCGGAATGGATGCGGCACGGCCCATTAACTCCGGATAAGAGCCGGCAGGGAGCAGTTGTACAGTTGGCCTTATAAGTAATTGCACACTTACGTACCTTGTCGCTTTAAAAACTTTGACAGATTAGTGCAGCAGTTCAAACACGACGTTAAAGTGACAAAGTGCTAAACCGGCCGACCGTACTTGTATAACCGGGAACGTCACTTTAACATAATTCCATAGTGGCCTATGTATCAAATTGGTTACTTAACTCTGCCTTGCTGGTTTCACAAGGAGGCAGAACAGTGGACATAGAGCATGAATACCGGTATTCGAAACAATAGAAAAACCGGAATATCGGACTAAAATTCCAATATTATAAAACCGATATTCGAGCTCGCAAAATACCGGTATTTCGATATTTTTTCGATATTACATTAATTTAATATAATAATTAATTTCCAATAAAGTAACGTTTTATTTTTGTAGCCCCATCCAAGCATGTCATTTTTAACAAGCTATAGGATACATTATTCCCGAATTCCCGACCATTTGTTGCATAAAATTAAACTTATAATAATAGTATAGTAATTTAAGAATGCACTACATATTTCTCATAGAGGAGATTCTAAATATCGGCGTTGAAATGTTGATGACTCACATGTGCAAAAACAATTTGAAGTTTAAATTCAAGATATTTTGAATGTAGGTATGTGCTGTGATTTATAACAAATATATTTGCTACGCATGAGCTGATTTATTATTTTTAAGGCCTCAAACTTCACCAACCTTAAGTGGCAATCTAGGTCAGTTCAAAAATCATTCGATTTTTAACATTTTTAATTTTTTTGTATGAATATCGAAAAAATATCGAAATACCGGAAAACCGGTATTTAAAATTTCAATATAGAGAAAATACCGGTATTGGAAAAAAGCTCCGATATTAGATGCTCTAAATGGACAGCAGAGTACTGCTACTGTGTGAACGCACACGTCGAGACAGGACAGTACTATTTTGTGTGTTCACACACTAACGGGGGGTTACCATGACATACTAAAGCAGTTCAGTTTAGATTGAGAGAAAGGGACAGAGCTATATAACTGCTATAGCTCTGTCCCTCTCTCTCAGCCTAGACTGAATTGCTTTACTATATCGTGGTAACCCCCCAGTACTCTGCTGTCCACTGCTCTGCCTCACTGTTTTGGCTCCGTGTGAAACCAGCATTAAGTCTACGAGCACTCAGGGTACAAAAGCTTGCCGGTTACGTTCTTTGTGGTTGAGCATTGTCCCACCTTGCATCCTCGCGGTGCGATCCTTCTTCCTCGCCTCGAAGGTCCCCTCGTACTTGTCCCCGGTGTGGTGCACGAACAACCCCTCATCGATGACCAGCGGGAGGTCCTTGTTGAACACCTGCTTATCTTGCTCGCCTTCCAAAACGTCATCTTCTGTAGCATCCGTCATTTCTGTGGAACACTTAAAAATTTGCCTAAGGATGGTTTTTGTTTCTACTAGTAGCTATGTACGGTCGTAATCAGAAGTAGCTGTAGCACCTTATCGCAGCTATTGATGTACAGTACCTACATCAGTTATTGAGACACTAAATTCAAATCACTCTTACTTTAATACGTGACCGTGACAAGGTACTAAAACGTTCGCTACTTCGTGAACGACCAAAGCAAAAAGGCAGATTTCCCAAATCGAAAGCGAAAAAATCGGTGTTATTTTTCTAAACTCTCCTAATCTCTCTACTCCACGATCACTCTTTGCTACGCGAGGTACTGTTATTGAAACAAACAAACACCCCAACATCTAAAACTCCTCAGTCACTAACTACTAGTAAGTACATACCGTCCAAAAAAAAAGTTGTCCAGGCCGAGTCTCTTGTTATTAAGGTACAGTTGACTACAAAAAGATGTATTCACTTTTTCACCTAATTGCATTGTAATCCAAAATTGGATACATCTCTTTGTAGTCGCCTGTACATACTAACATAATATTACAGTAAGGTATACTCCCGTTCGGCTGGCTATTACTCTCACACTTGTATTCGCAGCTGACAGTATATTTCGCACCTTCAGAACAATAGTGACCTAATTCAAAATTTCGGCTTTCAAACTTCAAGTCATACATTTATTATTATAGAGACCTAACTCGAAATTTAAAATTTCTGAATTAGGTCACTATTGTTCTGAAGGTGCGATTTGTCACTCGTGTTTTACAGAAAAACGAAGATTGCCGATCGCTATTAGAAAACTGGCAGTAGGTACTGTACACTACCACCTACACTCATCCAAAATGACCAGGGATAAAAAATACAAGGTATCGCAATGCAGTAGGTCTATTGCAAAACATCAAAATAATGTAGGTAAGGCTTCGACGTAAGTATACGTGAAGTTATCTATGAAAAGGGACCTTATTGTCGATGGCACTTTCGCCATTATTAAAGATGCTCCGATATAAATACAACGTCGCGTGACGCAGTGCGGCGTAAGCGCTATCGACAATAAGGTCCCTTTACAAAGATAATGCCACATATTATTTTATCTACATCCATATCATCAACTTCCCTATGTTCAGAAACGATAAGCAAATGGCCTATATTAAGAAACCTGTATCTGTGGTTGTATTTTAATTTAAGTATCGGCCATCGATACTTTAATGTAAACATTAAGATACAGAGGTACATTAGGATACAGGGTAACCACAGATGTATACTGGTTCCCTTTATTGTAGAAAACGTATGATATGAATGTAGATAAAGTTTTGTATGCAACTGTACGCATAATTACGTAGGCATTATGCACGTCCAGTCACATAAACTTCTATTTTATCCCTAGAAATGTTTGATGTTTGCGCTAGTAGATGCCAAGAACCTTCCAAAAACTAAACATCATGACAATTTCGTTTAAAAATCAAGGAACCTGACATTTTTAACGTAACTAAGTAAGCAAGTAAATAAACTATCCAAAATTTTAATACCTGATACAATTAATTAAGTTGATCACTTATCAAATCCCAATTATAGCGTGACAGCCTTGTGACGTGCCCGTGTCTCTCTCGTGTCACGTTCTAGTTATTTGCACGCCATTTTATTGCGGCCGTGACCTGATTACAAAGTAACAAGGTTTTATAAGGGTGTAGGAAATAGGTTGTATTGCATTCACTGCTGGGGCCCATTTCTCGAAATTCTCTGGACTGGATACAGTAACACATAATTAGAGCGATGGAACCAGTAATGAACAAGGACCAATGATATAATATAGTAAAAAGAGGTAGATATATGTTATACTCACTTCGATAGTGGCACCCTAAAACCAAGTCAATTGGTACACCTTTACTTAGTCTTGCGCCGTCAACGGAACCGTGAACTAGTCTGCAGAGCACCATACACTCGTCTCTGTTTCGCTCCCGGAAATTAGCATACCATCTGCTTTCACTTGTCATTTATGAATTAGTTTGTAATTGAAATATGTACTGATTATGTGTGCGTAAGCCGGGCCATTTTTACACGCAGAATACCGTATAGGTAACATATCTACCTCTTTTTATATTATATCATTGACAAGGACCAATGACGGACACTTGTTTCTTATGGTACAGAAGATAGGGGTTATTCATTTATTTTGAGACCATCAATTTGTAACCTTATAGTCTTTGTATTAAGAGTTAAGTGTCCATTATGGTCACTTCAGCTAAAAGTGTATAACATTGGTGCCGTCACCCTATACAAGTAGACTTGTAGAAAATTGAATTGAGTGAACTAATATTATTATTCTAGAGAAATGGGCCCCGGTCGTGTTTATAGATGTGGATAAGGGTGGATAAAACATCTGTCACTTTCTGACCAGTATGTAAGTGTGAGAGTGACGGAAGTTTTATCCAACGCGATAAAGGCGATCGTAATAGTACGGGCACAGGCATCGCATAGGTACCTATTAGTTTTTCTGATTTTCACTTAGCTCCTTGAACGCTTATGTGCGTTTTTATAGTATGCGAGCTTCGTTCACGTCTTTCCGACAAATTTATATTATCATCAGTCAGGTAGATAATGGATATGTACCTAGTGTATAAGCAAACGACTTCGATCGTAAAATTCGTATTTATCTTGCCTTGTCAGCAAGACGAATACGAATTTGTCCGACAAATGTATCCGTTATTATTTTACGAAGTTCTTTTTAACCCCCGACGCGAAAAGAGGGGAGTATTATGACGTGTGTATCTGTGTATGTGTCTGTGGCACCGTAGCTTTTAAGAGGATTGTAAAGCGCCGCTAAAATCGCGTCGCTGTCAAAAAAAAACAAACAAATTTAGCTCCGAGCGATAACGTTGAATATGTTGTAGTTTCTCTTTAGAACTAGGTCTGTACGTTTTTGTTTTTTTTGTTTCATTCTAAGAAAAAAATTATTTGAAAGGAAAACGTAGTTTTTCATGATATCTACAACATACTGAAAAATCTTAAAAATTGCACTAGGTTTAAGGGGTTTAACGTTATCGCATTTCGTATGGAATTTTTTAGCTTCACAATCCTCTTAAACGGGTGAACCGATTTGGATGCGGTTTTTTTTATTTGAAGCAGGTTTTCTAGCAGTGGTTCTTAGCTAGGTTTATCACGAAGTTGGAAAAAACAAACAAGTTTCAAATCACTTGATCTATTCTATTACATAGGTTTAGGTTATATTAGCTCTTCAGCAGGCCCGAAGGGCCAAACTACGCAGAAATAGGAGCTCCGTCGACATTGTTAAATTTGATTTTGCAGCCTCGTGAGTCGGCAGCATTATATTTCTCGAAGGGACCACGGGGATTTTTATTCCCCTTGATCCGTTCAAGGATCTAAGCGAGGGACCACGGGTAACAAGGGGGCTATGGCGGTAAACGGGAAATTGAAGATTGAATAAAACTCCGAGTAATAGTTATAAATAAAATATATTTACTAACATTCATAAACTCATCTATCGGCATCAAAACTTGACACGGCGGTAACAAAGCGGGTGTATTCTATTTAGCGCCGAGCCGTTTGCTTAGCAACGCGCTTCATTATCCTGACGTCCCTCCACTGGCAGTAATAAATAACGAAATAAGATCTTTACTCCAAAATACATTCGATGACGATTCCAAATTTAATGAAATAATACCTATAAAAAAATCACGGAGTATCACTTACTACAGCTTTGTACGTATCATTCTCATTTATACTAAATAAATAATCCCTTAATGTAAAACCGCACATCCTTCGGCAGGCAAAATGTGTATGCTTAAATGTATACAAAAATGTAGGCAACTACTATAAAAATTGTGACAGTGCAATATCGCTGCCATTCTGTACAGATTCCACTCGGGCATATAAACAAAATAATGAAAAATATTACAAATGACAAGTCACGATCGAAGGACATGATTATGATACGATGATGAAGTAGACGGTCTCATCACAATTTGTTTAGTGGCTCATCTGATTACAAGCTCATTATAAAACACTAGTAAAAAACTAAATAATGATAAATAACACTTAAATATGTACACCTCGTGAAAACTAAAGAACTCGTCGATAAATGCTAAAATTGATTTAAATTTACAATTCCATTCATGGTAACGGTGCAATTTGGAAGTTAGGCGTACTGTGCAGGTGAACTAAGAACAAAATTGGCGAGACGCCATTTTGTTTTGCTTTTAGTGACACAAAACGGTGGCATGTACATTTTGCTTCTTCTGATCAACGTCACTGCTCAGTTTTATTACCTCTGGACAAAGCCGCATTTTTATCTGCATATACATGATTTTAGCCAGTCACTGCAACCACATTTAATAGTCAATTTGACTATTGGCGCTTAATATAATATTATAAACCTAACACTTGCAGAGGAGGACGTAACATGTCGACACAGATATGTGCCACTATACCAGGATCAAATGTGTCTATCTTTGTCGCTCTCACAAGCCTTATGGATAGACGCATTACTGTCATCGATAATATAATAAAAAGGCCATTAAAATTTGTATTTCGAGCCAGTGGCAAATAAATATCACTTTTTAATCCTGATATAATCTATGGCCGTCCAGTGATATAAACCTATACATAGACTAGCAAGAAAACTTATAGAAGTGACTCTTACTTCTAAACTAGGTAGGCGTAAGCAGTCAATGTCTATCAAGTTTTATAGGTAGTTTAGTCAGACGGGTCAGTGAGCGGTCAGCTGGGGTTGGTCCATCAAACAAATTGCTTCGAGCGGTCGCAGTCACGTTCACAGGATGATGTTGGCGGGGTCCTCCATGTTCTCCCGGAAGGCCTTCATCCACGCCGCGCCCACCGCGCCGTCGATCACCCTGTGGTCGGCTGACGCGGTGAACGAGACGAACTTGGCTAACCTAAATCTGGAATTAAAAATGTTGTTATAGTTCACATACGCGACATCGCCGATAAGATGTACAGTCATGGAATTGAAAGGTTTCATTTTAAACTATATTTCATTACTGATAAGGTGCAAAAGTGACGATCATTTGCGAACCGCGGTTATACATTAAACCTAAAAATAACGATTAAATAGATATAATTGCGACCGCCTCTTTTAATTTTTATGAACTATCCAGATTAAACTAGCTTTCAAAATCGCGTCAAAATCGGTCCATCCATTTGGGAGCTACGAGACACAAACACAGATACATACTTAAATTTAAAACTCCCCTCTTTATGTCGGGGGTTGAAAAATAACTTAAGCCCAACTAGCGAGCGATTAGTCTGACGCACCCGTAGTAGTTGTTATAATATCATTATGACATCCCATTTATTCAAATCAGTCCAATAGTTTAGGAGCGCTTTCTCCTCCAGCCTTTCAGCACTGGCTAGTATCCAAGGGAGTCTAAATTCTAGTTGGTCCCCTGTGTTTTGGAGCCTCCGGGCCTCTGTCGCACCGATGGCAAAAGGCCGGACGGCTTAACTTTGGTACCGTGGCAGAAAGGGAGGAGTCTGCTTTGGGACGCCACGTGCGTCAGTACTTTCGCCGCCTCGCACCTCGGCCGAACGGTGCGAACAGCTGGGGCCGCTGCAGATTTTGCCGCGGTCAAAAAACGGGAAAGGGTGGTAGTTATTATTTTGTTCCCCTTGCGTTTGAGACTACTGGGTGATGGGGGACGGAGGCCATTGCCTTCATTAGGGAAGTGGGACACCTGATTAAGGAGAGGGGGTCTGACGCCCGCGCGGGTTCGTACCTGGTGCAAAGGTTGTCCATCGTCATTCAACGTGGTAACGCGGCCAGGGTGATGGGTACCTTTGGGCCAGGGCAACTCGGGGGGGACTTTTTGACTAGGCTTAAGCTAGTCTTAAGTTAAGAATTTTTGTAAGTATTTATTAATTTTACTGAATAAATGATTGATTGTAAAGTGGTCTAGAATGAGGGTTGGTAATAGGGGCGTTGGTGTTTTTAGCCGGTGCTAGCCCTGCAGTACCTGGGCCCTCCATTCCCAGGTCTCCGGAAGGGATTTTAACCTCTGCACCTTGTTCTTAAATTAATTCAAGTAAAAAGCAAACAAAAGCAAGGACTTTTGTCTTCGGCCCTTTAGGTAAACACCAAAAAAAAAGTTTAGGAGCTATATCATATATACTGTTAAACGCATAACCCTTTTTTTAGCTTCGTGCAGTCGAGTTAAAAATGAGAGCCAAACACTTCTTGTTCTTCTACCTTATGGCATTTCTAGAATATATATTTTTAAGTATAACCGTACCAAATTGAACCCTATACCCTTATCTTTACGTACCCTTTCTCGGCTTTCTCGTCAGGAATAACCAGTTCCTGCACTCCTCCACACGCCAGGATCAGCGCCTGGGGCGGGTTGATGATCGCGTTGAACATCGTGATTCCTGAAACAGTGATAATTAACGTTTTAAAAGCGAGTGTTGATTTTGAAACCCATGTAAGCGAAGAATTCAAAGAAACGATATGCAAATGACTTTTGTCTCGTGTTGCATATACAACTTTTCACCTCAGCAGCGAGAACATAATAGGTTAAAAATAAAAAACATGTTTACCCACCCAGCGTTGTTCTCGGCGTCATTATTAAAAAGCTACATTGTTTCACGCTCGTAGCAAAATCGAATTTTGCTTTGTCTATTGCTTGCAGCAAAATGGAATTTTGCCCAGTCTTTAAACAGGAACACCTGCGTTTTTGAGGTACAGAGGTGAAAATATTATTTCAACTACGACGCAGTTAGTCTACTTGGTAAATTGGCAGGAGTAAACACAAAATTCAAACACGAATACACGTTCGAAGTGGATAAATAAGTTCCTCTCAAAAAAAACATTTTTGGGACAAGCTTTTGTTGCCGACTGTAGTTTATTTGGACAGTCGATTTTTGAGCTCGATGGTGCTATATTGTCATCAGCACTCAAGGAGTATGCAAATTTTCAGCTTCATCGGAAACCGCGAAGTGGGTCAAATTTAACTTGCAAGATTTGACCCGCACATAGAATAGAATAGGTTTATTCGTCAATTCTTGAACGTAGGGACTGGAATCCCGACACGCTGGCCATGTCCATACATACATAAGGTCTGTTCATTCTTACTTGTCTTATATCGTAAACAACTTTCTAACCTCAAAATGAACCTTATTTGGCTAAAACAGCAATTTTAAACAAAATAAAGCTTTCACAGACCAAGACCATTTCACATTGGCCAAGTGATGTCCATAATATTTATTCAGTTTTACGATAAAAGAGCTATTTTAGCCAAAAATGGTTCATTATAAGGTTAGAAAGTTGTTTACTATATAAGACAAGTAAGGATGAACAGACCTTACAATGCAAGTTAAATTAAAGTTTGTAAAAACATATAATTACCAAACATTCCAAGGTTGGAGACGGTAACAGTTCCGCCCTGGTACTCTTGCGGCTGCAGCTTCCCCTCCTTGGCCTTCTGCGCCAGCTCCTTCATGGACTTGGAGATGTCGATGACGCCGCGCGAGTCCGAGTTGAAGATGATCGGCGTGATCAGCCCGGTCGGCGTCGCCACCGCCACGCTTACGTCCACGTTTGAGAATCTGCGGATATTTATCCGAGAGTTAGAAACTGTTGCAGAGGATAACTTGGTATTATTATTTACTAGTATTTGCCAGTGACTGTGCGCGCTCTGTGTCCTCAGGAACTGTCTGTTTTCGAGATAAAAAGTATGTCTGCGTCCAGGTTATAAACTATTTATCTGCGTTTGTAATATCAGGGCGATCGGATAAGGCGTAGATCCATGAAGATGGAAAAAACAGAAAAACTTTCTCATTAATAATAATTCGTATGAAAAAGAAAAGAAAAACCTTTATTATCGTGACAAACAACAACAAAGGACATAGAAATACGCACAGGAAGAACGTAGTCACGTATTCGTCCAAACTTAGCGTAATGCTGGCATTTAAGTCGGTGCTGGTCTTCCGATGGAGTACAGGTTACGAGTATTTGCTGGCACACGACTCTTCGAACTTCTTATATCCCGCTCTTCTATACATTAATAACATGACTTAAATATGTTTCATATATAGGTACATACTGTCTAATCGAGGTCTCCATCCAGTGCGAATTGACGGCGGGGACGCGCTTGCAGGCTGCGGCCACGGCTTTGATGATGAAGTCGTTCACCGACACCTAGAATAATCCGGAATACCACGATTAATACGGCATAAATACCTGAACACTTATACTATACAAGGAGTAAGGGGCAACCTCCCGAAAAATGATACTGTGGTAGTTTTAGACCCGTTATTTATTAGTGGATAATACCACGTTATTTTGTCTGATTTTCAACGAACTTCCTGATGAGTAGAGAGAGAGAGAGAACACTGTAACCATAGGTCAGAACTAGGTGCAATGCAATTATTTATATGGTACCAAAAAGCTTTTAAAATATCATATTTGGGAAACCTACACTTTCAAGTAACTACACAAAAGATTTTAAGGGTCACTAGTCTGTACAAAATTACCATAAACAAATCTCACCTTAACCCCAGGGCTGTCCTTAGCTAATCTAGCGTTGATCTTCTCTCGCAGCGCCAAGGTCTTCTCAATGTTGACGGTAGCAACCAGCTGGTAGTGCGGTATCGTCTGCTTGGCCGCCGTGAGCCGCTTGGCGATGGTCTCGCGCATGCCGGAGAGCGGCAGGTCCACGAAGGTGGCGCCGGGCGCGGGCGCCGCGGCCGCGGGAGCAGAGGCCGCCGGAGCGCCTGAGAGATCGCCAGCCTTCAGCGAACCGTACAGGCCTGTGCCCTGCCCTGGATAGATGGCATGAGAACTAAGTTGTTGAGGTCATACCATCTGACACAGGATCATTGTAGATGGCTAAAGCTTATACAGGACGTGTCGGATGACTTTTATGCTAGGAGGGTAGTAGGGTTGGTGAAACTGGGCAGGCCTAAAAACATTTTTATTTATATTTATTTACACTCATATCCAGCGGGCCAATTATGCGTGACACCATTTTATCGAGTGGATATGTCTAAATTTTTAACAATGTCGTCTTTTTTATCAAAATCCCTAATATGGTTGACCATGTCGATAAAGTTATTGCGCCGATATAGCGACGACTATTGTGTTTAAGTCCAGTGTGACAAGAATCACGCGAGATTACTACTATTTAGCAAAAAAGTTGCTAGTGACACGAAATCGATCCATTTTTGCACATGTTGGATGTTGAATAGCGGACTTTATATAATACTTCTAAAATGAGTTGTTATCAAGCAGTCATTAAAAGGAGCGGACTAGGCATACTTTTAAAATGGTTGGTTATCTTGACAGCTCGATTCGATAGTTCTAGGATCTGTGGTCCGAACTGAACGGGAATTCGAATGTTTATTTTTGCAAGAACTACGATTGTTTGTGTTTTACGAATTTATATAAAAAAAACCTCCATAAAGAAAGAAAAGTTGAGGACAAAGTTAACACATCAACAATAAATCAACCAAGAAAAGTGTAAGTTTAATATAGTGAACTAAAATGAGCTTTTTCTAGTCGATTTCTTTAAGTATTTATTGTTACTCTTTAAAAATCATTTTGTGTTACAGATGCCATACGGCAATGCAAAACGGAAGCGTTGAATACATGGCAAGCCACCCCCCATTTGCCAACGGTGAATTTAATGGGCCACTCGGGTTCAGAGAAACGAAAACGAAAGTTGCGAAATGTTCCTTCCGTTTTAAGAGACTTTTGAGCTAGACAAATCTGTGGCAGCTTGGAAAGTCGTAAGCAGGTACCTATTTAATTTGTTTCACACTCATTCACACCGGGTAAGTTTGAATACTTAGATAACATTTGCCTATGGGCCTTTCAATAATACTAACATAAAAATACATGTAACATTCCTATTGTGATAAAGCGTGTAGCAGAAGTAAAGTTACACTGTGTGACTGTACACATTTACTCAATGAATAAATAAATAAATAAGCCTCTATTATTCCTTAAACATAGCATAGTACATGTTTGTTGTTAGTATTCTTATTTTATATTAAGGACCCCTGTCGGGTATAGGTATCCTCCATGTCTTTCCATTTTTCCCTATTCTTGGCACTGTTAGTCCAGTTTGCCCCCGCTATGTTTGCGATATCATCTGACCATCTTGCCTTGGGTCTTCCTACTTTTCTTATTCCTTGGGGTCCCGGCTTCATTGTGCCTCGGTTGGTCCACCTCACCTCTGGAAGGAATAAGAGAAGTAGGAAGACTCAAGGCAAGATGGTCAGATGATATCGCAAACATTTACTCAATAATAGAATAGATCTAAAATAAACCACTGAACCGATTAAACCGGGTATGTAGGTAGCTTGAGCTTAAGCTATTTTTCATCAAGGAAAGAATCAGATTACCTGCTTTATTTTGTAATTCCTACTATTCATAGAAAACCTGGTTAGTGTGATTACTTCTAATATGAAAATGAAATAAAACACAGTGTTAAGGAAAATAATAATTTATTATGGTGAACCTTTTTTTGAGTCACTTTTAATTAAACCCCTATTGCTGATAACTTCTGGGTGGCAACAACATAATTGCTATCTGCGGTAGTGTCCAGCTGTATTCTGAAAAATATTGTGTAAATTAGAAATATGTTCTAACTCTTATATAACCTTGTTGGATCATATTATATAACACACTACAGTTCTAATTATTTTGAACGCTCTTCAAAGTGTTACCCCTAAATATGTATGCCCTAAGCACTGAATACCTTTTTACACAACAGAATTGAGTGTATGAATGAGTACATTCATAGGCTTAAAATGCCAGTTAGTGTATTTTTCATCTGGACTATTCAGGCCAGAATTCAAAATAGGCACCATGATCAATGGCTCAAGAGAGTACCCGAGTCACCTATAAAAATTACAATATACAAATATAATGTATGTTTTTTTTTTCTCAGGCTAGAGGACACGAAAATTGTTACCGAGGTGGAGTTCAGAACACTATATAATATGTATATAGGTTAATTACAATTTATCTACGTTTATATTAAACATTACAATTACAATAAGATCTTTTAATGCTAATAAAAGCATATCCCAAACAAGAGAAATCAAAGGCCATTTGGTTTGACGCACAATTATTATACAAGTTTATTAAATAGAGCGTGGTCTGCCTGACTCTACTAGAGATTTTGTTTAACTTGCACAGAAGAAACTACTTCCCAATGTGCGAGTTAAACACCCTTTTGAGGTCTATTTTAAGAACAGAGATTATTAGCATTCACCGCTAATACCCCGCAATTCACATAAGCTAGGTACCTATCTACTAAAAACAAGTTATTAAGTTGAAACACCTACATCTACTCTTTTATACAATTATATTTAATGAAATGTTTGTTTGTTTGTATGTTGGGAGCTTTCTCTGAGAGATATAGGCAAACTAAACTATAATTGTCTGTAGATTTCAAAAGGATGGATGGATTTTAATGAGGTTTTTACAATTAGAAGCTAGGTGATTTGATGAATATCGGTTGGGTCGTTCGAGAGTTATCAGCTTTGAAAATAGGTGTCGCAATTACATAGGGAATTTTTATTTTTAATCTGCTCAAAGTTTTTTTTTTTCTTTTATTTCATCTTTGTGTCTGTATAACCTTTTGCATTAGAAAGTTTGTGTATATATTGGTTACTATTTAACTCTTAAACGACTGAACGGAAATGGATGAAATTTGGAATGTACATAGCTTTTACCCTGAACTAACACATAGGATACACCTTATATCTCAAAAAACAATTATTGTTCCTGCGGGGTAGTCAATGCGGATGAAGTCGAACGTTATAAATGCATAGGTGCAGTGAAGTTAGTAACTGTGAAATATGATTATATTTAATCATAAAGTAACAATGCAATCAAATTTTGTATACCAATTTTAACCTACTTTTAATTGTTGGATTGATTTGAAAAGCATACTTTTAAAGGTCCGATGACAATATAATAAAATGGTACCATCAAGCTGGTATGATGATGGAGACCGAAGGTAGCTATAGGACTTTTGATAATGAGTTTACTATCGATGTTTGAAGTACAGTCGGCCATAATTCATGTTGTTTTTTTTTTCTTTTACTTATGAGTTACTTTGACAATTATTTCTTAAACCCTCATAGTGCCATAACTAACATTAATTATACAAGTCTGTAGGTATATGTAGGTACTCGAATAGTCTATATATGTATGTTTATAAAAATTAATTGCCGCATCTATGTGAGTAGTATGAGTTTGCTGTTGTTTGTTGTTTTCGTTATTGTTAGGACAATGTTTGTATGAAACGAAAAATCACCCGAGTGATACCTAGCACGAACAGCTAGTAAATAATAAATATTACTTACCTTAATTTTATTTACACGGGTAATTCGTCATTATTGTGCGGCTGGAGGTGCAATTCGAATTCGGCACCTAACTGCTGTGCTATCTCCTTGCACCTCTGTATATTATGTCGAAACTCTTCCTCCTGAAGCTGAAAGGGGTTGGGAGCATCAATGATCGCCCTGCACAGCAGTTTCTTCTTTCTTTTTCGTCTTGCAGCGGGAGGCGACCAAGACACACTTGACATTCTACAAATAATGATTACCCATTATATTATAATGTTAAACACCTTTCTTGTAAGTAACGAAATCTTTTTTGATAAGTGAAACATTATAAAACCAATACTCACGCTTAAATTCAAGTTTTTTTCAAGATTAATGTCTTATCGTCACCAACACGGCACTCGTATAAACTTATTGAATTAAGATGTCAAAAGTCGATCCAAAGTGGCGACCCATATTAAGCACAATCGATAAAATATGACTTTTGCCGTATATCGTTGTCAAAAATGGATAATGCAATGTAACCATTCCCACCATGTTAGCATACGTCGACAATGATAAAATGTCGATGATCTTGAGATAAAAACGTTATATTGCGTGGATAAGTGTCTGCATAATCGGCCCGCAGGGCTTGAAATACCGGTATTTTTGAGAACCGGTACTGTGACCTTGATGGGGAACCTGTTCCAGTCTAGGTACCGGTACCGTGGGTACCGGTACCACGCTTGGTACCGGTACTCGTTGTACCGGTATTTTGTAAGAAATACAGGTATTTTACCGGTACTATACCGGTACCAATAAGGCTCGAATACCGGTACAAATACCGGTATTCAGTAATAGTGGGTATAAGTACGAGGAAGGGATAAAAAATACAGAATAGTATAGGCATGGTACCTATGTGTCAAGCGGCAAATGGCCTGATGGTCGGTCAGTTAGATTTAGGTTACTTGTCGATTGTCGACGGCTTGAGGCACGCTAACATAATATTATTTCGATTACAATTTTGACATTTGGTGGTGATGGTGGTGGTGGTGTTGGTGGTGGTGGTGGTGGTGGTGGTGGTGGTAATGGTGATGATGGTGATGATGGTGATGGTGATGATGGTGATGGTGATGATGGTGGTGGTGGTGATGATGGTGATGATGGTGATGATGGTGGTGATGGTGGTGATGGTGGTGATGGAGGTGTTGGTGGTGATGGTGGTGATGGTGGTGACGGTGGTGGTGGTGGTGGTGTTGGTGGTGGTGTTGGTGGTGGTGGTGGTGGTGGTGGTGGTGGTGGTGGTGGTGGTGGTGGTGGTGATGGTGATGATGGTGATGGTGATGATGGTGATGGTGATGATGGTGGTGGTGGTGATGATGGTGATGATGGTGATGATGATGGTGATGATGGTGATGATGGTGATGATGATGATGATGATGGTGGTGATGGTGGTGATGGTGGTGACTGTGGTGGTGGTGGTGGTGGTGGTGGTGATGGTGGTGATGGTGATGATGGTGATGATGGTGGTGATGATTGTGACGATGGTGACGATGGCGATGATGGTGATGATGATGGTGATGATGGTGATGATGGTGATGATGGTGGTGATGGTGATGGTGGTGGTGTTGGTGGTGGTGGTGGTGGTGGTGGTGGTGATGGTGGTGATGATGGTGATGATGGTGATGATGGTGATGGTGATGATGGTGATGATGGTGATGGTGATGATGGTGGTGGTGGTGATGGTGGTGGTGGTGATGGTGATGATGGTGATGATGGTGGTGATGGTGGTGATCATGATGGTAATGATGAAGGAGGTGATCATCGTCATCATCACCATCATCGCCATCGTCACCATCATCACCATCACCATCATCACCATCATCACCATCATCACCACCACCACCGCCACCACCACCACCACCACCACCACCACCACCAACACCACCACCACCACCACCACCACCACCGTCACCACCATCACCACCAAATGTCAAAATTTTAATCGAAATAATATTATGTTTGCTATAATAAATGCATCACCACCATCACCACCATCACCACCATCACCACCATCACCACCATCACCACCAACACCTCCATCACCACCATCACCACCATCATCACCATCATCACCATCATCACCATCATCATCACCATCATCACCACCACCATCATCACCATCATCACCATCACCATCATCACCATCACCATCATCACCATCATCACCATCATCATCACCACCACCACCAGCTGCTAGGTACATGGTGACAAGTCGACAACCAAAGCAGCGGCGCGAGCATCGAGCCGCCGACGAGACTTGACCTTGTTGCACAAAACGGCAACGTAGCTGGAACCTTTATTAGGAACCGGTATTTTAAGGTACAAATACCGGTATTCGTATTTACCTGTTCTTTGGATTACCGGTATTTATATTTACCGGTTCTCTCGAACCTAAATGAAAAATACCTTTAAATACCGGTAAAGTACCGGTATTTTTGGAACCGGTTCCAAGCCCTGCTCATATCATAAGTCCTCTATTATGCGTTCAAAACCCGTAGGCAATGATGACCAGCATTACCTGTGGTAGTAGGTGACAGCAATGACAGCTGTAAATTTTGGAAGATGTTCCAAATTTATTACATCCATTACCTTACAATATTCGATAACATAATTTCAAAATTACGTTACAGCTGTCATCGCTGTCACCTTCTACCACAGGTAAGGTAATGCTGGTCATTTGCCTTTCGGCTTCTGAACCCATCTTAGGGTAGTTATAATATATGTGTAAATAAAGTATTGTACGAGACTCTGCGTAATTAGCATTACGCAACCGTCACGTAAACTACTATTTCCTACTCCTGTACTTTTAACTGTCATTTATATAGTCACGAACACTAATATAAGAATATAGATAATATGTCCGCAGAACATTCCGTAGAAAAGTCTATCTAGTCTATTCCCCTTAACAGCACTTGTGCTTTTTTGAGCCAAAACGATATGCCTAGCTGCCAAAGCTTACACCTAGGTTAATTTGACCAATCAAAATATTTCACCAAATTAAACCACCAATCACAATACACATTGACTGTCAATCGGAACGATAGGTTCTTTTTGGTATGTAAACTCTTTTACTAATTTAACTCTTTAAAAAAAACATTTTATTTGGTATCAACCAACCAGAACGCAGCTATATTAAAATCGACCAATCAGGTAAAAGAATTCATTTCTCAAATCATTAGGTGTTTTTTAGTCCCTATTTCACAAGTTAAATCGATTGTGCTACTTTTTAAAAAAAATATGAAACCTGGCAAGTGCACATCAATTTAAAAACAAAGTTAACCATAGACACATATTTTATTGTTTTCGAATATTTCTCGCGCGTTTGTTGTTCTGTGCTTCGTTCGTTCGTATTCTAACCTAGGTATATTAATAAAATTTTGTTAATTTAATTTTGCATTTTATTTGAAACCTAGTCGTAGAAAAAGTATTGTATGCAACGGTGTATAACTAAGTCAAAAAATACTCGTGGCGTCTTGCTTTACGATGTTCGCCTGCGGCTCACATCGTAACCACACCACTCGTCTTTTTTGACCTCTCTTATACAACTGTTGCATAAACTACTATTATATGTCGCAACGTAATATTCCATGGAATAGTGAATTTAATTACTACTACCATATTCCCTCTAGTGTAAAAACCTCTACCTGACACAATCTGTATGCACAGATGATGTCAATACTTTTCCGATAGAGGAAAGTGACTTATTAATATAAACTTTGTTTACAATTCACTACATAACCTCTTTATGTTTTAATATTGTTAATACATAAATACACTAATTGAAAAACATCAATACTGCCCTCCTCAGCCAATAAATATTATCTCAAATTCATTTGCCATAGTAAATTCAATCGTCTCCTCTTAGTAATGAGGTTGTGATTGCTACAGGGGTTTCATTTGAGATGTTGCTATTTGGCTTAGCTGGGCAGAATAAGTATTAACACTATAGAGTAGTCTAAAGCAGGGGTTTTGCGGATATTGGCATCCGCAAACGTGGAACTTTCGCATTAATTTAAGAATCCGCATCCGGAAAAATCGATGCGGGGCTGGTGTGGATGCGGATCTGTGAAAGTCACTATAAGAACGAGGCCAAACGCGAGCGCGTGCTAAATGTGTGTTCGTGTTAGTTTAGTACTTTCATGGATTTATACATTTTTATAGTAAAAATTTGAAGAATATAATTATTAAAAAAAATCATTTAGTCTTTGAAATATTTTTGACCTACATCCGCATCTGTAGATGTCAAAAAATATGTATCCGCAACATCCCTGATCTAAAGTAACAATGGTATGAAAGCAGTGGAAATGATGAAACGATTGACTTGTATGAAACTACGCATCCGATTTTGACTAATACAAATGAGACAACTTTAGCAATAGAAGCATATAGGTGTTCGAGAAAGGACACAGATACAACAAACATTAAAAAGCAAATACTAAAAGTTCGTACAGATACAAAAAGAGTGAATAAAAGAAAAAATAAAAACCGAATAAAGCTGTCCCGCGCGCATTTCGCGATTGTGAAATCAATAAAGTACTAGAACAAAAAGAAATGCATTTAGTCTAGCGTCTCGTATTCAATCGTCTTTCAAATAAAGAGCGTTCATTCTGAGCCCAATCATTGTCAAATGATCGTACCTGGGGCCCTAACCAAGATGTATTACGCTAACTAGCGTTTCTGTTCATTTCGTTTTTAAACCAATCGCGTCAGTGGTAGATCACGTGACTCTTCGTATCACGTCATCTACCAGTGACGCGATTGGTTTAAAAACGAAATGAATAGAAATGCTAGTTAGCGTAATGCATCTTGGCTAGGGCCCCTGAATAGTCAGCTTCTACCATTACCATTTTTAGTTACTTTTCCTTTATTTTTGGAAAAGGGAGATAAGGACAAACATTCATTTGACAAGTCGAAATTGGCTCCACTCCATCTACATCTCCCAATCATGACTTTCAGTCCATACAAAGCTTAAGCGTTGTCCATCCTCTCACCTCCCAGCCTGACGTTTCTAATCTCGGCGAGTCTCCGCGCCATAGGGCTGGCGTAGATCCTACCTCCGGCCGGCGCGGCGGCGGGCGCGGGAGCGGGAGCGGAAGCGGGCGCGGGCGCGGGGCGCGGGGCGGAGGCGGCCCCCATGGGCGGGGGCGGGGCCGCTACTGCCTCAGCTGGAAACATTACGTACATATATTATAGCGATAAGATAAGCGAAGATATTAAAAGTGATATACTAGAAAGAAAAAGGCATTTTAAGAATTTAATTGTATTGATGACGGCTGAGTCACTCTACACATCACCACGAGTTCGAAAATTAACAAAGATAAGAGTAATAGGTATGATATGTACAGTCAACAGCATAAATAAGTGATCATTTATGTACCTTGTCACTTTCAGTCGTTTCACAATTTTGTAGGACATTTCAAACACGACGTTAAAGTGAGAAGGTACATAAATGATCACTTATTTATGATGTTGACCGTACACTACAAAGAAAATGATGCCTAATAGAATCCTCTTAATTTTATAAATGCGAAAGTTGGTGTGATTGTTTTTTACTCTCTCTCGCTGCAACGGCTAGACTGCTTTGAATGAAACGGAGATAGCTTATACTCTGGATTAACGCATAGGCTACTTTTCATGTCCGAAAAAATAAGTTTCCGAAGGAATAAAGATAATCGAAATTTATACGGACGAAGTCGCGGGCAGAAGCTTGTGTAAATAAAATGACATGACAGTTTTAGAGGCCTCCTTTTGGTAAAAATTAAAGGCAAATGTAATCAAAACTTGTTTTACGCGTAATAACCTAGTTAGGTACATTCTTTTTATCATAATTACACAAGTTACCATATTTGTTTTTAGAATTAAAACAACTATTATTGAATTAAACCATACATGAGCTGTCAGTTCACTTTATCTAATACAAGATAATATGACTTTAGTATTCAAATATATTCTTCAACAATTAATTTCAGAAAAATATTACGTTATTATGGACTCTATCTTTTGGAGTCATGATGAACTTCGCTTGTATTTCCAAGGACGTACGATAATTCTTAATATGTCAGAGTATTATTTGGGTGTCTTTAGCAATCACGGGACTATGGGAGTCCCGGACCTTTGGAAGGCGCACACGGAGCCGAAGCCAACACGCAGAGGCCCTTAAGACAAGTTAAATTCAGTAATAATGAAAAAATTGAGCACAATTACTCGTATTATTCTGAATTATACTTATCATTCGATGTTCAGAATATAATGTACTAGCTGTTGCCGCAACTCCGCCTACATAGACCTCGTTTATTTATATCTATTCTCTCTGTAAGTGTAAAACTTTCCAAAATCAAAATGTTCTTTTTCAGGATTTAAGCTATTTTCCTATCAAATTTCATTGAAATCGATTTAGCCGTGAAAGCGATACAAACAGTTACTTTCGTATTTATATAACCTATTAAGTATGAATGGAAGTCCTATGACAGGGCACTTAAGTTCTCAACATTTTATTTGGAGCATGATTAATGATGCAGTGAAAATAATAATATATATTTTAAAACATTGCATGTAAAAACATTGTCACTGTAATGCTACATACATCTAAGAATTGTCAGTATTTTTTTGCTCAATTTTGGACAACTGTACAAGTGTACCTACAACTTTTATAATAAATACAAAATTATTATAATTTTAACCTTTTGCAGCAGCAGGCTTCGGCGGAGCACCAGTGGCTGTGGATCACATTAAAAATGAGGGTAAAACACCATGCATGTAGGGATTATGTCAATCTCACTATACAATATAATAAAATACATGAGCAAATGTTTCCCACATGAACTTGCTATATTTTAAAGAATTTGCTATGCTATGTAAAGTTGGGATAACATGCTATATAAAACTGGGATCTACTGGGGCACATTTGTTCAATGAAGGCACCCTTGGTTTAATTATCATTGAGCAAGCTTCTAGTATGGGGTATAAAGTGGCTGTACATTTTAGTGCTATGTCCCAGTTATCGATATACTAAATTCAAACCAATCTCACTTTAGCCGCTACTGTGACAAGGTACTTAAATGGACAGGTAATTCTGAGTTCCACTTTACAGGGCACAGCCACTAAGGGGTTATTTCATTAAAGATCAGATTAAATGTTATTAGTACTCTTTTTTTAACAGTTTTTTTTTCATATATTGGCTTTAAAGCCACTTTATCAACAGGGACTTCAACAGGTTTGCATTCAACATAACATGTGTGTTTTATGTGACAATTCTTACAATCATCCTTAAAGTCCTTGAAAGCAGCAACGTCGGCTTGGTTCTCTACGATGATACAGACCAGCTTGCCCACAGCCACCCCCTTGGTACCCGCAGGGATCAGGATCTTGGCCAGGTAGCCCTCTTCAGGGGTCTCGAAGCCCATAGTCGCCTTATCGGTTTCGATTTCGCAGAGAAGGTCGCCTGGTGAACAACGTAACCTAACTTAATTTTATGCGGTTATGTATGACTAAGAGAGTTAGTTAATCATTACGTTTTCTTTGCTAGGCACTAACTTTAACATGTCTTAATAATTGGTACTGATAAAAAGAAAAAATCTACAGCTATCAATGCCATACTGAGTGCTACAGCTAGCAAAAACATTACCAAATCGAGTGAGATTCTTAAAAAGTCTAAATGTAAAAAAACAATACAATAAGTCTATATTCCGGTAGTTATTTCATTCAGGACTGATTTTTCAATCTCCAGATAACACGATCTGTCAGGTAAATTGTAGCTCTGTCCTTATCTTTCTTATGACAAAGAAAAGAACAATTACCTAACTGAATTACCTGACAAATTGTGATATCTGGAGATTGAAAAATCAGCCCTCAATCGCCACACTGGAACTATAATGTGAACACTGCTGCTTCGCAGTTAGTTAAAGGACAGGATGGCAGGATTTCGGACAAGGTCCTACCGCCAATAAAATACTATAAATGTCTAGATTTGTTGGTCAAAATATATAAAATTTATGAATGGATTTTAATGAAATTTGGCCCACATTGGTGTAACAAAGGATACTTTTAAATCTTAATATGTTAGAAACTAGTCAATAAATCACCTTCACTGAGCTTATCCCCCTCTTTCTTCTCCCAGCTGACAATAGACCCACTCTCCATGGTGGGGGAAAGTGCTGGAAGGTTCACTTTTGTGTGAGATGGCAAGCTCGAATAATGCCTCAGCTGAGGAGTCCATTGTGGGGCCGCTACTACCCTCTTTATATGTGAGGAAGAGAGTAATCTGGAACATACAGAATTATATTGACTTAAAGGTTAAGATGGCAAAACTTCAGGTAAGAGGTCATGTGCATTGTACAGTTATCAGCAATAATTTATTATCCAACATTACACTCAAAAATATTGGACACACTCTTATGCTTCTAGTAATAGAGACTTTTCATATATTATTGTGTTGTGGCCAATGTTGGATATTATGTTATTTCTGGTGATTGTACAGTAGAGTTCATAAATATTTGTACACTGTAGTACCTTGTCTATTTAATGTCATGTTTAAACTGCCATATGTGAATTGTCAGAGATTAAAGAGACAAGGTACTAAAGTGTTTACGTTTTTATGAACTCAACTGTACTCTGTTTAAGGTAAAAGCCTGAATGTTTGTTGATGTCAGTTAAAGCTGCATGATTGTACTATAACATTTCCTGTTGGTACAAATCTAAGTATGTATGCCCTAGGGAAGTAGTAGAATTTGACACAGGAATAGAATTTCCATTTTAATAAATTTGCATTGTGGAATGTGTCCTTTTCGCTAAATTATGTTCCATTCATGTTCTAAGTTGAAAATAAAATGTATTTTATTTATACATGATCAATGTCACTAAGATATGATTTATCAATGTCAGGGCAATGACAAATCATTTTATCTGGCAGTAGTTAATCTGTCTGGTGAGATACATATCTATTCAGACAGGTAGATTTTTATTTAACTTTTAGGTATAAACAGTCAGCATCAAATACAATATAGCAAATTAATAATATCTTAACACATTGTAGCACTTTTATTAATTATAGTCTCTTAAAATTAGTGCAAAGCATGGTAGATAATTTGAACCTTAATTATTTAAAATGACATATATTACCATACTCAGTTACCTATCAGTCAGTATCAGTCTATGTACCTATTTATTTGACAAAGCCTGTTGTGGATTATATTTTATCAGTATTTAATAAGATTTTGTATTTTTGTACTTCAACATATAAGTACAAAATCTTATTAAATACTGAGTACTTAAAAACGAGTTTGAAGAAAAAAGAGGGCCCTAGGACTACAATGTTTTAAACTATCATCCACTTCATTAATGAAATAAAATGAAGTGAAATAATTGGTTCAGTAAATTAGTCACATTAGGACTCCTTTACATGTTGGTTTATTGAACCTGGTGCCAATTTGACTTCAAACAGCACCCTAGATTTTTCCAAACATATTTTTGTTGCCAATTACAACAGGTATGTAAAAATTTCAACCAGTCTCTATGTGTTGTATTTTTTTGTGATTTAGATGGCATCAAAAGTAGGAATGGGCATATGGATGACAGTACAGAAAAGATCAAAATAAGTAGGTGCAATAAAACAGTCAAAGTTAGAAGTGTTATTATTTTCAAGCTTCTATAAGAAACTGAAACTATTGATAAATCAGTAAACAGACCCGTAAAGCTAACAGTTTATTTACTGAAGCATTTCGTACAATTACGTTAATAATATTGACATATTAAATAATAAAAGTATGCCATTCATGGAAACTTGTGTGATACTAAACTATTAATGCCATTTCGGTTCATTTAAGCTAGATTTTTGAACTAGAAAGAGATGTCAACCAATTGCAAAAAATACATGACAAGCTTTTCTCAAGCTAGGTTTCCACAACACATGGTTTGCCGGTTCTGATCATGTTCTCGTCTGATGACAATTGGCAAGGTGAAGAGCATTGACATTTTGGTTATGCAATTAACGCCGCACGCGAAACCTACTAGAAACTTGACAAACTGTTCAAATATGACTTACAAATAATTATTTGTATAAGTAGTATAAGAATTCTAGTAATTTCACATCTAAAATACATAGTCAAAGTCAAAACTTACTTGCTAGGGTGCTTTCGTCGAGCCAATTCAGTGCTCACGCATCTCGTGATATTGTTCCTCACAAGTTTATTTAGGCTGCTGTTTAAAACTTGGTTTCGTAGTAAAATCGTTCGCAACATGTTTGTCTCTTGGGGAATCTAAATCTATGCCGTCCTGATAATATGGACGGTTTTATGTTAAACCGTAGGAGCGACCTTTTCCGATTTTGTAGGTCGTTGGATTCACAGACTAGAGGTGGTTGGTTGTCAAGTTTTCAAAGTGTCAATGTCAAAGTGACACTTCTGCCTATGACATTTATTTTACTTTTTAAACGGTAAGGCGTAGCGATAATTGATCATTCTGCTCAAGTGTATTTTTTTGTGTCCTCATGACTTTAACATTGTGCCTCACCTCGTGCTAAACTCAAACCAACATTTAAGGGTCGTATTTGTAAGCTGTATTGGCTTGGCTGACATTCCATCTCAAGACACGACAAAATAAACATCAAGTCATCATAAACCTAAAAGATATTCGTATAACATTCTAATGCCGGCACCACACTTCGCTATTCGCTATTCGTTATTCGGCTTATGCGCCTACATTCGACGAAGTGTGGAGGGTTTATTCGTCTATGTTTTCTTTTTTTCGCACGCATAACGCATAAGCGCGATAGCAAATATTTTAACAAATACGGCGCAGCCGCATAACGAATAGCGAATAGCGAAGTGTGGTGCCGGCATTAAATGTTTGCTATCGCGCTTATGCGTGGTGCCGGCATAACGTAGAACGGCATCGCTATTGATCAAATATGTGGTGGCCCGTTTTCTGCCCTCCAGAGGCCCGTTTCATGAAGATACAAGTTACAAATTACAAGCGGAAGTCCCTTTCTAACTCCTTTTGCTAGAAAGAGACTTCCGCTTGTAATTGGAAACTTGTAGCTTCGTGAAACGGGCCACAGTTTATGTATGATACAATAATTAACTTTATTCATGCTTTAATTCCTAGTCGTGTGTAACTCCCCTTATTCGGCAAAAAGCATGGAATTTGAAACCAATTTTTTTTAACCGAGCCACAAACAAGTTAACTCTATCTTTTTCTCTTCTGTCAACTGTTGTGTTAGACAGGTTATCTAAAATGGTGAGAAATTAAATTTGTAAATATTCCAGTAATCGTGGTGTAAAAGTCCCAGTGTATCATCCGTATAAAGTGGCGATACAGTGTCCTATTATTCGTGAATACTATTTCGGAGTCTCCATTTAGAATTATTAGACTTCGTTGGTGGTCAGTGTCATGGGTTATACGGCTCTTTCAATGTTTTCAGGCCAAACGCACGAAAAAGGTCGGAATTACTGGCAAATATGGCACACGTTATGGTGCCTCCCTCCGTAAAATGGTCAAGAAGATGGAAGTGACACAGCACGCCAAGTACACTTGCTCCTTCTGTGGAAAGGTTAGTTTTTGTTGTTTGATCTTTTTGTAACATAGTCTTGGAAAAATACCATCGTACTGAAAAGGTACTTTTTCAAGTCTTTGGGGTTGTATTTTGTAGATTATTACTTATAATTAAACCTTTATAAAATGTTTGTTATGGTTCATTAGAAGTATAAATTGTTATTATCTTGTGTTACTCGTCACCATGGCATTCATAGCCTACATTAGAAAATGAGTTAAAAATGTGGTTATTCTAAGCTGCTGAAAGTAGTGACACTCAATAAGTTGAAGTTTCAACTACTGAGATTTTAACTGCACTCTATAATTAAAAGCTAAGTCTAATCTCATACATACAGAGCATAACATGATCTGTTATATTTTTAAAGGTTGTAAACACAGTGGTAGCCACATAATTAGGAATGCTTGCAAATGCATTTACAGATATAGGTGCTTACCTAAAGAAACATGGTTAAACTGGTTGGTCTGGAATTCTGGAACCTGTTTCTTTATGTAAGCACCCAGGGAGACCCAACGTGTTTATGTGGGGCTGGCCAACCGAGAGTGACAAAAACAAAATGATATCTCAAGTTATTTAAAAATTTGGATTTTACCAAAAATAATGTTTATTTTGAGGTTATAAGTGTTTACTAAATTAGGCTAAATACATTGGTTGTAGTTTATTTATTTATTTGGTACCAGACAGACAAAGGATAAGGAATAAGTTCGCCATTGTACATTATTCATATTCATATAGCTCGGTGTTTTTTGTAAAACAATTTATTTTTGTGCAATAAAGAGTTAACTTATTTAATTACAAGACCATAAAACTGTCAAGAACAGTATCTGTAAACTGCAAATGGGCAGTATTCATTCATTGGTGAATATGAATCAAGTTCAATGATTTTTTAGGCATAACATAATTACAATGCACATACATACTTGGTTTTATAATGCTTTTATATTTTGTTCAATTAGGATGCCATGAAGCGCTCCTGCGTTGGTATCTGGTCATGCAAGCGCTGCAAGAGGACCGTAGCTGGGGGCGCCTGGGTGTTCTCCACCACTGCCGCTTCCTCCTGCAGGTCCGCTGTCCGAAGATTGCGTGAGGTCAAGTAAAAAGTTTCTAGGATAAGCTAATAAAAGGAAAATCTAAGTTTTATCTTTCATTTCTAAATCCTCATAGGGCACTAGTAATCGATAAAGACCAATGTTGGCCACTTGATTATTATTTCAAAGAAGTTTCCAACTGGTGCCATCACCCTATTATCTACCTGTTTTCCCAAAATCTCTGTACATGGGCCAACCTGGTTTAATCAGTGTAGGATCATACATGTTAGTCAACTTCATAAATATAACATAGTTGTTAAAATTCACCACTTATTTTTTTATTAATATTTCGTGATTTCATACACGTCTTGCTAGTACTGTTTGAAATAACAAAATGTTTCGGTTACAGTCCTTCATTGACTTGCATAGATTCTTTGAGGGAGGCCCTATTACACGAACTACAGAGACCCGAGTGAGAGCAACGTGCTGTAAGTTTTCAATCCGCTATGGCGCGCCCCGTCATTCGTATTGACGTTGCATGTTTGTGTCAATCTACATAAAAGAGTTAGTAGTAGTTGGAAGATTGAATACACTATCCAATTAACCAGAACGATAAATGAATGGTTATGTATGTGAAAAATCATTTGGCATTGAGACAACCTCCAAACTGTTGACAGAAAAAAGCTGTACCATTGGATCAATGATATAATATAGTAAAAAGAGGTAGATATGTTATACGCACTTCGATAGTGGCACCCTAACACCAAGCCAATTTGTACACCTTTACTTAGTCTTGCGCCGTCAACGGAACCGTGAACTAGTCTGCAGAGCAACATACACTCGTCTCTGTTTCGCTCCCGGAAATTAGCATACCATCCTGGTTTCACTTGTCATTTATGAATTAGTGTGTAATTGCAGTATTTACTGATTATGTGTGCGTGAGCCGGGCCATTTTTACACTTGGAATATCGTATAGGTAACATATCTACCTCTTTTTAACCGACTTCAAAAAAAGGAGGAGGTTCTCAAATCGTCGGGTTTTTTTTTTTTTATGTATTTTCCCCGATTACTCGAAGACCACTGGACCGATTTGAAAAATTTTTTCGTTGTTCGAATGGGTATACTTTCTAGTTGGTCCCATTGTCACTACGTCAGTATCTGATGATGGGATCATGGAGAAATCAAGAGAACTCCTCAAATATTATAGGCACACCTATAGCGATTTTGGTATTTTTCACTGTAACTCATGCATTTGCTTTTGAAAAGTACTATATGGTGAAGTGGAACTGATGATGAAGACCACAAATGGCCACCGGAACTCCTTAACGGTACCTATTTCAAGGGTGGCGATAAGATATTTCGATAAGGAAGTTGAGCGACTATGACGAAGCACATTTAGGTTTAAATATGACTATGACATTCCCGCGGCGTTGTCTGCGGCGAGCTTGAAATGTTCTATAGTTTCTTATTAATATTTAGAAGTGGAGCTACGTAACAGCATAAATAGGATCACTAAAAAGTATAAAATAAAATAAATGTTTAAAAAAACAAAAAACCGCCTTCAAAAAGCAAAAAATAACTTCTTTAAAATGGTAGGTAAATAGGTCAGTCCAACTGAAGTCGGCGTCTAACAATATTTTAACCAAAAGCAGACTTCAGTTGGACTGACCTATTTACCTACCGTTTTAAAGAAGTTATGTTTTGCTTTTTGAAGGCGGTTTTTTGTTTTTTTATTATATTATATCATTGCATTGGATGATCGGCAGATACCGGCGTATCATCAATCTGTATTTAGTGGGCTCTATTATTATAAAGTCCAGAAAAAATCTGATAGGTGGCGTTATGGGAAACCCGTTGCTTGACTTCAGCGACGTCGTTTTATTTTACTATCATTTTATTAGTGTGGAAATATCTTAATTTAGCTTTTTAACTATATCCATCAGCACCGGTTGAAATATGGATGCATATACCTTCCGAAAGGAATACTCCTAATCATTGCAAAATAGCGTACAATCAACAGCATAAATAAGTCGGTGGTTAAAATGGCAATTGGCGTAAAGGACATCTAATTTTTACTGTACAATTGTCCTATACGCCAATTGCCATTTTAACCACCGAAGTTATCATTTATGTACCTTGTCACTTTAACGTCGTGTTTGAAATGTCATACAAAATTGTGAAACGATTGAAAGCGACAAGGTACATAAATGATCACTTATTTATGCGGTTGACTGTACCTAGTTATATAGTACTCTGTGCACAGTTTACAGACTCACAGAAGTAACCACTCTTTTATCCTATGTACAGTCAGCATCAAAAGCTAAGCAGAATAACATGCTCAAAATAATCTAGACACGACGTATTGTCTTGAAAATGGAGTCGAGTGCAGATCATTTTGACCTCTTTGGTTGCGTAGCTATTCCTGCTGCTGACTGTACCTATTTATAAATACGGAGACATTTGGATAGATAAATGGCCGGATAGCGGACGGACGAAAATTTGGAACCTTATCGCAATAAACAAGAGAAAAACCTAGTAAATAGTGTTGCCATATTTCAGGTTGTTTATCAATTAATTTGCAGCCGAAACTTACGATTACGTTACGATACTGACTTCCGAGTTACGATTTTCGATTAAAATATTAGGTACCTACCTATCTCATTAATTTACACGTACGTACCTACGTAAATTCACAAAAAATTGTTTTTATTCAAAATTAATGATGTTTTGCTTGATATCGGAACTTTTTTTTACGCATTGCAAACATTCCAGTCAATTTCAATTTTAAGATTTAATTTTGTCGGTGTAATTATACAACTAGATGCCAAATTACAGTTTTGTCGTACCAAAAGTTTGAGTTAAACCGCGGACGGACTACGAAAGTCTGACCAGCGAGTGGTGACACAAGCATTTTTCTCAAATTCTTCATATGACAACAATTGTACCTATGAAACAACCTGTCACATTATGAGTACCTATCCAGTCGCTATGCATTTCGTGTTACCAGCTAGTGATATTTTGAATTTGCCGCCTTTTTTTGTGCCACCACTGGCTGGTCGGACTCTACGGACCCTAATAAAAACAACCTAAAGTCTGTTCCATTAGTCAATAGCCCGCATGCTTGTAGTAATCCATTGACGGGTTATGTTATCATTTTTGAGCCGAGAGCTATTCAACTGAGCCTTAAGGTCATAAGATCAACAATATCATTATGATAATAGAAGCAAGATGGGCTAAAGCGAAGTCCAATCAAATGGGGGCGGGGGAGGGGGAGGGTCGCTTCGCTACCGAACTCACTTCGTTATAATATGAGCTTCATGACGCGTCAACCGTTGAGTTAATAAAGTAGAAAACTTATGCCAGCCTTCCTCTGCGAGCGGAGCGGTCCCCATTCAGACTTATAACGGTGACTTCGTGAAGCGTTGTAAACATGTTGTAAGCTGGCAACAAAACTCGAGCCAGTGGTGACAGCTTATGTGAAACCTTGGATCATGTAGCCAATTTCATTCCGAATAGCACACTCATTTTTTGCCAAACAAACTATAGACAAGAGTCCAGCGGGGCCCGGTCCGCTCACAGTGGTTTGGTTTTGTAATCTTTCCCTGCAGCAGGTATTTTACTGTAATTACAGTGAACATGTTAATATGATGTAAAATCATCTATTAATGTAAATATTTTTTGTTTTATTTCCTCCTACTAATTATGTAAGGCTGTAAATTCAGAACTGCGACGCGCGTAGCGAACCGTTCCAGGACTTCCAGGGTGCATTGTCGGGAGCAGAACAACGCCTTTTGCTAAATGGGTTTAAGTTTGCACGCCCAATAGAACGCCCCGCTGCACGTGGCCTTATTAAGCACTGGTTAAGTCTGCATCGGCGGAGAGGACAATGGATGTACTTACTCGTAAACCTCCAAAGGACAATATTTGTACTCTAGCCTCTGCAACAATGTACAGTTGAGTTCATAAATATGTGTACACTTTAGTACCTTGTCACTTTTATCGCTGTGACAATTCATATATGGCAGTTAAACATGACATTAAATAGACAAGGTACTAACGTGTACACATATTTATGAACTCGACTGTACCTACTGCAGCAGCAATGCTGCAGTACATGCTGAGCCGGCGCCCTTTCACGGATATGCCGTGGTATTAAATTATGGTCCACTATTTATATTGTTTAAGTACTTCCACAAAATAATTTTTACGTTGTTTTCAATTTTTTTTCGTATTTTTTGTGATTTTTATTGTATTTTCATGTCCATGGCATACTTATTAAGGTGAATAAAGTTTTTTCTATTCTATTCTACTAAGGTAAACGCTCCTATCATGGACAGTGCTCCAGTTATGAACAATCCCATAAATATAAGTTTCTGAGATTGATATGCTTTTAGTAATTACATTATAATGAAATTATTCGGGATTACCACTATTAGAATAAAATGTTCAGTATTGATAAGTTTTCATTTAAAAAAATGTTAATGTTCATCACTGGAGAATTGTCCACAATAGGTGCTTTTACTTTACCTTAAATGTGAAAGGTTTCAGAGGTATTTGTCTTTTAATTACAGATAACAACTGATCAGATTTGGATGAAATTGGGCACGCGGGTAGTCATTGTCCTGGATCAGAATTTGTTTTATCCCGGGAAATTAGATGAATCTTGTAAGAATAATGTTACATGATTTTTAAAGTTTTCTCTTCAACATAACTAGAAGAACTATACACATTGTTTTGAATCAGTTTGTTGTTTTATACCTATTCTATTGATTGAGTTATCAGTTATCATTGTTTTGACAAGTTTACAAAACAAGTGTAAGATGAAGGACAAAAAAACACTTTTATCAATATTAAGTAGGTATATTGTAAAATATTGTTTCTGTGATGTACCAAATTTTCGTACATTATTGTTATTATAAAAATACATGGACAAATAACTCCTGTTTAGAGCTTATTCAGACATTTAAAAATTTATACTAAGCCAGTAGGGCAGTAAGTAGCACCAATTCATATGTTTTCTTAAATTATTCTGAATTAATTGTGGGCTTACATTAAGTACTTAGGAATAATAATCACATTTTGATTGTTAAGCACAAAAAATAAGTGTTATGTAATAACAATAATAATAACATGAATTTAGTAACAACACTTTTAAATAACTAAACTAATTCATTTAACAATTTATTGTGCATGAAACAGCAAGCAATGTCTTGGCGTTACATCATAAATTCTGTAAATCATTGAGAAGCATTATTGTACAGTTACGTTACAAATGACAAATGATTCATACATGAAAACTGATGATGTGAACTTAACTTATTGACTTTGTAGAAATAAATATTCGAAAAATATGTGCCTAGTAATTTAAGTACACAAAATAATACAATTTAGATGGCACTGGATTCCAAGTCACACATTAGTCATAATGCCTCGTTTCATTATAAACTATTTTTCAAGGTGCTTTCCATACAAAATAGCATTGACATTAAATGTTATGTCACCGTTCTAAGATTATTGTTAAGTAAATTGTTTATTCAAGTTTACTGTAAAATTAACTAAGTAATTATTAGTGTCACAGTACATTTTTATAAACCTAAACAATATTTGTAGAAATAAGGCACTTATTAATTTAAAAAAAATAGTTATTTGGTACAAATAAAATAATTATGCTACCAAATACCTACAAAAAGAAATTTTATGATATGAAACATCAATGTGGTGTTTTGTATGGGAAGTTAACCTTGACTGATTAGTATTAGGATTTTGTGGGCATACCTTGGTTCTAGAATCCATTGAGATGCTATTATCTAATTATTAAATGGTACATACCACCTTGGTTTTGACCTTTCAGTATAGACATATATTCAAACAAACGCAAGACATTTTCAGTTTGGTTCATCTATACCTATTAGTAGGTATAGATAAACCAAATAAATAAATATAATTCATATTTGTTTGTTTGTTGATGACATGTCCTCCTATCTCTGCTGTGAAAACTTATCCGTAAATTGGTTCAGTGGTTTGATGAATGAACAAAATTTGAAATAGAACCATACTGCAGATCAAACCAAAGTGGTGTGTAGGATATAATAAACAGTAAATAGCGTCACCATGGATTCTAGAACCACAGAATGCCACCAAAAGTCCTAACCCTACAGATTAGATTACCTTAATTTAATTTAGAAAAATATAAGTACCTCTTAATACATAATTTAGGTTATTTAATCTCCCAAATCACTGTCTTTATCTCCTATAGCATAGAGTATGTGGAATGCAACTCCCAGTAGAGCTGTACCAAGTAAGTCACCGAGTGCAGTCAAGTAGGGTATAGCTGAGTTGTCAGGATCCATACCCATCTTCCACATCCAGATAACCATGTAATGGCTAATAACCAACAAAGAGAAAACTTGCAACAGGGCAGCAGACATATAAATTAGTATAAATATAGGTGTCATGGAAGTATGCCCAGCCTTCAAGTATCCTATAGTGTAAATAAATATTAATTGCCCTGGTATGACCATTAAAAGTAACAGTTTTGTTGTTTTGCCTACTAGGGCGCCTGGTTTTTCTCCCGTGTGGAGCACTGTAGAGAGCCTGGAAGCATGGACTGCCACCATATTACCCCCAATTCCATTGATAACCAATTGAAATACTGCAATACCCTTATAATTAACTACAGTATAGTCCAATATTAACCCCCCAACACTACTAATGACCATAGCAGAGACTACAGGGACCCATCCTTCATCTAAAGCTTGTTTAGTGAATTTGTTATCCCAGGCAACATAGCCACAGACTGGTACAAGCACCGCACCAGCAATGATAATAATAGACGGCAATACAACACTTGTGCCAATAGTTTTGTACAACAGCGATGCAATCCACGATAGCAGTGCCAAGGTTGTCAGATCACCCAGACTAGCTGCTATAGGTGTGGCAATATTGTCTGGGTTTATATTTACTTTTTTAGATATAACAATGACACCTATCATAATAAGTCCCAGGATAAAACTGGCAAATGAAGCAGTAAGCACACTAGATGCAGACAGTAACAAGGCATGATGGATATCAAATTGCCCGTCAGGTATCCATCCCATGGCTATTGCAGCCATTGCTGCTAAAATACCAACCAGAACTGCTTGACATTGTATCAAACAGAGATTACCTACAATTAATGCACTCAAACTCGTGTCCAGGTGTCCTAGATGGGCATGAGTCGATAAACGTGATGCTAGAGTCATCTCTAAGTTTCCCTTGAGACCCAGAAGGGCAGGTACTAGAATGTACACTTCTGATACTTGCTCGAAAACATCCCAATGTTGCACCACATCCAGCACGAGACTCGCGGCGACCATACCGAAACCAGCCAGTAAAAAGGACACAAACATTTGCACTCCCGCCACCCAAGAATTTTCTTTTTCATACTTGATATCTGGAGGCTTGGTGCTATTGTCGATGAGACTATATCCATTATTGTCATCGGTAGACTCACTTCTTGCCATTTTAGAGTTATTGTTCTTGCTTCTGTTCATGGTTACAAATAGATTTATCAATTACACCGGTCTAATAGGACACGTAAACATTTGTTATGACATGAATTTTGAACTTGGGCCCAACTTTTGAAATGAATAAAATTGATGATCACATACTCTTTTAGGATTGCGACTAGCAACTGATGCTACAACTACTTGGCTTGTGATTTCTAAACATTAAATAAATGTATGTTTATAACGTTGCAATTATACATCAAGATAATTGCACAGTAGACAGAAACAAAGTATTAAGTAACCTCGCTCACTCTTTTCTTTTGACGTTTTGCACCTGATTGCATTGCAAGACGTTTTGACAGATGACATTTGTACTGTCTCATTGGTTTTTTAGTCGCACAATTTAGGAAGAAGATCATAAACCATTCCGCCGCGGTTTTCATTTTAAGTATTTTTATCGAAATCCAAACTTATTCCATAAATAATGTATTTAAATAGTCCATCTATCTGGCGCACTCAGAGACGTCAATTAAATTTAATGCTTGTTTAGTGACGTGTTGTCTTATTTCTATTGCTATAGCAAAGAAAGTGCCAGCAACAACTTTAGGCCGGCCGCATACATACGTTTTCCGTATACACGTTTTCAGTGCACAATTCAGTGTATATTCATTATCTAGATACCTATAAGTCGCGGCTGTCAGCCGCGTCCGTAAGCCGCGTCCGATAATTTGTTTCTAGCTTTATGCATAGAATCGCAACACGATAATTATAATATGTGCGAGGCAGAAACATTAATATTGGCTGTTGAAAAATACCCCTGCCTGTGGAATATTCATGACAATGACTAGGTACCTATCCAATACCTATCACTATTCGTACCATAGATCCGTACTGACTGTAGTTATAAACTCCGAATGAAGAAAAACCAATGTGTGCGCTAGTCTTACGAAATTCCAATTCGGAAAACGTATGTATGCGGCCGGCCTAATCAAGCATTAAATTTAATTGACGTCTCTGATTGTAGCAGTATGACTTTTATAGCATGATATTTATACTTATAGAAAAAAACAGCTTCGTCAGCTGCGCAAAAAAGAGGTTGACGTGGTGACAGGTGGCACTACAACATTCTCAAGATGCAATGCATCTAGGGTAAAATTGGATCATATTTGCCAATTTCGTGAACAGCGCCCTCTCCAACAAGTCCAACTACCTTCCTATCTAACAGCTTCATCTCTATTGGCAAGAAAATTTATTTACTTTCAGGGATATACTAAAGTAAATAAGTAACGTATAATTTATTTATTCGTTAATATTTTAAAGTATGCTTATAAATTGTAATATTCGACTCTTTCTTTAACATTGACACTAAAAAGACGTCAACTCGGATGTTCGTTAAATTCCGCAAGTGTATACTTGCCTTTGCTCTCACTCTTTATCTATGGCCATAAGCAAGAGAAAGAGATAGGTATATAAAAGGGCCTCCCTCAACCATTGTGACAAGATAGTTTTCTAACCACAGATAAAGAATGATGAACAATTTTCTTAGATACACTTGGTATTTGATTTTATTTAAATATATTAGTTTTTTACTAATAAAACAGTGCTAAAATTTAAATGTTTTTTAAATTATAATATAAATTATTAATTAACATTAATCTGTCTATATGGTTGGTATACTCTCACGACCGACACGCGATGACGCGAGGTAGAAAGTTTGGTTTGACTTTTGACGTATACGTTTTCGATTGTCGACCGCTCATTACCGCTAGGCAACCAATTTCATTCCTTCCACCGCTTTTAATTTATTCAAGAGTGCCGTGGATCTTATCAGGAACCAATAAACCATAAAAAGGGAAGCGTGTAAGTTAACACAAAAATACGGTCGTGCGAATATGTGCTTAGATGTGTCTAACGAAAGTTTGTAAAACATCGGTGCGACGGTGCGATATCCACATTTTGGATCCGGAAACCTACTTCCAATTTGTACTCGCGGACTTACTGTTTGATGTATGAATTGAGCTGTTATTTTATTCAATAATTATTGTGGATATAATAAAAGTAATATCGGTTGGAATACGTGCTTGATTATTGTCATTGGAAGTTTTATTTGTGATTACTTGGTGCGCAGGTCGACCTTAGGAAATCGCCGTGTTCAAATTGATATGTGGCAGTGAAGTGAAGTAGTAAACATGTTTAGAAGCAAGATAAGGATTCACACATGCCGGATAATATTACTCACATCTTTAGTGTGGTTGCTGGTTGATGTGGCTCTCCTGACCATATACTCAGACTGCATTGGGGATGGCTGGGATTGCAGTAAAAACAAGAACACAGAGTTTGTTGAGAGGGTGAGTAAATATTAAATACCATCAGTCAATTTCTGAACTTAAAGTATGTAATTTACTGATGATGTTACGTTAAGTCCAATTTGCAGTATATGTCAATTTAATTATTTGATTATGGTGTTAGTGCTATAGTTTTCTCCCTTGGTTATATATGTGATTTGATTCATGGTCTTAGTGCTCATTTTTACTTTAAATGCTTTTAATGAAAACTTTGAACTTGAGATATGTGATGGTGTGTAGGAACATCCCTTAAGAGCTTTCATTTCAATCAAAAATGCCTCTAAAATCTAAATTAAGATTTTAGAGGCATTTCCTTAGATTTCTTAAGATTGATACTATTTCAGGTAATAATGTGAAATGATTTACTGTTATGATTAGGACAGCATGTATAGATACATATCTCGTTTCTATTAAAAGTTAATGAGTAGTGAATATTGAATTAATATTAATACTTAATCAAATAATAATGTATTATTTTAATCAATATTACTTTTAGTCATCAACATGAAAACACAAAACATACAACAAAACATGAGACATTTGTACAAAATATCACATTTTATTAAATCATAAAAACTAACAAATAAATTTAATTCCAACTGAATGCTTACTTAAGAGGTTTGTTTATCAACTCTGTTGTTTTTATAACCTGCGCTTTATCAGTGTTCATTATACACCTTCACAACACTGATAAGAATTAGTAGTTGTATGTAGCACCTATACTTAGACATTGCGGTAGCAGTGTGGCTAGTGAAAGGGAGTCTAACAGGTTCTTAATTGGCTTGTCAGTGTCACTAATGAGAGCACTCAAAGGAAATCTAACTAACTAAAGTTCCTTCTATTGTAATAAAAAATAATTAGCAACATAAAAAGTTATGATCCTATAACTTTTACTTATACCTCATTAAGTTATTTTAATGTTTACACTTTTTAAATAATTAGTGTTAAAATATTCGACAGCTATATCTTACTTTCCAATGTAAAAAAAGTACCAGATTTTTTAAATTACTATTTTTGTTTGGGCTAAACCTTGTTTTATTAAA
The DNA here is from genome assembly GCA_946894065.1 of Acleris literana. NCBI lineage: Eukaryota > Metazoa > Arthropoda > Insecta > Lepidoptera > Tortricidae > Acleris > Acleris literana. Next base: position 12,583,622 of record OX335684.1, on the reverse strand, counting down.
CTAAGCTAATTAAATTAAAATCAGTCATCCTGTTTGGGGTCTAGGTTATGAGAAACTATAGCTTCAAATACTATACATTTTTGGGTATGGGGCACTAGAGGGATAAGGGGACTAACAGTCCGTTGTCCAATAATTCCCAGTTAATCAGATGTAAATTAAAATAATATCTTGAGTAAGCACAACAACAAATACATACAATGTTGTCTCATAAATAATTCAATAAAAATAATTGTTCTTAGCACCTAAATCTACACGGATTATACATAAGCACCTAATGATCACATAACAATCCATAGTTTAACTTAAATCAACTGGAATAGATGACCTATATCATTATATTTTATCATTAAAGAAGAAATACCTGTACAATGAAAACTGGAAGTAAAATTTTATATAAGTATGTAAAGGCATAGTAACCATTAACCGTTAACATTATGAATTGAAAATCGTCCCGCTTAGATCTAAGACCTAGAAGAACAATAATAATGTATAAGCTGATGACGATCCTCATTATTTCATAGGGTCAAGAAACAGAAGTGCACAGAGGTAAAAAAGCAGCTATAGCAGCTGCGTTACAGAAAAATGTGATTGACGTAAGAGATGAAATTGAGGAAGAGATTGGGGAAGACGGGTTGCAGATGGTACCATACTCCAAGTCACGTCTCAAGCTATGGTACAAAGCGCCAGTTGTGCTGCCACAAGGACAACTTCCTGGTGAAATGGGTATGTGATTTAAATTATTCAAGCTAATTCTCCTTTTAGTGGTAATCTATGGCAAGTATAGGGGTGGTAGGTAGTGTATGTACGCATGTGAAGGTTTGTTTTCCAACTGTTACATTCGTCTAAATACCTATTCATAAGTTGAAATGATATGTTTTTTTTCTGAAGCCAGTAACTTTTAATACCAGGGGACAATCTCACACAAATTGCTCTAGTCTAGGGAATGCAAATTAACTGGTTATTAACCGTTTTTGTATGAAAATAATTGGTTAAAACCATTACCAATTTATTTGCATTCCCTAATCTAGTCCCAAACTAAGCTTTATGCCGTAGATCAGAGGTCCCCAAACTTTTTTGTCTCATAGGCCACTTGGCATTTGTTTTAGTTTTGGGTGGACCTCCTGCTTACCTAATATTTAATCTTAGGGATTTTTTGCACGGATAACTTTGGAGGTCTAGTCGACTAATAATTGACACAGGCTACAATGAAAATGTAGCGAGGGAAAATATTTTTTACAAAGTAAAAAACTAAACAGAGACAAAATTTAAATATACCTAATTTATATACATAATATTTTTTTATTTATGTTTTTATAAGAAAGCATTACATAAGTAAGTAGGTACCTACTATCTGTCTATGAATATGGATTATTCCATTAATGTAAAGCCAAAATTAAAGTCAAAACCTGTTAAATGGGATCAACTATTGTGGACCCCAATTTTCATCTCCTGGACCCCGATTAATTTTTTCCGCTCACTTGGACCCCTTGCAGGTCGTCGTTGACCCCTGGGGGTCGATATAGACCACTTTGGGGAGCACTGCTCTAGATATACCTATAGAACCTAAAGGTTAAGTTAAGTTTGTTTTATAACAATCCTGGAAGGGAAGGACAAACTTACATTTCAAGCGTGTTTGTTTAAACTGATCCTCTACACTGATGAAGGATGAGATACACAAAAGGAGGCATCAGATATTTGTATCAAAGATTATAAATGAAAATGACACAAAAAGAAAGATAAAAACATTTATTTACAATATAAAATAAATTAACAAAGAGAGACAAAATGCAAGTGCGACCAACAAATTAAAAGCATTTTTAAAATATGCAATATGTGGGTATTTTCATTTTAATGTTCACAAATGGGTCATTATTCGAGCGTTTCAACCGCCTCACTTTTGTGGGCATATTTTTGAAGAATTGGGCGTATATTTTGATGCCGTTTTTGGATATTTGTTACATGTCCGGTAAACTTAAATACATAACCAGAAACGAAATCGAAATCTGCAGCCACTTCCACAAAAATGTGACCACGAAAGTGATTCGGAACAAACGCCCAAATAATGACCCAAATATATTGGGGAGTTTTCACCTCTCAATGTTACGCCCTTTCACGAACTTAAGGTATTTAGGTTTTACCTATTCCAATCACGGCTCTTAAATACTTACCTAAACTTGCACACGGTAAGATATACCTTTTGGCTTCGTTTGGTGGTCTTAATAGATGGAATGGTAATGTTAATATCGTATAAGAATCTTATTATATCATATCACTAGTGAATCGCCGGTTGACGTAAGTTCTCATAACCCAGACATACGTAAAAACCTTCCTTTTGAATCACTCTATCTATTGATGAAAACCGCATTAAAATCCGTTGCATAGTTTAAAAGATCTAAGTGTACATACCTACAGACGGACAGATGGCGGGAAACGACTTTGTTTTATACTACTTACAGATAAGATATTACGAACACAAAAAAAATCCAAGCGTTTTTAAATTATGCGTGACAACCTGACAACTTAAAATCGCTTAAAACTGTTTTTTTAATTTATCTTAACCGAAACATAGATTTGGTTTTTCTTGAAACCCAAGTTTCATCCTTTCTGAACGAAACTACTACCAGTTTTGTAATTAGACATCGTTTGTCTATCGCTATCACACTCGCACTCACATCTGACAGTATATTTGTCACTCGTGTTTCATATAAATGTGAAGATTACCGATAGCTATTATTAAGGAACTGGCATACTGTACATATGTGAATGCAAGCGTCTCAGCGCTCTTAACGATCTAATAGAAAACACGCATCCGAGTTGCGTTTTATAAAACCTTGCGCCAATTTAGTGATATATTTACTGTAATAGACGCTGTGACAAAACCAATTTCCTAATTGAATCCACACATACAATAGCTTTACAGTTGTTTGTTGCGCGCACGGTGAATTCAATAAACACGTATGATTAGCACTAGTAACTAGGTACCTACATTAGATGAAAGCATAGTTAATAAATACATATGTTTAGGCGTGACTGGCCGCGTGTCGCATTCCCTCATAACTATAATTATTTACAGTGATTGATCACTAATTGCTAGCTCATTTGTTTACAATACTGGTAACAGACTGGACAATAGGACGCGTGGTTTATTGTTCATTTGTAACTTGTTGAATCTCACCGAATAACGTAACGTGAATGAGATAATTCAAGCCAATGATATAATATATTAAAAAGAGGATTCAAGCCCTAAAAATAGTTTTAATCATAAATTTCTTATAAAGTTAATAAATATCTCAGGAGGACTGTCTTACGCAAATTACGTCATTTCAAACTAAGCTCTATTCTTTTTATTAGGTTAGGTACGATACGACGATAAACATACGATATAAAATAATAAATAAAAGATGCTCGGGAAGAAATATTCGCGCTCATCACACGAATATTTGCCCTTACGGATGTCGAAACCGGGATGGCTAACCGCGTTTTATACTTAGTCTAGATTTATATCTATTTTATAGGCTTATATTGATTTTGACTTGACTGTGTAATGAAAGGGTGTATCATAGGGTGGGTCATTGTATGGAATGGAACACAGCAGTCGAAATCATTTACGAGAAATTCAACCTCCGCGTTTTACAAATACCTACCTAACTAATGCTTAAGTAAATTGCTTGTACCATTACAAAATACACAAAACCATTATAATTGCGAGGCAAAATACTGTTGACGGTTTCTGATAACATTATTTGATGTTTACCTCCCATTGGCGCAAACCGTGAGGGAATTTAGCTGCACGTGACGTCTGGTGGATGTATATGTATGATAGTGATATTTTAAGTTTTAAAATAAGTAATAAATTAACAACACATAGATGAGATCTTCCTGAACAGCTGCGATTTATTAAGGTTCAAAAACACAGTTTTTACAGTCAAAACTAAGAGTAGCTAAGAGTTCTTTTTACTGCCGATAGAGGGTTTAAAACAACTGTATATGTAGGTATGGGTTATTCCCATCTGTTACGACCAACACACTTTCGCTGGCTTATAACAGTGGAATAAAGTTCAAAATGGCAACAAAAAAACGTCCGATGGTAACAAATGGGAATATATATGGGTCTTGTACTATTACTTATTCTGTGGTAAGGTTCTTTGTTCCCTTGTAAAGGCTGAAGAACGGATCGACAAGCGAGGTGTCGTTAGATTCGTCTTAGCGTCGCACGTGTCAATAGTACTTTATTATTTTTTAAATGTGAAATTGGCCAACACACTACATCAACACACTCGGCATCAAAAGTAGCTAAGTGGAATAACATGTTCAAAATGATCTAAACACGACGTATTCTCTTGACAACAGAGTTGAGGGTAGATCATTTTGACCTCTTCGGTTGCGTAGCTACTTGTGCTGCTGACTGTACATGGCAAGTAACATTATATTGACGACGTCATCCAAACAGCAGTCGGATTTTCAAGTTTTTAATAAAAAAAGATAGCCTACACACATTTGGACACAATAATGTTGTCCCTAGATACTCTTTTTTTTGGACTATTCATTATGTTAAAATACCTTGGTGTACCAAGAATTTGTTCAATACTTTTTGCAATGCTCGAGACATAATTATGTGTAACAATGAACTTTCCATAGGTACTATAGGTCTGATCTATATTAAAGATTGGGAAAATTCTCACAGTCTTTAAATGCGACAGCTTACAACTTTCAAATGACATCTACCCATCTGACAGACACTTAAATTGTATACTCAAATCACCATTTGTAGCAAGTCGGTTGAAAAAAATGCTGTTGTAAAATCAAGTGTTATAGAGTCTAAATTCTAGTGTGAGAATTCTGCGATCGTTTTATGTAAACAACGGCATATTAAACGCCTACAACAATAGGTGGTAAAATAAGCTATATTTCGATAGAAATGTATAGAAACACATCCGTGTTTAGCAAAGCTTTTTGTAACCCTTAATTTGGCTTGATTGTATGTAATCCTACGCTACGGTGGGTTCAGTCACCTAATAGCCAAGTGTCATTGAAAGTTTGCGCTCGAGTGTAGTTCCGATGGAAGTACGCGTACACCTAAATACAGTTATTAGTACTTATTAGTGGAAGTGTTGGATACAACATTATCTTTATTAGTTAGGGCTAATATGTACAGTTGATCAATTTTAATCCTTTTCCTGGGCCATTAATGAAACTTATGTCAATGTGACGCAACGCAATAAGTCAAATCAAATTTGACATGGTTCCATAAAGGTTAACAGGCTAGTTAGAATCTCCTGTTCTAGTAATTCCATATTAAATTGACCGACGCTATTCGATTTACCGATTGATAAGTAAAAACAGTAATAACAAGAATACTAAGCATATCTAATCAAACGGCTCGGTATAGTTGGATACCCAATCGATTTACTATATCGGGTCAATCGATGATTGATCGTTTGCAGATCCACTGTCCTGTGGCGATGTTCTTCGTTGATCGATCGGGTCGTTAAACAGTAATAACTTCGCTACAATAATTGTTTTTGAGTTAGACAGGAAATTCCAAATAGTAAATGTTTAAGGCTTAAATCTCTTTATCGCCATCTTTAAGTACCTATTAATGATTTATGTTAGTGTGACATGATAATGTGCTTCCGCTTTCCGGTTCAAGAAATCAGAAGACAATCACCTGTTATCAAACAGACATACACGAACAGGGCCGTTTGGTATTTAAGTAGGGTTCTATATTTTCCCACTTACCGTACGGAATCGAAACGAAACCTGTAACTAACTAGACTGTGTGACAATGATCAGTTTTGTTTCTTTTCTGATAAATAATTACGATTGCAAATCTCAAGCTGTATTACGGTAAAACGTAGCATGTGCCATAAATAAACTATTTCTAATGTAACCGTTTTACTAATTAATTGCCAATCCACTATAAAAAGCACCACGCTTCATGGTACTTTGTTGCCGTGCAAGGGAACCGGTAATTTTTATTGAATAACCATTTTGTATTCGTTTGACGATATCGGATGCAGCGTTGTTGTGGTTGGGGGATCACAACCAAAGCATACAATCACAATTCACAATTTGATCATGTCATAGACTGACAGTTAACCTACAGTCTCAAGTCTGACAGTCTAAAATCAGTGGAGCGCAAACATTAAAAGATTTTGCCTGCTGGCAATATTCGTACGGGCCGGTTTTATTACTTTTCCACCGACAGTTCGTTATCTACCGATCGCTAAGTGACGACGATCGTCTCGTCAGGCCGCCTGCTGACCACTCGCGCTGTCTTCCCGAGATCGCCGCGCGCTCCGCACTTACAGTTCGACGAAATCGTCAGGCCAATATCGGCTGGCAGACTCTTATGGCCTGGCCACGACATTGCGCGAATTGCGGCGCGGCGAGCGATTTCCTAATACATTGCGTGTGATGCCAACTAACCGCAGAACGATGCGCGTCTCGACCGTGCAATGTATTAAAAAAAAGGCTCCCGCGCCGCAATTCGCGCAATGTCGTGGCCAGGCCGTTAGTCTGTGTTACGCGCAACAGACGTAGTTAGATTAGATTAGGTTAGGTATAAACATCTTCACTGTCTTGAAATTAAAGGAGAAATTGTTTTTTTGTTTATTTGTAATGGCGTTACCTAAAAAGCAGGTCTCCCTGGAATTCTTATTGTACTTATGTTTACTTTTTCGACTCTCCACAGTACGTTAAAAAATGTTTTTTTCTGATGTTTGTATAGTTTCACCCACTTAATTATTTTTAATTCACTTTTATTTGTACACCGTACACATGGCCGAAGCATCAATTAGGTTACGACGGGGACTTCTATAGGTCAATCGTTTCAAATATAAACACAGCAACTATTATTGTAAGAGGTATACGGAGTAGTCTTTATACAATCAATCTGTACGTAGAAGTTGTTAACAGAAATAGGTTATTTATTGGCTATTCAGACATCCACTTTATACATTCACTTTATTTATTAGTCATGCAACACACTCACGCAGCGGTAAAACTTATAACACCCTTGTTTTTGCGTCGGGGGTTAAAAGTGAAATACTATGGGATATTAATTTTGGAACATGAACTTGAAACTGTTTTATTATGTACCATTTACACGAATTATACGAAATAACCTTAAAAAACTTTGTCTTTTCATATATTAAGTATGTGATGTAATGTAATTTAATATCATCTTGTAGAGTTCCGTACTGAAACGGTGCCAACAGATCCTATTACTGGCTTAATTAGATAGCAGTCGTCCCTTCCGTCCGTATGTCCTACCTTTTATAGAATAAGTACCCTTTATTTTGAGTCGTAATAGGTGATTGGAGCTTTTCACCCAAAATATGTATTATTATAACGGCTATCCTAACAAATGATAATAGCAACAAAAAGTATAAAATTAAGAAAGTTCAACCCTTTTAATAAGAAAGTTCAATTTACAGTGCGACAAAAAAGAGTACTAAATTAAATAAAATGATACTAAAAAAAGTCCATACTAAATTGTTGCCATGTTTACGCATTTTACGTCAAAAATGTGACAGTTACGTAGAAAGTGGCGCCCTCATTTAATTTCTACTCTTTTTTGCCGCACTGTACAAACCATTTTTTTTACAAGCTCTATTTTCAAAACTGCAGCTTAATGAGATGTTAAATTAAATTTAGCAACAGTTTATTCCTCATTAGAAAAAACACAATAAAGTCGATGTTTTTAGACGGTCACCTGTTTTGCTCAATATATGTCACAGTATAGATTGAACGGCATGCCAAATTACATTGAGGTTGTCATAAATAGAAATAAGTTACAGCACAATAGTATTATTAACTTGCCGTTACTTGAATACAAAACACATTCCAAAATCAGTCAGTGTTACATTTAAAATCAGAAGATAGTCACGTCACGTAACGTAATTGCTATGGTATCTTTCGTATTATTTACCATTTCATTAGAGTTTCATTAGCTGGTAGCATTTCGTTTGCGTGATAGTGCGGAACCCCCGGTGCGAGAGACTGATTATTTATTTTCTGTTTTTTCTTTTACACTTTGTACTGTACTTGAAATTTCCGTGCGTTTAACGTGATTATTCTACAATCGTAACGCATCGCTAGCATAATGCCGTTACTGTGTTTAACAGTCATCCTCTTTATTTCTTGTTTATACTATTACTAGCTTTTGCCCGCGATTCCGTCCCATAGAAGTCGCTATTACCCTGTGTCCTGTCCAATTTTCTGGGATAAAAATGTCTATGGTACAGTAAGTCCTCTCCCAATTGTAGAGTACGGTCACGAGCGTTAATTTGGGACCCATTTCAAGAAAAATATGCTTGAAGTCGTCAATGTCATTAGAGATGTCAAGTCATTTGTAACTTTTAGGAAACTCAACCTTATTGTTGTAGAATGTCAGATTGACTTTGGACCAAATTTAATTTCGTGACTGTACATTGTAGTTTTGTTTCAGGCAAGGCGGTAAACACGCCAGCAGAGCAGGAGGGGCTCATGCTGGAGAAGTTCCAGGAGAACCAGTTCAACTTGCTCGCCAGCGATATGATATCCATCAACCGATCCCTCACCGACGTCAGATTTGCGAAGTAAGTGGAAGTGTTTAAGGAAATTGACAAGAGGATTTTTTTGGAAAAGGTGTTCTGTAATCGCGTTTTCTTTTGCTGCTGGGACGTAAAAAAGAACTTAAACGCCACATGCCATTAGCAGAAATTTATTTGTTTTCCCAGTAAATAATGAACAAGAAAATATAGTATGCTTTGAGAAAAACCTCTTGATTTTGATTGATTGATTGATGATTATTTCAGAACAACTCTTAAAAACATCCTGTTGTCCATAATATTCATAGTGATTATTGACTACCATAGAGGTAATTCGTCATAGTCTTCAATGTTGGCATAGCATTTGCAAACTTCATTGCAAATGTCTATGGGCCCTAGAACAGGTTACAGTCAGGCCTGTGTTCTCGTTTGAATACTTCATGCCAAAACATGTACTTAAAATAAAAATAATATGCTTTACAAATCTTTGATTACTTCTTTACCAGATAACTAAATTAAACAAATTTAAGATTGGACGCGTCAACAAGATTAGACAACTCAGGGCCGTTTACGTATAATAAATTAAGCGTCCGTTCATACATGGGTGATATTCGCGCAGTTCCTCGGCCGCCCGATTCTTAATTACTTAAACATAAGCACTGCTAGATCAAAGCAGTAGCAACTCAAAATCCTTGCTGGTTTTGTTTCTAGTTCATAGGAGTTGTATTAAAGTTGATTTTGAAGTACAGTTGTATCTTGAGTTATTACTATTTTGATCTAGCAGTGCGATATTCGAATCATTCATGGCCTCTTTTCTACCGGGTAAAATCTTCTGCCCTGCTAATCCAATACGCAGTATCTCAGTTGAAACTCCTGTAGCAATATCAACCTTATTACGAACAGAAGAGAATTAAAACTGCTTTGGGTATTACATTTGGGATACGGCTTATTATATAGTAGGGCAGTCTTATTGCCTTCGAAATGTTATCGTATTGTCAATGTTACGATAGCTCTTATTTAATTGACAGTAATGGCGGCCGAGTTAGAAACAATACGATGGCACGTCAAAGACTATATTCTTTACCCAATAGTATACAGGGTGTAATCGTTAAGCGTGTCCTGGCGGTTATTCCGTAACTATAACAGATATCAGTAAACTTTAAACTGGTATCGAAAGTACGTTACCCAGTGAGTAAAATTACATCACAAACTTTTTTTTAAATAAAGCCATAAATATGCCAAATACTAACTGAAAACCCTCCCATACATTTAGCACGCCGTTCGTTGAGAGACTTGAGAGGCTTCAGTTTAAAAGGCCTTGTTATTTCACCATTATCATATGATTCATGTTTTTTTTTTAATTTATCACAGTTTATTCGTGTAAATTATGAATCTTAAACAGTTTTATCTGTTACGGTAGGGAAATTACAGCCTCAAGGAACGTCGCACTATATGAGTATGGGAGCATTTAAACTCAATATTTCATTTCAATAATTAATGTAAGGTCTGTTCATCCTTACTTGTCTTATATAGTAAACAACTTTCTAACCTCAAAATGGACCTTTTTTTGGCTAAAACAGCTATTTTAAACAAAATAAAGCAATCACAGACAATACATTGGCCAAGTGTTGTCCAAAATGTTAACTTGGTTTACTTTATTTACGATAAAAGAGCTGTTTTAGCCAAAAATGGTTCATTTTGAGATTAGAAAGTTATTAACTATATAAGACAAGTAAGGATGAACAGACCTTACATTAATTATTGAAATGAAGTAGATAGGACACGTCAAGTGTCATCGCTTTGGCGGGGAATTAGACAGATCTTACGTCAATAAGTTTTAACTTTTGAGAGCAAGGTCTACCAACCTGACATGACAACCGAATGACTTCACCCAAAGTCAACCAATTGCAGGTCTTGAAACCATAACCTAGCGACCATTGTTAGCGTACGGAGAATTTATGATTGGTAATTTTGACACCGGAAAAAGAAAAACCCACGATTTTATCTGAACGCTGATAATTGCTGTGGTAACTTTTAAATAACAGCTACTATTGGTCATACAACGCCCAATCAGCTATTCTTACTGAACACAGTCGTTATTAATACGTTTTAATAGGGTTGCTATGACCACGTTTCAACAAAACTACCAAATCGGTGACATTTACGTTATAACAGAAAACAATTTTCTTCTTCTCATGATTAAATAGAAGTCTGTCTCGTAGAATACTTTGCCAGTGTGAATTTAATAAAATAATGTCAATAAACCTAATATGTTTAACCTTCATGTTGTGCAATATTGTGCATACTTAAGAATCAGAATCTCTTTACCAGACTAAACAATTATTAGGGTGACAATTAATTTCAATTAAGTTATTTTAAAAATAAAAATTAAGTTTTGCAAAAAACAAAGTTTGGATCCATGCAACTGCGACTGTGACGTGATCGACATCAATTACTGAATTAGAAAAATTGGTACCTGTTCACCGATTAAAAAGCATCGTGTATTGATAATATTGACAGCAGTAAAACAATGCTAAACATATTTGTTGCGTGTGAAGGAATAATAATGACAGCATTGTTACGAGCATTATATAATTTTGACGAAGTTTATTTGCAAATAAGCGTTATGTAAAAGATTATTGAATAAACAAATGATACGGGATGAGCGTGTGCCGATACACAATATTCAAACGAATAATCCACTGAAGTTTTGTTTTTTTAATTTAAATTAATGATGATGATGATTACATGGACGACTGTTAAACTCACAGTGTAAAATGTGATAGACGGACAGACGGACATGGCGAAACTTTTGTTGTCTGGAAGAGATCGCTATTTAGCGATAAGACCGCCAGTTGACATGCTTTGTAACTTTTTTTTGTATATAATTTCCATACTGTTATTGTATGTGGTGTTCTATAAACAATATTTGTACTGTATTGAATTGAAATAAGGTGGAAAAGTGTATTACATATTCTTGAACTCCACTAGAACATGAAAACGATTGACTACAACATTTTGCAGCACACAATGTTAAAACAAGTAAAAAATTTAACGAAATAAATATCTTCCATTCTATTAGGGGGACGGCACCAATGATGGACACTTTTAGCTGCCAGGCACCAGTAATGGACACTTCACTCTTAATTCAAATCGTATACGGACCAAAATTAATTGTTATTCATTTGTTGCAAAACAAATGAATAACCCTTATCATCTGTAAAATAAGAATCAAGTTGGTGCCTTGTCCATTACTGGTTCCATCACCCTATATTCTTTTCATTCCATCTTCAACAGAGTTTTATGATCCGCAGTTTACCCAACTAATTAAAAAACCGAAACCAATAGTTAAATCTAAACCAAATGTGTCATAACTCATATTCAATTCTATTATTGAATTTCCACTATTACTATGACGAAACTAGAATCTAAAAACTCGCCCTACTCCATATAGCCACTTGTCCTACCGCCGAAAATAAGTGAGAAACGAGTAGAGCCAGCGATCAACTGTTAATATATGTGTCTCTTTTATTGACACGGGACCTAAACCTTTTGTTTGAGAGAGAGAGTTCTCGTCGCCGCCAGCGTGAACGGCCAGCGATCAACTATTAATATATTATGTGTCTCTTTTATTGACACGGTACCTAAATCTTTTGTCGGAGAGAGAGAGAGAGTTCTCGTCGCCAGCGTGAGCAGCCAGCGATCAACTATTTATATGTGTCTCTTTTATTCACTCTGGATCTATATGTTATGATCGTTTCATGAGCGAGAAAATAGTCGATAGCTAATCCCTTTCTCGCCGGCGGTAGGTAAACTGCCAAAGGTTGAAGGTATTTGAAATCTTCGGATTGAAAATATCCAAGGTCTGCAGAACCCACTCACCATTAGGTGGCTATATTGTGTTCGCTTGCGTTTCCCATACCACGAATAAAAAAATGGCATGTGTGTCAACACAGGCGCCGACCGATCATGGCTCCGTTCTGACACGCGGGAGTTGCAAGACCAAGTGGTTTATTATTAGTTAGTAAAATTGCGCGGATACATCTGCGCCTATACAGGGTGTAATCGCTAAGTGTGTCCAGGCAATTATTCCGTAAATATGACAGATATCAGAAAACTTTCAACTGATATCAAAAGTACGTTACCCAATGAGTAAAATCACATTAAAAACTTTTTTTCAATAAAAGTATTAACATTAAAAATATTGAGTTTAAACGCTCCCATACTCATATAGTGCGACGTTCCTTGAGGCTGTAATTTCCCTACCGTAACAGATAAAACAATAAAATAGAGATTCATAATTTACACGAACAAACTGTGATAAATTAAAAAAAAACATGAATCATATGATAATGGTGAAATAACAAGGCCTTTTAAACTGAAGCCTCTCAAGTCTCTCAACGAACGGCGTGCTAAATGTAAGGGAGGGTTTTAAGTTAGTATTTGGCATATTTCTGGCTTTATTGAAAAAAAAGTTACTGATGTAATTTTACTCACTGGGTAACGTACTTTCGATACCACTTTAAAGTTTACTGATATCTGTTATAGTTACGGAATAACCGCCTGGACACACTTAACGATTACACCCTGTATACCTACTACTGGGTAAAGAATATAGTCTTTGACGTGCCTTCGTATTGTTTCTAACTCGGCCGCCATTACTGTCAATTAAATAAGAGCTATCGTAACATTGACAATACGATAACATTTCGAAGGCAATAAGACTGCCCTACTATATAATAAGTAGTATCCCAAATGTAATACCCAAAGCAGTTTTAATTCTCTTCTGTTAGTAATAGTGCTATTGGTTGACTTTGGGTGAAGTCATTCGAAAGTTGTTGACTATATAAGACAAGTAAGGATGAACAGACCTTAGGATGACCATGTATTCAGTGGTTATTGGTTTTTACAATATCATTAATTGTAATTAATTAAACAGTGAGGTAATTGCGTGAGACCTCACGTATTGAATTCAATTTTGGTTGGTAATTAATATTTTTCAACTCCTGATCACCGATTAATAATCATCGTATATTCCGAAAGTTCATAGTTGTGCAATGTGTCAGGAGTGTCTTGTTATCGGCCGAGACCTATAGTTTGCGAGCGCTTTAATCAGGATTCAGACACCCCTAAAACCGCCTGACACTTTGATATATCACGTTTTTGCTCCATAATCCATCGTGTACGTACCTACCTATCGTAGGCGACTTTAAATTAGAAGTGTAGTTAACGGTAAAGTCACGCCAATTACCTAATGGATGCAATTTGTATGGATCCACTAACGGACACATCGGTATAACGTAATAGTTTCTACTACTACTGTCAATTAATGCGTTTCGTTCGAATTAGTGCGAAAGCCGAGTGCCCGTATCAAGCCTTTTCCAAATCTTTATAAAACTCGGCCGCCTAGTGCAAACCGCGTGAATTAACGGGTGTTCTTTGACATTCACCATCATGAGTCATGTCATGACACATCCATGATAATGTCGCGAATTTTTATTTTAATTCGGAATTAGAATAGCAGATTCGCTACTTGCCAAATGGCGATTCGGTCAGTTTTAAATTTAAAGTGCAGATTCGCAGATTTGACGATGTGACTCTTCCAAATATATTATCAAACGAAACTATAAGTGAATGTCTAATCGCTGCTGCATCGCGCTCATGTTTTTAATGAAGCGATAGTAAATCTGCGTGGAACACTACTAGCCGATAATTTGCTATGCTGCGGTTCTGGCACTAAAAAAACCTATTTATTGTGGTACCATTGTTAATCCAGTTTCATGGTCATTAGTTTAACGATTATATTCAGTACCGGTGTTTACGAGTAGCATTACCACATTTTATGGGAAAGGAGAAATCGCCAGTAGTGCCATGATGTGACCATAGGATCATTTTAAACTAGTTTAACGTTCATAATGAGGTCGTAATGTGACTGAGGGTCGTATTCATTAACGCATCTTGGCATCACCCTATTTTTACGGCCTAAACAGGTGTTCTATACAATAACACTTTATCTAATAAAAACGTTGTTAATGAGTACAATAAAGCCAGGCATTCACTAATGGACAAATCTCCCGTAACACGCGTCTCCAGCGATGTCTGGTGAAGGGCGCAACGTTACCGGACTTCGCACGACATATCTAGCGACATGTCGGCAGCGGCGTCAGCCGAAGTCGAGCGATTTTGTGAAACTGCACGACATCTCTGGCAACATCGTGCGACACGTGTCGCCGTGATGTGGCGCACCGGACACCCTGTCGCGCGATGTCGCCACAAATTTCAGACGTTGTTTCGCGAAGTCGACTTCGCCCAATGTGTCACTGCTAATACCTGTCGAGCGATGTCGCGAGATATGTCGCCGACGAGTGTCGCGGGACGCTTGACCCCTAGGGAGATAAACTTAATTAACTTATAAATAGTGTTACGAGTTTTCACTTTCAAAAGTTGACATTAACGCCTCAGTGTAACTAGTATGAGTCATTTCTGAGAATGGGGTTATCGTGCTCAGTGCACTCTAATTTCAAGGCCTGGCACCCACTTTGATAAATATAGTCTACCTATAACATTGTTAGTGAGGTCTTTGAATAAGTCACCAACGACATTAACTATACGGAATTGTATTCACCGAACCACTTATCACATTGACTATTCTAGTCGCGTTTCAAACATAGCAATGCATCTCGGAGTTCATTTCCCTCTTGCTACCATAAATATGTCGTTTGAACGACGTGTGACGCCATTATGTCTCCTCTGCACAAAATTCAAAGAAAGTATCTCGAGAATCACAAGTATATGGATATAATATAAAAATTAATGGGCTGTCGTCGTCCAAACCAAAAAAGCGTATAAGAGTATGAAGTCGTCATGCAAATTAGGCCTTTCTACTTTGGGCGGTAGCATAGCAGTAACTGCTTATTAGGTTATATAGCACCAAACGTTCGTGGAATTGCACGGATTCTCAGTAAGCTTGTCTTTTGTTATGCTTGTAGAATCTGGGAATCGAGGGAGTACCGCTTCGCAATAGTATCGCTACTTTATGCAGTAACTACAGGACGCCCGCGACTTCGTTCGCGTAGAATACTCTCCCCTATTTTAACCCCTTAGGGGATGAATTTCCCTCTTATTGCACCCCTAGGATATTCAAGGAGTTTTCCCTCTAAATTTCAAGTCCCTAAGTCCAGCTGTGCGTTGATCGATCAGTCAAGTCAGTTTCTTCTTTTATGTATATAGATTTACTTTGTGTGTAGTGTAGGATATGTGCCTTTTTAGTTTTATATAAGAGTAGGATACAAAAAAAACTCCTTGAACATCCTGCTGGGGCTCGATTCTACTGGGTACAATATGGCTTTTGGCGAGTGTTGGTATTGTTTTCAACTTGGCCGCCATTACTGTCAAGTAAATAGAAACTATCGTACGTCGATAATACCATAACACGTTAAAAGCGATATTGTTTTACCGTGTAGAAAAGAGGCCCTCGGGACTTAATTTACCAAATGATAAGATTAATAGCTTATGATCAGGGGTCGGAATAGGTAGTGCTTATTAACCTAAACTTGACTCTTGTTCATTCATGCGTGAGTGAGATAGGAATACGTCATTGAATGAAGAAGCATCAAGTTTAGGTTAATAAGCACTACCTATTCCGACCTCTGCTTATGATTTAACAACTACCTAGCCAACTTAATTAATGCTATCCGTATCAGACGACATAAAAAAATCTTATCTGTAAACGTAAAGCTTCGGTTGCTGGTTTGGTTTCCGTAGTAAGGTGGATTTCACATTAGGGTTGGACTCACGGAGAATCAGTTAGCTTTTAATTTTAATACTGTTTCCAATCGAGTGTTAACATTAGGCTCACGTTTCATAGTTTAGGGCTAGTTAGCGCCTATATCGCAGCTAAACGTTAGTTTACTTAGCTACTAGAGGACGTTCGCGACGTACGCGTAGAATTAGTTTCGCTTTACTTCTCCAATTTCTTTCCGTTGGGGGTCGATTCTTCTTCTCGAAAATCCTTTCTTAATGCAACCCTAGAGTACTGAAGGAATACCCCCTCCAAATTTCAATTCCCTAAGTCAGTCAGTCACAGTACTGTTTTATATATCACAGTGCTAGATCCGGACAGTATCAACTCAATATTCTTGTTAGTTTTGTTTCAAGTTCATAGGAGTTGTATTAAAGTTGATTTTAAAATACAGTTGAGTTACTACTGTTTTAATCTAGCAGTGCGATATTTAGAAGATGATCATGGTACTGTTTCATATAAATAAGTAGATAAGTATTAAGTCGCTCGCACGAACCGATTTGCAGTTTAGTCGGCCTGCTCCCAGTACGTCACTAACTATAAGCCTAAAGGTGCATTTACGTACAAATTTCTTAAAAGGATTGTGAAGCGACGATTAAATCATGTAGCTCTCAAAATATACAAAATTAGCTCCCGGCAATAACGTTTCTCACCCTCCTAACTCAAATTATTATGAAAATAAAGTAGGTTTCTAGGATTTTTTAAAGGTTAATAAAAAAACTGACGAAACGTACAGACTTTTCATAATATCTATAACATTTTCAAAAATCGTATTAAAATGCGTTGAAGTTTCGCGTGACGTCACGCCGTGGCACACTTTATACCATGTTGTGACGTCACGAGCCCCCCACTCCCGAACTTTGATGCGCGTTATATCTGTTGATTTTGATTGATTTGAAAAAGCGATAACTATATGAAAAGCAAGCTTTAAAAACCCGACTGCATTTTTTATACTGTCGTCAATATACCTACATATGTTAATAATTGTCATTTTGCCATTGTTATTATTTTAATTTTAACAGCTTAGGTATCCTATGTCACCCGGGATGACGTAAAGATTCTAACGATACCTCACACATCTAAATCGGTCAAGGGATTTAGAAGTTATAGTGGAATAAAGAAACTCATGTATGTGAGTTTTGACATACATACAAAAATGAACCCTGAAAACATTACACTCTTTTTTTGGGGCAGTCGTGTAAAAATCAGTCTAGGTTGAGGAGGAAGGAGATGTTATCGCATTTTGTGTGGAAAAATTCAGCTTCACAATCCTCTTAACAATATCTCTGAGCGTCTCGTTCTATCACACGAAATGAGAGGAAGACAGCTATTATTGCAAACTCTAAATTGGCGTTAAAATCGCTTGGGTAACAACACTACTTGACTATAAAATAATTGGCAGGTGTAAAGACAAGGCTTACCCGAAGCTGCTGCCGACAACCAGCGTGGTGATTGTTTTCCACAACGAGGCGTGGAGCACGCTCATCCGGACGATATGGAGCACCATCAACCGGTCGCCGCGGCCTTTGCTAAAGGAAATCATTCTGGTCGACGACGCCAGTGAGAAAGGTATGACATTTTGTTGATGTATGCAATATGCAAAAGTAGTTGATGACTGATTAGTGTGCACTGTTGCATGTCAAGGAATGAATAGGATTAAATAAGATTTGTTTTCCAAAATGTAACGTACACTTTGTATGATCTTAAAAAGTTTATGTAAACTGCATTCATAGGATCCCAAGATACAGGTTTTGTTACAGTTTTTGTTTAATTAACATTATTACCCTTATTATTTTTACTTTCAAAGTTAAACGTATGTTTTGACAGCAATTTATAACTTTTTTGTTTAGTAAATACCTATATTAAACTTTGCTTTATTTAGTATCATAGCCTCGTAAGCCCTATGTTTTCTTAATAGCAGTAGTCCTAACTACCGAATGTACTATACCAAGTAAATATTAAGAATAGTGTTTTAGAGTCCATTAATTAGTGCTTTAGAGTTAAAAATATTTTGTACGATAGTGAGTAGACAGGTCTGAACTACTATCATTAATTTGTACTTGTACAAGTACGCGAGGACTTACGAGGATAAGTAAGCATCTTTTTCATATTAAAGTCTTTCAAGTCTATGTTTAGATACGATCAAGCCGCTAATCATATAATATTTCTACAGAACACCTCGGTAAAAAGTTAGAAGAATACATAAAATCCCTGCCGGTTCCGACACATTTGTTCCGGACCGAAAACCGCTCGGGGCTTATCCGCGCGCGACTCCTCGGCGCGAAGCATGTCAAGGGTGACGTCATCACGTTCCTAGACGCCCACTGCGAATGCACTGGTATGTATGCCTCTTGTTAAAACAGGTCAACAACTGCCCTAATTAAATAAACGTGGAAAGTCTTGCGCTCGCGTTTTAATATGGTAACCCTATTACTGATGACGTTGGATTGTAAGTGTAAACTCAATTGTATTACAGCCTTATTGTTTATTTTTAGTTAGGGAATGTTATTGGTAAAAGTAACTTGTTTCTTTTATGTTGTATTGTATTGTTATTTTAATGCTCTGTTCTTATCAGAAACTGCAATTTAGGTATGAGAAGTGGGTGAGTTATAAAAAGATTGTACCTAATTAAGATGTGACTAAAAATAAAAAATAAACATTTTGTAACAAAAAAATACCGTGTGAATTGTATAACCAATTTACGTAAAATATTATTGAAATGTAACCACGTACCTTATGTAAATATATGTATAAATATGTATTCTTTTCACCTGTAAGTTGCAAACCTATTAACATGTTTTGTACTTGACTGTTCCATAAGGATCTTTTTATCTCTAAAATACCTACTTAAATTAAACAAAAAAGCAGTTATGTTTCAATAACTATATTTTAGTATTACATTATATTAAACTATAATGTATGTTTATTTATATAGAGCTGATTCAATCTAAAATGCCATTCACCATAACCAGCTCAAATATTACCTAACCTCTCTAATTTGATTGACAGAACAACTCAAAATCCTTGCTAGTTTTGTTTCAAGTTCATAGGAGTTGTATTAAAGTTGATTTTAAAATACAGTTGTATTTTGAGTTACTACTGTTTAGATCTAGCAGTGCGAACCATACCGGGAAGTTATGATATGATTCCTTAGCCTTCCAAAGACATAATATTAATTAACTGGGCCGTGTAACATCCGGTCCTTATGCAAACAATAGTGTCGGATTGTTTTTAAATACATATTATTGTGATAATCTCTCTAATCTCTACTTGTATCTATTACTATGGTCGGTTTCAATCGAAATGTGTAAAAATGCAGACAAAAACAAACAATGCAATATACTCGATAATCACATACTTTTGAAGATCTTTTTTGGTTTTATTAACGATTTGTACACTTGATTATCAGTTTCATATTAGGTTTAAGCTGTTTAAGATTGAATAACTATTAATTATAATTAGAGTTACGACTTTTGGTGGCAAATCGTTGTTCTAGATCCCACGGAGTTGCTATGCCCTATGTATTTTAATACATACCACTTTGATTATTATAATATTACAAAATTAATTTATTCAATAAACTAGGGTTGTGCAAGCTCGTTCACTGAGCGGATCGCTCCAAACTAGTACAATCGCTGTAATGTACTAATTCGGTCTTTTAGTTCTTTTAGTACACTAGTACACTGAAAGAAACTGGGTCTGTTCATGCTCCTTTGACCGAATGAATGGCCGGCTTTGCTGTCAGTGTCACTGCCTGCGCTGTTCGGTTCTTGATCCGCTTGTACTAAATAAACTAAGAGCAGAAGCTTTACGGAATAGTTCGTTCTTGTACTTTGACGGGAATTAATCCTTTTTGGCTCTTAGTACATGTACTACACAACCCTACAATAAACTGCTAAACCAATTTAAATTAATTTTGGTATGGAGGATATCTCTGCTGTGAAAATATTACAAACAAACAAATATTAGTAGCTATGGAATAACCGAACTAAAAATGTATTTAGTTCATTTTGAAATATGACCATACTGAAGGTCAAAATCAAAGTGTCATATTATAATAATTAGTAAATAGCGACTCCATGGATTCTAGAACCACGATATGCCACCAAAATCCTAACCCTAATTATAATATAAGTTTATTTCAAATAAAAATATGCTCGATGAAAATTGTCTACATCTTTGGCGATTTCAACCGACACCGACTGTAGCTATTACTAGCCCGCAACTCCGTCCGCGTAGAGTTCGTTTATCGCTAAACCATCCATTTTCCGGGATAAAAAGCATTCCTCTGTCTTAGAGACTAGTTAGTATTGACCCTGCCTACGAAGCTAGCGGTCTAGGGTTCGATTCCCGGTGTGGCCAAATGTTTGTGTGATCAGCGCGTACTCGCCTTTTTGTTTCAAAGTCTTGTATGTTTTCTATGTATTTAAGTATGTATTTCTCTGTATAGATTAGATTATGTATGTCTAGTTCTAGTACCCATAGTACTAACAGCATCACTCTTAAATGAAAACTTCTGAACGTTGTTGTAAGGTAACAAAATTCACAAATCGTTAGAGCCTCTATTCTAGGCGGTAAAAACCATATTGTCTTTTACTTGTTATCGTATTGTTAACGTATTGATAGCTCTTATTTACTACTTGACAGTAATGACGGCCGAGTTAAAAACAATACCATTAAAGATCAAATACGAAGACAGAGTTGAAAAGAGGCCCAGTTAACTGTATTGCTAACTGTGTGTGTATTGCTGTTTGTACTATCGAGAAATTTGAATGTTTAGCGGGTTGACCATACTTGGCCGGGTTTTACGTGTACATTTTCCACGTGTCATTAATCGTGTCACGTCGGGAAATGGATAGCATGACTAATTTACGTATTATGTCAAACTACTAATTATTTCATATCCTTGATGGTACGGTTAGCGCCATAAATATGTATATGTTAACAAGGTTTCAGAAATATATATACACCCTTATTCCCTCGTAGCAGAGACGTGTTTACATATTTTTGAAAGTTTTACTGTATCTAGACATTTGGTGATGACTGTACATACGATTGCAAAAAAATGTATCCACTTTGCAGTGCAATAAGGCTCGAAAGTAGATACATCTCTTTGTAATCCACTGTACAAGCCTAGAGTTTGGGACAAAGTCAATTTTTAAGAATTTTTCTTCTGTTTTTGTATGTGTTCACCGTTCTTTTCCTTATCCTTAGAGGGATGGCTGGAACCTTTGCTGGCGCGAGTCGTGGAAGACCGGAGCACGGTGGTCTGTCCCATCATAGACGTCATATCTGACTCTACGTTCGAGTACATCCAAGCCTCAGACATGACGTGGGGAGGCTTTAACTGGAAACTCAACTTTAGGTGGTAAGTAAACGAGACTCTTTACAAGATTTATTTAACACATGTTTGTCACTTGACATAGTGCAAATTTTGCGAGCCAATTTTGAATCTGTTCTAATGAAAAATGAAAATATTTATTGGCAATTAACTTATTACAATTTATCTTTAGTCCTGGATCCTGAGCTAGGGAGCCCTTTGTTACAGGACCTGTGTTGCAATGAAACTACCAATTTTTCTTAGTATTTTTGTAAACGTATGACAATATTATGCCCTCTATGAGCTGATCTGATGATATAGTTTGAAATGGCAGCAAATGTTGCAAAAATGGTTGCGACTTCAAACTTCATCATTCATTACATCAGAGGTATACAAGCTAATATTTTTTGGCACCTTTAGCCTATTCCAATGCTGGAAAAGGTTCAAAATCTAATTCAATGATTTATTGCATATCACATTACATAATTACCGTTCAAAAGTTACTAGCAAGATTTGCAGTATAAGAATCTCCGCTGTACTTAACCTTTGGTCGATAAGCAGATGATGACATGGCAACAAAACTTGTCAAACTTATTTATGTAATTATTTATGCAAATGAACTCACAATAACGTCGGGGAAGTCAGTCTTATTCTAAACGGATTATCATTTAAATAGGATTTGTTTTGTAGATGTTTCTAGAAATTACCATTTTTATGAATGAAGCGGATCGAAAGATTTGGTGCGTGGGAAGTTTATTATGTTCTTTCTTAGGAACGTATTTGTCGCATGAATTTATTTACATTATCAATGTTAAGATCAGGAAAGTATAACTCCGTATGTATGAGTTCCGAATCAAAATGGATGCCGTAAGAAATTTATGACTCACTTTTTTTTTGTTTAAACAATGCCTTATTATTGTCTTATTTCGACCTAGATGCCATACAAAATCGGCTACGGGATTCGTTGCTATTGTTTTGTTTACTTCTGCTGCCCTATTGTTCGCTCCTAAACGCTATCATGGCTCTGGCTGCACGTCTATGATTACAAATATCCGCACAAACAATCGCGAAAACGTTTCATGCATCACAAAACGACGGCTATACACTGCCTTTGCCAACAACCTATGAAAATTAAAGACGATCGAAGTGTTTAAATGAGTTGAAGGAATCCTTCAGAAGGATCTGGGTCATACACACTCGATAAAACAAAATAGTAGTGGTGAATAGTTAAAGGCTTGTGTGCATTCAAGTAATGTTTTTATCTACTACGACTAAAGTAGACGTGACGCCGTTTATGCGGATATGGGTTCAGCCAGAAAATTAGGCCTTAAAAAAGTTTACTTCTGGCATGTCCACAGGAAAGACGGTTACCTAAATCTGTGTATCACCCATCTATTAAAGGGGTCAAGAGCAAGCTATAAATTTAAAGGGCTATTACGACTTAAGGTGCGACCCCACCGCTGCTTAAAATACGGCTACGGCACGGGATTGCCAAAAAAACTGATTTTTAGTGGACTAATGTCCTTCGAAATCATCGTTTTAAGAAGTGACCCAAGAGACGTCACCATGGCAACGAGGTGCAACGAAAAGTTGATTGACCCATTTGCACTGATCCTCAACGGTCATATTGAAATGAATGACTGTTTCAAAAGATGAAAACTAGACGCATTGGTGAGTTCTGCCGTAACCACTGCAAGTAACATGGTTGGTAAAATATCAAAGGTGTTTTATTGTCAAAGGAGATACGGTTCAAAGTTAAAGAATTTCAAGTTACATTCCAGCACGTGTTTGCTAGCTGGAGTATTAAGTGGTTAAGACTAAGAATGGAAACCACCCCTGCGCAACAGAAGATGTGTACTGAAAAGAGACAACACTTCTGGATATTTTGTTACTAGTGTTTTGAGTGTATTTTAAATTTGTAGCGGCCATAGTGGTTCCTATTAATATAGATGCGAAAGTGGGTTTTTCTATTCGTCTTTTTGGTAGGTTTCATCGATTTTGATAAAGATAGTTTGTGCCTTGTACTCCGAGAGAGAATATAGAGCACTTTTTGTACCATACAATTCGTTGGATCTCAAAGGAATAACGATGAGTTCTATACAAATGAGTTAGTGGCATATAAAGGGTGCAACAAAACACAATAAGCATACGAAGTAGTTTGTCTATTGTTGTCGCTTTTACGCTCGTATCTGACAGTATATTTGTCATTCGTGTGTCATTGAATTACGTAAATAGCCGATCACTATTAAGAAACTGGTAGTACCTATAGGTAGTGTAAACCCAAATCTGGAGCTCTATTCTACTCTGTAAAATAATATCGCTTTTGACATGTTATCGTATTGTTTTTAACTTAGAAACCATCCACCTATCATAAGGTTTATTTGGTTTACCCTTGAAATATCGAAACTTATTTCATAGAACGTTTCACTTCGCCGAATTTTCATTTCATCGACAGACATTTCCACGTGCAGGGGCGAACTTACGTAACGAATGCTTAAGATAACCTGAAAACTATAAGGTTTCAGCAGAAATTAACTTTCGATGAAATGATATTCGGTGAAATGACACACGATTAAATGTTTGTCGATATTTCAAGGCGATCCCGGTTTATTTATTTAATCATTATTGCAAAAAAATACAAATTTGAGTACAAAAGGTGAAATTAATGCCTAATGGCATTCTCTGCCAGTTGACCTTTGGGCAAATCAGAAAATTAGGTTGACAATACTATAACGTTGACACGTCCCAGAGCCCGGGACGCAATTCAGCTTGATGCTGGTTAGTTGAAAACAAGGCGATCGTTAACATGGCTTCCGATAAGATTTGCCAAAGCAAATTATGCAACGCGAATCGGTTCTGCCGAGTGTACCAAGCCGAATCGAGGTTAATAACGATCGCCATGCCATATGGCAGACTTGAATTGAATAACATGACTAAACTATATTGATACGGCGAATTGTTTTTCTAAGGAAATTAATCGCGTACTTTTGTTATTGAAAATTAGCCTTATCTTACTTGGTTAAAAATAATAGGCAACGCTAGATTTTGCTCGCGACTTCGCCTGTGTAGTTTTTTGCTGATGGTTACAAATTTAATTGTACGGTCAACAACTTTACTTCACTCAAATTGACTTTGCATGGTTGCGTCAATGTGTGCTTAGGTGATGCCAAATGAGAAATATTTTTATAAATATGTCTGGGAGAGCAGTGTTGTGGTTTATGTAGCCAGATGGTTCTAAGCTTAACTTATTTAATTATTGAATGACTAAACTTTTTTTACGCACCGACAGTTCGGTACAACTGATATGAACATTAATTATAATGGTAAGGAATTCTATGGTAATACCATATCGATAAATATGTTACTCGTTATCCTCCTCGTAGAAAAAAATGTTTATAATACGGCCATTGCAATATAGAACTATTGCAAAGGAAATAAAATGAATTTTCCATTGTTTTATGAGTAGCAAAATTGACTAATAGAGTCAATAGGATCATATTCCATTTGCAAATTGAGTTGTTTAGTGGGCCTTAGGAGGTAAATGACCAAGGATAAGTAACCAGAACGTAGTTAATAACATCGTGTTGCTTTGTTTTATTTTGACCGTTATTTAAATACATCCTGTACAAACTGATAGTTATTTGCCAGTTTCTGACAAGTTTCTCCTGACGTCCGATGAGCGTGCCGGCGGCATGAATTGAATTATAAATGTTATGTCACTCATCAAAAGTTTGGAATCACTTTTCCCAACTAATGACATTGGGCCTTTAGGGGTAAGCCGACTATATGTTTATCTACAGCCTTTACCTGCTTATCAAGGTCTAACTAACGACTCCAAACTTGGTGGGTCTTTAAGTACAGCCGAGATCCTGCTGCCACCTTTCGACTTCATCATCAGATCCATTTATGAAATTTCAGAAATTTAAAACGTTGAAAAACTCTAAGTGGAATACATCAAAATTTCTTCTTTTTTCCTTAGCGATCGAAATTGATTTTCAACTTTAACTTTTAAATTATTTGCTACAGTAATTCATTTCCCTAATAGACCGGCAAGTGAACAGCAACTCTTGAGCCATTTGTTATGGATTGCCGAGACAAAACTACTACAACTTTGCTACTTAACTATATTTATTAAGAAAATAAGGAATGATCTTACGACTATTTGCTAACTATACTTAAAGTTAACTTATTATAATTGTTAGGCGCCAGGAGGGATTTGACGCGATGCTAGAACCCTGCCTATCCAGGATTCCACCGGCTAGCGTTAAATATCCACTGTATGCTCTTAAATCTCCGTGTAAATATGAACCGTAATAGAAGGGCAGTTCCATAGGCTAAAACAAAAGAGATTCTGTTCTATTTTTAAACATCATAATAAAATATATATTACTCCTTTTGTCTTACGAACTAAACTCACTTTGCTAGTGTTTATGGTGGTTACTTCCACACTGAAAACAATAATTGGTCGCTTGTAACAAGATTGTGATTGTTGTGCATAAGCGTCTTGATCGCATACGAGCCTAACAAGACGACAGATATACCAACTAAGACGTTAGATACATCAACTAAGATGTTAGTTGAATCACTAAAGAAATTGCTGTTTGTTACTATCAGTTTTGGTTTATATAACTAATATCTTAACTATACTACTACTACTTAAGTGGCAGTGGGCGGGGCACATTGCTCGTAGAACTGTTGGCCGTTGGAGCGGAAAGGTTCTAGAGTGGCGACCGCGAACCGGGAGACGAAGTGTTGGCAGACCTTCCACAAGGTGGACTGACGATCTGGTAAAGGTCGCGGGAAACCGCTGGATGACAGCAGCAGAGGACCGATCGTTGTGGAAAACCTTGGGGA
The DNA here is from genome assembly GCA_946894065.1 of Acleris literana. Taxonomy (NCBI): domain Eukaryota; kingdom Metazoa; phylum Arthropoda; class Insecta; order Lepidoptera; family Tortricidae; genus Acleris; species Acleris literana. The sequence continues at coordinate 12,557,113 of OX335684.1, read as the reverse complement.
AGGCCTTTGTCCAGCAGTGGACGTCTTGCGGCTGATAATGATGATGATGATCTTAACTATTGTATTCATTATATGTCAACTAAGTGAAAATCTCTCTTTGTCAGCTCTAATTTTTTTGAGTGCATCAGGTAACCCGCACGCTCGTTTGCTTCCCTCTCTTATAAACAAAACGACCCTAAATGGAGGGCACTGATTTCATCCCCACCCTATCTTCAAGGTACCGCGTGCCCGAGCGCGAGATGCAGCGGCGCGGCGGCGACCGCACGGCGCCGCTGCGCACGCCCACGATGGCCGGCGGGCTGTTCGCCATCGACCGCGAGTACTTCTACAAGATCGGCTCCTACGACCAGGGCATGGACATCTGGGGCGGGGAGAACTTGGAGATGAGCTTCCGGGTATCGTATTATTATTTTTATGTTGAAAACAGTGCCATGGCTGTTAAATAGTCTTTCGGGTTCGGGTATAGTCGGTTAAACTCGGAAGAGCGAGTGAGAGAGAAGTACAAACCCAAAGATTGTTATAAGAGCTATAGCACTGCACGTTGATTTGTCAAATTTCATTGCGCCCGTTTAGAATCACTTAAATTATATTCCCACGATGCTATTACATTTTCTCGGATAAACGGGGACACGTATTACCTTTTGAAGAAGTTAAATTTGGCCTATCGGGCATCGAGAGAAAATGTGTGTTTTTTGTCACTTACGTGTCAGTTGGCTTTGTCAAAATACAAGTCGATTGTGCAATAAGACTGATAATTTAAACTACAGTAAAAGCCAGAGTATTAATAGTAGGCTGTCTATCGCTAATAACTACGTTTAACTACTAAAGTTTTTCTTTTCTATCGCTCAAAATGTATGGAATGACAGTTGGCCACGTGGTTTATCGTAATCGTAACCCACGAGAATTTCATCCCATACATTATGAGTGTTAGAAAAGAAAAACGTTATTAGCGTTTGCATCTTGGCTACTTCCTCAGGTAAGACTGAAGTCAAAAAAAAACTATTATATATTTGTTATGCCAGTGTGACAGGGATAGATACCCGAGTACTATAATAGTCTGGTTTTACTGAAAACACTAAATGTTGAATTTGCCATCGGGACCGTTTATTTTATTGTTAAAGCAAGGCTTGATCGGAATTCGACTCAACACTTTCAGTGCCAGCAACCTGCTATGCGGGTCCGTATTGTATGTAAACTTGAATGTGGATTGGCTCTTTTACAAAACATCAACGGTATAGTGAAATATATTGACGGTACTTATAAATGATTGTTCCCTGTTTATAGATTATTCGACAAACGTAATCCGCGTTTAGGCACAATACGATAAAAAACCTATTAAACTCCCGTACACATGTATAATTTTGTACGCTTGTCGAATAATCGTTATCGACAATGATCTCTATAAAACCTGTACTGGCTGTCAAATTGTTTCTGTTTGCGTTCGATGTGCTTAATTTTGAGCCATTGTATGATTCTTGGGAATAATACAAAATCTGCTATAATAATTATATTGAGTCGCAATCGTAAAGCCATTATTTGATTCCTAGGCCACTTTGGACGTTTCAAGTGACCAAAATGTAAGAAACTACTTAAGGTTTGGTTTACACTTTGATATAGTCCATAGTGGCCTAGGACTCAAATTGGTTGTCTGTACATGACTATCATTAATTATTTATAAAAAATAGTATACTGGCAAAAAATTAAACCATTGGACTCGAAAATATCAAGACTGGACTGGTATTCTTATGATTTTTAAATGATTGAAGACCATAATAGAGTATGTATTTGACAATTGAAACTCAGTAAACTATAGAAATCTCCGTAAAAGTTATAGTTTTGATATGTCATAAAAATTTGCTGATGTCACTGATTTGACCTGACATTCAACATCCCTATTCCAGATAACCTAAAAATAAATAACAATGAAAGCAGCCCAGTTTAAAAAGTCACAAGTCCTTCGCACTTATCGTTTTTTATCTATATTTTCGGTATTTTCTGCTGAAACCATGATGTTCTCAAGATATCTAAAACATTAATTACCTTGGTTAGGTAACACTTTTGACCCAGCCAGTCCAGGTGTTAGAGATCTCTGTCGTTAAGTACCTTAGGATAACGTGTGACATATAAAGGTATGGCAATGCGGCGGCCGCCTCGAGATCGAGCCGTGCTCGCACGTCGGGCACGTGTTCCGTGACAAGAGCCCGTACTCGTTCCCCGGCGGCGTGCAGAACGTCGTCCTGCACAACGCGGCCCGCGTCGCCGAAGTGTGGATGGACGAGTGGGGAGAGTTCTATTACGCCATGAACCCAGGTTCGGACCGCTGAGGCTGCTAACACTCTGCTTCACACTAACCTAGCGTCGGTAATACGCGTAACGAACAATTTAAATAACGTGCAATACACCTTATCAATTAAGTCAGTAAGGCACATTTTGCAGCTTATTGAATTTGTTAGTTACGCGGTATCACCGACGATTGAGACGCATTGAAGTCAATTAATCACTGGTCGTAACAGACAATAGTTACTAAACAACAAGGGTATCTTAACATTCGTAAGTTTACTATATGAAGTGGTTAATACCATGCAGATATTACAGATGCTTCGTATAATTGTTAATGCAAGTGTAGCTTAAAAGTTTAAGTGCTTATAATGATGCCGGGTCCGTGACTTACATCTGGTATGCTTTTTTAATTTGTCAAAAGCGACGTCTCGCTCGCACTTCTACAAATTTTCCAACGTGTTCATCGGACACGTATTTAACGTTGAGATCACCTGATTGAGTTTTAAACGTTTCAAAGTAAAAGTGGCATTTTAAATGTCATCATATTTCATTAAAAAAAAAAACAAGAAAAAAGGAGTACTTTTATTTATGTGGCTATAGTCATGTCATAATTTTAGTTCATTGTCATTTTAATCGCTACGGACTCGGCTCAAAGTCTAAATAGGCTATAAATGTGATTAATTAACAACAATGATTGAACTAACACGTAAGAGCTTGCGTCTCGAGCAAAGTGATAGCAGTGGACGCGCCATTACAAAGTTTTGTTGTGGCTTGGGGTTACTAACACGCCGCCAAGTGCGTTGATAGTGTTAACGTGGCGGCGAACTATCTTGGAGCTTCATAATACGTTTATTGCCATTGCCGCTGCATTACTCATTACACGTGTTCGGAATAGGCTATCACTAGGTAAGGATGCGATGCGTTTTAACCGCACCAGTTCTACAAAGAAAACGTGCACTTTTTTTGCAGTTTAAAAATACAAATTGAGTAAAGGTATTATTTTCGAAGAAAAATAGTTAAAATAGTATTACGAATTAATTTTTTTAGCACGGAATCTCATTTCTCAATACACATTCTCGATACACTACATTAAAACTACTCAAAATAATCGTTATTGCACGTTTTCTTTGCAAAGGGGTTTAGATCATGAGTAAAATATAGGTAACGTAACAAATAGTATTTAATTTTAATGGAAATAGTTAGTTATACTCTGACATGATGCCTTGAAAGTAAATGTTATTTGCAGTGATCGGAATAGGTAGAGCTAATTTGCCTAAACTTGACGCATATTCATTCATGCGTGAGAGAGATGGGAATACATTATTGAATGAACATGCATCAAGTTTAGGCAAATTAGCTCACCTATTTCCGATCACTGGTTATTTGTTATTGTTTACTTTTTTCGTAACATAAAAGCAGATCGGTTCAAACGCTCCGCCACCTTACCTAACTACGATTTGTGTCAATAACCATAAAGACCAGAACACGAGTAAGATAGAATTACAATCTTGTTTTAAGCTGTCAGGGTCCGCCCAGATTGCTACCACCAACTACTACCCTATCTTCTTTTAACCCTTCAACCCTGGCGTGACGTCACAAGACAATGAAACAATTAGCACAGAAATCCAAATTAGGTAACCACAACACTTCAAGTTGTCAAGTTGTATTGTCGTTATCTAATAAATATACTAGGAACAAGCGCATACAGGCATTCCATCTTACTTCTCAGGATTGGCAGCGCATTTGCTGTCTTGATATGACAAATGTCTAAGCATCTCAGAACCCCAGTTACCATCAGTGTCCCGTTTCACGAAGCTACAGGTTACAAGCTACAAGCGGAACTCTCTTTCTAACAAAAGGAGTTAGAAAGAGACTTCCGCTTGTAATTTGTAACTTGTAGCTTCGTGAAACGGGTCTCAGGTGGCCCGTGTGATAGTTTCCCCACTTCTTGTCATAGAAACTTTTTCTTTTTTACTCGTGAGCGGCTGGGGTCATATTCAAAAAGGGTACAAGTAGACTTAACTCGTAATAGAAAACGGTATGAATCATATAAAGAGTATACTTGACTTATACCCCTTTTCACTTGAGCTTTAGAAGACATCTTTTTTCACTAGGACCCCAGCAGCTCCATGAAGTTATTGACCCAAGTTCAAGGAAACTAGTTCCCCGATTACGATCACTTCTTATTTTATTACTCATCTCATCCATATAAGCATGCTCATCTCCGCTTAATTTTTTTAATTGTGTTTCGTATTTCTGTGTTTTTTTATTTTACTATTTTTCTCGAACTTTTTTCTAATGCCTTGTTTTTGTTTGCTGTTCTTATCGTTTGCTCTACTTGTGCTTCGTCCTGATGCAGAAGCAATGAGTATTTTGGGGATTTTAGAGTCGGGTATTGTGTCAATTAACCACACCAATTCTTTTTGGATAAGAACCGTGTTACTTGTATATTTTTATTGTCAAACCAATGTACTGGAAAAGATAATAAAAACACATAAGTAATACGGTTTATAGTCTTATAATCATGGCTTAATAGAATAACATATGTATTATCGTAACGTAATAATGTCATAACATGCCAATAACTACAGATAACAAATATTCCGAATAATTTTATCGAACTCATTAATTATTATTAATCTCTAGTATTATTATATTAACTAACCCGGATACGCAAAAGTATGCATTATTATAACAACGCTTACTATTACGTGTGTTGTTAAAAAGTATAAAGTAACAATTATATTATTCGGGGTTATTAATAATTATTACTAATATGAAAGACAACTGTGTAGATGTTGACGCACACTTATTACGAGGTATTTTACAATGTTTACGTATTGTAATATATTATAAAAGATACGTAATTGACGTATTATCAAAGTAAATAGAATCGCAGGTTTGTTCAGGTGTTCCTTTTGTAATAGTGTGTCGTCGACACAACGCAGTTGGTTGTGCCTTTACTTACAATAAAATAATAGAGCTAACATGCCTTTTGGGTCAACAATGTTTAACCGAGTCCGACCCGTTTGATTTATAACTTTGTATTTAGTTCAATAACGGTCACAATACCTTCTTCTGTTAAAATATGGCAGGATGACATTCAAATCGTAATTGTAATAGGTTCTTATCAATTTAAACTCATTCATTTACTTGCCTACCCCACTCAGGGAATGAAGGCGTGAGTTTATGTATGTTCATGTACGACACTGAAACGTTCAAAGATTCATTTATTCCTTTTATAGCATTTCTAAACGCATTCAACGTTCATTTACATGAAAACAACGTTTTTTTTAAATCATTATTTCTGAAAAATTTGATATCAAAACAGTAATATATAACTAATTAGTGTTGGTCTGTGTTAAAACAGGCGTGGTCACATAAGACTAAAGTGAAGAATATTCGCCTGCTGTGTGAGTTTTATGAAAAATCCGCACATGATCTTGACGATTGAATGTCATTGCACTAATTGCTATTGCCATCTATATACTCTCACGTACTCAAACGAAAGGCCACAGCGATTATGGTATATAAACACAGGGATTTAGGTGTATCGTACTCGGTTAAACATTGTCACGCGGCTAGGTGTGGATGTGCGGGGGCACGCTCGAGATCGCGCCGTGCTCTCACGTCGGCCACGTGTTCCGCAAGACCACGCCGTATTCGTTCCCCGGCGGCACGGGCCGCGTCGTCAACCATAACAACGCGCGGCTGGCCGAGGTCTGGCTGGACGACTGGAAGCATTTCTACTACAACATCAACCCAGGTGTGGGTCTGGAGTTCTGGACTGCTTTCTACAGATGTACAGATGGGCGGCAGCGGGGGTGAGGGAGCGATAGCGTTGTAAAGTTCAATGTGAATAGTAATGTACACATTGCGCCTACGGTCAACGGAAGTTAGACGATTAGAAATGAAGAACATGTAATATAAGTTTTCTCAGATGCGCTATTAAATTGGCATCTCCGCTCAACAATGTAATGAGACTAATGAGTTTGCACTTGGTGCAATACATATTATAAATACCTACGTCTTTTTAGCTGAATTATATAACGCGTTCCTTCGTCCCCCCTGCTTACCTAAGGCAACAAAGAGTCCTAACCACCTACGGTTACCGAAAGCACGAAAGTTGATCCTAGATGTGGCTTGGTTACACTGTTCGATCGATAGCTTGTACAAAGCTAGGTTTTCTTAACGCAATGGCTAGTGTCTGCTTTGTTTCACCGTAAGTAACGACGAGTGACTTTTCAAAAAAGAGCATTTATTTTACGCGTTCAATATTTCAACTTTTTCATAATACGTTTAAAGTCAGACTAAAAAAAACCTTTTTGAAAAGTCGCTTTTCGCATTTGTTACTCTAATGCCTTTTGACCAAGCATTTAGCAAAAGCCTTTACATTACTACTCTACACTTTGCTCTTGTTGATCGAACCAATTGATGTTCGATAAATTGATCAAATGGCACTGGTTTCTGGTTTGATGATTGTCAAACATCCGTACACATGTACAAATATCTCTGCCGTTTGGCCGAAATGTTTTCGTTGAATGTATTATGCCCCTAATTTTCATTTACGAAAAGATATTTCTCTCAGCAGCGGTTTGCATTTTATTGTAGTTAAAATTTTAACAAAAAATTAACCTGCTTTTTGGGAAACTATGCTTTCGACCAAAAATATTTCGCCCTAACAGCAGGCACCGACAGAAATGGCATCTGTAAAGAGCACTCTACTACATGGTATTTGGGATCAACAATATCCATACTATCCATGATTTAAATGGTGTTCGGTGTAGTAAAGCCAATTTAGGCAGTTAGATGTTATGGTGTGTTAGCCAGAGGAGCTGTAGGTTCGAATCCTGCCTAATACCGACGATTTCTTTTCGCTTTAATATAGTGTGATAGCTTCTTAAACTTTGCCCAGAGCTGTTTCCGAGGGAACAAAGTTTACCGATCAATGTTTTTTTACGTACACAATATGCAGCTCTGAACTTGGCTTTGTTAATCTGTCGCTTGCAACATGCATGCTGCCTGTAAATTTGCCTGACAGATAACGTAAGTCTTATCAATACAAGTTATTTCGGTACGTTTGTGTCTCTAGTGTTAACTATCTTTAGATAAGTATTCATTTCCGGAAATACTTATTAACGTTTTGCGGTGTGGGTAGATAGATAAGCAGCACTGTGTTTTCGTTGACGACTTCTGGCCTTTGAAATTTAAGTTTTAGAGTTTTTAAAGTATAAAAGAATAAAATTATTTAATAGAACAAAGACGGTCAAAGGTTGTCAATATTTGGTTATGCATTACGATTGTTCGCTTCGATAATGATTATTAATTATCGATTTTAGATCGCATTTTTAAAGATATACGAATGTTGCCGACGCGCATGTTAGCGTATGTTTTTGTAAAATATTTATATCACTTACATCTAACTTTTTAATAGTCATCGTTAGACGTCACCTGTCTCGGTCAGTCTTATATGATGAACTAAAATGTAGGCAATAAAGGATTATAATTTATTTATCCATGAGCAGGTCTAAAATCGACAGACAACCGATGGCTATTAATAAAAAAGACTGTTCGAGTGTGTTTTATATCGGCATGCATTTTTAACTTCTGCTTACCTTAAATATATTTCTTTATAAGTACTTATTTATGTTTGATTAAGTTAAGTTTGTACATAATCCCTTTAAATGAATTACCAACTGTATTGATAGATTTGTTAATTGTATGAGAACAGCAAATTATATTCACAAATTAATTAATAATATTATTAATCTATAATAATTAGTAACATTATGATTAATTTTCACACATTTGATTTAAGAGGATTGTGAAGCTAAAAATTTCCATACAAACGTTTCTCTCCCCTTTAACCTAGTCCGATTTTTACTATTTTTGAATATGTTGTAGATATCATGAAAAAATATGACTGTATGAACCCTTTCCAAGAAAATATTTCTTAGAATGAAAAAACAAAAAAAAAACTGAAACGTACAGACTTAGTTCTTTATAATAACTACTACATATTCAAAAATCGTGGAAATTGGACTTGATTTAGAGGGTGAGAAACGTTATCACCCTGAGCTAAATTTGTATGTTTTTTTTTGACAGCTACGCGTGTTTAGCGGCGCTACACAATCCTCTTAGTTTTTTTTTTTCAAAATAACGTGCTTTAAAACTTTAATATGCATACTAATAAAATGCGCAAGTCAAATTACTAACAATCCTGACAGATAAAAAAAAAACATTTTTACCAACTTCAAATAATAATGTTCAACTGTATGTATGTTTTGTTCAATGACTTAGCTGTTACGTCACGAAGGGGATGGTAAGTGAAGATTTGTTCAAAATATATTATTTACACAATGTCCCGTCAATATGTCCATATTATCTACCTATCCCGTTGAATATCTAACAACGGTTCAGCGTAGCATTTCCAGCGCTGTAGAGTGCTACGAGTGCTACAACACTAGAGTAGTCATAGATTGGTACAGTGTTGAACTCTTTTTTTTTCATATGCTAAACTTCTCAAAACATGTCTTGGACGTTTCACAGGTTAGGCCATATTTACGTCCTTTGTATAACAGAAAATTCTCCAAAAAATGCTAAAAAAAGTTTTCAAAAAGAAAACATACTGATCGGAGCATTGGCAATTGCAGCATTTTTAATCGTTTATCTAATCGAATATTCTAGTTCCAACTGACAGATGTTCTCTATTTTGCCAGACTATACCATTTCCTTCGTGCATATAACGCGACGTTATACCTTAAAATTTCGCAACCATTTCCAGTTACTGTACATTTTGCATACCAAACTGAGCCATACTTGTTGTACATTAAATTATTGGTGTTTGACTTGGTGTGTCCGTCCAGGCGCCTTGAACGTGCCGGTGGGCGACGTGACCGAGCGCAAGGCGCTCCGATCAAAGCTCAAGTGCAAGAGCTTCAGGTGGTACCTGGAACACATCTACCCGGAGAGTCAGATGCCGCTGGACTATTATTATCTGGGAGAGGTAATTGGATATTTATAATAATGTAATTTTTTGGGTCAGGGTGCAATTCATTTCAGTTATTGGTTGGAGAAAAGTACAACTTTGAAAGAGGTACCTTACTTGGGAAAATATATTTACCCGTCGAGTACCATAAAGATTTTTGATCTACATCGCCCTATTAGTGTTTATCGTTGTCTAGTACAAGCCTAGAGTTTAGTTTCTGACTAGGTCAATTTGTGTGAGATGGTCCCCTATTATTTATTTATTAATAAAATTATTGATTGAAAAAAAAACCGGGTCGCTCCACGAGTTAAATAAAAACCTAGGGTTACGGAACCAGTAATGGACAAGGTCCAAAGATGGACACTTGATTCTTATTTTACAGAAGTTAAGGATTATTCATTTGTTTTGCAACAATCAATTTATTACGGATCGTATGAAATTTGAATTAAGAGTGAAGTGTCCATTACTGGTGCCTGTCAGCTAACAGTGTCCCTCATTGGTGCCATCGCCCTAACAAACATTTTGCAAAAATAGTTAGCGTTTATGTCTTTGCTTGAGAATCGTAATTATCATTAAAGGCATTCAACACTATTTTGAAATCAATTTCTAACTAAATCGGATGTTCAGATGGATAAGTTGTAGTAATTTTCGGATCAGTCAGTGAGCATGATCCTTCAAAATGGATTTGGATGACCATGTATTGTAAAAAAATATGTATACATCTCAGTTTCAATTTAATTGGACGTGTCACCGCATATACATCATGCAGGCTGACTGGCCGGATAATCTCTATTGTTAGATAGTTTAGATGAACGTTCAAAAACCCCAGGCATTGTATATTTTTATTTATTGTCATATTTATTGTGCCCGTGTGGTTGCCGGATTAGAATAGTGCCACTCCATGCCGTAAGAGACGACTAAGGGAATAAAGGCTTGTAGTACTGTTAGGCGATGGGCTTGCAACCTGTCACTAATACGCTGGTAAACATCTTAGCCTGATTGTGCAAAATGTGGTTACAGAATTATCAACAAGTTTTTAGAGTTGTTGGTAATTCTGTAGCTCTGCCTACCCCACTCTGGGAACGAAGGCGTGAGTTTATGTAAGTATGTATGTAATATAAAGTTAAAAGCAGACCTCCGTGTATCCGATTATTAACTGACAAATTGTTTTTTGCAAATTTCAGATACGTAACGCAGAGACGTCCAATTGTTTAGACACACTTGGCGGGAAAGCGGGTCAGCCGCTCGGCATGGGTTATTGCCATGGGATGGGGGGTAACCAGGTAAGTTAGAACACCGGTTATAGGGTAACTAGGCAGAGCAAGGCTCAAGATAACGCTGGTTAGGTTAGGTTAGGTAACGCTGGTTAGGAATACAGAAAGAAGAACCTTCTAATAATACGTGGTATTTTGAAGACTACTTTTTTAACAAGAGTACGTATATTGGGGTTACGGTCGAGACTCTTCACGAGTTGTTCACGACTTATTCGTCGATTTGATATCTCTTTTTATCTAGTATGCAACGATAGAGATGAACTGAGCGAAAAGTGACATACAAGATGTCTCTAACTTGGAATTTTCGATCCCAAGTTGAGCATTTCCTTCCGAAACCTCTCAGGATCTTTTCAGGATTGTTATACAGTGTGTTACCAGCACCCTGGCTTTTTTTAATAAACAAATTTTCAGGCTTTGTTAACTTTCTATCAAAATTTTAATTTCTAGCAATGTAAAGCACAGCAATTTGACAAGTGTAAATGACAGTCGACGGATACTTTGATTATTATGATTTGCCCCCGTACCACGACATGCCTTGTACTAAGCAACAGCGATTCTGATAACGATGAACACGCAGTACATGCACTACATTAAAAATGGACAGTATCTAAGAAAATTAATTGTGAAGTTGTTTTAATTATTTTTAATTGATAATACTTGCAAACAATTGCTAGAGCAACATATTATCGGCAGTTTTAATAAATACCCGCATGCCGGTAACACACTGTATGATAATCCTAACCTACTAAAAGGTTGTATAAAAAACTATACACTTTTGCACCTTATTTTAATAGAATACGGTGCAGAAGTGTACACATATATTTGTACTCGATTGTGCGCGTGTGACATATTACAGAGGCGATTAGTTCTCGCGCATAATTGAGTGTGTTCTAGCAACTTAAAATGAAGTGATTGTTGGCTAGTTTAGGATTAGGTTAATTTTTTTTTATTTCATTTTATTTATTTATTGGAGAAAAAAACGGATATAGACAACATACCGAATTTAGAATAATATGCTAAAGAGAAGTAATTAAAAAAATTCTAAATCCTAATACAATTCTCACTAAGGATTAATAGCTAGAAGTAAAGGTAGCGGTTACGGCTTTTACATAAGTAATTAGATTACGAACATAAATTGGCAACAGGACAGAGAATTAGGCTAAATATTCTAAATTATAATACAAAACACATTGATTAGTGACGGAATGAAACACAGGCTAGTTAGGCACTTAATTAATACAACACACACGACAATATTAACATTTGACAAACAAAAAAAACACGTCTAGATCATTTTGAGCATGTTATTCTACTTAGCTACTTTTGATGCTGACTGTACCTGGGCCCATAGACAAATATGGGACATAGAAAAATTTAAATTAGCGCTCGACGCGACCGTCTGACAGCTTATGTAAGTCCAACACAGTTAACGTTGATAACGAATCGGAATGCAGCTTGTCTAGGGCCACTGGTAGTTCAATGTACAGTCAACAGCAAAAGTAGGTGGACAGTCGCAGAGCTCAAAATTATCTAAACACGACTCTATTGTCAAGATAATAAGAATATGTGTAGAAAATATTGAGTTCCTTGTCTGTCCACCTACTTCTGCGGCTGCCATACATTTGGAGATTAGGCGGCGAAGTGTTAGAATAGAATAGAACATTTATTAGTAAGAAATATACATCGTCATTTTTAGAATTATGCGGTAAGTATAAACTAATTTCTATACATTCCATTTCAATATGTTTCATAATATTATTCAATATAAAGGATTACATTACATGATCTAAGTCTGGTGATTATATTAGTAGGTAAGCGTATTTTATGGGCTTTCGACACGTATACTCATCCGTCTAAGAAGTCCTTAACGGAGTAGAATGCTTTCTCAGTGCAGAATGATTTAAGTTTGTAAGTGAAGGAGCGCTCAGTCTGTGCCATGCGAATTGTTTCAGGCATTTTATTGTATATGCGCGCACCCATCACTCCCAGGGACTTTCCCGTCTTCTGCAGTCTGTGCTCGGGGACTGCCAGTCCCGGCTGCCTTCTTGCAGAGTAGCTGTGACCTACTGGGAACTCATTTAAGTTCCTTCTCACATATTTGCCTACCTCAAATATGTATAAAGAAGGTTAACTGAACTAAATCTTGCATACCCTTCTCTGCTCTCTAAAATAAATTCTTGCAAATAAATTCAGATTCTGATTATTTATAGCTACGTGAGATTGATGTAAGTTATATACACACGTACACGCTACATTATATAAAATAGTGAAACTAAGAGTTAAAAAAACTGACGATTTTTGTGTGAAAATTAATTTTCTTGTTACTGTAAATAAATATGTAAGACGTTTCAGTAAGTTAGCCGCACGGGCATTTTTATACGTCAAAAATCTACCAGCGCTTCCTAAGAGGGTACCACTGCTGACAAGAAGCGCCGCAAGAAACTCATCAGTCAGTCATTTTCTATCATATTATTATTTCCTGTACTGGGGTCATCTTTTTTGTTACTTTATATTTATGCAAAAATTTAACTAGCTAGCAGCTAAGTAAAATGATGAGATGTTGTCTTAAACTTGTCAGATGAACTTATCACTCTTTAACTATAACATTTTTTTTTTTATAAAATGTAATTAAAATAAATTGCAGTCTGCGCATGTCTACGTCGGACGCCAGGTATGAAAGTTTGAAGTCATAAAAACCGTAATTTTTTGGTCAACTTTAGAATCAATATCGTTTTGTAAATAATCCTATTAATAATTTCTTTGTTTCGGTCCGTAGATATTCATATGTTGGCCTAGGGTTAGCCCTTAATCTGTTAATCTAACACAAAGGACTTTGGCAGCCTTGAATCAAGTCTAGGCACAACCAACAGAGCTGAGTGATATGTCATAAAATAGACACTGCGTTTAGCCTGGTTCGTTGCCCAAAATGGACAAATATTTGTCTGGTGAGCGCCAGTGTTGGTTCCGGTGTATTGGGTGTTTTCTTTATATTTCAGTATGTATGTCTACACGTGTAAGACACTAGTACATTTTGATGCAAGTGCGGAAAGTCCCGAGGTGTCTTGGCGCAAGTTGCAAGCGAGGGACAAGCCTCGGGACGAAAAATGACAGTACCGCATGTGTATCAAACGAAGTTTTTTTAATACATTTGCGAAAAAAATACAATGAATCAAAAATAAAACAGTAATTCAAAGAGACAATTTTACTTAATCTGTCGGATAAAAATTCACAGTGCAATTTGAACAATTAGGGGTAAACCAATGAGAAATTAAAAAAAACGTAATATTCCGAAAAATCCAACTTTCCGCACGATATACAGCTACAAAAAGTACCACTTTCCGAGCAAATGTATTAAAAATATGTGTATCGTTCTCTAGTAGGTACCCATAACGCAAACCTTGAGCTTAGTTTGGGACTCTCTTTTGCGACCACGAAGTTAAATTCTATTGTAGAAAAAATAATGTTAATATGGAAAATGGGGTTACATCTGGTAATAAGTTTTGTTTTCGCATGTACAACCCCATTTTCCCTTACAACTAAAATATATTTTACAATAAAATTCAGCTTGGTGCCCATAATAGAAAATGTATCCTATTTAATTACATAACACTCACCTATGTTAGTTCTGGGCACATCATGACGCATGGTCTTTTAATTAAAAAAAATAAACTTTCTCACTCTATCCAACAACGAATAACATAGGGATATAACGGTTTGGAAACACGCATATACTTAATGTATATAACTTCAGTAAAATATTGGATTTAACCTCGTGGGTAGTTAGTTCGTAGAGGGCATTAGTTATTTAATTTATTGAGCAGGCGCCAAAGGGACGTTTGGTTGCAAAAATCGCGGACCGCGAAATTTTTGGTGATTTGTCTACCTGAGACCCTCGACCTTATAAAAAACCATATTGCCGCGCTCGCGCATGGTCCTTTGTCATTGAGTCCCCCACTCCGTCCCTTTACCGTTGCTCTAGTTTCGCTACGCGCAATTTTCTTGCTGTGGCGGTGAACAATTATTTCATGACACGACTGGCGTGCCTAACGCCATAGAAAATGATGGCACGCCTATTGTGCCCTTAGCTATCTGTTTTAATCGGTTTGAGTGGCTGATCTACGTGTTTTCCTTGAAACGTACGGGGGGGGAGAGGGACCACAAAACTGATTGGCCGCATCTGTTTATTGGGTGTCTGGGATCTATACAATATGTATCAGAAATCAGAATGCGGTCCGCAATTTCTACAAACAGAACTCCACTGAGCGTCCGCTCTATTAACGATGCATGGAACGTACCTGCTGTATATTAACGTGCGTTCTTTTATGTGGTACATTCGTATGCGACACTTGTTACCTTATTTAAATGGACATATCTTTTTACTTTTAATTATTAACTTTACGTACACATAAGTAAAAATAAGAATAATAAATGTCTGTATTAGGCTGCGGCTCCACTGAGGCGGAGACGAGCGGAGCGAAGCGGAGCTGTGCCAATATTAACCAATAGAAGGCGCATGCGGTCACGTCGAGCGCGCCTTGCGCACGTTAATTTAGATTCTATTGGCTAATATTGGCACAGCTCCTCTCCACTCCGCTCATCTCCGCCTCAGTGGAGCCGCAGCCTTAAACTTAATGTCATAATCGTTCAAAATGGCGGAAAGAAAAAACTTGGTGCGTATATTTAATCAACAAACTTGAACGTCGGCGATTTTAGTCAACCGTCAGTGACATCCGAGAGGCAGACATCAAATCATGTAGTGCTGCGCATAATCATCGTATCGATTTTAATATTATATTGACCACTTTATAGTGTTTCAAATATCGGAAGACGCTACATAAAATAAAGTAACGTCTTCGTAGATTGAAAACTTTTTTATAATATAAGTGATGATACTGCCACAGATAAGGGAACCGTCATTGCAGGTCATTATCTAGGTTTTTGGACGCATAATGTAGGTTTAAAACTTTGGTAAAGATAAAAAACAGCCTCCGTTTTCTAAAGGTATTAAAAGAGTTACTGACCTGCCCCCTTATTATGGTCGCTTTTATCGCGGTGTATAAAGCGTCCTCCTGTCTCGCTCTTACATAAAACGACCATAATAAGCCAGCTGGAAGTGTGTTTTTCACGCCACACATTGTCGTACAAAAAACAAAAATATACACAAATCTTGTATTTAATAAATAAACACTCTTGAAAATATAAACTTTAAAAAAAAAGACTTTTACCCGCCCACCTGCGTTTGCTATTAAGCTAGCATGCACCGCCCTGCAGTTTGTTAACGCCACCGCGAACAGACAAGAGCCAACATCGTCATTGATAAAACCGGAAACATATAGATCCCCTGGATACGTCTTAAAGATACAAGCAAAAGCCAGATGTGTCAGTGCTTGTAAGTACGTCCTCAAAGGTTTGTCTGCCTTTTGACAACACTGATGCCGTTCCGCTATTGCTTAAAATTTCGGATCTTATTAGTCACCGACAACTTAAGTAGATGGTCGAACTCCTTTCTTTGGTCATTTGGTATTAGATTATACATTGCATCATCCACTAAGGTCACCAAGTCACAAACTGTTCAACTTCACTTATGTAAACCAAACACTTTGCGTTACAAAACGACATATATTTTTTTCAATGGGTATTTTTATTTTTATATACAGACGTATTCTTGGGAAAAAAAAATTAAAGGAAGGAACTCTAATGTATCAGTTTAACCCGTAATCAATGTACTGCAATTCATAAAAATGGATACAGCAGCGTTGTTTACTGTGTTTATATACAAAAAAAACCTGAGCAAATATTTATGAACGACAGTAACGTGTTAAAAGTAAATTGGACACTTCGCCTATAATTATGTATGATTGTACGTGATTTTAACTGAAAATTCAAAGCAAAAACCAGGTGCAAGACCTGACTGATTAACTATTACCATCTCCGTTCGTCAACTTACCAATCAACATATCAAACGGTATAGTCGAGAACTGGAATATGTATACACTTTTGCACCTTTACCCATTTAAATAACGTGCAAAAGTGTATACATATCTTAGGCCACGACTGTACATTAGCTAATTTATTAACTCAACATAACAATCAACATTAATCGACCTTTTAAATGCCTCACTACCTAACTAGCCAACATCACAGTTATTTTATACATAAAACTTCCTTGAGACATAAACATATTAAACAGATCACAACGGGTTATACATGTAAATAATGTTGAAAAACCCGTTGTGATCACTTTAATATTACAGTTATTACTTATATTGGTCAACATCCCAATCGACGCTAGACAACATATCAATTCTTACATTATCCACTATCGGTTATTTTAGTAGTCACCATCACGGTTGATACATTAACATTAATCCACATCCCCATCAACTTTAGTCAAGACATAAGTTATTACATTAGATAACATCTCAGTTATTACTTTAGTCAACATATCAATTGTTACATTAGTCAACATCTCAGTTATTACATTAAATAACATCTCAGTTATTACTTTAGTCAACATATCAATTGTTACATTAGTCAACATCTCAGTTATTACATTAAATAACATCTCAGTTATTACTTTAGTCGACATATCAATTGTTACATTAGCCAACATCTCAGTTATTACATTAGATAACATCTTAGTTATTCAGTTATTACATTAAATAACATCTTAGTTATTATTTAAGTAAACATACCAATTGTTACATTAGCCAAAATCTCAGTTATTACATTAGATAACATCTCAGTTATTACTTTAGTCAACATATCAATTGTTACATAAGCCAAAATCTCAGTTGTTACATTAAATAACATCTTAATAATTACTTTCGTCAACATATCAATTGTTACATTAGCCAACATCTTAGTTATTACTTGAGTCAACATATCAATTGTCATTACGGACCCAAGGCTCCCCTGGAGGCCACCCCTGGTAGTGCCACACCAACGATTTCTATTTAAAAATCAATTGTAAGAGATTCGTCGGAGCTCCGGTATCGCAGAGCTCCTACTTCTGGATGTTTTGGCCCTTCGGGCCCTCTGAAGACCTAAGATAACCATAACCTGCCTCATATTTATGATACTAGGGGTGTCCCCCCAGGGGTGCCTTGGGTCCGGTACTTCAATTGTTACATTAGCCAGCATCTCAGTAGCTTTTGTAGTTAACATCTCAATTGTTTACATTAGTCAACATCCCAATCAACTTTGGTCAACACATTAGATATTACATTAGCCAACCCTACAGATTCTCCATTCTTGCCTTCGAGGAAAACGTGCTTATGTGGATAATAATTTTCTAAATTTAAGCAAAAGTTTGATGCTGATTTTGTTGTAAGCTTCCATACTGAGGATAGTAAAATTGCAGGTGTTTGCGTATACTAAGCGCAAACAGGTGATGTCGGACGACAACTGCCTGGACGCAGCGCATCCGCGCGGGCCCATCAAGTTGATCCGCTGCCACGGCATGCGTGGCAACCAGGAGTGGACTTACGACTCCAAGGTACATTTTTATTATTTTATTTGAGCCAGTTCCTTTGTTCCGTAGCGAAGAGAAAAAACATAGTACACTTTAAAATAACTTTTAATTGGACGAACCAGTTTGACAGATACAGTGTTGCCAGATATGTAAGAAATTTAATAGTAATGAGGAAATGTCGATATTTCAGTATCGACTGTCACGTTTGATTTTTATTGTCCAATACTGATTATGATTACCATCGGAAATGTCAGATCGTATTAAGTTATGATATGACATTTCAGACACACTCACACAGGTTAATTTATTATGTATACTATGCCATAAAAAAAAAACGATTCGTACAGCATTATACGTACTGTGGTTACAATTGTCCATGTTGACCTATGAAACTGGTTTTTCTTAATAAAAAATGTATTACATATATAAATTTAGGATCTTCGCCAAACTAATGTGTATTGCGCGCATTTAATACGTGGATAATTTGTGATCCTGAACAGTTGTTTGATATAATTAGCCCTGAAATATAATTCGCTATTGCAAGGTGAAATGAGTCTTCATTAGCGTCCATATTTCGCATAAATAATAGTTCACTACTTAGACCATCATGACGTCGACAGGCAAGCGATGTTTGTTCTGTCCGCCGAGCCATCTTTCTTCACCGCGTGCATTAAACTCTTTCCAGTGACTAACCCATAATACAGCTCTACTAACAATTGATTCACCGTACAATTGCTTATAGGTAACTTAATAATACAGCTAACTTTTTTGAGTTAAGCATCGAATTTTATTACTCTTGTTTAGGACTGAGTTTTCATTGCACTGTTTCCCATCCACAGTCGCGCACGATAAAGCACACAAACACGGGCATGTGTCTCGACAAGCCCGAGTCAGCAGATGTGTGGAAGCCTGTGTTACGCCCGTGCAACCGGTCGCGCGGGCAACAGTGGCTCATGCAGGTTGACTTCAAGTGGCAGGCGAGGCGCAACTCGAACGACAAGGATAGCTAGTCCCGCCCGCCTCGGACAAGGTGAGACAGATATATACAAATAGATACGCAATGTAGGCGTAACAGAAAAATTGTTTATCCCCTGCCCTTTACAAACCTTCCCTACAAGCGTGCACGTAGGGTCGTCCAAACTTGTTCTTTTATTTATCAAGCCTTATTATTATCTATGATTTACTAGAAGACGCCTGTGACTGTGTACGCGTGGAAATATGTTTATATTAAATAAAAATCCCAAAGTAATTGCCCATGTAATTGTAATTGTACATGGATATATTTATGGAGACGACATAAACATTATCTCTTTTTGGGCAAAACGGATTTGTTTCATACAAAATTATTTTTTAACTCGGCGACTATTTCTATCGACTGAAATCTTATTTTTTTTTTCAGAATCAACAACGACAGACCATAACAGTCTTCCCCTCGTTAGATATCAGATTTTATTCCTTATTCCTATATCTGAAATTTTATATCTATTAGATGTATCGACATTTGTGAAGTCCTGTGAATTGTTGACAATACATAAAGTATGCTGTAATAAGTTGTATCCCTATAAATATTGCTCAATCAATACCTATGTATTCGTTTGGTGTGTTGTAGAGTAAGTAATTTTATTGCGTTACTTGGAATTTAATAAGATCTTTGCGAATTGAACAATTATTGCGTTTGTCGTTGAACTGCTATTCCAGATGCGAGATTCGTTTTATTTAAGTACTTTCGTATTAAAACTGAAATTATTATTGCATTTGAACGATACTCTCTTCCATGACCGGTATTTATAACGTTTTAGAAGGTTTTAGCGCGTTAGAAACGAGTCGTTAAAGCCAACAAAGTTTATCGTGGCGTTTAGAATGGCCTTGACTGCAATGGAACCATTTTGTGTACGAACGTGACGTGGTGCCATCGTCATGCCTATTTTAACTACTCACGCACTGTGATTGACACCGGTACTCTGTTTGGGTTCCTAAATGTGCAATGGTAGATAAGAAAGGTTCCATTTTATGAGAACTAGTGTATCGTGTTTATGCTGGGGGTAATCCAGCGCTTCGTTACTAAAATTGTTTTTTTGTTGAAGAATAATCTGACGTTTGATGTAATAAATTATGTTTTGTAATTCGCCGGCGTAATCACTTATTATTAAATAGTAGGTTTATTTTTGTTTTATTTATTTTTTAACTTTAAAGCATATTTTATTAATTTCTGTAGCATTTGTTTCTGCTATCATTTTATATAAGTATTAGTGTGGAATCTGCGTCAGGTTCTACAAGTTATATCTCTTATATTCTGATGTTTTTTTTTTCTTTGCCGTTTGATTTCTTTGCCTATCTACGAATTTCTTTATCAATTTCAGATTATTCCTCGGATTAAAAGCGATTTTGTAATGAGGAAATTAAAATAAAAGTAAATAATTGTATCGTTTTGGAATTGTAATTGCGTATCTATTATCTTAATTGCGGTGCTAACTAACGACTTTGCCACTAGGTATACAATTGTCTTAATAGTTTATTTTATGTATCGGTTAAGACGGCTAGCGGCACACTTTGTGCCATATATATTGCCAGACAGCCGTAAGTTTGCCACAAAATACCTTATTCTTTTAGCAAAAATTATAACTTAAGGAACCTAGTAAAGTTATCTTTCATTTTATCTTTTATTTTTCTGATGGGCTGACCCTTGCTTTGATTGGTAACAGCTTTTTCTAACAGTTATTCAAATATCAACTTGAAGATTAACAATGAGCTAATAACTCATTAAATCGTAGGTTCATGTTGCCTGGGAAAACTTGATGTTTTAAACAACGTGCTATTATTTTATTGTGCAATCGTTGGATCACTGTTAGAAAACTGTTCTTGCATCTTTCAGTAATGGGATTTGCTCAATGTTACAAATTTTTACTTATGTTATGTACACTTATACCTTCGCCTATACTCGAGTTTGTTGTGATATCCTGTCTCGCGGAGTATTATGCGTTTTAATCGTATTGTTAGGTTTCAAGTGTGAGATTATAGGTAAGGACATTGATGAAACTAACACCGTGCTATTTATAGCCATTCAATATCTCGACAAGGTTTACTTATTATAATTCTTATTTCTTTAAATTTAAGGATCAAGAAAGTAAATTTGATTTACTTCGCAGACTCGATGTGCATGGAGATGACACCTGTGACTAGATTTTGTTCGTAAATATAATAACTGTTGCCTTGTTTTTATTAGGTCTCAAATAAATTCACGTTGTTGAATATGAATCTTTGTATAAATATTTTAGTGCATATCTTATGTAGAGTGAAAAGGTTTGATGGAATTGCCTTCGTCATATTTTTCCTAAATGAAGTAGACATTTCTATTGTAGCGTAGAGTAAACATAGGCTCGTTTTTCACGTATTTTCCTGTTTAATACTAATATATTATTATAATCGGGCCCCTAACAACGAAATTATATTAATGTTTTTTTTTATTGATTGTATTATACAAGGGACAGTAGGATGATGTCTATTAGTTCCATTTCGCTTTTAATATTAGCAATAATCTTTATAAATAATGGTCAAATCGAGGGCCATTTTAGTCCTCTCTTTGCCGAATTATGTGTATTAATATGTAAAGCATTTATATTCAAGATTATGAAAATATTTATTTTAGTGTATTACATCACAAAGTATATGTTGATAATGATTTTAGCGAGAATCGGTTGGTAGTTTTAAACTGTAAATGGGATGCACCTAAAACAAAACGGTTTTTTTTTAACCCACAATCATAGCCTATTATATGAGTAGAATTGGTTGCTTTTTTATGATTGAAGTGCTATTGATAGTTTCAATATATGACATGGGGAAGGGACACGGTTTGTATTTTTTTATATATTGAATGTTGATGGGCTTGCAACCTGTCACTAATACGCTGGTAAACATCTTAGCCTAATTGTGTAAATTGTGGTTATAGAATTATCAACAAGTTTTTAGAGATGTTTGTAATTCTGTAGCTCTGCCTACCCCACTCTGGGAACGAAGGCGTGAGATTATGTATGTATGTATGTATGTTGATGTAACATTTATAAAGAACGCATTGCTTCATTTTAATATAATTCCGTAATTATCACATATTTAAAACCCACATGGGGATTGACATAACGTCATGTCATTTAATGGTGAAATTTAAGCCATGACATTAAGGAATAAAGTAATAATTGTCTTAGCAAATCGTTTCATGGGCTAAAATGTATTAAAGTTTTTTTTAAATTATTTATTTAAAAAAAAACAGGTGTATCCCAACTTGGAAAATCATGGTATTTTATGTAAGTACGAAATTAAAAACAGTATACAGTTTACAATTTTTTGAATCTTCTTAAGAGCATTCATTCCATATGATTCAGTTAAGCTGGTAAAATGTTTAAAACAATCAAATTATCGTCGGCTAATACCTATACTATTACCTAATTGAAATTATAACGTTTTTAATACACGACTTCTCACCTCCCCTTTTTAATTTTACACAATTTACGCAGACATTACTGTAAACTCGACTCAAACTCATATTACTTAATTAGTAAATTAGCCACGTCGGTATATGTAATGAAATTAAATGCGTTAAGAAGATTGTGAAGCTCCGGGCGATATCGTTTCTCACCCTCTAAATCAAGTCAGTTTTTTAAATATGTTGTAGTTATTATGAAACACTAGGTTTTTACGTTTTTTCATATTTTTTTCAAGAAATATTTTCTTGGAATGGAAAACATACAGACCTATACCTTGTTCGGATAGGTATTTAACAAAATGTAAACAAAACAACCACGTGACATAGCCGGTCAGCCTATATAAGCTATCTCCAAACCAAATTTCATTCAAATCGGTGCCGCTGTTTAGCTGTGAAATCGTTACAAACAAACACAGTTTCATTCACATTTATAATATTGGTATAGATAGTTTCGAACCCTTGAATAGTATTGCGAAAGAACCTATACTTCGTTGGGATAGGTATAAACTAAATGTAAACAAAAAAACCACGTGACATAGCTGGTCAGCTAATAGGAGCAGAACACTGATACGTCAAGCTCGCCCAAACAGTTTTGATTGGCTGTTGAACGGAGCCACGTGGGTTGGTTTGTTCACATTTAGTTAAATACCTATCCGAACAAGGTATAGTTTTTCATAACATCTACAACATATTTAAAAATCATAAAAATCGTACCAGTTATGGAACATTTCAGGTTCACAATCTTCTGAAATTGCGTACAAGCCAAGTTTAATTTGACATTTCAGACGTTGCCAGTACGACGTAATCATATGCAATAAACGCTCTTTAAATAATGAAAACCATGTAACCTGTATACATGTTGTTCGAATAAACTGAACCAACCAGATACTGCCCATAAACATTTCTATTGAGGATTAGGTTATTTGTTTGTGTTTCATTATTATGTTGTATTTTTTTATAAAACAGATAGAAAAAGAGTTAGACAGGATGTATTTTTTGTAAATAAGTATATTGTGTGAGGATTCGTCCAATTGATAATAAAGCGTGTAATGAGGTCGTTGCCTCCGATGGAAAGCATTTATTTAACTTAGGTGAAACGACTGCAATTGTTAAGCGTTAAAACGTAACAACCATATAATCGTTAGATATTTGGTTACACTGTTAGTGAAAATGGAGCACGATTCTTATAAATGACTGAACAACGCTATCAAACGTGCGATTTAATTCTGAGTTTTTTTTGTTTCGGTCCAATCATGTAAGTCGATTTTAAACCAGTACTATATAATAGAATTTCCTAATAACCTTCGAAAGTTATTCGACTCGTGATCGTAAGGTACCGTGTTTAATTTAAACCCCAGCGGTTGCCATATATATCAGTGAGTTATTTTTAACTTAAGAACTTTACCCGAAGAAGTAGGTATATTTTATACGAATTGGCCCATCTGTACATACAAAGATATGAGATCGAACTGAGATCTGTTATGCCCTCCTAAGCCAATAACCAGAATCCCAAATTCAATTAAAAAAAACAGTTTTAAGCCGTCTTCTTTTAGTAATTAGGTTGATATTGCTATATGAGTTGTCTGAGATACTTTCTATATTGAGGGATCCTGATATTATATTGATGGATGAAGGCACACTTTGGGCGATTTGCAGTATAAATATCAACGAGAAAAATACAATATAGATATACAAATAGATACTAAATATCCACATTTAGCCAGTAACCACCTGTTTCTATTACGTGATGTTTGTAAAATTCATTTAGTAATACTCCGATTGATATTTTAATTTGCATATATGTTTTGTCATGAAATCGCACGTGTGATAGCGATATCTGCTTAACACTTGATTTGATAACATTGTTGGTCGTTGTAGAAAGAACTACGGACTCCTAGTTAACTGTAATGAATTGAATAAACATAATCACTGTAAAAAAATGCATTTAAACACCGAAACATGCGTAAACCAACAAAAAGGTCATAACTTTATAAGCTAATGCAATACAGCGTGCATAGTCTGCATATTTTAAAAATGTAACGTATTTTTATTGGTCGGGGACTAGACGAAGTAAGTCAGTTGAGCGACAATGATACTTGTTATATTGGGTACTCAATATTGCCATCGATAGATGCTCAACACTTATTTCCAATTATAATAATATTTTCAATCCACGAACTTCACCACATTACCTAATTGTACGTACTATCGAGGAATTTAAATGTTTAGCGGGTTGATGCCTTACGTAAATTTGCCGGTATGTTTCATAACGGGAAAAGTATAACACGGCTAATTTACGTAGTATGTCGAATTGATAAACATTCAAATTCCTTGATGGTACATTGATGCCACCGTTGACGCGCCAAGGTGGATTAAAGATATTATAGTCCTACCAGGTTGAAATGGCTACGGTGCACGGGGTGCGTGAGTTAACTGGTTGTAATATTATAGTACCCTAATTGCGATGCCGTCGTTCCACTTTCAGATCGAATCTCATTGCATTGTTCGGTTAATAACGAGTGCCAAAATCGCCGTTTAATTTTAACTTAATAATATTGTAACACGTGACACCATTCCAACTGAAGTTTAATAATATTATATTGTGACTATTGAAAATTAAATATTTGGACTGAATTTTATGTTTTGTTTTATTGTTACAAAATCAACATTTATTTACATCACAACAGGGATGTCGACCGACAGGATAATTCTTTCTATTTTATTTGATTTGAAAACCAAGGTAAGTGTATATTATTTCAGGGTGTGTTCATATTTTCCGAAAATATTTTTTTGTTTAGTAATAAGTGGAGAAAATTGCGGTTGGGAGAAATCCGGATATGCAACTAAAAAAATTATGAACCCCATGCAGGCTACTGGGAAAATAGAGGAGTGAAAAAAATTAAACCTGGAAAAAATCGGAAATTGTGGGCCCACTATTATTTATGAAGCACGACCGACCGAAATACCGCACCTAGTTTTTGTTAACATAAAAAAATCATGATATTTTTTTGTGTTTGGGGTTGTATTCCGTAGTTAGAGTATTTAAAATATTTAATTTCCTTTAATTAGTAGATACTTAGACAGCTTGATCAACATTAGTCGATATCCTTATTGTTACATTAGTCAACATCCTGGTTACATTAGTCATCATCTTCAATGGTTACGCTATATTAGTTAACAGCTTAACCCTTTTCCAGGCATAGTAAATTTCATCGACCACATTCATGTCGCTCAAAATTGAACTTAACTACCTACATTTTATGACACAAATCTAATGGAACTTTCCTGAAATATGACTCATGGATCAGTATTCTTCAGGAAGTTACGAATTCGTGGCTCTATTCCATTTCTTGCTTATATCCTTACTTTAGCAAGGCCTGGAAAAGGGTTAAATGGTCACCTATAGGTGAATTGCAAAAATATTGTACATAGTTAAGGAGTTAATTGAGATGACGTTAAATTTCTTCCATTGTTTTTCCTTTGTGTAACGAAAATTATCCATATTCTTATATGACTAATCTTCGTTACACAAAGGAAAAAGTTAAGGATTGTTAAGGATTTTTTAATTGAGCTTTTAACTATGTATAATATTTTTGCAATCCACCCTATGGTAGATCACATCTTAATTGTTACATTAGTCAACAGTTTAAAGGTTTTACGAATCAATGGTTACATTAGTCAGCATCCAGATTGCAACATTTATCCCATACTTTAATAATTTAAATAAAAACCATTACTACAGCGATAATTTTAGGATTT
Source organism: Acleris literana (assembly GCA_946894065.1). NCBI lineage: Eukaryota > Metazoa > Arthropoda > Insecta > Lepidoptera > Tortricidae > Acleris > Acleris literana. Next base: position 12,530,861 of record OX335684.1, on the reverse strand, counting down.
CATTTGATGTTATTTTGTTCTAACGCCCAATTCCAACTTCCAACAACAACCTCTTTGCACTTATTTTGTAATCATATTGACGTTTCAGTACCTAGCTCTTACTGTCAAGCAATAAGCAAGATGGGCTTATCAAAGTGAAAGAGATCCTCTGTAAGCCCAGACCAAGTTACATTTTATCAAACCAGACGTACCTATTTAGATACATTATATTATGTATGTCCTTTAGCTCAAACTTTAAAGTGTACTAGTAGCCCAGTCTATAACGACATCATAGATCGCAAACGCGCATGTGACTACCATTTTTTTAAATGTTGTTTGGTCCCTTGAGAGTACTTTATACCCAAGTTTGGGACCTTGAAAACCCTGTGCTACCCCCATGGTGCTCGAAAAACTGCGAAATTTTGGCACTTATTTCAGTTTTTTCGAAAAAATTACCCTTAGGAAGCGTTTTTCAAGAATCTTTGGTTGTACTTTAATAAAGATAACTAAATTTGCTACAATTTGAGCGTAATCTGAGCTCAATATCGGCCAAACCCTATATTCAAACCGCGGATAGATAAGCCTTACTACGGGTTAAAATTTGACATTTGCCCATACAAAATGTGTCAAATTTCAATCCGAAGTAAGCCTATCTATCCGCGGTTTGAATATTGGGTTCCGACATATGTCCATTGTTTGCGGAGATACAGCAAGTTACAGTTTAGAGAAGTTTTTTCGAAAAAACTGAAACAAGTGCCAAAAATTCGCAGTTTTTCGAGCACCATGGGGGTAGCACAGGGTTTTTGGGGTTGCAAACTTGGATGTTAAATACTCACAACGGACCTAAAAACATATAAGCAAATCGTAGCTTTACATGCGGGTTTACGATGTTTGCCTTTTTTGTGTTGTTATAGACTGGGCTATAGGTGTACCTACTCGTACTTCAACTTTTTGCAAGTTTAATTAGCTATAATGTAATATAATAAGTAATACCTAATGCTGGTATTTTTCCCTGAGTCTTGTATATTTTTCTCTACATAAGTATGTTAATCGTTTTCTATTATCCATAGTATACAAGCCTACAGCTTACTTGGGACTTTGTAAATTTGTGTTAGAGTGCCCTTTGATAGTTACTATTTATTTATAATTTAGGTTACCTACTCTAATCTAAATTCGTAGGGTTTGATATAATGTAACTTGGTCCGGCTTACTAAGCTTCGACGCTGATTTGGTGTATTATTTCAGGTGTTTTTGTTTAATAAGCGTGATCAGGTGCGGTCTGATGACAACTGCCTAGACTCAGAGGACCTGCGCGCGCCCGTCAAAATGTTCCTCTGCCATCCCTATGGCGGCAACATGGCATGGACCTACGACTATAAGGTCTTATCTTAACTTATATTTTTGCCCCGCTGCGGGGCAAAAGCTCTCTAGTCTCTCTACAATTCTGCCGTAATACCGAAGAAGGCGGCTATCTCCTCAATGGGTCTCGTGTAGAGATTATTTTAAGAAATTAGGAATTCTGACGGTACCTAGCTTATATGTCTTAATTTTGCTCACTGAGTCCCTTAAAAATAATTCAATGATAGAGACTTCAGAAGAACAAGACTTACGACTACTTACACGTACAAAAAACAAAAGGTACAACTTCTGTCCGAGGCTTAAGATTGCAGTGCATTGTGCTAGTCATCAAGCTGTGAAACTATATAATAAACTACCTTCAGATCTAAAAATTATTACGAACAAATCGATCTTCCATAGAAAATTAAAAAACTTTTTGTTACGGGGATGTTTCTACAGTATTGAGGAGATATTTAGAGATACATAAAATACTAACTAATTTGTTATTTAATAAGAGAGTGCACTAAGAATGTATTTCTGTGTTTCTTGTCTCCGTTTTATTATGTCCTATGACATGTGTGACGAGAGTTAGTTTTAAGAATAATTAATATTATTTAATGTACAATTACATATTTCAAACACAATATTTGTATTGTTTATGAATAAATGCTATGAACTATGAACTATGAACTGGGGTTATTCCCACTACCACCAATTTGTTACCACTGGTAACAGTTTGGACTTTTTTTCTCATCGTTTACCACTAATTTACTCGGTGGTAACAACTGGGAATATTTTTCCCCTTTGTTACCACTAAAATATTTGGTGATAACTAATGGGAAAAAAACTCCCAGTAGTTAGTGGTAGCAAATGGGTGGTAACAGTAAGAATAGCCTAATTTTTTACAGCGTTTGCTTCTTGGTTAGAATTTGACTGGTGGCTCACTCTAACTTTTAGGTTAGAAAAATACAGCAAATTTGTACTTCTTAGCTTAATATTAGCTCTGTTTAAAATAGATCTTAAGTTTCGCACTTAAACTATTTTGACCAGAGCAAATTTTATTTGACCTTATCAGCTAGGATTGCAGTCTAGTTAGATAATAAAATTCGGTAAGCAATATGTACCTACATTTACCTACCTATTTTAAATTATGAAGGATTGAGGCTAAATTCTACTACTCTACCAGACGACGGATGAAATCGCACCATACCGGGGCACCCTATTCCTTTTTTGCTACGCAAACCTTAAATAATAATAAAAAAATAAAACTTTCCTTTCTCACCTAAGTTATGCTACCTGCTTATGATCCTAATCGCAATGATTTTTAACTGTAGGTAGCTACTAGATATTACTGTGTCCAATCTAATTCCAATTTTATTCGCAGACACTTGCAATAAAGCACATTAAAACGGGAAGGTGTCTCGACAATCTTATCATGAGGAAGAATCTTGCGTTGCGTGCGTGCAACGGGAAGCGCGGGCAACAGTGGCTCCTTGACAATAACTTCAAGTGGCAGTCACAGTACCATATAGGTAGGTACTCGACAAAACGAGACGGCTAGTCTCGCCCGCTTTCGTCATAGTAGTTTACGTGACGGTTGCGTAATGACAGGCATTACAACATGAGTGTGGTTTATAAAACGAGCCGCAACAAGTGTTGTAATGCTAATTACGCAGAGTCTCGTACAATACTTTATCTACACACATATTATAAGTACTCTAAGATGGGTTCAGAAGCCGAAAGGCAAATGACCAGCGGCGCATTACCTTACCTGTGGTAGTAGGTGACAGTGATGACAGCTGTAACGTAATTTTGAAATTACGTTTTCGAATATTGTAAGGTAATATTATGAGATCCAAATTTGGAACATCTTCCAAAATTAACAGCTATCATCGCTGTCACCTACTACCACAGGTAATGCTGGTCATTTCCTACGGGTTTTGAACGCATAATAGAGGACTTATGATATGAGTGTAGATAAAGGTTTTTTATTCCGACGAGTAAGAGAACGAGCACACAGGCCACCTGAGGCCCGTTTCACGAAGCTACAAGTTACAAATTGCAAGCGGAAGTCTCTTTCTAACTCCTTTTGCTAGAAAGAGAGTTCCGCTTGTAATTTGTAACTTGTAGCTTCGTGAAACGGGCCACTGATGGTAAGTGGGAACTGAGCCCCTAAGACATTGGCATTCTCGTAACTACAATCACAAGACTGCAATCCTAAGAACTAAGATGGAATCCATCTATGCTAGTAATTGCACCGGTTGCCTTATCCTCATACCGAAACACAGCAATGCGAACACTGCTGCTTGGCGGTAGGTATACGATGGTTGTAGCGATCCGGACAAACCCTTTTTTTTTTTTTTTTTTTTTTTTTTTTTTTTTTTTTTTTTTTTTTTTTTTTTTGACAGGGTGGAAAATGCTTTATGCATTTCCCTCACCATGGGAGTGGCGAGGAGATATGTGGGACTCACCCCGTCACCCCCCCTCCGAATGAGAGGGGGCATCGGAGCGCAACCCACTAAAAACCACCCTGGCGTACCCCCCTGCCGGATTGGCAAGACGCCGTGGAACCCGCCAAAGCTTTCTCCACGACGTCTACCGGCCGCCCCAGCCATTTGCCGGGGCTTCCCGCGTCGAGGGAGAGAGAGGCCGAGTACGCGTGGCCCCTCTCCCAGACCGCCCAGTGGCTAGCCTACGGCGGGCGAGGGACTCCCATCCCCCACCCGCAGCCACTAAGGGTTGAGGCGAGCGGCAAAACGCCGCCGCCTCACCCCCCGCCGTCTACGCCGGAGCGGATGCGCGTGAGGAGACTCCTCGCGCTCACGCTCCGAGGCCTCCTTCTGCGAGATGACACACTCGCAGAAGGAGGCCACAGCCCTCCAGGACCCGTCGCTGCACAGCATTGCAGACACAACGCTGTGCAGGGAGAGGTCCTGTCGCCCTATGGCCAGTGCCATAGTGCGGCGCTCCGCACTCCACCGGCTGCACACTTCGAGGGTGTGCTGAGCCGTGTCGTCCGGATCGCCGCACTCATGGCACTGCGGACCGGGCTCCCTCCCAATGTTGTGCAGGTAATGACCGAAGCATCCGTGTCCGGTCAATACCTGCACAAGCCGGTATGATGTAGCACCGACTGCCCTCCCCAACCAGGTGTCAAGCGACGGGAGGATCGCCCCTATGGTCCGGGTTCCATAGGGGGCGTCCTCCAGGTTGACTTTCCACCTGTCCCGCAGTCGGCGCTCCATCATCCGGCGCGTCTCCTCAACCTCCTCAGGGTCCGGGCGTTCTCCCCTCGCCCGGGCCCTGGACCTAACTGCATAGGTCTCTGCCTGCACCTCTGCGTCCAACTCCCAGGGCGGGGTGCAGGCGAGGAGGCAGGCCGCGGCGTGGGCCACCGTCATATAGGCCCTCACAATTCGGAGGGCCACCACCCGCTGTGGCCTCTGTAGCAGGGCCCTGTTCCGGGCGGACAGCTTGTCCGCCCAGATGGGGGCCCCGTACAGAGCCATGCTCCTTGTAACGCCGGCATATAGCCGGCGGCACAAGGAGCCCGGCCCACCCACGTTCGGCAGAAGCCGACCCAGCGCCGACGCGGCGCCCACAATTCGGGGAGCTAACTGTGAAAAGTGCTCCCCGAAATTCCAGCGTCGGTCCAGGACAAGCCCCAGATATTTTATATGGGGCTTGATCGGGACCGACTCCCCCCCCAAGGTGAGCGCCGCGCCCGCTGGCAGCCTCCACCCCCGCCCCCCGAAAACTATCGCCTCAGTCTTCGGGAGGGCCACCCTCAGGCCGAGCCGACCAATCCGGTAAATGGTCAGCTCGGCCGCCGCTTCCGCCCGGCACAGCGCCTCCCTCATGTCGGTCCCACGCACGGCCACCATGGTGTCATCTGCATAGCAGATGGTGGCCGTCCGTGGGAGCAACTCCCCCCTGATGGCCCAATCGTACCCTAGGTTCCATAGAAGCGGACCGAGCACGGAACCTTGGGGTACGCCACAGGCCATCTCCGTCGACCCCCGTCGACCGTCCCTCTGCTCATAGAGCACTACCCGCTCGGTGAGGTAGTGCTCTATGATCCGCCGCAGGTAGGGAGGCACTTGATGGTAAATTAGTGCCTCCCTTATCACCCCATAGGGGAGGGTGCCAAACGCGTTGGCGATGTCCAACGACACCGCCACCACACCCTCCCCTCTGCTCGACGCGTACTCACAGAAGTCCCTAAGGGACTTCAGCGCGTCGAGCGTAGACCGCCCTTCCCTAAACCCGAACTGTCTGTCTGAGACGTTCGGGCCGGCGGTCTCCAAGTGTTGCTGGATCCTGTAGGCCAGGATCCTCTCCATCATCTTCCCGGCCTCATCCAGCAGCACTATGGGGCGATAGGCAGAAGGACTGTCGGGGGGTCGACCCTCTTTTCGGAGGAGGCAGAGCCTCCCCTCCTTCCACACCCTCGGGAACCGTCCCTCCCTCAGGCAGTCGTCCATCAACTGCCTGAGTCGGTCCCCGAGGTGTTTAAGGGCGATGGGGAGCACCTTACCCGGTACTCCGTCGGGCCCCGGGGCTTTCTTGCAGCCCCGGAGCCGGTCCACCGCCCTGTCGAACTCGTCATCGCTTACCGGCACGATGGCGAGTTCGAGTGGGTCCTCCAAGTCCCCCGGTGGCTCGGTCATCACCGGGGGAGTTATCGAGGGAGCTGCCGGAAACAGTCCCTCGATGACCCTCCTCAGGAGGGGGGGCTCCAAGGAGTCCATGGGGGGGGCGGTGCGCATTTTGTTGCGCACCACCCTGTACGGCCTCCCCCACGGATCCCCGTCCAGCGTGGCCAAGAATGACTCGTGTGCGTCATCCTTGGCCTTCGCTATGGACAGGACGAGGGCCCCCTTGGCTTCTTTGAGGGCCTCGTAGAGCCCCTCCTCCTCCTCGGCGGTGTGCCGCCTGCGCCTACAGTGTTGGTAGGCGCGGCGGGCACTGTTACTGGTGGTCCGCAGGGCCGCAATATCTGCGGACCACCAGTATACCTTCCTCCGGGCAAAGAGGCGCCTCGCCCGGGGCATGGCGGCTCCGCAGACGGCCTGTAACGCCGAGCGGAACCGGCTGGCCCTCTCCTCCACACCCAAGGCGGCGGGTGGGGCAGCACACCATGCCTCCACCATCGCCGCCTCGTCCGCCTTGGCCCTGTCCAGAAGGGACAGGGACCACTTGGGGAACTCCTCCGCCCCCCCTCTACGCCCCCCCCCTGGGATGGGTGGCGGCTGGCCCCCTCTTGTGGAGACCCTCAATCTGATGTACAGATGGTCAGAGAGGGTCTCCACGTCCTCCAGGACACGCCAACCCGTTAGGCGTGCGGCAATGGCAGGGGTCGCGAACGTTACGTCCACGATGGACCCCCCCTGCCGCCGCACGCAAGTGTTGGCGCTGCCCTGGTTTAGGACCACTAGGCCCGTTGCCGCCACCCAATCCCTCAGCACACCCCCGCGCGCGTCCGTTATGGGGGAACCCCACGCCGCGCTTTTGGCGTTGAGGTCCCCCAGGACTATTATTTGGCGCGGGGCCGCCCTCCGCACGACCCCCCCCAGGACCCCCAGGAAGACCTCGAAGGCGGCCAGCGGCCTATTGGGGGAGAAGTACACCGCAACAAGTACGGTGTCACTCCCCCATTTGGCCGCCACAAACCCTGGGCCGCCCTCTAACCTGATAAGGTGGGGACCGTTGCCGACCGCCGGCACAACCACGGCAACCCACTCGTCCGTCGACCCTACCCAATTGGGTAGGGGAGGGACGAAGTAGGGCTCCGCCACCACCGCAACGTCAATCGACCACTCCGCCATAGCTTGCATGAGCAAGTCTTGTGCTCTGGCGGAGTGATTGACGTTGACCTGCAGGAGCTCTAAATGGTGTGCTGGCATTTAGAGCTCCATGCGGGTCACTTCGATGGCCCGGCCGGCGGCTGCTTCCGCGGGGGCGTCTGTACTCGGAACGGGGGGGCGGGGCCGCTGCGGCCTCGTCTCCCTTCCCTTCGTTACTGGGGGGAAACAATTCTTCCCCCCCAGCATGTGCTTGGCCGGGAGTTTGGCCTGGTGGCACACGGCACACCACGCCTTCTCCCAGCACTCCCCCATTTTGTGCCCCTCCTTGCTGCACCGGAAGCAGTAATTGCTCCGGTCTATTTTGGAGGGGCACAGCTCCCTCGAGTGGCCGACACCGTAGCACTTGAAGCACCTCATCGGTGTCGGCCCCACTGTCGTGACCCTGGCGGAGGCCCAGCCCACCAGGATCCTGCCAGCCTTTTGAAGGGCCACCGCAGCCAGCACTGGGCACTGGACCAAAACTGACCCAGTGCCATCGTAAAGGGCGCGGACGGCCCCCACCTTCACCTGCGCCGGCAGGCACGCTCCCGCCGCGGCGACGGCCTGGGCCACCGACTCCTTCGTGGCCGACTCGTCCAGGCCGGCGATTTGGATGCCGGCCATTTTGACGGGGCGGCTCACGTCGGCGTCATCGCCGACTATCCCCTGCAGCTTGGCTGCCAGGGTGTCGGCGATTTCGTGGCCCTTCTCCCCTGGGACCTCGATGACTCGGGACCCCGTCATCGAGGTCCTGACCCTCACGCTCTGCAGGCCCACCTCCTTGAGGCTAAGGCCGTTGATGGCCTTAGCCATGGTGGCCTGCAGAGTGGTGGTGGCCCCCGGCTTGAGGGAGACCACCACTGCCGCCGTCTTGGGGACGGACAGCTTCACGGATCTGGGCCCGGTCGCCGCCTTCCCGGCCTTCTTGCTAGGGGGTGGGGGGGGGGCCTTGGCTTTCCCCTTCCCCTTCTTCTTCACCACCTGCGACCACGACATCTGCGTGGGCGGAGGTGGCGTTTGGGCCGAGGGGCCGGGTCCTCCCTCCGAGGGCCGAAGGGCTCTCGGGGCCGGGGCAGCCTTGGCGGCCTTAGCGGGCTTCCTGGGGGCCTGAACAGGGGCAGGGGGTGGAGCCGCCGCCTTCTTGGCCACCTTTGTTTTCGGCTGCCCATCGCCTAGTCTGGCCCTGGCTACTGGCTCAAGAGCTTTAACCAGGGCCGGAGGCGGCGGGGCAGGCCCAGCAACCTTCCGCTGGGGGGGGGCGGGGGCCGCCACAGCGGGCTTTACGGCCCGCTTGTCGTGCGCCAACGGGGGGCGGAGGATGGGCTCCGCCGGGAGGCGCCTGCTCACCTCCTCTATCCTATCATTAACCATCCTCCCGAGGCTGAGGAACAGGTCTCGCTTCATCTCCTCGATGGCCTCGGTCAGTTCGGCGGTGCCGAACTGCAGGGCGGCAGCAACGGGCGCCGGAGCAGCCGGGATCTCCCGCTCACTGAAGGCGGTGCGGAGCGCCTTCAATTCCGCCGAGTTGAGAGCGAGTTGCTCCCGCATCCTTTTGTTATCCGCTTTCAGGATGCGGATCTCCTCGCTCTCGGACCTGGCCGCCTCGACCTCGTCCATCGACCCCAGAATGGTGTGGCAGGCCCGGTTCATCCGCCCCCATATCTCCCCCTTAAGGTTGCCGGATACCCTAGCTGCCTCGAGGATATCCCTCGCCGCCATACGGGTGGCGTCTATTGGGTCAGCCTCCTGCCGACCCTCTAGGCCATCCATGGGCTCGGGGGAACGCGAGGCCGATCGGGAACGCGAAACCGAGCGAGAGCGCGAGACCGAGCGAGAGCGATTGCCACCCTTGGCTTCGGCACCTTCCCCCTTCCTTCCCCCCTTTCCACCCTTGGGGCGGAGTTCGGGAAAGTCCCTCCTGTACTTGGCGGCAGGATCAGGATCAGCTCCCTCCTCGAAATGAGGCTCGAGCTGATAGAGCTTTGCTCTCAACCTTGCCGCCGCCAAGCCCGCGTAAGCCCCCTTGGGCTTCCCCCTCGCCGCCGAGTTGACCTTAGGCCCCTGAGGAGGCTTGGGGTCATCCGACCTATTTGTGTGCGCCCTTTTGCAGGTCGAAGGGATGAGAATCTCTTCGACCTCAATGACGCCGTCATCCCCGGAGTCGGAACCTGAAGTAGTTCCCCCCCCCTCCGGTGGACCCATCCCTTTTTTTGTAGGCGAGGCCATGCCGGCCCCCCCTACCTGAATACTAAATCTGGTCCAAATCCGACCTCTAAGATCGGAGTTTAGACCAAACCTAACTTAAAAACGGTCAAGTGCGAGTCTTTTTACTATTTTCCCATACAAACTTGGGTTGAGCGCCTGAAAGAGAAAAAATAGCAAAGTGAGGATTTCTTTGTCCCCACTTTTGACCCACTTCCGGAGGTCGTATTTCAACCAAAAAACTACCGAAAGGTAGAACGCGTTTGCGCCTCTATTAATAAAACCTAAAAACCTATAAAAGGTTAATAGGTTCAAAGATATTGATTTTACCAACTCAAGTGAAAACCTTAAGTTGGTAAATCAAAAATCTTTGAACACCTTACAAGATAGAAAAATCAATAACCTTTGACCGGAAGGTCAAAAGGTTAAAACCCCAAAACAAAAAATTTAAGGAAATAAATTTCCTACCCTCCCCTTAGGTTAAAATATTTTTACAAGGACTACAAACAAGTAAAAATTACACCAAAACACAAAAAAGTCCGAGACTTTCTCCGAAAACTTCGAGCGATAACTCGAAGTTTTCAAAAATGAAAATCCCGAAACTCAGAAATAAAAACAAAACAAACACAACGCAGTAATTAGCGGGACCGTTGCCAGTACCTCCACCCAAAAACTGGGCAAGGTGGGATAAAGGCAACACCGACAAAATTACGACGAAAAAATGTAAACAAAGACTTAATTTAACAAAAAATTAAACCTAATATTTACAATATGGCAAGGCCAATAATTCAGGAACTTTCGTTCCGAAAATTACTGAACCTAAACCGACAAAACAAACAGAATCTCCGCTATCTCCTAGCCCTGAAAAGGGCTCGGAAAGACAACAGGAAGACAAACGACAAAATATACAAAAACGTACAATTCCAAACAAAAAATTACCAACCGCAAATGCAAATCAGTCAAAAATAACGCCAAGTCGTGTGTGAGAGAAGAATCAAAAGCAATAGTCCGTAAGCAAAAAAATGTAGTCTTTGAAAACCGAATATCACATAAATCCTTCCACTAGCACCCGAGATACAACCTCCGATCCGGACAAACCCAGGCCAAGGTCCTACCACCACTAAAGGTGAGACAGATGCAGCAAGCTCATAGCGTGGCGTGGTAGCGTTGTAGTTGACTACGTGCTTTACCGTAACGATCAAGAACGTTATCCCATACAATTTAAGTGATAGAAAAGAAAAACGTTTACTAACGTTCACTTAAACTGTTGTATGCGTTTGCATCTTAGCTAGGGCCCCTGAGCTACCGCCGCGGCAACAGTGGCTAATGTACAATCCGCCAAAAATCTGGTCTACCACCCTACGGTTGAAGTTCGTTTGCACGGCATGATACAACAAGTTCGATTTTCAGTGTCAACCTTAGTGATGTAATTAGAGCTCACAGAAACTTTTGTCAAAACTGGTAGACCACTTTCTTGGTCGACCGTACAGTCACGAAGTTTAATTTGGGACCCACCTTAGGTCCAAAGTCATCCTGACATTCTACAACAATAAGGTTGAGTCTCCTATAAGCTACAAATGATTTGGCATCTCTAATGACATTGACGACTTCAAGCCTATTTTTCTTGAAATGGGTCACAAATTAACGATCGCGATAGTACCTACAGTCGAGTTCATAAATATGTGTAAACTTTAGTACCTTGTCTATTTAATGTCATGTTTAAAATGCCATAAATGAATTGTCACAGCGATTAAAGTGACAAGGTACTAAAGTGTATACATATTTATGCACTCGACTGAACCCTGGGAGCCTAGTCAAGATGCATACCTAACGCTGAGTTAGCTTCTTTTTTATGCCAGAGGAGGCCAACGATCCCGCAGGTCCCCTGCAATGAAGTGATCACCGCTACCCATGGACATTTTAATCAGAAAATCGACAAAATGGATGTTAACTCGATACTGAACACATATAATTAAAACGTGTTCTACGAGACATCTCCATCCTTTTTTAACTCGAACGACTACCTACCTCTGTCATTCCCTTTCACTGGTCTAAGTTTAGAGTAAGGATAACTAATTTAATTATTTGTTTCAGAATCGGTGAAGAAAGACCTAGCCTAGCAGAAATGCCGTCTCAAGATAATGTAGAAATTAACGATTATTTACAAAAACCTGTCATTTCATAAGTAATAAACTGTTTGCTAAAGGTTTATTTTTAACCCAACTACGCACAGGGGCCCGTTTTATAAAGCTACAAATTACAATTTACTGGTTACAATTTTCCATTTGACACAACCTCGACCAATGACGACCGGCCATTTGAGCAATGTTGCCAGTTTAGATCTGTAAAATTATAACTTATAGTTTAGATAACGTAAAGTGAAGTCTACTCCGTTCATGGTAAAAAAAAGCAAAAAATAACTTCTTTTAAAATGGTAGGTCAGTCCAACTGCATTCGGCTTTTGGTTTAAAATATTTTGGGACGCCTACTTCAGTTGGACTGACCTACCATTTTAAAATAAGTTATTTTTTGCATTTTTGAAAGCGGGTTTTTGTTTTTTTTTTACATTTTATTTTATACTTTTTAGTGATCCTTTTTAATCTGTTACGTAGCTCCACTTCTAAATATTAATGAGAAACTATAGAACATTTCAAGCTCGCCGCAGACAACGCCACGGGAATGTCATTGTCATATTTAAACCTAAATGTGCTTCGTCATAGTCGTCATCTGTGGTCTTCATCATCAGTTCCACTTCACCATATAGTACTTTTCAAAAGCAAATGCACGAGTTACAGTGAAAAATACCAAAATCGCTATAGGTGTGCCTATAATATTTGAGGAGTTCTCTTGATTTCTCCAAGATCCCATCATCAGATCCTGACGTGTTGACAATGGGACCAACTAGAAAGTATACCCATACAAAGATCGAAAAAATATTATCTACGAATTTTGAACCTCCTCCTTTTTTTGAAGTCTGTTAAAAAGCATATCGTCTTTGACCTATAGCTATTCCGACTGAGGAGTATCTAAATGCGTCATTTAATTTTTTCAAGGGAATGCAACGTTTTAAATCTATTATTTCGCCCTTTGATTTTTTTATTTTTATTAAAATGGGTTTGCGTTTTACCTCAGACTCACCTGATGTTAAGTGATGACGAGGTCGAAGGAGTTACACGCTTACCCAGAAAATGCCTCTTCACTCTTGCCTTGAAAACACCAAGGTTATATGATTCCGGGAATACAGACGCACCTAAAGGGCATTGGGTAAATTTGTTTGAAGAATGTTGTAATAATTTTTTTCAGCGGCCACGGTTGATTTTTACATAGTTATTTAGAGGACCTCTTAATACACATAGATATATATAATTTATGGCGTTAAATAATATCGGAGCGGAGATTTTCAAGATTTAAGTATTCAGTTTAAAGTACAAAAGTACGCCCAAGTATGAATATTTAAATATCTCGGCTCCGATGCACTTAAGACACATACATTACGTAACAAAATATGTTTATTTTTAATAGTTATAATTTACCACTTTTACGAATGGCCGCCCACCTTGAAAATGTATGACTTTTACAAATGACAACCCTTTTACCCAAACCCCTTTCTATAAAAGAGAGCAAAAACAGTTTTAGAATGTTTTATTCCATTAAAATAATCTTTAAATGGCGCATTTATCCCTCTGTCGGAATAGCCCCGCCCGACCTTACCCTTTTTTATTACGAGTTAAATCGACTTATACCCTTTTTTCGGGTCTATATTGACTGACATAATAATTTTTAGTCATAACGTGCTTTAGGTCATAATCATCGCAAGTCATAAACCTGTCTGACTGAGACGAACGAAGTTGAACATATGTTTGGAGGTAAGCTTGATATTGTTTTGATAGGAGAGCGAGTTCGCGTTGTAGGAGTCGAGGAGATTGAGGGCGGTGGATTGGTCCCAAAGCGTGACGCTTATCATCCGCCGTTGGATATTATCATCTGTCTAAGCCACTGTCACGACGGACCTGTTACGGAACTATTAGAACCTAGTAATGTGGAATCGCTGCAAGATTGGAATTTCGCTAAAGGCGACTTCAATCTGTTGTATAATTTGGTATCGGAGCAGTCGTGGCAGGAGGTACTTCAGGCTCGACAAGTTGATAAGGCTGTGGATGCTTTTTATAATATTCTATATAACATATTTAATGTAGCGTTTCCCAAAAAGAATCGCCCTAAAATACCTAGTAGACGTTATCCGGTGTGGTTTCACTCCGAAATAATAAATAACATAGTCCGCAAGGCTAAATTTCATCGTGCCTGGAAGTCTAACAAAAGTGCGGCTGCATATAGCGAATTTGCTAGATTACCTACGTGCTGAAATCAAACACCAGATAGGTGCGGCATACGATAACTACACTGGCAGTCTGCAAAAAAATATTGCTAGTAATCCCCGTGCGTTTTGGAGACATATAAGCAGTCTAAAATCGAAAGGGGGTTTTGAGTCTCGTCTTCATTATGAAGGAAAGGTCTACGAGGGCAGTGGTACAGCGGACGCCTTTGCAAATTTTTTCGCTAGTGTCTTTTTACCTAATATCCCGAAACTGGATCCTGATTCTATAAATAGTCAGGATAAGTCATGCTCCGCTAATCGCGTTCACATAGAGCATATAACACCTTGGGATGTGGAAGCAGCCATTAGACGACTTAAGCCACAAAGTTCAGTGGGTCCCGATCATGTGCCTGCATTCATAATCAAAGGCTGTAAAGAGTTTTTTATACTGCCTATCCTTCATATTATTCGCATTTCGCTTAGTACGGGAGTATATCCAAGCCGTTGGAAAGTCACTAGAGTTACACCTATACCAAAAACAAGTGACACCTCGTCCATCGATTGTTATCGTCCCATAGCTATATTATCAGCGGTAGCAAAACTCTACGAAACTATCTTAAAAATAAAAATTTCGGGTCAACTGAAACCTTTCTTTTGCAATTCTCAGCATGGCTTTAGGTCTAATCGTTCTGTGGATACCAACCTATACACTCTCACTAACCTAGTTTCGGAGCATCTGGACAAAGGGAAGCAGGTGGACGTGATCTATTTTGATTTTACAAAAGCATTTGACCGAGTTAACAACGATGTGTTGCTTGACAAACTGTGCCGCATAGGTTTCACGCCGCATCTGCTTAAGTTATTTTCTAGTTATCTGCGGGGTAGGCAGCAGTTCGTCAGGCATGGATGCTTTATCTCAAAGTCATATTTAACACCATCTGGTGTCAGTCAAGGTTCTATTCTTGGTCCTCTTCTATTTGGCATCATGGTAAACGACCTTGATACGGTTGTCAAGCATGCTACATGTTTGCTGTATGCAGACGATTTGAAGTTGGTTTATGGGATACATCAAATCGCAGACTGTGAGGCTTTGCAGGATGACGTAAACTCTGTTTTGCTCTGGAGCATTGCTAATGAACTCCAATTTAATGTCAAAAAATGCTGTGTAATGACCTTCAGCCGGGCGCAAAAACCGTTGCATAACATTTATACACTGGGATTGGAAAGCATTGCTCGCGTTACAACCGTAAAAGATCTCGGTGTTCTTTATGATAGTGGCCTTACTTTTCACGATCATATTAAAACGCTGGCCGCTAACGGTTTCAAAAGACTTGGATTTATTGTGAGGAATTCTCGTGACTTTTGTAACGTCAATGCCATCAAACTTTTGTACACGGCCCTAGTTCGTAGTAAGCTCGAAGCGGCAGCTATTATATGGAACCCCCACGAGACTACTTATGCCTTGGTTTTGGAAAAAGTGCAAAAAGCGTTTCTTAGGTTCATGTACAAAAAACTGTATGGATATTATCCCTTTCTATATCTGACTCAATTTTTGCTTGGGTCTCTTGGCCTGAACTCTCTGGAGGTAAGACGCAACTACAACCTGTTGGTAACGGTCTGTAGCGTATTGCGGGGCGCTTCCGACTGTCCCGATATAGTGTCACAAGTGGTAAAACTGTCGGTGCCTTTTATGACAAAAAACCTCCTCAGACCGCGACACCATAACCTCCTCGCGACACCTAGGACGCGGACTGTGGCCCACCGGAACTCTCCCACTGTTCGGGCTCTCACGAGCCTCAACACACTCTTTTCATCAGCACCTGACCTTTTTGATGTATTTGCAAGTCGATGGTCCGTTTTGTGTTTTCAGTGTCTTAGGTTCTGTGAGAGAATGGATGGTAGTGGAATTTCCAGATAAAAACTTTTTATGAAAACTATTATTAGTTTGCGTGTGTTATAATATTAATTTTCTTTCTGTATATAATATTAAGTTTCTCAGTGCATTGGTTTTACTGTAATGCTGTGAAATTTTTGTTTAAATAAATAAATAAAATAAAACGTGTTTTTTTAAAGAAACTGTTACTTTTTCAGATTTTTTATAAATCAAACCTAACCTAACCTAGCCTTGTCTACACGTTAGATATTTCAGAACTTCTGAAAAGTATACAGTTTCAGCGATATAAAAAATTGTGACTCAAAAATTATGTCAGGTGTATTGGTCATAATGTAATTAACATTATGACCAATAAAATTATGGGAAACAAAGGGCTCCCGTTTCTGCCGTGTTCGTGTTCGATTTTAGTCTAATGCTACAGATGCGTATCAGATAAAGCAAACTTGTCAGCTCTCGTGTTGTATTTTATAAAAACTAGGTAATTAATAGGAAATGCAAGCAAAACGTCTAACATTATGGGCTGTAGTCTACTCAGTACAACCATATCGCTTTTACCCTGCTATTCTATTGTTTTCAAAATTTGCGTTATTTCTAACAAGTTAAGTGTTTCTTAGGCTGTTTAAAAAAAACGGTCATCATTATTTATTTTTTGGTTAACGAAAAGTTGCTATCAATTTTAAAGTTTTATGTATCGATATTGAAAAGACGATGGCATCATATGACGGCTCAAAAATGCTACGGAAAATTCCGGCCTCTGATAATTTTTTATATGTTAAACAAAAAGTAAATTGAAATGATACATAAATAAAGTACAGTTTTAGAAAAAATGCAAAAAACTTGATCTGTATTATAATTTAAGCTGGTCTAAATTGACCTTATTGCATTGAAAATAAAGATCATTACAAAATAGGTATTTTCTTTTGAGTTTTCTAACCTCATCGTAAAAACGGAACCCTCTGTGCACGAGTCCGACTCGCACTTGACCGGTTTTTTTTTTAAGTTATGTTCGAAGGGAAGTGCTGAATCTTATTTTGTAATATTATTTAAAACATAAAAAATCAGCCATTTTAATTTAAGTGAAACGAGTTCTATTTTAAACGGACATTTGAAGTAAGTTTGTGACAAAAATATCATTTTTGGGACAAGCTTTTTCTGTCGATTTTATTTTTATTTTGCAAAGTTGTTATCTGATTATAAAGAACCAAATTGATGAGTGCCAACACGGTAGGTCTACGTTAAATATATTAAAGCGGATATCCTATAGCCACCTTCCGACTCCATTATAAGATCATCTCTTAGATACCATAACAATATTGCATTTTCATCGGGTTTACATACATAGTCCAATTTTAGCCCAATCCATCAACTGCCGTTAACTCATCTTAGCAGGTACGCATGCGTTCAAAGTACATGGGAACACTACTACATTCCTCAAATTTGGTCTTTTAGAAAATAAGTTTCTTCTGGGGCCTCTTTTATAAAGCTACAAATTACAATTTACAGGTTACAAGTTGCATTTGACACAACCTCGACCAATGACGACCAGCCATTTGAGCAGTGTTGCCAGTTTAGACCTGTAAAATTGTAAGTTGTAGCTTTATAAAATGTTCCCCTGGGGGTCTGGAATCGTACTCTATAATAGAAACATATAATATAATAGAAACATCAAATATTGTACTGTTGGTTACGGAAGTGGTTGGATGGAGATCGTTGAAAAGATATATTTAAGGTATATATAATATAAACCTGGGCATTTTAGTAGACCTTAACATTTTGAACGCCATACGTCGAATACAAAATGTGCCACCCACACGCCAAACATGTTTGCTATGCTATGCAAATTACACCTTATTGCTACCAAACAAAGTCTCTTTTAATCTTGAACTCTTGTCGGCTGTAGCCGACGTGGCGTCAGTGGCACGACTTTTAGTTGACGGCCAGAGCCGACTGTGGCGTTGAAAAGGTTAACTAAGTCGACGGAGCTCCGCTCTAGCGGAGCTCCTACTTCCAGGTTATTTTGGCCCGTCGAGCCCTCTGAAGAACTAACATAACCTAAACCTACCTGTTGATTTTGTCCAGTCTTTTATCCGTAATCCACACACGTGGACAAAATAGGTGGACCACGGGCAATAAACCAGTTGCGTCTTTACTGTAGACATACGTATTTTCTATTTTATTGATGTTTAGGGATTGCTGAATAGATTAATGTAAAAGTTATTGACAATATTTTTCCCCACGCGGCGCGGCGAGCGGCTTTTCGAACTGATTGTACTGTGCCAGTTTACAACTGTGTCCTTTTGGACTTGTGTCTTTTTGAGATTGTGTCCCGTTGCAACTGTGTCTCCTTGAAACTAAAGGGTCAAAACTAATAGTATCCAAAGCTAATTTAGTCAAAATGTAACTAATTATTTTCGTTGTAAATTAATTAAGTCCCAATGGAATTTTGTCCATTATAAATTATGAGCAAAATGAAATACGCACAAGTGAATGTAGTCTAATATGAATTTAGACCATATAAATATAATATAAATTGTACATATTTCAGGTAGGACGTATTTACAATTGGTCATATTAATACAAATAGACATATTTTTTTCCACCAAAATCATAGTGGACTATTTTACCATGGGACATGATTCCATTTTAGATGTAATTCAGGATGGACAATTTTCCTTTTTGTTGTATTTCAAATGGTAATTTTTCTGAACTGACGTATAATTTCAAGTGGACGATTTTCCATTTGTACCTAAGGGTGGTATTCCACTTGTCCAAGATCTTTGTCCAATGTGTATATATGAGACGCAATGCACATTGGACAAAGATCTTGGACAAGTGGAATACCACTCTTATGACAGTAAATCATAGCGAGAACGTTCGCCGAATGCATCTTGTCTAAGGTACAGTACAGTTAGCAGGACAAGATTAGTTATGGTTAGAAGAAACAGTAATGTTGCATCATTTGATATTAGGGTATGAAAAACCACAAGCATGAATTATATAATCATTTATTTATAAGACATACTTAATACTAACTTCTATATTACATTTATACAATCAGAACAAATTCAAACACACAATACAACAACGAAATATGATAAACCTGTGTCGATGTCTGGTAAAACTTTTGCAAATTTCTTTACACTAGTAATGGACAGAAATTTACAACGCATTCTTGTATTGCACAATACAGCACTAAAACGTGCTTCAAAACATTACACGAGGTACACAATTAATACAAACAATGGTTTATTAAATGAGGTTTCAAAAAATATAATGAACGATGCCATTAGTTCAAGAGAGAGAAAAATTAAGTACTACAATGGGTCTTAAAGAAATAACGTTTTGAATCTTAGCAAAACAGAAATTGCTTTAAAACTTGAAGGGTTATAAAGTTTTCTATAGTATAATTGATAAACACATTGACTGAATATTTTGTTAGGTCACAAATACTATCTTAATAATAGTTAAAGCATTAACACGGCAAATAATATTTTGAAATCAATCAACGGGCACGAATCGTGCGTTCTGTTTTCGAAGGGAAGACATATCGAAGGCTCGTTTGAGATCAATAATACAAGAATGTTAATTCTACGGATGCCTCCTATACGTAAGTGTCTCTCGTACTTGGCTGCACTACACTTGCGGCGTGTTGTCCGCAGGGCGGCGGCAAGTGACGTCACAGTGGTCCCTAAAGGTGCGTGCACCCGCGAGGCGAGGTCACTCGTGGGGCACGTCCTCTGGCAGTAGCCAACTTTCCGTGTCGACCCGCGCCAGCTGCTTTTTGAGACTACAGTAGAGCTTGATCAATGAGTCCTGGAACAACAGGCAGAAGATTTATATGACGAAACTCACCATAGTATGTACGGGGCCATTTGTGTTTTGTTTTACTAATAAGGTTTTACCTTCTCGTTCTCCATTTGTATGACTTCTCTCTTCTGCCGAAGCTCGGCGTCGTCCATTTTCTCCTCTAGCTCTGATTTGTGCTTGCTGAGGTACGCCAATTCCGTCTGGATCTGAAAGACAAAAAAAAACAAATTACTGCAAGGTTATAAACAGATAATTCCGCTTAACGAAGATAACTATAAATTAATGAATAACTAATTCCCGTGGAAAGCCACTCGAGAAATCTGGATGCAAGCGGCGCAGGACCAGGCCTTGTGGCAAAACTTGGGAGAGGCCTATGTCCAGCAATGGACTTCTTTTGGCTAAAATGATGACGATGATGAACGTGGGTAGGATCAAGCATTCCTATTGGAATCGTGTAAGACAGTCAACCATTTTAATTATTACTATCTCATTGCCCTGTACCTCTCGAGGTTTATAATATTTTAAATTTTATCACATTAGTTAAACCCTGCAATAACTGTTTGCCAAACAGTGCTTGTGCTTACCGAAGATGAACTTGGACTCAATATGCGCTCATAATAAAATAAAAACTCTTATGGACGCATAAAGTATTTTACCATCGATTTAGCTTACACCTTATCCAGAATTTTCAGTCTGTACTCTGTCAAAACCGCGGAAGTTTCAGGCAGTAAAAGGGATAGAAATATGACTCCCCCCCTACCCTTTTAATGAACTTGATCAGATCTTTTGCAGGGTCCGTGCGGATCGCTACCACCATCTTATCCCTTAACCAGCCGCCAAACAGCACGTTTTGCATTATATTACAGTGTGGGGATAGGACAACCGTTGAAATGAAGAGCATAAACATTGGCAACGCATTTGCAGTCTTCAGATTGCCGTCTTGAGACTATGTTTTCCCGCTCCATTCCATGAATAAAAGTGTTAGCACCTTTTATGAGCTCATACTTCTATTCAGCTCACCTTAAGATACTCCTGCGCCAACTGTTTGTGCTCGTCGAAGATGCGCTTGGACTCCTCGTTGGTGAGGTCCGGCGAGATGGGCCGAAGGTGCGAGTCCAGCATCATGTGCATAGAGTCCAGCGCCGGGTCGGGCTCCGGCGGCGCGCCGCCCGACGGGGACCCGCTACTGTTGCCTGCAGGAGAACACTCTCTTTAATCATCGCTGTCAAGAGACTAGGTCAATAGGAAATATTCGTGACGTTTTCACAGCTTAAATAAAAGCTGATTTATGTAACAAACAGTTGAGAAAAATCATTTTTTGAATAGGTATAAATATAACCAAGATATAAGCCAACAAAGATTTGTTCCTATCTCTTTCTAGTAAAACAGAATTTAACAGAGTTTATATGGCCGACCTGTTACATGACGTCACAGTGCATATAGTATGTC
This sequence comes from Acleris literana, assembly GCA_946894065.1. NCBI lineage: Eukaryota > Metazoa > Arthropoda > Insecta > Lepidoptera > Tortricidae > Acleris > Acleris literana. The sequence continues at coordinate 12,510,031 of OX335684.1, read as the reverse complement.
TCTGTCTAATCGCTGTCTAATTAGCAGTTTAAAATGCTTGTTTCATCCGTATTTCTTGGCCGACTTTAATTTTTTACGGTATTTTTAAAAATCCACGCATATTCCCTATTTGTGATTAAATTACACGCTGAAGGGTAAGGAGATCATTTAGAGCAGAGGTTTTTAACCTGAGATCAACGGGGTCCGTGATATGAGTACCGGAGGAGGACTGTACGATTCAATCCAACTGAAATCATATTTAATAACCGTATTTTTTATAGTTTTAGTATACGAGTGGTTTTTACTGTTTCTAAGTATGCCTTTGTTGTTAAAAAAAACCCAGTCCGCAATTGCATTGAGAAGCCCAAAAGATAAAAAAAAATGGTTTATTCGAATGTGTTGCTAAATCATGTTATTCATCTTTTTCTTATCTTTTGTTTTTTGAACCCATCTGACCTTACTGCTTTCTGCATGTGAAGGAATAACTACAAGAGGCATAAAAATCTAATGCGATACTTTCGTGTCGATTTGAATTTTTTAATGTTTCAGTCCAGGAATGTTTTTGAATGCCTACCATGGTTGAGTTATGCTGATAGTGTTTATCTTGTCAAATAAACACTTTCACTTTCAATTTTCATTCTCGTTTAGAGTAACTTAATTTAGGATTTACACTCAGTTATTGTGTAAACATGTTTCTTTGCTACATAAGGGGTCTAGTAGAATCTACTTAATTGTAAAATTAAAAAGCAAGCGCATTGTTGTGGGTTAAACCTGTTGATTTTTTGTTTTAGCCATGGTTTGTTGGCATTTTAAAAGTTGGAAGTGTTTAGGTGCAGAAAATTCATTAAATAAATCCATTATCCAAAGTTTACAATGAAAACTTTGGATAATGGATTCAAGATATACTTAATAATCACTGACATTGGCATAGAACAATTCATATAATGCTGAATTATATTTTTATGAAATTGTCACCACAACGATTCTGCATTTATAAAAAGGAAACATGAAAAAATACCTGCCTACCTAATACAACAGTTATTTACATAATTTTGCTGACGATGGCGACTGTCATAAACAAACCGAAAACAGTAAATCTCACATCCTTCCATCTTTGCTTTAATCTATATTCAATATGAGCACAGCAATTTTACGATATTGCGATATGGTTACATATAAACACAAATGTATTAATATTCTGGTGTTAGGCGTCTCACGTGAGTAAGTGCGACGTAACTGTAGGAATTACCGACTATAAGCAGGCAAAACGAGAACAATCCGAGTGTTTAGAGGAATCAGTCGCACTTCCACGGCAGGGTTAAATACGTCAGGAGTTAAATTTACTTCGAGTTGCTGATGTCAGACGCTTCACCTAGATTTCTGCTTTCGTTGGATGATTCTTTTCCCCACAAATAGATGGCAGCAGCGATCTAAACAAGGCGACCGCCGATTTACACACAATTTCGTTTTATAATTAGGCAATAATTACAAAATAACATTACGAATCGTAACATGACGAACTACAAAAGCGCACCACGGTTAAACAATTTAACTGGATCATTTAACTCTCTTATTTTCACTTAGCAATATTCCGCGTCGAAGAACGTTGATAGTTTACATGTACTAGGCAGGCGAGTGGCAAAGGCACGGCGCCGCGTCAGGAAGCGTGAAGGAAGGGCGGGCGGCTCGCGCGGGCGAGGGGGGGGCGCCGACGGTCGACACTCACTGTAAAATATCCAACTACAGCTGACCGTGTCGGTGATGGTGGTGACGAGGCCGGCGTCGCACGCGTCCAGGCGCTCGAGGCGCTCGCGGCGGCGCAGGCGCGCGGGCGGCGCGGGCAGCGGGGTCATGGCGCGTCCTCTCGCGGAGACAGTGCGCCGAGCACTGCACGCCGCGGCCGCTCGAAATAATCGGCGGGAGAGCCGGGAGCGGGCGGTGCAACAAACAAACCGCCGCTATTCGCGGTGCGGTGAGTCAGCGACGTCAGCCGGGGCTAAATGCGGACTCCGTGTGCTGCCCGCCCTTCGTGAGGTTTTCTGCCGTTTTCGCTGGCAGGGCGCGCAGCGCTCCCGCTGCCGGTCGACGACCCGCGCCCACGCCTGCCTCTTGCACCCGGCACCGGCAGCGACGCATCGCCGCCATGCCTATCCTTCTCTTATACTGCCCGTTACTCATTGATCGGGACATCCTTGTACCATAAAACGGGTTGTAAGCACAAAAATCCACATATTTTAAGTAACGTTGCTTTTTCAACTAGCGTAGCGTAATTACACTGATGCAGCCAGGTGGATAACACTTCGGAACGATCATTGTAGCAAACGAGTTTTCTTAAATAGGTGTAACCACCATCCTGCTTTGGTAGACGACACGATTGCGTCAAACAATAAACTAAGAAAAAAAACACAAGTTGGCATAATAGATAAAAGTTATGATGCAAACAAGAATGTATCAGAATCAATAGTAAGTTGAGTTGAGCATCAAAGTAGAGACACATGTTTACAGAGCGCTGGCCGTGACGAGCGTATGCGCAGCTATTAATCAGGGCTTGCGATTGCGGCATCGGCCCTTATTCATAGAACGATTGCGCGCCCAAACCAAAGGTGCAGTGCGCAAAAAATCTGCTCCAAGCTCTCGGAACTGCTGATGCAGCAACATACTTTCAACCACTTTTTAGCTTTCAGTAAACAAATTTTGCTGTTTTTATTTGTGTTCCCTGCACGATTACTAAAAATAAAACAGATCACTATAATTAATTATGAAGTCATCTCCACGTACGACGACGTCTGCTTATGGCCAAAACATTTTTAGAATGCCCAAATGGTGCCTAGAACTCGTTGAAAGGTCGCCAATTTGTCATTACCTACTCAGAATGAAGATTAGCAAATTTACTACTTCTTGTAGGTATCTATTTTTTGGCAGTCTTCAATCTTAGTTTAGGAGGGACTTTCTCTTTGAATTTATTATTATGTACGGACTTTTCACATGAACATCAGAAAATCATCCATAGTTAAAGGGTGAGTCATGAAAAAATTACTTATAGATAGAGTGTGCATGTCATCAAGCGTCTAGCACGTGCCCTTAGGAAATAATGGTCGCAAGCGCCGCGTGCCAAATCCGCGCGTTAATAGCTCATTACACTCGTATAACTAACGCAGTCTTAAAGACTGCTCTAAATAATCCGACTCATAAATCTTAGCGAACAGCGGAAGTGGAAGACGAGTTATTTGTTTTAAATTTCCGCAACTAGACCACATTTTAACAGCTCGACGCGTAAGATTTTCGAAGGAGAAATTGTTAATATTTAAACGTTTGAAACGTTTGAAAGTGTATAGGTAAGAATAGATGATACATGCGTTTATAATGAGCAATTAGAGCTTAGCGGCGTTACAGGAGTGATCATTAACGCGTCGGAGGTGAAGACAGGGCGCGAGCGCAGGGCGCTGACGGACGACCCGCGCGCCGCTTGCCGGGATATGACTAATACACGCAACAGTTTACGACTTCTAACTTCGATGAACCATAAAATTTAAACCGGGAGCAGGAAATTTTACGCGTATTTTATTCTAGCACGGCCCAAACTTGGGACGAGAATCAGAGAATAGGGTGGAATAGCATTTCCAAAAAACTAGTTTCGAACGCCATTTGAAAGATGGTAACGTATATTACTGACATAACTGAAATATAACGAGCGTCAGGATCCACTGGGCGCGCGTGGTGTCTGACGAATCGGCTCAGGTGTCAGGTTCAGTCATTTAGAAATCACTAGCCGTAACATGACAATGGATGAGAATCTGTGTTGGCAACAGCTTGCTCTTATCGTAACGATCGCGGGCATCGGTACCGTTGGACGATGCAAATACTCCGCTTCGGACATTAATGGGCTTAGATGATAAGTGAGGGATGCAGATAGGGCCAAACAAAACACACGTACGCATCTATGCTCAAATATTTAGTAAATAAGTATGTTAGTAGTTATGTGTGTGGTTTTATACCTATTGGATTGCGTGAAGGTAGGATTTGATTTAGCGGTGCCGAAAAATCTGGGCTGAGCTGTATAGTGTTATGTTGCGTATCTGTTCTGACGATAATGTAATAAATCTGGGTGTAAAGGAAAGTTCTCTTTGATCGGTGGCGTTAATATGTTTTCAATTTGGCGTCGGGACGGGCCGCAGACCCGATTGCGTCAGTCGCACTGACAGTCGCGGAAACTGTCCACGGAACGACAAAATATTCTACACGCAACCTGATTTATAGTTACAGTCGACGATCGGGAAACTGTCTAATAAGTCGGTTAACGCTTGCTGACAGTGACGAGTTGCGTGAGGATTTAGGCGGGAATTACCTAACTCCAGACAGATTCTTCTCTGATATCTCTGGAAGTAAGTACCTTTGATTTATTGCTTATATTTTAAAGACGCTTACATATAGGTTTATAGAGTAAATATACATAATATGGAACAATTTATGTATGTACGTAAACTCTGTTCACGTACATACATCGTTCGTGTTCGTAAATAAAGTAAACTGAGTAAACATTTTGGACATCACTTGGCAATGTATCGTCAATAAATAGCTGTTTTAGCCAAAAAAAGGTTCATTTTGAGGTTAGAAAGTTGTTTACTATATAAGACAAGTAAGAATGAACAGACCTTAGGTATGTATGTACCTATGTATGTATGTAAACACTTTATTGAACAAAAGAAAACAAAATCAACACAATGAAGATTTAAAAAAAAATGTACAAAGGCTACTTATCCCTTTAAGGGATTTCTTCCAGCTAACCCTTGAGAGATTGAGAAAAGTGAAATGTGGTGTATCGAGTAGGCAAGTGTACAACTTTATTTAGGAAAAGAGCATAAAAATTAAACTAATCAATAAAACCCAACCATAAAAAATACATTCAAATATCTACATAAATAAATACAGAAATATAATATATTTATAAATACATATATACTAAAACTTACATAAACAAAATATAGGGGGTCCCAAAAATAGAACGTCACAGTGTCACCGGAGATTCCCCAGTCTAGGGTTTAGATCCTATTATTTAGGACCGGTCGAGTTGCCGCCGATTTTAAATGGCCAGAATTATCTGCAGTTTTCGGAAAACGATCTGACTATTTTATTGGAGGAAACACCGTTGTCCGTAAAATTATAGGTTTGTGAGTTTCTTTGTGCAAGTAAAATACGGCATATAAGCTCATTTTTAATAAAGAGACATTTTGTGAAGAACAAAGCTAGATTTAATTTTGGTATTCTTGAAAGAGAGTTGTTGGCACGTTTGATCGATGTTTTGTTTGAAGGAGTTTTCTATAAATATACTAAGAGCCATGCTTTACTCTACTGCAAATATACATAACTTTCACGTCTTAGTCATGCTCGTGCACAAAAACAAAGATCCAAAGTGGTAGGCAAAAATAATAACTTGTACAAATTGAAATGCCTGCAGTAATTCCGTCGTTGATTGCCAAAACATCTTCAGAATGTCCAAACTTTTAATGTTGGGATCACGTTTGGCGCGTGACAGCGTGTTACGTCGCTGTGAGCCTTCAAAAAAAGTCTGATTCACCGGAGACACTTTTATTCGCTACGGAAATATCTCGGACGCGAAATTAGGTGTCCTTGCGTACAATTTTAAAAGTAAATAAGGACAATAATACATCAGTAAATCAGCAGAAAGCGGCCAACTTGAATGACTCGTGCGAAGAGCGCTCACCTTAGATTTTTCATTCCCGTCAAGGGTTCTGTTGTATCTATATCGAGAGGAGCATTATTTGGGCGTATTAACGCCTCGGAAAGAGGGCAGTTTACAATATTGTGCCAAATTCACGGCGAAACTAGAACTGGGCCAGTCACCATTAATGTGCTATTTTCCGTGATTGTTTCCAGATCACATCAAAGAATAGTTTGGATACGGACACGAAACAGGAGTCCCGGGACGCCAGCCGGCGGCACCAGACTACAAGATTTAGACCGACTAAATTAGCTTTTTATTACGGTTTTTTACTGGAAACTCCTAAAAATCATGTTCTATAGAGTTGCCGTTCGCGTAACGTAACAGATTTATTCAATACGAATCTACTATCTTTGTTTAACTTCGTATAGAGAGCGTGGGTGCCGGGCCAAGTCGGAAGTGGATTAAAAGACGAATTATAGCCGGTGGCGTCGTTAGTAGGGCATTTTATTACCACCGATGACACAATACGAGTATTCTATAACGATAATAGATCATTGCATACTTGGACGTTTGGCTCGTCATTTATCACTAGGGATTGTTCGTTTACTTTCAGTTTGGAGACTAGCTCCGCATTTCGGTGTTGGTCGTCGTTATAAATACTCAAACAACCTGATTTAATAACCTTGTCAAGATAAACCAAAATATTTTACAATATACGTTGACGACAATGTGACACAAAATCAAACTGGAAAAAAACAGCCACCTGGGACTTGAAACTAGTCCTTGTGTACTCGATCGGTGTTTCAAAAATAGAATAAGAAACATTCGATTGATTATCGATTTAGGGAATAAAGGTTTGTAGTGTTGTTAGGCGATGGGCTTGCAACCTGTTTGTACAAAATGTGGTTACAGAATTAACAACAAGTTCTCTACCTACCCCACTCTGGGAATGAAGGCGTGAAGGTGTGTATGTATGTATCGATTTATAGTCAAAATAGGGTCATTTAAATGATTGCAAGTCTCTACGTATAACTAATATTTCCTATTATTCTGGTTTTCAAGGGCACAAATTGTCGTCCTTATGTTGATAAGGCCTGCAGAAGTAGATGTTGGATATGACCGGCCATATCAGCAAGAGGAAGTAATACAAAAGCTATTGGCAAAGGTAGCGTTGTGAAATAGTTCGGCTGAGTCACGCGGTATTTGAGGAGCGGACGAGCGACCAGCCCCTTCGGCGAATAATGTTTGCTTGGTTAGATGGTATTTAATATATGAAATAGGTTCCGACCGAGGCATTCAAGATTAATTCGCTCGTTTAGGGAAATTGTTTTTTTTTTAACAGTTGAAAGGAGCTTAAGAGAAACTTCGGCAAACAGTACAGTTGGATTAACCTCACTTTAAGCATATAATCAGACTCTCCTGACCATTTTTCAACTAGACAAAAAACTTAAAATAGGATAAACGACTTCTATGCGGCTGGGGTAACATATAAAAGTAAGCAAGTTGGCTTTAAACTAATAAAAGTATGGTTATCATACGCTATCTATTCGATTGTTTCAAACAAATAAGAGATTATATATAATTATTATAGAAATACACTGTCATAATATGTTTAATTTGGCATCTGTCGCCCGCGCTGATGGACTCCATGTCATCTTTAACACGAACTCATGACGTTCTAATAAGAAAAAAACACTATTTTATATAAAGAGCTTGGCAATCCAAGATGTTACATATATAACGTGTTTTGAAACAGCTTTGGGAGTCAGTCAGTAATAATGTGAGTTATATATCAGGTTTACCACAGGTCTATTGAAACGTTAAGCTTGGACAGTTCAGGAGAGATGTGATGGAAGGTTTCGCGAGACGGCGCGCTTTAAGTATCTCTTCGAGTGACAAGGACCGGTGTAAGAGATTACGCGCGAAGAGGTAATGGAGCACCGACATAACACGAGTTAGCGTAAACGTAAGCCGGTAAGCGCCGCGGCCGCGGCCCGGCGTGACGCAGGCGCGAGCCCCGACCTACTTATGTCGTCGAAAAAATCAGCAGATGTTCATCTTTGAGGCGGGATATATCGAGCGGGGCAGAATGTGTTGTTCCGAATAGAAATAAACTTGTCACATATTTTGATTGTATCTAGAGCGGGCGGTTAGTCATGTCGCGGTGCCGATGCCAACGGCCCGGCCCGCGGACCACAGCAGCTATAAAGGCGAGGCAACAGCTCCAGACCGAGCGCTGAATCACGGCAGCACCAGCCAGGCGCCGTCTGCTAAATGTCTCAACACTTATCATTTACGACGTTTCTACTAATGTTTATTGTGACAACAAAAGAATATACTTATCACTGAATCCCACTTAATTTTGTATATAACTAATATACACACAAATGCACTTTCTGCGCAGTAAAATAAGGAGTGAAGTATAGAGCAAATAAAAGGTTACTAATTTGCATATTCATTGTATTTTCATCACAATAAACCAAGTCTTACACTTATTAGAGGTGTTCAAAGTATAACTGAGTATCAGTTCATACTGACGTGTATATTGCTAGACAAACTGTCCCCATATTTTCACCGATTCAAAGTTCAGTTCTGGACAAGAATACAAAGAATGGAAAAATACAATTTTGTTAGAAGCAACAGATAAGCTTATACTAAGAGTTTAGATAATGGAATACTGGGATTAAGGGTAGTTCGAGAACACGAGTCGAGACTTGGCGGGACACTACCCAGCGGCCGTATAATTGTTTACCAGAAATACTCCACATTATCATTGCAGCCTACGCTCACTACGAATAAACCGCACGTGCTCGACCGCTGCTACATTTCAACAAACACTTCTTTAAGGGTTCCCTTGAAATAGAAGTGCGCGAGCTCAGTACTCATGATAACCGTTACGTAAACAGAATTATTTTTGTATCTTCAAAGAGGGTTGTTTTATTATCATCGCTTTGAGATGTCGCTACAATAAAAGAGTTAACAATGGGAATAAATTTAGAGCGGTTGTAATATTGGACGGCGGCCGAGCCATGCCGCTTGCTCTGGCGGTTAGGTGTCGCTGGCACGCAGACGCGCACGACTGGGATCAAACTAGCTCGTATATTTAATTGTTTACATCTGCGGTGCACGCGAGCCCTACCCGGCATCATAAAATAATTAGCAGTGATTCATCGACGCGCCGAAAGACGCCCGTCGCTTGATAGCCGCTAGGCGCGGGCTTTTGGCATTGCGGTATGACAGCCGATTATTCCCCTGTCGGCGATCGTTAGCGACGATTACTTTACGGCGATGCGCTCAACGTCAATACTCTTACTGCTTTTTGATTTGCATTCGTAAATTTTCAATATAAAGGCTAATTTGAGCTCCCACGAGACAACGCATTGACAAGCGTCTTGTTCGGGATTGTTTATAAGAACAAAGCCGGACGGGTTGAAAAAAAGTTCAAACGATAATCGATATAATTGATGGCTGTCTCACGATCGAAGTGATTCAGAAGTCTTGATTATGAGCTAACAAAAACTTAACCGCAATCAACGCATTTAAGGTCAGACAGGTTGTGTACCTATTACAAAAGATATTTTTTTACTGTACGTAGTTTATTACATATTTCGGCCAGATACCATCTTGGTTCGAAGTAAAACTTTAAATTATGTGCTCCACATACGTCATCATAATGAAGACGGAAAATGAAAAATGTGAATGACACAATTTAAGCTGTATGTAGCAGCGGTTTAGCTATTTAGGACTATACAATAACATTCATGACCAAGCTCCTTTAATATAATACAAATTGACCTTCATTTCGACTGGTGAGCAATGAATGTATTATTCAAGGAGAAGCGATTCTTTAAACGATTCATTCGTACTTGTCTTATGTAGGACATGTAGGTAGTAAATAATATTATAACGTAAAGGTTGACCTCTCGGGGTTAAAACAGATATTTTCTCATCGAATAAAGCAACTGCAGGCAAAGGCAGGCAAGAAAGTTGTGGTGTGCGATGATCATGATTCATAGGTAGGTTGTCTATCAAGTTAAAATAAAACTTAAGTCGTATCTTAACGGTAGGAAATATTCATAGAGATGTGGGTGCCGCATTAAGATCAAGACATAAAAGGAAGCATTTATTACCTTTGTTATGACATGAGGAACATTAACAATCACATAAGCACAGTATAAATAAACAGTGATTCGTCTTCAAACAAAGGTATATCGCGCGGCTTGCAATGTGTGCGTGCCTCAACCGTACACACCGCTCAACTCAACAGGACGGACCGAGCCGGTTTAGTCGGGGCCGCGCAATCGCCGCGATCGTTTACGGGCACATTGTGTATCGAGGCACCCTAGCGCCCGAGCGGCAATAGGCCATAGAAACAAAAAGGCCGGAGTCGACCTTACTTTTCTTTTATACATTGACATTACACATAAGTTACAGTGCAAGAGATCTTAAGTTTTTCGGGTTAAGTCGATTAGACTCGCAACCAATTTCGAAGGCTTGTTTAAGACATATTGCACTGTACCTATAGGTATCTCATAGCAAGTCTGGTTTGAGGCCCATTGACATTTGCAGTCTCAAGATTGCCCTTACGTTAAGGGACGTTTCTCAGAAATTGTGCCTAGTTAAGGACTAAAATTAAGAAACGTTAAGTTTTCCGGTGCGTTACGAAAATTAGCTATACTGCTACAAGACAAATGGTGGTATCTCAGACGAAACTCCTGTAGCAAGTGCAAGCATATTACTAACGGGTGAGGATTGAATCTGCTTCATTTATTGAATTTGAGATACTGCTAATTGGCGTTGAGGGTGATGGTATATAAATGTACTGCTAATTGGCGTTGAGGGTGGTATATAAATGTACGACTAATTTTCGTAACGCAGCGGAAAAGTTAACGTTTCTTAATTTCAGTCCTTAACTAGGTACAATCTTTCTGAGAATTGGCCTAAGGACAAAGTTGAAATGGGTTAATTAATGCTATGGACAAATATGAAATTGCTGTCTATTATTTTTTATACACTTGTATTTTGTTAATAAAAACCTGTGAAAGCTATCCTTCCATAAGTTAGTTGTTTAGCCCCCTAGATTAATCACACTACTATTTTTTTGTAGAGGAATTGTACTGTAGTCTACAAGACTTACTTATGCAATTTTATTTTTCAGTGATTCATCTATACTAAAATGGTGGAGAGAAGTCTCGATCCTGTTCATTTTATGGCCAGACTCATCATCATTAGTCATCACCATGTCAGCCGAAAAACGTCTACCGTTGGACATATGTCTTCCCCAGAGATCTTTACCACGCTAGGTCCTGTGTCACTCGCTTCTAGCGGCACTCTAACTCTAACTTGAGGGCTTGAATTATAAAAAAAAAAACGGGCAAGAGCTTGTCGGTCCATGTCCACGCTCAGTGTGCGGTTCCGAAGCCGTAACTACAAACGCAAAAATATTTTTTAAGAGCTATCTAATGATACCTCACTAGATGATATAACTTTATAAAATACCTTTGCTGTTCATGTACGGGTCACAATTTTTTTATTAATGTTTTTTTTTTCTACTTTGTCGGATTAATGTAAATGTATAACCATGCCAAATCACAGCTTTGTAGTACCAAGAGTCTCTGAGCTAGCCCGCGGACAGACGGACAGACGGACATAGCGACGTGGGTTCCTAGTTTGACTTCGCAACCCATAAAAGGGGCATGTTATCTGTATGTGCCTTCGTAGCGCAAAACCAAATGAGCCAATTTAATGCAGTTAAACAAGGGGCCGAATCTGAAGTACCCGAAACCGACGTGCGTGCATGACTCGATGTATGAATGTGGAAGAAGCGAAAGAGATTTGTCAGGATCGTAGCAGGTGGAAAGAAGTGGTCTCTGTCTACCCCTCTGGGAAACAGGTGTGATTTAATGTATGTATGTATGTAAACAAAATCATAAGTTAGATTAATTAGGACGGACCTTAGTTACATTCGATGGAAGTCGATTCAGCCGTTTTTAAGTGTTATTAGTTATTAATGTTACTATAACGCCGGTTTTTTTATAAATATATTAAAGTTACTGTTTAATTTCTTTGCACAATACAAATAAATAGTACAAATAGCGGACTCAATGCCTAATGGCGTTCTTTATCAGCCAACTTCATGTTTAAAAACCAATACAATAACAAACTTTAATCAACTCTGAGATAGTTGAGTTTTAACATGAAGTGACGACGAGAAGATTTTTGATACATATAAAATAAATCAACGAAGTTCAATGAATGGAACAGAAATAATATAATAAATATCTCCGCTTATTCCGTCTGACCTCGACTACTTTTTGCAATTGTTAAACTCTTGGGAGTTCATCTCAGTTTTTGCTACAAACATCCAAGACTATGACGTCAGATAAAAACCCAGATAGAATCCAACCTGACACGTGGATAACAATTTGCGATCATTTACGCTTATTATTTAATTAAACAATGACGATGAACAATCACATTTTATATCTCAACATTAAAAAATAACATTGTTAGAAATGAATACATGTGTAACGAAATAGAACATAACTACATCAAGTAGAGTTCAGGGGCTCTATTCTACTCGAGGTAAACCTAATTGCTTTTGTTTATAAGAGATGGAGGCAAACGAGCATGCGGGTTTCCTGATGGGAGGAAGTAATCACCACCTACTTATGGGTGGTGGTGATTACTTCCCATCAGGAAACTATTTTGACATGTTATGGTATTGTTAATGTTATGTTATAATTAGAGTTAGGACTTTTTGTGGAAAATCGTGATTCTAGCTTCCATGGAGTCATTATTTCCTATTTATTTCCACTTTAGGTCCGAAGTCAATCTGACATTCTACAACAATAAGGTTGAGTTTCCTAAAAGTTACAAATGACTTGACGTCAATCTGACATTCTACAACAATAAGGTTGAGTTTCCTAAAAGTTACAAATGACTTGACATCTCTAATGCCATTGACGACTTCAAGCATATTTTTCTTGAAATGGGTCCCAAATTAACGCTCGTGACCGTACCACTTTGATTTTGACCTTCAGTATTTTAATATTTCAAAATTCGTTTATTCATTAAACCGCTAAACCAATTTAAATAAAGTTGGAAATGGAGGATATCTCTGTTGTGAAAGCGTTACAAACAAGCCAAATATTAGTAGGTACCTATAGGATAGTCTAGATTAGATTTGTCAGGATCCTCGCAGGTGGAAAGAAGTGGTCTCTGCCTACCCCTCTGGGAAACAGGCGTGATTATGTATGTATGGGATAACCGAACTAAAAATGTATTTAGTTCATTTTGAAATATGACCATATTGAATGTCATAATCAAAGTGTCATGTATTATAATAATTAGGAAATAGCGACACCATGGAATCTAGAACAAAGATATGCCACCAAAATCCTAACCCTAGTTATGATAGTTCTTATTTATTGACAGTAATGGCGCCGAGTAAAAACAATACGATAAAAATACGCGTAGAGAGTGGAATAAAGCCCCAGAGCAAGATTTCTCAGAGGGAGGGCACAGAAAACCCGTAGCGAGGGCGCAACGCGTTTTGATATTCAAATATTATTTTTTACGTCAAAAAATACACTCTTGTTTCATTCATGGAAATACTATCGATTGATACGTATTTAAAAACTTATCGTTAATAATTTAATACGGTACAAAGCCTTAACCAATATCCAAGTGAAATTTGGTACAGAGATAGTTTATTGCCCGGAGACAAACATAGGTTATTTTTTCACCCCGGAAAATTAGACAATGCCTGAGGGAACGGCGATAAACCACTTCTATGCGGACGGAGTTGCGTGCAGAAGCTACTAAATATATATATATGTTTTTATATTCCAAGTTACAATAAAACTAAAAAAAAAAAAGTAGCTAATAATATTTCATAATTACTACACCTTCACCAGGGGCCTATTGCATTGCATAATAAAGTACAAGCCCAAACTATTAGTAAAAATCCATACAAAACCACTAATACTACTTGCTTGTACTTTATTATGCAATCGGCCCCAGATTACCGGCTGAAGTTCTATTCTTTTCTGAAATTGATGTGCCCAATAGGGCCTACAATTACCTCTAAGTGATGCTTATTACTTTATTAACTTTACCTACCATACCGTTAACTATCATGATTGAATGCAATAAACATTTGAGTATGGAGCTTTAGTTTCAGCTAACTTAAATAAGTCATCATGTTGAAAAGTATATGAAGGTTAGGGGGTGAAATAACACCTGACATAATAAACCATAACAAAACTAAGATTTGGCAATCGTACCACGTGCGAATGTATGAACGCAGATCATTCCTAAAGAGACAGCATTTTATCTTACTTGAGTATTAAGTTATAGTAGTATATTATAAAACATACTAAGGCCCGTAATTTTTAACCCTAGGTTAACTGGTTAATTCGTTAAAATGGACAGTTCTCATATAAATCTGACATTCGTGAATAACTTAACCTGGGGTTGAATTTACGTGCAAAATAAAATGCAGGGATTTACCCAAAGTACTTAAAGAAAAAAGTTAGTTAACATTCTTAATAAAACTCTACTTTGGTGAACTATGAGTAAGGTAGTACAAGATGTCACGAATAAGAAATAAAAGAGTACATTTTAGAGAGCCTTTATCACAATAAACTCGACGTACGAATACCAATGGATTTCTCGAATAGTAATGCTAAATGAAAAACCATTTTAGTTTAAAAAAGCATAAATATTCAAAGAGTTTTATAACATAATGGGCAGGTAATAACAAGACAACAACTACCATTACTGTTGTAACGGATTTAAATTTAACAAATCTGAACTAATATTGAGCTACTAAACTTGTTAACATCATTGAGCTTTAAAAGTAGGAGCAGTTTCTTTGATAAAAGCATTCAAACTCAAACCCAAATACGTCTGCGGAAACGTGCCCGCGTGTGACAAGCGTGGTGTTCATTCGACAACAAAATACTCACTCATGAAAACGTCAACGAACAATTCCAATGTGTCTTGTTGCACTGTTATAGAAACTTGAACAGAACAGTCTGTTTTAGGCATTTCACTGGATTACAATAACATGGGGTCGTCCTCAAGCGCGCCCTTTTACTGCACTGTTTTGATGCGAGGAGTGGCCGCGTGGTTGCACCAGAGTGCAGGCGTGCACTGCGCCGCGAGACTGTGCGTCGCTCGCCCGGCCGCCCCGAACCTCCCCGATAACCTTTATTTAGATTAATTGTATCTGGCTGATTCATGCCCGCCCCACGACGCATCGCTCTCTGTTTGTCACACCAGAATAACGCGTTAGCTACAATCAATTATTTAAACTAAACATATTCGTCGCAACGCTGTTTTACAAACGCACGAGTTCAAGCAAAATTGTTGCAATTTCCAGTGTTTTTTTTTGTATTGGAGTTAGTAACCAAATTGAATTTCAGATCCATGTTAACGATGATCAGTAACGGGAATCGATGGAAGCTGGCTAGTCGAGCGATCAAAGGCGGGCGTTACTGTATAAAAATCAACACATTTGTTTATTTGATCTGCGCATAACGGTCGGAAAGCGCGCCTCGACGGCACCCATGAAAATATTACGACTATTATTTACTTTAACGCTGTGCTGTTCTTACCACATTGACGTCTGCCTGAGTCAGCAGGGCAGACCGTGGAACTATTCGGGGAATTCGTCGAGGACGAACTACGCATGCGACAAATATTCTAATTTTTCCAGTCGCACGAGAAAATATAACTGAAGGCTTGAAGAAAATACAATTTTAGCATCAACACATTTATAGTATCATGTCAAAACAACTTTAAAAAACAAAAATCTAAACAGAGAGCGTGACCCAAAATTTCAGCCAACAATGGATTTCAGCCAAACAAGTCGAGTCGAGTGAGGCACATCGTTTTCCTTCCAAAGTTAAAACAATTATTGACGGTCGAGGTTTTCGCAATCTACAAACGAACAATTTTAGTCAACATAACTAAAGGTAAAATAAACAGCGCGCCCATATTTCTCTGCTATATTACAATAAAATAATATCATACTTTAGAAAACGCGCCGATTTTAAAAAACGTATCTCAAATATATTGGAATAATACGTATTTTGCCACACAATGTGAAAGGCGACGTTTGTCTGAGCTGCGCACGCGCCGGCCGGAAGCGGCGGGTAAACAGAAGACGATCCGTCTAGCCATCTGCGACGATCGATATTGACGCGACATGTGCTTTTAACGATCTCTTGTTTGTGTAAGGCAAAAATAACTTTGGGAATTTTGTGAACCTTATCACGCCATCTAAACACGCAGAATACCTAGAATTCGACATAAATACCATAATTAATGATACAAAAATATACGAGAGTAAAGTTGCTACATTATTAATGTCGATTATAATTAATAGCGAACAGCTTCAGCGAGCAAGACAGTTAGGTGCACGTTGATCAGCAACTAAATGGCAACACGAATAGAAAACGCTTCCTGGACGCGACACCAGCGGGTTACCGAGAATAAAATAAGGAACCGATGTTAACCAACAACCAACCCCGTTCCCGATCTAACAATACTTCGGCTGCGATCGGTCGTTGGTCCCGAACCGACGTTTCCTAGAAGGTAAGCGGACACAGTCTAAAATAGTCACGGCTCTTCCGAGAGGCGTGAGTCACGGCGGGACCGTCCGGACCGCATCTGGACCGCACTCGCCGTATCAGTTGATATTGAAATGCATCGATAAACTGCATAAAACAAACCTAGTAATTTTCCACACAATTTATCATTACAAAAAAACCTATAGATTTTACGTCCTTGTTTCCCCGTAAGGATGACAGGCGTTTTAATGTAATGTAGCAATAAAATGTCCAATAAGCATTTTACACGCAATAAAAAAGTTTATAGTCACTTAACACTAGTCCC
Source organism: Acleris literana (assembly GCA_946894065.1). Taxonomy (NCBI): domain Eukaryota; kingdom Metazoa; phylum Arthropoda; class Insecta; order Lepidoptera; family Tortricidae; genus Acleris; species Acleris literana. The sequence goes on along the minus strand of OX335684.1, from coordinate 12,493,464 downwards.
TAATGATTTACCTACACTCAAAGTGTACGTGATGTTGAGGAAAAATAACAAGATCACAAAAATTCGAGTAAGAATTTCAGTGAATCGCCAAATATATTTAACGTGTAAATAGGAGTGTTGAAAATGATTGCGGCTGGACTTTGCTCCAAATCTCAGTAATAGTGAATTCCGAATATTAAAGTTTAGAACAAAACAAGGAAAGTGAAACAGAAATTGCATGGGCCCAAGTAATATCTTCTTGGATTATTTTGAAACTGTACTCGTTGTAAGTCAGAGTATGACTATGAGTATGATTAAAAAAAGATAATATATGCAGGTTCTCCGCCCGCACAAATACACGGACTTTATCACGGTTAACAATGAGTTTACGTTTCCAACATATACCTAACCTGTAAAGACAAATTAATAAAAATACCGGGCAAACGCACCCCTTCTTAACGTCCTTTTGTTGAGAAGTCAAAGATCAAGATCATCTTGAAAATTATTTTCACTTGGCTGACTTATATCCTTTTTCACTAGGACCCCATAATTTTCGTTGGAAGTATTTATTAAACCTTTACCTTTACCTTTGTAATTTTTTTTACATAATGGAAGAGGGGCACAATTTATGCAAATTTCGGAGCGATTATTTCCGAAAATATACACCCGATCAAAATTGTTTAGAAACCTAAGTATTTTTAAAAGAACTATTGAAATATGTGCCATATGTTTGACTTATGTTGATGATTGCAAAAAAAATGAGTTTCTGTTACATGCCCCCCTTGATATATTTATGTTTGTTATTTAACTACCACTAAGGGCCACTTTCACCAGAAAATTAACCCGGGTTAAGACACTAACTCGAGTTAGTAAACGTTAGATTCATACGAGAACTGTCATTTTAACTCGAGTTAACACGTGAACTGAGTTTATCGTAAATTGATCGCGTTTAATTTCATTGGTGAAATCAGCCCTAAGTAACGGCTTATACACCTACCAACACACCTAAACTACAAATTTCATAAATATACATCTTGTAGTTTTTGATTAAAACGCCTGTGACATAAAGACGGACGGACGGATGGACGGACGAACATGACAAAACTACAAGGGTTCCGGTTTTTGCCATTTTGGCTACGGAGCCTTAAAAAGCACCTACAAAATCAATTATTTTCAGTATTATGCTAACCACAACTAATACTGTATTTATTTTATCATAAATTACCTACTACTTAATTACCATTAATTTTAAATTTTTGATCGTGATCCTCGCCTTGAATTTAATCCAAATTCCAAGCTATCTCGGAGTACTCTCACTAACACCATGGTTTAAAAAAGGTAAACAATGTCCTATACGACGTGTTTACATAAAGAGTGTTCTATTTCAAACAGACATAGGAAGCTCAGTGTTATTGTTGTATGGCCAAGAGGTGACTAAGCCTGACATTTGAGTGTCGGTATTTGCTGTTAGAAGGCGACGCGTCTCAAAACGTTCTGGGAACCACTATACATCTGCTTTACGAGTACCAGCTACAGCTATTAAAATTCTTATACAAGTATGCAATCTACATGCGGGTAAACGGCGGGCAGATAGCTGAAATGTTGTTTATTTTCAAACGTTTTAGAGGCACTTGGTTGTTTTATGAATTTAATAGAAAAAACGGGAGGAATAAACAAGTAAATAGGAAACTTCTATTTGGACTTTACAGTGGTGTGTCACACATCCTCAATTGTCAATTTATAGCGTCTAGATTGCACAGGAAAATTAAAGCACTATATAGGGTGATTATTTCTTTGATATTTTTTACCCCGCCCCAGTCCGAAAACTTTCTTAAAAAATGTCATGGCATATTTTATATCATATTTCGTTTTTTTAATTATTCTTATATTTAAGTAACTACTGATTATCAAACATTTCCATTTTTCATATGAGCTCCATTATACAAACATGACCGTTTGCTTTACAACTTCAGATTCATAACCTCAAAAGTTTTAATAATACATTACATCACTATAACATAAGACACATTTTGCGATGGATAAGGCGTTGTGTCTGCAAAATACAAGCAAGTGCGAATTCAGAATTATAAAATATTCTAAACATATCGCAGATACGGAAAGAGAGAGTACCATTTTAGAGTCTGTATCAAGAATTTGCTCTCAACTTTCCTTAAGGAAACTGCGAAACTACCAATGCGTGAGCTCTAATGGAGATAACAAATAGAACAAAACAGGAACACCAGCTATCCGTTCCGCGAACGACAAAATAAGCGCTAGTGCCGTGACTCAGCGCGGCAGCATGTCCTGGCAAAGGACCCCGCTATTTCTGACCGGTTACTCACGCGTAATGATGCATTGCTAACCGATCTCGCTCCCGGCGATAAAGTAACTAATGAGTTTTCTTATTGTTACCTTTACCAAGATTTTTAATTTGTACAAAAAAGATAATAAGCATAAAAGGTACGACTTGGTAGATTATATTCCAATGATCCGAATGTATCTCAATCGCAGAATTTTCAATTTGTAAATAGGTCGAAAAAAAGGAGTAAGTAGGTTTGGATTAGGTCAGTTTGGAGCATGCCCGAAGCGTCAAAGCACCCAGAAATATGAGCTCCGCAAGAGCGAAGCTCCGTCGAAACTATCAAAATGATTTCTGGAATGGATATAAACGCGACAGGAAAAAGTGCAATGGCAAAAACGCGATGAGGAAAAATCTCAAAACTTAATTCGTAAACAGTGCGAATAAAAACTGCTACTAGGAAATAACAATTTTGGGAAATTGATGTAACAAATGCTTTGCAGGTCTGCAGTATCGCAGCGCCGGAACGTCAAAAGAATAATTATACTGGTTTTGTTTTGGTAGCTCATTTTCTGGGGGCGCTTCGTAGAAAGGTTTATTAAGAGTTATTACATAGAATCAGTTAATTTTTTTATGTTTTTTATAACATTAAAATGTGTAACCGAACTAGCCGCCAGAATTAATTTATTTTCGATGTTCGGATTATTGAGAAAGACGTGCAACTCCAACAGCGACACAGTTGAGCCAACTTTTCAGATGAATGATAATCTTGGTAAAAATCCCACGTCAAACCAACGGGACAGATGAAAGCTTGAACCAAAGCAACATCGCTTAGCCTTGCTTGTAAACACGTAATCCAAATAGATGACAACCACAACTGCCATTAAATCTCACTCAGTACCAGTATGTGCGATACATTTTGTTCTGAATCATTGTTATGTCGAATTTATTATTGAAGTCTTTTGGTTCAGGAGTAAATTAGCTAAGGAAATTTGGGTTGCATAAAATAAATAAAAAACAGATCAACTGAGAATCAAATTTTCGCACCAAGGAAATACAATAAATAAAACAATAATTCCGAAACTTCTCTAACCAGCAAAGCGACGATAACATACATACATACATACATAAACTCACGCCTTTATTCCCAGTTTGGGGTAGGCAGAGCTACAGAATTGCCAACAACTCTAAAAGCTTGTTGATAATTCTGTAACCACATTTTGCATAATCAGGCTAAGATGTTTATCAGTGTATTAGAGACAGTTTGCAAGCCCATCGCCTAACAGTACTACAAGCCTTCATTCCCTTAGTCGACTCTTACGACATCCACGGGAAGGCATGGAGTGGTACTATTCTAAGCCGGCAACCACACAGCATTAACTATTGTTAGAACTTATTTTGTAACTGAATAAATAGTAGTTTTCAAAAAATAACCTCAACAAAAAAAAGCACGGTCCTTAATTTTTCACATGGTGTTTTTATAATTATTTGTTAGATAGGATACACATTTTGTAAAATATTCAACTGGTTACATAATAATATTATTATTATGATGCTTCAGTAGATACAGCCCTTAAAACAACAGACGGACGGACGAAACGCGTAGGCTTAGTAAGGTCATTTTGGTATGAAATCCTAAAAACTGTGGTTATAGAATATAAATTGTGGTTATAGAATTATCAACAAGTTTTTAGAGATGTTTGTAATTCTGTAGCTCTGCCTACCCCACTCTGGGAACGAAGGCGTGAGATTATGTATGTATGTATGTAATCCTAAAAACTAGTTGCAACAGGTTCTGCAAACAAACATTACTGACATTAATTGTAAATAAATCGGTTAACAACTTCCAGAAACTTACTATTTTATTTCCGTACATTATATTCGGTTATTAATTCAAATTAATAGGTCCATCGACCGCGTGGAACGATTTTATTAGTTTGCCATAAAACGATTTATTTTCCCTTCACTTACTTTTGCAATTTAGATCCAATATCTATTTGTAAACAGCTTGGTTCTAAAAATACCTATCTCTACTGGTCACGCCATCTAGCGAAACTATACTGGACCAGGTGACTAAAACTTTCCATAAAGTTGCACCAACTCTATATTCTAAACGGTGAAACAAAGCTTTACCTTTACGGTACCGTATCGTTATTTACTTGATATTAATGGCGGGCGAGTCAAAAGCAATGCTGTTTCACCCAGTAGAATAGAAGCCCAGTGCGGCTAGCACAAGTTGCCCGCGACTTGGTTCTCTATCTAGTCAGTAACGATAGAGATGCACTGAGTGACAAGCGAGAAAATACTCCTTGTGCTACCCGTGCTGTTTAGAGGTCATACACAAAGGGGTTTGGGTAAAAGTGTTGTCATTTGTAAAATTCATACATTTTCAAGGTGAGCGGCCATTCGTAAAAGTGGTAAATTATGATAGAAATATTAAAAATAAACATATTTTGTTACGTAATGTAATGCTCTAAAGTGCATCGCAGCCGAGATATTTAAATATTCATACTTGGGCGTACTTTTGTACTAAAAACTGAATATTTAAATCTTTAAAATCTTCGCTCCGATATTATTTAACGACATTCCTCTAAATAACTATGTAAAAATCATCCGTGGCCGCTGAAAAAAAAAAGAAAATATTCTTCAAACAAATTTACCCAATGCCCTTTAGGTTACCGTCTTTCCTGTGGACATACCCATAGTTAACGTTTTTAAGGCCAAATTTTCTAGCTGAATCCACATCCGCATAAACGGCGTCAGGTATACTTTAGTTCTATCAAATAAAAACATTACTTATATGCACACATGCCTTAACTATTGACCACGGGAGATACCACTTTTTTTTTTCGAGTGTGTATAACCCTTAGCGGTGTTTGCTGGTCTAAATTATTGTCTTGTCTACTCTCAGTTTGACACGTTATTATTTAAAACTATATAAGATCAAATCGAACCTCCTATAGGGTCATCCACGTCACACGTTAAGGGGGAATGAGGGGCCACAAAGTGTGACATGGTGTGACAAGAGGAAGGGGGAGGCATAGACAAGTGACGTCAAATCTAATAAAAATATAGTAAACATCTGAAGAATGAATACTCGAAAACATTTTTATACGCAGGTTTCGGCTGACGTGGTGACGATAATAAAGTTGGACGTTGAAATGTGAGTCTTTGTCTAGCTAGATATATCAGATATGCTAGTCTTGTGTAAAACATGTTTTTTGAAATAAATATTATTCCTATTTTCAACTCTGTACTAACGTTCGTACTGATTGACACTTCTATCGGGCTATACTTCGTTCCGATAGGTATTTAACGAAATGTAAACAAACCAAACCACGTGACTCGGTTCAACAGCCAATCAAAGCTTTGACGTATCAGTGTTCTGCTCCTATTGGCTGACCAACTATGTCACGTGGTTTTTTTGTTTACATTTAGTTAAATACGAAGTATAAGTTCTTTCGCAATACTATTCAAGGGTTCGAAACTATCCATATCAATATTATAAATGTGAATGAAACTGTGTTTGTTTGTAACGATGTCACAACTAAACAGCTGCACCGATTTGAATGAAATTTGGTTTGGAGATAGCTTGAATCCTGAGGCAGGATCTGGGGTATTTTTTTTCCTGGAAAATTTGTAAGTTCCCGAGGGAATGGCGATAAACAACTTATACGCGGACTGAGTCGCGGGCAATAGCTAGCTTAACTATTACAGTCGAGTTCATAGATATGTGAACACTTTAGTACCTTGTCTATTTAATGTCATGTTTAAACTGCCATACATGAACTGACACAGCGTTTAAAGTAAAAAATTAAAAAAATATAAAAAAAATCCTTATTTCCTTAGCAAACCACTACAAATCTTATGATGGCCGGCGTCTCCTTGCAAGTTATTTTAAAATCACCTTTGCCAGGAGGCACCGCTCTTCCATATCTACAGTTTATATAGTATAGTACCATTCTTAAAACTATTTTATTTTTATACGCATATATAAAGTGACAAGGTACTAAAGTGTACACATATTTATGAACTCGACTGTACATACGGATTCATCATGAACTGCAGACGAGATCCTCTTATGTATGTTGTTACGGTCTCTGGACTACAACTATTATTTATTGTAAATAGCTTTTGCGCGCTACTCTTTCCGCGTAGAAGTCGGCGACCAGGAGCCCGTTTATCAAACGCTTGTAACTTGTATTACAAGCGGAAATCTCTTTCCAACAATATGTATTAAAAAGAGACTTCTACTTATATTACAAGTTACAAGCTTTTGATCAACAGGCCCCTGGAGTCCTAGTGAAAAAGGGTATATATGTCTTCTGAACATCAAGTGAAAAAGGGTTTAAGTCCTCCGTTTGAAGTCAAAAGTCAAGTCTTTGACCAGTGTGTGTTGCCAGTGATGACTTACGGATCTGAGACGTGGGCGCTAACAATGGGCCTTATAAGGAAGCTCAAAGTCACTCAGAGGGCTATGGAGAGGGCTATGCTCGGGGTTTCTCTGCGTGATTGAATCAGAAATGATGATATCCGCAGTAGAACTAAGGTTACCGACATAGCCCGAAGAATAGCCAAACTTAAGTGGCAGTGGGCGGGGCACATTGCTCGCAGGACTGATGGCCGATGAGGTCAGAAGGTTCTTGAGTGGCGTCCGCGGACCGGGAGACGAGCTGTAGGTAGGCCTCCAACAAGATGGAGTGACGACCTTGTAAAGATAGCGGGGACGAGGTGGATGCGAAAAGCACAAGACCGGTCTGAGTGGAGAGCCTTGGGGGAGGCCTATGTCCAGCAGTGGACGTCTTTCGGCTGACATGATGATGATGATGATGATGATGATGATGATGATGATGATGATGATACTCCGTTCATGTGTAAACCCTTTTTTATTACGAGTTAAGTCGACTTGTTCCGTTTTTCACTAGGACCCCAGGTTTATGCTTATCCCCTCGGGAACGCTCCAATTTTCCGGTATAAAAAGTAGCCTATTGCTATCCCAGTCTGTAATCTATCTCTGTACCAAATTTTATCTAGATCCGTTCAGCCGTTCTGGCGTAATTGAGTAACAAGCATCCAAACTTTCGCATTTATAATATTAGTAAGAAAAATAATAATTAATTAATTACGTCATGGATGTTTTTAATTCCAATCTTTGCATAAAGTCCAGTTTATACCACATCAAACGAACTTCTGTCTCGTAAAATGGACTAATTACTTTCCATTTAAATTATGCAAATCACAAAGCACTTACCCATGGGGAAGAATTTGTCGAAGCCCGCCATGTTCTTCACTTCTACGTAGTCGTAGAGCGCTGCCGCGTCGCTCAGTTCCCACGCGTTCTGGAAATAAGCGCCAATTTTCTAATACAATTTATAAGTACTTACAATGGGCGAATTGGGCAATAAATAACGTATCGATGTTTAGTGTAATCATTATTCCTAGTAATATTTACTTACAATCCGTTCCCAGTATGTTAATCATACTCATTGATCGATATAAATAAACAAAGGATCATCTCACACAAATTGTACGTAACACCAAGGTAAGCTGTAAGCTTGCCTTAATATGGTACAGCAGAGTTCATAAATATGTATACACTTTAGTACCTTGTCACTTTAATCGCTGTGAGAATTCATGTATGGCAGTTTAAAAATGACATTAAATAGACAAGGTACTAACGTGTACACATATTTATGAACTCGACTGTACATGAAGACAACGATAAACATACTTATCATATAGCTATAAATACATACAAATCATCCAAGACAAAACTCATCACACATATTTATTTGTCCTTGCCGGGAATCGAACCCGGGAAATAGGCTTCCCAATTAAGCTAAGTGCATTGTCAAATATAACATCTACTAAGATATTTCATCATTAATTAAATACCAAGAACTAATAACTAAATGAAAAGCAATCTTTAAAAACCAGACTGCATTTTTTATATTGTCGTCGATATACCTATGTTAATAATTGTAATTTTGCCATTGTTGTTATATTTCAATTTTAACAGTTTAGGAATCCTATGTCACCCGGGATGGTGAAAGGATTCTAAAGATACCACACACATCTAAATCGGCTCAGGCGTTTAGAAGTTATGGTGGAGTTAAGAATCGTACATACATACATACATGAACCCTGTAACAGTTTTATTACACTCGTTTTTTGGGCAGTCGTGTAAAAAGAAGTAAGGAATATTAGAACGTAAAATAATCAACAAATTACTCACAGGATCCACTTCAATTTGTAATGGCGTCTGGTATCTCACGTCGGCCGGCAATCTCGGTACGTTTCCATTGTACTCCTTCATTGGCGTCATTGGGCTATTTCCTGCGCTCAGCCTGTCACAATAGTTCTGATTGTAATCCTCCCGCACTGAATTAGTATTACTCGTGGCTAAGGGACTCCTCGCCGGCGACAACTTATCATTCTCCCTATTCCAATATTGCTCTATATCTATATGCCTAGGATTCATATTACCGATATTATAATTGACTATAGGTGAGAGTCCTCTAGGGGAGGAACTTTCACTAAAAATGTTGGGACTCCTCACGATCCGCAGCGTGTCCTGCGGCGTGCTCCCTTCGCTGACCACCTGGACCCTATCCCCGGTGGGGGAGCTGGAGGTTCTCTGTATGACGGGCGAGGGTTCCGGTTTCCTGAACTGGTGCGGGATGTTGACGGGGCCTATTCTGTTGTGGACGTCGACGTCCTCCCTGCTGAGCGCCGCGGTCTTGGGCTGGGTGTCGGCCGCCATGAGGTGCTGCAGCTTGGACACCTGTGTCTCGACGAAGCTGCGCGGGCGCGGCGAGCCGGCCGGCTTGCTGCTGCGGAGTGGAACAGGATTGGACTGCGTTTCTGAAGGGTACCCAGAATATTCCGACTCGCGGTCTAAGCTGTCCATGGTGCCGTAGATCATGTACTCCTCGTCGATGCTAGCAGAGTCCTCTACCTCGCAATCGTCGTAGTTGATCGGCGTGTCCCCGCCGGGGAAAAATTCTATCAACGCCGACATTATTTCTACAACCTGGAGATAAAAAATAGAGTATAAGCATTTTAGTGTTTGCTCAGTATAGTCGATTACAAAGATGTATCCACTTTTTTACCTTATTGCATTGTAATAAGGATCAAAACTGGATGGACACTTTCTTTGTAGTCAAAGTTTTATGATTAAATATTAAATCATTTTATTAGCATTTTTCTCACATGGTAGCATTTCATTTGTTATACCGAAAAAAAGAGATTCACCTAAAATAGTTGACAAATAATAGCGAAGGGAAGAGCCGCAAAATTATATGCGTCTCATGGCGATTTGTTTGAATCCCTTGCGACGCTACAATTTCGCTTTACACTAGATTCTTGCCACTTATATTACTTGCACAATTTTGCTCCCTTTGGAATTTGTGGTAATTTCTGAGAGCAATGTGGAAAAATGTTTAGCGAACCAATGTATTTATATAATGAAATCAAAGTTAATTTAAAAAAATATTACCGTGGCCATACTGGGCCTCTCTGCCGGCACTTTGTGCCAACACTGTGTCATCAGTTGCTCTATGGGTTCTGGACATCCCTCTATTAAATTCGGTCTTTGCCCTGTAAAATTTATAAAAAAATAATTAGAGAAACACAAAATACCATGCCTTAATAAATCCACAGCAATGGACTTATCTTATCTCATGTTATCTTGTACAAATGGGCCCTTTAAGTACACTTTGATCCTTTGATTTGATCTCTCAGTACAATATGTCAACAGACTCCATGGATCCCGAGATAGAGGCTTAACCTAGTTTTAAATCTACCAGATACCGCTTGCGTATTTACAAACAAAATAATATGATTTGATTATAGTACATTGTGTATTAAGGGTGGTAAAGACAGAATTACAAACGAGAGTCTGTTAGAAGCCCGAAGCCGAAAGCTGAGGGCTTTAATGACTCGAGCTTTGTATTTCCTTTACCACCCGTGTAACATACAATGTTTTTCATCACAATTGCGCGGAAATGAAATAAAATCAGACAAAAGATCATATTTTGAACTTACGATTGTCACTAATAATTTAAGCCGCGTTGGCGATGTCCGACGGAGACGCATTATCCATTTCTTCTGATGACGACATGTTTTTTTATTGATATATAAATTTTAATATGTGCACAAAGACACCCCCTTTTAATTATTATTTCGGAATCACACAGTTTATAATCAGTATTTATAAATTAGCGGCAGACTACGTCATCATTGTCTATGACTTACCACAGATAATGTCAAACGTGTTCAGGAGTCCGATTCTAGTGACAGTCGAGATCAATAGTTTATATGCGAGATTTTTAGAAAATTGTATGCTACTGACATTTTATCTCGAATGAAACTTCATATCGAATGGCACAAGAATTGGGGTCCTGGCGTATTATGATAGTTTGAGTCCACGTATTATATTTAAAAAAAAAACTATTACGCAGGATAGGGCGTAACGGTAAAAAAAAAGGCCCGTGGGTATTATTTTGGATTTACGGTCGATTTTTCGAGCATATTAGACCATTATTTATGAGCAAGTGTGATGAAAAATAATTTTATTCTATTCTATTCTTTTCTATAGGATATTTTGTGTAGATTTTGTCCACTATTTGAGTGAACAGGTTTCTCCACGATGTTTTTACATGACGACCGCGGGGGTTCGAATTCTGTACTTTACGATCGCGAATCTTTGGAGTCATGTCCACATTATTGCGAGTAATGACGCCCATTTGTCCGATCTCTGATTATAAAAAAAGTGGCAAATTTACTAAATAAATGATTTGAAAAGAGACAAGACTTTCATTTGCGTTTTACTTGCATTGACATCTAATTATTTTTTATGTACCGTAAAATAGGGTTAGTTTGATTAATTTTAAGAATAAATCTTCTGTAACTCCCGCATTTAAACGTAAAATAAATTATTTAAAATATTGTATTGGCGACTACTCATTTGGAGTAACTTATGCAGGTAGAGGCAGACTACGGTTGACGGTTTAGTAGGAAAAAATAATTACGCAGCTTAAAACCTCGATTTTTAAAATGAGGCTACTTTGATTTTCCCTGTACTGTGTACTGTGTTCACAATATCAAAGTCACCCCTGAAGCATGTCAAAAAATTGTGTTTTTTTGTTTGAAGGTTTTAAATCCTATTCATCTGAAAATACTTACACTACTAATATTTTGCGCTCGCATATGAAACATATGAACGTAATGAAGCGAAAGAGCTTAAAAATAACACAGACATTGCACAAAATCGATGATTCAAAAAATTATCAATATCACCTCGCGTTTCCAAAGTCGCCCTATTTTACGGTATTCACATATTTAAAAACATTGAGCCATTCCAGTCACATTTTTAATCTGGCTGTCTCTCGGTAAGAGAGAACGGGGGAGACAGGCAAAGCGATGGGCAGTCGATTTCCCAAAAGAATATCGCCAGGAAGTAAAAGACAAACTTCAATGGCTCAATTGGAGGATATCTTTGTATGCCCAAGGACAATCTGATCCTAACGCCGATGCTGATATCTAATTATAATTAATAACACTAATTGATATGTAATGTAGGTAGAAACTGATAATTAATCAGTGAAGAAAGTCTATTTTAATTTTAATTTTATACTAAAAACAAAGTGACTGCCATTTCAGGACACACCCAACCAACATCTTTGAATATAGATAAGTGTATTTTTTAGGTGTAGTTTTGAGATAGTGTAAAATATATTCAGTTGTTCCAAGGACATCAAAAAGAAATTTAGTCAATTTGGTCAGGGGAAACTCAAGGAATTTTTATTCCTGTTTGCCATAAGTAATGTTATCGCAAAAGGGCTGGATATTTATAATAAGCACTAGTGTACTATGTGGGCTTCTAGTGGGCAAACAGAGATGTAGCAATAGAAGGTTAGGGATATTTAAATCTATCCAACAATTTGGCATTTATATCAATATTTTCTACTTACTATTTGTAAATGTATGTATGTGTATGTAGAAATGTATTTCCAACTATACCTGTGTGTACAGCCCACATTATTTGAAATGCTGAGCCCCCTTCTTCAAAAGGCTTTCTTCTGGAGAGCACCTCCCACAAAATGATACCCCATGAGAATACATCACACTTTTCTGTGTATGATGAGCCTTCAAAAACCTGAAACATACAGATAATCATATTATGTTTTCTAGTTTTGGACAGATGTCTAGATTGACTGCTGATGTGATAGTCAGAATTAAACGATATAATAATCAATACATACATATGAATAAACATTTATGGTACTAAGGTATTCAATAATATTCATGATAAAGTGTAAAGTGTTTAACCAATTAAGTGCCCATGACCCATTAGACAGGCCTACCGTTTGTAGCTGATTAAAAGGATAAATGCAGCTGCCGGCTTAAGCAAATCACTAGTAGCATTGATAGCGCTGCGCAAGGTAATGAAAGCTTATGTTTATCAATATTTATTTTTCCTTCTTCTAATGCTAATAGTTCATTTTTACAAGGCCTTATTACAATATTAAATGAATATTTAAAGAGGAAAGGAACTCATTACTGATTCAATTTTGTAAATACTTCATTTGCATATATTTTATTATTTGACTTTAGTAATAAGTTGTAAATTGCCATTTTACCTCTAGATTTATTATTTGAAGTTGTAGTTTGTTTACATAATAAATTTTATTCTTAGATCCCCCAACTGAGGAATAAGCATCTGCTTTTGGAATAACATCACTTGTAACTTCCAACCTTGACACTGGTAGAACTGTCCCAGTGGACTAGGACATCCAATCTCAGTATTCCGAGATCTCGAAATACTGAGATCTTGCATCATTTTATAGTCCCGCAAGGAGCGGGATTACCTGTGCGGGATCCGCGGGAATTGCGGGATTAGCAAGTAGTAATAGTATACAAACGTCCTCCCGCAGGCAAGGCACCGGCTTTCTCTGCCGCCGATTATCTAGGATCGCACTTTCGAAGCAGTCTAGCATACGAGACATTAGACACTTTATGTCTCCTTCATAAATATTTCCAACAACAGAAACAGAAGTAGAAGTCTGACTGAACTGAATGTTGGTTGTTAATTAAAATATTTCACTTTAATAGTACATACATACATAGATTAAATCACGCCTGTTTCCCAGAGGGGTAACCAGAGACCACTCCACCTGCTATCATCCTGACAAATCTCTTTCTCTTCTTCCACATTCATACATTGAGTCATGCATGCACGTCAGTTTCGGGTAGGTACTTATGATTCGGCTTTTTTCCAATATTTCTTCGGTTTGATTCGAAAAGGTGAGCCTAGGACGACCCCTTCCGACCCTTTAATAGTATTCTTATTAAAAGTAATAAATGCATACCTACAGATTTTTATTTTATATACTTATAAAAACCAGGGATCAATACCGGTATTAATTAAAATTGAAATATCTTCCTTATTTTGCATTATTTCCTTGATATTGTCCACTGTAATTTAGGTGATAACACTATTCTATTATATAAATTCATTGAACAGCAAAAATATTCAATAATAAGCGAGATACCGAAATTGAATACCGTTATTTTTGTATGAAAATAATACCGGTATACGATCCCTGCTCTTAACACAACACTGGGCAGCTCATCTTACACTTATGGGATCAGGCAAATACCGAGATCATAAATAACATACAGGATTGGATGCCCTTCACTGGGCAGTAGCCATATTATCAAAGAATTGAATTTAAAATTGAACCCATTCCAATTTTAGCTCAATTGCAATCATTATGATATTAGTTGTCAATTGTTTTTTATTTTATTGGATTCCTGTAAATAAATCTTATCTATTTCTATCACTACATAGTATATACAAAGTCGCTTCCCGCTGTTTGTCTGTCCCTATGTATGCTTAGATCTTTAAAACTTCGCAACGGATTTTGATGCGGTTTTTTTTTAAAAGATAGTGTGATTCAAGAGAAAGGTTTTTATGTATAATAAGTTTTGGATTATGAACGGGTATTACAGAAAACTGGCATAAACCGAAGCAAAGCGAGGGCGGGTCACTAGTAAAGAATAAAAGTAAAACGCTGCCATTAAAAATAAACATTTGCAGCATTCGAGACAATTCTATTTACCACATAAAAAAGAAAACAACTTTCTTTAAGTCTTTATTTTATGTATATTTTAATCAGGATAAAATAATTTCATTAATGCTGATGGCAGACTTTATTACACAACTGCAAAAAAGGAGTGTAATGTTTTCAGGTTTCATGTATGTATGAATGTACGATTCTTTATTCCACCATAACTTCTAAATGCCCAAGCTGATTTAGATGGCAAAATGTCAATTACCATAATTTAAAAAATGCAGTCAGTTTTTTACAGCTTGCTTTTCATTTAGTTATTTTGTTTGACATTTACACTTTGTAATATTATGCTAAAAAGAGAATACTACTATTTACTATGGAAAATTTATTTATTAAACTGGTATCATATCTCAATACACCTGAGTGATTAAGTTGCGGGCCACTACTCGCTTTACTAATATTTTCCCGTATGAGATTAAATACTCCCATAATAAATTTTAAGTGCTTTATGCAAATTGAAATTTAAGGTATCAATATGTAGTTAGTTATTGTTAGTAAAGATCCACCATAATTTTTACCATAATATACCATATCGTCGGTCGGCATTCAGTACCGTGAATGTCAAATTGCGACCCAATTTGACATTCGCGGTACTGAACGCCGAACGTCGATATCTCGACAAATTTTAATATTTCTTTAGTTTATTTTCTAGTGGGTCAAGACAATGTTAATACTAATAAAACTTACTTCTGGGGCCATCCACGCAGCACTGCCTTTGTTATTTGTCATGTATGTAGCTTTATCAGCAGCTGTGCCAAAGTCACAAATCTTTAACCGCTGCCCTCCACCCACCAACAATAAGTTTGGTGGCTTTAAGTCCCTGTGTATTAAAGGTTTCGGCTTCATCGAGTGAAGATAAGCAACACCCTGAAATGTTAAACATATTTGTCACCATATTGTCACAGAATGGAAGCCAGTTTGAATAAGGTTTAGATGTTTACCTCTGCACACTGCAGAGCCCAGCTCATAGCATGGGCTGCGGAATATTTCGGTTTCGGTCTGTTGTGGAGGACGTTGTACAATGAACCCCCTTCTGCATACTCCATGACTAGACAGACGTGGGTGTCCTGCGTGCACGCACCGTACAGCCGCACTATGTTCGGGTGACACACCCGCGACAGCTGGCGCACTTCTATAGCAAACTCGCGTTTTTCAGCCTCTGAGTTGATATGCTTAACAGCCACGAACGTGTTCCGCCATACACCCTTCCACACGACACCGAACGCCCCTTTCCCGACGACCTGTTAATAACACCATTCTATAACCTTGTTACAACAAAAACAAAACATACGTCCGGGCATATTTACCGATAACTCTTGTATTTCACTGTAATCTATCTCTTCCACAAACGTCTGCTGTACGACAGATGATTCTTGCGGATTGGAAGCCATGGTTACACTAAATATCACATTATCAAGTTGACTAGTAAGTAAAAATAATGCTAATGTACAAGATCTGTTTAAATTTACTTAAAACTAGATAAAAATAATTGGTTATATCAATTTTCTCAGTATTGTTTGGCAGGGAAAAGCAACTGCGACAGGGCCGCCATATTTGAAACTAAAGAACAAATGTCACACGTTAGTGTTGCTCATCAATCGTAAAATAATGCTTTACCGGTATTAATACAAAGAGATTATTATTATATAGCATGCCAAAAAAGAATTTGATATGGTGAGAGGTCGATTACAATATTCTCTAGTGGCAATCACATATTTGCAGCAGTTTTTGGGTAAAATTTGATCATGTTGCCAATTTCACCAAACCGCACTATCTTTTTTCAAACGCTTTTTGCAAATCTGTTATCGGCATACCATGATAATCCGAAGCTGGTTATTTATATATTCCAAAGCACTCATATAAACATTTGCAAAAAGAGTTTGAAGAGGCAAAAGTTGTAACGTTTTTGCCAAAAATGAAATGTTGAAGAGTCTTGCTGCCGAGCCGATGGTAAGTAGGTACTTTTTTTTGCAGTCATCATCTGCTTTACGGCTTTACCTAACCCTAACTAGCGAATCAAAATTCAGTGCGCTATTTTCAGCGGAAATCCTGTTGCCATGCCACCGTCCGGCTCCATCATCAGATCAGCTCGTAGATACGATAAAACTGCGTTTTCATATTATTGGGTTTACATAATTAAGTATTTTAAATTACAGCCTATTTCGATAACTGTACTAAGTGGTTCAAGATTTGACTCAAACACACAAACACGAGAAAAAGATTTAAAAAAGATGAATTTTGGCCAATATACTCCGAACAAGAACTCTTTCATTCTACCCAATTGCCTACGAAGGGGTCATGTTATCCGTGGGTCCTATACTTATAATTCCGGGTTAAAAATTACACAAACTGAACAATAATCGAAAACTATGCGTTCGAGGTCGAAAACTTGGATTACTAATATGACATACCTATGCCTTCAACATAGAACACATCCAGAATTTACTGGATCAGGTGCAAGGCCTGTTGAATATAGATATTATGCTTGATTATGTGGTAAGTAAATGACAAAGGTAATAATCAAACAAAATTATTTAGGTAGCATAAATGAATCTTATATTATAAATACTTACATTAAAATCGCGCACACACATTTATATCCTTGTCTATAAGATAAATCTAAGTAGTTTTTTGCTACAAGTGTCCCTAAAAACTCTTATACACGACCATCAATCAGACGTTAAAGCCCTCTGCAGACAAAAAGGCTAACCTGGGCAAAAATATATCATGTACAGTCATTTAATTTTGATCCCTGGGCCACTATAAAACTATGATAAGTATTTTTTTTTTTATTACAGGCGCTTTTACCTTGCATATTTCAAAAAGTTGTATAGGTACTCAAATACATATTAGTATTATACCTAAGCAACTATGTTAAGTCATCATCATCATCATCATCATGTCAGCCGAAAGACGTCCACTGCTGGACATAGGCCTCCCCCAAGGCTCTCCACTCAGACGCACGGTCTTGTGCTTTTCGCATCCACCGCGTTCCCGCGATCCTTACAAGGTCGTCACTCCATCTTGTTGGAGGCCTACCTACAGCTCGTCTCCCGGTCCGAGGACGCCACTCAAGAACCTTCTGGCCCCATCGGCCGTAAGTCCTGCGAGCAATGTGCCCCGCCCACTGCCACTTAAGTTTGGCTATTCTTCGGGCTATGTCGGTACCCTTAGTTCTACTGCGTTACGTACTGCTGGTAGTGTTATGTTAAGTAGGTACCTGTTATATAAATAAGTATTTGAAAATCTATACAAAGTGAAATATGCAAGGGGCGCGCTACGTTTGAGATTTCATAAAATAAGTCGGAGGGTTCAATAGGTATCCATTTGATATCCATACAAGCCTTGCGAACGCATTTAGTAATTTAAATGATAATTATTTATTTTTTAACCACCAACGCTTAAGGGCGTGTTTTAAGTGGCGTCGTAGCTCCTAAACGGGTGAACCCATTAGGATGCGGTTTTATTTGAAAGTAGGTTCTATAGCGGTGGTTCCTAGCTAGGTTTCATGAATCCGTTTGGCCGTTTAAGGGATATTAGCTCTGAAAGAAGGGATCGCCATTATATCTTGGGTTTCTATGTATCTAATAGTTAGGTATACATATGTATGTCATAGGATCATCGTTTAGGGCCTGGACACAACACCACGGCACGGCGTCGTTAACGTGAAACGGCGCGGCGCCGTAGAAAGGCACGTTGCCGCGTCGTGCAAATACACGGTGCCGTGTGACAACGGCTTCAACTATTTTAAACTCTACGCGCAGGACATTGGGCTTAATATTGCACTTTATAATGAATGACGGCACCGTGTATCTGCACGTCGCGGCAACGTGCCTTTCTACGGCGCCACGCCGTTTCACGTTAACGACGTCGTGCCGTGGTGTTGTGTCCAGGCCCTTATCATAAATTCAGGGCGGATTTAGGGGGAAATATGGGGGGACGTCTTCCCCCCTTACGCCATAATACAAGTTTAACTCCTCGTGTTTGACGTATTTTGGGTGCTTTCTGTGCCCCCCCCACCAAATTCTGGATCTTCCTTGTTGACCGAATTATAATACTAATGTCTGCTTTCATTGCTTTGATGTGATGGTGAGAGGCTTATATGGGCCGACCTGTCTTTCAACAATAGCGGACTACTCGGCACTTCTTTAGTATCCATGACATCGTCCAAAAGCTCGACGGCGTCCATACATCTAAAAGTTTCTGCGACGTCTCTAGGCGTTTGCCCTCGATGGTTGACGGCCTCAAGATCAGCTCCAAAATGGAGTAAAATCTTGATTAGTTCACAGTTGTTGCTCATGGCGGCGAAATGAAGAGCAGATCGACCGCCAGGTACTTCGGGATCGTTTATATCGGCCCCCATCCTGATGAGCAGTCGAAGAATCTCGACGTCTTCTTGGGTTGGTTGGCACATCATGACAAATTCTGAAATTTAATATACAAAGTTCCTAATTTTGTTATTTGCTCCAAGGGGAAAGCCCTGGTGAATTTCTTTTTTCATACAAACCTAGTCCTGGCAATTACGAACACAACAAAAAAAGAGCTAATTCGGTCGAGCCGTTCTCCAGTGTTGATTAAACATACTTGCATAGTATAAGAATGCGGCAATTGATTTTTATTTATAGAGAAAACACAGTTTGTTTCCGATTGTAGGTACTTTTAAGACTAATGATAAATCCGCTAATAAAGACGCGTGAAACTAGTCCAAACTGGATGAATCTACTATTAATACTATTATCCAATGAGAAGTTCCTATGGCCACATAATTTCGTCATGTCACTCATGTCTTCAATATCATACTAGCTCCATGGTACCATTATTATTATTGAGCTCGTGAGAAAAGGGACGTTTTACCCCTCCTTCCCCCCCGCTCCTCCCTACATTATCTACTTACCAAGGTATTAGAGTCTGACCAGCAAATCGTGACACAAGCATTTTTTTCTAATTCTGCACATGGCAACAATTTTACCTATGAAACAAGCTGTCACATTATGCATGACTACGCGTCCAATCGCTATGCATTTCGTTACCAGCTAGTTGAGCTAGTGATATTTTGAATTTGCCCCATTTTTTTAGGTCCTGGTCAGACTCTACAATGCCAATTTTAGAAAACAACACAATGTTTTTCCCTTTCTTTTGGACGATAAAGAAAAAGTGTTGTCTACATTAATTTAAAGAAGGACTTGACTGATGTTTTAGTAGTGATCACTTAAGCACTGGTGAGATTTGTGCTCACTTTCGTTGATCGTACGTACGTACGTACCTACGTAGGACCGTTTAAAAAACTTACGGAGAAATAAGCCCGTGTCCACCGGAAGAGATCGAGGCAAGAGCTGGGCACCATGTTCGAATAATAGCATAGCAACTTCCAAAGACGGTCTGTGGACAATTTACAATGGGTACTATTAGGTACTTTAGTCATTTATAGCTTTAACTTTAATGTAGCTGAACTCTTTTGAACCTTGTCGTTTTAACCATAAGAATAAACAATAACTACACCTAGAAGCGAAACTCCCGGCGACTCCCGACTCGCGCTCGGCGCGTTAAATACCTACCGCCTGGCGACAGCTTCGCAAATGACAGCCTTAACTTTGGGCGCGGAAGGCAGAGGGGCGTAGCGGGGTGAAAGGGGAAGTAGGTATTTAAATCAGTTCAAAAATGACGTTGAATTGACATAGCACTACAGAGTGCACTTATGACACTTTGAAAATCGAAGTTCGAAGTTACGTAAGCCAGTTCTTAAAAGTGACAAGTGAAAGAGAGTCTGCTGCGGGCTTACTGAATAAACATATTTTATCTTTTTAGGGTTCCGTACCAAAATGGTAAAAAAGGAACCCTTATGGTGATACTTCGGTGTCTGTTTGTCTGTACGTATGTCACGGTAGTTTTTCTCTGAAACTATGGAAGTTATCAACTTGAAATTTGGCATAGTTATTTAAATTGCTCATTAGTTTTTAGTAAAAACAACGCAGAAGAAGAAAAACACATCGCATAACAGTTATCGCAGGAACATTTTTAGCCGAATGATACTTTAGCCTAATAGTACCTATACCTACTAAGCATAACGGTCATAAAATAACCCATAACATTAATTTCGCAGAATTTTATGTACCAATATATATTAATAATTGATCGCTTGCTGTTCACACTGTCGGCGAGAACTCTCTCTACTAGTTTGTCGAAACAAAAGGTAGGTATAGATCCCGTGTCAATAAAAGAGACACATATATTAATAGTTGATCGCTGGCTCTACTCGCTACCCGCTCGCCTGGGGTGGACAAGTGCCTTAAGCAAGTGCGCGTTTATAAATAAGAGGGTTTAGTGTGAACGCGGCTTTAGATTAGGTACAAACCGTCTCATTAAACACAGCGAAAGCGGAGACATGCCGATACTGTCTTTCTGCGTTGGTTGACAGCCCGCATCTAGAAGCAATTTGATGGCCCGGATATTCGGAGATTGGACTGCGAAGTGAAGGGCTGTCCTACCCATCTGATCCCTTGTATGCGGGTTGTGTTTTAGTCTAAAAAAATTTTCATCGTTCGTTATCGTGATAGCTTTGGTATCCTATCATTTTATCGACAATCAATTAAAAACTGAATATTTTAAAAATATGCCTGTTTATTGTTCTTTCTTTTAAGGTACACATCGCTTGCCAAATCTCTGAGTTAAGAAGTAAAACCCGAACTTAGGGAGCACTCGTAAGAAAGCTACACGAACTGTACTGTAACAACAGTTCGCTCAATTTTCATAAGAAAACTATACTAGGAAATTCAAAATTGTCTATACCTTTAAAGAAAGAGCAATAAACAGGCACATTTTTATTAGCGTTTGAAAATTTCAAAGTTACTATCAAATTCTGGGTAGGTATTTTCTGTAAAATTCTTATATTTTCAATAAAAAAGCTACCAAATTTTATCTAAGATATATATACAGCTAAAAATTTTCAAAAATATCTCGTCTATCACGCCTTTAAAGATTTGCACCTAGCCACCTAACACTCTGTATACTTATTATAGCTTCGTTCGCAGCGGGGGCGCACTACGGGCTAGTTTAATGCGCGATTGCCCGCATGAATGCTTTTCGTGATACAATGCGTCGCTGCAATAGCTATCTGCTCAAATGT
Source organism: Acleris literana (assembly GCA_946894065.1). NCBI lineage: Eukaryota > Metazoa > Arthropoda > Insecta > Lepidoptera > Tortricidae > Acleris > Acleris literana. The sequence goes on along the minus strand of OX335684.1, from coordinate 12,471,926 downwards.
CAAAACAACCCATCAATGGATTGCTACAAGCATGCGGGCTATCGACCAATGAAACGCCGCCGCCGCCATTTTGTCATTTCGTTTTACGGGAAGGTTGCGCACGAACTTGTTCCACTGTAGTCTACCGAGTTCGCTTCGCACTACAGGGGGGTTATTATGACATAGCTATGCAGTTCAGTTTACGCTAAGAGAAAAGGACAGTGATATACAATATACAACTGCTATAGCTCGGTCCTTTACGCTCACCGTAAAATGAACTGCATAGCCATGTCATAATGACCCCCCTGAACTAACCAGCATACGTTACCTGAGGCATCTTTCGATTCCTTCGTCATCGCCCATCTCGGCACAGAACAGAAGCTCCAAATCAGCATGGAGGAACTTGACGGCTTTCTTCGTCTCAGGGTCGACGTAGACAGACACGTCAGAGTCAGTACTATTTCGTTCCAATGACCTCGGGGACCCCGGGAAAGAGGGGATACGCGTGTCTAATGAGGTATCCGATATTCCTGCAAGATTTGTTCATTTTGTACTGTTGGATTACTTGCATTGCATTTCAATTTCTACCTTTTCTATCCTTTCTTTCTTTCCTTTTCGCCCCGTGTGAATTGTCGAATTGTGTGTATAACCACAAGTCGGCAAAAAAAGGGGAAAAAAGGTAGGTAGTTACTCTGCAAACTAAATTATGGTAATTATTTCCCGCGTCCAGCAGCTAAAAAATCCGTCGTCATCGAAAGTAACAATTTCGCTCCCTCTTTTTATAGCTTTTTCTTTTAAACACCTTTGTACAGAGGGGCTCATTCAGATACACTTCGACCCAGTAGGATCTTAAGTGCAATTACCTTTTTTACTTACTGTTATAATGTGCCTACACATTTTTAAGTTCGAAAAACTCATGGGTACATGTACCTACCTACATGTTAGGGTTTGAACGCGGCACCTTACGATGAAGAGTCGACACCCTAAGCTAGCGCACCAAACACTCTCAGAGGGTACCTAATACATACCCCCTTACTAATAAACATTGAGTAACGGTGGTATAGCTATACAATGTTTTGTCCTTATCTGTCAAATTCAAATTTTACAATGACAGATAAGGACAAAACATTGTATAGCTATACCACCGTTACTCAACGTTTATTAGTAAGGGGGTTACACTCGTACAGTCGAGTTCATAAATATGTGTAGGTAGGTACACTTTAGTACCTTGTCTATTTAATGTCATGTTTAAACTGCACTACACGAATCGACATAGCGATTAAAGTGACAAGGTACTAAAGTTTACACATATTTATGAACTCGACTGTACATATACCATAATAGGCACCTACAATAGCTCTAAGAATTGCTAGACTTAAGTGGCAGTGGGCGGAGCACATCGCTCGCAGAACAGTGGGCTGATGGTGTCGAGAAGTTCTCGAGTGGCGTTCGCGTACCTACCGAAAGAAGCAGCGTGGGTAGACGTTCAACAACTTGGACCAAAAACGTGGATTAAAGGAAACCGATGAAAGAAAGCGGCACAGGACCAGTCCTTGTTGTGAGTTATGATACCAATTATTACCAATGAGTTTTCTTCCTCGTGTGAAAACCAGCCCATTCGAATACCGGAATGTGTAAGAGGGTAATTGTAATTACACATAAGATCCTGACGGGTCGAAGACTCGAAGTGAATCCGGAAGGGCTCAACTGTACAAGTCAAGACAACACATGGTGTCAATACGTATCGGATGAGAATTAGATCGCGAGTATCGAGACAGAAATCTTTTATTACATTACATAGTTTAGAGACCGGAGTGTGGATCATCCAAGATTTAATAATGTCTAATACAGGCTAAAATAAAATTTGCTTGCCTAATTGTTTCATCAATTTTCTTTACTTTAAATGCCAAGAGTAACTTTATTTATATTAACAATTATAAATTATAACATCACACTACATGCAGCTTTCTCTTTCGGTTCCTTCAAATCAGTCCTGTAATTTATCCGAATCATTTTTAGCCTTTGAATTTTCATTTGTTGGATTCAATACACTTTCCATATACACACACTTTCCCTCAGTACTGAATTTAAGTTTAGGTACATTTTTCAGCAAAGATGCTTTCTTCTTAGTTGATGCTAGATCCTCATTATTCACTAAAATTTTATTTTTTAAATACGTAAGAACAACTGATTCGGGTTCGTTTCTATTATCGGTCCCAGGTATTTCACTTTCGCTTTGTAGGTTGACATCAATTATTTGCATTTCTTCTCGAGACACAGAGCCGTACTTAACAGACGATGACAGTACTTCAAGAGGGTGTTCTTTGCTGGTGGAAGGCTTATCGCTTTGTGCATCCGAGTCAAAGTACTTCCTTAACACTGTCTGTTTTGGTGTCCTTTTCGGATAGATGAGCATTTCAGAGCTGGGTTCGCTTATGCTGTTAGAGAGCCATAGGAACATAGGCTCTTTCTCAAAGTTGCTGAGCGGTGTGTATTTTGTGGCTTGCGTACATGTTAAGCTGACCTCATGTTCACTGGAAAGAATATTGGGCTTTAAAATTCAACGAGATTTTATTTTGTAATTCTTTTGCCGCAATCGGCCACTGAGGACGTAACGGATTCTTGGATTAACGGGGTGTCGAAGGAGCGTCTGAGGAAGCGGTAACGGCTGTACGTCCCCGAGTGCTCCTCGCGTTCCTGTTTAAGTCTCTCGTGTACTTTAATAAGGTCCGCGATATGGTCGGGTAACACCCGATCGGAGTAAACATTATAAAGAAATGATTGAAATAAATCTCGTCCTAAGCGTTTTATAAACATTGCAATATAATCACACGACCAAATAAAAGATTCATACTTCGAATGCGGTGGGGTGAAGTCATCTTGTACGAAGGGGTTGCTGGTGGATGTAGTTGCGTCTTGTCGGGTAATCTCTTTGTTATCACTGGATACTTTCTCACTTTCTGATATATCTCTGTTCATATTATCTTAAAAGTAACGAGTTAATCGATGGATGACGTGCATTTAATCTTAACATTGACATTGACGGAAAAAAAACACAAATTCGGACTCTTTTGTACAAATTAACCCCTCGTGTGTCTTCAACACAGATCTGTGCCCAAAATTTGGCTATATTTTTGTAATTTTTTCATCTTCATTTTTCAGACTTACTTATATTAATCACAATCCGAAAAGACTAGAACTTGTTTTTCTTGATCCCGACGTACGAAGGGTTTAGGTACCAGCCAAGGATGTACCAAAACATCAACGTTTATAAATTATGAACACGCACACCAGTTCCCGTAAAAAAAAATGCTTGGTAGGTATGTTCTTACAGAGCTAATGTACTATGAGCCCAATGGAACCCTGGCCCACCACAGATCGGTTTCACAGTGACATTATAAAACAGTTTTTCATATCTCATACTCTGAAAGTAGGCCATTGTTTATCTTAGAAACGGGTTGAAAGTGATACATGTCCACCCTAGGGAAGAAAAGTAATTGCATGTTTAGATAAAGTACCAGGAACGCAGCGGTAATTAGGAGGTGCGTAGCGCAACTTAGATCGCATCGCAGGCGGTGCGGAGCACTGGCGGGCGGGCGGGCGCACACGACACAGCGTGGATGTCTCCGACACCACACGGCACAGCAATGTACTTTTAATTTGTATGCACTCCTAACTAATATTTGATGTAATGATATTTTTTCAAAAACGTTATTTATATATATATTTACTTTCGTCATAATCGAAAAAAAAGTAGAGTGTTTAACTCGGGTGAAAGTATCAATTGCACCCTCCAACTATAGGCGCACTCGCTATCGCTCGTGCGGCCTAAATCGCCTTAATATCTCGGGATGCGATTGATCACTTTCATCCCTTGGATAACAATCTATTATTGTGTGACACTTCTTACGACTTGAATCGTAACGTCATCGTCACTGCGACAGTTCTGTGGAGGGTCAGGGTTCCATTGGGCTAATAGTATGTTTTATTAGAAAATCGCTCCATCTATTAGAGGTAAAAGTTCTAAGTGGAAGAAGTCGCACGCAAAAGCTTGTAGTGTAGGTAATAAATAACTAATGGGGAGATACCACTCCATGTCTTCCCGTGGATGTCGTAAGAGGCGCCAAAGGGAATAAAGGCTTGTAGTACTGTTAGGCGATGGGCTTGCAGCTTGAATTTTCACATAGCTTTTCTTCATGTAGCGTTTTTCATATCATATAGCGTTATTTAATGTTCGCGTTTATTTCAATTCAATCGCTAAAATTACTACCAGTAGTTTATTTTATTAGTCACATTTTTTAAGGCAGCTGACATACAAACTATATTTGTGTTACAAAAAAGGGCCAATCGTTCTATTTACAACTTAAACTCCCGTGACTCTTTAAGAGAACTTTTTAAAGAAATTAATATCTTGATCAATTTATTTATGAGAACATTATTTACGTTATTAGGAATTTAGATTCTTCCACCAAAAATTGTGATATACATAATTTAAATACCAGAAATAAAAATAAAATCGCTATTCGAAAATTCCGCGTCCGTAAAGTATATAAATCATTTGTTGGTCAATGCATTCATTTCTATTATAAATTACCTGACGACGTTTTAAAGTTACTTTTTCCAGCACTTAAAAATTAATTGAAAAGATCTTTAATGTCTAAAGCGTATTATTGGATCGAGGACTATTTAACAGACAAAAATGCATGGCCTAAACCCGAAACTTAGTAAATAATAATTTATTCAAATGCAAAATGTTTATCTTGTCTAGGGGACACCGTTGATGTCGGAAAACATATATAAACTTTTATGTGGTCGTCTCGCACCATCTTATATACACATAAGTATGGTTTTTTTTTCTCTCTATCTCTCCCGTAAGATTCTTAATTGGCATGTTTTCCTGCTGAACTACGCATGTTATTTGATACTATATTTAATTTAATATTTATAGCTTTATATAATGCTACACTAAGTAGGACCATTGTAATAAGAAATATGTTAAAAAAATGACTGACTGCTGAGTTTCTTGCGGCGTTTCTTCTCAGCAGTGGTCTTCTCTTGGGAAGCGCTGGTAGATTCTTGACCTGGGCCTGATATACTTAAAAACGAACGTGAAATTTGCAATTTTGAAATGATTCGCTTCTATAAAAAAATGCGAATAGTAAAAATCACTGAACATTAAAATACGCTATATGAAAATACTTAAATGAAGAAAAGCGATTATGAAAATTATTAACGACTATGAAAAAATACTATAGATATGTGAAAATTCGCTGCTATGAAAAAGACAGAAATGGCGGCCGAGTTAAAAACAATTTCATAACAGGTCAAATACGATATCGCTTTTACCGCCTAGAATAGAGGCACAGGACTTTATTTTAAGTTGTTTTGAAATTGTGTCAAAACACTCATCGTTTTTGTATGGCTATACCTAGATTAAGTTAGTGGCAATACCATAAGTACAACATTTTTGTTTACTTTCCTATCAGTCGAAATGAAAAGTACAGTGTTCTACTCGGGTGAAAATATTAGTTGTCCGTCGAACCACAGGCGCTCTCGCTGGCGCTCCGGCAGTTTAAATATCTCGGGAGGAATTATAACTTTCATACCTTGGTTAACTTAACCGTCAAATTTTAAAAGTTTTCTCTGCATATAATATAACTTAATATTTTATTAAGTACTATTATTTATTGATGATGAGGATAAATTAAACAACATTGATTCAGTAATTTATTACTAATTTAATACAGCAAGTTATTATAATTTACACATACTAACTCATTCTAGGTATAATTTAATTTAATAAAAAATGAAGTTTGACTTCACCACAATAATACATATTCCGGAACCTATGCTTGTGCCTTTGCACACTGATGTTACATATTTATTAATAGATTAAATTTATTCGAAGTTGTGATACGAACAGATATGCAGAAAACGAGGTAGGGTTGTCTAGTCTCCAGTAATATATAGAAGCCGTAAGTATTTCATACAAGACTAGGCTTAAAGAAATAAACTAGCGCATGAGCGCTTTTAATACATGAAGGTAATTTAATCTTATAAGTAAATAGTATAAAGTATAGGTAGTATTTTTTAGGCCTTTTCCTTTTTTCCGTTTACCTATTAAGAATGAATGACTTGTAACATACTAAGAAGTGTCATCATGTCGTCTAATGCTATTTGACGTATTTCTAAACTGGTATCCGCTACAAACTGCGAATTAAATGCGCGACAATCTCCCCCGCCCCAAAATGCCATAGAGGCGTCCATCCGACAAGTTTATAGTGCTCGGCATCCAGCGATGCGTTTGTTAAGAGACCAGAACTTTCATTTCCGAGGTGTTAGCGATATTGGGAATGGACACCGAAGTTTACGAAGGATTGTTTAAAGTATCAGTCGCCGGTAGACCGGAATGTCCTGCTCCTGGACCCGCGGTGCGGAGCGGAGGAGCTCGGCCAGCGTGTACAGGTCGTCCCGGGGCCGATAGTTGTTGGTCTGGTGGCCAGGGGCCATGCCGTCGGAGCGCTTCCTTGCCACCATGAACCGCTTCATCTTGTTCGCATACTGCCTCTTGCGCCGCGCTTCTTCGTACCTCTGAGCGAGCTCAGCCGGGTCCACTGGGTACACGTCGGGGTAGCCGCGAGCCAGCGCCATACGGTTCTGCTCGGAGAAGTACGAAGGGTGATGGGCGTAGTCACGCTCGTGAGAGTTGATTACCACAGGCTCGTTGTACCAGACATCGCCGTTCTCGTCCACCTCGGCCTGATCGTCCTCGACGGGGTTCACGCGTCCGTAGTAACGATCCGCCGACCACTGATTAGCGTTCCACTGCTGTTCTTGCTTCCTGCGTTCCTGGGCTTCCCACAAATTCAGTAGAGCTCGCACGTCAGATGCGCTCAAGCCGGAGTCTCGCTTGCGGCGTTCCGAAATGGGCCTTTAAAAACACAATCAAAAGTAAAATAATAGTCGTATGCTACTAGGTTACACCTACATTTAAACAGACGGCTAATTTACCTGAAGTTTTTCTTATTGCCACCCGAGTTTTTTGTGGCAGTCTTCGCAGAAGCGGCAGCACCTCCTACTTTCGTCCCGCTGCCCCGTTTGCTGCGGTGAGCGTCGTGGTCATGAGATGTCTCAACCGGAGAAAGAGCATCGTGCTCATCGGGCCTGATGAAAAGAACAGCAAAATAAATAAGGGATGTACTTTGAGATAAAATAAAATAGATACGTTATACACGAAATTCGGAAAAGTGCTGCTTACTTAAGGTTCTTCTTGCCCGAGCCGTTCTTAGTGGCTACCTTTGTGGCAGCTCCGGCACCACCGACTTTGGTCCCGCTTCCACGCTTGCGGCGCCGCGAGTCGTAGCCAGAGGATAAGCCCTCCATGGCAGGGGGCTCTCCGTACAATTCAGGTCTCATGATAAGATTGTCAAGATCGCCCGACGACGGCGGAACATCGTAGCGCTGCGCTACTCCCTGCTCATACGCCTCAGAGTTGCCTAAAATACAATGAGAAATTAAAGTAACTACCTATCCAATTGTCTTCGTTTTAAACGCAAATAAAGTTGTGAATAATAGTTGAGTTAGTAAACGAGTAGAAGTTTAATTCAGAGCTAATTTATATTCATTCGATTGTTTTAGAATGAGCATTCCAATTGGTTTAGGGAGTCGCGCAGTTACACTTGTTGAAAATGGACAATAAGATAAACTTTGTGACACAGCAGGCGTCAGGAACTGCCCCATTAGAGAAGATTGGTCGTGAGTGAGGCTCGCTTTGGTTTGGCCATTGTTACCTTCTTCACTGAGAGCGAGCGGATACGGTTCCAAATCGTTTTTGTCGCTCTTGTTCAGGAATAAAGACTGTGTGTCGTCTTTTGCTTGGTCCCAATTTTCTGGTAGTTCACCTATTGGACCGGCATCTAAAATTCAATCGATCGTGTTTTGGTCTAATTGATAAAAATAACACACGAATTACACTTCAGCTTATACCGAAGCGAGCAAGAGTAAATCTAGATGATTCTATAAGTAACAAATAATGCTTAAAATGCATGTCCTAAAAAAATCGGTTAAGTACCTAATGCTATTGGCCTAAGACAAAGAACCACGTGTAAAGGGATAGTACCTCTGTAATTCAGGTACCGAAATTGAGAACCTCGGATTTTAATTAAGTAAAAGGCGTTCACGGATATCGTAGACAAAAGCTCCGAACAAGCAATTTAACAAGGGTAATTATTAAAACTGTGGGTTCGATAAATCAATAAATCTATTAATAGAAATAGGCAAGAGCCTACGTGGGTGTATTTGACGGGCAAAAGAACTACGCAGCACCGGAACGGCGCAGAAGGGACACCTGTTGCTAAATATAGAACGCAGCAGCACCGGCTGATCGATACAAGATAACAAAACAATTAAACCATACCGATAAGGTAACAGGAATAAAGAACAAAGACAAAGCATAGCAAGAAAAGGGCATAGGGTGTTAGAACCAAAATAAATATACAGACAATAAATAAAATTAAAAGCATCGAACATACCTTTGTTGGTAGGCGTTGGCACAGCATCTGCTATCAAAAACACCGCGAAAAACGCGGCTAAAGGTATGGCTAACATGTTCACGGTAGTAGAGGACCAATATTAGGTAACAATTTAAATGTTGAGGGCAAGACAACCGGATGCGATTGTGAGATGGCCACTTGCGGGGCTCGAGTGTCCCCTGTGCCCGAGCTAACTGAGGACCCAGCGGTCCTGTCGATAATTTTGTGGCATGCGCAGTAGGGGTGCCGCGCGGAGAGACGTACTGGGAACGAGAGCGCCTCTGACGTACACCCGACTCGAGATTGCGGTGTTATTCTCTTCTAAATTCGTTGACGAATTAACTAGCAAACCTACCCTACTTTGAAAATCGAAGTTCGAAGTTACGTTAGCTGTCACTCGTCATTCGAGACTAAATCGAGAGAAAAGGGAATGAAGCTAACGTGATTTCGAACTACGATTTTTTAAGTAGGGCTGAGGTGCACTGAGATGCACGCAAGGCAGAATTAGGTTTCTTTCTACCGCTGCTTTGTCAACGAATGCCAAAAAAAAAGTACGCACTATATGCTCTGACGGGTCAACTTACGAATCACATATGCTTGCCAATTAATAGAGTCTTGACGAATTGAAAAGCGAGTGCTTAAGGTAATAACCTGGCTGATCATACAGTGCCAACGACTCGACTTTGAGTCCGTTTAAGATGGAAGTCAGCCAGATTGGCGCTGAATCCGTAAAGGCTGATTATAAACTTCTCGGGGAAATGTAATCAGGGCGAGGCGTGATTGATAACTTATCCTTCTACCTCTAGGTCGCAAAAGCTCATTTAAATTTACTCATTGGATCTCATCTAGTATTTATTTATTCCTACCAAGAATTTTAAAGTTAGAATTCTTAGATTACATTTTATTTGTGGGTTGTTTCGTAATTAATACTTTATAGATAATAAGTAAGGGACAATATACACATACGAGTAGAGAAAGAACGGATTTCATTAAGTTAAGGTGCGATGTCCAAGGGAAAAGAATAGAAAATCTGGTCTAGAGCGAAGGCGAGTAGCCTATTCCAATTTGTCTTTAATTATAATATCGTATCCGATGTTAGCGTGCCAGCAGGCCGTATCCTAAACAATATGGTTTAAGTTAATGTAGGTTATGGACAAATTATGTGCCAACGACACGGCAGCCATTACTATCAAGTAAATTAGCGAGCTACATCATTATTATGATAGTTATAAAACCAAATGGAAATAGGCCCAGTACTGAGATGCCACCACTTGATAAGTAGGACAGGAAAAAACACCCTTTGGCCGACTTAGGTCATTTTCTTTTTAAGTCTGTTATTTTCTGTGTTAGTCATTTACTGAGTAGGTCATGTTCTAGGTAAGTCATTTTCTGAGAAGGTCATGTTATAGGTAAGTCATTTTCTGAGTAGTTCATGTTCTAGGTTAGTCATTTTCTGAGTAGGTCATGTTCTAGGGAAGTCATTTTCTGAGACGGTCATGTTATAGGTAAGTCATTTTCTGAGTAGATCATGTTCTAGGTAAGTCATTTTCTGAGTAGGTCATGTTTTAGGTTAGTCATTTTCTGAGTAGGTCATGTTATAGGTAAGTAATTTTCTGAGTAGGTCATGGTCTAGGTAAGTCATTTTCTGAGTAGGTCATGTTTTAGGTAAGTCATTTTCTGAGTAGGTCATGTTCTAGGTAAGTCATTTTACTGATCCAAAAGAGGCAAGTTATGTCAGAATAAGAACCGATTCTCGACTTCTATCTATCGTATTTATGTATCTTAAGCGGTTATGTATAAACGACATTACTTAAAAAATGTTTTGAACGTTTTCTATTTTTCTACCAGACCTAATAATGTCGCTTTCTTTCTTTTACTTTCCTAGCTTAGCGAGAGTAGGGCAAAATGTCAATACCAGCCCGAATTAGGTTTTATATAAAAACTAGCTGTTGCCCGCGACTCTATCTGCGAAGAAGTCATTTACCGCTATTCCTTCGGGAACTGTACAATTTTCCGGGATACAGAGTACCCGGTCCTTCCTCGGGGTTCAAACTATCTGCAAAAGCGGAATAAACTAACAAACAGAGGTCGCGTTTATAATAATAATATTCGTTTGGAAGTATGGTTAGTAGAGATGGGCCGACTACGGATTTTGCCGACTGGCCAGTCGGCCGACTAATCGGTTTTCAATTTGCCGATTAATCGGCCGACTAGTCGGCAATGCCGATCGTAGGATTTTGCTAAGTTCGGGTGAACCCGGAAACGTTCGTTTCGCTTCGTCCGTCACGCTATTTTTTACCTTCCCCTACCTGCGTTTATGTTTTGACCAGTTTTGTTTAAGTTTTTCTGTACCGGCGTGTTGCACGACAAAAAACAATTAAAAACGAAGTACCTAGTGCTTTTTATAACTATGTCGAAAAGAAAATCGCGTGTGTGGACATTTTTTGACCTACGGCGGTATTATGTGGATGTAACTGATTTTTAATTTGGGTTCCTATATGTTAATTGTTTCATAAGAATTATAAATAACATAGATTAAAAAATGCTTTAATTTACATTCCCTATGGGCAATAAAGTGCCGAATATTCGGCATATTTGCCGACTAGTCGCCGACTAATCACCAGAGGTCGGAATAGGTAGTGCTTATTAACCTAAACTTGACTCATGTTCATTCATGCGCGAGTGAGATGGGAATACGTTATTGAATGAAGATGCACAAGTTTAGGTTAATAAGCACTACCTATTCCGACCTCTCCTAATCACCGACTAGAAATGATACCGAACAGTCGGCTTTCCCGATTAATCGTCGACTTGTCGGACCATCTCTAATGGTTAGTTAACTTTACCACTGCCACAAGTAGATGCAGTTTTTTTTTAGGAACGACGTAAATATTATTATAAAAAATCAACGCAACGCAGCAGCCCTACTGGGATAATCCGTCCAGTTTTGATTGGTAAAGTAGCGGGAATATCCATAGTACCTCCTTGGAAAACGGCGAGCCATGCTAAACAGGGTGTTGTATAAATACGAGGCGCTCAGACAGTCGACAGGCGACGTTTAATTAATCGCGACACATTAAACATTATGACACTGCGTCAGGCGACGAAGTGAACTTCATCCTTTATAGCCTTTATGGGTTTAAGCTAAGCTCTAGATGAAAAAGGTCAGGGTCTGATTTTGTGATGGTTTTATTTAGGTAAGTCATAATAAAACAGATTTCATGATGCGTAAGTACCCAGTTCTGAAAAATTCAGTTCATTACAAAAGATGACGTCAATGATTTTTCAAGCACTAATAATAGGAAGGTACATTCGGTTTAGTTTTCATATCTGACAACATCGCACGATATTTATCGGCTGCGGTATCTGAGGGCCTAGTCAAGATGCAAACGCTGCTAACGTTTTTGTTTTCTATCGCTCAAGATGTATGGGATGACAGTTGACCACATGGTTTATCGCCACGCACGAGAATGTCATCTTATACATTTTGAGTGATAGGAAAGAAAAACGTTATAGTAGCCTTTGCATCTTGGCTAGGCGTCCTAGTGATGAATCGCAACGTTGCCGGACTTCGCTCGATATGTCTGGCAACATTGCGCGTATCATTTGACAGTACCTGGAAGACCGAGCGTCAATCGGGTTGTAAACGAAATTTCCCGAATATGATAACTTGACAGATCGATTTTTCGCCCTCATAAACCCCTATATTTCAAATTTCAACAAAATCGTTGGAGTCGTTTCCGAGTTTAAGATTATACATACCTATATATACAAGAATTGCTCGTTTAAAGGTATTATATAGGTACTCGCACGCGGCTTTTTCTGGCGAAAGTGTTGCGCGATGTCGCCAGCACGGCTAGCACAAGTTGCCCGCGACTTCTTTGTCGCTCGGATCTCCCTTCCTATCTAGTCCGTAACGATAGAGACGCACTGAGCGACAAGCGAGAAAATACAACTTGTGCTACCCGTGCAGACATGGCAAGCAAAGTCGCGCAATTTCGACGAGGTGAGTTCGCATATTATGTCGTATCAATTTATGGCATGAAGATATGACAAATGAACTCTCAGTCACAGGGCCTCTATTCTAGGCGGTAAAAACCATGTCGTATTTGACCTATTATGGTATTGTTTTTAACTTGGCTGCCATTACAGTCAAGTAAATAAGAGCTATCAAAATGTCGACAATAGGTGCGATAACAGGTCGAAGATGATTTGTTTTTATTCGACTAGAACAGAGAGGTCCGCAAACTGTTTTGGCTCGTAGACCACTTGGCAATTTTTTCGGTTTTGGCTGGACCCCCTGCTTACCGAATATTTACGTTGTCACGTAAAAAGTAAGCGAGAAATCTTCGGGATTTTTGCACGGACAACGTTGGAGGTCTAGTAGGCTAAAAATTTACAAAGGCTACAATTAAAATTTAGCGCGGAAAAATATTTTATACAAAATAAAAACTTACACGCAGAGAAAAGAGAAAAAATTAAAACATAATTTATGTAGATAGATATATGTATATTTATATATTTATAAGAAAGTATTACGTAAATAAGTATATTGGTGCCTACAATCTGTGTATGAATATGGATTATTCCATTAATGAAAAGCCAAAATTAAAGTCACAACCTGTTTAAATGAGGTCCACTATCGTGGACTCCCATTTTCCTCTCATGGACTCCTATTTATTTTGCCGCGCACTTGACGCCTTGCTGATCGTTGTCGACCCCTGGGGGTCGATATAGACCACTTTGGGGATCACTGGCCTGGTACCTCGGCGCTGGCCATTTAATGGTAAGTAGGTACATAAGTGGTGGACGCGTAAGAGGAAACCCCCACAGAGTTCTTTCAGCGACGTTAAAATAGAATGTAGGTACCAAGTTGATTGAGTGGCAGCGGTGCGGCCATAAATGCTACGAGTTTTAAACTACAAGGGCATATGTGCTTGACAATTCATCTGTACATAAGCTATTTTAGGTGCGGCGAACGTTAACAAGAGTCATCTTCTCGTTCAGGCACTTAAACCTCACAAAAGCGAAGCACGACTCACAACTCACAACTATAATATTCCTTTGTGACACATGATGTCCTGTCAAAGGTCCTATTAGATTACCGAATCGCTTGCGCTTTAGAATTGTACCTACTTAGCATAGCATGATTATTTTATTGTGGAACGAATTTTGACTGGTGTAAGTTTAAGAAGAACTTAAGATTCAATACATGTACCTACTTAGCTGACCATTCTAATTATAATGATTCACTTACGCAGTCTCTTAAATGTAGGTATTCTTGACTGTTTTCTTACGGATAGGGGAAGTTTTTTTTTTTTACTTTATCTCTTTGAAATGGGGTAATGCGAAACTTCGAAGTTTAAGATCTTTTTACAGGGTTACCTTTGTTTCGGCGACATATGTTTGCCAAATGTATCGATTCCCAACCGTTTCATTTGCCAACCCGCTTTGTTTTCTGTAACCGTAAATATTTTAGGATTTTATAAAAACTAACCTAACCTAACCTATTCTACACGATGGTACCGAAATAAATCCTGAAATATTTATATAAAATTGGGTTGGCAAATGAGAAAGTTGGGAAACGATACATTTAGCAAACATATTTTTGCCAAACGGCAGGCTCTGTTTTTTACGATTTACTGCTACACAAAATGTCTCAGAAAAATTGAACTACCCTTAATATGAAGAGCTTTGGTTCTGCTTTATATTTGTCAGTCAGTAAGTCTGTCCCTTCATTATATTAGTACCTACCTAGATTACACAATAGGTTTCTACAGTTTGCAGCAAGCTTTTGTAACCAACTGAGCTTTTATGGGATAGTCATCATCTTAAGACAAAACTAACGAGTCAAACGACACCGTGGGTCTACGTTAAGTATCTATAGCGGAGATAAAAAAAAATGCCTTACACAGATACACATATTTACAAGAGAAGAGGAGGCTATCTTCCAACTCCACCATCAGATCAGTTCTTAGATACTATAATACATTGTCATCGGGTTTTCGTACCTACCTATGCGGTCCAAATTTCAGCCCATTAAATTGACGGGAATTACTTTAAAAATGACTTGCAAGATTTGACCTAAACAAAAACACATAACAAGTTACCTAATAAACAATTGAAAAAGTGAAATGTTATTTCTTCAATCCAGAAAATGATGATAGTTATGATGATGATGAGATGGGAGCCTGCCGTTTAACAAAAATATGTTTGCCAAATGTATCGTTTCCCAACTTTTTCATTTGCCAACCCAATTTTAGTTATATAAATACTTCAGGATTTATTTCGGTACCATCGTGTAGAACCCTATAGATTACGTTAGGTTAGTTTTTTATAAATGCCTGTGATATTTACGGTTACAGAAAACAAAGCGGGTTGGCAAATGAAACGGTTGGAAAACGATACATTTGGCAAACATTATTTCGCCGAAACAAAGGTAACCCTGATGAGATAAATAATACCTATAATGATATAGACAACGTGTGACCAGGCCCGTAACAGGTAGGTCCAAATTTGGAGAAGCAACATAGTTTATATTCTCGCTTTATAAACTGCCATTATTGGACCTGGAAAACACGGCATTGTCGTCTTGTTAAGGAGGGTTCACTTTACCTTCATTTTTAGCGTTCCTTACCGATAAGGTTCTGAAGGCTATTTTATTTTTGACAAGTAATGTGTTTTTTGTAATACTTAACTAAAAAATATAATTATATACAAGGTGGTAATTGAGATGCGTCAGTAGGTATGAAAAAGAGCAGTTTATTTAAGTATATATTTAAAAAAAAACAAATGTATCGTTGAATCCATATGGTTTTATTATAAGAGTTTTAAGTATCCATAGGTACATATTATAAATGTGAAAGAGGTCTGTCTGTCTGTTTGTTACACTTTCACGTCTAAACCGGTACGATACCTACCGCGCGGTAAGTGATATCATGACTATCATGAGTCATGATGAGTCCCGGGAAAGGACATAGGTACAGGGTGTAACAAACGAAGCAGGTCAATAGAGAACGTCAAGACCTATCGATTTCATCCCCATGTATGTTCAGCGATTTTCCACTGTTCCAAAGTTATTTATGTTTTTGTAAAATTTTACGAACACCCTGTTACCATTATCTTTGCTAATTTAATCTAAACTATTGAATTTGCTTTGTTTTTTGTTTTATAGGTAAGTAGTAGCATAGTTGGTCTTGCTTGCATATCAAATTAAGAAAGTGATCAAAAAAATTACTAAGTTTTTGAAATTTTTCGTGTACATTCGTGTGTATTTGTGTAAACTTAGCTTTAACTCGAACTTTCGAGGACGTCAGTGAACAAAATTCACATAGCATTGTTTTCTGGGAATTATTCTAAAAACTACGCTAATTAATCATAATTCTGCTGTAGGGACTTACAAAATATATTGTATTTTGTTTACAGGAAAATGTAAAAAACAATTTAATTTAATTGTTTAAGTTATGGTTAAGGTTTATTTTTGCTTTAATTTATTTTCTAATTTGCCATAGTTTTAGTTGTAATTCGTAATTTTTACTCTGTTTTATTGTTAATATGTCTCTGTTCTATCAATAATAATTAAAAATCTGCGGTTTCATAGTGCTGTATTAATTAAAAAAAAGGAAAATTTGAGTATCACAACGAACCCTCTAACCCAAAACTTATTTTTGCAACTAAGTCAAAGTGTGTTAATTAGTCAAAATAACATCAGTTAAGTGCTTTTATTTACACTTTTTAGTGATCATAATAAGCTTATGTAGTCCCACTTCTTAGTTGATATATGAAACTTTAAGACATTTCAAGCTCGCCGCAAGCAACGCCGCGGGAAAATGATAGTCATTTTTAAACCATTAAACGTTCTTCGTTAAAGTCGCTCAACTACCTATCTTAATCGAGATGTGTCATCGCCACCCTTGAAATCAGTACCGTTGAGGAGTTCCCGTGGCCTTCTGTGGTCTTCATCATCAGTTTCGCTTCAGCAAATGACAATTTCTGAATGCAAATGCTGGATTTGTGACTAAAAATACTAAAATCGCTATATGTTTGCCTACAATATTCTAGGAGTTCCCTCAATTCCTCACTGATCCCTTCATCATATCCTGGTTTCTTTATCATGGTACAACCCTTGGGATTTCTCCTTTCCAACAAAAAAAGAATCATCAAAATCGGTTCATAAACGACGAAGTTATCCGCGAACACACATAAAAAATATACCTATACGGTCGAATTGAGAAACCTTTTTTGAAGTCGGTTAAAAAGGATTGGTCTGTTGACTTACGGCCAAACCCTATATTCAAACCGCGGATAGATAAGCCTTACTACGGGTTAAAATTTGACATTTGCCCATACAAAATGTGTCAAATTTCAATCCGAAGTAAGCCTATCTACCCGCGGTTTGAATATTGGGTTCCGACATTAGTGTTTTCATTCTTATTTGTCTTACATAGTAAACAACTTTGTATCCTCAAAATGAACCTTCTTTGGCTAAAACACCTCTTTTATCGTACATAAAGTACCTAAACTGAGTAAATATTTTGGACATCACTTGGCCAATGTATTGTCTGTGATTGCTTTATTTTGTTTAAAATAGCTGTTTTAGCCAAAAAAGGTTCATTTTGAGGTTAGAAAGTTGTTTACTATATAAGACAAGTAAGAATGAACAGACCTTATGGGGATGTATTAATAGTTTACTGCAGGGCCCCATGACATGTTATTTTTACTAAAATGTTTAACATCCGTAATATCAACTTCTGCTGATTTTACATGCCTTTTAAGAGCATTGTAAAGCTAAAAAAATCCACACGAAATACGATAACGTTTCTTTCCCCTTAAACCTAGTCCGACTTTTTTATATCATGAAAAGCTATGTATGCCTACGTTTTCCTTTCCAAGAAAATATTACTTAAAATCAAACAAATTAAAATAAAACAGAAACGTACAGACCTAGTTCTTTATAATAACTAAGTATCACATAAGTAGGTATTCCAAAATTGGTGAAAATCTGACTTGATTTAGGGGGTGAGAAACGTTATAAAATTTGACAGTTGCCGATGGAATATTATAGCGGTAAACGACTTCTACGCAGACGAACGTATCTTACAAAAGTGATTGGCGTTAAATATTTTTTTGGAAATATTTCTTGTAGGTAAGTACCAATTTACTCATACTCTACTTTTGTTTGGCGGAGTAATACTACGATTGCAATACTAGGCGTAAAACAATGTACCTACATCGACTTCATAAAATTGTGTACAGTCGACGTCATAAATATGTTTACACTTTAGTACCTACCTATTGTCTATTTAACGTCATCATACCGGATAAAGTGACAAGGTACTAATAGTAGGAGATCCGAATAGGAGACGATTTGCACCGGGCTGTTTATTCGATAAAAAGTATTTTATACCAAATTTAATATGCTAAATAATATAAGGCGAATAGCTAGGCTGAAAAATTTCAGTCCAGTATATAATTAATTAAAAATTGAAAAATTAACTTTCTTTAAAAAAATTGCAATAGCTTGCAAAATTGAAATTACATACAATCGAAAGTATGAAGCCTATAGAATATGCAAACGTTAGGTTGAATATTTTTTTCCCGTCTAACTATTGGGTAGGCAGGTATAAAAAGGTAAGTCGGTACTAATAATTTGCACCAAACCTAACGTTTGCATATTCTATAGACTTCATACTTTCGATTAGAATGTAATTTGTCTATTAAACAAACATTTGCAATTTTAAAAAAAAGTTAATTTTTAATATTTTTTTAATGATATAAGTACTGGACTGAAAACGTTCAGCCTACCTATTCGCCACATATTATTATTTATCGTATTAAATTTGATATAAAATACTTTTCATCGAATAAACAGCCTGGTGCAAATCGTCTCCTATTCGGATCTTAGACCATAAAGTGTACAAACATATCTTTGACGTCGACTGTACACTTTAGTACCTTGACTATTTTAATGTCATGTTTAAACTGCCATTATAAATTGTCACGGGGATTAAAGTGACAAATTACTAAACTGTACACATATTTATGAACTCGACTGTAGTATAGAGGATATGTAGGTATAATTCATCGGTAGGTATAATTAAGTTATTATTTTAATAAAAAATACCAAGCGTTTGCTTACCCATTGTTTTATTAGCAGAGGTCGGAATAGGTAGTGCTTATTAACCTAAACTTGACTCATGTTCATTCATGCGTGAGTGAGACAGTAATACGTTATTGAATGAAGATGCAACAAGTTTAGGTTAATAAGCACTACCTATTCCGACCTCTGTTTATTAGTCAAACAGTTTGACTTATTAAGTACCTACTTACCTACCTACAATCAAAAGTACAAAAAATAAGTTTATTTATCAAGCAAGGAATTACGTTTTTTTTTATAATTTTGAGAAAAGTAATGCAATTCGGTGAAACTAAGTATAATTACATTAACACTTACAAGACCGAATCTACATATCTTCTAGTTATCTAGATACCTACACGGTTTAAGTAGATCGATTCACAAGAGCTGTCACGAATGGTTTAATAAATGGATGCATGAGTATGTGTGGGTAAAATAAACAGGGGTTTCGGTTTTAAAATTCGTACTACGTTGATGAGGACGGCACTCACAAACAAAGACAACATAAGATACAGTTACAGCACATGTGATTCGAATATTGTACCTATGCACATTATCAGGTTCCATGTCTTTACAGGAGATTACAATTTCATCTCGCACGTCGAATGCTTACTTACTTGAATGTAAAGCTATATATCCTGATCATATGTATTTGATTCATGAATGTTTCAGACCATGGACAACTTGGGACAGGGAACCTGTTAAGTATGTAACTACTGTATGCAACCACATGCAACTAAGTAGCTCACAAGCTCAATAATGTAAAGGCTGATTTTTCAACCTGAGGGTTAACAAACATTTAATGAGTTAAATGTTTGTTAGCAAACAGTTAATTTCAGTTTCTCCCTTTTCTTTTACATAACACAGAATAGGAAGGGTTAACTGATAAGCCTTGTCGTTTTCTTTTGTTTTGTGAAAGAGGAGAATTAAATTTCTGTCAAAAATTACATTTTTGGGACAAGCTTTTGTAGACTGTTTTTTTTTTTCAAAATCTTTTGTCTGCTTATCAAGACCAAACTATTGAGTCCTATCATGGTGGGTCTACGGTAAGTGTAGCGGAGATCCTATCGCCACCTTCCGACTCCATCATCAGATCAGCTCTTAGATACCATGATATTGCATAGTCATCGGGTTTACATATGTGGTCCAAATTTCAGCCCATTCCGTTGACGAGAAGTGGGTTAAATTTAACTTGCAAGATTTGACCCGTACATACATACATTACAAGATAAATAAAAGCTTGTAGAAACAAAGAGCTGTCAGCTAATTCTATCTATGAAATTTATTATTGAACAAGCAGAATGCAAAGATACTTGTAATTGGAGGATAAAAAATGGGTCTTACAAATGAATGAGACTAAATTAAATATGACCTAATTTATTTCACAATAAAAATATAAATCAACACTGTCAATTATTGGAGGAAGACACAATTTATTTCCCTTTTGATTTATTTTTTGTGCTTTTCTTAGATTTCTTTTTTTTTCTGTCACTGTCTGAACTAGAACTTGATGAAGAACTTGTATCTGAACTCGAAGAAGTACTGGAGTCTGAGCTACTAGAAGACTTCCTTCTTCTTTTCCTCTTCCTTTTATTGTCTTCATCACTGCTTGAGGAACTAGAGTCACTTGTAGAGCTTGAGTCAGATGTGGAAGAAGAAGAAGAATCAGATGAAGAATGTTTACGCTTCCTTTTTTCATTGCCCTTCTTATTTGTTGGCATCTTTTTATTTTTTTCGTTCTTTTTCTTCTCGTCTTTCCTTTTTGATTCTTTTAGAGTTGGAGTTCTTACATCTTTACGTTCATTGTCAGATTCCTTTACTTTTTCATTGTTTTTTCTTGTATGTGTATCTTTATGCTTATCCACATCATTGCACTCTTTTCTTCCTTTTCTGATTGATTCATATTTTTGTTTCTTTCTGTCATTGTATTCACTGTCGTATTTATTTTGATGTCTACTTTCATCCTGCTTATTCCTACTATTATGAACATCTTTGTTTTCATCAGATCTTCTATGTTTTCCTTCGTATTGATCCCGTCTTTCTTCATGCCTACTGACCGTTAAGTTTCTACCACTAGACATTCTATCATAATCTCGGTCTCCCTTACTTTTACCTTTACTTTCTGGTTCATTCCTACTTTGCTTTTTGGTTCTATCTTCGTATTTTTCATTTTTATCTTTATAACGACTTTTCTCCTGTTCTGCTGATCTGTCTTGAAATGTTTCTTCAGTTTTGTTTTTGGTCCTACTATCATATTTATGATTTTGCATGTTGTTGGTTCTGTAATTTTCAGATTTACTTTTTTGCTTGTTTTCATATCTTTTTTCTGATCTTTCATCTCTAATTTTTTGTCTGTCTCCAAAATCTTCTTCACCACTATGAAGATCTTTTTGTGTACTTTGTTTAGAACTATGATTTCTTTTTTCAGACCGTTGAGACCTATTTTCAGACCTGTCTCTATGCCTATTTTTAGATTTTTCATCATGCTTGCTACTAGATCTGTTCTTGTCATATTTATTTGAACTATCAGTCTTATTAGAAGATTGTGTCTTCTTAGAATCATTTTCTCTATTTGCATCAACTTCACTTTTTCGTGACTTCCCAACATCTTTGGACCTACTTTCATTATATAAGCGATCCTTTTTATCCATTTTATTGGAGGACTTATGCATAGACCTACTTCTACTTCTTTCTTTATGACTTTTTGAGCCATTTCTATCACTTTTATACCTGTGATCATTATTTGAATGTCTATCACTATTTCTCTTGTTGTCATCATGTCTGTCTCTATTAAGTTGTTTATGATCACCTCTATCTTTGCTTTTAGAACGCTTGGACCTTTCTCTATTAATGAAAGCTTCTTTTTCATTGCCATCTTTAAAATGTTGTACTCCTCTACCTTTGCCAAGCCACCTCATTTTGGACACGGACTGTGAGAAATCAACATGGATCCGTCTATCGTCAATGAGTACATTGTCCATTTTAAAATATGCTTCTTCGCAAGATTTTTTATCAGAAAATTCGATGAAAGCGTACTGCAGTGAATCATTAGTTTTTTTGTCTCGTATTACTTCACAGCTTACAATTTTACCGAAGCGACTAAATATGATTTCTAAGTCCTCATCAGTTGTGACTGGGTTCAACTTGCAAACAAACAACACATTCTCAGGGGGAGCTATGTCAGCATCGGGCAGGTCACCAACAATTTCCAGAATTGTAGCTCTCGCCTTAGCCTCCTTTTCTTCAATCATTTCTTGAATTTCTGCAGCAGACTTTCCTTGGGTCTCATCTAGTTCTTCATCAGGTGCGATACGTCCTCCTTTTAACCGTTCAGCGCTAGGTGAAGGGGACCTTGATGGAGCCCTTAAGCCTGGTGGATCACTGAAGGGGTCTTCGAGAACGACGGTGTGGGTTATGCGTATATCTTGGTATGGGCGATGGCTCTCATCACAAATGGCATCGTTCAATTTTCGCAAAACTTCATGACCTTCAGCCACCTCCCCTATGACACAGTGAACGCTGTCCAGCGAATCCAGATCTGGACCAAGCGTGAAGAAGAACTGCGAGCCGACCATCATTTCGCCCGTACAAACCATCGAGAGCAAGCCAGCATCAGTGTGACGTATTTTTGGCATTTTTTCGCCGGAAAAAAATCGTTTCTCAGGCCCGTCCAATAGGCCCCAAATAGACTCTCCACCCGACCCTTCTCCGCTCGGATCTCCAGTTTGAGCGATAAAACCGCTGCGTATCGAATGGAATAAGTTGAAATTGTAGTACTTCATCTTGCATAGCTTCAGGAAATTCAGACATGTTATAGGGCGTTGCTCTAAGAACAGGTCTACCGTTATGTCCCCGAGCGTAGTCTCTATTACAACGGACATTACGAAATGTATATTTGGCACAACTCTTAGTAGATTTAAGTGAGTTTATTCGTTTTTCCCTTTTGTTTGACGCTGACACATCACGTAAACGAAACATACATAACCTCAAACCCACAGATTATAAGATCTCAAACCTCAAATTCTACCACAGATAGGGTACGCCCGTACAATTGACATACCTACTGACAACAATCAACAAAAGGAAATACTCAAACTCAATTTTTGATCGTTTTTTACTTTCATATTTTATACCATTATTGTATGAATTTCATGTAATTGGTCAGTTCGTAAGTTTAAAACTTTTAAACACGGTCAATCCAAAAAAAAAACATAATTGGGCACAATATGTCCGGATGAATTTTATGGATTTGAGCGACATCTATATAATTTAGTTGTAACTCGAGTGACGAGTGTGCACCCAAAGTTTCGAATTTAGTTTCAGCACTATCTGTTGAGCAATAGATTAACTAATTCTAAAGTTATGGCTCGAGTTGAGAATGTAAACCTCGAAGGTAAAGGTTACAGCTAAATTCTATAGATGTCGCTCAAATCAATAAATTTAAATAGAGCTTTAAAAGTAGGAGCCGCCAAGGAGTTGCAATTATATCGAGGACTTTTATATTTATCTATTTTACGCGATAAAGGTTTAGAACTTCAATAAATACCTATTAATCAATTATATATTGAAAACAAGTCCGACTCCGTCCGAGTATAGTCCTGAACAAAATGTGGTAGCGGCCAAAGGTCAAAAATATGTCCACATGCACATGACCACACCACACCCACGATACAATCCAGCTACGAAGATTTGGTCTTACGTTACGACTCGACTGCGAGGATAAAGTGCGTGCGAGAGCGAGATAATTTTTTGAGTACTTTTAAAGTTAAAAACTTTTAACTTAAAGAGTTTTTAGCCTAAGTTCGATCACTTTACCATGTAACATTTCTTTCTCTTACTACCTAAATTAAAATCGCTAGATAAATAAAGGTTTTTGGTAGCAAAATAATACCTACTGTAGAGGTAGCATTAAAACACAATATTATTATGTGAGTTGTCCAATTAAATGGCACCGACCGGGTCGGACGTCAATTGTTTTTATTAAAGAGTTAAGCGTTCATATTTTGTTTTTTACTACAAAGACATATATGTGTGTTTGTATCAATCAATACATAAACAACATTAAATTATTGAAATATGAAAGTGTAATGTACTAATAATTTTATTACCTACTTTTTCTTCTTTCAAACTTCGCTGAATGTGTTGTCCGCCGCACCAGACAACGCTGTACATTCAATGACTTAATGTATAATACCTATTGCTTGTCTCTGTTACTATAGTAAAGTAGGGCCTCAGGTTTCGTTAATTTCGTCATCGAAGCAGCTCGGCCAAAGCCGTAGGAGTGATGTACAGTCGAACTCAGAAGTTACTGTTCATTTTAGTACCTTGTTGTTAACGTATTTAAAATGAGTACCTACCTAGTTTGAATTAAGGGTTTTAATAACTGCGATAAGATAATTAAATGTACAGCAACTTTTGAGTTTGACTGTACATACTCGAAAGTCTCGAAACTGTATTAGGTAGGCTAAGTATTTACCTACGCGGAAGGGCAACTCAAGATTGCCGGTTAATAGTTACTTCGCTGACAAATTAAAAAGTGAGTTGCTAAGACAACACCCTTGCTCCTGCCTGTACCCAGTAGGTACCCACTCTGATTTTCAATATCGAGGTGTCGGACGCAGGGCATGCAATTCGCTGTATTCACGTTCTAGCAAATCTAATAAAGACCGTCTCACCCACCCTCCTTCCGTTCTCCACCCTAATAAACTGAGTATTGAAAATTTACCAACCATTCTTCGAAGAATATAAGGTTAGCCCGGCATGAATGACGGTCTCACGTAAAATTGCCCTGCCAACCTACAAAACTAAACTCTAGCTTTGAAGTTTAAGGTTGGTATTAGGATCGGTGCTCACGATCGGAGCGGTTTGAAATTGTTCCCTTTTGGTCCGTGGGTTTGCACCCGATGAGGTTACGTATCGAAATAATAAAACGGATGGAAAATATAATACAAACACGGCACGTGCCCACCCTTGAGCTAAACGGCCGTTGTTCGTTTTTTTATGTATAACTACTATAGCTAAAGTTACGTGTGCATTAGAAAGTGCTATGCAATTTGAACAATATGGCACATTTGGGAAGTTTTGACATGTCTATACTTTCGTGAAAAGTATAATAAAAACGTTGATTTTAAATTTAATATATTGCAATATACTTCATATCATGTATAAAAAGCAAAATAGATATTGTAAACAAAAGCAACTTTTGCTAAGGACTTTCAGCTCGCATTAATTTCCATTGATAGGTACCTACTTACAGCTCTTAATAGTGTTCACCTGGCTATTGCTATCACACTTGCACACGCATCTGACCATATATTTGTCACTCGTGTTTCATAGAAACAAACTGAGCCAGAGCTCGTAACCCTAGCGAAAATTACACTTTTCGAGTTCAATATTTCCTAAACGGTCCCCCAAATCTATAAATGGATATGAGTATGAAATAGAACATTATTGCCTAGGCAGGGAAGTAGGTAATTGCGGATCGAGTATTAGTTTAAACGGACGAGCTTGCTTGCTCGTGTAGCGAGCACGCAATGTTTTTTTTTTATTTCAGAACTGTCAGTACTGTACTTCGCGTCTCAATATGTAGATAGTAATGTCAACATTTCCGGATATTTTTGAGAAAAATATATTTTTTAAGAGCTATCCAATGAGACCTAACTAACACGATATCATAATGTAAAATAAAAACTTTTGCTTTACTTACATGGGAGGTACCAAAAAAACTCACAATTTTACTTTATAACTTTGTCGGCTTAATTCAGATGTAAACTCAGCCAAATTATCTACAGATTTGTTGAACCGTCTCACACAGGGGTATTTGACCCAAAAAGTCGGACATATACAAATATATACATTTTTGTGTTCAGGGATGATTGAATTACTTAAAAAAAATTGGCAAAAAAATATCGGTCAAGGTCAAGGTACCCAAATTCTGGTTTTATTAATTAAATGAAACAAAATCAATTTAAAATAGAAAGAACATATAATATTAGCAAAAAAATACATTAATAATCACTTCTTATCAGTTATATTATCAATAAAGCCTTCTACTATAAATTTAGGGACGCCTACCCATATTTAAACTACTATTAATTTACCTGTATGGTAACAGCATCTCTTTCGCAGTTGCCGAAAATGAAAGTTTATTATTATGGGATCTGCTTCGGATACTGCTCAAAAATGGGTCTGAAGTTAAAAGCAACCTATTTAAAACGTCTATGTTGCATTGCTCCCGTGAAAATTTTCGGCTGTAACATTCTCGGTACAATCGAAAATGTTTGTTTCTTGCTTCTGCAGCTTCTTCAGATAATGACCCAATAGGTAATAGAGCATGGTCTATCACTGTGGGCCCATGGATCAATATTTTGTGGACAGTGGGTGTCATGGGTTGCCATGGATAAAGGTGAATATATAGTTTGGCCGTTTCTTCGCAATATATGGAAAATTTGCTGGTGTCTACTTCGTGTCCACTTGAAATTACTTCTAAAATAATGGCGAATCTTTCAATCAAGTTTTGATCAATGCCAGTTATCCGAGCAGATATTCCAGCATTGGCGAAAAATCTCCTGCTTGTATTGCCATCATTGCTACTACCGAATCCAGGCTTAGGAACGTCAATGATAAGACCTAGTTCATTTCTAAATTGCTCTTGAATTATAGATTTTCTGTCTTTTACAATATTTTTGTCTTGCTGGGATCTCGCCTGCCACTTTTTCAATGGTAATTTATATGAAAGGTGGAGTAAGGATTCAAATAATCGGATTCTGGCGTGTAGAATAGATAAACCGAATTCTGTGTTCTCCATGATTACTTCTTTGGTCTTTGTTAAATCATTGAAGTCTTTTGAAGTCAATTTACATATAAAACACCTCATTGTAGATGTTGTTTGAGTTGCTGCGTTGCATACTTTTCCGTCTACCATTGTCAGAAGCATCTTGTGTGTAACATCGATTTCGTGAGATCCTCTTTTTGATTTTGTTGATTGAAGTTCCTTGATCTGATTATTAAAGTATTCAATTTCTTCGTTTGTGATGTCTTTAGTCTCGTGCACAAATCGTATCCTCATCGGTCGACAAAAACGAGGCGAAGACGGCGTTGGATTTCGCCAAATAACTTTATCATTGTGTTTGCAAATAAGTTGAAGAGGAACCAAAGATGATTGAAAGATATGCGCATCAGAGTCAGTCATGTTCTCAAATTTTTGTTTAAATTGTTTTTGGTGTGAACCATCACATCCCCACTTGTAGATGAGCTCAAGAGAACTAAGCTCCTCGGATGATAACGTATCTAAAACTTCATCCAAATACGATAATAGTCTTTCAACCGTATGATTGAGTAACTGTTGCAGTTTAACCTCGGCACACACAGAATTAACGTTAACGCTTTCTTCGCTAGGATAGCACTTCTTTTTCTCTTTTTGTATTAAAGTGTAGCATGGAAATAGGTCTTTATCGCAAGCTCTTATAATCTCATACTGTTTTCTTGTTAATGATGCCTCTACAAACATAGACAGGGCCTCTTGTGGTGTCAATTGTCTTCGAGAGGACACGGGAGTCCTAATGTTTTCTTTTTGGTTAGAATCATCCTTTGAACCCGTAGTCATAATATTCTTGACAACAGTAGCACCGTCAATATTACCGCTTTCTCGAAGCATCATTTGACCAGCAAATAAAATCTCTTGTGCTTCATTATTTTCCCTGAGAGATTCCGTTTTGCGTCTTTTGCTTCTTTCACACAAATCTTCAAAGGACTTTTGCGGCCGGTGGCCGGTATTGCATAACACTTTCATAGGTATTTCTATAGTTCCTTGCAACCAGTTATAATTTTTCTTCAAAAAAGCGACCTCAGCTCGACCAGCTGCTTGCCAGCGAGACTTCATATCGTATTTCAATCGAGCAAATCTCCGCAGGAAGTCTTCTTTCCGCTCAACTGGGAAGCAAGCAGTTTCCACGTGGCACTTTTCCACAAAATCCAGTTTTTTTGCAAAATCTTTCTCGGCACACTCTTTAGCCATGTTAAATATGGCAATTCGAGTAACCATATTCACGCCAGAACCACCTAAAACAAATAAACAGGAACGTTAGAATAACGACCGCAAAGTTATCGTGGTTTGGTCGAGCAGGCCGCTATTTCAAAATCAGAAAAAACATTGATGCAGCAGTTTAAAGCAGTATTTTTAAAATATTACATACAGAATACTGACAATACTAATGTAGTAAGAAAAAATCAAGACCTGATATTGCCGGGAAGTATAACTAAAATGCGAATACTTATAATAGATTGGTGAAAATGGTTAAATATAGAGAGTACTTCTATAAAATGTTAAATTATATAACAGAACTATGCACAACTAGACGTCTTCATATAAATATAAAATGTACATACCTGGTTGACTATTCTCCATTATATAAATCACTGCAGTTTACTTCAGAATAATTCCAAATAAATGAAACGTAATGTAAATATTTGTGATAATATGCACTCGCAACAATTCAACAGTACGCAACAGCGGTCGAAAGTTGACTGATACGTAAGTTGTGTGAATTCCACAATTTTATCTATCATGTATTATTATTACATAGACCCTTGGGTAACCGCAGGTAAAAAAAATTACCTCGATTTCGCCCATTTGGTTTTTGTACCTAATGTCCGCGGTTTAGTGTCAAATACCCCTGTGTGCGTCTCTAAATTAAACCGCGGACAGACGGACATGGCGAAACTATAAAAGTTACTTGCTCACTACGGAACCCTAAAAACGAAGATCGCCGAACGTTTTGAGAAACTTGAAGTTCCATCTGTAAATCGATAGAATGCGATTTGTTGAAGTCCACTACAGGTAACCCATATTCTCGCTTTTAGCCCCCTTACTAATAAACTTAAATATATGTATATAACTAACTACTATGCATAGTTACTACCCTTAAAACGGTTTCTCGCATGTGTTGCGTGGTGTAAACATCAATATGCCAGTCACTCCCTCGCTTGTTGACTGGCGCCAATTGCTTTAAGTCGGTACTCGAGGACTTTTTAATTTAAATCTGGCTAAGTATTGGGATGGGGCGCTTTTTATTGCGGATATAAGATGTAGACAAATTGGTGGCAAGTGATTTTGGGTACAAAATAATAAGGGAATACGAGTAGGCCTAGCTAGAGCCTCGCCTCCACTTTGTTTTAATTTAAACCATCTGACTTACCGCCTGTTTCACAATCGACAAGTAAAGCTTATTTGTCAAATAAATTTAGCTCTTTCTCATTTACACTTGAAAATAGACAAGGAGAGAGCCAACTTTAAATGGCAGATAAATTTACTCGTCGATTATGAAACAGGCCCTTAATGTTATAAGTGTGAAAGTAATGTTTGTTACTCAATCACGCCAGAGCGGCAAAACAGATCTGGATAAAATTTAGCACAGAGATAGATTATAGTCTGGAATAGCCCATAGGCTACTTTTTATACCGGAAGAAAGGAGAGTTCCCGAGGAATAGCGATAAACTGGTTCTATGCCGACGGAGTCGCGCGCAAATGCTAGTACGTACGTAGTAATATCTCGTCCCTTTCATTGTTGTACGTTTGGCTATTTATTTTTTCAAACTTTTCCCATTCGCTCAAAGGTTAACTGGAAGAGATCCCTTAAAGGGATAAGTTCGCCTTTGTACATACCTTTTGTGTTTCTGTCTATTTTGTTGTTTGTTATTTTCCCGTTTGTACAATAAAGTATTTACATACATACACATACATTACAAAGTAACGCAACATTCGGGTTATTCCCACCTGTTACCACCCAGCGTTTTTTTGTTGCCACTTTGAACTTTATTCATCGGCAATAAGCCAGCAAAAGTGTGCGAGTGATAACAGATGGGAATAACCCCAACATTGAACCGCCCAAGCTAGGATTCCATTATATCAACTAAATAAAAAAATACTTTTTTAGCACTGGCTGGGGTAGTATCCGCGGGAGTCTAAATTCTAGTTGGTAATAGGGGCATTGGTGTTTTTAGCCGGTGCGAGCCCGGCAGTACCTGGGCCCTCCATTCCCAGGTCTCCGGAAGGGATTTTCACCTCTGCCCTTTTTTCTTAAAGTATTTAAAGCGAAAAGCAAACAAAAGCAAGGACTTTTGTCTTTGGCCCTTCAGGCGATTACCACAAAAAAAAAAGTTAAAGTGATAAAATGTTTAGTAACATAATCGAGTACGACAATAGCAGACTTTTCGGGATCGATTTGCATATGTGTGATTAACAATAATGTGAAAATAGACGACTTGTGAAACTGAGATTTTCATCGGTTATAGTGATTAGAAATATTAAGTAACTAGTTACGTATCGCTATTTGCAAGTTTTATTTTCATGGCTAGGCAAGGCAAACACACATCGCATCTTTTCTAGGCGGTAAAATTTAAATCGTATTTGACCAGTTAGGGTGGGTTTAGACCAAACGAGCGAATGCTCTAGAACATGTTTTGTCTTTATTTTTTACGAAGAAAACGTAAGAGATAATGCCATAGAATTCTTGTTCGTTCGCTTGGTCTAAATCGGGTCTTAAGGTATCGTTTTGTTTCTAACTCGACCGCCTCACTGTCAAGTAAATAAGAGCTATCAAAACGTTTACAATACGATAATAGGTCAAAAACGATGTAACCTAAGCAACGAAGACAAATCAGTGGAAAAAACTCGTGTATAAGCGAATTTTGGCATAGTTGTAGGGAATGGTGTTTTAAACCACATACGGAAAGTACTGATGGGTGGGGGTGGAGCTAACGGGTGGGGTTTTTTATATGATAACTTGATAACTAATATTTGTTTTTTGGGAGGCGATGAAAATCTATGAAAAGAACATAATTTCAAAATTTGAAGCAAATCGCTTGAATACATCCCGAAACAATACATCAAAAAAAAACAAAAAAAACAGAAGTCGAGAACTGTCACAATAAAGATGTTGATACTCAGCATAAATATTCTTCACTATAGGAGGTACTCACAAAAAAAACCCGAGCCCATTTGATGTAGGGGCCGATATACTATGCAAACCCGACTATGGCCTTTCGGGAATCATTTATTTTTCCTTCCATATCTCATTAAATATTGATCCCAGCAAAAAAGTGTATTGAACCTTTTTGCTATGGGCCACCATTTACGAGTTATTTACGAAAATCTAAAAAAAGGGGACCTTTACACCCCCCCACCCGTTAGCTCCACCCCCACCCATCAGTACTTTCATTATGTGGTTTAAAACACCATCCACCATCACTATCCCTACAACTATGCCAAAATTCGCTTGTACACGAGTTTTTTTTCCTGAGAGGCAGTTTTTGGTCTTCGTTGCTTAGGCTAATATGGTTTTTACTGTGTTGAATAGAGACCCAAGTCACCTGATAGTCAGTGGGATCTGAGACTCATACACATTTGCTTAAGACTACAATCTTAACACTGCAAATGCGTTGCCAAAATGCCAACCCTGGGGACTAAGCTGGAATGTTACTATGTTAGTAATTACACCGATCGTCTTTTTCCCACATCGGATAAACAATGCGAAAACTGATGCTTAGGAATACATTAAAGGATAAGATGATGGTAGCGATCCGGACGCACCCTAGTCCTACCACTAAGTGGTTTAAATAAACTACAATAATTTATATTTTTTTAGGGTTCCGTACCGAAAGGGTAAAAACGGGACCCTATTTACTAAGACTTCGCTGTCCGTCTGTCTGTCCGTCTGCCTGTCACAAGGCTGTATCTCATGAACCGTGATAGCTAGCTAGCTTGACTTTTTTACAGATGATGTATTTCTGTTGCCGCTGTAACAAAAAATACTAAAAACAGAATAAAATAAATATTTAAAGGGGCTCCCATACAACAAACGTGATTTTTTATAGATAATGGTACGGAACCCTTCGTGTACGAGTCCGACTCGCATTTGGCCGTTTTTTTATGTTTTTCATAACATACCAACAGTTAAGCAATTACATTATAACGAACTCTAAATTTCAGATCACTTTTCAATTCCGCCGTGGCGTCACCGTATGAAATAATATCCGCTTCGCACCCCCCGTCTTGAGCCAATTTCTCCCGCCATTTCCCTCGGATTTTTTCAATACGCGTTCGGGAACATTTAACATTTTTATGTGTAATCTTGCTTCGGCGACGAGACAAGGATTTCTGCGCGCTTCACACTTTATTTTATAGGCGTTTTACGGCAGCTCCAAACAGATTAAACATAACAGTGGGGTGCAGGCTTTATTGGTTTGTTTTGATTGTTTTGTGATGACACCAAAGGTTGACTTCAACTTTTTTAATTTCTCTATTAGAGTATTAAGGAAAGGAGATCACAATGGGTTACTCACGTACCTAACTAATATCGAAAAACGCTCGACATGTTTCAGGCTCGTCCCGAGTCCCTATCAGAGTCTTATTTACATACTGCCCTTGATTTACCTGCTGTTGATAACATTTAAATGCGAAAGTAACTCTGTCTGTCTGTCTGTCTATCTGTCTATCTATCTTTTACGCTTTCCCCGTTGAGCCGATTTCAATTAAATTGGGTATGAAATAATAAATTGTCAGTCACTACAAACAATGTAGGTTCTTTAAGTTCGACGTGATGTAGGCAGCTAGGTCGTGATACTCGTGATGTAAACCAACTCTATAAGTATCATTTTGACAACACTATGATTCGGACCCCCGCTTTAACAACTAAATCGCCAATCGCTTTGATATTTATTTATTACTAACTTAAAATCTTTATTGGCGATTTTAAAACTTCTTTAGGCTATATTTTTTACTGTCTTAATATTTTTGGCCAAGTAGGTACGGTCACGGAAGTTAATTTGGTACCCATTTCAAAGAAAATCTGCTTGAAGATGACATTGTCAATAGAGATGTCAAGTCATTTGTAATTGATAGGAAACTCAACCTTATTGCCGTAGAATGTCAGATTGACTTTGGACCTAAGGTGGGTCACAAATTAAATTCCTTGACTGTACAGCCACCCGATAAAAATGTTGAGCATACTTAGAACCTGGTCATTGTGAATGTCATTGTCATTGTCATGTGTGTCATTTGATGTTCTGTTTGAAGTTTACTATGACAACGCAATAAAGTGCTTAACATTTTCGTTGGGGTACTGTACATTCATGAACCTTTTAGAACAGCATCGAGCATCACTATCACCTGTGCAACAGTTTTTATACAGTGAATAATACTTACCGATTGATTTAAAATAATGTTCATCTATTTCAAAACAACATTCCATAATCCCCGAATTAATTGAACGGGCGATGAGCAAAATACGAGTTTTTTAAGCGGGAAACATCGGAGGCGTTATTTTTAAATTATGCAACATTTGTATGGAAATCCTTACGACGCGACACCCCGGCCTTTTGCCTGTTTAAAAATACATTCTGTTATATCTTGGTTTGACGTTGTTTGCGATTTGATGGCTTTTTCATGTAGATTATTTATTGTATGGCCGTGTTTTGTGTAACCCGATGTTGGGGATGAATGGAATGACGTCGTAAATGTATGTGAAATTATTTGCTATTTACTGTAATAAAAGTTAATTTTGTATTTACCTACTAGCCGAGGTTCTTCAAGTTCTTTTTATATTTAATGTTGACAGTCTGGTATATCAGGGTTGCCGTGGTCTGCTACTTTGAGGTTGAGGTGTTTTTGTATGTCAAACCACAATAAGGGCCGAGTTCATCAACAATTAAACAGACGATTAGCGGTTTAACGGGTGTCAAATGTATTGATTAACAGCTGATTAAGACTTCACCGTCCGTTTAACTGTTGGTGACATGGCCCTAAGTTCGATAAGATCTTGATTAAATCGAACTGTTGATAAAGAAAATCAAACAGAAAGACACTAAGGGCCGTAATAACATAAACGAATCTTTTCTGGGACTCCACCCTCAAAAGTCGTCATTACAATGTAGTTTGACATGTCTTGAGTTCTATGGTATCTCAGAATTGTCAGGGATCGATTTTACAGTTTGTTTTTACATATTATTACTTGAAGTAATAATTAATTAATAATTAATTCTAATTAAGAGTCTCGGTTACTGAACTAGTATTCATCAGAAGCATAAAAAATGGTTGTCTACGTAAACTGTCACTCGTGCTGGGGCTTGGCGCGTTGTCTTACCTAGTGTATCTGTGCATGATCTGAGCCTCTATTCAACACGGTAAAAACAATATCGCCTTTCACCTGTTATCGTATTGTCAACTTTTTGATAGCTCTTATTTTCTTGACAGTAATGGCGGCTGACGTCATAACAATACCATAACAGGCAAAGTACGATATCGTTTTTACCGCCTAGAATAGAGGCGCTGTGCATTGTCGCGTATAACGAACGAAAGTGCCGACCTTGCATGCTTCACACCTTTTTAGTGCAGCGTTACGTCCGTGGCTCTATCCTATAATAAATTATTCTTGCCTATACTACCGATGTGTAGCAAACAAATACGAGGATTGAAAACGTTACGCCGCCATTAATGTATGTTTGCAACAAAAATCGTCTGCACCCTCTGTTTGACTTCATCTCCAGACTAACAACCACGACCGAGCCGTAGGCGCGAAGGACAAATTGTGAATAATTAACGCGCTTGCCTCGTCGAGATCTGTGTCGCGCACTAGCACAATTCTTTAGGATATTTTGAATAAACATGTGGATAACATTACTCTCGTTCTTAGGCAGTTGGGTAAATAGAAAACAATTGACGGTGATGGACTTTATAGATCAATAGTAGATTATTCAACAAGAGATTAAAACAAGCCATATTGACACGAGATGTTTAGCCACGCGAGCGAGTGAGCGAGCGAGAGTGGCTATAGTTCGAGTGTCACTATGGTTGTTTAGTCTTGCGTTAAACACTCTACTTTTCACTTTGAATGCGAGGAACGAAAAACGACGTTATATAACAATATTAAACAAATATGTTACAAAGTTTCTGACAAATTTGTTTCGCGGTTGTTAGTTTTTTGTTAAGTGACACTTTACAAAGCGACAGAAAGGCTTGCATATTTAGCCAACAGATACAAACTTGAAAACTACTTGGACCATGCCTAATAAAATAAAATTATCCTTAATAAATTTAAATAGATTTATTATTTAATATTCGTAATCATTAATCGTGTTGCAGGAAATTGAATCTTTTTTTTAATATTTTTGCACAATTGTGAGGTTATTTCCACGGCCTAAAAATGGTCCATACACAATCACTGAAAATGGCGATAATCCTCCATTCACAAACACCGTGATTGGCTGTTTAGGGGTTTCCAAAGTAAAAAAAAAAAACTTTAATCCCTAGAGATTAATAAGGTGCAGAGACTAAAGTTACATTTTAAGAGCATGAGAAGTGAAAAGAAATTGACCACTGAAATTTTTTGAATAAATAATTAGAACAGAACAATTTCAATGACTTATTTTTTTCTCTTTATATACTAGTAAATAAATATAAATAATATATATAAGGATAAACTGACTGGCTGACTGATCGATCAACGCACAGCTAAAACCGCTTTACCTAGGGACTTGAAATTTAGAAGGAATTTTTGTTGGATATCCGAGGGGTGCAACAAAAAGGGATTTTTGAAAATTCATCCCCTAAAGGGTTGAAACAGCAATCAACTAATTCTACGCAGATAAAGTAGCGGGCACAGGTCGCGGGCCTTCTCTAGTATTTTATAAAGTTTAGACTCTTTAATTTCTATTGCATAAAAAACGAAATGTGAAATAAATGTTGGATAAATGTGGGTGAGGAACTTAACCGGTATTATTGTGATCTGAAACACGAAGTGTTTCTACAGAGAGTCTGGCTTTGCCACAAAATAGCTTCACGCAAATCAAACTTTCAAAAACCAAGAGCGACCTTTAAAAACCCTTGTTAAAAATTATACGAATACATGTTTCTATAACCGAATATAAATACATCAACCTCATCATCATCATCATCATCGTCGTCGTCGTCGTCGTCGTCGTCGTCGTCGTCGTACCTACTACCGATCCAAAAAAAAACATATTTCCTAAAATCACGAAAGTGTGGGGTGACTGGGATCTCACTGAATTTGGTCGTAAAAGCATTACAAACATGCAAACAAACTCATTTTTATATCCTTATCCGTATCGTTTTACATAGTAATATTATAAATGCGAAAGTGTTTTTGTCTGGGGCCTTATTTAAAATTGACTTTACATCTGTTATTATATTGCTGCGGCTGAGTCGAAAACAATTTAATAGCAGGTAGGTGTAACTCAATGTAGAATAAGGCCCCGGAGATAGTTTATAGGCCGGAGACGGGTACGAGGTACTTTTTCTGAAAAATTTGACAGTTACCGAGGGAATAGCGATAAAGTATTTTATTCGTCGGTTACCTCTTAGGCAAAAGGTGAGATGTATCAACATTTCACCTTATCTTATCGTAATAAGGGCTAAAATTAGATACATCTCTCTGTAGTCGACTGTACATACAGGAAAATAATAAGCAATAAAGGTATGTGCAATAGCGAACTAGTTTACGAAAAGAGGTCTCGTAAAGGTTCATGTTAATGTACAGTCACCAGCAACAATATATTACCCAACATTGGGCGCAAAAATATCTGACACGCTCTTATAACTCTAGTAATAAAGACGTGTCATATATTTTTGCGCCAAATGTTGGGTAATATATTGTTGCTGGTGACTGTACTTCTAGCCTATTAGTATCTATTTTAGGTACGGCGACGAACGTTAATTTGTGACCCAATTTAAAAAAAATATGCTTGAAGTTGTCAATGTCATTAGAGAAGCCAAGTCATTTATAACTTATAGGAAACTCAACCTTATTGCTGTAGAATGTCAGATTGACTTTGGACCTAAGGTGGGTACCAAATTTAAATCTTTGACTGTACCTACTCCTCAACAAACATCGGTTCAGTGCCTCTATTCTAGGCGGTATAAACGATATCGTAGTTTTCCTGTTATGGTATTGTTATGACGTCAGCCGCCATTACTGTCAAGAAAATAAGAGCTATCAAAACGTTGACAATTCGATTACAGATCAAATATGATATTGTTTTTACCGTGTTGAATAGAGCCGCTGTTCCATCGCTTCATCCATATCGGGTTTCGTAGCCAACTGTACTTGCGTTTCCAGTAGAACAAACTCTTACGGGCCCTCGTCTAAAAGAGAAGCTATTTTGAAACAAAGCGAGACGTCACATTTTCCACGCGAAAGCAAAATGCTATAAAACAAGATGGGCGCATTCAAAATTGAATTGTAACACGGTTGTATAAAGTTTTAATTCGACAAAAAATAATTGTGACTTATGTGTTTTTGGTTTTATTTGTGGAAGTATTGTGTTTCAGTGTAACAGCCGCTAAAACTGGGCAAAGTGGTGGAAAGCAAAGTATACTCGGGTTGCGAAGCTAGTCACCTAAATGTGGTTCAAAGGCGCTATTCTGACAAGCAGCGGAATAAAGGCAAATTTTCCGTATCAAAATGGTAAAATTGGAACCATTGGAAGAGATTTCCTCCGCGAACGCCTTCTAAAATATTGATTTACGGAATGACAAGGCAAAGAAATTAAATAATGGTGTTGCTATGCACCTCATCAGGGCCGCATTTAGAGGTCTGGAGGCCTCGGGGCAACAAAGAAGTGGAGGCCCCAAATTATTATCCAAATAAACAGTTCAATTTTTATCAGTCGAGTTTTCCAATAAATAATTTATTGTGAAACCAAGTATAGATTCTTATATTGAATAAACATAGGTATAAATATAATCGGAAACAAGAATTATCTGAAATTAAATTTTAGCGTTAACGAACGGAAACTTCCGAGCCTTTTTCGCCGAAAAATCGTTCATGATTTCGTTGAAATCCAGTTCCCGTAGTAGGTAAATCGCTTTTAAAGCTCAGGAGAGAAAGCTATTATTAATGATTAATATAATCATTTTTGTACAAAGTACTGTAAGTAAAGGTAAAGGTAAGAGGGTACCTCATCCTCGGAATTTCTTTGCGCGATCGAAAACATAATAAAATGTGTCATGTCGCCTCACTACAGTCGCTTTGCGTGCGGATTAGCGTTGAAAATTGCGGGAAAAATCAAATGTTTTTTTCAGAAGTTAATGAATTTTTCGTTTTTTTTCCGTTTTTTTCGGGTTTTTTAGGAAAAATACATACATACATACATAATCTCACGCCTTCGTTCCCAGAGTGGGGTAGGCAGACTACAGAATGACAAACATCTCTAAAAACTTGTTGATAATTCTATAACCACAATTTGCACAATTAGGCTAAGATGTTTACCAGCGTATTAGTGACAGGTTGCAAGCCCATCGCCTAACAGTACTACAAGCCTTTATTCCCTTAGTCGTCTCTTACGACATCCACGGGAAGACATGGAGTGGCACTATTCTAACTCGGCAACCACACGAGGAATTTTAGGAAAAATAACAATTGAATATGACAATTTATTCATAGTCAATCACTGTCGCTCTCGCCACCTATTTCAATTGCTTCTGCCTCCATGTCGTCGATGTCGCCCTTTTGTAGGTGCAAATAAGATCGAATATAGATTAAGATAAGAGCAGAAAATTTAATTGCATTTTTCCATAAAAATCCGAAAAAAACGAGTTATTTGGAAAAAAACGGGATTTTTTCCGGACTTTTTCAACGCTAGTGCGGATTAAAGCGGATACTTAAAGCTAAAACTCTGCCGATCCTGTAAATACGACTTCTTAATACCACTT
Organism: Acleris literana; assembly: GCA_946894065.1. NCBI lineage: Eukaryota > Metazoa > Arthropoda > Insecta > Lepidoptera > Tortricidae > Acleris > Acleris literana. The sequence continues at coordinate 12,433,555 of OX335684.1, read as the reverse complement.
GTTTACAGTGTAAATGCTTACGTCTTCAATTCAGTGTTGCCAAATACCAAAATGTCTCCACACCACGTGACAAAGTAGTTCCACGCCTCAAGAGCGGAGGGAAAACACCGACATCGACAAACAACGGCGCAATCACTAGTGCAAATGTTTACCGGTGACGTGTGGCACGTCACTGTACTTGGTGGATTGTGTCCGAAATAGGAATCACGTGGAATGGTACAAGAATATCAAATTTATCGACATGTGGGCCTTAATTTCAGTTTGTTTTGGCCCAGCTTGCTTCTATATCGTAATTTCGGACGTTCCTTCAAGCTTTTTTCCTTACCTACAAATTTTTCGGTTTCAGTACTACAATAACTAAGCAAAAATGGATTTAAGGTAACACTACTCGGTTATTAATATTAACACATCACTTAAAGATAAATATTTTGTAAATAGATTAATTTACTTAGATAATAGTAGTTTACGTGACGGTTGCGTAATGCTAATTATGCAGTCTCGTACAATTATAGTACCTTATTTGATATTGCTATTTAAAAAGTAGGTGATATCCATACTAATTATTATAAATGTGAAAGTGTGTATGTTTGTCCGTCTTTCACGCTGCAACCACTGAACGGATCGAGATGAAACTTGGCACACATATTTGTTAGGTCCTAGAATAGGACATAGGATTGTTTTTATCCCGGGAAATTGGACAGTTCCTGAGGGAGCAGCGATAAACGACTTCTACGCGGACGGAGTCGCGGGCGAAAGCTAGTTATAAATATAATAATACCCCGTAAATACGATAATCCCTAGTCACAATTAATAACGTTAATATTGCAGTTATAAGGCACCAAGATATTACAACGTTTTCGAGTGCGTACGATACGAGTATGTACCGTTTATGGGGTTATCAAAAGCGTGCCATACAATACAAAGACGGATGATCGTATATAACCTCCCCTGTTTCAAATTACAAAATCAATAGAACAAAATCTGAAATAATGTGCGCGCTATACATTACGGCGGTAACAGCATAGAACAAAGTATCGGTATAAATAAGGGAAGCGTTCGGTGGGCCGATTGGTTCCGATTATTGCCCCGCGGAGACTAATATCCCTTTCTTTCCAAATGTTTTTTGGGGACGGATATTTTTTGGCGTCGGTCGCAGCTGGCGGCTGGGGCGCTTAAAGGTCCGTGGCCGACTGTCTTCTTCTACACACTTGTGTCTCCTGGTGGTATTCACTTCATTGCAAAGGCGAGCGAGATCAAGCGTGATACCTTGACCTCTGGAGTTTTATTCTACTTTGTCTTTTCCCCTATTGTTATCTTATTGTGAACGTGATGACAGATCTTTTTAACTACACAGTAAGTGTCCCCGCACACTACAGAATTTTTATATCGGCCGATCGTGCTGTCGTCTCTATCCATTTCTACTAAGTTTGCGGCGACAAAACACAATCGGCCGATGATTTAGTCTGCAGTTTGCGGGGAGACTAAAGGCGACCACGTTAAAAACAATACGATAACAATAGGAGTAAAAATAATCTAGAATGAGCTACAATCAGCCCAATGAACCATATTATAACGTTCTTGTAATGAATCTTGTTTAGAGCGATGCCACGCGAGCGTTTCCGGTGTGTTGCGTCGACGCAACGCTCTGATTTCAACGCATCGTGTGGGATGGTTTTCTAATTTATATGTAGAATAACGCAATGCACAGGCAACGCCCGTGTGGTATCCCTCAGGGCCATAAAACTTCCAGTATACACGAACCGAATAACTTTAACAAAAAGCAAGCTTTCAAAACCCGACTGTTTATTTATTATCCCGACTGTTTATGTCTATTTTATTTGCACAATATGGCGTCTGGTTGCCGCCATATTGAATTTTGATTACTGTCATATCTTCAGTGACACTCGCCAGATTAAGACAAATCGATTCACATATAAATTATCAAAATCGGACAACGGGTTTAGTTTTTATAGTGACACAAAGGAACAAACATACATATATGTATAGGCTGTGCAACACATTACCCTCCTCCTTTGGCAGTCGGGTTAAAAATAGATTAGTAACTTTCAGGAAATAAGAGACTGATAACAATGATTTTTTTACGTATGACCCAAATACGAATCGCCGCGCGGGAGCCAAAGGTCAAAAAATGCCAGTTCGATCGACCTACCTCCCTCTTGCGATAAAGAATACCACCACTGAGGTCACTTACGTTAAGTATCCTCTTAACTGGGCACGTGTCCCCTTCGCCGTCAGCAGGTGCGACTGGGACGCCAATTGTGATTGGAATGGCCCGTTTTTTGGAGGGGACTTTTATTGGCTATTTTGTAATGTAATTTTTCCGGGTTATTGCTGCGGGAATTGAGCTCGAATTCATCAGATTCTCGTCTTTCTTGGTTATTAACGAGAATGTACCTACTATTTATGTATAAATTTCTTGATTAACAAAATCATTGGTTCCGACTTGTTATATGTGTTTCTGAAGTGGTCAGATGAAAGTTTTAAACGAAATAAAAGTGTTGATTGTGTGCATCTATTCTTTTAAAAGAGTATTTTACCAAGATTTACTTGCATTATACACGTATGTTTATTTTGTTTGAGGTAACGACATTCCACGTGTAAGTTGACTTTGTCTGATGAAAAATTTAAAATGACTTTAAAGGTTGGAGTTTTGTGCTACTGTCTGCCGAAATACAGATTATTAGTAAGTACACAGTTTGGCAGAGGTAGCAAAATATGATGCTATTTTTGGTGACACTAACTTCTTCAGCTGCTCTATTCAACGTTTTTATTAATATAAACCATTTCTGATTTCGAAAATCATTGCTCTTTACGATGCGACTGTCTTGAATGTCAAGTGATTATGAGTTACGAGTACCATAAGGGCGCGTACACATAGAACGTCCGTTTTACAGGATCTGTTTTAACGGATCTTTTCACCATGTAATCTTCTTTTTTACTGGATCCAGAAAACTGTTTTGGGTGTGAACTCGCTCATACAACTACATACGCCATCAAATAACGGACCTGTAAAACGCATCGCTATGTGAACGCGCCCTAACGATGACAATATTTTAACGACACGATTTAAACAAAGTGCAAAGTGAAAATCACGCCTTAACCAAGAATGTTGCTTGTTGCCATAAATGGTCTTCTTGCATGTGTAATCGACCGAGAAACTCCTTTAAACTTTTCGACTTTATTTGAAGGACTTTAAGGTCCAAAAGTAGTAAAGGCATTTCTTGGTCGACTATGGGTACTAGTGAAGCCTTACGTGGGTGCATACAAGCACCATTTCTAATATAAGAACCTCGCGCAAAAAGTAAACAAGCTCGCGCGGCTGCCGGCAGATATTAAAGGCATATCTCTCTATTATGAGCGGGAAGTTCTGTAATTTAAGGGCGAGCTCGCGCGGCATATGGTGGCTGGAAGGGTCGGTGCGGTATCGATGTCGGTATGTCGATGTTTTATTGATTTGGGTCTTGTTGATGTAATTATGTATTTTTGTTGATAATATTCAGGACGTGTAAGTAAAGTATCTTAATAGAAAGGGAAATGTTAGTTTTATTTTTGTAAACCTTTTCGAGAGTTATTAATGGAGTACTCCGTATCTTATCCACTATAGCTAATTTTTTTATAATTACGTAGATGGAAAGATTGTACATGTAAAGAGTTAAGTAGATTTATTACGAGCGTATTGTGTAAATAAACAAATTTTGATTAGCCCAATCAAATAATTAAATATCACAGGAGAATCTCATACTAATTAAACCTACTTACTCCCAAACTAAGTACTATAGGCAACAATAAATATACTTATATAGAAAAACACCCTAAAAATTCAAATATTTGTAGTAATAAAAACTAGTAAATAAAGTAACTGTAACTTTAGCTAAGTAATATTGTTTGAAATATTTTAGGTATTGCTGTTTCTCTAACATCCCTTTTTTCCAAAGCAAGAGTAACACACATATATAAAACGGTCCAAAACTATTCTTAAAACAATTGAGAGTCTGTATTTGTGGCTTTGTCAACATTTAGCTCTCGTACATGACAGGTTAAAAAACCTTACGATTATTTTATCCAAGATGTACCAGTAGGATGGATATATCCATGAAATTGAAAAAAAGTAAAATGTAATAGTAGTATGCTGTGCACGGTTGTCATCGAGTAGCAAGCTTACGACTATGTAGTATTAAGTGATCTATTGGGTATCCTGACTTTTTACCAAATCATCATTTGACAAACTATATCATTTTACAAACTTTCATTTCGCAAAACTGTAATTGTGCTTAAACCATTATATATTACCAGAGGTCGGAATAGGTAGTGCCAATTAACCTAAACTTGATGCATCTTCATTCAATAACGTATTCCCATCTCACTCATTCATGAATGAACATGCGTCAAGTTTAGGTTAATAAGCACTACCTATTCCGACCTCTGTATATTACATAGGTTACATGGGCTTATTAAATAAGTTAGGTTAGGTTAGATTAATGACCCCGAAAAAATATAATAATATTTGGCGGGAATAACGTCTTTGCGAAATGAAAGTTTGCAAAATGATATAGTTTGTCAAATGATGATTTGGTAAAACATTAGTGAACCGATCTATTGTTATTTTACTTGTCATTTGTTACTGTGGCTAAAATAAATAAATAAATATTAAGTAAAGTTAAAGTTATAAGCCGTTTGTCGATATCGATATCGATAGGGAGCTCCTCATCCCTAGCGCGCTCGTTCCTCAGACACAGCTGCAGCTCTCCGCGATTATAACTAGCTTAGCGAACTCGCCGCGCTAGCTCCGCTTATTATTGCTTTATTAAATAAATATTACGCGACAGACTTCACTACGATATAATTAATATGATCGACATCACAATATCAATTATGTGGGTCTTGGAAATTAAAGTTATCTATGATTTCAGTTTGTAGCTGATTGATTGATCGAGGTCTGTTTCCGAAAGAGACTGATTGATTGGCGTCGATGTTTTTGTTCCGAAAGAACAGTTTCATCTTCATATCAGCTACCAACTTCATCTCGATAGATTTTTATCGACTCGATCGACTACTAAAGGTGTTCTACTCTACTCCAACTACCCTAGTATCTACCCCACGAAGGCACCCGAGCACACAAGTCACTTGATGGTAAGTTGGGATCTGAGACCCATAGACATTTATTTATTTATTTATTTATTTATTTATTTATTTATTTATTTAAGAACACATACAGTCGTACATTAAAATATGTATACAGGTAATCGAGTAACACTATAAAGACCTAGAGGTTCATAAAAAGTACAGTAATAGGTACTAATGTTTATTTAAAACTAATGTTTGTCTTGATTCCTCAAGAATACTATCTAAGGACTGCATTTCTAATACCCCAAATGCGTGCCAACCCTGAGGACTAAGATAGAGTGCCTCTACGCTAGTAACATCACCGGGTGCCTTATCCCCACTCCGGAACACAAGAATGTGAACACAGCTGCTTATCGGTAGGCCGAGAGCAATCCGGACGGACTCTGAGGGCCCTGCCAAAATGCATTGCGCTAACTAACGTTTCTATTCGTTTCGTTTTTAAACCAATCGCGTCACTGGTAGATCACGTGACTTTTCGTATCACGTCATCTACCAGTGACGCGATTGTTGTAAAAACGAATCGAATAGAAACGCTAGTTAGCGTAATGCATCTTGGCAGGGCCCTATGCATAAGGTACTACTACCACTAAAACAACTTCGACAACGTATGTTGAATGAAACGGGTATCTTTCTCAAGATCACACGGTCGTATATCACGATACTGATACTCTATGACTTTGTACATCCTACTACTTAAACCAATGCTCCAAATTCAAACAATTTATACAAAACACGCATGTAAGCAAATGCAAACATCTCTAAAATTGGTTGTCAGAAAACATAATGCCAGGAAAGGGTTGGGTCGCGTGCCCTTTCCCTATTCTTGACATTTTAAATTGTTTATTTGCGAACAAGTGTCAAGTTATTTATTCAGTGACGACGGTGTTTAGTTCACGTTTGCACAGTCTGTTGGTGCGGAAAATATTCTAATGAACCTTGTGGAATGGCAACAAAGATGGGAATCCATTGGTTTTTGTTGGCAATCCGTTCGTGTTATGGTAGCGCTTTAAACGTGATTTTGATTTGAAACGGTGTTTTACTTTTAATTGAAATAAATGTCGGTAGGCACTGATATCGAAATACGAGGAGTAATGGGAAAATAACGATTATTTTTTAACTAGGTTTTTTTTGATGCTATGCCGGGACAATTTGTATTCTGAAAGTCAAACGAGTACTAGAAATCTATAAAAGTGACTATTGACCGTACGGTAGCTGACGTTAATCCTATCCTTTCTTTGGATTTCAGGAGGTGTTTGCACAGTTAACAATTACTTGGTTGGTAGTAATTAATGATCAGAGGTCGGAATAGGTAGTGCTTATTAACCTAAACTTGACTCTTGTTCATTCATGCGTGAGTGAGATGGGAATACTTCATTGAATGAAGATGCATCAAGTTTAGGTTAATAAGCACTACTTATTCCGCCCTCTGTTAATGATGTCCGAAATTACCCCAAAGTACCGTAACGCTTTATAAATACACATTGACAAACAGTGTCGTTAACCTTGATACAGGGATAATCCACTTTTGTTGCATTGTAATAAGGTCCAAAGTCTCTTTGTAATCTACTGTACTTTATAGGTATAATAAAAAAATAATAATAAAAAAAAGGCTTTTATTTCATGCAAACCAAATAACGCTTAAATATAACTTAAATAAATTACGTTTTTTTTTTTTCTAATCCTATAGTGTTACTTTTTGTACTTTGTGCTAGATATATTTTATTTAAGGAAGAAATAATTTGCTATACTGTTATATTACTTAATACTAATTAAAAAAATATTTATATCAAAAAAAGTCTGCAGGAACCCCTCCGCAGGTGAAGGCCTCCTCCAAAGATGCCCAATTAACTCTATCTCTGGCTGCTTGCATCCAGCTTGGACCAGCCGTTTTTGCTACTTCATCTTCCCACCTCAAAATAGGTCTTCCTCTTCCGCGTTTCCCGCATGGGCCTTTCCACGATGTCGCCCTTATGGTCCATCGCTCATCTGTCAATCGCGCTACATGCCCCGCCCATTTCCATTTCTGTTTTTGGGCATATTTTAGAGCATCAGTAGCTTTAGTTATGCTTCTTATCTTAGTGCTTCGTATTTTATTAATTTTCTTGATTTTGAGCATGCTTCTTTCTAGACCTCTTTGGCACGTGATAATTTTTTTCTTTATTTTTGCGGAGTACTTCCAGGTCTGACATGCATATGTTAGGCACGGTAAGAGACAGCTTGTCATAACTTTAGTTTTAATTTTTACCGGCATGTTGCTTTTGAAAATCTCTTTCAGGCTCCAATATTTGTTCCAAGTATGTTGAATACGTCGCTCAATTTCTAAATTATTGCTCTGCCTGTCAAAGCTGATTTGTTTACCCAAGTATATGTATTTATCCGTGTAGTTTAGTATTTCGTTGTCGACCGATATTGTTTTTTCTGTGCTGTTTGTCATCAACATTGTTTTTGTAAGGTTCATCTCTAAGCCGACCTCTTTACCAACCACATTCAGGGAATGGAGCATGAGTTGTAGTTGGGAGCCTGATTCTGATAGAAGCACCAAGTCATCTGCGAAGCGTAGGTGGCTCAGGTATTTTCCGTCAAGGTTTAGGCCGTAACCCCTCCAATCCAGCCTCCTTATTAAAGACTCGAGGATGGCAATGAACAGTTTCGGTGAGGTCGGATCTCCTTGTCTCACTCCCCTTTGAATGGGAAAGCTTGGGCCGACTTTTTCCAATTTAACTCTACCTGTGTTGTTACTATAGATACTTTTTATTACATGTATATATTCATTATCCACCCCTTGTACTTGTAGCGTCTTCCAAATACTAGAATGCGATACGGAATCGAAGGCCTTTTTGTAATCTATATAGGCGATGTATAGAGCCCTCTGCCTTTCTTGGTATTTTTCGATGAGTAGTTCCAGAGTGTGAATATGGTCTATCGTGGAGAAGCTCTTCCTAAAACCCGCTTGTTCTATAGGTTGTTCTGCCTCTAATGTAATACTTATTCTTTGGTTTAGGAGAGATGAGAATAGCTTATACATACATGGTAGCAAGCTTATTGGCCTGTAGTTTGCAATATCATATGGGTCACCCTTTTTATAAATCAGTATTATATCAGACTCTGACCATTGTCTCGGTGTTTTAGAAGTTTCCAGTATGCGGTTGAACAGATGGGTTATAGGCATAGCCAGTAATGAATGGGCCGATTTTATAGCTTCATTTGTGATGTTGTCTGAACCGGGGCTTTTATTTGTTTTTAGTCTTTTTATTGCTTCTACAACCTCTGTTAACAAGAATGGTGCTCTACAGCTCTTTTCATTTTCATTTTCGTCCAACAGGTGCGTGTTGCTAGGATCGAGATTTTCATGTTCCTGTGCACTGTAAAGTGTTTTGTAGAATTCAGTTGCAGTCTTTATAACATCATGACGACTATTTAGTGTTTTTCCACCGCTATTTAATCCATCGATCCATGTCTTGTTTGTTCGTAATTCTTTAAATGCTTTTTTCGAGCTACCTGCTTGTTCCATATGTTTCTCGATAGTGTCCGACCTGTACTTTGTATAGTCGTAATTTACGCGTTTGCTTATCAGCTTGTATAAAGCTGAAAGTTCATTTTTCATGGACCGAGTTTTGTTTTTGGTATTTTGCAGTAAGTGTCTTCTCTTTATAAGTGCTATAGTGCTCTCTGATAAAATTTTATGACATTTTTTTATATGTATATCTGGCAAACGAGCCTCCTGGAGGCTTTGGGTGATAGCTTTTAACATTTTATCGTGGAAGGTTTGTACTGAAATATTTCCTTGAGAGTCTTTTAGATTTGAAAGATGAGATGTGATACACTGTTTGTATCGGATTAATTCTTCCTCGTTCTTTAGTGTAATGCTTTGGTGATTTTTGAATCCAGAACTTTTCATTTTTATTATATTCAGTGTTATTGTTGCTCTAACTGGTCTGTGGTCTGAAGAGAAATTGAGATTCAAGACCTTAACGTTTTGCACCATGCCAGGCTTGTTTGACAAAATGTAATCAATCTCGTTTCTATATACACCATTAGGTGAACGCCATGTTCATCTACGGTTTGGTTTAATTTTAAAATAAGTATTTAAAATTGCTATTTTGTTTTCGAGAGCGAAGTCTAAAGTACAAAAACATTTTACATCCACAAAATATAAAGACCAAATCCCGTCTTAAGGTGCCTACGGAAGTTGTACCCACGTAAATTAGCTATTAATATTCCGTTAGGAGCCTTTCTGTTACTTTATAATTCCCGTGGTAGAAAATAACATTCAATGAACAAGGCGTAGTTTATGTCCAGTAACTTATGAACTGGTCGACTATACAATGTATATTGTTACTCGTCGCTGTCAATTTGGTGAAATCATGGTGCGTACGCGGTCGACTTCAAAGATATATTTAAGTACGTTTTTTGTCTTAGTCCATTGAAATAAGGTCCAAAAATAATTACATTTAGGACATCAACTGTTCATATTTACAAGTAGTCACCGTTACCCGTCAAGACCCGTGATATCTGAGGAATTCCAGATGGGTAATTGATTCTTATGGAATGAGTAAGGGAGGCACAGGGGCGTAGAAAGTGCCTTAAGAAACGATGGTACCACTAAAAGTATCGCTATACTAACTAAGTAATAATATTGACGTTATCTATGAAAAGAGACCTTATTGTCGATGGCGCTCCCGCCATTATTAAAGATGCTCCGATATAAATACATCAACGTCGCGTGACACTGTGCGCCGTAAGCGCCATCGACAATAAGGTCCCTTTACATAGATAATGCCACATATCTTTATTTTAAATTGACTTTGTATGTCTGTTTGTGAAGCGATTTCATTGAGTTTTTCTATTTCCAAAGCTTGCAGATTCTAACTGAACTGAACTTCATTAAAATACGTTGAACCAATAAAGAGTCATCATTTTACAAACGTTTAAAATTTCGATTAAATTTCGTTACAAATGTGCCTAATCACTGTCATAATAAATTATTCATCTCACTTCGCTCACGATGACAAGGTAAACCATTAAAGTAATTCATCGCTGAAATATTAAAAGGCTAAATTGGGTCACGCCACCTACGGGTGCTCTGGTAACAGTCGAATTGATAAACATGTGTACTTTAGTACCTTGTCACTTTAATCGCTGTGACAATTCATGTATGGCAGTTTAAACATGACGTTAAATAGATAAGGTTCTAAAGTGTACTCATATTTATGAACTCGGCTGTACCACAATTTTCTTATCTCCAACCAATCTTAAACCCTGCTAACTAAGTTGTATCCGTTTATCTTCATGGGTAGGCCGCCGGCCGCGGTCGCGGCTCGCCTGCGAAATGTCGGCGACCGCCGCGCGATTAGCTCGCCCATTTTGTTTTGATATGCCACCTACCGCGAAGTAGGGGCACCACGCGTGTGAAAATGACGGATAAATGCTGGGTTTCTGTCGTGGATAGCTAGGCGGAGGGAATTAAAATGCCTGCAGGAGACTGGGAGGTGACAAGTCAATTTAGAAATGTTTTTTACAAAAAATTATAATGTACTTTTTTTTTAGCGAACACCGAGCAAACCTTTTCACCTTAAGCAATAGAGTTCAGTTTAGACATATTAAACCACCTAGACTGCTTCGATTTATTTGATGGCGTCTGGGTCATGCATTAGCTCATAAAACAATCTTATGGCTATGGTTAAAGTCGGTAAGAACACCATTAGAGCGCGTAAGAGTGAAAGAGAAGTATGAACCGAAGGTTGTTTTAAGAGGATGAAAAGCATTGACTCTTTCAAACTGTATACTAATACTGTATACTAACTCTTTTAATACAAGCTTGATTTAGATAAGGATTTGTACAATCTATGTTATCTTTAAGTATATGTACTTTTAAAAAAAACACATTCTTATTCTATTTCTCTTACTTTCATCGAATGAACGAAAAAACATAATGATATAAAGCAATTTTGAGACCAAATCAATCGATAACTAAGCGTCACAACTTGTATCGATCTTAGACTTAATATTATTATGCTTATTTTATGATTTTTGATATATAATATTGCCTAATATTTTGAACTTAGCAGGTTTGTATAAATAATAACAAAGAAATTAACATGATATTTTTCCCCACCGAAACTAATGTTAAGAAACAATGGTCACCTAAACGTAAATAGTTGGTAGTGTCATGGCCACACTACTCGTAACCCTGTGGCCACACGCCATGCAAGTTTCGGGTCGGTTACGACCGCTTTGAGGTCGACCCTGCCAGCCAACCGCCCATCAAGTGCGACTAGCTCATACTGTGAAGTACTGGCTTTACGAATAGTACTTATTAATGTTACATGTATAACAGAAATACATTAAAATTGTGACATTAAATGAAAAATAATGAAAGAAATGTTTACAAACACGAAATGTGATTTTCATGTGTCATACTCTGGAAGTAGGCCATTGTTTATCATAGACGCGGGTTGAAAGTAATGCAGGTCAACCCTAGGGAAGAAAAGTAATTTGAAAAAAGATCTATTTCAATGGACATGTGCATTAGCAGAAACAAACAACAGAAGATAAATATTATTATGTCTCGTTTAAAAAAGGTTGTTTTACGACTTTATAATAAAAAGCAAGCTTTAAAAACTCGTCTTCACTTTTTGATATTGTCGTCTATACAGGGTGACTGCGTGGTCGTGATACAAATGATCACCTCTGTGTTCTAACTACGAATATGAACAACTTTCACAATTGGACCAACTCTGAATCACGAAAAAAAAATCAGCTGTTTCATAGAAAAGTTCAATACGTACTCGACGAAAATGTATGAAACAGCAGATTTTTTTTCCTGATTTCAGAGTTGGTCCCATAGTGAAAGTTGCTCATATTCGTGGGCAGAGGTGATCATTTGTAACACAGTGGGGATGATTTGTATCTCGACCCCGCAGTCACCCTGTATACATTATGTTAAAAACATAGCGGACAAAGGAACGGATATACATACATTTTCTTTTGGGCTTCGCCGCAGCAACTGACCATCCATGAACCGTCAGTTTCCTTCGTCTGACGTAAAGACTTGATATTTAATGTCAGTTGCGACTGTTGTCTATTTGTACAGTCGAGTTCACATATATGTGTACACTTTAGTACCTTTGTCACTTTAATCGTTGTGACAATTTATATATGACAGTTTAAACATGACATTAAATAGACAAGGTAGAGCGTCGGTGGCCTAGTGGCTTAGGGGTCAACTCGTGATTGTAAGGTGCCGAGTTCGAACCCCCGCGGTCACCATGTACCAATGAGTTTTTCTAACTTAAGTGCATTACCCGATGCTCTTACGGTGAAAGAAAAACATCGTGAGGAAACCTGCACATTCGAACAGCTGAGTGCGTAAGAGGGTAATTGCGCAAAAGATTCTAGAGGGTCGAAGTGTATCCGACAGGGCCCATCTGTAAGATAAGATAAGATAAGACAAGGTACTAAAGTGAACATATATTTATGAACTCTACTGTACAGTCACCACGGGCTCTATTCTCCTCGGTAAAACCATATTGCTTTTGACTTGATATCATATTGTCAACTTTACGGTAGCTCTTGTATACTTGACAGTAATGGCGGCCGAGTTAAACACAATACGATTACATGTCAAACGCAATATGGTTTTACAAAGTGAAATAGAGCCGCAGCATTTATTATCCAACATGACATTACAAGAGGCATCACAGTGTGTCAGGTATTTTCGAGCCCAATGTTGGATAATATATTATTGCTGGTGACTGTACTTGTACACGTTTGTAACGGATTACCTACCAAAGCCATGTACAGTGCGATAGCTTAGAAGGTGCTTCGGGCATCTTCGGGTTTGTACTTCTGTCTCACTCGCTCTACATAAGAGCATATGAGAGCGAGAGAGAGAGAAGTACAAACCGGGTCCATATTGGCTGATATAAAATTGGTCTTTAGATTTTTTATATAAATAACGATTTGTGTCTATACTCATCATTTCTTCGAAAAATTTTGCTTATACTTTTTTGTTCATACTTTTTAAGTCATAATTATCGCAACTCATAATGGATTTCTTTAAGAAACTTACTTTTTGAGGATTGTTATAAATCTAACCTAACCTAACCTAATTTTATCTACACGTAAGATATTTAAGAAATTCTGAAAGGTGTACGGTTCCATGAATATTGGCGTTGTAAATTCAGATGAGTATGAGTTCCGATCATTAGTATTAAAAAATATTATGAAGAGTATGAAGAGTGATCATTATGATGTAAAATGGTATGAGAAAAAAAATCGGAGTTCCAATAATCGGAGTTGCAATTTTATATGAACTTCGGCGCACCCGTACAAACCTGTACATTGTCAAAGTCCTGCAAAAATCACTCTCCGTATAGCAATAATTTTAATAAGTTATGAAGTTTACTGCTCTACGTCTATTTATATCCCAAATTGAATAGATATCCATTAATCTAGCTACTTGACGGCGACCATCAATTTCTCCTTTGTCGCCCACGCCGAGGTGTGAGTGAACCGAACGCCTAATACTTTGTAAAGGCGATGGCCGTTCAATGAACTAAGTCCGTTTTGACATTGAAAAAATATGTTTTTGGCTTATCATGAAGAAATAAGTATTGATAAGTACCTCACAAAACGTCTACGGGGTTTTCGAGATTTTTTCATTATCTAGAAAAAACATACATACAGGTTGAACATAGAATCTCCTAATTTGTCTTATGTGATATTTTTAAACGCGAAGTTTTTTTTTACAATGCGGTCTGTATTGCTATCGGTCGTACTGTAAAAAGTACAGGATCCACGAATAGCAAGAAATAAACATTCGAAAATCTAATTTTACAATGTTCAAATGTATCTACTAGATAATTAAAATAGTGAAATGTGAAAGAATATCGTTAGTAAAAATCTCATAATGGAGTCTCATTCATTCTGCTCATCCTGCCAACTCGGTCCCGTCGGTTACCCAAGCATCCACGACCGCGCGCCGAAACTTTCAGCCGCAACTGTCAAAGTTGGCGCCTGCAACGCGCATGCGTGTCTTCCGTCTCTCTCTCCCGGCCGCGGTTACGGTTACCCCCGTAGGTTTGCGGCGGGAAAAATGTGTGTTTTGGTGTGCCGATAGCGGGGTCCCGCAGCAGCCCCGCCCCGCCGCTAACGCGTCTTGAGCCACTTAGTCGCTAAGACGACGGGCACACTGCGATACAGATAAGGCGCTGCTCTTTTGTTTTTGAATTTTAGGAAAAACGTTCCTATTTCAGCGCTGGTTTTGCTTTGGTGAAATAAAGTATGATTGTGTTGGTGATGTATTGTATCTATAGAAATACAGGGTGTTTTTTTGGGAATTTTAGCGTTAGTTTATTTTGATAGGGGTTTAATGTAATAGGGTACAAGGTAATGAGGGAATCATTAGATCTATTGTATCTTTTTAGCTTGAAGCGCTATGGTTATAGTAGAATCGAATAGGGTTAGGTTGTTTTTAGGATCGTACAAGGATATTAAGTTGTCTATGCTACGAGTTGTATGTGTTGCTGGGTTCGTTAACGAAAATGTAAGGTTGTGTAGGTTGTTATTACTGATATTAGCTAATATTGAGTGTGTTTATATGTGTTTGATATAAATGGTTAATATTGGAGTTATTAGCTGAAATTTTTGAAGATTTTTTTTTGGAAATTATATGGGTGTTTCTTGTGAACGCTGTCTTAGTCTCCGGCCAGATATGGAGCCGCGAGCTGTCAAAATGGAGTGGGAAAAAAGGCGGGAATGTGGCGCCGCTTTATGTGAAGCTCGTCATTGCGGGAGAGGAATAGCGTGCTGCGCACCGTCGAGAGTGAGCGGGACGTCGAACACAACGTGGTTTATAAGAAAACCCAAGACGTTGGGGCGTGTTTGGCGGGTGGGCGTGTGGTCGTGCGCCTGTGTGCGTGTAATCATTGCGGCCGCAGGTGTGTGGGTGCCTCATCCTTTTGTCAACGATACGGCTATATCGGCTTCAGGCTTTAGTTATTAAAGTGCGCAGTTAAATTTAATGGCGATATAAAATTTCCATTTTCGGGCTTTGTTAAGGCTTTTTTTATGACATCCTGTAGCACTTGATCTTGGATTTGCAGAGAAATGTTTGGATGCATAAGGAGTTGTTGATTTTTAAAAGATTGAAGAGTTTTTTTTTGTACTTAGATAAGGTTGGTCTAAGAAATGAAATAAATTATTCAGTGTTAGTAATGTAATAATACCCTGCAGAATTGTGATAGATATGATTGAAATGTTTTTGTAGCTATTTTGATCTAATCTACTAGAAAATAAAAACCTACTTAATCTTTACTAAAAACTAATAACTTAAAAAAAGGAAATTTAGCTGGCAATACTCATAACATACTACCGGTTTACTCAATAGTAGATGAAGGGAGCTCACTACCATCTTTGCCTTTGTACCACTTCCAGCTATGTGATTAGCATAAAATAACAAAATAAAAAAAAAACCGGAATCGTAACGAAAGATCCCTTTTTGAAAAAAAAACGTTATAAGGGTTTAAAAAAAGGATTTCATTTTTTTATTTTTATTTTAATGTTATCTCCTATTAATTTTCTTAACACAACCTCTAAGAAACACGATTTACAGATGGTTAACCATAAGTATGAGGCAGGAGTAAGAACAGCGAGCGCCGCAACCACAAAGGTCGCTCGTAGCGCTCGCGTAGCGAACTCGGAGCCGGAGCTACGAAGTTGCTACGACAAACGCCAAGAGGAAATTAAATTTACATTTAGTAAGTATGATTATGAATTTTAATAATTGTAGTTACAGGTGATCAAATAAAACCAGTTTTTAGTCTCAAATAAATTATAATAAAGAAAGTAATAAAAAAAGATAACGCATATCTTTTTCGGAGATTTACGTTCGCATTCTTGTAAACATAACACACAATAAATGGCTCAAGAGTTATTTCATGAATAGTTATTACTCCTCATAAAATTTTAAAACTAATATATTATAAGTGAAATAAACGTAAATATAATGGTGAATAAAGACTCCACATTTTATGCTGATTAACTTACTCGAATATAAGGTAAACATTTAGAAATGTAATGTTAGAAGAATGAAACACAAATAAAATGGCATTGCTATTTGCGTTCCTTTACAGATCTTAAGTGCTTAATTTTTAATTTAAGTAAGAATATTCCTAAATTAGACCTGTAAGCTATAAAAAAAGAGGCTATTGAACCTTTGACACGTTCTTTTAAATCTAGAAGTCCAGATATATTTGTGGCAGATTGTAGTCGTGACAAAAACAAACGAATATCGTTATTCTCAAACAAAGGCTAGGAACTTGTTTAATATTAGAGTGTTCCTTTGAGCCTTAAGTTTCCCGCCTTGCGACGTCATATGGAAGGTGCACGCTTGCCCAACTATCTCTTTTAATACTTATTTCTATTCTACCCGCACCCACACAGGGAGCCCTCCCCCCGTTGCGTTGCGACGTTACTACGCCTGTGTGAGTGGACTTCTTTCGGGGTGTCTCTGTGTGCGAATTTCTTTCGAGACGTAATAAGGGGACCGTTTCTTTCCCGCTAAGGTTTTAATGTCGACCACGTTTCGGCGGCGGGCGCGCGCCTTCGCGGTTGCTCGAACTTTTTTAAACTGTGCGTTGTGTTAGTGGCCAGGATTTTTTTCAAGATGTTTTAGACAGGTACTGTTTGTTTGTGAATGCTAGCTTTATTATTGATAGTGTTGCTACTTTGGGAAATAAATTATTGAAGTTAATGTGAAGTTGGCGTAAGACTTGGAAGTTGTTTGGGCGCGGGTCGGGCGCGGTGCGGGCGCGGTGCGGGCGACCGCAGACTCATTAGCCTGGGCGCACACGCGCCGATTAAACTTCGCAGATAACGGAACACGTGATAAACCGCCATCTTGAACTTATTACGCAACTGTAATTTATTTGTGGGAAGTTTTAGTTTGAATGTTGTTTTTGTGATTGCGGTATTTTTAGGGTTTGTATTTTGGTTAAGGTAATTTATACTCGGTTATTTGTAATTTTTTTACCGTTAAATAAATAAATTTCATGAAAGTTACACGGCAAGAAAATCTTGGCAGTAAAGTTAAAAGTAGGTACACAATAGTAATTCTTAAAAAAAGTTTCCGCGACTTTCTTCCACGATCAGTTTGTTTATCGCCGATTTTTTGTTAATAAATTCTACCCCGATCCCTTATTAACACCATTTTAGCAAACTTTGGTTTTCTAACTTCTTTTTAAACTTTAACAAAGTAAAACTAATTATTCCTCTACAAAAAAAAATATCTCTTGCAATAATACGTTTTTTATCGACACAATAAAGTTGAAAATAATAGCAGTAAATTCACAACACATACTAAATTTTATTAACAGGCCTAGCTGTGGAGCGGAAACTTGTTAAAAAGCAAGGGAACTCCCATTAGACGATCCAACTTCACCTGTAATTGTCGCCCTCGCGAAACGTCTGTTACAACTTTAAGGGAGGGCCGGGATCACACTTGCTACATTTCGTCGATTTTAGAACGTTTTGCGAACAATAAAATACTCTTTTTATATCATGGTTACTTGATTAGCGGATTCACACTACTTTCACATACACTAGGTTAGTACATTTTAAATAGTTGGTACTGTTAAATAAATAGAGATAATGAAAAAAACTTTTAAGAAGAAAATCTACCTTGGTTTTCTTTTTTTGTTATTAGCGTACAATGCTGCGAAAAGCTAAATAGTGAAGTCTTTCGACGGAAAATGTTCATTTTTCCGGGTTAAAAGTCTTATCCACAACAGGGATGCTTTATGTTTATGATGAAAAACATTCAAAAGTATTCAACCATTTCCAATTTTATAAAACTCTTAGGATCACGCTTAGAATTTGTAGAATCTGTTTAAATATTCCCTGTCAACATAAACTCAGTATATCGGATGTTAAACTTCAAAATCAATAAACTCCTGATATTATTTTAATTCGCGCCTCATCGTGATAAATCGAATGCCGCAAGGGGAGGCCGAGATAATTCCTTTGTCGCGGGGTCGGCGGCATTGTTCGACTTGTTGTTTGCGCGACGTTTGAATTTCGAACGAATGTTTTGAATTTGGAAACCTATCTCTATGGTAACGTTTTACTGAGAAAACGACAGATAGAATATACTTGGGAAAAGAGGCTGCGTTTAAATAAAAAGAAACAATAAATGTATCTTCTTGTAACTTATAATTTTATAACGATAGCGCATATACGAGTAGGTACATCTTAATTGATAAAAAAACGTAACGCTTTTCTAATATTTTTTTTGTTAAGTAAATACTTATCCGATCAAAATTATTAGTGTTTTGTTGTTATTATGGTCACTTATAATAGCAGAATACTTGAAGAGTTTTGTTTCTCACATAAACAAGGAACATAACTCTTCCTAGATATACTTATTTTCATGTAAAAAAACTTCTTGCTCGCCGTCATCACCTTTTCCCAAAAACTTAACATGTGGAAACGACATAAAATATTAAAAAGGCAGCCATTAAATCAGCAACACACACTCGTGCACCTTTATGTTGCCCTAATGCAGTGTTATTAATTATTTAGCTCGTATTAGCTGATTTACGCGCATCGTAATGAGTATGCGCTTTCCGGGATTAAACCGGCAGCAAAAGGGTTAGGGGTCGGGGTTAAGTAAGGTATTTAATAAATTGATATGCCTGTTTTATTTACTGCAGAGGGTAGTTGTTAGAAATATGAAAACTGTATTGTTACTAATTGTCTTTATGTTTATCTTTTATTCTACTTCTATATGAAGTGTTAATTTAGTTAACTATGAGAAATCAAATCTTAATTTTACTTCCAAAGTACATTGTTTTTGTATTTCTGTGTAAGTTTTTTCAGTTTTCCCCTTTCATGATGACTTCAGTATCCCTTTGCCGTCAGATCGGAGTAAGCATAAGTGACATGTTATTATCCAAAAAAACAAGGCCATAGTTATTTGAACTGTACCTATGTACAGTACCCCAACGAAAATGTTAAGCACTTTAGTGCACTGTCAGAATAAACTTCAAACTGAACAGCAAATGACAAGTATAACAATAACAATGGCAGGCACAATGACAAGGTTATAAGTATGCTCAACATTTTTATTGGCTGACTGTATCTATAAGCTAACGTTGAAAAAAAAACTTAGTTTTTTACTAGCGTTTCACTGGCCACATTGTTTTACAGTTGACCAACATAAAGATACCTGTTTCAAACTTAGGATGCAACGTTAAAGCCTCATAAATGTTCATAATGCGGTTGTAATTTTGGTACTTACCCCACTATTTACTTAATTTTAAGAACAACGCTGTACTGAAAAAAAATATGCAAGTCGGTCGAATGAACCAAAACAACAAACAAAAGTGCAAATTATGAAGGCTATTGTTTTTTTTTGGTAGTGTTATTGAAAACGAATGTTACCTAACTTCCACGTAACAAAGGTTTTTTAATCAATCCTCTAGTTTGTCTATAAAAACATCTAATGTCTGAAATTCAAAACCACCCGCCAAGGGTCGGCTTTAATAAATGGCGTCACCCCGCATTCCCGCCATTCTTATTTAACTGGCTGATTGCGCGATCTTGTTTATCACCCGAGCCCTGCTGTTGTTTCAAGATTAAAAAGTTTCAAGCCGTGCGTTGACGTTTGACTGTCGTGTTGTCGCTGGTTTATACATACCTTTGTTATCTGTGCTAATGTTGCCTGACTTCTAAAGTTTTCGTTTGTTTTAATTATAAACTTTAACGGAAATATAAAAATCGGAACCCATCTTCTCTGTACGCCTGTGAAAAACTACGAAATCTGTTAAAATAACACTAACAAAGTGCTTCATTCAAAACTTCAGACAAAATCTCAAGCGCTACATAAATTCCGATTAGATCTAGTCGATTACGGCGACTATCCAATCGTCCCCAATTCATAGTCGCGTCAATCACACTCCGAATTCAGAGCGTGTCTTACAATCAGGAAATCCGCCGTCCGTCTTGCGTCCAAGACGCTATTTGAATATCAGGGTTGGACACGGTCGGATATTACATTTGCTAACCCATTTGTAACCGTCACTGGCCGTAGGACGATCATTATCCGTGTCCGAGCCGAGACCCCAGGGACGCAGCCCTTAGGAATTTGTCCCTTTGCACCATTGATTCCCTCCACATTCACTCCTCTTTAAAATTGGGCCGATAATCGATGTTATTGGGAAATGGAGGGCCGGAATTTTTTATTAGTCGCCCAGATGTGACGCGAATGTGTGATTTGACTAAATTGAGGAGAGCTTTTGTAGCTTGAGCCTTAATGGGTGCGTTTGGGATTTGGAAGCGATCCTACATAAAAGGGCGTTTGAATAACTAAACTTCGTTCACTTGGACCATTTAAATATACGTAGTGTGTGGTGCGTTAGTCTCTTTCTCGAGAAAGATTAATCACTTTTACTAATTTTATTGATTAGTTCAAAATTACAATTAAAAGATAGATACATGAGATTATTTGGCAATCTATTATAAATAGAATGGGGTACCGTTGCTTTATCATCTCACAAAAGCGAGTTTTCCATACTTACAGTTGTAACACGTATAGACACCCACACTACGGCGTCGCTTAGCGACCACAGTTACGCACTCAGAGACAACGAACACACACAAGTATGGCAAACCCGCTTTCGTGAGATAAAACAACTGTATGGGACATTAACTAACTTTAAAAAAGCATGAAATCTAAGTAAAATATTATGGTATTTTCAACAAAGACCAACCTTATTTTGTGACCTTACATTTTTATATCTGTTTTCAACATGTTTATTTGAATAGGTTAAGTCTTAGTCCAAACAGTCCACCCGACCGAGCTCCAAGCAATGAGACGTAACGTATCCCCGCGGAAGGGTGCAGTAACGAGCACTCGTCGGCCCCATACGCCGTTTTATTATTTACGGCCTCAGCCCTTTATCTATGTTTTTACGCTAAGATTTTATTGCGATCGTATTCATGAGTAAATCCGCACCGGAATCACGGCGTGTGTTGTTTTTGAATTGGGGTGTTTAGAGTTGCTGGTATGATTCGTACTTTTATATATTTGAGGAGGAGTAATTTTCGTAAGTAGCTATAAGTCGCAATGAAGTCCTAAAATGCCAGGATTTTATAGTGAATGTAAAGTTTTTATTAGTTTATTTAATTAATTAAATAGTCAATCATCCTTATGTGCCGTTATCAACACAAAAACTTAGATAATTTGCTCTAACCAGTATACAGGGTAGTTTTGTACGGGCAGTGGAAACCCTTTTTGCCATGCGAAAATGATCTTAGAAGACCATTGCTAACTTTTGACACATATACAGGAAAATTACTACCGGGCACGTTTTATAAAGCTACAAGTAACAATTTTACAGCTTTATACTAGCAAAACTGCTCAAATGGCAGGTCTTCATTGGTCGAGGTTGTGTTAAATGGAAACTTGTAACCTGTAAATTGTAATTTGTAGCTTTATAAAACATGCCAACAAGGAAAAAATATGGCCCTTGTAGAAATGGATCAAAGGCTCTTTCTTTGAGACCAACCAAGGGGAAAGTACTTATTAGAAACGTCATTAATATTGAAAAATAAATATACATTTTTTAAGGAAATAACGAAGTTAAACTTGCCCATCAATCCTATCTCTAGTTTAGATCTCAAATTTGTACAAATATTAAAATAGTGTCATTAAAATCGTAGCACTAAAAAACAAGCTGTATACCTGACGGTGATTATAGCAATTGATATACCCGATTCGTTAAACAACACACCCTATTTATCATCATTTACAACAATTCTATATCCACAAATCCAGCTCTAAGCCCTCAAGTCCCGATAAAACGTCGACGTAATAGACAAGACGTTCCGACGCGGGTAAACACGGAACCCTACCGGAATTAGGTTTACATCGCGATCGACATATCGCTGTAACGGCCTATTTGCACGCCCCGGGCAAGGGGTGTATTCTAAGTATTATTACCGGTGTCTGAACGTGTACGTATCAAAGGATCCGGTTTTCCGGAAGATGTTTTGTAATTTTTAAAGGGATTTTTTGAGCTGAATTGATCTTTGGTAAAATTAAATTGCATATAAACTTTGAAAGAAAATTGAGGACAAATTTTTCTTTTTTCATATCATGGGCGTTGTGTGATTCGGAATTATGATGATGTTCGTTAGTACTTATAGTGTAGTACTTAATCTCTTCTTCTTTAGAACTAGTCTTGTTCGTTCCCGAAGGCTAATTTGAATCTATGGCCTCGCAAAAAGCGCGCACAGGTATTTATTTATTTCGCTCAAAGAAGAGCACATTTAAAATTTTTGCTCCAAATAACAGAATTCTTCGCTCGTTCGTACCAGAACCGCTGTATTGGTAATAGGATAACATCGTTGCTAAACAAACAATCAGATAATGGAAGTGGTGGCTTTAATAATATCTTTAACAATTCGTAGTAGCTAAACTACCTAAAATGTTTTGATTTATTCTCCATTACAGTATCAATCTCTCTCAAAAAACCTACTGTCAGTCCTTTTGTTAATAATAAACAAGATCTCATTTGAGAACGTAAAGTGACTCAAATTATCAAAGTTAGCTCCAATGCATTGAAATGTATATGACGAATATATTTGAGATGTCCCAAGAAAAAAAGATCAAAGTGGAATACGAAATAAACCGTGGACGCTTCCAAGCGTGGCGAGGGCGCGGCGCTAGTTCATATTTCCATAAATGACTTTGAACTGCGATAAACAAGTACAAATGGCCCGGGAAAGGTGGCTCTTATATTTTATGTATGTACGCACTTACATTTTGTCCTACGCATGCTTATAAATGTTACTAAATTTCGTATAAAATTGAAAAGTATAAGTAAGCTGGACAAAAAAGAGATTGACTTACTGCCGCACTAAGAGACGTCAATTAAATTTAATGCTTGTTTAGTGACGTTTCGACTTATTCTATTGCTATAGCAAAGAAAGTGACAGCAGCAACTTTAATCAAGCATTTAATTTAATTGACGTCTCTGAGTGCGGCAGGTAGTGACATGTGGAACTACAATATTCTCAAGTGGCAACCATATTTAGCAACGGTTTTTGAGTAAAAACAGAATTTTGTTGCCAATACTTTTCCAAAAAATAGCGCTTTCCTTTGTTATTTTCTAAGTTAAACTGTAACGGAATTCTATACAATGTATACTTAACTAAAACGAACAGCGATATACATATAGATGGGGCATATCGGTATACCAATACACTACTCTTTATTGAATACCACATAAAATTACACCATAGTAGGTATAGTACATATGGATAGTATACGGTGTGTGACCAGCACCCTGGCTTTTTTTAAAGGAGGTTAAAATAACTTATATCTGTAACGTACCCATGACATTAATTTAATTAATAAACAAATTTTCAGACTTAGTTAACTTTCTAACAAAATTTTAACTGCCAGCAATGTAAAGCACAGCAATTTGACAAGTGTAAATGACAGTCGACATATACTTTGATTATTATGATTTGCCCCCGTACCACGACATGCCTTGTACTAAGCAACAGCGATACTGATAACGATGAACACGCAGCACATTCACTACATTAAAAATGGACAGTATCTAAGAAAATTAATTGTGGAGTTATTTTAATTATTTTTAATTCATAATACTTGCAATCAATTGCTAAAGCAACATATTATCGGCAGTTTAAAAAAAATGTATTATGGAATTTGACTTACCTGTTTCGTGGCTCTCAGGTTATTAATTGTGGCATAATTAAAAGAAACCGACCAAGTGCGAATTGTACTCGCACACGAAGGGTTTCGTATCATCTATAATTTTATTTTATTTTATTTTAATTATTTGTCGTTAGCTGGCAATAAAAATAAACTCTGTAAACATTTCAATTATCTACCTATTACGGTTCATGAGATACAGCCTGCTGACAGGCGGACGGACGGCGGAGGCTTCATGATAGGGTCGCGTTAGTACCGGGTACGGAACCCTAAAAAAGAGTGCTTAATGATATATAAAACACTAATAGACTCCAAATTCATTGACGAATATACACAGTCAGACAGTGAGCTAAAATAGACAAAGCTAGCTCTTGTCTACCAGTCTAACATCGGCTTTTTTAACTTCTGTTCCCATTTTAGACGGACATCGAACTCTTGTTTATTTTTGGCTAATGGTCCGTATTTTGACTAGACGATGCTAAATATAGGTATATATTTGTTGGGTAATAAGAAGAGTTCTCCTTCTAAATATCCCGATAAGTTTCTTATAAAAAACGTCGTCAACATAAGGCGTCCTTTGAACTGTACAGTCGGGCAAAAATATGGTCTACCACCCTACGGTTGAAGTTCATTAGCACCGCATGTTACAAGAAGTTCGATTTTCCTTTGCAATAATATTATAATAGTGAAAAGTGTCAACCTTAGCGATAATTAGATCTCACTGAAATTTTTTCAAAACTGGTAGAGCACTTTCATAGCCCAACGTACCTATTGTTAAATTTTTGAAATGTTTTGACTTAGCTCTTAGCCATTTGAAATATTTCTTATTTTAATTACATTACATTGATATTATCTAGAAATTTACTTAGGTTATTTTCCATCCTGAATATACGTATCAAAAAAGGTTCAACATAAATACCTCGCAGACAAAGTCACGCGCAAAAGCTAGCTATATGTATAACAAAGTTACAGGGTGTGTTGTGACTAGTGAAGCATAGACATGTGTCAGCAAATAGTGCGTCGGAGAACGGGGCGCACTATTTCCGGCGGAAGTTGCCTTCACGCTCCCATTCAATTGTAAAGCAAATTGCGCCTCAAAATACGCTCACTTTCATGTTTTCCCTTTTCACAATCGCCCTGTGAAGAATGGTTGGGAAGGACTCTTACTTCAAAGTTTAAAGACATTATTAGAGACGACGCTAGGTTCGATGTCACTTTTTTAGATTAAAATTTTGCTTGTGGTGTGTGGTTTTCTCTAATTTAACGATGCATTACAGGAAAGGACATTTTTTGCAATTGCTTCCATAAAAACTCTGTCTAGAGAAATAAATAAACAAGAATTATTAGGGATTTAAATTAATTAACATAGAAAAGTCCCCTTTTTCAGATTGTTGCTTTACACCACTACAATAACTACACAAATATACACTGTATTTAATTTACTGTTAATGAGGTTCAATTTATATTTGATGAAGGATCTTTAGTTTAGAAAATACAGGATGTTTTCGAGATATGTGGCTAGTTTCACTAACCTAATCAATACGATTAACCTTCATCTAATATGAAAACACCCTATATCTAGCACAAGATTCTAGCAGTTTCTAAAAGATTTATTAATTACAGGCAAACGCCGTGAATATGTCTGTGACATCCAGACGAAGCATCCACGGATCCAAGAAACCATACAAAGATCTTGATTCGGATATGTGACAGACAACAGACGATGTACTAGTGAATGTTTAGACTAAAGTGTTAAGACGATGCATTTATCGAGTGAAGTGACGTCAACGACGAGTGGGTTGGGGCATGAGGCGTCGTCGAGTTATGGTCTGCCCAGCCAGCCGTTGACTGCTGAGCTGCTGGCAGAGAGGACCCTGGAAGGGCTCCTGGCTGATCACCCTGGGGAGCTGGTGAAAACTGGCAGTCCTCACGTTGTAAGTTTATTTTTGGTATTTGTTGGGTGGCGGTCGATGTTGGTAGAGGAACGCTGTGATTTCAACATAGAGCGACGCAAGTGTTTCAACGCATTGTGTGAACATGGCAGACTGCCTTACATAAACAGGAGCTCTATTCTACTCGATAAGACCATATTGTTTCTGACATGTTATCATATTGTTTTTACATACACACATATACATACACTCACGCCTTCATTCCCAGAGTGGGGTAGGCAGAGCTACAGAATTACCAACAACCCTAAAAACTTGTTTAAATGTAAGAAATCAAATTACTGTCAAGAAACTAAGCCATCGTTACGTTGGCAATACGATAACATGTTATAATAGTTTTATCGAGTAGAATAGAGCTCCTCGAGTTGTATTACAAACTATCAAAACCTAACACGTGCCTCTTACTCAATGGAACTTGGCAGGTTTAACAGTTCACACATCTTTAAATATTAACTTAAATTGCACTACCTTTCTGACCATGTTGTTGTTAGAGAGGTTCTGGGCCCAGTAATAGCCTGTAAATATCATGATCAAGTATGCATGTAACTTTGCAGCAATATTCCTTATGCGTAATCACGGACCCAATTCTTAAGTCACAAATTCGAAAGCCCAACAAAACCTTACCAGTTCTTTTTCTCCAGGTCTGCACAGTATTACCTCCACACTGGCGCTCCAACAAGACGCTACCAGTGGCCTTCAAGGTGGTGGCGCTGGGTGACGTGGGCGACGGCACCCTGGTCACGGTCCGCGCCGGCAACGACGAGAACTGGTCCGCTGAACTGAGGAACTGCACGGCGGTGATGAAAAACCAGGTCGCCAAGTTTAATGACCTGAGGTTCGTGGGGAGGAGTGGGAGAGGTATGTGTCAACTTATTAATCGTTACGTTTTGAGGTACAAAAAAAAAAGATAAAATAAATTTATTCAGTAAGTAGGCCGCACGGGCACTTTTACACGTCAAGAATCTACCAGCGCTTCCCAAGAGAAGACCACTGCTGAGAAGAAACGCCGCAAGAAACTCAGCAGTCAGTCATTTTCTAAACATATTTCTTATTACAATGGTACTACTTATTCTAGCATTATATAAAGCTATAAATATTAAATTAAATATAGTATCAAATAACATGCGTAGTTCAGCAGGAAAACATGCCAATTAAGAATCTTACGGGAGGGATAGAGAGAAAAAAAAACACATACTTATGTGTATATAAGATGGTGCGAGACGATCACATAAAAGTTTCGATATGTTTTTCTACATCACCGGTGTCCCCTAGACAAGATAAACATTTTGCATTTGAATAAATTATTATTGACTAAGTTTCGGGTTTAGGCCATGCATTTTTGTCTGTTAGATAGTCCTCGATCCTATAATACGCTTCAGACATTAACGACCTTTTCAAGTAATTTTTAAGTGCTGGAAAGGGTGACTTTAAAACTTCGTCAGGTAATTTATTATAGAAATTAATGCATTGACCAACAAATGATTTATATACTTTACGGACGCGGAATTTTCGAATAGTTTTATAGCAATCTGTGAGTCGTTCCAGTTAAAATCGATACTAGTTGAACTAAAAGGGTAACCTAATAATAGGTATTTAGGTAGGTAGGAAACTGACGTACGAGCATGAAGAGGTTGATGAATGTAGAGGAAGCGGAAGTTGTATGTTTAGACCGGTGCAGCTGACGTTTCATAGTATTTGCCTTCCCCATCGGGAGACGGGCATGAATGTATTGTTATATTTATAGGTTTTTCGTTTACAAGTACAGATGCAATAGCTCTTAATATTATGATATACCTACCTTCTTTATACCTTTCCTACCGGTTTGTACTTCTCTCTCACTCGCTATCATGTGCTCTTATTTGAGTCTAACCGAGTTTACCCGAAGACAGAACACTTTTTAAAAGCTCTTGCACTATTCACTCAACCAATTTGATTCACAGGTCATAAATTTCATAAAAGAACTATGTCACAATGACGTTATAATTAAATTCTTAAGCAGTCTCTTGCGATTTGAATCATTACGTCACTTTGATATAGTGACTGTACTTTCTATTGCTGGTTAAAAGTCTATAGGATATAGCTGTCGCGGTAGAGATAAATGATTCCTCAAAAAGTCTCATTCATTTTACTTCCCAAGTTCCTTCAAAAATGTACACATTTATATTATGCAAACATCGACATTATAAACTTACAAACGAACCGTACATACTCATAGGCATCGGAAAAGCTTAAGTCGTTCGTTGGGATGGGACTTATACCTTCTCGTAAATAATTAGGTACATGCAGGGATCCGCAACCTCATCCATCAGTAAGCTCTTTATAGATTTATCCCAGATCAATTACCTCCATTGACTTAATATTGTACAAAGAGGGCTTCCTCAAATATTCAGAAGCGGAGGCGCTCCGGGCTTTGTTTTTGAGTGCTTACTTACTTAGGGGAGTGTTTTTTATGAGTAGACGTCTGCATTATCGTAAACAGCCATGTTTGTTTACCTATTTTATGTACTCGGAATTTGATTTTAGGAAGATGATGGATTCTATGGTAGGTTATTATTTGTAGATAAAATAATCCATGTGCCTCTATGTTTTGGTTATTTTTTTCTGGTCCAAGGTAGTATACTTACTACTTCATGTGTTATATTTTTTAATTTAAAGTACAGTTCTGTACCGCTGAGATTTTCAGCAAAAGAGCACTGTCAAAATGATAATGTAATGGGAATTAATGCCTTAATACCTGAACGGGATGGAGACATGTAAGTGCTATGGGGCTATTTCTTTTACTGTCTGTCACTTAGCCAGTTTGGTTATTTCACTATTAGGCACAGATTGCGACGTCAGGTCCAGTCGAACAATTTGTTTCATAGGCTACTATAGAACTATGTCTAAGTGACATTATAATTCAATCCTTAAGGAGTATCTCACGATTTGAATCATTACCTCACTTTGACATAGTTGCATAATGGTCTAAGATTTAAATTGGTTTACTGTACAAGGCCTACATTATTCGTATTTGAATGTGCCTTGTTTCTTGAAAAAGCCATTAGTTATTTTATACTATTTACCCGATTGCGGAAGAAGGCGGGTTATGTTTTTGACCTGTCAGTAAGTTTGCTTGTCTGATTCTTTGTTCCGTTGTAGAGGCTCTTCGGACGACCCTGTTTCAACAAACAAAGTGTCCCACACATAGCCATTTGCATTCTCATGACTGCAATCTTAAGATTCGTATTTGCGACCCTGAGGGCTAATATGGCGGTTTTAAACATAATATATATACTGGGTATTTAACATACATAGTCGATATGAAAACATACGTACATACATACAGTAGCGGCAAAAAATCTATCATATTTGTACTTACATCCCATACGATTACCTGCAAATGTGACTCACCAAAATTGAAAACCAATCAAGAACTAGTTGACCATTTGTACGGATATTATTCAATTCGTTAGATGATTAAATAAGGTTCAAAATGGTATATAACAAATGTTTGTACAAATCGTAGTTTAAAAAAGTTTAGTATTTAAACTACGATATGTAGGTACAAACATTATTTAATCAGCTAACGAATTGAATAATATCAGTACAAATGGCCAACTAGTTCTTGATTGGTTATCAATTTTGGTGAGTCACATTTGTAGGTAATCGTATGGGATGTAAGTACAAATATGATGGTTTTTTTGCCGCTACTGTACTTTCACGCCTATCTCCCAATGGGGTAAGCAGAGACTATGAAACGCCAGGTGCAGGTCTTAACATACAACTTTCGCTTCCTGTACATTCATCAACCTTTTCTACGTCTGTTTTGAGTGCTTTTGATTTGGCCCTTATTCAGTACATCTTGAACCTTGGGGGTTATTATGACATAGCTTTGCAGTTCATTTTTCGGCGAGCATAAAGGACAGAGCTATAGCATTTATATAGCTCTGTCCTTTTCTCTCAGCGTAAACTGAACTGAGGGCCCTGCCAAGATGCATTGCGCTAACTGGCGTTTCTATTTGTTTCGTTTTTAAACCAATCGCGTCACTATTAGATCACGTGACTTTTCGTATCACGTCATCTACCAGTGACGCGATTAGTTTAAAAACGAATCGAATAGAAACGCTAGTTAGCGCAATGCATCTTGGCAGGGCCCTCTGCATTGCTATTTCATAATAACCCCCCTGATCACTGTATGTGCGTCTAGGGCGTCTCATACCGACATCTCCACACATTCTCAAAAAAAACAAAAGAAATGTAGTTTTAAAGCTTGCTTTGTGCTTTAGTACTACAATGACCCTTACAATTCTGCCTGTTAAGGGTTAACTGGCTGGCAGTCCACCTGTGGTTGCACTTAGCGGCCATCGGGTTAACGCGCGGTCACCCGCCTCGTCGCGACGCCGCACTTTTAGTGATGCCCGGCTCTTGGCTTGTACGGTCACGGAAGTTAATTTGCTATCCATTTCAAAGAAAATTTGCTTCAAGATGTCATTGTCAATAGAGATGCCAAGACATTTGTAATTGATAGGAAACTCAACCTTATTGCTTTAGAATGTCCTAAGGTGGGTCACAAATTAAATTCCTTGACTGTACTATAATCACTTAAACGATTATATCATACTAGCTTCTGCCCGCGACTTCGTCGTCCCTAGTGATGAAAAGTAAGCATAAGCAATCTCCATTATAAATTTCATTCAAATTCGTCGAGCCATTGCAGCGTGAAGGAGTAACAAACTAACACACACTCAAACTTTTGCATTTATAATATTAAGTAGGATAGTAGGATTACTTAAGCATTTGAACTGACGTTCTTACACACATCTCACTTTAGTTATACGAGTAGAACTAAGATAAAGCCCTTACGTATGTGTCCAATCCCATGCATTGTCCTTACTCATCTACTTCAGGGTTAGCTGGAAGAGATCCCATTTAGGGATTAGTTCGCCTCTGTACATTAGTTTAATATTAACGTTGTAATATTACATTCATACATACATACAATGAATGAGACTGATAATGTCGCCAACATAGAAAGTTGATAAGTTAAAGTTGAGTCGAGTTAAATGAAAATCTGATTCCGTATGTGAGCGTAGGTTCGGATCGTACCGATTGCGCCAGTTATAACTGGAATGTATCGTGGAATCAAGTATAAATCAGTCTTGCTTGTTAGGTTCTTTGATTACGACTGTCATCTCACAGGCAAGTTCGAGCCCACCCACTCACATATATTTTAATGTGTGTACTGTGTAATTGACCCACCACCAGTATTACCATAAACTATATTCAGACTATTATTTTGTTTGATATACTAAATTCAAACAACACTCACTTCAATACGTTACTGCGACAAGGAATTAAAATCTAGCAACTTCTAGTTCGACTGTACCTTAATTACTTTGAGTCGCATTTCATACAATTTATCGCTATTCCTTTAAACCGTATTCACTCAAAGCGCTCATCAATCTACTTAGTGTGTAACTTCGAACATCCCTCACATAAAATGCGCACTCAAGCGAAGTCCCCTAAAAGGGTTAAAACAAGACGGTAGCTAATAACAAACTATACATAAACATACAGTTAACATTACATGACATTTAACAACTTTAAAATATAATTTGAAACTGTTTCCTAAACTGTATTATAATAATAATAAATAATAATAAATATCATGGGATGTCACACCAATTGACCTAGTCCCAAACTAAGCTCTAGGCTTGTACAGTCAACATCATAAATAAGTGATCATTTATGTACCTTGTCACTGTAACGTCGTGTTTGAAATGTCATACAAAATTGTGAAACGATTGAAAGCG
The DNA here is from genome assembly GCA_946894065.1 of Acleris literana. Lineage (NCBI taxonomy): Eukaryota > Metazoa > Arthropoda > Insecta > Lepidoptera > Tortricidae > Acleris > Acleris literana. Next base: position 12,401,924 of record OX335684.1, on the reverse strand, counting down.
ACAAGGTACATAAATGATCACTTATTTATGCTGTTGACTGTCCTGTGGGTACTAGACAATGATATAAATACCTTTATACATATATACTTATAATATATACTTAAATACATAGAAAACATCCATGACTCAGAAACAAATATTCGCGCTCACCACACAAATATCTACCCTTACCGGGATTTGAACCCAGGACCTAGGAACCAGGAGCTTCGTAGGCAGGGTCACTACCAACTAGGCCAACGCGTTGTATAAGAACAACTCAAATGCCCAAGTTTCTATATTACATTGTGTTAGCCCATCTTGCTATGATATCGTAAACATATTCCTGACGTTATGACAGATCTTACTTGGCTGGGGTTCTATACTGCTTGCTAAAACCATATTACTTTTGAAATATCGTTTCGTTTTTAACTCGGCCGCCATTCTGCCCTGCTAATCCAATAGTATCTCAGATAAAACTACTGTAGCAATATCAATCTTATTACTGACAGAAGAGAATTAAAACTGCTTCTGCTGCTTAGTAGGGCAGCATTGCTGTCAAGTAAATAATCGGGGTGTCCCTCACAATCCCTACGTTTGTCCTAACACATCGTTTGCCCGAATTTTCATTTGCCCTAAACTGGTTTTCAGATGAGTCAGGCAACTTTTTAAGTTTTCCAATTATATCTTCGGTTCGGTTAGGTTAGGGTTGTATTATAACAATACTAAAAAGTTTTAAAATTTAAGCGGAAATGGTGTTAGGATAAATGAAAATTCGGACAAACGATGCATTAGGACAAATGACGATTAGGGCTTCCATAGGAGAACCAAATAATCGCTATCATAATTAGACAACAAAATAAAATTTCATGAGCAATATGGTGTTACCTAGTAGAACAGAGCTCCTGACAATTAAGGTTGTTATTACGTCATCAGTGTGATTACGATATCAAAGCAACATAGGCTACCAAAGGACAACAAAAGCCCTGGAAACTCTACAAATAGGTATATTCCGCAGACAATGTGTTTGCTGGGGAGATCTATTGCATAGTGGAAGCTGATTATGTTCGTTAAAAAGGGTATCCAAAAGCCTGGTGTCGTTATTTTTAATAATGCCAGAAAAGTGTATAATTTATTTCTCTATAAAGTATCAAAGTAAATATTCCAAATGAAAACTAAAACTATGGCAAATTTAAAAAAATGAGGCAAAGTATCATAGATGCTGGCAGCATTTCCTCGTTGTGTAGCAATGCTTGGGCGTTGCCCCAAGAAGCTGCCAGATCTGAGGTCTCCGGTAGTTTCTATTAAAGAAAGTCAAGTAAAGCATTATGAATTGTAATCGGTTAAGCCGTCGCAAAGTGCGGTCAATTGCTTCGTCCGCGCAGTTCTAGTGTTTCCCTCACGGTTTACTACGCGAATGTAAACGATACTGTTGCCACTGGACAAAACTGCAGAACCTCTATCTATTAAAGACGGTAATAGTAGTTTACGTGACGGTTGCGCAGTCTCGTACAATACTTTATCTACACATATATTATAAGTCTCTAAGATGGGTTCAGAAGCCGAAAGGCAAATGACCAGCATTACCTTACCTGTGGTAGTAGGTACAGCGATGACAGCTGTAACGTAATTTTGAAATTACGTTATCGAATATTGTAAGGTAATGAGATCCAAATTTTGAACATCTTCCAAAATTAACAGCTGTCATCGCTGTCACCTTCTACCACAGGTAATGCTGGTCATTGCCTACGGGTTTTGAACGCATAATAGAGGACTTATGATATGAGCGTAGAAAAAGTAATGAACATTGCTTTTGACGCGTTATCGTGTCGTCTACGTCGTTATGATAGCTCTTGTGTACTTGGTAGTAATGGCGGCTGAGTTAAAAATAATACAATTACACGTCAAAGACAATATAATGTTGGTTTACCATTTTGAGTAGAAGCCCTGAGGGCCCTGCAAAGATGCACTACGCTAACTAACGTTTCTATTCGATTCGTTTTTAAACCAAACTCGTCACTGGTAGACCACGTGACTTTTCGTATCACGTCATCTCCCAGTGACGCGATTGGTTTAAAAACGAATCGAATAGAAACGTTAGTTAGCGTAGTGCATCTTTGCAGGGCCCTCTGGTTTCTAATAAGTGAGCGTTGAAAGGATGATATGGACAACCCATGCTTTTAACTTAAACGTTGCTTATAAAAGAGAGACACAACTACTCTCTATCTATAAGTTTGTGCGATGAGCGCGAGTTTTATTTTCTAAGTTTTGGATGTTTTCTACGTATTTTACGTACTTCTATGTATTGTATGTTTTTTATTGTCTAGAGGTTCAAGTTTAGTTTTTGTTTACATCTTAGCCTAATTGTGCAAAATTTGATTACAGAATTATCAACAAATTTTTAGAGTTGTTGGTAATTCTGTAGCTCTGCCTACCCCACTCGGGGAATAAAGGCGTGAGTTTATGTATGTATGTATGTATGTAAGATTAGAACTTATTTTAGGACAGTGTTAATTCGTGTGAAATTGTGTAGAAATTATTCAAAATCCTAGTGATCGTTTTTCATCAGGTAATTTAGATACGTTGTCTTGAGAAATATCATAAGCTAGAACAAGATGCAATATTACCTAGTACAGAAGGGCTAATTTAAGTATTGGTTAGCTAGAAATACATCAAGGCTGTTTATAAACTTACAAATTCCTCCATGTAGCGTAATTACCCATTTAAACTAAAAGATCCTCCTTCGATATGGTCCACCCAGTTCATAAGCAAATATAACTTACAATTTACAAACAAAATGATACCTGGATGTTTTGATCAATCCAGAACAGCGAAAGGCACATAGAAATTAAACTTTAGGGTCGCAAACATCGGAGCAGCACGGGAACTTACCCGTATTCAAATAGTGGACTAACGAAGGGGAGGACTCGCAAGAAATAACTGTTCGTATGAGGGTGGGACATTGTTACGAGATGTTAGTTTGTTTTAACAAGATTAGAGATAGAGATTAGCTTGTAGAAAATAGTTTGTAGAAATTAGAAATAACGTTAGCATAAAGATGATTGGTTACAACAGATTTTCCTTCTTATCATGTTTTGAAGCTAAAAAATCATATAGCTCAATACGTATGGAAAGTTACTTACTTAAATATAGAAAAAAACATGCAATACTCTCGCTATTCACACAAACATTTGCTCATACCGGGAATTGAACCCGGAAACTTCGTACGCGGGGACAGGACAGTACATACCAACGAAGCGAACCGCATCTAAAAGATGGGGTTATATTTTTATAGCAATGAAAAGCAAACGAACAGATAAGACACCTGATGAAAAGCAGCCACAGTGGCTTATAAACATACGCAAGCAATGCCAGGGGCACAGCTAAGTTGCTGGCTTCTGGCTCTTATTTTTTTACCAATACAAATTCTCTGATAACAAAGCTTAGTGATTCCTTGATTAGTGTTAATGGTGATAATTGTGACCGACACGTGTCAGCAGCGTAAAGCAGCGTCCCCAACGTTAACTTAGCTCATTAACATTCCCGTAAACAAACAAAAGCTTTCGGCCACACGAAAAAAACCAATATAGCCCAGAGCGGGCAAAGTGGAAAAGAAGTTAAGAGGTGTCTATTTGTCACGTTCCTTCCTGAATAACGCTCTGCTTTCCAATTAAGGCTAAGCGCTCTCTTTGTTTATCTTAAATTGCAAGAAAATCTCACTCAAATTATCGAGTGAAGAGACAAAGGGGAGATCGGTGCCCCGCGAACATAACTTTTGTTTCGCTCGGGGATAAAAAGTTGCCTATCTGATGTGGAGGGAGGGCGCGGGGAATTTTTAATAAGCGAAAAATTTAATGAGGAACGTTTTTTTGCTTCGGTGTGCCGCGTCAGGGACAGCCTTCACTTTTCATTTAAGTTAGAAATTATTAATTACGTCTAAGTTGCCAATCTGTCCCTTAGGCCGCGTTCATGCCACTGTGGTACAAATTTTCAACGCATTGCAGTACGTACTAGTACGGTACGGTAGTAGGTAGTAGAAGTAAATCTATTAAATAGATAAAAAAACCCGAGTCCTGCATTTTTATATTGTCGTCGATATACCTACCTATGGTAATAATTTACATTTTGCCATTGATGTTATTTCAATTTTAACAGTTTAGGTCACCTGGGATGGTGAAAGGATTCTAACGATACCACGCACATCTAAATCGGCTAAAGGGTTTAGAAGTTATGGTGGAATAAAGAATCGTACATACATACATGAACCCTGAAAACATTACACTCCTTTTTTTGGGCAGTCGTGTAAAAACCCCCTATAAAACGGCAACCCGGCTTAACTGATTTCATCAAACCTAGCTGAGACCTAACCCAATTGAGATAAGCTTTCTATTTATAAAAATCCGTTTCGTTCCGTATATCCGTTTGAGAGCTACAACGCCATATACAGACACATAGATACACAAATGCAGACGTTAAACAATTAGCACCTCTCTATGAAAAAATTGATCAATTCATCAATCGAGAGATGTTAAAAATTATACGCGAATATATATTAAAATCTATTAAAGCGAAAACTCACTAATATTTTTAAATCTAGACGCAAATCCTCACCTTCGTTCAGATTTCAGAGATATAAAAAAGTAATTTCGCATTGAACTAGGGATCCGTTCTGCCTTATTATGCCCCCAGCTTTGCAGTAAGAGCCCAATTTACCGCACCAGTAGTCAAGGAGTGACATCTGCTAATCGATTGATTGACCCCCACCTTGCTCTCGACGATAAAAAATACACCCCCACGTCGGGCCCCTGCTATCAAACGCGTGTTTTTAATTGGCTAATATTGTGTCATTTGTACGTTTTAATTGAAAATTTAATTCGTTAGTCAAATAACTTTAAAGTAGACATTGCAATATGTCAGATTGACTTATCTGCGTAGTACTGGTTCGATTATAACTAAGATAAGGACATAAAAGCAGCCAAGTGCGAGTCGAACTCGCCCATGAAGGGTTCCGTGAAAGGTAAATTGCGATTTACGATTTATGACATATTAAAAAAAGAACTACTTACTAGATCTCGTTCAAACCAATTTTCGGTGGAAGTTTGCATGGTAATCATATTTATCATATTTTTTTTTAGTTTTATCATTCTCTTATTTTAGATGTTACAGGGGGGGACACATATTTTACTATTCAGTTTAGAAAAATGATATTAGAAACCTCAATATCATTTTTGAAGACCTATCCATTGATACCCCACATGTAAGGGTTTGATGAAAAAAAATGTTTGAGTTTCAGTTCTAAGTATGGGGAAATTGGGGAACCCCCAAAATTTATTGTTTTTTTTTTCTATTTTTGTGTAAAAATCTTAATGCGGTTCACAGAATACATCTACGAGTACTTACCAAGTTTCATCTACTTACCAGTTTTCATTCTTTTAGTTTCGGAAAAAAGTGGCTGTGACATACGGACGGACATACAGACAGACATGAAGAATCCATAAGGGTTCCCTTTTTTGCCATTTGGCTACGGAACCCTAATAAAAATGTATTAATCAAGCAAGGTTCCCTATCGATCTAGTTTTTGATAGGTTAGAGGCTGGACGAACGCAAACCGTGAGATAAACTAACCTTGTAATAACATGGTAATGAATGAATTCGAGTTAACATTTCACCAAAAATGTTTTTGATTCCACTGTAAACAAAGTACTCCTTTCACGCTAAATTTTACACGCATTGTCGGAAGCAGCACAAAAGGCTCCTTTCCTCCAACAGAATATGAAGACGGCTGCCAAATTCCGTGTTCACCCCATCCCACCTTTATTCCAGGAGCATAAGGTTAAATTTGCTCGGATAGACGTGTTACATGCACCCTCTCCCTTAAAGGTGAAATTATTTTTGAGAGAGCCGCGGCGAAAAAGATCTGCGCCTCACCTTTCGTTATTAACTGAAGCCCCTTTGATACAGTTCGGCCCTTTGCTGAACTAATGATTTTAAATTAGCCTTGTTATTTCAAAACATCATTTTGGGCGCGTTGTGGGGAGTGTGTGTACTTGGACGTGGAAATCATCGGAGATTGGTAAGCAGTGAGCACTTAGGGAGTTTGTTAACAATGGTAGAAAAAACTGGGGGTTTTTCTACTCGCAAAACGATGTTGCTTTTGACATGATATCATATTGTCAACGTTAGTTATTTATTTATGATTTATTGGAGAACCAATAGCTTACAAAACAAGTTAGAAATTGAATTACATAACAAAAAGCCAATTAAAGGTTCTCACCGATAGAGACAGCTCTTATTTACTTAACAGTAATGGCGGCCGAGTTAATATATATAACCTGTTAAAAGCAATATGGTTTTACCTAATGGAATAGAGCCTCTGGATTCAAAGCAAATTAAGAAAAATAAGGGAAGAGGAAATTCTAACTATAGATACTTATACACCCATGTCAAACACGGAACCCTTGTAAAGATAGTTACTAGAAATAGTAATTTTATTTATAAATAAATTCTGTGTAGTTACTCGTTCGGGAAAAACAAATGAAATAACATCAGACCTAAAAATAAATTGAAAGATCTTTGTTACATAATGTTATTGCATTTAAGTTTGTTGAATACCATGGGCACCATGGCGTAGAAACTTCTGGTTGCTAATAAAACTTTCCTACTGGAAACATAGGACAGGCATCATTTAAAATTTTATTAATTTAAAGAGGAGCCGCGGGTGCAAAAAATTCATAAGCGAAATTGAGATGCGCAAACGAAACGGAAGCGACCACTTAGCTAACAACAGAGTAGGAGGGCTATACTTTCTTTGCATTGCAGGCCTTTTTCGGGTTGTTCTCTTTTCCGTTTTTAATTATTGAACCACTCATTCCTAATTATTGTTATTAGGGCGGGGGAGAGTGGCGAAAATTGAGGGTCTTGTCGAGTTATATTGACCTCTGAGGTGCGTCTTTAGGGAGGTTATTAATTGTGCCGTTTGACTTTCCTTGTTCTTGACGCGCGAATAAACTTGGATTTTACGATGTCTCGCTTGTATTGGCTGCGTTTTATGAGACTAAGTGTATTGGATGCTCAATTTTGACGCACGCTTAAACAGCACGGCTTATACATAGGTATGTGTGTGTGTAGGTACAGTGTACAGTCAATTCGCTAATGTGCCTAATGCGTATCGGTCCGCATTAGCTGTTTTATATCCAAATTGCCGCTCGCAAATCCCCGGTAAGCCCGTGAAACCCAGATCAAAGGCGGCCATTACGATTGTGGCTCATTTTTTATTTACCCGGGGAACTCTTATCTTAACGCTCCTGCCTACTTTATGACGTTATAAAGCTGATTTTTAATCTGACGCACCCACCCGGAAACTCTTGAGAGTAATGTATTTTTCCTTTTTACTGGGTTAATTATTTGTTTTTAAATGTAGGTGTATAGTGTTTGGTATACGCTTTTGAGATGTTAAGTTAGAGAATCAGCTATAAATGAGAGACTAGAATTTGCTTTATTATACTTTTAATGCTAGGTACCTACTTTTCAACTTAGGTACTTACCTACAAAAAAAATATTTTTGGGAAATCCTATCGACCATTATAATCTGATTGAAAAACTATTGTACAAGTTGGTTAAAGATCTATGGCTTCATATTTACTATTACCCTTTCATAGTAAGAGAGGTGTGGTTTACTTAACACACCATCATCACCACCTTATTTTAATTCTTCACAACATGCCCTATATTTAACTATACTTAATTTTAATCTACTCTTATTCTAATAACTTCAATGATAATTATTATTGCACAAACCTCATCCAAGAATCCACTTAGAAACTTATTAGTTCCAAGCGCGCTCGCTAGATGGCGCTACGGGTACTTAAGCGAGACCTAAAACTTAAACTTCACAAACTGCAAGTTATTTATTTGCCGACATAATATTAGTATGTAGGTACACGCCGTCCCCTCGGGGATCAATATCAGCAGTTTATAAAGTAAGTCGCACGTGCAAGCTGCAATATGTTCACAAGGGGGCAGACGAAAGGCTTTTTATGAATAACTCAGTGATTTATGTAGAGCGCGTCGAATGCCTTCATTTTTTCCCTGAAACGTTTGCCCTTTGACATGTCGGAGGGTGTACGTGTAGCCTTAACACATTGTTTAACCATTCGTGTGATTGTCGCTGTGACAAACGAGAAGGACTTAACATGTTGTAAGTATAGGCTAACTTGAACGGCGACCAATTAAGGACGCGGCTTTGTGACAAAGCGAGATGTAACTAATTTTCTTTTTTTCTGCCGTCTAGTGGCAGCACTGGGGGCCAAAGGATGAAATCGATTTTAAAACTGATGCCACGAAAGGAAATGAACTCGTATCTCTATGAATGAGGCGAATTAATTCACCTCCCGGTAGAAGTCACTTGATCGAGGATGGATACTGATCATGTCGTCAATTATTTCACTTCATTCGATATTTAAAAAAAAAACTTAAAAGTAAAACTTGTAAGTATCTATTTAATATTCAGCAATAACATTCTATCTTCCTTGTGTTCGAAAAAAAAACCGGAGTCTCATTTTCCGCAACGTACAAAATTGCTTATTTTTGCGAAAATTGGAGGCAGAAAACAATTTCTTGGTCTCACTTAAGTTCGCGTTCAGTTTATGTGGGTTTTATGAAAATAAGTGGGAGGCCGCTCATTTCGGGTCGGGAGGGGGTGGGGGAAGCAGGAGGAGGGGTGTTTATGTCGTTTTCATGGCTGGAAGGACCACGGCGGCGGCTGGCTCACAGCCAGTCGCTAGAAATGTAACACCCTCCTTTGTTTTCAGCGCTTTGCGGAATTTTTATCTCGGTCTGTTTCTTCCATTCAAAAGTAATTAGGATAAAAGTTTTGAGCAAATTAAAGGGTAGAGAGAGGTTAACCTATACCATAGACCAGTGTCTGTGTTGTGTATGAGGCGAAAGAATGAAACCGTACTATTTGTAACAAAACAACATAAGTACCTAGCAGGGTTATCTTGGTTTACCGCTAACTTTCCTACGACTACTGCGGTGGACAGGAAGCCAAAGGACAATGCCAGATATTGGTTTAAAACACTTTAAAAAACCCCGCGGATAGGAAGGATGTTGATATGACCTGTTTTGTATGAGATTTAAATTCAGTATTTTTTTACTTACACATTTAGGGAACTTATACGAAAAATAGAGCCATCTATTAAGATATTTTGTAAATAAGACATCTTGCGAGTTACGTTACGATTATTTCTCAATAAAAAATTTTAAACAAGTTCTTCAAAAAACTAGCACCATAGCATTGTTTTAAATATTTTTCTACATCAAATAAACCCAATTCTATAATTATCCGTCACAATTTTTTCTTAGAAAAGCTTCTATGGAGACTGGAGACTTTGCTAGTTACAAACCACCAACAAAAACATTTACATACCTATGTGCATCCTATATGTATTATTGAAACAGTAAAACGATTTTAAAGTTATAAAAATTAAACCCTGCAGCTGATTTAAAAAAAACTTGTCCGTTGATCATAATATTATTCTGTAGTATGATTTATCTTTTTTCATTAGTAGAGATATTTTTATATTTTTTTTATTAAATCAAATATCAGTGGTACATTCTCATAAAAGATAAAAATCTTTATCTGTGATTAACTTTACCTAATTGGAGTAGCCCCCTTTTTTAATTCATGTAAAATGTATCACTTGTTTATTTCCTATTTCTAGAGGCCAAAATACTCCAAGTCATTTAGATCTATAGTTATCTTTGCATAACAGACCGTAAATCTTGAGAATTATTGGAAATAAAGTTAGTTTCAGTTGAAGTGACGTAATCCGTTGAATACGAAGAGACTTTTTACAGTATAACTTATGGCGTCCTTTTAACGTAGTTGCATAGTGTCCCAGATTTCTATTTGGTTCAATGTATATTCAACCAAAACTTTGTAAGTACTAAACATTTTCCGTTTTTAACAAAAATTGTATGTGGGCATGATGTGGGCACAAGACAACCCGCGAGCAAGCCGCGCGTGCGGCTTGCCTCAAGCCCGACGAGGCGAGCGCGCCTTTGCCTACCACAGAATATAATAATTCTGCCCTCTTTAGAAAAAGGACACATGTCTCATAGAACCGCGTATGTATAAGTGACCTTATTTCTTAAGATAGAAGGTTAAATTGGCTTTGACTATCAAATTGCGCATGCGTCCTTTTTTTTCAGAAAGGCAGAATAGTACAAGTGCAGAAGGCGCTCTTACTAACGAAACAGCATTTACGAAGACACAAGTGCCTTCGCTGTGCTTCCCTTTTTATCTCATAATTTTTGTACTCACACGCATACTGCCTAAGATCAAAGTTACACCAAGTGTAGCCTGCGTTGGGCTCGTTGGGTGAAAGGGTTTTGAAGCGACCGCAATGGACAAGATGATGAAAATGATGATACCTATTACAATCACTATTTCTGGTCAACTTTTGTAATTTAGGGCATTTACCTATATAGCGTTATAAGTATATATTCTATCTTTGCATGGATTCAATAGGGTCTTTTCTTTTGGTTACAGAACGATCGTGCTTTACCTCTAAGCACGATCGTTCTGTAACCAAAAGAAAAGATTTAATGTGTAACAAAAACTTCCAAAGCCAAAAACATATGTTGGACTTATCAATCTTTGATTATGGTAAAACAATGGAATGATAGTTTTTGCATTCAAAGAATCGATCTGGGCCTCTATTCTACAACGACATCATAAGTGTTATTATATTGCCAATGTTTTGATAGCTCTTATTTACTTGACAGTAATGGCGGCTGAGTTAAAACCAATCTCATGACACGTCTAAATCAATATTGTTTAACGTCGTAGAATAGAGACCCTGTTAGGTTACCATTCTCGGGAAAGCTATTTGTACTAAGTTATTAACATTGGCAAAATTATACAAAGCAGAAGATTTTCTACTTAGATACTTACTAGCAAACGTAAAATCCTAGCTACTTTCTTCGAGTGTTTACTCAAGACGTCACGTCGCGGGAGATTTTGGCGTGACATCCGCACGTCCTGGGATCATCTAGCGACGAGGAATGCGGCATCCGCAGCGGCATTCGAGGGTTGGTTGATTTGTGCCGCCGCGTGCCGGCACGCCGGGCCGACACCAGCGCGAAATGATTCTGTGTTTTAGAGATTTAATGTTACTGGCAACTTCTAAAATGACTGCTTACGATCTAGTGAGGCTGGACAAGTTGCTTAACGCTAACACGAACGATTTTCGAAAATTGTCAAAATGTATGGAATTATAAGCACTCGACGCCATATGGAAGTTTATGTCAATCCTATAATATTTTCAATAACGATAACGTTTTCGCAAAGCACCTTGTCTAGGGCCACAGGGTTTTTATAACGTGTGGTGACAAATCTGAGAACATTTGCTAGTGAGAAAACAGATTTGTTGTAGGAGGGTATGATTTATTTATAATTTAGCTGCTTTCTAATTTGGCTAACGCTATTCGCCTCGGCAACTGTCAAATTTTCAGGAAAAAAGAGTACCTTATGTCCTGTTTTAAAGTTAAACGCATTAAGAGCCGTTTTATAAAAATTGTTTAGCCAAAGTCGCATTTTTTCTTTTTCTATATTATTGTTGTAAAATTAAGTGAAATCCTTTTTAATTTGCTTTTTAACTAAGTATGTGTAAGTAATGCCATATTTTGTTTCTGTAATTCACTTCAGTGATCAAAGGGAAAAAAATACCCAGCTCAAGTTATGTAAGGGGACGCTTAACTCCAAGTTCCTGATTGTTCCAGGCAAGTCCTTCACGCTGACCATCATGCTGGCGACGTCTCCCCCCCAGGTGGTCACGTATCAGAAGGCCATCAAGGTCACGGTGGACGGTCCTCGCGAGCCCCGGTCCAAGATGCGCCACCACGGCTTCCACCCCTTCCACTTCGGGCCCCGGTTCGCACCAGACCCCCTGATGGGTTCTCTACCTTTTAAACTATCAGGTAAGCAAATAAATTACTCAGGTACAGTCGACGTCAAAGATATGTTTACACTTTAGTACCTTGTCACTTTATCCGTTATGACAATTTCATATGGCAGTTAAAAGATGATGTTAAATAGACAAGGTACTAAAAAAAGTTTAAACGTATTTATGACGTCGGCAAGCAAGCATTAAAAAAACATAACTGCTGTTTGGATGACGTCGTCAATATAATGTTGGTTATCAAGTATACATATTTTTATTTCGCCAATTTCACATTTCACACACACAAAAAAGTACCAGTCAGATCGCTTGTTGAAATTGGGTCATTTGTTTAACCTTTAAAAGGAAACAAAGAAATTCATATCAAACTAATTTGAAGAACCAATCAGCCCGCACATTTCGACGATCATTCTATTAACTTAAGATACAAAAAGAGCAGCGTATAATTGGTACTTGTAGTCAGGCAAATAGGGTCTTTTAAATTTGATATAACTTCGTATAATTTAAAAACATATCCGCTTAAATCCGGTAAAAACGTCGCTAAAGTCGATCTTTGGAATAGACAAACTGATATTTTTAAACTTATTGTTTTATGATTAGCAAACGAAATTCAACCTTTAGGAGTCAGACCACATATTTGGCCGATAAACACTATCCCCCTTACTAATAAACGTTGAGTAACGGTGGTATAGCTATACAATGTTTTGTCCTTATCTGTCATTGTGACATTTGATTTGTTTATTAGTAAGGGGGATTATCTTTGAAGAAATGGGGTATAAATAAAGAAATAAAATAAATATCAAGGGACGATCTCACACAAATTGACCTAGTCCCAAACTAAGCTCTAGGCTTGTACTATGGGTACTAGACAACGATATAAATACTTATATAGAGAAATATATACTTAAATACATAGAAAACATCCATGACTCGGGAACAAATACTCGTGCTCATCACACAAATATCTGCCCTTCCGGGATTTGAACCCAGGACCGCTAGCTTCGTAGGCAGGGTCACTACCAACTAGGCTAGCACGTCGTCAAATATGTGTTCTAAAATATGTTGCATAGTTTACGTATACTCGTATACCTATAACTAAGTACCGATTTGCTGACCGACGTTAATTTGAAGGTTACAAAGGCATTTTCTTTGCTACCAAGGGTCCTTTAAAAACTATTAATTATTCTACCTCCTTTAGGGTTGATTGTCTTGTCTTCAACAAATAACTTATTCACGAAACTAAGACGCCATTAGTGCTATTTTGAGCCGAGTGTCTCATTATCGGTTTATTTTCTTAATCCTTACGAAATTAATCGTTCATTCTTTTATGAAGGTATACGTATTAGTTATGGTGCTTCGCATACAAAAGGCTCGACGCGAAAATTATACTTTTTAAGTTCAATATTTCCTAAACGGACCGCCAAAACTAAAAATTGATAGTAAATATACAAAAAAAAATAAGACCTATTCAATGATATCTCATTCGATATATATGTAGATATTATTATGTAAAAAAATACCTTTGCTTTACATGTAGGATATACGGGTTACCTTTGTTTCGGCGAAATAAAAATGTAACAATGTATCGTTTCCCAACCGTTTCATTTGCCATCCCGATTTGTTTTCTGTAACCGATATTTCAGGATTTTATAAAAAATAACCTTACCTAACCTAACCTATAGGGTTCTACACGATGATACTGATTTAATCCTGAAATATTTACAGTTACAGGAAAAAAATGGGTTGGTTGTGAAACGATACATTTGGCAAACATATTTCGGCCAAACGGCAGGCTTCCGTAGGATACATGTACATATATAACTATATGAGCTTTAAAAACCCGACTGCATTTTTTATACCGTCGTCGATATATCTACATATATTAATAATTGTCATTTTGCCATTGTTGTTATTTCAATTTTAACAGTTTAGGTATCCTATGTCACCCGGGATGACGTAAGGATTCTAACGATACCTCACACATCTAAATCGGTCAAGGGATTTAGAAGTTATAGAGTAATAAAGAACCTCACATACATACATACCGACATACATACAAACATGAACCCTGAAAACATTACACTCCTTTTTTGGGGCAGTCGTGTAAAAACTAAAACATAATTTTACAACTTTGTCGTTATTGAAATGTATATAGCAAAATTACAGCTATTTAGTATACCAAGAGTCTCTGAGCTAGACCGCGGACAGACGGACAGACGGATATGGCGAAACTATAAGGTTTCCTAGTTTGACTACGGAACCCTAAAAACGTAACGGCAAAGGCGTGCTCACTCACAGCCACACGTATAGTGTAGTGCACTCGAAATCTTCGTGACACTATATCTGGCGCGAAGTTAGTCACGGAGGCGGACCCCGTCGCGTCGCTTTGACAACTGGTGCGAGGGGTAAGGCATGAGCGGCGGCGGGCAGGGGCTTTATTCAACTCGGGATGAACCTAATTGGTTTTGTATTACCTATCGTATTGTCAACATAATGATTACGATAGCTATTATTTACTTTACGGTAATGGCGGCCGAAATACACACAATAAGATAACAATACTATATTTATATTAAGCTGTGAGATTTAGATCTAAAATGACTAACTGTAAAATGACACTCATCGGTAAAAAAAAGTTGTAATGTGTAATAATCCTCGCTTTATCGATCTTTTAGCGAAATTGAATAGTTCACAAGAAAGGCACTTACGTAACATTATTAATATAGTGTTTTGCTTAGTAAAGGAAGTTTTATATCCTTCTCAGCACCAACCTGAAATCGTTTCTGTGTAGCCCATTGGTTAACTGGTCATATATATATATCATAAAGTCGTCCATTTGTAGGTACCTAATTTGTGTATTGTTCAATAAAGTTTAAATATACAGAGTGTAATTCATTTTTAAAAAGTCCATCGAGCAGCAATGTATTACATTAAGTCTAAGTTAATTGCAAGTTAATTGAGGGTTAATTGAGCTATTTATGATACATTGCGTGGCGAATTAGTTAGTATGGAAAAAAAATGTTTTTATGTTAATTAGGATGTATATTAACTATTGTCAAAATATATGTTCGTATGGATGTCACACACTGTATAACTAAACTCAGCAACTAGTCGCTATCGCCTGTCTCTTGGTCCACCCAAGGCTTAGGTGGAGCGGGTGGACGTTTCTATCCAGCAGATATTAAATTGTCACCGTGGACCTTTGTCACTCCGCCGCCCGGACGCCTCAAAAGGGGATTTAATTTGGTCCACAAGTTTTGCGAAACAATTAATTATCAATTTGGAACCCTTCTTTTGACACCAAACTGCCTCGTTATTTTATCTTTGGTGAAGTTTCGTTGTTACTTAGGTAATGAGATGGATGTCTGATTGAAAGCGTTTTATATTGTCCAGTAGATATATATTACTTACTCGTATTTACCTACTAGAGACCTAATACGAAAAATCTTCAATGTTCGGAATTATTGCTAATCAAAACTTTAATTTCATGAACTTGAGATAGTTCGACTGTTTAATACGCCTAAGAAACATAATCCCTTTCCTGCAGTGGGGTAAAAAAATATTCGTATTATACAGTGTTTTACCAACACCCTGGTTTTTTTTAAAGGAGGTTAAAATAACGTATATCTGTAACCTAACCATGACATTAATTTAATTAATAAATGAATTTTCAGTCTTTGTTAACTTTCTAAAAAAAAATTAATTGCCAGCAATGTAAAGCACAGCAATTTGACAAGTGTAAATGACAGTCGACGGATACGTTGATTATTATGATTTGTCCCCGTACCACGACATGCCTTGTACTAAGCAACAGCAATACCGATAACGATGAACACGCAGCACATGCACTACATTAAAAATGGACAGTATCTAAGAAAATTAATTGTGAAGTTATTTTAATTATTTTTTAATTAATAATACTTGCAAACAATTGCTAAAGCAACATATTATCGGCAGTTTTAATAAATGCCCGTATGCAACACACTGTATATTACTGTATATTACTTACTCGTACTTACCTACTAAGCCTAATATGAAAAATCTTCAATGTTCGGAATGATTGCTAATCAAAACTTTAATTTCATGAACATTAGATAGTTCGACTGTTTAATACGCCCAAGAAACATAAGCCATTTCCTGCAGTGGGGTAAAAAAATATTCGTTTTATATACTCGTAAGCAACAGGAATACTGATAATTAGGGACCTACACTTTGTACTACTCTTGTGTTAATGTTTATCTCTAGTGTATAATGAATAGATATCTAGACAATATAAATGACAAACTACTATATCTAAATCTTATCAATCAACTTAATATTCTATATAGATGTGTATCAATAATATATTGGTTGTTAACTGAAAATTGCCTGCACAAATTGCTTCGTGTAATAAGTCTGACGTCGAGGGCGTCGCTAGGCGTCGGCTCAAGTTTCGTATTTCCACAATATAAGTACATCCGAGTATAGTCACTACGGAAGAGCGACATGTAATTTTACAACGTGTTAGATTTGACTTTGTTCCCAAAAATATTAAATCTTCTGCCGCTACCATAATTTGGTCTTTGAATGTATGATAAACAACTAAATAGACAGAAACACAATAGGTAAGTACAAAGGCGAACTTATCCTTCCAATAGGTACTTTATTTATTTTATTTTATTTAGATTAAGATAAGTAAAATTACATGTAACGCGTAGAGCTCGTAGCATGCTACGCCGTAGCACGATAAAAACTAAGGAACAGAGCGAATCCTCTTTTCATCTTTCTATTTCGATACAAGTGACTTGGTATGGTCAGTGTTATAAGTAGCTACATCCTTTAGTCCTTTGTCACCTTAAAGTCATGTTTGAACTGCTGTATTAATCTGTTAAAGCTGTTAAAGCGACGAGGTACAAAAGGCTAACTTTATAACGGAAGTAAAATTGAAAATCTGGGACACTTTTTAATATTCAACGCAAAAAGGGGAGTGATTTAAGTTTAATGTGTATATCTGTGTATCTGTGTGTCTATGTATGTCTTTGTATGTGTGTGTGTGGGCATTATAGAACCAACGAATGAACCGAAAGGGTGTTTTTTTTTTAAGAAAACTAGTTCAATCGGAGTGGTTATAAGCTAGGTTTATATGAAAATCGGTGGGGCCGCTGTAAAGATATAACCTCTAAAAGTTAGGGTTGACATTTTATCGGGGGTTTTTATCTATTTTCTTTTGTTAGTTACAAAAGGCAAGTCAATAACAAGTACATGTAAATACATACATACATAAGTATACATATACCTTCACGCCTGTAATCCCAGAGTGGGGTAGGCAGAGCTACAGATTTACCTACAACTCTAAAATTTTGTCGATAATTCTGTAACCACATTCTGCACAATTAGGCTAAGATGTTTACCTGCGTATTAGTGACAGGTTGCAAGCCCATCGCCTAAGGGCCGAGTTCACCAGCAATTAAACGGACGGTTAGCGGTATAATGGGTGTCAAATGTATTGTACAGCTGATTAAGACTTAACCGTCTGTTCAATTGGTTGGTGGCCCTAACCTACATGTAAATAAGTTAGTGAAATTTTCAAATTCTGAAAAGTGGAAGGTACAAACAACAAAATTGCCTAGTAATAATTTAGAACAGTCTGTAGGTTTTTTTGGTTAAGGTGGCTAAACTATTGCTATGCCAAAAGCAATAAGAAGAATGACTACAGTCTGTAGGGACATAAGCCTTTTGCTTAATAAAAGGTGGGAAAATTATCGGTTTGATTTACCTATGTTATATAAATGTTGTTAAGGTAAATATAGGATCCTAATAAAAATCCAAGATTTTCTTCCGGAGAAACCATTTTGATTTAAAAGTGCCAATATTTATTTAAAAAAAAACCGTTCATTTTCATTTTTTCTAAAGTAAAAGGATTCTATAAGTCACCACAGACTGGACTAATTTCTAATTGCCTTTGGTAAAACCAATATATACCCACCTTTCTCACACTTCGCGTTAACTGTATAAAGAAGTGCGACACCGAACTTAACCCCACCAGCGCGCAAGTGTATTGTATCGGGCAGCGTCGACGCAAGTGCCGAGCAAACCTCGTTAAGGCGGGTGTCAAAGGGCCCTAACCCAATTACACACCTCGCTCCTGCGCCAAGATCCTGCCGGAATTAATGCATGCTAATATACTTTAGCTTTTAAGCTGGACGTATATTGAGTTTGGAATAAGTTTTGTTTTTGGTACGCTCGGGCGTGGGTGGGTGAGGTGTTAAGTTTAAAAGTATTGGGTTTGTTCGATTTTTGCCTTGCTATGGATGAAATATTCTTCATTAGAGATGAAATTATATTACAGTAAAAATCAAAGTCCTTATAGGGTAGAAATACCGTTTGTGGCCACTGTGGGTACCCTTTTTGTCCAGTTATTGTTGAAATGAGTATCAAAAATCCTGTAAAATTAAAATTAATATTCATAAATAGTTCACACTGAAGATTATTATTTCACACTGAAGATTAAGATTAAAAAATAAAATAACAAAATATAAAGATAAAATAAAATAAAAATAAAGATAAAATATAAAAATATTTTTGTAATTTCATAATGCTTTAGATATTAGTTAAAATTTAGAGTGGCCAAAAACGCTCTCAAGATTGCCAAAACCGGTACTCCTACCCTACCTAATTATACCTACTATTGACATATCCCAGATGCGCATAAAATCACGTTTTTTAGAAAAATAGCGGGCTGTCACCTAATGGTAAACTTCTTACCAAATATGTAAAGAAACGAACAAATAAATTACAAAAAAAAACAGTTGCAACAACTCCAACATCAGCAAACTGAAAAAAATACAGATATATCCGTGCAATAAATTGATCATCAATTTTAAACCACCAAGTAGTAGCCAGGCCAATCAAATAGCCAAACAGTTCATAAATAACAGTTAGCTCTCAATAAAATTCCCTATATATTACCCTTAAATTAAGCCATAACATACGTGTAGCAACAAACAACATAAAACGAACACCTCTCGCGTAAAGCGCGTCTTCTTTCAGCTCTCACCGCTTTGTTCGTCAGAAACAATTTAGCGCACTTCAATATGTAAATTCCGAGAACGTCTGCCCTCTTAACTGTAGCACCAATAACCCCGAAATGATGATAAATTATCCACATCCACGCTCGCTGCCGACGGAGGTGTGGATGAGGCATTATAATTGCGTCTGCGATAAGTAATGAGCACTTTAAAACGCGAATACTGTGTCCAAATCGAAGTGGGTGGTAAAAGATGTATATTTGATTTAAAAACGTTGTCAAGACTTTATATTTAGTAGACTAAACACCATACTCAGAGACATTTTAGACACAGTTCATTTGTTCCTTTTTCAAACTTGTGTATGAAAAATCGTCACTAAGGACCGACTTAATCGTCATTAATTGACTCTCAGAGCGGCCGTTAGTTTTTAACTAAACGTGCTGTAACTCTCAACTATGACACATTTAGTAGGTATACATTTCCAATTAACTTTCGACATTGCAGATGGAGATTGTAAACGCAACCCTAACTATTAAGTCATGTACCTATACATAGATAAAACTCACATATGTGTTTAAAAATAAATGTGTATACCTAGATATTCCTTAATCACCTTTGATAATGGCTTCACGCCACCAAAATCACCTTAATTATCTATTTACATCCGAATTAACGTGTCATTCCATATTCCGCGGTTCGGCATTCTTCGCCGTGCGAGCGGCACTTTAAGTCGCAGGCGCATTATTAATGGCGCAGCCTTAGAGAAAATTAAATATAGCATTAGGCCCGGAAGCCGGGATCGGGGGGAAAGGGGGAAGAAATGCCGGGGGTAACCCTTCCGCGCGACAATGCGGGTGCATAATTACGCATTTGTAAATTTTAAATGTCCCACCCACCTCATACAGCCTTTTGTATGGCGTGATTCGAGCTTTTACTGCGCATTCAAATAAATTCGCATGATGCGAGCGCCATCAACGAGGTAATGCGACGAGTAATTTTCATAAGTCTATAAGTACGGCTGTAGCGTTGTTGGGACGGCAGTTAAACCATTAATCCGTCAGTAAACATACGTTATTCACGGATTTAAATTTTGTTACTTTACCAAATGAGAATGTTGCAAAGCATGTTCTATAGTTATTTGTTTCATGCGCCCTTAAACAAAAACAGTTGGTAACTCCCGAAGAAAATATCAACCCTTGTCACGGGCCAAAACCAAAGGTTAATTAAGCAAAACAAAAAGGGGTTAGCAAAATCAATAGACACAAATTCATTAAGCGCTAAGTAGATTGAAATCCAACATGGCGTCCAAGATGGCGCCGGGTTAAGGCGCGTTGACAAAGCGGAGTCGTTAGTTCGCGAGCCCTCTTATTAACCTTATGATGTACGGCGGGCATCCATCTTGCTAACCCATGCTGTGACGTCACTCGAACGCTATACTAATCAGAGCCTTTTGATGTGCGACGTTAGAATGGGGAACTATGATTTATAGTGTGATAACTATATTAGTGAGGTAAATTTGTGGGTTTTCTTTATACATTATACCTTTGAAACATTATAGTAGTTTACATAACGGTTGCGTAATGCTTATTACGCAGAGTCTCGTACAATACTTTATCTACTCACACACATATTATTAGCACTCTAAGATGGGTTCAGAAGCCGAAAGGCAAATGACCAGCATTACCTTACCTGTGGTAGTAGGTGACAGCAATGACAGCTGTAACGTAATTTTGAAATTACTTTATCGAATATTGTAAGCTAATGAGATCCAAAATTCATCTTCCAAAATTAACAGTTGTCATCACTGTCACCTACTACCTGATCATTGCCTACGGGTTCTGAACGCATAATAGAGGACTTATGATATGAGTGTAGATAAAAGTTATTACTGACCCCATAAATATAAAAAATATTATAATTCTTCAATAACAAACAAATTATGTTTCTAGAACGATCCCCAGGGGTGGTATTCTTACCCCCTTACTAATAAACGTTGAGTAACGGTGGTATAGCTATACAATGTTTTGTCCTTATCTGTCAAATTCAAATGTCACAATGACAGATAAGGACAAAACATTGTATAGCTATACCACCGTTACTCAACGTTTATTAGTAAGGGGGTTAAGGTAAACAAATTACAGTAATTACTTTAATTTCATGACTAAACTCCAAACTCGTACGTAAGTTGGTGCTTACGTATGAACTGTACGGTTGGAAAATTTATTCCCTAAGCCGTTATACGCCTTAACATTAAGCCAACAATTTATTTGTTGCCACTACATTTACGGGAGCCTTTTTTTCCACTTCGTTTTAACCTATCTTGTATTTAAAACAAGATAAATGCGTCATTATATACATGCTTGCCAAACTGTTATCCAGTATATTGGCGAGTGAAGCTCTCAAACTTATAAAAGCTAATCAGGCTCATGGGCATATTAACTAGGTTAAAGTACTCTTATCAACCACCTAATTAAATTACACCTTGCAATAGTAAAATACCACGAATAAAAAAGATATACAGTGTGTAAATCCAATACGAGATGGATGGAGATGGATATTTTATCACTTATTATTTTATACTTTTAGTTTTATTTTATTTGTCACTTTCTGATCAGTATCTTAATGCGATAGTGACAGATGCTTAATAACAGCGATAAAGGCGACTATAATACGGGCCCTGAATTTAAACAATAAATTAAATTCCTTACCTTACTGTTGAAATATCTAATCAAAGTTACGCGACTCATATGTAACTATAATTCCCTTACAACTTTCACTCATTACTTATTCGTAGTCAACGTTGAAACGAATATCGTAATAGCTACGTGTGACACTTGAGGTAGAACTTTACGAAAATTAATTAAACTTATAACTTATAAAGTTACGCTGTATAATTAAATGTATAACTTTGTCACTAGCACTTCAAGTTAACGAGGTAAATATTTGATAAATACTCCAATTGAAGTTTGTATTACAAAAGGTAGAGTCGTACTTATAAGTAGTTGCACACCTTAGTTCCTTGCCACTTTAACGCCTTTAACAGATTAGTTCAAACATGACAAAGTGACAAAGCATAAAAGCATGCAGTTATAAGGCCGACCATACCCAACCCATTCTTGTAAAAGAAGCTTATTTTTATAACTTGTGACAATGTTTATTTCAAAATATATTGATTTATTAATCGAGCCACTATTGCAGATTGTAGCCTGTCAAAGAAAAGTTATATTTATTTTCCGTCACTCGATGTTTTTACTATGTCACCTTAGCCATAGAATAGTCTTAGTTAGGAATTAGGTTTAAAAATTAAAATAAGTTTCTGTCAAAAATTTAATTTTTGGTACAGTCAACAGCATAAATAAGTGATCATTAATGTACCTTGTCACTTTAACGTCGTGTTTGAAATGTCATACAAAATTGTGAAACGATTGAAAGCGACAAGGTACATAAATTATCACTTATTTATGCTGTTGACTGTACAAGCTTTTGTTGCTGACTGTATTTTTTTATACAGTCCTCATCTACTTGTCAAGACCATTCTAACGAGCCCTAACAGGACGGGTTTATCATGTATCATGTGTAATTTAGAAGTTCCTATGGCCACCTTACGTCTCCATCATCAGACCATCAGATTGTCATCACAACTAAAGGTGTTTGCAAATTTTCAGCTTCATCGGAAACCAGGAAGTTGGTCAAATTTAACTTGTAAGATTTGACCCGTACATACAGTCAAGGTCATTAATTGTTATGCCACTATGGAACCCTGTCATAATGACAGCGTCAAACCACATGACAGAAGTTACGCTTAAATTAATGATTAACGTTATGCGACAGGGTTCCATAGTAGCATAACAATTAAAGTCCTTCACTGTACATACCTACATACATATAGGTACATTGTAAGTTAAATAAAAGTTTGTAAAAAAACATCGCTCAGGCAATGTCGAATAAAATCCTAGCGTATTTGTTTTGTGTAGCGTACTATATTTATATCGCACGTAACTTTAATTACCCGACTGTGTCAGAAGAAGGGTGATGTTTTTCGGCGTATGTATGTACGTCTGTCTATTTCTTTGGCACGCTCTACAGCTTAAACGGCTCATGGGTTTTAAAATATGAGGTGTCATTAGATTCGTCTCGGTTGCTGGAGAGACAAAACTATTATATTTTAATCAAAGTAATGCGTAAAGTAAGGCGTGCTCAGTCCAATTTCATTTTTAAAAGCAAGCTAAAGGACCATTATCTATAGCTTCCGTAGTTTTTCTATGATTTCCTTTATTTCTCTTACTATCCTGTGACCTCATTTGTTATCTTTGTTTGGCTGATTTCTAGAATTTATGTATATACATATACATATATTATATTATATTTATAGGTGTATTACAATATGTATTTAGTGTGTATTTGGTATGTATTTATTGACTCATTTAATTTATGTATGTGTCTATTTATATGTAGTTTATTTATGTGCAAGTAGATTTTACCATAACAGATGTGTTTCTAGTAGTTTACTTTGAGTTCTGAAGGAATTAGTTTACTCGTACACCGCCTGCCATGTTTTTTTGTCTTTTTTATTTCTCTGTCCAAGGTTGTCTGGAAGAGATCGCTATTAAGCGGTAAGACCGCCTGTTGTATACCTGTAGTTAAAATGTACTGTGTCGTGTTTTGTTTTCTTGGTGTTCAATAAAGAGTGTTTGTATTGTAATGAGAAGGGGATTACATTTTTTTTAACATATATCGACGACAATATCAATAAATACAGCCGGATTTTAAAGCTTGTTTTTTACATGTAGGTATAGCTATGTAATTAATTACAATGTATTTGTAAAGACGTAATATAGTAAAGCTAGTATACCATTACTAATAATCTACATAAAGAAACCTTTTCAAGCCAGGCAAAAGGGAAATCGCTCGAGCATTAGCACTTCAATGATGTTCGAAGAAATGTAAAATAATTACTCGAAAGTGCTTCCAACCCTTTCTCTAATCACCAAGGGTTCGAAGAGTCGTTAAAAAATTCCGCCCTAATCCTCGACATCGGAATCACACTAAAAACGTAAATACTTTTTATCCCTGTAATCCGGGAATCTTCGCGGATTAACACTGTAACGGCCGGGAAAAATGCAAGACGCAATCTAGCAAATGGCATTAAAATGTTTGGGCCCAACCCTCTCGCGGCGCCGCGCGATTTTTCAAAGTCGAAGAAAAACCCCTTCGCCTGAGCCAATGTAGCGCACGGGCACGTCTTCGGATGCGGCCGATCTACACTACTACGCTACTCGCAGGTTTTGATACTTGATTTTTGTTTCTGTACAGTTTTCCTTTATTCATCAAATCGATTTTTATGATTTGTGTACAGTGCAAGAAGTCTTAATAATAATAAGTCTTTCGGGTTCGGGTTAAGTCGATTAGACTTGCATAAGAACATATTATGAGAGCAGGAGACGGAAAGCTAAGAACCTGTCAAAAGCTATCGCAA
The DNA here is from genome assembly GCA_946894065.1 of Acleris literana. Lineage (NCBI taxonomy): Eukaryota > Metazoa > Arthropoda > Insecta > Lepidoptera > Tortricidae > Acleris > Acleris literana. The sequence goes on along the minus strand of OX335684.1, from coordinate 12,377,502 downwards.
TGTAAAAACTTATAAGTGCATCTAGAAATAGAAGCATTCCCTATTATGAAAAAATATTCATCCTCAGCAAGTTTAAAAACTTAAATTTGAATGAATTAGGATTCTCTTGCCATACTGTTTGTTTTCAAGTCTTCATCCAGATCTGTATCACTATTCATTTTTGTTTTAAGCTATGTCATTATCAGATTTTATTGCTAAAGTTATGTTAGTTCTTATTTACTTCACAGTAGTACATTCCGTAATAATTTAACCATTTCGTTCCTTTTAATTAGGATTATTAGATTCGTCGATTGGAAACAATGTTTTTTCATAGTTACGAGGCTACTTCACAGAAGATATGTATTTTCATTTTTTAAGAAAAACATTATTTATTTTCAAATTTGTGTAAGTAACTTAATCACAAAAAACTCTACATCTAAAATGGATAGAAGTACCAAAACTCACCGGTCCTTCTCGGCGATTCCACATCATGCACACAAACACAAAGTATTCCACATTTTTAACGAATGCAAATCGTCTGAGCTGCCCTTGCTTCTGCAACTTTGATCAAGGAATACGAAATGAAAATACCCTCTCATTTTTTAACGTCGAGCCATGACGGGTAGTTCGAGATCGTAATATTAACGTTTTTAAATCTTTTACGAAAACAATTGATTCAAGAATCCTATAAAATCGTTTTAATTGATTTGTGATAACGTTTTTGTTCATTTGTGCTTCATATTTGTAGGAAACTAGCTTTCCGCCCGCGACTTCGTCTGCGGAGAGTCAGAACTCATGATAAAGTAGACATAGTTTATATCACCTTCAAAGAGTTTTTTTATGAAAAAAGTCCAGAACGTGAATTTTAAGTAAGCGGTCCACAAACACCTTTCATTTTATGACTCTTAAACAATAAAATTGTCATACAAAATAAATTCACTGCCCCTCTTTCACCATTACATTTTCTTTAATCGACCCTAGATTAAATAGATTGATAATTTAGTCATCTCATCTATTCACTAAATTTCTATACAAACAAGTAACCCAGTTACACAGCAGTACAGCACTACAGCAGAAGATTTTCGAAAAACACCAAATCTGGATATTTTCTTTATGTTACAGTATTTAGTTTAGTCGCAATACCCGTTTTCATATCTTGTAGGTATATACGTTTGAAAGTAACTTTATTTCCACACAAACTTTGTAAAGTTCAGTCAGTATCAGTAGTCTAAGATCCCAAGGTTTCCACTGTAGTTTTTTTTATTGATGATGGGTTTTTCCTTGACTATTTGTTTCATTAAGGGGCAAGTGTTTTAAAAACACTGAAGCTTGCACTTTTTTAGATGTTTACATTCATGTACCTGGAAAAATACCAACTCGAATACAAACTTTCACACCGCTTTTCACACTGTTAAGGGCTTAAGTATTTTAAAACCTTTTTTTTTTATTTAATTAATAATGGTGTTGATACCGAGTTTCATGTATCTAACTTGTTCAGTCATAATTCTTATTTATAGGTAAACTGCAACCTTAATACCAATAATGTCCACATTTCTCACATCGAAAATGACCAAATTCCCACACAAACTTCTACCCCCATTTTACCCCCTTTTACGAAATTGACGTTTTTTTTCATTTATTTCGTAAACTACGACGTTCACTATTCTCATTTTAAAAATGGCCAGACTCTCTGTTATTTTACCAGTTTTTCAAAACCGCCCAACGCCTTTTTAGGGTTCCGTAGCAAAAATGGCAAAAACTCTCTTATAGTTTCGTCATGTCCGTCCGTCCGTCCTTATGTCACACGCATTATACTCGAAAACTACAGAGGTACATTGATGAAATTTGGAGTAGGAATAGGTGTCTTGTAGAAGCCGCTACTTAGTTTGGTAGTGAGATAACAAAAATAAATATTTCTAGGTTGGGCACCCCTTACAACATGTGAAAGTAGATGAAAAAAAATCGCTTCTACCGCCAAATTACCACCGCAATTTACAGGGATAGTTTTTCCATAATCTCCGAAAGCAATTTAGTAGCCCTTACACCTATTTATACGGTTCTTAATTAAAAAATAACCGTACTCGCTTATTTACTAAATTCGTTAGACGCTAAAATCGCAAGCAGTTTTTTTTTCTATTAAAAAACAGTAGCCGAATACTAATTTTCACATTTCTTACTTCAAAAATGACCAAAGTCCGAAACTTCTACCCCCCTTTTTACCAACTTTGGGGTAGTTTTTCCTAAATCGCCGAAAGTAACATTTTTTTCTTTCTCCCTTTCACGTTTCTCCCTTCAAAACTCTGATACCAACTTCTACCGCCAATTTACCCCTAAGTTTTTCCAACATCGCTAAAAGCCATATATTTAATTTATACGTATACATTTTCCCCACAAATTTTCCACATTTCTCACTTCAAACATATATACCAACCACACAATTTTCTAACCCCCCCATTTTACCACCTCAGAGGTAGTTTTTTCTGAATCGCCGAAAGTAATATTTTTTATATGTATATGCAACTCCTTTCCATCCCCCCAGGGGTTTAATTTTAGTAGTCGCTGAAATAAGTGTCTCATTATTTTAATTTTACAGCATTTCTACCAAGTTTCAAGTAAATTTGATCATAAAAATATTTGTTCCCATACATTTTTTTTATACAAACTTTACAACCCTTTTCCATTTTAGTTATCGCTAAAATATGTGTCTCATTAGGGTCCATATTGGCTCATATAAAATTGGTCTTTAGATTTTTTATACAAATAACGATTTGTGTCTATACTCATCATTTCTTCGAAAAATTTTGCTTATACTTTTTTGTTCATACTTTTTTAAGTCATAACATAACTATCGCAACTCATAATGCATTTTTTTAAGAACCTGTTACGTTTTGAGGATTGTTATAAATCTAACCCAACCTAACCTAATTTTATCTACACGTAAGATATTTAAGAAATTCTGAAAAGTTTACGTACCATGAATATTGGCGTTATAAGTTCAGATGAGTATAAGTTCCGATCATTAGTATTAAGAAATTATTATGAAGAGTATGAAGAGTGATCATTATGATGTAAAATGGTAGTTCCAATAATCGGAGTTCCAATTTTATATGAACTTTGGCGGACCTGTCTAATTATTTTCATTGAAAAGCATTTCTACCAAGTTTCACGTAAATTTGGCCACAAAAATACTTTTTCCCATACAAATTTTGCAACCCCCTTTCATCCCTCTAGGGGTTGTTTTTTAATATTTGCTAAAACATGTGTCTCATTATTTGTATTGCAGAGCATTTCCTTCAAGTTTCAAGTAAAATTGACCAAAAAAAATACCCACTCGAACTTTGCAACCCCATCCCATCCCCAAAGGGGTTGAGTTTTAGTCATCGCTGAAACATGTGTCTCATTGTTTTTATTGAAAAGCATTTCTACCAAGTTTTTAGTGAATTTGATCATAAAAATATTTTATCTATACAAATTTTGGCTTGAATTCTAGTTATTGCGAAAATACGTGTCTTATTATTTTCATTGCAAAGCATTTTTTTCAAGTAAAATTGACCATAAAAAGAATCCCCACACAAACTTTGCAACCCTTTTCCATCCCCCAAGTGGTTGAATTTTAGTAATCGCTGAAATACGTGGATCATTATTTTTATTGAAGAGCATTTCCACCAAGTTTTAAGTAAATTTGATCATAAAAATATTTTTTCTATACATACTTTGCAACGCCCTTTCATCCCTCTAAGGGTTGAATTTTAGTTATCGCTTAAATACGTGTCTCATTATTTTCATTGAAGAGCATTTCTACCAAGTTTCAAGTAAATTGGACCATAAAAATATTTTTTCCTATACAAACTTTGCAACCCCTTTTCATCCCTTTAGGGGTTGAATTTCGAAAAATCCCTTCTTAGTGGATCTTTACGTAACAAAAAGAAAGTACTGTCCAAGTTTCATATTTCTAGCATTTGTACTTATGGCTGGGCGATGACGAATCAGTCAGGACAAGCCTCTTTATATGTATATAGATAGATTAAAACCGGGGACGGCTTCGTCCGCTCCAGGGGGTTATTAAGACATAGCTATGCAGTTCAGTTTACGCCGAGAAAAAGGACAGTCTCTGTCATCTCTCTGTCCTTTACGCTCGCCGTAAAATGAACTGCATCGCCATCTCATAATAACCCCCCAGATATCAAGTCTAACATTCCCGACTTATATGTTTATATTATGGTTTCGCGTTGATTATAGAAATCATCTTCAACCTTCTACATAACCAACCTTTGACCTTAACCCCCTTACTAATAAACGTTGAGTAACGGTGGTATAGCTATACAATGTTTTGTCCTTATCTGTCAAATTCAAATGTCACAATGACAGATAAGGACAAAACATTGTATAGCTATACGACCGTTATTCAACGTTTATTAGTAAGGGGGTAAGTATTTTACTTTAAAACCAAGCAACGAAATGATGTTACTTCGAAACAGCATCGCTTTTGCAATAAACAAACACGTAAAATCAGTTAACATTCGCAACTGATGTTCTATTTGACACGAACATACTTACGTGTGTGCATTATTTTTGTTCTAAATTATTATTTTTACCTTACAACCACTAACAAAGCGTGCACCCTGCAAACGTCTTACTAACAGTAACTATCTAAGATACCATCTATTCCTTTTGACCGTTGTACGTTTGGTTATTTGTTGTTTTCAAACATTTTCCAATTACTCAAAGGTTAACTGGAAGAGATCCCTTAAAGGTATAAGTTCGCCTTTGTTCATACCTTTTGTCCTTCTGTCTATTTTGTTGTTTGTTATTTTCCCGTTTGTAGAATAAAGTATTTTACACACATACATACAAACGCTGCTGGCGTCTGTTTTATATATCGACTCAAAATGTATGGAGTTGACATAAGCTGTCGATAACATTTAGTCGATTTTCTAAAATCGCCAACTTAGTTTTATATACATCTTGGCAAGAACTAAAGTAGGCAATTGGCAGTTGCTACTTTGTACCTCGGAATATAGGTCATCCCAAATGAGGTAGCTATTAAATTTATTCCAGGAATAAAAACTTGTGTTCATTAGACATCTCTAGGTATTCCCGCTGCACTCGGAACAAAGCCGGCTCGGGGCAATCTTGAATTCTGAAGTTATTTTTTGCGTCTCTTGCCCGTGGAGCGGTGCGGATATTGTCTGAGCCGGGGCAGTGTTTCAGTTTAAAACAGTATGATGTGATGACAAAACAGGGCCTCTATTCAACACGGTAAAAACAATATAGTTTTTGATCAGTTATCTTATTTTTAACGTTTTGATAGCTCTTATTTCCTTGACAGTGATGGCGGCTGAGTATAAACAATGCCATAACAGATCAAAGACAATATGGTTTATACCAACTAGAATCTCGGCCCTGTTTTTAAGAACTGAAGTAACTAATGCTGCCCTCCTTAGAAAAAAGGGCGTATGTCTCGTAGAACCGCGTATGTATTAGTGACCTTATTCCTTAAGATGGAGGGTTTAATTTACTTTGACTATCAAATTGCATATGCGTCCTTTTTATTTAGGAGGGCAGAATGTGACTTCTTTTTCGCATTAATTGCTTCACAATTATTCTGCTTATTGTAGCTAAGCGAACTACTGCGAATAATCCATTATACCTTTGTTATTTAACGATAGTTTATTAAAGATATGGGATATTTTGAAAAGTACGGATGCAAAACGAAAAAGGAAAAATGTTTTAAAAGTTATTTCATGTGTTTAGGACGTTTAAACCAAATATTATAATTACAAACGAATAAGACGTCTTTTACCAATTAGAAAATATAGAAAGAGGCTAATCTTCGTACTCTTTTTTGGTTGTATACTGCGCTGCCCTGAATGCTCTTAGCTAAAGAAAGGTCGCTTTGAATAGCGACCGCTCGCCTTGGCTACACTTATTAAAATGCAATAGAAATTCCTTCACAATCTGCACTTTATTAAAACCTAGTTCAGTATGTGACAATGACGTCCAAGACCAAAAAAGAAGATCATAAATGGACTTTAGTGCATTATTAATATCTTTTTACTATCACATTAGCTTTCGCCTGCGACTTCGTCCGCGTAGTTTTCGATTATCGTTATTCCTTTGGGAACTTTTAGTTTTTCCAGGATAAAAAATATTATAAAGAGGAAAGATTTGTATTTTTGTGTGTGTGTATGTTTGTAACGAATAAACTCAAAAACTACTGGACCGATTTCAAAAATTCTTTCACCATTCGGATGTTACATAAACCCTGAGTAACATAAGCTATGTTTTACTTTTTTGCGCGTACGGAGTCGCGGGCAACAGCTAGTTTATAATATTAGTAAACATACTAATATCAACACGGTTAACTCAGATCACTTGTGAATCTTGACGGCTTAAAAAAAGGCTTAATACCAAGTCTATATTCGACTCAGTAAAATAATATTGCCTTTGACATGTTATGGTATTGTTTTTAACTCAGTCGCCATTACTGTCAAGTAAATACGAGCTATCGCATTGTTTTATAACTCGGCTGCAATCATTGTCAAGTTAATAAGAGTTATCATAACGCGGACAACACCACAACATGTCAAAAGCATTATTGTTTTACCCAGTAGAATACAATTGATCAGTTACAGTGATGCTGTCAGTACTTCCATTACATTTCTCTTTGAAAGCTTTACTAATGACTTAACTAAGCAATATCAATAAACAGACAAACAGGAAACTGAACGGAGCTCAACAGCGGTAGTAACCAGGAAAATCATTACCATCAACATCAACACAACCAATCATTAAGGATCATTATGAGCACGATTTATCAGTTCAGTGGTAGATTGACAACCTAATCCCCAGATTTTCCCCGTCATCAAACAGCGACCATTTGTTATATTGTCAGTGGAGAACTTCTTTAATTTTTCTAGCCAAAAGGCTAATTTCCGATTCGCAAACGATATTCGAACTAGGGCATAAAAATTTGAAGCTAAAATGGCGCTTCGGTATTATACATTTAACGATCAAACTTTCCAAAGGCGATAAACAGCGAGCCTTCAGCAATATCTCCAATCGTAAACCTGGCTTATGCCACATAATCCAAAGAAGGCTTTCGTCTAATTGCACCAAACACTACTCCTATAAAGACTAAGGGAGCGGATTGAAAATAATGCGTTTTACATTTTCGCAACGCCGGTATCAGTGACATAAAGCGGCTTGTAATTTATTCTATTGCTGAAAGGGTCGCTCGGGTGGGAATTACCCAAGGTGGGTGCTAAAGGGTTAAGCCGAGTGTACGCCGACGCCGGCAACTTTGTTAATTTATGCGCTTAAAAATGTCAACTGTGAGTTATGACGGCAAAACAAATTTCCTATGTATAAATGCTTTGGTGATTATCGCTCTATTCAATATTGGAATAGGCGTTGTTGATGTTTGTTGCAATGTTATGAAAAACAATATAGTTTAAAGCAATGTCTTAGCCAATATTGAATTGAAAATCAGACGCGTCTTTGTAACCTATTTAATTAAGGCATTAAATGTTTCAGAAGTTAGTTCTTTTAATTAGATTGTATTGATTAGATTTTATCAATAGCGGATTTATTTTATGCCTTTATCTACGAACTCTTAAACGCATGATGTGCGATGCATTGTACGTAATAAATAATTCAAACACCTATTTTTTTTTGTATTGTAAAACATTTAAACCATACTGTTAAGGGTTAATTATTTCCGCTTTTTCATCACGTAATTTTTGTACTATCGGGCTGTGAGTGCTTTTGAAACTATAGTAACCGGAGGCTTTTGAGGCAATGAGAGCATTTAAGTGGGCTTATCCCTAATGAATAGCATAACAAGGGCAATTGAAGATTTAACAATGTGTTCAATTATTTTAGTAATAACATTACAAATTAGTCTATTTTAGCTCTCACTCCCTCAGTAAATAGATATGCACAATATTCTCAAATACAAAGGATAAAATCCGGCTTACTTTTAGGTTATTTTCATCATGTTTATAATGAAGTCTTGCTACGCTATGCAAGTAATTTTGTTTATTTTTATTTATTATACATTCATGAAAACTATCGGCTTCATACTACACCAATTGGTATTATATGTCACCTTTGAAACCTAAGAATAAGCTTGCTAAGGTTATATACTCCAACCCAATATAAATCTTATCATTGGTTATTACAGCTTAAACTTAAAATTAATTTCATAGTGACTAATTTCCTTTTGCTTTTACCATGCGACATGCGAGAGCCTCACCTTATTCCGTGATTCACGCATTTCAAACTTGTAAGAGCTAAACAATTGAGGAGTGGTGGCGGAGATAAGGCGCGAATTGAAACAGGCTTGTGGGGGAGCGGGAGAAAATCGGCTCACTCATTATTTAAATATCCCGGCGTTAAGTATCACGTTTGCGTTAGTGGAGCGAGAAGCTATTGTTGCGTTGATTGAGTTGTTGAAACTTAGCGTAGTCGATATCAAAGATTAATGTCAAGGAGTCCGATGGGCTTCACACCAAATAAGTATTTATTTTTTATAAAATATTATTACAAATTGGTGTTTGTGACCCGAGTCTTCCGAGTTCTTCTTTCATACAAACCTTGTCCTAACACTAAATTACCAACACAACAAAATAAAAAGAGCCGGGTCGAGCCGTCTCAAGTGATGTAACATACTTGCGGAAAATTATTTTTATTTATAGAGATTGACCTTCTATTTACATACTGTTTTACCACAGTCATGCCCGTTCCCAACATTAAAACCGTGGAGGAATTAAGTTAATTTTACAAGCTTTTATTTAATGTGCAATGTATGTATGTACTGGTTAAATCTTGCAAGTTAAATTTGACCCACTTCCCGTGAACGGAATGGGCTGAAATTTGGACCACATATGTAAACCCGATGACAATGCAATCTTATGGTATCTAAGAGGTGATCTGATGATGGAGTCGGAAGGTGGAGACAGGATCTCCGTTATTTTTAACGTAGGCCGACCGTGTCAGGACTCAATAGTTTGGTCTTGATAAGCAGATAAACATTTTGCAAAAAAAAGTACAGTCGGCAACAAAAGCTTGTCCCAAACATGTTTTTTTTGACAGAAACTTATTACACATTTTAACCCTAAGTAACTAAATGTATCATCAGTTTGAATATTGGGAACGTGAATTTTAAGCAATAGACGATGGTTTACCGGCCGTGGTTTGACTAAATAACAACCTTATAATGTTATCTGCTAATCATAAGCCTGAATTAATTCCTGCAATATTTGGGTAATCTTTCAGAATGTTGAAACTTTGGGAGATTAAAAAAATAAACAAACTGGCGCCGAAATGAATACACATTTTTGCTCACATTTTAATCAAATCCTGGTTGCATCCATCGATTTTCTAGGACAATGCTGCCGTAGCACCAAAAAAGGCGGCTGACTGCAGTAATAGTATTAGCATTTTACATTTAATGTTGTTACTAATAGAGTATAGAATGCTTCAACTACTACATTACAGCTAGCTGCCTTCTTTAACCTTTACTGGAGAAGAAAGTCCTGCGGGGCTAGTATGGCTGCGTCTTTATCGCGTGTCAAATGTGGATAAAGCATCCGTCACTCTCGTACTTATTTACGTGTCAGAAGGTGACGGATGCCTTATCCAAACTTTGACATGCGATAAACGCACGATATTAGGGCCCCGGGTGTCTATTCTACTCAGTGAAAGCAAATTGCTTTTGTCATGTAATAGTTTTATAACAATCCAGTTTGTTGTTTTGAACTCTGCCGCCAGTACTGTCAAGTGTACAATACAAGTGTGGTACAAGTAAATGAAATATATTATTATTTATTTATTTTAATGGCGTCTACAAGTTATGTAATTTTGCCAATGTCAAGTGTATATAATAAGCAATTGTACGGTGAATCGTCGTTGTCGTCGGCGTCTTCCAGTCCCAGTCGGCACACCATTGAAGATGGCGGGTAGGGCATCCAAAATTACGGACATTTCAATTACGTAACCAGTTACGAATTTATTTATTTAAAATACGTAATTACGTAATTTATCTGATTGAATTTTTTAAGTAATATTTATGGACTTCGCCGTCCCCAGTTCTCCTTAAAATATTTCTTTAGACGACATTGAACTCCATTGTTTATTAGACAAAATTTATTTTCATTAAATACGAGTCGTGTTTATAGGTAGGTATGCTAACTATCCGAGCCAAACTATACACGGGGCGGGGAATAACCGCTACGCAGGGGTTCCTGTGCCTTTTCCTTGAGTAAGTTAGGTATTCTATGTATAATTTAACGTATTTTAGGGTAAAATTTGATGTAGGTATTTTCGTCACTTTTTCCAATAAACAAGTTAAGATACATACTTACGTAATTACGGAATTGTGGCTAGCAATAACGTAATTAGAAAAGGTCCGAAATCCATCCGTAATTACGGAATTGCGAAATTACGTAATTACGGAATGGAAGCCCTAATGGCGGGCATACACTTCAATGGCTTGGAGTGTTCTTGACCGCTTGCTCATTCAGAATCAACTTTTCACTGATATTTTATTTGATGCATATTCTTCGTCAGTGTTTGAGGTTACTTCACAAAGTTGCCCTGGCGAACCAAAATCAACGATAAAGTAATTTACAAAAAATGAAATAAATAGACAGATGTTTTCAAAATGACAGCTAGACAAGAACCCCATGAAAGATATCATAACGTTGGGGTCTATATCGGTTGATCTAAAATTTTTTGGGCTATTTTTGTTACGCATCATATTTTTTTGCATACCAACGTTCCGTCTAATGATTTAAATGTCGAAAATTGTGTGATCGAAATTGTTTTGCATAATATTGTTTGGACGAAAAATTGTTTAGTATAACATTTGTTTGGAATAACTTTTTTTTGTCGAATGATTTTTCGGTATAACGTTGACCGTGAGGCGAAGTCGACGGAGCTCCGCTTCGCAGAGCTCCTATTCCGCGTAGTTGTGGCGCTTCGCGCCTTGACACAATTCTAACCTAACCTAACCTATAGATTAGTTGAGACCTAGGTGTTTTGTACTGGGAGGGGCTTCGACCAAACAATATTATGGATTTAGCCTTTTAGTAATTAAAATTTTAGACAAAGCAATTAGACCAAAAGTGCTTTAGAACAAAAAATATGTATGCAAAATAATCTTCATGCTAAAAAAAATATGCCATTCAATATTATAGGAAACATTTTCGACCAAAAAATTTTAGCACAAAATTATAGGTCAGTCGAAGGGCACCCATGGAATTAGTAAGTACATCTGGAATGCTTACTTCCAAAATCGCGACATATAAAATTGAACTCAATATCTGAAGACAGAAGGCTGAGCCTAATGAGACTTACTTTGTCTTTGTTTGTCCCTCTTACACAATTGCCATGTTAAAAAGTTATGTTTTTCTTAGTACGAAATGTTAAGTAGGTAGAACATGTTAATTTTTAAAATTGTGAGGATTATCACAGTATATATATTTAAATTAGGCGCTAGGAATACATTAAAGTATTACATATTAAATTAATATTAAAGTTAACCCGCTTCAACCATTGCTCATCATGGTAATGGTAGGAGTTTATAAAATAAAACTAGCATCACTAATAAAACAAAATGGCGATTGGCGGTCACTTTAATAATCTCTCACTGTTGCAATGAGACCTATTTCGGCTTTTATGTGTTAATAAGTGATTTTCTTAAAAACAATGGTAAATACTAGTTGTGCTGTGAGTGGCTGCAATAAAGAATCATATCGAGGTTGTGGGATATCCTTTCACAGGCAAGTTTGTGAGATTTCTGTTAGTAGGTTGACCATGAGCAATCATTAATATCCTTATTGCTAGCGTAGCGAAGTTACCTAACAAAAACGATTTGATTTGAGACTGCCTGCGAATGTTAAAGTAAAAAAGAAATGGATTGAAGCGATTCCTGGGAAAGTAACTAACAACTCTGTTGTATGTAGTTTACATTTCAAACCTGAAGATTATATGACGGAAGCTAGAAAAAAAAAGATATCTGAGGCCCGTTTCACGAAGCTACAGGTTACAAATTACAAGCGGAATTCTCTTTCTAACTCCTTTTGCTAGAAGTTCCGCTTCTAATTTGTAACTTGTAGCTTCGTGAAACGGGCCACTGGAGTAGTTCCATCTATTTTTCCAGGTAATTACTCATTAAATATGTTGATTAATAAAAGCTTTAGGAGGACAGAAAAAATATTTAAAAAAGAACTAGTTTTTTAGATTTTGAGAAAAACTATGTCCGTACACCGGACATTGCCAAATATGCGGGATATTATTACATGCCCGCCGTGCCGGACAATGCCAAATTTTTACATAAAAAAGGGAGAAAATGTTAAAATACCTTTACTTAGATACATATAATATTTATGTTGTATATGAAACTATGAAAGCGTAATTGACAGTTGTGTGCGCGAACTTTGTAATACTTTTTTCCCTTTTTCCTTGGAGATAACTATGGTTATCTGGTACAGTTATCTGCGAAGAAAATCCGTTCCTTTGAGATAACCGGTTATCTCCAAGGATTGGTTTCGCCTCGCAGATAACTGTAAAAAAAACAGTTATCTGCGAGGCAAAACGAATCCTTGGAAATAACTGGCTATCTCTGAAGAAAAAAAATCTTCACAGATAACCAGTTACCTGACCATAGTTATCTCCAAGGAACAAGGGACTAAGTTTTAGTACGTTTCTTTCGGCTCGCGTTATCGGTGTAGTGTACCTTCCAGATGTACGTAAGTACTTACTAATTCCATGAGGGCACCCCATAACGTTGACAATACGATAACATGTCAAAAGCAAGTAGGTTTTACATAGTAGTATAGCGATAAGACTTGAAACAATGCTTCTTGTTGTGCGCTCGAGATTATCGTCTAAAGCCGTTAAAGGAGCGTAAAGGGAACTATAACTTATCAAGGCGTTATGCGTTAAAGTACGTACATTCTAAGCGTACTTTAGCGCGATATTCTTTTAACAAATACTTAAAGTATACGTGCAAAGGCTCCTGTTTTTTTTTGTGTAAGATTGTTAGGATCGTTTTATTTTGTTTCAAGCCGCAACAGAGACTACATTTTTCAATTAATTGACATTTGCTTTGACGTATGATATGGGCATCTCACTAGATCTGGGGCTCAATTCAATGTGGTAAAACAATATTTATTTAGACATGTTTATCAATATGGCCCTAAGGGTGAAATCACCAAAATTAATAAACTCGATGAAAGGCTGTCAAACTTTCATTGTTTTAATTGTCAGCTCAAATCGTTACCAGCTTGATTTCTTATGTCGCCAAATATTGTCCTCAGGCATAGCGCACCAGCTGGCAGGGCTGCCGAGTGGCGAATGGGGTGCGCTGGCGCGCCACTATCCCCCTCCCCTGCTGCCCGCGCACGCGCACTTTACCCCGCACGTGCTGCCGCCGGCCCATGCGCAGCCCCATGTGCCGCCTTCACATGATGCTGGTATGTCTTAAATCCTTTAATTTACCCTTGTTTTATCCTAATAGTCTTTGAATGTTATAAATCTTCGAGTCTAGTCTTAGTCTTTACCTATCTTACTTCCGAGAAACTTTTATCCGCAGTTTCATTTCGCTCATTCCCAAAATACCAGCATTTCTGAAATTACTTTTACATTTTTACCGGGTTCGAAATATTGGATGAAGATTATAAACAATACACAAATTTGAATGTTTACTCGTAGTTTTGGGATTCCGATATATTGAGAAAATAGTATTTTGGGAATGAGCGTTTCGTTTGTCCGAATTTTTATTTGTCCAAAAAATTTTTTTTTCTGAAACCGTTTAACTTTTCTGGAATGATATAAAACTAACATAAGTAACCTAACTTTCAGGTTCTGTAGATATATGTTGAAAGTGAAGTTGAACATTTTGAAAGTTTGTGTTCAGAGGTTTTTTTTAGGACAAATGAAAATTCAGCCTTACCCTTTAAATAAAATGACTGTTACACACGGATCCCTAGTATGTCAATGGAATGCTATAAATTTCCTTTACTCAGAACCCTGAAAATCAAAATCATTATATTAGATTAGATTAGATTATTTATTGCTCAATATAAAATTACGTTACAAATTGCACATGTCAAGTTATAAGATTTTACATTAAAGGTCGTCATAAATGAAAATACATATATGAAAGAAAAACAATATAGGGAAATTAACAAATTACAGAAGACGCATCCTATGTTCGGTCAACTACAGACTTCACGCTTGCAGATTCAAACTCAATTTATATACATATTTTTATAAATAACTTCGACAGCCGCTTGTGATATAAAGAAAACCATATTGTGTCAGTATTGACAGAGTTATCTGTTTCAGACGCAACATCAGACAACCCGACGACGATGCACGCACACAGCACGACGAGCCCGGCCACGTCTCGCCCCGGCTCCCCTCAGAGCGACATCTCCGTCACAGCTTCCAGCAGCCCCCCGCCCGACGACCGTCCAGGAGCCTTCACCTCCGTCACCAGAACCAGGAAGCCTCTCCAACCCCTCCCCGCTGCACACTCCAGCCTCTTCCACAGCGCTCTCGCCGCACAACTCTTCCTCAACTCCCCACTCCTACCAACTCCACCAGCATGGCTGTACTCCCAACTCTACAGCGGCTACGACTGGTGGCTTCGACCACCGCCCGCTCAAGAAGATTCCAACTCCAGCCCCGATAGAGAAGAAGAAGCAAACTCTACCCCTTCCAGCGCTGGAAAGAAAAGACCAGCGTCGCCTGAGTGGCCCGATCAAGGAGTCAGAACGCGTAGCAAAGCGTTGACCACCTCTGAGAGAAGACCCGTCGACGTGTGGCGTCCTTATTAGAGTTTATTCGCGGAAAATACAGGACATCAGAGTTCGGCTCGAGTACCGTCCGGAGTGATAAGTGTTTGGTTTGAACAATGTGGGTGTGGAGGACTGTAACAGTGGTTTAATATAGTCATTAATGTCGATAGAAGGTGTTCTACGTTAGATAAATGAATGTGAACTTCAATTGTAATATTTAACGAAATTGTTGACTGTATTATAAGATAATGCAAAAATATGTAAATAAAGTTATTGAAATTTTAATTGTTTACTTAATTAAAGTGGATGATTGAGTTTTTAATGAATTACTGCAGTTAATTTTGAGGGCGCGCTGCCTGACTGGGATAACGTTTTGCATCGGATCCATTATTATCAAAACCACAACGAGAATGCGACGCATATGAATACATCTGTCGGGTCGGATTACACATTATATCCAAAAAGGACTGATAAAATTGTAGTTTCGGTAGGTATGAAACGCATTTTTTTTATTAAAGCGCATGCGGTTTGATTTAAGCTGCAAGGTTAAATAAATACGAATAAAAATGGTTTATGTGGTTTTATTAGATTAATCTAAGTTTCAAATTGATTCGTAAACACTGATTTTACATATTTACATTTTTTTAACGAAAGTAATTAAGATTACAGTCACTTAAAGACAAATTTAGTTACAACTTGAGAAAAGGGTTCTTTGAGATTTTCATTTCAAATGAAGAAACATCTTTCATTTGTTTTAATATGGGAATAAATACTTTTTTTACTAACAACTCATTAACAAAAATCGACGTTACTCGGGTCTATCAACTTTTTGATGTTGTTATTCTGTTCCGTTCCGTAAGCCAGGAGACACCAGTGAAAGAGTTTCTTAGATTTTTTTTATAATAATGTACTTTTTGCACACTTAGGAGGAAACCGACAAAAGAATAGGTTTGTAATTGCTAATAAAACTTTTTAGTGGATTTATATCCTTTGAAATCATAGTTTTAAGGAGTTACCCAAGAGACGGGTCCATTGCAACGAGGTACAACAAAAAGTTTACTGACCCACTTCGTTATCTTCGTATATTCGTTATATGTACGTAATGCTTCGGTGGTAGACATTTTGGATTAGTGTTCGTGCCATGACGAAGCTAATCCGAAATGGATCTACCATTATACATATTCATGTGTTTAGGGCATCAAACCGTCACCAGTATCCCCTGGCCAAAGCGTGGTATTCCCGCAGAAGGCTGTCTTTGTTTCCTTAATGACACTGTTTATGAATCCGCAGGGTCATTCTGAGAATCCGTATTCTTTCTGTCGACAAATTTCATGAGAGTCATGACGCCACAATACGTTTCTGCGGCAGTGCTCATGATTTCTTCTTTGGGGAGCAGGAATCTGTGTTTCTTGCCTCGCAGCTCCAACATGTACGAGTACGGAATGTTGGCGATGGCATAACTCCAGTCTATGCTGGTGCCAGCTGCATAGTACATGAGGTCTTTAGTGCTGCCCACTTTGTATGTGTGACCACTCGATGCGTAAATCGCCTAGAAAAATACAAAATAAAATTGAACGGGAGCGTAAGGTTGTTATCTTATCTTACTCATAATTATAAATGCGAAAGTTTGGATTTTTGTAACTCAATCACGCCAGAGCGGTTGAATGGATCTACATGAAAAGCACAGAGATAGATTATAGTCTGGAAAAGCATCTAGGCTACTTTTTATGCCAGAAAAATGTTCGGTTGCCGAGGCAAGAGTGATAAAAGACCAACGCGGACGGAATCGCGGGTAACAACTAGTTTTTAATACAAATTGTAGTTGCTGAGTACGTAGCCTTCTGACTCGTCCATTAAGAAAGAGGCGCACATCCGCACACAATATTTTACTAATCGAACTAATAGACATGTTTAATTTCCGGCACCGGAAATCCGGATTTCTACCACCTTTAACCTACCGCCAAACAGCTGTGTTCGTGTTGTTGTGTTCGGGGTAGGGATAAGAGAACTGGTAAAGTTATTAGCATAGAGGTATTTCATCTCAGTCCTCAGGGTTGGCAACGCATTTGTAGTCTTAGAGTTGCACTATTAGGATTATAGTCATTTGAAACTGTCTAGGTGTCTCAGATCCCACTGACCATCAGTAGGTAGCCTGTCTGCTCTAGTGCCTTCTCGTTTACATAAAAATCCCTAGCAACAAGAAGAAGGAGTAAGTAACATACTTTAGACATAGCTGTGCCCCCTTCAAGCAGTTCCACATAATCTGGGCAGGGGTCGCTGGTGTAGCCCCATGGGAATATTACAACTTCCCCGTAACTGTGGAACGAGAGGAACACCTTGAACTCTGTGTTACTTTCCAGGATCGCCT
Source organism: Acleris literana (assembly GCA_946894065.1). Lineage (NCBI taxonomy): Eukaryota > Metazoa > Arthropoda > Insecta > Lepidoptera > Tortricidae > Acleris > Acleris literana. The sequence continues at coordinate 12,360,345 of OX335684.1, read as the reverse complement.
GCTGGGAAATCAAAAGAACATTCTAAGAATAGTGTTGTCAAACATTTTACTTTTTGGGATAGCTTTTGCTGCCGAATGCTTTTGCTACTTCTCTTTTGCAAAGTCATTGTCTGCTTATCAAGACCAAACCAACTAAAGTATACCAGAGATCCTGTCGTCATCGGTTCACAATTCACTTGTAAATTTAAAAAGGATAACTTCATCAGTGCTAGTTAAATAAAAGCTTGTAAGGACACACTAGAAACACTTAAAAATTTAGATGCAATAGCTATAGGCTTAATTGAGTGCAGAGGGTCCTGCATTGCGCTAACTAGCGTTTCTATTCGATTCGTTTTTGAACCAATCTCGTCACTGGTAGATGAAGTGATACATCAGTGACGCGATTGGTTTAAAAATGAAACGAATGGAAATGTTAGTTAGCGCAATGCATCTTGGCAGGGTCCTCAGGGGTAAGCACAAGGTGCGTGGATAGGGCAAGAGAGTGTACCTCACCACCTCAACTCATGAAAACTCACATAAACCGAAGCGAAGCCAGGAAAAGTCACTAGTAAAAGGATAAAATTATGAAGTTTTAATGAATGCATGGGGTTGTGGGTCTGTAATGTAACTTACCTTTAATGCTAACGTTTCTGGCTCCGAAAAAGGTTTCGGTCCTCGATAGAAAATACTGCCCGGGTCTTCTGACGACCCTTCTTCTCCTTTCTCGCCCCAACCATAGCTAAAGCAATAAAGACTACTTCAGCATTTTTACCAGTGACGTGAGGTCAAGGACAATAAAATTGTTAAGACAGCTCAGAACCTTGTCACAGAAAATCACTGATTATTTTTGTCGTTTCTTCTTCCCGATTTGTAATGATTACATTACTATGACAAGGTTTAAACAATTAATGTATTTGATAACTAGACTTAAGACTTTTGGTGGCATATCGTAGTTCTAGAATCCAATGGAGTTGCTGTTTCCTGATTATTATAATCATGCCACCTTCATTTTGACCTTCAGTGTTGTCATAATAATATTTCAAAATGCATTCATTCGTTAAATCGCTAAACGAGTTTAAATGAATTTTGGCAAAGAGATGATATGATAATATCTCCGCTGTGAAAGCATTACAAACAAATTTTCAAATGTTAATAGGTATGGGTAAACTGAACTAAAAATGTATTTATTTTATTTTGAAATATGACAATATTGAAGGCCAAAATCAACGTGTTATGTTTATAATAATTAGAAAATAGCGACTCCATAGATTCTAAAACTACTATTTGCCACCAAAAGTAGTAACCTTACGAGGGGTGATCCATAAGTTTTGATAATCGGTATTAAAAATGGGAGATATGTAAATCGTTATATTTTAATTGGAATGAGCACACTTTCTATATTTCCGAACACTTATTAACGTCATTCAGTTGTTTTATTTTACCACTATAAAAATAATTTTACTTTTGGAGGTCAAAATGGCCATATTTTGTACCTTCACTATGTCATCACCAGCTTGTGATTTTTAAGTAGTTGTTTTTGAACATTAGTGAATGAGAAGTAGTAGTCGAAAGTTAGGGCTAAATAACGAGGCGAGCGGTTATCAGTTCTGATTTTTGGTCGACGAGCAGCACCCTTATCAATTAGAAGGCTCTGAAGCACAATTCCTGCCGAAAATTCGTATTTATTTTTCTTCAGCTTATTTTTATTACTTTGCTATAATTAGGATAGAATAATGTTATATAACTCTCCTAGATTATTTGAACTCAATTGCTAAAAACTAATGTCGCAGTATTTATTTGTAGGCCTCAATAATCCTAGAAAAGGCCGAAAAAACCACCCTAAATTTTGGTGACAGAGCTGGAGATAAAAAAATCCACTGCAATGATAACTTATTTATCCTTTAAATCATAATAATAAATCAAGGTTTCATTTTCAATAATAATATTTTTTATTAGTGTACCAGAACTTTTTCCACACAGTTCCAAATTATTACAAAACTAACTCTTATTTTTGCCGTCTTGTAAAATTGTTAATATAGATGTTTTTTGTTTAGCTATCACAGGAAAACAAATGAATAATGTATACATTTTTTTTCTCTAATTTAAGTTTCATTAGTGTCATTGTATAGTCCACATTAAAAGAATATCATTATGTAGATGGTTCTTACTGATTCTCAAAACTTATGGATCACCCCTCGTATTGAAAACACGAAAGTCACTAAAATTTACCTGAAGTTCCTGTTGAGATCCACACCCACACATTCCCCGTAGCGCGATCTGTTCTTGCGCCACATGCGATCAGATGTGTGGGTGTATTCATATCCATCCGGATTTAGCACTGGAAGTATATACCTGAAAAATTATGCACATTAAAGCTGAACAATCTAAAAAGGAACGAAGTAAAGACGATTAAACGTAGGATAACCCAATAAGTCAGCATGCTTGTATTGTATAATAATGACAGCAAAATGTCCTTTTTGTGGACCAAAAAAAGGACATATTGCTGGGACGCACCGCTGCTGCAGCGACTCGTGCGCCTACACGCGCCACCAGCTGCTCCAGCGCGCAGGCTTTGATTGTTATGTTGTCTCGTGTATTATTAACCCTAATATTATTATTAAGACGCTGTATTTACTAACTCTATGAATGTAAAGTCTGAAAATAAAGTTATTTATTTGATTTTGGCTGTTTGGACACAGGATTTAATTTAATTGCAAGCGAACACCCGCAACTTTATAGGTAGGTACGCATAGAATTAAATTCTCGCTATCCTACTATTTCTTCCTGATGCGAGTAGGATCCTTTTTAACAGACTTCATAAAGGTGGAGGTTTCTATGTTCGGCTGTATATTATATGTTTTTTTTAACCGACTTCAAAAAAAGGAGGAGGTTCTCAATTCGTCTGAATTTTTTTTTATTTTTTTTTTATTGTTTGTTACCTCAGAACTTTCGACTGGGTGAACCGATTTTGAAGATTCTTTTTTTATTTGAAAGCTGGTGCTTCCAGATTGGTCCGATTTTTATCAAAATGAAGATCTGATGGTGGAATCTATGAGGAATCGACGGAACTCTTAAAAATTTATAGGCACACCTATAGCGATTTTGGTATTTTTCATTGTAACTCGTGTATTTGGTCTTGGAAAGCACTATTTGGTGAAGTGGAACTAATGATGAAGACCACAAATGGCCACCGGAACTCCTAAATGGTATATATTTCGAGGGTGGCGACAAGGTATTTCGATTAAGATAGTTGAGCGACTATGACGAAGCATATTTAGGTTTAAATATATGAATATGACTTTCCCACGGCGTTGCTTGCGGCGAGATTGAAATGTTCTATTGTTTCTTGAGAAATGGGAGAATAACAGCATAATTATGATCACTAAAAAGTATAAAATAAAAAAAAAGTTTAAAAAAACAAAAGCCCGCCTTCAAAAAGCAAAAAATAACTTCTTTAAAATGGTAGGTAAATAGGTCAGTCCAACTGAAGTCCGCGTCCAACAATATTTTAACCAAAAGCAGACTTCAGTTGGACTGACCTATTTACCTACCATTTTAAAGAAGTTATTTTTTGCTTTTTGAAGGCGGGTTTTTGTTTTTTTAAACTTTTTTTTTATTATGTACGTTTACCGATTTTTCAGACAATTGGGAACCGATTTTGAAAAATCATGCTTTTGTAAAATAGGGTATACTCCCGGTGTGGTCCCATTGTCACAAAGTCGGTGATTAATATCCGTGAGGAATCAAGGGAGCTGCTCACGGGAGATGCTCGTGGGCCAAGATGCAAACGCTACTAAAGTTTTTGTTTCCCACTGCTCAACATGTATTGTTGTTGTTGACCACGTGGTAACGAAAATATATGGGATGGCAGTCTCGTAACGCACGAGACTGCCATCCCATATATTTCGAGTTGTCCGGATAGAAATGTTGGCAGCTTTTACGTCTTGGCTCGGGTTGGGTGCCCTTCGACTGACCTAAAATTTAATGTGCTAAAATTCTTTGGTCGTTTTTTTTTTCTATAATATTGAATGGCATACTTCTGTTTTAGCATAAAGATTTTCTTGCATACATATTTTTTGTTCTAAAGCGCTTTTGATCTTAAATTGTTCTGTATAAAATTTTAATTACTTAAAGGCTAAATCCAAACAACAAACAATTTTTCGACCAAACAATATTATGCAAAACAATTTCGATCAAACAATTTTCGACATTTAAATCAATAGACGAAACGTTGGTATGCAAAAAACTATATGACGAAACAAAAATAAGCCAAACAATTTTAGACCAACTGATATACCCGGGTCGGGATACGAGTATATAGTGGGCAAACTTTTGAGAAATGCTCTCGTACCAGTCCTTGCCCGCGACGCAGGCGGGCTGCTTGTGGAAGGTGCGCACGATGTTGTCCGCGATGTAGGTGACTACGGCGGTGCTGATCCACTCGCGGGGGTGGATGGCGCCGTCCAACCACACGCCGTCGTTGTCAGGGTTGCCATCGGAGATCTTAAGGACCTGGAGACAAGGTTTATTCTGAGTCAAAAGTTTATCAAGATATCGATGATGAAGAAGCAATACCCATAGTTCGTTCGTTCAAATAGTTTGCACGCTTTGATGTGCCGCTAAAATTACTACAAAGATGCCGCGGCGCGCACAAAGCGATGTCTGCGACTTCAATTGCACACTATTTGAAGGAACGAACTGAACATTCAGTTGCAGAAATAATCGTACCTACATTTAGGAAGACAATGGAGTTATTTGGGTACGAAACCCAAGTTAAAATCTAAGTTGTAACTTTTGATTCAAAGAATCTAATGAAACTATAATATTTATATTTTTGTGCTTTTATAGTAATTTGGAAACAGAAAAAAAAATGATTTTCGGAGCATGCTATTTTTTGCTGTAACTATGCTCTACTTTATCTTCTTAAAGGAATAAATAGATCGAATATTTTCTACACTCTTTAAATATACCTACTTTGTCGCTAACATACTCCGTTAGCCGTCAAAATATACATGGCTAAACCGCTGTTCTGATTTCGATGAAATTTTGTATACAGATAGCTTTAGTCCCGGGCCATAGTAGGATACTTTTAATCTCGGAAAATTGACTAGTTCCCGTGTGAACAGCGATAAACGACTTCTACACGGACGATTCGAGGGAAACGACTAGTAATATAAGACATGCGAAAGTAATTCTGTTGGTTTCTTGAACCTCTTTCCGTCGAAATGGTTTTAAAAGATAATGGAAAGGAGGTAACTAGAACACCGAGGAAGGACATAGCGTCGGTGATACTGCAATACCGCGTAACTAACAAATTCAGTAAGTTGCAAAATGTACCTTATACTGACTTAATTGATAAGGTGTATTTTGCATTTGTTAGGGACCGACGATAGGATACTTAAAACAACAGATGGGTGATTCCATGGGCGTTTCAACAGCCTTCAGTCCGCTGTCCTAAGTATTTACCGCTATGTTGAGGGTAGAGAGAGCACAAAGAGCGGTTCTAAAGGCAATGCATAGGAAATCCCGGCGATACTCAACCCACCTACTATATACGGAGGCACGTGTTCTTACTGTCCGACAGTTATACATACAACGAGTTATGTTGTTGATGCACCGAAAAACGAAAACGAAAAAGAATTACTCTGCTCTGCTACAAAAGAGGATTTTTCGTGTACCACAACCCTCAACAAGAACGGTGTTTGGAAGACAATCCCCAGCAGCCCTCCATCCCCGTATATATAACCGAATCACGAAACTTCGCGACATACAAAATAGTACAGTAAGAAAAATGCAAATCTCAGTCAAAAATATGCTACTTACGCGCTCTTACAGAGAAACAGAAGATATTATACTAAAGTAATAATGTAATAATTTAAACAATCTCACACACGCACACACACATTCACTCACTCTCTCTCACACAGACACACACACACACACACACACACACACACACACACACACACACACACACTCACACACACACACACACACACACATTTATCTTTATTGTATGCTAATAAGTTAACTGAAACATGTACCTATTGTTCACGATACCTGTAATTGTTACTAGACCTAATGGGTAATATATCTCCGGCCCCCACGATACAGGCCTGACCTAGTGTGGGGACCAGTGTTAAACAATGCGATGTAAACTGGTAAATAAATAAATAAATAAAAAATATAAATAAAATTTAAGAAATAGGCGATAATATACTCAAAATTCGATAAATTCTGGCAAGAATTACGATAACAGTATAGTTCTATGTGAATGTTAGCTGCTTGGTGTAGCTCATTCTTTCAATATTTATGACAGCGGACTGACGGCGGTTGAAACGCCCGTGGAATCACCCAGATATTATTTATACAGTTTGTGCCTTTACCTTTATATCTCTACCTTCGCAGGATTTCCCGATGACAATATTACTACACAAGTAAGGGTAGTCGGCAGCCAGTCGGTCCATGAAAGCATATATAGCGTCTAGACGATAGTAGTTCTTCCAATCCATGCGTGAGGATCCTGTCGCTAAACAAAACTATTGGTAAATCACTGGACGGACGCAGTCTTTTGATATAGGAGTAGCGTCAACAGAACAGTGATTCTGAACCAAAAAAACCACGTCGCGGATGTATACGAGTATTAGACGCGATTGTCAACAAATTGTACACGTTTAAACACACTCGTACGGAGACAACAAATGCTGCCTGTTCCAGAGATACTGTTCAAATGATTGTCATGCAATGGAAACCACCTTTTAAATACTCATGGAACAGTCAGAAATCAAGTACCTTATCACTTGCGACCTATTAGGTGAGTAGCTTTCCGGATAGTCCTTTTGTCAATGGTGCAGTCATTACCTAATCACTTTTCTAATTCTTATAATGCATAAAGCCTATTATTACCCCTTATCGGAAAGAAACCAGAGTAATTGCATTGATTTCAAACAAAGACTCACAATTTGCATAAATAACTCTAAGGTATTATTTACGGTGTCCCCTGGTTTCACCGACACTCAGTTCAGAGAACGTATCACTTCGCAGAATTTTCGTTTCATAGAAAGCTATTTTCTGCTGAACCCGTGTCGATTTCGGGTTATCTTAAATAGATTCGACTTGTAATCATTACAAGATAACCTGACATGAACACGGGTTCAGTAGAAAATAGTATTCTAAAGGAAACGAAAATTCTGCGAAGCGATACGTTTTACGAAATGAGTGTCACAAGGGTGAACCATTATTTAAAGTATGATAGCATCTTAAAGGTCGTTAGGGTTTATTTCGAAAGATGCGCAAGGATCCCTTCTCGCTTCTTGTTTTTTTTACATTTTATATTCGCATCAAGTGGAAAAGCATCTTAAGGCCTGTTGAGTACCAGTCGGCCTCATAATTAGCTGCTCAGTTTTTACTTTGTTGGTTTTACGCAATTGACAGATTAGTGCAACATTTTATACATGACGTTAAGTGGCAAGGTAAGTGTGCAGACACTTATAATGCTGACCGTATCTACGTCAAAAACCGTTGTACTTTACTGTAATAACTCAAAAACTAACTCCATATACAGATTGAAGCTGGTTAATAATTATTATAAATTCTTGTGTCCTAAAATTTTTGGATTCAAACGTTTTGCAAAGTAGAGAAACATAATTATAGTTATTTTCTCTCTCTATTTGGTCTATCAACCAAGGCGTATGTCATTGGTGCGAGAGTTGTATGGTACGAGCAAACAAGCATACAATTAAAGGACACGATAAAGAGGGCTCTGAGACGCATGCATATTTTAGCATCACCCATCTCACACAAATTTGGATTGCTGTTTTGAGAAAGTAGTCTTGAGATTTCAAATGTCTATGGGTCTCAGATCCCACTTACCATCAGGTGGCCTGAGTGCTCAAGAGCCTTCTCCTTGCCATAAAAAAAAAAGAAAAAAATTACCTAGTCCCCAATTAAACTCTCGGCTTGTACTATGGGTACTAGACAAGGATATTAGTACTTGCATAGAGAAATAAATAATTAAATACATAGAAAACGTCAAAAAAAAAACTCGCGTTCATCACACCATATTTTGTTCCATACCGGGACTCGAACCCGGGACCGCTAGCTCCGTAGGCAGGGCCACTACCTAGGCAAACGTGTCGTCATCACCATCATCCTTATTCCGGATCACAAGTATGCCAACTAGCCTTGAAATAAAATTAAATAAATAAATATCAGTGGACAACATGTTAACCAAATGCTGTTCGATGATGAAGAAGCAATACCTCGTACCTAATACATTAAGTTAAGTACCTATGTACATTAAGTTACAGAACTAAAAAAAACTGAATATGTTATTATTGTAATTAGGATTATATTTTTTAGGAAAAAGGAATGTAGTAACATTTTTAAATATTCATAATACAGATAAACTTTTTTCTAATTTATTTTAGAATAAGTTTTTGTTAGAACTTTAACAAAACTGTTTTATCAATATGATAATTATGTAATTTGGATAACTTAATAGCTAATATATTTAATTACGGAACGAGCAGTTCGGCTCATTACCAAATGACGTTGCATTTCGTCGGTAACTAAATTAAATACCTAAGGTGCAAAATTAACCTTAGCAAGTAAGTCAGTGAGGTAAATTTTGCAACTTATCGAATTTAATAGTTAAGCGATATTGCAGTATCACCAAGGATTTCTCACCTGTGCTACGTCGCCTAGAACTGCTCCCGCTGTCGGCGCTGATGCACCTGATCGATACGCCTTGCTCCTTTTCTTTCATAGCTTCTATGTCCCGTATGGCAACGGAGAAAGGGACTTCTCTCTCGTGCAGCATCCCGGCCACCTGGGCGGCCCTACGCCCCTCCACAAATATATCCATCGAGCTCTTTTCTTCTTTCCATATATTAATCGCTAGAAATACCAAAATTCATGTTATATAGTGCTTAGGAAGGGCGTATGTCTCATAGAACCGCGAATGTATTAGTGACCTTATTTATTAAGATAAGGGGTTGAATTTACTTTGACTATGAAATTGCGCATGAGTCCTTTTTATTTAGGAGGGCAGTATAGTTAAGTATACTCTTTTTTAGGCTCCCGTACCTTAAAAGGAGAAAAACGGAACTGTTTAAGGATCACTCGCGTGTCAGCCAGTTTGCTATAAGGCGTTTGTTAATAACGATAATCGAACGACGGAGTCGCGGACAGAAGCTAGTAGATATATATGTCTCTGAATTTGCTACTTGTATTACCTATGTTCTATCCTTTTACCTTTTAGTCTTTCTGTCAAAATGTTTCATTATATTTGTTGTATTGTTTTATGTGAAAAAGGAGGAAGATGAGCAAGCGAGCTACCTGATGGTAAGTGATCATAGCGACCCATAAACACCCGCTACACCAGAGGAATCTCAAGTGCGCTGCCGGCCTTTGAGAAAAGAGTAAGCTCGTTTTTTGAAGGCCCAAAAGTCGTATTGGTCAGGAAATACAGACACCAAGAGCAGATTCTACATGGATAAGGTGCGTGGCAAGAAGACCCTTGAAAAACGCACGGTAGTGGACTTCCAACTATCAAGAAGGTGTTGATGATATGATAGTTTGGTACGAGTTGTACGATGGTGGAATCCAGCGGTTCTCCCAGTGATAAATGCGGTAAAAGACACAGAGGGAAGCATACCTACATCCCTCCGCATGGCTAGTGGATCCAGATTTTTGAGAAGCCCCGTCGTTCCTATCGTCCGCATAAAAATGAAGGTTGCTATTTTGCAACAAATCATTGATGTGCAGAAGAAACAAAGTGGGGGATAGAACACAGCCTTGTGGGACACCAGCATTCACAGGTTTAAAGTCAGAGCGGACACCATCGACTACGACAGTTATGCTCCGCTCGGCCAGGAAGCTAGGTAACCCATTTCCACAATTTTCGAGGAAGCCCGTATGAATCGAGCTTTGAAAGAAGCGACCTGTGCCAAACCCGATCGACGGCTTTCGCTATATCCAGTCCTACTGCCAGGGCCTCTCCCTTGCTCTCAATCGCCTGTGCCCAGCGATGAGTTAGGAAGACAAAAAGATCACCAGCCGAACGACCTCGACGAATGCCGTACTGTCGGTCACTAAATTGTGTTGCAGTGTATTTCCGTCAAATAAATGTTGTGACTTTGTTTCAACTTATAAGGGTAAATATAAAAGAAGTTCGTTCCAGTTAACTTAATTAACTTTTGCACCCCGAAAATCTTACAATACCGCCGTGATATATCTAAGGTCTGTTCATTCTTACTTGTCTTATATAAAACAGCTCTTTCATCGTAAACATCGAAACTGAGTAAACATTTTAGGCATCACTTGGCCAATGTATTGTCTGTGATTGCTTTATTTTGTTTAAAATAGCCGTTTTAGCCAAAAAAGGTTCATTTTGAGGTAAGAAAGTTGTTTACTATATAAGACAAGTAAGGATGAACAGACCTTATAATTCATGCCGTTATCCGACATCTGGTCGATTTTTAACTCATGATGCTAGAAAAAAAACTATCGATCTGTATTTGTTTGAAAATAAAGTATGTATGTACTCGTACAAAGGCGAACTTATCTCTCCCTCTATTATCTTATTAGCATCATTATAAATTTAAAGTCCGCATTAGATAAGACTTAGGGTCTGTTTCCCAATTGACGAGTAAATTTATCCGCCATTTAAAGTTATATATCAGGGAACAATTGTCACACCAATTGACCTAGTCCCAAACTAAGCTCTAGGCTTGTACTATAGCTACTATAGGTAGACAAGGATATAAATAGGTACTTATATAGCGAAATATATACTTAAATACATAGAAAACATCCATGACTAGAACGTGAGATGGAGGTAGTTTGCGCGCGCATCGAGTGTAGCACCGTAAGCGCCAAATCAAATGATTGCTGTTTACTATAAAACAACAACAGTAAATGAAAAACCGGGTTATCGGAATTGAGACAATATTAATGATCAAGTATTAAATCAAAAAATATTGTTACTGACCGTGAAATGTCGAAGATTCAATCAAAAACCTGCGTATGTTGTTTAACATTGTGTCTAGATTTTCGTTGACTAATTGTGTCACTTTAAAGTGTACAAAAATAATGTTTAGATCCAAAGAATACGCACAGGCGTTGTGGTTATCGATATGTGTATCGCCAATCATTACAGTATCTAGTGTTATTTCCTTGTTAAACGTTTAAAAACATAGTAAGATTACTATGATACTGTCTCGACGATTTCAAGGAATTACAACAGCCGCAATCGCAACCTGAGGGATGTTAAGTCGTGTGTACATCGCAAAAGTTAATAGCAATCTCATATCCATACCTCCCACAGCATCCAAGGACCTTACGAAGAATCTTTGCCCATCATTAGTAAATCTTAATTCCCATACTTGTGATTTGAGGATAGGGGGTGCCACTTTGATGGATTAGTATGGACACGTAAGAAATGTTTTGATTAATTTATAAGTACGGATATTACTTGCAATTTTGAACTTTTATTTATTATTATTATTTTATTTTAGAACTTTTATTTACATGACTAGATTATTGTATTTGTCGAGACAATGACACTGTCACAATGACAATTTGTGAGGTTATTTTGTTCGTAAACTGACAGTCTGTCATTATTAATATATTCAATGAGGTCAGATTTGACATTTACTTATTCAACAATAGACACTTTTTACGAGATTTATCATTCCTACCTACCAATGATTTAAGAAACTAAGGAACGGGCATATTATTCGATATATACAATATAAATATCGTTATCTCCTTCTAACTAATCTGTATTCTCGTAAATAAAAAAGGATCTCTACACTTTTGTCGGAACCAAAAAAAATACCTAATGCGGCTGGTCAGCCATTTAATGTCACACCGTTTGACAGTACGTGAGTTGTCAATGCGCCGTGTTTATATTATAAATTATTGGCAAAATTACATAACGTTTGTAGACGCCATTTAAATAAATAAATAATAATAATATTATAAATTATTAAATAACTCGAGTTTCCTTACGATATTATAGCATTGAACTACACCCAAGTGTGAGGAACATTTTAGTTATAATGACGAGATGCAGTGTATAGGATGTGGAACAAGAAAAAGTGAAAATCAAAAAGTTCAACATTGCACCGGTTTCAAGTTTTTATTGAAATATCGGTCAGTTTTAACAATATTGAGTGTTTTGAGTAGGTAATTTAACTGTAGACCTGTACCACGTAGGTAGTAACTCTTATTTACTCTATGCCTGTACCCTTACCATGATTTACAATTACCGAACTCGCTAGCGAATCGAATGCTTTGTCTCTTGCATTCTAAAAGAATACTGTGAAGAGCATTCGACTCGCTAGCTCAGCTAGCTAGCTAGCTAGCTAGATCATGATAAGGGTACCGGATTAATCATACGTTATAATAGAATTGTGTTTTATTTTAGAAATAGGGTTGTTTTTGATTGAAATATCGATAAATAAGTTACCATGGATCCTTTCGGACTATTCGTCAGTTTTTATTAAATTACTAGCTAGTACCCCACGCGTTGCTGACAATATATATATTTTTGCTTTCCGTTTGGTCAGCTGTAATTTAGACATATCAGTGTCAACTGCCTGCCTAAAATAATAATAATAATAGCCGATCGCTAACAAACTTCGCAGGATCACTTGCTCGGGCATCTGAACATTGCCTGTAGGTAAACTTCATCAAAATCGGTCTAGCCGTTTTGGAGTCCATAGGGGACATACATACATGCACTTCGATTTTTATACACTGTGTCTCTGGATAAAGTGCACAAAAAAATAGGGATGAAACTAGATGCAATTTATTTTTTCAAGGTCACCAAGAAATGAATATAAGAAAAAAAGTGATTGGAAGTAATTGGTACCGAAAGTTTAATGACACACTTGAAAGAAATTTGACTTACATTTCTATGATAATGTTTTCGACAAAACCTTGGAGGTTGTTAGACTGCGAGATTATGCTCTACCATCACGTTTTCTACTGGTGAGTTGTTTATACATTAAAACTTGCTTTTGTTGTAATTTGCACTGTATCTATACCTGTTAGGTCCTCAAAAGGATTTAATTTTGAAAAATGTAGTTTGTATTAAGTACGTCCAAGTGGATATTAATTAACAATTATATACAGTCAAGGAATTTAATTTTTGACCCACCGTAGGTCCGAAGTCAATCTGAAATTCTACGGCAATAAGGTTGAGTTTCCTACCAATTAGAAATGACTTGGCATCTCTATTGACAATGACATCTTCAAGCAGATTTTCTTTGAAATGGGTAGCAAATTAACTTCCGTGACCATTCTTACCTATGTTTTCTTTTCTTAGATAATATTTTATTGAGGGTAATTCTGTTATTTTCTTTTCAGCCACTCAAGATAATTCTGCTACATTGACTGAAAATAGGCCAGATCTTACTCCTTTATGTTTATTACGTTTTATGGACGCCGAGGAAGCAGTGGATGCGTTTCAAAAGGCCGTCGAAGAGACCCCTAATGACGAGTGGGCAAAGTGCTTTTCTCAGTGGTCCCTTCGGATGCTGCGATGTATTGATGTGAATGAACACTATTTTGAAAAGATATAATAAAACTTGATAGTTTGCTCACTTTTTGATATTCTAAGAATTCTCAGTTTAATTCTCGTATATTGATTGAGCTATATACTACTTTGCTTTATTCCTTTTTAGCCCTTTGTCTTTTGTTTGTTTAGGTTAGCGGAAATATTGCAATCTTCTACCCGTGCATGCAATTTGACATAGCAATGTCGAAATTAAATCGATTTGAAGATATTGTCATAATTAACAAATTAATATTACCAGTGGTTAAGCGACATAGCTTTTAGTTGTACAGTTGATACTCTCATTAATTTCATTATAGTATAAATATTATGCATCGTTTTTTTTTATATTTCCCATAACAGATTCAAAATAAAATCTGTAAATTTAATGTACACTAGGTTAACCTTTTTTTGTAACTCGTCCTAAGATGAATGTATAGATTATTAAACGTTTACCCCATCTTTATCTACCCTAATTTTGCTTGTCATCAACTTACTGGAATTACAAAAATAAAAAAGGTTTAAACAAGAGGTCGATTTGTCTAAGATTGTGTTGGTTGTTGTTGATTGGGTTGTCCCAGTGGGATCATTCAGAGCTTAATGAACTCTATAATCCCACTGGGATCATGAGAGTGGGAGTATAATGGACTAAGCCGTCTTAAGAGGATTGTGAAGCAAAAAATCTCCATACAAAATGCGAAAACGTTTTTCTCCTCTCAAACCTCGTCCGATTATTACGATTTTTGAATATGTTGTAGATATCGTGAAAAACTATGTCTGTACGTTTTCCTTTCCAAGAAAATATTTCTTAGGACAAAACAAATTTAAAAAACAAAAATCAGTAACATACAGACCTAGGTCTTTATAATAACTACAACATATTCAAAAATCGTGGAAATCGGACTTGAATTAGGGGGTGAGAAACGTTTTCGCCCGGAGCTAGTTTTGTATGGTTTTTTTTGACAGCTACACGAGTTTAGCGGCGCTTCACAATCCTCTTAACAATAAAAAGATATTGGTGACGCGTTGGCCTAGTTGCTAGTGTCCTTGCCTACCGGAGCGAGTGATCCTGGGTTCAAATCCCGGTAAGGGCAGATATTTGTGTGATGAGCGCGTTTTTTTTTCCTTTTTTATTCTTGTGTAATTTGGAGTTTATTCTGTGTTTATTAAATCTGTTTATTATTTAATTATGTTGGTGAGAAATACTGTTAGGTATAGTTTTAAACCTTAGTTTATTGATAAAGGATAAGATTGAGTGTTTTTTTTTTCACAATTTAGGATGATCGAACAGAAATCTATTAAGACACAATCATATAAAAAGAATATGGTAAACGCAAATTAACGCCAATATATCATCCAAAAGACTTTCACTGCCAGTTATAGGCACTTAAGCGGGTTAGTATCATGTTGTCTAAAACGGAACTGGTCTACAGCAGCAAGCGGTCTAAAAAGCAACTCGTCTGAACAAGTATTATCAAGTCGTCCAAATTGCAAACGGTCTAATTAGCAAGTGGTCTAAAACGAAGCTTGTCTATGTAGCATTCAATCTAAAATAATTACAAGAGGCATGATGTGCAGTTCAAAACACAGACACACAAAAAGTTGGTAGGTTAGGTTCGTTAGGTAGCTTCAGATGCCCGAAGGGCAAACCGCCTGAAATAGGACCCCGCAACTTGTACAAGAGAGAAATTTTGAAAATACATAGGTTGCGAACTTAAACCACTTGCTACAGTTGCTACATAAGACCAGAGGGCTCAGACAAGATGCACTACGCTAACTAACGTTTCTATTCGATTCGTTTTTAAACCAATCGCGTCACTGGAACATGACGTGATACGAAAAGTCACGTGGTCTACCAGTGACGCGATTGGTTTAAAAACGAATCGAATAGAAACGTTAGTTAGCGTAGTGCATCTTGTCTGAGCCCTCAGCTGCGTTTTAGACCACTTGCTACTTAGACAAGTTACGTTTTAGACCGCTTGCTACATAAGACAACCTGCGTTTTAGACCACTTGCTACTTAGACAAGTTACGTTTTAGACCGCTTGCTACATAAGAGATCCTGCGTTTTAAACCACTTGCTACTTAGACAAGTTACGTTTTAGACCGCTTGCTACATAAGACATCCTGCGTTTTAAACCACTTGCTACTTAGACAAGTTACGTTTTAGACCGCTTACTACATAAGACATCCTGCGTTTTAAACCATTTGCTACTTAGACCAGCTGCGTTTTAGACCACTTGCTGCTAAGACCAGCTGTGTTTTAGACGAGATGATACTAACCCCTTAAACATACACTAACATTTGAATTGAGTTAAAAATATAAGTTTATATTTGGCTCATTTTTCGCCTGTTAGAGATGACATTAAGTTCGCTACTTATATTATGCGCATTGGAGTTATTCCCACTATTACTACTTAACATGAATTATTACCTGTGTTTGTCCCAGCTGTCCTTCTAGTAGTTAACCCGGAAAAACATTTTTCAACTTTACTATAGCTCTTGCAATTCACGATGGCGAGTGGGCTTTGTTAGTGGTTTAACGTGTAGTACATGCACATTGCGGTAGTGTGCGTGTCTGATAGAGCGATCAGTCGCGAGCGCGTCGTCGCTCGAGTCACTTGTGCATATTGTTTCCACGACGCTAACTGCCACGAAGTACCGTCAGCATGTTGATCTCCGGAAAAAACGCAAAATTCTTCATAGCGACATAACGTATTCTTATTGTGAAGTACGCTAAAATAAAACTTGTAAATTTATTTAGAACTGTGGGCCTATCCGTGTTTATCGCGTGACGAAACGTGGATAAAACATTCGTCACTTTCTGACAATTGTATAAGTGCGAGAGTGACAGATGTTTTATGCACATTTTGTCACGCGATAAACACGGCCATAATAAGCCATCTGAAATAAAGATAAAACCTACAGATAGGTTTTAATTAATATAAAATTTTATGTACTTTTAGGACAGTAAATACGGAGACATTACAAATGTTTTATCTTATTTTACATTGTTTGTAGGGACGAGCAATGATCGCCAAATTTTTCACTTTCTTCAAGAAGAATTTATTAATTTTCTCTTTATTTTTTTTGCTTACCATACCCACTTTCGCTGTCACGCACACTTGGACACGTATACAGATATGTGTCTACCACAAGTAAAGCCCACTCGCCATCGTAAATTGCAAGAGCTTTACTCGTACTGTTAATCACATTTCTAGAAGTGATAAACAATGTGCACATGATGTATAGACGTAGGTTAGCTGGAAGAGATCCCTTAAAGTGATAAGTTCGCCTTTCACATAGGTACTTTCTTTTCATTAAGTGTTTTTGTGACATTCTTTTTGCAATAAAAAGTTTACTTACTTACACGTTTTCCGGCTCAACTACGCATGATATTTTTATTTTCATTGTTTTATAATATATAAAGCTAGGTTAAGTTTTATCATTGTTACATGCAATATTTAAGAAACGATTGACAAGTTTCTTACGGCGTTTCTTCTCAGCAGTTTCCTCTTGGCAAGTGCTGGACGTGCTGGTAGATTTTTGACATGTAAAAGTGCCCGTGCAGACTGCTTACTGAATAAACATCTTTTACCTCTTTATAAATCTTTCTTCTTTTACCTTTACTTACTTGTATAAAGTACTTTTATCGGTAATTTTCTTCTTTAGGTTTCATTGGTTTATTGCATAGTCTAGTTATTCACGACTGTAAAGTCTACTCCTATTCAGACTGCCAATGACAATAACATGTATTGTATACCTTACTGTAATTGTCTTTAGATAGAGGATGAAATAGTAATGAGAATAATGTTACCTCTAATTAGTTTATTATCCTCCTGACAACCAAACGTCAAAGAAGTTTAGTTATAATTAAAACACTATTCCATTATATTTAAGGTGTTATATAGATTTATTTTTTAGTACTTTGTAAAGTACACGAGTAGTCACGAGGTTAAAAAGGTAGAATATATATTCATCATCATCATCGTATTATTATGCTGGGTGCGACAGAGACGAAATCCTCACTTATCAATCAAATCTATCAAACCTTACTACATTTTCAATTTCAGAAATAGTTCGAATAAATATCTTTATGACAAGACTCTGTCAGTGTAATGGTGTTTTCAGCAAATGTGTTTTTCATCAAAAAATACAAAATTAAATAGAGATTACTACCTTAAAATGGACATGAAGACAATGATAAAATGTATAAATAAATAATATGACTAGGCTCAACCTTCAAAAGTACGTGAATATGGAGTTATAATGGTAAATTGATTTGTTTATAAGAGTGACGGAACGAACAGGAACAGACTTTACATGCCATATAAAAAAAAATGCCTACAGAAATAGTGAGAAAAAAATACACAGTACGTCTGGTAAAGTTGGTAGTAATAATGGAATGGAAATTCCTAGTATTCTTACTGGTAGGATTTTGCGGTAGTAATAGTGGGAGTAACTTGTTTTAATTTAAGAAATTAGAAGTTTAAATAAATAACTAAACAACAAATCATGAACCTAACTTGTTTGCACTGTATTTTGGCTGTGTTTTAAAACTGTGTTACGTCGAAGGCTTTTTATAAGACGCGTTTTTTTCCAAATGTTCCATTAGAGCCAAGACAC
This sequence comes from Acleris literana, assembly GCA_946894065.1. Lineage (NCBI taxonomy): Eukaryota > Metazoa > Arthropoda > Insecta > Lepidoptera > Tortricidae > Acleris > Acleris literana. Next base: position 12,342,177 of record OX335684.1, on the reverse strand, counting down.
AACTCATAATTTCATTGCCCGTGTCCTCTATTTCTGTTTGCGGGAGGATGAACTTGTGCTTCTTGCTCCTGAGCTCAAGGAGGTAGCAGTAGGGGATTCTGGCAACACCATAGCTCCAGTCGCAGCTGGTCCCTGCTGCGCCGTACATCACGTCCCGGGAGATACCCACCTTGTAAGTGTTGCCACTTGTATTGTAAATTGCCTGTAACAATGCTCGTTTATCAAGTAAAGTTTGACAAAAGAGGTTGGGAAAAATGAGGGCACTGTTTTAGGGAAAACTGGCCACAAAACCTGCTGTCTAAAGTAATCGTTTCCTGAGAACATTAGTAAAGTAAAGTTCCACCTGCCACTAAGTCAAACTCTTTTTGCTATCCTTTCCTAAGATCCTTCCTTAGCATATTAGCATAGCATAGACAAACTTCAACGTTCTTACAGTGTTACAACTAATTCAAGTTCAAAATCTGACAGTTCCCATCTTGATTATTTAGTTATTTTAACATTATTTCATACAAATATGAATGAGAACTCGTGTAACCACTTAATCCAAAATGCAGTAACCACAGCGGATGTGCGCCCGTTGAGGTTAAAATTTTGATCTTGAATTCGATTTTCGATTTTAGTGCCAGTCAGACTTACGCAATGACACCGAAGAAAATAATGTATTTCAAACCTATATTTTAAGAGATATCAGCTCTCATTATATCGGGGGTATAAGATAAAAAACCTTTTGAATAGTTATTTTTATACCTTGGACATGACTGTGGCTCCTTCGAGTAATTGGATATAATCGGGACACAGCTCTTCACGGTACGCAAATGGGAAAAGAATAATCTGACCATAACTGTGCAAGGTTATATACACTTTGAAATCAATCCCAGAATCAATAATAAAGTCCTGAAATAAAAAAGAATATTGTAAACACAGATCATCATAATACCCACTGAAAGATCCACTGCTGGACAGTCTGCCTTAACCCATGCATTGCGTTCTGTAATATATAACATACTTATCCATTGTAACTGGGTCCTGTAACACAGGGCTTCCTAGCTCAGGATCCAGGACTAAAGATAAATTGTACTTAAGTTAATTGCCAATAAATATTTATCTGATATCTTATTGACTCTAGAGGCTGTCGCTGACGTCTTATTTTCCTGCAACTAATTTCATCTAGATCATAAAGACAATCATATCCTAATTTTCTGTCCTAGTCTATGTTTTAATCACTTGTAATTGTAAAGTGCTCGTCGAACCAACGCATGTGTACACTATAGGTATTCCGAACATAAACATTACAGAAGCGCAAATACGTCAGAAATTGCGCATTTAATTATTTAATGCAGCTGATATAAAACCGGCACAGCGGAATTGATTTACGAGTAAATCCTATTTGTCGTATAATCTCCGCGCTCGACGGCGGCGACACGATTCCTGCGCTCTGCGACAATTATGTCCATATTATTCATTTGGGAGTTTAGTTTCTGCTTTCATAACTGACAGTATTCATATGCATTTTATATGCTGACAGCTATATAAGCTTACCACTTTTCAGACAACAGTTTTATGGCATGGAGGAGGTAAAGGAGCACATTCGCCATTTTTTACAAACTCTCTCAAAGCGTATTAGTCTAATCAGAGATGGGAAAATTTTATTCGAATGACGAATAACGAATGAGAATAACCAAATTATTCGCAAATAACGAATGAAATTCTCGAATGATTATTCTTATTCGAATAAATTATTCGTCGAATAATTTATTTGCGAATAATTTATTCGTGAATAATTTATTGGTTGAAAGAATTGCCACGAATAATTATTATGTACTACTTGTATACCTGCTCCATTGTTCTCTAATAAATTAATAAATTATTCGTTATTCGAAAAGTAGTCGAATGATTCATTCGTGGATAAATTATTCGCGAATAAATCATTCGCAAATAAATTTATCGACGAATAAATTATTCGCGAATAAAAATATTTCGAATTATTTTTCATTCGAATAATTATTCGAATAATGCCCATCTCTGAGTCTAATAATATAGCTCTTGCAAATTACGATGGCGAGTGGGCTTTACTTGTGGTAAACACTTATCTGTATACTTGTCAAAGTGTGCGTGAGAGCGAAAGTGGGTATGGTAAGCATAAAAAAAAGAGAAAATTATATTCTTCTTGAAGAAAGTGAAACCTTTGGCGACCATTGCTCGTCCCTACAAACAATAAGTATAAAATAAGATAAAACATCGACCGGGACCGGGAGACGAGCTGTAGGTAGGCCTCCAACAAGATGGAGTGACGACCTTGTAAAGATCGCGGAAACGCGGTGGATGCGAAAAGCACAAGACCGGTCGGAGTGGAGAGCCTTGGGGGAGGCCTATGTCCAGCAGTGGACGTCTTTCGGCTGACATGATGATGATGATGATGATGAAGATAAAACATCGAAAACAACAAACTATTTATGTTCTTGCCGTGATAAGCGAACTATTTAATCATGCATATAGCAGCGACCTTCTTGGTTGCATCTTCTACGACATTGTTGTAACTCTATCTTGTCGCGAAGATGACATTTGTAATGTCTCCTTATTTTCTCTCCTAAAATTACGTACAATTTTATGTTAATCTCTAGGTTTTGACATTATTTCAGAGCGCTTATTATGGCCGTGTTTATCGCGTGACTAAACGTGGATAAAACATCCGTCTCTCTCGCACTTATATACTTTGTCAGAAAGTGACAAATGTTTCATCCAAGTTTTGTCACGTGATAAACACGGATAGGCCCACAGTTCTAAATAAATTGACTATTTTTATTTTAGCGTATTTATTTCAAAATAAAAATACGTTATTATTATACCGCTATGAATAAATTTGCGTTTTTTCTGGAGATTAGACATGCTGACGGTACTTCGTGACAGTTACCGTCGTGGAAACAATCTGCACAAGTGACTTGAGCGACGGCGCGCTCGCGACTGATCGCTCTGTCAGACACGCACACTACCGTAATGTGCATGTACACGTTCAATCACTAATAAAGCCCACTCGCCATCGTGAATTGCAAGAGCTATACTATTGTTTTTTTTAATGTAAATAAAACTAAAGTAAGGCCAACGAGACGAGATAAAAAATGTAAACAAGCTTTCAGAAGTTCAAGACATTTTTATTTGAAATCGAGTCACTTCGAACACAATCCAAATAGGAATGAACTTCACAAAATGGCGGCCCTAATGTTGACAGCTTCTGTATTGACAGCTTTCTTGTACCACGAATCACGCAACGACAGCCGTCATCGACCAATTGCAGATATTATTGCGTACGAGAAAATAAGGACATTATATAATAATCGCTCGCTATCGCAAACATATAGCTCAATAACGGTCAGTTTGTTTACATTCTTTATCTCGTCTCATTGGCCGTACTTTACATAATGAGACAAAACACAAACATTAGTAAACTAATGCATTTTGAGAAATGGGCCCAAGAAAGGGGCCATAGTAGACTTGTAGAAAATGGTATTACGTGAACTAATATTATTAGTACCTATAGTGACTCTTCGAGACACGCCCCTGACGGTCACTGACCTTTAAGGTTCTTAGACATTTGCTATCTTCTAATAGCAAATGCAATGCTAACGAGGACTACGTTAGAATGCTTCTATGCTAGACATTTGGCCCGTTGTCTTACCTCCAAACTGGATCACAACGATGAGAATATAGCTGCTTAGTGGGAAAATGGATGGTAAGATGGTGGTAGCGATACGGATCCTGCCTAAGCTAAGGTTCTATTACCACTAGAGTTGCCTTTCTGTCAAGTATAGTGAAATTGGTTGACGTCAATTTTATTGAGAAGTGGTTGAGAGTTATGACAGTGAGGCTGATCATTTTTATAATTATGTTTCTATGCTAGAAATGTCACAGGTTGTCTTACTCCCAAATTGGATCACAGCAAAGAGAATATTGCTGGTTAGTGGCAAAATAGATGGTAAGATGGCAGTAGCGATACGGAGCCTACCTACGGAGTAGTATTTGTACAGTGAGGCCCTCACTCTCCAAATACCCAACCACTTCTCAATAAAATGGACGTCAATCTTTTGTTCTACTTTAATTGAGAGAAAGACAACGATGGCGGTCATAGGACCTTAGGTGAGGCTAGTCATTTTTAAAAGCATTAAATAAATATTACAACAAATATACAATCTGAGTTTTCAGAGACAAGACTTACTCTCACTGCGCACGATTCTGGCTCAGAAAATGGTTCAGGGCCACGATAGAATGGACTAGAAGAAACGTCTGATGATCCGTGACCACCCCAACCGAAACTGAAATAAAACGTAGGAATAAACTAAGAAAGATGAAGTATATAAAGGATCTACTAACCAACTGTTACCGCTGAACCTTATGAAAATTTATAGTGCGTGTGTTTTTAATTTGTATGCAGATTTCGTCGACGGAGCAGATTGGCTTGTCGAAGTACATGCCTACGTTTGCGCGCGGGAACTTTAATAAGCTGGTTGATACTTCGTTCATGAATTGAGAGTTGAGCTGTTTGAGAGGATAACTTAGTGAGATTAAGATGACGCAATTTAGGCTGGTTTGACGAAGACTTTGCCGATGAACATGACATTTTTGCCATCGAGAATAGCAATACTGCGGGCCTATTATGACCGCTTTGATCGATGTGGATAAACTTGGATAAAACACTATTCACTTTCTGACCTGTATGTTAGTGCGAGAGTGATGGATGCTTTATCTACCGCGATAAAGGCGACCAATACGGGCCCTGATAGGCCCTAGATAGATAGATTATTAACCATAATAAAAAATACGCAATTTTATTTTCTAATCATATTTTTTATCGATCTAATTATATTTCAGTCGCATATTTTCTCATTTAACATTATGCCAAAATAGCTTAGAAGGATTAGGTTGTGGTAGTTTTGCAGCCCGTTCAAAGGGCTAAACCACCCAGATATAAGAGCTCCGTCGACGTGCCGTGCGACGTCGTGGATAGGAATAGAATACGACAGGACAAAACGCGTCAGTGGAAAAACACTGTTACTATGAAATAGCGATTTGGAAATGTATGTAACAAATTTACAGATTTACAGCTAATTTACAGCAACTTAATTTTTCTCGCTCGCCTCTCTTTCGTTCTGAATAGAGATTCAACACGGTAAATACCATTTATCGTTTTTGACTTAGGCCAAACCCGCGACCACGTGGCGTGCACGTCGCTTTAGCGATCAGATCGCGCAGGATGCACGCCATCGCATGGACGCGGGCTGAACGCGTTGGTTTGGCCTTAGCTTTAGCTTTACCTGAAATTTCTGTTGAGGTCCACTCCCACGCACTGTCCTCCGGCCCACGCCTTGTTTTTGCGCCACAGTCGATTAACAGTGTGGGTATATTCATACCCATCCGGGTTCATAACCGGCAGGATATACCTGGAGAAAGACAACTATAGAAACGCGTGGTTCATCCTTATCTGTACATATGTAAAAGAAGAAACTGACTGGTTGACTGATCGCTCCACCCACAGCCAAAACCGCTGGACCTAGGAACTTGAAATTTAAAGGGAATATTCCTGGGCATGCACTGAGAAGGGGTTTTTGGAAATTCGTCCCCTAAGGGGTTCAAATAGGGGGAGTAGAGGGAAACTAATTCTACGCGGCGTCTCCTAGTCTAGTATTTCATTTGAGCAGACACTATGTAGAAACGTTTTGAGAAGTGTACAATTTTGCCATATTGTCGTACTTGTCATGATTCTGACATAGGAGGTTGACCGAACAACATGAACCCGATTTGCGAAGAGCTTTCCAATTACTCAGTCACAATATCCGACAGCTGTAATTTTACGGTTCTGTATCAAAAGTATGCCAAGTCCCTATTACTAAGGTTACGCCGTCTGTCCGTCTGTCCATCCATCTGTCACAGGGCTGTATCTTTTGAACCGTAAAAGTTAGACTCTTGACATTTTCACAGAGTGCGTATTACTATAGCAATGATTAATTATCGGAAGAAATACTATAAGAACTTATTAGTAAATGGCCGAGAACACCTAAATACACCGAAATATTTTATTCCAAATATTCATTTGTCCGAAATTTATTTTTTCTGAAGACTATGTTACGCTGGAGCTATTTTAGATTAAATGCATAATTCAATTGCTACATGTAGGTTAGCTTAAGTTTGATTTATAAGCGATATCAAAAAATTAAGATTTCTATCAAAATTTTGCATTTCGAATTATGAAAATTCATAAATTTGATCAATTTCAAATATCACTTTTCGGAGTTTGTGTACCCTAAATGGGCACCACGGGGGTTTGAACTCGGTAGGTACCAATTATGATCCCGAGCCGACACCTCGTGCCCGTAAGCCACCCACGCTCTTAAAAAAACCTTGGTATATTTCAGGAAATATGAATTGGCCGTCTGTAATCTTCACTAAGATCTTTTTGATAATATCAAACAAAAGGTAATCGTAAAACTGCCCTCGTTCTTCAAACAGCACAGTGGATTGAAAGGTTAAAGTTAAGGTTAAGGTTAGGTCCGGTAAGTCTTAACGCAGAAAAAAGATCGCAAAGTAGATAAGAGATGGCCAAATCATATTTCCTGAACTATTACTATTGTATACTTACCAATCCTTATTAGTGATACTAGCAGGCAACTCGTGAAAGTGCCTTACGATGTGATTAGCGATATACGTGGCAACGGCTGGGGCGATCCACTCCCGCGCATGGATGCCGGCGTCTAGCCACACGCTAACATTATTCGCCCCGCTGTTGGATATCTTTAATAACTGCAACAAATACATCATTAGCTGGACATTCCTGTCTGATTGTACAGTCGAAATCATTAATATCTACTCAGCCATCGCGTCAAATAATCGTACATAGCCCTTATTGTAAGTGGCATAGGGGCGTGTAGATATTTTTGGTGTCCTGGGAACGTGTATATATGTTTTGACTTTGACTGTACGCCGCTGAGCACGATTCGCGGCCATTCTCATCCAGCTCTTATTTAAGGCGCCAAAATTCACGCTTACACAAGAATGAAATTAAGTCCATTGGGCATTAATTACGTCATTTGTACTTTATTGTATTTTGTGCAAATAAGTTTAAATAAATAGATAAAAGGGATGGCTTTATGTGCTTCCGCGAGAAGAGCGTGAGATGGAGATAGTTTGCGCGCGCCTTGATGGCAGTGTCAAATTCAAATAATTGCTGTTTACTTTAAAACCACAAAACTTATAAAAAAAATGGTTGACCAGTTAAAAAAAATATATATTTTCAACTATTTAATCAAAAATCATCGTTAAAGATCGTAGCATTTCGAAGATTTAACTATAAACAGGTGAAACAGGTGTTATATTTGAAAAATGAAACTATCAAGGATTTTGTTTCTAATTTTGTTTTCACGTTTAACAATGTCATGGAAATATAATGTAGTTTAATATATTCAAAGAACAGACTCATAGGTGTTATAGTTATTGATATACAAATCGCGGAGCATGTTGGACCATGCTCAGTGTACGGTTCCGACGCCGTTACTACAAACACAAAAAACTATCTCAAAAAACAACAAGTAAGTATGAACGATTTTTTTTAATAACGTTATAATGGAGCCTTATAAGATTTTCAGTAGGTGTAAACACTTTAGTCGCCTGTATGTCAAGAATTAATAAAGTCTACTTATTCGTGATAATTTTTCTTTTAAATTCGTTTATGTGCTTTCATTTAAGATGGTTTTCAGATTGTTATCACTTGTAGTTTTGGCTGTAGGGGGACGGGGGGGTTTGAACCCCACCACTAGTGAAAATTATACTTTACAAGTTAACATCTAAAAAATTATAATATCATGTCCATATTGGTTTATTAAGAGCTATATAAAACCTTACTCGATGTAATATTGTAACTAAAATATTTTTACCCTTGCTTTAGGTACATGTATGGGAAAAAAACCGATTTTATTTTACTATTTTGTCGGCGTTATTTAAATGTATAAATATGCCAAATTACATATTCGTAGTACCAAGATTCTCTGAGCTAGGCCGCGGGCAGACGGACAGACAGACAGACAGGCATAGCAAAACTAAGGGTTCCTAGTTTTACTTTGGAAAGCTAAAACAAAAAGAAAAATGGTAAAAACGGCCTCGATAACATTTTATCACTCGAATGGTAAAGTAGATACAAATGTTTCACTCCAATCCATATCAGTTAAGATGTTTCTGCTAAATCGGCATACTTAAAATATAACCTAGTTTTGTTAAAGTTAGTAAAATAAAAATACTATCGTCGCATACAATATCAACTCAACACCGCAAGACTAAAGAAAAGTACACACTTTGGATCGCCTTCGGTTCGCTTTCCATTTCAAACTTGACTGTCCTGCGGCTGCGCGTTTCCGGCGCGTTTACTACTGGATGGCTTACATCAGAGGTGGCCAAAGCTCTCGCGGGCCGCCATGCGCGCTTAGTGGCACTACGGGGCACCTTTCTTCCCCCACGCTACAGCAAAAAAAAACAAAATGTCACTCGTAATCGGTAATAACGACATTGTTTAATAATAAAAATAAGCTCAAGCTAATCCTTTGTTCGTCAATAAATTATAATTGCGGCACATAATACTGTGTGTTTGTTTGTTTGTGCCGTTTCCATGGTTCAACGGCTGAACCGATCGAAGTGAAGTTAGATACAGAGATAGTTTATAGCCGGGAGATGGACAAAGCGTACATTTTTTTTGAAAATTCAGGGGTTTCAAAAGGGGTTGCAGGCAAAAAAATTGTAGGGTGGCTCCCATACTTGTAAAATCAAAGTTTTTTTTTACATTATTACACCAGGTGAGGTGTCATTGGATAGCTCTTAAGAAATCATTTTATATATACAGTATTACTCACATAATAAATTAGGGACGCTTGCGTTTGTCCCATACAATTGCCTACAAATAAAACTTTTAAATTTAGAATTTTATTGCTAAATACAATGCACTTTAGATCATTAACTAAGGTTGAAACTGATGTACAGAGATATACTTTTAAAAGCGGACCTTATATTTTATAGGTTTTTAAAAACTTAGCGCTGACGCGTCCATACAAAGTTTTATAATTTTTTTTCAAATCCCTATAAAATGAAAGATTATTTTTCAACAGAGATAAATTGTATACTTATACATTTAAACCTTAGTTTATTAGTTAACAATAGTGTAACTAACAATAAAATTGGTTAAGAACTTTTAGTCTGGTTGTCAAAATTGAAAAGTCAAATTTGTAGGTAATTGAATGGGCAAAACGCAAATGAATGTAATAATCAATTATTAGATTGGGGGGACCGTTAAGTCTATATTGAACTAGAAAAGTGTAATTTTCGCTAGAGTCAAACAGCCAAAACTACAAGTAACAAAAAATCTGAATAATACTTTGAATGAAAGTAGATAAACGAGCTTTAAAGGAAAACTAATACGGCTAAGTAGACTTTATTAGTTACTGAGATACAGGCGATTAAAGTGTTTACCTACTAAAAATCATCTAAGACAGCACCAAAAAATAGCTTTAAATAGAAAATTCGTTCACACATGTTGTTTTATGAGATAGTTTTTTGTATTTGTCATAACGGCTTCGGAACCCTGAGCATGGTCAGACATGCTCTTGCCCGGTTTTTTTAAATAGTATGCTAAATTAACTACGAAGGTTTTTGAGCACAGTTGGTTGGGCCGTTTAAGAAAAAATCACTGAAAATAGATGGGGGTGAAATGGGGGTACCCTTCACCTGGCATAACTTTTTTTGGCATAATCATCATTTGGCATACTCATCATTTGGCATAATCATCATTTGGCATAATCATCTTTTAGCATACAGTCTTTTTTTCTGAAACAGTATTCTTTTCAGGATTATTTAAAATATCATTGCATAGAACCCATTAGGTTAGGTTAGGTTTATTTTATAACAATCCTGAAAAGTATACGGTTTCAGAAAAAAATACTGTAAGTAAAAGATGATTACTTATGCCAAATGTTGAGTATGCCAAATGATGATTATGGCAAAAAAAGTTATGCCAGATGAATGTAAACCGGTGAAATGGATAACATTTTGACGTCCTCTATCGACCTGCTTCTTTTGATAGTATCAAACGGAGTGTTACACCCCTCCTGTTACACACTGAATATTACCGACTTGTTACATTAATTTAATATATAAGATTTAATGTCAAAATATATTTTTACACATACCTATAGGTACTATTGTTAAATAATTACAATGTTTATTAACTCATCAAAATAGGTAATCGTTTTATGTATCTAAGGATACCATTGAAGACCCCAGGGCCCGTATTACGACCACGTTTATAGCGGTGGATAAAACTTCCGTCACTCTCACTCTCGCACTTACACATTGGTCAGAAAGTGACAGATGTTTTATCCACGCTTACCCACGTCGATACGGAATACCAATGTATTTGCGTCTCGTGTCAAGATGTCGAGGAAAGTTGATATGGTATGCGATGACCTATCTCACGAAAAATGATAATTACAAAAGGTACCTTAAGATCACGACTTTCAATTGAAGTTCCAATGACACCGGTCGTGCACAATGAAGGATAATTGTTGTCCAATTCATTTAAAAAGTCATGGATGACTTCTAACCGTTGGTACGTTTTCCAGTTCATCCCAGAAAACCATTTTTTTTCCTCTGGAAACATACAAATTTCGCTAAATATCAGAAGAAATACCACAGATAGCGTAATAAAAAAATAAGTCGAGGAAAATACAAAAATTGAGAAAAAACTAAATTTGAAAACCAAACTAGCTACTTATTTCATGAAACAAAGTTTTCCGTTGAGAAGCAAACCTGCTCAATTAGGTGTTACAATAATTAATGAAACTCAAAGATTTTAAAGTTAATTGTACACAAAGATGGAAAAAGGAAGAAGATTCTGCGTTTGAAATCCACTGACTCAGCGGACTGCATAAGTAGACAATTTAAAAATAATGGTAAAATCAAACCTTTAGTCGGTTTTTTGAAATGATCCAAGTACCGGGACTTGATATCATTATATTTTCCATTGCTACATCCTTGTGCTAACTGCGCTAGTCTTTCGAGGTAAGCTTCATTGCGAACCTTGGATTTGTCTGTTGGCTCAGCGACGATGCCGCGGCGCGCGCGATTGTTACCTATGACTCCTTTTTCAAAACCCGGGGTCCCTTCTACGTGGTAATAGAGGGTATCAGCACGCGTATTGGTATCAGCACGTGTATTAGTATCAGTGCGTGTATTAGTATCAGCACGTGTATTAGTATCAGTGCGTGTATTAGTTTCAGCACGTGTATTAGTACCAGAACGTGTATTAGTATCAGCACGCGTATTAGTATCAGCACGTGTATTAGTATCAGTGCGTGTATTAGTATCAGCACGTGTATTAGTATCAGTGCGTGTATTAGTATCAGCACGTGTATTAGTATCAGCACGTGTTTTATTATCAGGACGCGTATTAGAATCAGGACGTGGATTAGTATCAGCACATGTCTCAGCACATGTTATAGTACTAAGGTCGATTGGCACGATATCTGCGTTAGCAAAACTAGTCTTATCATAGAGCTCCATCGCAGGTACACAGTGTCGGTACTACAAATTTGGTAATAAGCAATTCCGGTGTCACTAGGTACGTTATTTCGTTGTTATTATCATATCCATCCCATATTATTTATTCGTTTTTTTTGAGTTTAATCATGTCACTTATTTAATAAAATTTTGCTATTGATTTGGTATTTCCGGACGTATTTATTCATTATAAATTAAGTTATAAGAGCATTTTTTTGTTGGCGTCAAGTTGCTCCTCGCAAATTTTGACTTTGTCAAATATGACGGGGAGACGTGCGATAAGATTTTTATATTATCAGCTTTTAGTTTTCTGAAAAGGTTTGTTTGGAACCGATTATTTGATTGTGGTTTCCACGAGAAACGCGAAAAAGAGAAATGTGGGTTGCAAAAATATCCTTTTTTTAACAAAAACTGTCTTATATTATCGTCTTGTCCATTTGGTGCCTGCATCTGATTTAACTATACGAAATAGGATACACTCCCATTCTATCAATCTCAATCTAAATAAAAAATACAACGTTAAGGGCCTGTTTCACAATCGACAAGTAATTTTATCTGCCATTTAAACTTGGCTCTCTCCTTGTCTAAAGTGAAAAGGGCTAATTAAGTTTATATGTCAAATATGCTTTACTTGTGGATTGTGAAACAGGCGATAAGTCTATTATAAACTACTACAGCTATATAACAGTATGTACAAATAAATGAAATTATACGTTTTTCTCAAACATGCAATGAAATATTGATGTTATGTTCCTTACATGGAATTAGTAAGTACTTACGTACATCTGGAAGGTGCACTACACCGATAACGCGAGCCGAAAGAAACGTACTAACACTTAGTGCGTCCCTTTCTAGTAAAGGTGACCATATTTTAATTGGTTTCCCTTGTTTAAGCATAATCATAAACTGTCCGAATGTATGATTTAATAGTTCCCAACTTCAGTCTTGAAGTAAATAACATGCAAGATATGAACGATTCTTTGAACAAAAATTATTACAATATTCTGTCTATTTCATAATTTTCATCTTTACCTACACTGACAAACACAACGAGAAAAACTCGATCAAGGAACCCCAAAGTCATCAGCAAAACACGTAAATTTGTAAAAAATATTTGGACACCCTAAATATATATTTAGATCACCCAAAATTCATTTCTCATGAGCCTTTGAAGATGTCTAAAGATACCTCACGACTTTTAATTTTAGTCATTAATATCCAAGTATTAAAAAAGTATTACAAAGTTCGCGCACACTACTGTCAATTACGCTTTCATAGTTTCATACAACATAAATAATATACCTAAGTAACGTTACTTTAACATTTTCTTCCTTTTTTATGTTATAACTTCCGTCAGAAAATCTTCAGGTTTGAAATGTAAACTACATACAACAGAGTTGTTAGTTACTTTCCCAGGAATCGCCTCAATCCATTTCTTTTTTACTTCAACATTCGCAGACAGTCAGAAATCAAATCGTTTTTGTTAGGTAACTTTTTTAGCAATAATGATATTAATGATTGCTCATGGTCACCCTACTAACAGAAATCTCACAAACTTGCCTGTGAAAGGATATCCCACAACCTGGATATGATTCTTTATTGCAGCCACTCACAGCACAACTAGTATTTACCATTGTTTTTAAGAAAATCACTTTTTAACACATAAAAGCCGAAATAGGTCTCATTGCAACAGTGAGAGATTATTAAAGTGACCGCCAATCGCCATTTTGTTTTATTAGTGTTGCTAGTTTTATTTCATACACTCCTACCATTACCATGATGAGCAATGGTTGAAGCGGGTTAATATGTAATACTTTAATGTATTCCTAGTGCCTAATTTAAATATATAAACTGTGATAATCCTCACGATTTTAAAAATTAACATGTTCTACCTACTTAACATTTCGTAATAAGAAAAACATAACTTTTTAACATGGCAATTGTGTAAGAGGGACAAACAAAGACAAAGTAAGTCTCATTAGGCTCGTACACTTGATTACCACAAAGTCAGCCTTCTGTCTTCAGATATTGAGTTCAATTTTACTTGTCGCGATTTTGGAAGTAAGCATTCCAGATGTACTTACTAATTCCATGTGTATAGTATAGTATAGGGTATAGATAACATAAAATAGGAGTCCACACTGAATCGTTGTGCACGCGAATTAGCAATTTTTCTGTTTATCCTTAAAATAATATCGAAACTATCTGATCCTAAGACCACATTACTAGCATACCACGCAACCTTTTCTTATGTTTATCAACATAATGTTTTCCATATTTTCTTGCTGAAAAGTTTTTTTTTTTAATCTTCTCTCTACATTTATTGAGTGTAAGTGAAGTGAAAATAAATATATCTAGATATATTGATTTTTTTGTTATTTATCTACATTATTATGGCACATAAAAACGTATCAAAACCATCTGTCGACTTACCCAAATGACTAGTTGCAAACTCTATTTCAAGGAGCTACGGGTCCTAACTCAAGGTAGTTTGTACATCTACGAGATGGCACATTCGTTTAATGGGCGTTTCAACCGCCATCAGTCCGCTGTCCTAAGTATTTAAGAAATAGGCGATAATATACTTAAAATTCGATCAATTGTGGCAAGAATTACGATAACAGTATAGCTCTGTTAGCTGTTTGGTGTAGCTCATTCTTCCAATATATATGACAGCGGACTGACGGCGGTTGAAACGCCCGTGGAATCACCCCGTACCCTTACCATGAGTTACAATTACCGTACTCGCTAGCGAGTCGAATGCTCTGTCCCTCACACTCTATAAGCCTACTTGCGAGGCCTGCGAGGGATAGAACTCCCACTCGCTAGCGAGTACCTACGTTAATTTTAACTCATGGTAAGGGTACTAATCTATTATTTTTATTCTTCCCCAAAAACTTCATTTAAACTTACTCCCGTTACAGACATAAAATCGTGACGAGGAATCATAAATAACAATATTTATAATACACAGAGCGCCGCGCGGTCGAGCGAATGGGGATTTTTACCACGCCGTAGGTATGTACTTCATATGCAAAAATTGGTATTGAAAGAATCCTCTCATAAATATGTTACGAAGTTCTTATTACACTGGAATCAAAAACATCTCAACATCTCAAAAATATGTCCCAATGCAAGGTGCATTGGGACATATTACGTTGGTCAGCTGCGTGTGTCTACATTCCCCACTACGGGCCACGCACATGCACGCGCGCGCGGGTGGTGCGAAGCCCTAGAAGCCACCTTCCACCAACCACCAAGGCAGGCACTTCGGAACAGACCACGCGTGTATCAGTGACGTCATTTCGTGCGCAGCGTGCTCGTGCACTACTGTGGAAGTATCTACCTACATTTTCATACAAAGCGTTTTTGTACCCACGTGTGTAGCTTGACCGTGCGCAGCAGTGGGGTTCCGGCTTTACACAATGCACCGAGTCTCTGCGCGAGATTAACTACAGTTATACTCAAAAAAAATAACATTAAAATATTAACGGTCAATTTCGCTCAAATTTGGTTTAAAATTGCTTATATAAATACGATTGCATTTATTTTCAAATTTTGTTTAACGCAAAAACGTGTGCAAAATAACGACACCAATTTGAAAAAATAGGTGTAAAAAAATCTCTAATATACGGCACCGCGCCGGCGCGTGTTACGAGTACTCACCTAAATTTGCCAGTTTACATTATTTAATGATGTGAACTTCTATTGTCACTTTTAAAATTGAACTCCAAAACAAATTCACTAGCCACATTTTGTGGAATCTATAAGTATCCGTACATTTTCACAGTATTCTTTTAAACGACTTAAGCGTATTTTTTACTACGACGGCTGTGCATTTATCGGCAAGAATGCTATTAAGTTGGCAGTTAGGCTCTCAACTATGCAACGCGACAAGCTATAAGCGTCTAATGAAAAACAAAGCAGGGGTTTACCACCCCTAACCCCTACCTACGCATCAACAACTTTAATTCCTTTGAACCTCTATCAACATATTATGGTCTGTGTGATATAGCTCAAGCGACGATAAGAGATGCATTTGACATGTAGGTTCTGTTTCTGTTTTACGTTGTAATGTTTTCGGATTAACAAGTTGCCAGTGGTCGTCAACATTTTTCAATAATGGCGCTCTTTCCTAATTTGTTAGAGCGAAATGCACCTTAATTGTAAATGCCAATTTTTCTAATGGTAAAGCTGTGGGCATGTACTCTATAAATCTAACAAGCAAGTAACAAGCGCGCCTCAATTAAAAAGATAAACGCAGTAAGGCGGGTGACATCAGGGGAGGGGGGGCGCTTGGGGTCCGACGCTGGTTAGCGGGTTACCAGGAGATCCGAGCAACCATTGCTACTCGATAAATTTTTACACATCACACTTTTATGCCTTATGTCTCATACTAAAATACGAGTATTAACCAGTCTTATTGGAATAATTGGCACTTTTATCTAATATTTCGTGACCTGAATCACACTCAAATTATATACAAGTCTACGTCAAGAAACAATAGCAATGGAAACTTGATTTTTTTATTCTAAAGTAACAAGCATGCAAATAACAGTCTTTTTCTTAGCAAAAATAAAAAAGTCATGGAATCATGCCTAGCCAATAAAAAAATGAAATAAAAATAGATATAAAAAGTGAATGTTATGGTAAGTATCATATCACATCGTCAAATAAGGGTTAAAAACAATCTGTCTTTTTCAAGCACCGCTTGACGCTACAAAACAGTCTGTCTTAGGGATCTTTATGAAAAGGTGTTCCAAAATGATTAGATTCATTTACGCTCTTAACCCAAAATATCAAAAATACAATACAATTTTTAACTTTAGCAGTAAGGGCAAAACTCAATTTTGCGATAATATATTTACAGTTTGAGTCAATAAAATCTAGATTATAAAAGGTCTTGTCAATAATTGATTGATATTTTTTTCTAAATCAAATCACATTCGTTCAGAAAAAATAATAAATTAACAACCTTATTTTCGTACCCTATAACTAATTAAGATGCATGATAATGTTCATGCCATTTAAAATTGTTTGCCTTCTTTGCTCGACTTCGCATTAAAGACGGCTTGCTTCAATTATGTCACCTTATTTTATTTTAACATTTTTTTACAATACTTTACGTAAATTACAGCACAAATGGCGTACATGATGTCTAAAGTCTACCTCTACAGGTCAACCATTAGCCCAAACAAAACTTTAATAGTTCTAAAACATAAGTTTTTACCCCGTGGACCAGTTTAGGTCCCATTCGAAATGGCGTCATCCAAGTTGAGAATAACTCATTATTTTCTCGCCACAAAAAGCCCGTGAGACGCTACCAATGGTAGGACCGTTTCATTAGTGGGGGTTCATAGGAGGGCGACGGCGAGGCGTTTACTGAAAATATCTATCTGATTACGTCTAATTATCGAGCGAGTTTAGCCCTGTGAGTCAGTGGTTTGTTGACTGACGCTTTTTACCCGATTGCTGACGTATTATGCATGTTTGTATGTAATGTTCTTTGTTATTGAACTTAATTACAGCTTGTGTACAGCTTGAAATGCTGCTTGACTATCCTATCTTAGCTCAACGAGGGCTTCGATTTCGACAGGAGGTGTCGCTTGAATCGACTAGCGCCGCGAGTGTGACTATGTCAAGTCGGCCAAAATGTGATCTACCACCCTACGGTTGAAGTTCATTCGCACGTCATGATACAACAAGTTCGATTTTCCCTTGCAATAATATTATGACAGTGACAAATGCAACCTTAGCGATAATTAGATCTCACAGAAACTTTTGTCAAAACTGGTAGACCACTTTCTTGGCGGACCGTAAAAGTTAAAAGTGATTATATAACATGGGTATTTAACATCCATACATGATAATGTCAAAATTTTACTTTCTTTTAACATGTTTTTAGAACACTTCACTTGTAACTAACGAACGATGTAATAAAATCTTGGAAGGCGATTATAACTTTACTAACTTCTAATCGTCAGATTAACTTAATTTGTTTAGTACCGTTTGGTAATTACAATTTCGTAACCAGGTACAGAATTACATTAAATTTTGGTTACTAAACGGTACCAAACCACTTAATTGACATTTTGCATACCTGATTGTGCGATTCCGATGAGAGTTCAATATTTCAAGCGTTTTTATTTTCAATACTCAATACTCATGTGCATTATTGCATACTTTTATGTGCATTATGAACCCTGTCGGGCACAGCAACGAGAGAGGAGGACTTATATGTATTTTTTTGGTACCTTCAAGCTGATGGAGATAGAAGGTGGCCATAGGCACTCCTAAGTACTTATATTGTTCTCTAGTATCATAGTACTATAAGCTAGAGCTTAGTTTGGGACTAGTTCATTTTGTGAGATTGTCCTCTGATATTTAGTAATTTGTTATTAATGAATGGCTCAAGTAGATCTATTGAGTTTGGACACATTAGACCAGTGGTTCTTAACCGGTGCTCCGCGGACCACTAGTGGTCCTTGGAAGCATCTCTAGTGGTCCGCGAGCCATGCCAATAAATAAGTGACAAGAGTCTAATAACCCTTTATTTACTTACATTTATTTACTAAATATTACCTCCAAATTAAAAACCAACTGAGTGGTCCACGGCATAACGGAAATTTTGTCAAATGGTCCCCCAGGAGTAAAAGGTTAAGAACCACTGCATTAGACCGATCTTTTTATAGTAAGTTTATTTTCAGTCTTAGAAGTACAGTCGGAAATAATCAAAATATTTAAATATCATTTTTAATAATTTTGTGTTATTAAAAATTATATTTTGAAAAATCTTATTTTGTCACTTATTGTTGACTTAATTGGTAGTTCTGTTGAGCAGCAGTTGTGAATAGCTACATTTTAGTTACCAATGAGATAGAAACTTACATGAGATTTACGGATCAGCGCTTAGGATAAATAAGCGGGAAGGTTTAAAAAAAGTTAGAATACGTCGTCATGTCAAGAACACAATAGCAGTGTGTTGCCACTGTCTTACAATATCGATATATTTCGTACAATATACAAAATATTAGATGAAGGTACCAAATAGGCAATTCCAACGAGTTTAGTCATTCTTTTATGCTTTTTAAAGAGGGTTTTATTTCATGTTTAAATTTTTTTTTCACTTTTTAGTGATTATTTACAGCATTATTATTTTATGTATACACTTTAGTAAGAATTTTATTTACATTTCGGATTTGTATATAGGAACCTGTTAAGTGAAGAGGTCACCCCCTTGGGGATAATTTAACAAGTCACTATAACAACTCTTTTATTTTGTAGTACCCGAAGGACCATAGAACACCTATAAAATAAAGAGGTTACCTTGACAAATAAAATTTGGTCGCCATAACGACTTTTTGATTTTGCAGTAGGTAGTACTGGCAGGTCTTCTTTTGACAATGACAGCTAAATACACTGACAGCTCAGTTTTTGTTTCATTTCCTCTAGTTAAATACGTACCTAATCTAAAAAGTAGAGAAAGATATGCTAAAATGATTTCAGAATTCGGATTTTATGCTATGTACTGTCTCTATACGTCTATACACGTCATAGCATAGCATAAACTAATTTTAATATTCTGTCAATTTAAATATTCTGTCAGTGGGTACAACAATCAAAACCTTTTTACGAATAGTTATTTTAAGTCATTAGTGACGTAATTTAGTCTGTGGATCTAATAAGCTACGACATTGACACTTGACTTGAGATGAAAGTCATGCAATCAGAATAAATTCATGAAAATATAAATAGCGATTTATCAAAATTTCTGTTAAATCTTCTCCAAAGTGGCACTCAAAGACGGAAGATATCAAGTATGGGACGTAAAATGTTTAAAGGAAGGGCAAAAGTTGTTTTTAAGAAACTTAGAGAACAAAGGTGGTAAGTGAGGGAGCCCTTTGTTTCCCATAATTTTATTGGTCATAATGTAATTGTTGACATAATTTTTGATAGTCATATTTTTTTATATCGCTGAAACTGTAAGCTTTTCAGAAGTTCTGAAATATCTAACGTCTAGACAAGGCTAGGTTAAGTTAGGTATGATTTATAAAAATCCTGAAAAAGTAACAGTTTTTAAAAAAAACACGTTATGACTTGCGATGACTATGACCTAAAGCACATTATGACTAAAAATAATTATTTCAGTCAATATAGACCCGGTAAGTGATGGTAGTTTCGTTTAATCTCGTTTAAAAATTGACAATTCTCTCTAGTTTACTAGGTGCCCACCGAACCATAAGGCTAAGGCCGTACAGATAGGAGGCTTGCTTAGCGCCTAGAGCCTAGCGTGTTACTTTTTTTCGTAGTCGCCTAGCGAGGCGCCAAGCGCGCAGTGCAGCCGGTTGAAAAGATTCTAGTGCATTAGTTTCACGCTAGGCCCTAGGCCCTAAGCAAGCCTATCTATGCGGCCTTAGCCTAACGATTGTGTGATCATTGTCATGTCAGCCGATAGATCGACACAACAACCACTATATTTACTAGGTTTTTAACTATAATAATACTAAATTCAGTAGTACATAATCTTCTCTTATTTTATATTACACTCGGAGCCTCTCAGATATAATTTTAACCTTGTAGCATCTTTTTTCCAATTAATCTTCTTGATCATCTAGTTTCTTTTATAAATGACACTCGTGTACCTACTGAAGTTAGAAAAACTCATTGGTGTACGGAAAGAGTATGGCCACTGGGTGTGTTATTAAAGCTTACATCATCAATAATATCATTAATATCAACATGCGTCGTTAGACATAGGTATTCCCAAACTATTATTTACTGTCGACGAAACCCGTAACCAGTCGTTGTCGGTGAATTATTTAAAAAAAAACACGCCAATAGCCGTATGTCAACATTGTGTTTTCCGTTACGCGATCATCATTCGTTACTCTTAGTTCATGATAAATATCTCATCAAGAGAAAAGTTAACAGCATACACATCGTAGCCATGCTGTCTTCCAACACGCGATTACCGTTCGTATTTTCTTCCGAGGTAAAGCCGTATTTGAGATGAATTTCGATAGCATTCATTCCGTAACGCACACATAACTTCATCTCGATTATCGCGACGATATGGAACTGCTTACTAGGTACCAGCAAGCGCAACTTGAGTTCTCCCCGCCACTGTATTACTGCAGAGTTTTAGTAGAGTAAGGACCTTGAGCATGCCTGCCGTCCTACCAAAGAAGGCGGCTAACTGCATAGTAATAGTATAAGCATTTTAAATTGAATGTGGTTACTAATAGAGTATACAATGCTTTGACTGCATCACGCTGAGTTGTGACCATTTCGTGACTGCATCACGCTGAGTTGTGACCATTTCGTGACAAACCATGCATTTGTGTCCATAATTATATTCATTGTTAATTAAGTACCTATGTTTGTCATGAATAAACAATTTATTTTTTAGATTGCAATTAGCCACCTTCTTGGTAGGACGGTAGATGCTCTGTCCGGATCACCACCATCTTACCCGTTAAACTGCTGCCAAACAGCAGTGTTTGCATAGAGCAGTGTTTGCAACGTAGAGGCATCTCTAGGTCTTCAGGGTTGGCAACGCATTTGAAGTCTTGAGATTGTCATTCATCATCATCAGCCCGTTGCAGTCCACTGCTGGACATGCCTCTCCCAAGGAACGCCACAGAACCCGGTCTAATGCTTCATGTATCCAGTCGCTGCCGGCCCTCTTATGCAAATCATCTCGCCATCTGGCCAGAGGGCGTCCCACGCTACGTTTGTCATTGTAAGATTGCAAATGCATGCAAGCTTTAGAGTACACTTACCATCAGGCTTCAAATCAAATCAAAATTATTTATTTGCTGAACACGGTTACACAGATATTAAATGTAATACAGTTCATGCGTATTCAACCTGCATGCAGGTGTGCAAAAATTTTCCAGACATTTTTAGGTCTAATTATTATTACATATTTATCATTGAAATGGAACGAAGTCAAATGTATCTACGATGTCAAATATTCAATTTATTATAAAGTTTGGCTTTTTAGCGCGTCAAATAATCTTTTATATTGTAATAACAATTTTCCTGTAGCCATTTATTCAGTTTACTTATAAATAGCATCTTATTTTCTAGTTTAATATCCACAGGCAACTTATTATACAGGACTATACACATATTATAGCAGTTTATCTTCTCCATGTCACTAACAAAGGATAGTTACTTGGAAAATAAAGCACTGAGTAACAAGTGGGCAAGTCATGCTAGGTTGACTATAGACGTTTTTCGTTTTCAGCAATAAACATCTTCCGAGAAACCAAAGAGTGCATGGAAGTGATGGTGGAGTCTACTCGCCGGATCGCGGTTGGGAAACTGTTACGTGAACGGGACATCCCATTCGCTGTGTCCTCAGAACGGGCCACACTAAACTTTCCGTCAGCATCAAATTCGCCACGCCGACTCAGCCCCCGTCTCTCCCTCGCGCGTCCAATGAGAATACCTTATCAAGTGACAAAAACTAAGCACAGTAAGCAAAGTAAGTTGTTGTTGACAGTCCAGAGAGCTCAGACAATATGCACTACGCTAACTAACATTTCTATTCGATTCGTTTTTAAACTAATCGCGTCACTGGAAGATGACGTGACACGAAAAGTCACGTGGTCTACCAGTGACGCGATTGGTTTAAAAACGAATCGAATAGAAACGTTAGTTAGCGTAGTGCATCTTGTCTGAGCCCTCAGTTCCTCAAGCAGTGGAACCTTATTAGTTAGGTACTGTTCGTTTTTATCTTACCAACTGCATTACTTAAAGAGATGGTTGTTAGCAGAGTTGGGCGTTATTTAAAGCGAAAGCTCGCATCGACTAAAACCAAACAATTCAAAAAGTTTTCGAACATGTGAAATTGGAACGAAAGTTTTTAGTGGTTGCGATAGGTTACTTAATGCGTGTTATAAGTTATAAGTTTTCTGTCACTTAGTCAATAAGTAACAAAACCTTTTACAGTATAATAAAGGTATACATAATTAGAGTAATGTGCCGTATTACTATTTCAGAACAGTATTTCGACTGGAAAAACTATTACCCGTTGAAAGCTATATACAGATTTTTAATGGATTTGGAGACGAAGTATCCATCAACTTGTACAGTGACGTCGATCGGTAAAACCGAAGAGGGTAGAGAGATAAAGGTTGGTTATTGAACTTTGCGGTAGACGGTGGACTTAGACACGGAATGGACGATCAATGGGTATAAACCAAAATAAATGTCCAGTTAAAGAAGAGTTTAGTAACCATAACGAAACTGTCGATTAACGTCAAACACATACATTTTTGTAAGTAAATTGTAAGTAAGACATCATTTAGGTGACGTTTAAGGGCGTTTCTTTAAAAGTTTGTACCTAGTTTGTACTAAAATTAAGAAACGTTAACTATTCCCCTGAGTTACGAAAATTAGCTTTACTGTTATAATACAAATGGTGGTATCTCAGACAAAACTCCTGAAGCAAGTCAGTCTACTTCATTTATTGAATTTGAAATACTGCTAATTGGCGTTGAGAGTAGTAAATAAATGTACGACTAATTTTGGTAACGCAGCGGAAAAGTTAACGTTTCTTAATTTTAGTACTTAACTAGGTACAAACTTTTAAAGAAACGCCCTTAAATAGCGTCTTTATGTACATTTATTTTGGTTTATACCCCAATATTATCTCCGTGCTAGTATTTCAATTTTTATCGCGGATTTCAAAATGTTTGGATTGGATATCCTAGTGATATGCATCAATATTTCGTGATATGGATCGCGATATGTGTGGATCACACGATAATATTGACAATCTAATCCGTGCCTTTCGGATGACGTGATAATGGTGATGAAATATTTTGATCTTTTTATATCTTTCAGATGCTAAAAATATCAAATAGTGATGCGACCAACTCGGGTGTCTGGATGGACGGCACAATACACGCGCGGGAGTGGATAAGTGCGTCTGTTGTGACTTATATTGCTTATAACATCGCCAAAAATTTTGCCATACTGCCAAGAAGCACAACTAACAAGGACTGGTAAAACTTCTTTATTATGCTAACGCTTTTCATATCTTTTGTTTTGTACGAAGCTTGTACAGTCAATGGCATAAATAAGTGATCATTTAAGGCCCATTTAGATTATGCAAGTTTCTTGTACAAGAATCGGCAATAATTGTATGCAATTATTTTGTTGCAATAAGTGTGTTTAAGAATTGTACCAAACGTAAGGTTTAGACTGAGCAATTCTGGACATCAGAGCCAACTGGTCGGATGTGCATTTTTGATACTTTTCAGGACAAGCAAAAGTAACTTAAAAACGTTTGACACCGACTAACAGTATTAAAATAAAGAAAACTAATAATTAATATTGAAGGAGCTTATAACTGCAAGTATTTTCTGACATACAAGTTCTTTCTTACGCTATCAATAACATTGCAATTTAAATTTGATTATAAAAAGGGTGTGACATCCGACCTAAAATTAACAAGGCATATGCTATGCTGTGGTCGGATATTAACATCCGATATTTTGGTTGTAAGAAAATTTGTGAACACGCAATAAGTATAGGACGTATGTTTAAATCCGACTATATGGCTCGAAATGAAATGGAAATATATTCAATCTTATGTGAACATCAGACATTTTGGTCCGGGGAATCTCCACAATATCCACAACAAACAGAGATAGCGATAAATTTTAATGGGCGATGGAAAGAGACAGAAAGCAAACATAAGCCCGACGGTTCTCTATCGTTTGACCGAATTTCATATGAAATAATTTCATTTGCCCGAATTTCATATGACATAAATTTATATGCCATAAGTCATAACGAATCATGTGCCATAATGATCATTTGGTATATTTTCACTTGACATAATTCTTAGGTGCCATACCGATATGTATGCCATACTTTTCATTTTCCCTATTCTCAAGTGTTATAAACTTGTATGATATAAATTTTAAACGCCATAATAATTATTTGCCATAAAACATTCAGAATGCGTATTATGCGTAGTACTGTAAAAAAAAGTCTGGCCTTCCTTACAGTAGGTAGGTTAGAATAGGTAAGTTATTATAATAGTAGTACGTAATCCAGATTGTACCAGTACTTCATTATACCCATTGAAACACACTGATACAGTCTGGGTCTGCTTTTTCCGAAATAATGGTAAATAAAGTGTTATGGCATATAATATTAGGGATTATGAACATTATAGAAAGTAAATATTATGGAAAGTGTTATTATGGTATCTGATATTAGGGAGGTTGAACATTATGACACTAGAGTATTATGGCATTATGAAGATTATAGCCAGTGATCATTATGGCAAATGAAAATAGTGCAAATGAAATTATGAAAAATTAAGGGATACCACGCTCGACGATTGCCTAAACCTTACGATTGACCGAGCGCGGCCGGCCGGCGATTGACAAGTATAAACCAATTTGTGTATAGACCGCGGATGTGAAAATTCGGTGTGAATTAATTCATTTGTTAACAAGTGCAAGTGCGTACAGGATATTGCAGGAGTTAGTTCCTATAGCCACCTTCTGACTGCATCATCAGACCAGCTCCGTGTTACCATAGCAATTATTGCATTGTTCCCGAAGATACGCAAGTATAGTAAATTTCAGCTCAATCGGAAACCGGGAAAAGGGTCAAATTTAACTTGCAAGATTTATCCCAAACTACCTAACTAACAGGCCAAGTTCCATTAAAGCTTGTAAATACTGTGTAATTAAGTAGTAGAAATAGAAACTAAAGCTAACGAGTTCAACGACACAACTTATGAAATTTTGCAACTTTTCCCAGTGTGTTTCTTTTCGAAATTATAATATCATCAACATGCACTGACAGTGAAGGTCGTCTTTTATTTGATTGAAAAATATCATCTGAAACAACAATACAGGTACTGATACTTCACTCTAAAAATCCTGTTTAAAAACGAATGCACAAAACAAACTTGTAGGTAGGTAATGAAATATTTGAGTTTAGACACCTTGATTTCTTTTATTTTCTGCCTTTCGTAACTCTTGGAATATCCTGTTGACATGTGGAATTAAATAAATAATAAAATAAATATCAGGGGACAATGTCACACCAATTGACCTAGTCCCAAACTAAGCTCTAGGTTTGTACTATGGGTACTAGACAACGATATAAATACTTATATAGAGAAATAAATACTTAAATACATAGAAAACATCCATGACTCAGGAATAAATATTCGCACTCATCGCACAAATATCTGCCCTTACCGGAATTTGAACCCAGGACCGCTAGCTTCGTAGGCAGGGTCACTACCAACTAGGCCAGCGCGTCGTCAACTAGGCTAGGAATTATGTCGTACAATACCACTTTAACAATAAAAGCACTTGCAATTGTTAACTAATTAATTAATTTGCACTGAATTTTCATATGCGCGGTCTAGACACAAACTGGATTATACATGTCAATCGCCGGCCGGCCGCGCTCGGCCATACGTAAGGTTTAGGCAATCGTCGGGCGTATGTGTGCTATCTGTCTCTTTCCATCGCCCATTAAAATTTATCGCTTACTCTTTTGGTTGTGGATATTGTGGAGATTCCCCGAACCAAAAGGTCTGATATAAACATCAGACGCTCCGTTCTAATAAAAAAATAAAACCAATATGTCTTATGTGAACATCATACCTACTTTTAAAGCCATACATTAAGATTACTAGAAGCAAAAAGTCATATTTAAACATCCGTTATTTTTCTTCTAAGGTATTGTGGACATCCGACCTTTTTTAGTAAATCTAACTTCGTTAATAAAAGAGATAGCGATATAACGGTTAGATGGCCTGAAAGAGGACAAAAAATTGAGTATGATTCTAAAAAAAAGTGATTTTGGTCAAAATTGGACATCCGACCAGTTGGCTCTGATGTCCAGAATTTTATATTTCCTCAATTTTATTGTATGGAATGTGCAAGAAAGTTGTATAATGTAAATGAGCCTTTATGTACCTTGTCGCTTTCAATCGTTTCACAATTTTGTATGACATTTCAAACGCGACGTTAAAGTGACAAGGTACTTATGATCACTTATTTATGATGTTGAGTGTACGAGTATACTCTTAAAACGTACATACACGATTAAGGCACTGGGTGAAAGTAGAAAAAAAAATGATTTAATTTTTAGGAAATTATTTCGGTTAATTAGTTAATAAAGGAATACTCGTAAATTATTTTTATTTGTTTTTAACATATATAAATATGTAATCGCCCCTAAAATTTGCAAAATCGTACGTTGTCGAAATCGATCCAGTTAAGGTTTAGGGTAGAGATACAGATCGGAGATAAAACAAAAACCGGACAAGTGCGAGTCGGACTCGCCCACCGAGGGTTCCGCTCATGACACGGTTAACTCAATTTAAAATTTGCACCGCCGCCGTTGTTTTCATAAAGACCCTGTTTTTTTCTGCCGTCCAACGGCAAAACGCTGCAAGTCAAAAACCCTAGTTTCGAGAAAAACGCGTTTAAAGGTTTTTAAGTTTTACGCTAGAAATCACCTATTATTTTGCACTCAGTTGCCGCGTGTTGAATTGATGGTGATGCACAGTAGGCAAAACGCTGCAAGTGGTTCGTTCCTTGTTCCGAGGTAGTGGACATTTAGTACTTACAGCGTTCTGTGGTGATCAGACGGCATTGACAGTTTTGGTATAAAACATGACAATCATTCATCATTGCAGTCATGATGTTTTGGCTAGTCTTATGCAGAGTTACTGCGTTTTGACAGTTTTCTACAGCCTAAACTACAACATATTTTTAAAAGTTCTTTTGTAGGTATGATAGAAGCACTCATGAGGAATCGTTTGATGCAAGTTAACACAAAACGTTGTAACTCGAGTTGCAGCGTTCTGCCGTTGGACGGCAGTTTTGTGATTGAATTAAAAATGTTGGGTTTCAGATTTTTTCCTATAGGTACATGCAGTATAAGATGGTATTACTTGCCAAATTTTATAGTTCTAGATCAACGGAAAATACCCTATAAATTTTGATTCACTTGATGGTATCAAAATATACTTTTATTGCCGCATAAACGGCCGTATCTGTTCTTTACGTTAACTTAGAAGTTTGATTTTTTCACAGCTTCAAGTAATTGTAGATTTGAGTATATAGTTTAAATTTCAACTCGATACCTCTACGCGTTCCTGAGATAAAAGGTCTTGACAGACAGATAGACAAATAGACGGACTGACGGTCAGACAGGCGGACAACAAAGTGATCCACCTAATCTAATTAATGACATGCTACATAATTCGTAAAAGTTGGTTATTGGCGTATTTTTTAGGTTTTTTGTTCCTGTTCTAAACCCAGACGGCTACGAGCATTCCTACAATGGCGAACGGATGTGGCGTAAAAACCGTTGCCGCATCAATGATATCGTGTGTGGAGTAGATCTTAACAGAAATTTTGGGTAAGAACCTGTCGGAAATGGAATTAATAAAAAACTAAAAGCTAGATTATATTTTGACTTTTTCTTTACAGCTACAATTGGGGAAAAGCCATGGATTTCTCATCTAACGACCCTAATCATCTGAATTTTCGAGGTGTTGAGCCTTTTTCGGAACCGGAATGTGCAGCCGTCAAGGTCACCGTTTTAAGCCGGGGTTCCACTGTGGCGCACACGCACGCACACGGGTTACACGAGTACTTACGACTCTACGAGGGTTAATGGTTCTAGGCGTATGTCATAGATGTCATTTCGTGCGTGTGCCGCTGTAGGAGTAATGGCCGGTTCAAACGGACAGCATTTGAACTGCAACCCAGCTGCAAAATGGCAGTTCGAGGGCAGTTACGTCAACTGCATCGAAACTGCAAACCAACTGTGCAGTCCGCTTGCAGTTGGCGTGCAGTCTTGTCTCCCGCACACCGACTGCAAACTAGCGGGACGGTATTGTAGTGCTTTCAAAAATGAATCTAAGACATTCGAAATAAATAAATTTGAATTTGAATTTGAATGCAGTCCTGTTGTAGTTGTTGCAACTGCAATACGACGGCAATAGAACTGAATTGCAACTGCACACACAGAACACATAATTTGCTGTTTTCTATTGCCGTCGTATTGCAGTCCTGTTGCCAAATGTAACTGCAACAGGACTGCGTTACAACCATGCAGCTAGCTTGCAGTCAGTGTGCGGTCGATAGGACTGCACGCCAACTGTAAGCGAACTGCACGGTTGGTTAGCAATTCTGATGCAGTTAAATCAACTGCATCAGAATTGCCCTCGAGCTGCCATTTTGCAGTTCAATTGCTGTCCGTCTCAACCAGCCCTAACTACACACATTTTAATACAAACGAGTTTTACACCCACGTGTGTGTGCGCAGCGTGACAGACTTCAAGCATATAAATTGTAAATACTAA
The DNA here is from genome assembly GCA_946894065.1 of Acleris literana. Taxonomy (NCBI): domain Eukaryota; kingdom Metazoa; phylum Arthropoda; class Insecta; order Lepidoptera; family Tortricidae; genus Acleris; species Acleris literana. Next base: position 12,313,223 of record OX335684.1, on the reverse strand, counting down.
TCAAACACATTTTCAACACTAATTGATGATACTTTACAGGATTTCATATTGTACAGCGGAACGCAGTTTAAAATATTTCTGTCGTTTCACGCTTACAGCGAACTGATATCATTTCCTTGGTGTTACATGAGCGACCCTTGTCCAGACTACGTATCCTTGCTAGAAGGGGCTACAGTTTTTTCAAAAGTAAGACCAACGCTTATGTGTTTCGCCATATCTTTGATTACAAAGATAAATATAAATAAACAGGTACAGTCAGCATCCAATGATATTTTATATTTAGATACGTTATGCTCATACCAAACGCATTCGAAAACCGTCACCAATTACTGACAGTTGCTACGTTGCCATATTTCTACAGACAAAGACGGCAATTCGTAGCGAACACTATTGTTAGAAAGAGATAAAAGTTTCAAATTGCGTACCCGAATGACGCGGCGTGCCCGCTCATGGCTGCCATATAGCTACCCGTCTTTATCGCACTCATCCGATATCTAATTGTGTATCTCATGTTTCCCAGATGACAGTGACGCCACCGGTGCAAATTAAGCAAAGTATGGCAATGTAAAACAAAATGTAAATAGTACATTATTGCCTAGGCATGGAAGTAGGCAATTGCGGGCCGAGTATTGGTTTAAACGGACGAGCTTGCGAGTCCGTTTAAAAATACGAAGCCCGCAATTGCTGTTCCTGCCGAGGCAAATATAGTGCTTTTCTCAAAAATCGCAAGAAATAATTTGTGTTGGAGTAAAATCTTCATCGCTTGAACTCATTTTTTGAATTGCATACAAACAGAAACTTCATGTGAAAAAACCATCACTCTTTACCACCTTTTTGTTTATGACAAGGAGAAAGCAAGCTTTGTTTTTAAAAAAACATAAGCTATTCCAGACACAGATAAAAAAGTTATGTTTCGAATAAAATTTGGATGTATAAGACTTGTGCCCTCATTTTATTATGGCCTTTTTCACTTTTTAAAAAGTTACAAGCTAGATAGTAATGGAATTTGTATGCAACATTGCGGGCTTGTGTAGCGAGCACGCAATGTTTTTTTTTTTTAATTTGAGAACTGTCAGTAAACTATGTACTTCGCGTCTCATTATGTAGATAGGAATGTCCACATTTCCGGACATTTTTGAGAAAAAATATTTACGGTACTTACGAATTAAATGAGACATCCTTTCTTCTTTTTATAGTTACAGTATAATTTCGGCAGCTTCGAAAAACATAAGACGGCATTTTTTATGACTTAAACTTGTTGCATTTCGGTAATAAAACTTTACTGTTTTTGACGCGTGCGTGTCAGCGGCCACGGCGCGACTGGACGATAGTAAGGCAATTAGGAACACTTTTGCGCGCAGATGACGTATCTTAATATAAAATATCATTGTCAGCATCATAAAGGTAGTCGCGGTCAATATATCTAAGTATATAGCTACATCTAATATATTAACATTGACTCAACCCAGACCATGCCTTGCCTGCACTGATAATTATATCAAAGCACAAGCAACGCTTAAAACTTGGTAACATTAAAACCGCCGCCGGCGCCGTTAGTAGGTACCGTCCGTGATACCCACAATGCTACTGGTGTCTTAGCATCCAAATTATGGGTCATACACAGATTTAGGTTACCGTCTTTCCTGTGGACACACCCAAAGTTAACGTTTTTAAGGCCTTATTTGGGCTCAGGATGACTTCGGCCATAGTTCCATTTCGTCACCTTCTTAAGTCGTTCTCATTCGCATATGGTCAACTGTTTCGATTCGCCAGCATTCCTATATCGTCACTTCCCTATCTCGTCCGCTTTCTTACGTGAGCCACTGTACCAACTCCTTTACATTCGTAATTAGACTACAGTGCCAATTCGTCAACATCCCTAATTAGTCTAAGTACAATGTCAACTCGTCAACATTCTTAATTAGACCACAGTGCCAACTCGTCAACTATAGGTACAGTAAAAATATTGAACACCCAGACTCGAGTACAAATATGCGGACGAGTTGACACTGAGGTCGATACAGGAATGCGGACGAGTTGGCACTGCTGACCAAGGAGTACTGAGGTCGATAAAAGAAAGTGGACGAGTTGGCACTGTGGTCAAAATAGGAATGTAGACAAAATGGGGTATTGACGATATAAGAAAGTGGACGAGTTAGGAAGGTGTCGATTTAGGAATTACATGCTGACGACATGGCATTGTGGACGAGTTAAGAAGGTGACGAAATAGGACTGTGGACAAAGTCGCCCTGAGCCCTTATTTGCTGGCTGAATCCACATCCTCATAAGCGCCGTGAGGTCTACTTTAGTCCCAGCAAATAAAAACATAACTTATATGCACACGAACCTTTAACTATTGACCACAGGATAGACAACTTTTTTTTTTGCGTGTGTATGACCCTTATACAAAAATACCGAACACCCTAGAAAACTGAACTTTTTTCAAATGATTGAGGCATAATGATGAGGTTTAATCTCGATTCAATGAATATAAATATGGTATTTCTTCCAATTCAATCACAAGACTGGCTGAACATTTTGGTCGCATTAGCTGAGTCAATGTTAGTGATTATTGTTGCTATACTCTTGGATATATTGACTGCCACTCTCTATATGATGCTAACTGTATTTATCACTAGTACAGATCTAGTCAATAATCCTTTCACATCGTGAAAACTCGGAACTCACGTCTACTTCCGAATGGTGCCGACGTGACTATGAAATATTGAATTAAAAAGTGACATTTTTGTATGAAATAAATAGAGTACTTTAGTTATCAGTGTCAAATGTCAAACCACGAGTTTGAAGTATATCACACCGAGATGTTAAAACCATCACGATCAAATATATAGAAATTAGGTGTAGGTAAACAAGAAGAAATATAAATAAATGTTGAAAATAATTTCACAGGCTTGTCGATCTAAACGTTTCCCAGGTCTTAATGCTTTCGGCATGACCATTAAACAGAACTGAAAACAAATTTAATCTTAATTAACAAAAAAATAGTCTGGTATTACGACTCTATATCGATTATCACTCTCGCGATGCGACGTTCCCCCACGTTGTCTTGATGGGTACTGAGTCAGACTGAAGTAGCATGACAAATACGAACAATTCCGATAAAATACGATGTGAAAGGATATTTCACTACATATGTACATATTAGAAGAGCAACACTAATTTACGTGTCGTGTATTTTTAATTTTCAATCGCATTTTATATTTATCACCTTCCGTTTTGTCACTAGTGTTTGTTAAATAATTATGATTTGTTCATTTGCAAAAAATGTCTAATACAGAGCCGTATACTCTAATTTAGAGAAACAAACGCGTCTTCAACGCGCAAGAACTAATTTGAAACTCTTAATTTCTTTATTTGAACTAACTTAGTGCCACACTACCGCTCGCACACATCTTTGTATCTTCCTGTCGGTATTCTATTTCACGAAGTCCGTGTGTTGAGCTTGTTTTCTACTTGGACTAAATGTCTGAAGGGTTGTCGTTGCTTGCAGGCCATTTACCAGACCACTGGACGCATGTACAAGGTCGGTAACTTCAAGGACTTGATGTACAGCGCGTGCGGGACGAGCATCGACTGGAGCTACGGAACGGCCAGGATACCGTTCTCCTATCTCGTGGAGCTAAGAAGCAAAGAGTTCAAATTTCTACTCCCTAAAGATGAAATCAGCGATTGCTGCAAAGAAAATTTTAACGGAGTTCTCGCCCTCGCAGATTTCGTAGACAAACAAAAATCTTCTAATACTTTAATGGACGATTCCAAAAAAATACATTAACTCTTGTCCTGTCAATTTTGAAAGTTGTAGTTAAACATAAATACACAAATAAACTATAAAATTGTAAAGTGGAACAAAGTAACATACTTTTTTTCATTTTTTTTTGTTATTTTACATAAGTAGCACAACGCAAGGAATATTGAAATGTACTGTTCCACATAAATACCAATTCATTTCAGTTGCAGCAAAGTAACAATAAACTCTTAACGCATTTACTGCCACCGGCGCATATATGCGTTCATTGTCACAAGTTTGTTCCTAGGCCACGCCCCCTGGCAGTCAATGCGTTAACAGAAGACTAAGGTGGGACCGAAGCGAAACTCCCGCTTTAGCCTTCGGTTTTAGGTCCTTATTTTTTTTTTGCATCAGATCAATACATCTGTTACGAGTAACAATATTATTAAAAATATATTTATGAATAATAATTATAATCAGTATAATGTGTACAATTTATTTATCGATTAATTTATTGAAAAGGGGTTCGTCTCTGAGCGACCACATCGCCCCGTATGAGACTTATTCTAATACAACCCATTATGAGTTAACTGTTATTTAAACCTAAATCGGCTTACTTATACAACATCTCAGCGTCTCCAGACAAGGGGAAAGCCAAGATGCCGTTGAGAAAGCCAACATGTACCTACTTCTGTTAAAATTTATTCTAACTAATGACATTTTGGAAGTATATAGTTAACAAATCGGAAGAGTGATGAACGGACTACAAATCGATAGTTGGAGAAAATTTCGGGCTAACAATTTTATGTCAGGCTGAATTGCCATGTTTCGAACAATTATACTTTATATATAATAGTACTGCTGAAAATAGGTCTCTCCCATTGTGCACCAGCTTTTCTATTAGAAGCACACTTTATGCTATTCCTGCCGGCTACCAGACGTAAGTCGTCACTCCTACTCGACGCAGGATGTCCTACGTTACATTTGCTGAGTCGCGGTCACCACTCTAGCAGGCCTATTATGGTCGTGTTAATGGACGTGGATAAACGTTAATAAAATATCTGTTATTGCCTAACGCCCTCAGAATCGCAATCGTTTTCATTTTGACAGTTTGAAGGCGAGTCTGCTTTCAAAATGAAAACTTTTGTTCCACTTTGAAGTCGATTGTCAATAAGCCAGCGGTTTGTTACTGCGAGCACCGCGATAAAAGCGACCAACGGGCCCAGAACGCATCTGTTTCAACGGCCATCAGTTCTTGAGATGTGGCCAGCCCGCTGCCAGTTCAATGAGCTAATTATTTGCGCGGTGTGTCGATAACCCCCGTTCTTTGAGTGACCACTTCATTTCGAATGCGATCTTTCAGAGAAATACTGAGCATAGTCCTCTCCAATTCTCCATAGCTCGCTGGGTAACTTTGAACTGTACTGAGTTACAATTACCGTACCCGGCAGAGAGTCCAATGCTTTGTCCGTCGCACTCTGTAAAATTACTGTGACGGACAAAGCATTCGACTCGCTAGCGAGTACGGTAATTGTAAGTCATAAAGTCATAAGCGTCCACCCCCCCACCCCCCTAATTTTGGTTAGGTTCATTAGGTATCTTTAGATGCCCGAATGGCAAATCGCCCAGAAATAGGAGCCGTGCCGCAGGCAAAGCTCCGTCGAAAAGAAGTGGTGTAACAACCTGGTGTGACGATGAGGCTTCACCCAGTTCTTTATATTAACAACGGGATGAGAAACGTTATCGCCCGGAGCTAAATAAATGTTTTTTTTTCTGACAGCTGCTCGAGCTTCACAATATTTTTAAGATTATGAACTAATAGAGAGATTAATACATTGCGACGTTATTAAGGAGGAGGGGAGCCAAAGGTGTGCCGCAAACCCTATTAAGTCCTAAATTAATTAACTCATTGGAAAGTTGAAACTTTGTTCTAGACCGGTACAGAAGAGACTTTCTTATGCCGTAATACACACATCAAAAAAGTCTTGGGATACTCAGTATCACTAGACAAGTTTGATGTTTTGACTCAATAGTAGGTAATATGCTTATATTGAAATGTTTAAAACTGTCTAGGGATAAAAAATATCCCTAGGCACTTTTGATGTAGGTACATACATACATACATAATCTCACGCCTTCGTTCCCAGAGTGGGGTAGGCAGAGCTACAGAATTACAAACATTGTTGATAATTCTATAACCACAATTTGCACAATAAGGCTAAGATGTTTACCAGCGTATTAGTGACAGGTTGCAAGCCCATCGCCTAACAGTACTACAAGCCTTTATTCCCTTAGTCGTCTCTTACGACATCCACGGGAAGACATGGAGTGGCACTATTCTAACTCGGCAACCACACGAGGTCACTTTTGATGTGTGTATTACAAATAGGAAATGCAATTTAACCGGTAATTAGACGTATGAAAATAACCGGTTTTGCATTCCCTAATTACAAATTATAGGGATACGTCATAATACCTACCTACTTACGGCTATTTCAAATACCTCCTATTGTATAAATAGAAAAGTAGTTTGGCTCTTTAGGAGGCTGTCCCCTATTGCCACTCGGGCGCTAGGGTTGCGTGATGCGCCTCGCTCGATACCTAACATGTAGGTACCTACGCAACCAAACGCGGCCCCGAGTAAACCGGCTTGGTGCGTCTTGTCGAGTTTGCTTGTGTGTGGCTCACGGCGCGTACAGTCGAGGTATGCACGAGAGGTGTGCGATATAAATTTGTTTGAAGACGAACTACTGTTTATAATGAGAAAATACGGAGGAAAATCAGTTTAATTTGACGATACCTATTTATTAACTACTTAACATTTTACACATTTTTATACGTTTCACGCTTACATGAATAATTTAAATTTTTGTACAAAAGCATGTTTCAACAATTCCCACAAACTTAGTACTTATTCTCAATTCTTCTTACAATTTTCTGGCAAAGTATCGATTTCCTCTTTTTCGTCGATGAACTCCATTAAAGTTTTGACCGCATTCCAGACTTCTATACTAGTGCCCTTTATTTGGTCCTTTGGGAGCTTGAATTTGTATTTCCTGCTTCTCAGTTCTATCATGAAGGTGTACGGGATCTTCGCCACTGCGTACGCCCAGTCGGTAGATGTTCCACAGGCATAATACGTCAAGTCTTTAGTGGAGCCAACCTTATAGATCATTCCAGTGCTATCGTGAATCGTCTAAAAAGTACACAATTATTTTTAATCAAAGGGGATTTATATCATACATAGTTCTTAATTACTTCATAGAACTTTAAAATCATGTAATGAATTCCTGCTTCACAGTATTTATAAATAATTCGTATATCAGGGAAAACTAAGTGTAAAATTATTGTAATAGGTACTTAAATTACCTTTGCCATTCGCATACCAGCTTCCATCAAAGTTATGTAGTTTGGACAGGGATCCTTTTTGAAACCCCACGGAAATATTATCATCTCGAAGTAGCTATGAAACGATAAAAACGCCTTAAACGGATTGACTGCACCTAGGATAGTATCCTGAAACATTAAGGCATTAAAGAAAAAAAACCGGCCAAGTGCGAGTATGACTCGCACACGAAGGGTTCCGTACCATTAACTATAAATAACTTTAACAAAAAGCAAGCTTTCAAAACCCGACTGTTGCTAACCAACTTCAAATCGTTATAAATCCTTAACGATCATTCAAAATGAAAAATGATGAAAGAAACCTAAAGATGATTTTAAATCCCTATTCAATGATACCCCACTTGTAATAATTGGTCGACTTTTTTTTTAATTTGCACAATATGGCATCTGGTTGCCGCCATAATGAATTTGATTATTGTCATATCTTCAGTGACACTCACCAGATTAAGACAAATCGATTGACATAAGAATCATCAAAATGGGACAACGGGTTTAGTTTTTATAGTGCCACAAAGTAACAAACATACATATATAGGCTGTGAAACACATTACCCTCCTCCTTCGGCAGTCGGGTAAAAATAACGTTTGTTGTATTCTCTATCTCTGCCATCCCCACTCTGGGAACGAAGGCGTGAGTTTATGTATGTATATAACCTCGTAAGGCCCAGTGTGCCATAGGATGTACACAACCAAGACAATTTAATTTGAACTGTATTGCAATAAGAATAAGGTTTATTTTCCTATGTTCATAAAATGAAAATTGCATTATCGAACAAACGTAATTGAACTTTATGGCCTTGGTGGTAGATTCAAAGTCCCACTTACAAAAAACTCCCTGTTTGCAGTATGGTGGGCTTTACGAGGATAAGGCCTTGCCTCACAAAAACGTCTGCTTTTGTCAATAGCCTTACCCTTACAGCAGCTGATTCTGGTTCCGAGAATGGAGCAGGTCCTCTATAAAATGCACTATCTTCCATGTTTGACGACCCTTCTTCTCCGTTGTGAGCCCATCCGTAGCTACAACCAATTTTTTTACAACATCGGTTATTATTTTGATCTACAGATATTTTGAAACGACTTTTTATCCAAAGTTTTATGGTGCGCAGCACAATGCTTGTAGCGGCACATCAAAACATGCAAACTATTTTAACGAACGAATTATACATGACATGTATACCTAAAGTTTCTATTCAAGTCGACTCCGACGCATTCCCCGTCATAGCACGCTTTATTTTTCCGCCACATGCGGTCACTTGTATGAGTGTACTCGTAACCATCTGGATTCAAAACGGGCACGATATGCCTGAAAGGTAAGATGCCTCAAAAAGTCGAGTCACAGGCTATAATGTATACGGGTAGCCTATCGATGTTTCCAAAAACCTATCGATGTTTCCAAAAACCTATCGATGTTTCCAAAAACCTTTGTCCGCTGTTTCGTTTGTCCAAATTTTTATTTGTCCGAAAATAATTTTTCTCTGAACCCATTTAAAAATGTTTAAAGAGATATACAGCCTTGGCCAAAAGTATTGAGCACCCGACTTTTTCCTTTGTGACTTATAAATAAAGTATTATTTTCTAATTTGAAAAATACGCAAAGATGTAAAATATAAAATGCGTTTGTACATGTGCAAATTATTAGTAGATTATCATTTTGAAGTAACTATTTTCGTGTGAAATCTGAAGCTAGAAAATATCGGGTTTTACAACAAAGTGATTAATTTTATTTTTTTCCACGGAATTACGCTTAAAGTCAATAAATATGACTATTTTTTCCGATAGGTATACAACTTTCTATAATATAAGACATAAATGCACCTTTTAAAGTTTGACTTTTATATGAAAAACGCATGGGTGCTCAAGACTTTTGGCCAAGGCTGTACCTACAGAACCTGTAGGTTAAACGGTTTTTTGGACAAATGAAAATTAGGACAAACGAAACAACCGACAAAAGTTTTTCGAACTTAAGATGAGAAGAGGAAACCGTATTTACGACACGAATACTGATTCCGTCAAACATACCAGTCCTTATTCATGACAGATTTGCCCAACTTGTGAAAGTTCTTCACTAAGTTTTCAGCTATGTATGTCACAACGGCTGTGCTGATCCATTCACGAGAATGTATGGTCCCATCCAACCAGACTGGAGTGTTACTGGCGTTGCTGTTCGATATTTTTAGCATCTGAAAATTTAATAATATTTGAAAGAAAGAAAGAAAAACGTTTATTTGCTTACATCTAACACAAGTACAGAAAAATAAATTAACAAACAAAAACAAAAATACAAAAACATCTGAACCAGTGCCAGACGGAGCGAAATGGTTCCTGGGGTGTTAGTCTCTCAAAAAACGGCGGTGGGGCGGACGAACGAGCGAATCGAAGCGGCCAGTTTAAGTAGTCCCGTCCGACCGAACAAAACACATTTTAGCGCGTGCATTGTCAATTAGGGAGCCTTATACGTTCGAGAAGTCATGCTACCAAATTGAATACACGCGCTAAAATGTGTTTTGTTCGCTCTGTTGGGACTACTTAAACTCGCCGCTTGGACCTTCACTTGAGCGAACGATCACCTTTGCTTGTTCAGAGAATCACAACCCAGAACAACGATAGATACCTTGTTGCTTGATTGATGCCACAATGGGTTAATAAGTTTTGAAGTAGGTAAGATATGACCTGTGATTTATTATCTATTATTAACACCTGACCTAACCTGATAATAAAACATATTTTATCGAATAAACCCACATTACAACATTACTTCACTATCATTTTGAAAATATCTCAAATAATCTACATTTCATTCTCGAAGCTAAATCTACTCCAGCTACTCTAGTAAAGAAAAGTAAGCATCGTTTCCGGCGTTTCAGCATTCTTTGACTATTAGTTAGGCTGTGCGCGAGTTTTAGCGACGACAACGATATTTTTGCATGTTTCCGTACTCATAAATACACAGCCGAACGCGCCTTACGCTTCAGCTCCGACTAGCGCAGACTTATCAGTGCTTGCACGCATGCAAGCCGCTCGATATACCATGTTCAATAACTTTCTACTGATATGTACATACTTGGTGGAAGTTCCGAGATTACCTTATTTTAGTACCTAAGTATAGTTTCTAATTCTATGATAAACACTAAGATTTTCCCTAGAAAATATTAAAATGCATTGATGGTACCTGCTATGTAATTTTATTTCGTACTATCAGCAAAGTTAACTGACCATTTTGTGAACCTTGTCACCTTACAATAAGGCTCACTAGTGGTTAGTTAAAAGAGATGCCTTTTGTACCTTGATGTCTCGACCTTCGACAGACTTTCCTATACATGTCACTGTGCATATCGCTGGATAGTCCCGCTCCAAATCGTCGATGTAACCGTAAATAACATTTAGTTTATGAAACTTGTTCCAATCCATAAGTCTTACTGAAATTATTAAATTTGCACTATTTTTACTATGTTTTCGACTTACAACAATATTGTATCATCACCTTATGGCAGATGGCGCTTACGCCGCACTGCGTCACGCGACGTTGTATTTATATCGGAGCATCTTTAATAATGGCGGAAGCGTCATCCGCCATAAGGTCCTTTTACATAGATAATGCCACATATATGTACTATCAGCCCAACGGAACCCTGACCCACCATAGAACGGTCACAGTGATATTATAAAACAATTTTTTTGACACTTCTTACGACTTGAATCATAACCTTACTGTGACACAGTTCTATGATGCGTCAGGGTTCCATTTGGCTAATGAGTGAATTGCAAAAATATTGTACATAGGTTAAGGGCTCAATTAAAAATCCTCAAGAATCCTTAACTTTTTCCTTTGTTTAACGAAGATTAGTCATATAATCATATGGATAATTTTCGTTACACAAAGGAAAAACAATGGAAGAAAGTTAACGTTGTCTCAATTAACTCCTTAACTATGTACAATATTTTTGCAATTCACCCTAATAGTACATGTGTGTACAAAAATCAATCGGCTACCTATTACAGAGAGTGACGGACGGACGGATAGACGGTGAAAAAGGGTTAGTTACCCTATGCGCACGGAACCCTAAACAGGACATAATTACCTTTGCATCGTTTAAGTTTCTGCCGCGGGGTGATTTGTTTTAAACCTATGACATATTTCGGCAGTAACGAACTTGTTACAGATCCTGCAATAAACGAAAAACGATTAACACAGTTTCGACAACGGAATATTTAACCGATGGATGAAAGTGATCAATTGCATCCTGAGATATTTAGGCTACACAAGCGCTAGCAAGTTCGAGCGTGCAACTTGTACTTTCACACTAGTTAAACAGTAAAACCACTGTACAGTCGAAAGCATTAATAATATCTACACAGCCATCGCGTCAAATATAATGTAAGGTACCTGGGTCGAATATGGCCACGTTAAGGTTTGACGGCAGATATAACGCACTGTATGACAGTTGGAGTTACAAGTCCCTATTTATTAACCGACTTCAAAAAAAGGAGGAGGTTCTCAATTCGTCGGGTTTTTTTTTTTTAATAATGTATTTATTTACGTAACTTATTTGTAGACAGGAAAACCTACGAACGAATAGACTAGAACTTAAGATTTATTTTTTAAAACTTTGGAAAATGGCCATATTTCCGACAGTGTATGTGAATATGGCCAGGTGATGGCCATATTAACAGTATGAACTGAACATGGAGGTAATTTCTATTACTAAGGGGATTTAGTGCTATAAATTAAATTATTTTATTGAATCAACAGTTGTTTATTTATTACAACGAAATAAGAATAAAAAAATCAACTCTGAACAAAAAAATAACATCTTCTACGTGAGTAATTAGGTAACTAGTTATAGTGGCCATATTTTCGGTCATTCTCATATTTCACTTCAAGAATAAAAATAATAGTATTATTGTTCATTTTTAATTTCCGTACCTAACATTAGTTTTATATAAACATTAGTACCTATTTCTGTACTTTTTATGAACCTCTAGGTCTTTATAGTGTTACTTGATTACCTGTATACATATTTAACGTACGACTGTATGTGTTCTTAAATAAATAAATAAATAAATAAATAAATAATAAGAACCACAACCCAAGATATTTTATACAAAAGAAAGCTTGAAAATAACCATAGACATAGCATCTACGATTACTAATGACCAAAATACAATAAATATTTTGAAGTAAAAATCAATTAAAACAAAGAAATCATAGAAACTTACGAGTGAATAATTCTATCCGCGACACGTGGTCTCACTTCGACTGACATTGCGGGAGTAGTTAGGTAGGTTGAGCGGGGAAGGTAGCAATGACGCCTGAGCATTACTTACACACAGGCGTTTTAACGCGTACAATCAAAGTCGTAGATGGCGCCATAGTTTTGGACGTGTGGGGGTGTGGCCATATTTTCAGGCTGGCCATATTCGATTCGACCCAGGTACCTTATTCATAGACCGTATTGTTAAACGCATTGGGGCGTGTATGTATTTTTGACTTAACATAATCACCAGAGGTCGGAATAGGTAGTGCTTATTAACCTAAACTTGACTCATGTTCATTCATGCGTGAGTGAGACAGTAATACGTTATTGAATGAAGATGCAACAAGTTTAGGTTAATAAGCACTACCTATTCCGACCTCTGATAATCACCTTTTCCTCGCGTGCCGATCCTAGTTTGAGTGCCATTTTCTGTGACAGTAGTCATGGACGATTGCTGCGTGTCTTCATTCACTATTAGCTGTCCGGCTTCATATCGATCACTGCAAATGGTGAATGACAAAATAAATAAATATCAGGGGCATGTTACACCAATTGACCTAATCCCAAACTAAGCTCTGAGGGCTCAGACAAGATGCACTACGCTAACTAACGTTTCTATTCGATTCGTTTTTAAACCAATCGCGTCACTGGTAGACCACGTGACTTTTCGTATCACGTCATCTACCAGTGACGCGATTGGTTTAAAAACGAATCGAATAGAAACGCTAGTTAGCGCAATGCATCTTGGCAGGGCCCTCTGGGGTTGATTCGAATTTGGGTGTGAAGTTAGCGGCTAAAAGTTGGCAGCCAAATGTTGGAGCCGCTAACTTCACACCGGCCTAGGCTTGTACTATGGGTACTAGACAAGGATATAAATACTTATAACTATAGATAAATAAATACATAGAACTGGTTGGTGCCTGGACTAGTTTTCAACGTGTTTTTATTCTAAGCTCCAACCTAAATAAGTTACCTAATGAGTTTGTAGAAAAGTCATACTCACACTTTTTTTTTGGTGGTTACGCAGGAGGTTACGCATGCTATTCTTCGTGGAACGTCCTCCTCGACCTCCTCGACAGCGAGATCCATTTTGTGTCAGTATATTTATACTTTTTACATGGAATGTAACAAAATTTTATTTGAGTCTTTGAGAGTCGTGGAATGGTAAGAACTAGAATAATATATCAAGACGAGTTTAAGATTAACATAGCCACCTATATGTTCTATAGCCTCCATAAACAATTGATTTAAAAAAAACGACAAGTTCGTGCGAGGCACCTAGGCATGAGCGGGGGCGGGCAAACAAACCAGCAGAACATCTTTACACTATACCGTGTTCATTATTAATTGTCTAATATAGTAAACAACTTTGTAACCTCAAAATGCACCTTTCTGGCTAAAACAGCTAATTTAAATAAAATAAATCAATAACAGACAATACATTTGCCAAGCGATGCGCAAAATGTTTACTCAATTTACTTTATTTACGATAAAGGAGCTGGTTTAGCCAAAAAAGGTTCATTATGCGGTTAGAAAGTTGTTTACTATATTAGACATGTAAGAATGAACACGGTATAGGAGGTTACATTGAGCGACTTGTATGTGTGCGCGCCTTATGTACACGACCGCGCAAGAAGCCAGTGGTGGGGCGTCACATAACGATGATAACGCTGATTAACGCTGAATCAGCCAGGGCTGCGCCGCCGGCGAGTTTGCATAGATACCTAACTCGACCTCCTAAAGGGATAGTTAAATAAATAAATATTAGAGGACAATGTCACACTAATTGACCTAAACTAAGCTCTAGGCTTGTACTATGGGTACTAGACAGCGAAATAAACAGTTATATAGAGAAATATACATCTCTCTCTATCATCACATGAGATCGGACAATATGGCGTCCTTACTCGCCATAATGTGGAGATGAAACCAATGATTTTAATTATAATAATTAAATTAAATTAATCGATTTCTTACCTGAACTTTAATTTTGATCCTTTGCAGGACAGTAATAAATAATATAATGAAGTGAGGATTGGCCATTAATATTATTCTACTTAAGTTTGCGCCATTAACATCCATGGATTGAAAAAGGAGCTTTTCACCTCTATATTTATTTTAGCCGTGAAAATGAATAATCTAACGGAAAAGTTATAAAAAATACTGCTTAAATAAACAGTTTAAACATAAACAGTTTTAATAAATCTTCACAATACCAAGTCTTTGTATTATTTATTTATTACTATCTTGCAAAGGATCAAAATTATTTTTAGGGTAAGTAATCAATTAATGTAATTTAATTTGATTATCTTTGGAGTTATGTCATGCCACATTATTGCGAGAAATGACGCCTACTTGTCCGATCTCTGATCATCACATAAATATTAGCCCTTACCGGGATTTGAACCCAGTACTTTTAGCTTCGTAGGCAGCATCACTACCAACTACGCCAATGCGTGGTCGTTTTTGCTTTTCTGTTGTTATTTTTCAGCATGTTTGTTTATTGTTGTCTAGGAGGTACTCATACATGCCATTGTGCAGGCCTACGGAGCTTCGTTCGCGATGAGAGTAACTAGTGTAAGATTATCATCCTATATTTATTTATTTCTGGTGTTTTTCTTCAAAGAACAATCCATGTTTCCTTTTGTTTTTGTGAGTGGAAACAAATACGTTACCTGAAGCGTGTGTACTTAGAATATGCACATTCACGCATAATTGCACTTGAAATTTGGAATAAAAAAAATCATTTTGCTAATTTATTCCAAACATATTTCTTTATCTTCTTTTTTGTACGTTGCACTTTCGATTTAGTACTATGACTCATGTCAGAATTTGGTAAAAATGCCAAAATGGCAGATTTCATGACGTTTAAAGTTAGCGTTTGAGTTTTGGTGCTATCGCGAACGTTTCTAGTGAGCCAAGGCCAAGACAAAGGTGCGATTTAAATGGCGCTTACACGATCAATTTTATGAGTTACTATTTTTTTTTCATACTATCATTGTCTTGATCAAAACTTTTTTTTTTTTAATTCAAATCGGTCGAGCCATTCTTGAGTTATGGCGTGACCAAGGGAAACAAGGATTCATTTTTAAACGTATAGATAATTCTCCGCCCACAGTGCGGGCGTCTTATTCTACTCGTATTATATAAAATTAGAGTACAGTACAACCATTTTCTTAATAGCGATCGGCAATCTTCGTTTTTCTATGACGAGTGACAAATATACTGTCAGTTGCGAGTGCAAGCGTGATAGCAATAGCCAGCCGAAAGCTATAACGAAGCTGGAAATACTGTACGACATTTTAGCCCGTGTGAGTACAAGTTGTTTAGAGTGAAGCAAACATCACACTCTTTTTCATTGCACACGAAGCATCTCTTCCTTTCGCACAAACGAAGGCCTCAAATAGAGCTATAATAATGTGCGGTAAACATTTGTGCCCCAAGTAAATTTTTAGGGATTCCGGTTCGACGGTTCCGTATATAATAGTTGAACGAGGTACCAAAATTAGTTTGTTTGTTTGGTGACTTCATACCATAAAATAAGTACAAAGCATAGAAGCCAGACTATGAGATGAACTTTGCATGTTTGCAACAGCTATGACATTCATACATAAACTCACGCCTTCATTCCCTGAAAGGGGTAGGCCGAGCTACAGAATTACCAACAACTCTAAAAGTTTGTTGATATATCTGTAACTACATTTTGCACAATAAGGCTAAGATGTTTTCATCTCACTAGCTCAGAAAGTCCTTTTTGTTTGTTTGATAACTATTGAAAAATCGCTTTTTATCCACATGTGAAGAAAGAGTTTTGACATTTGAAGGCAGCTTAAGTGATATTTGACAGCTAACAAAACGTAAAACGTTAAAAGTGCTGAATTTTTAACATCACAATTAATGAATAGCATCGAGTAAAAAACACTAAATTTAATACAGTCTTACAACTTTATTTTAATTCATAAATATCAGTATTCAACATTAACCTTCATTCTTGTTGTAAAAACGGATAAAATGTTCTGACAGTCCAAGTAAGTCGATGTGGCAACAAAACGCATCCGAAAGAATAAAAAAAAACTTAATTCAAAACTTTTCAATTAAGCCGTCGACGTTAAATATTCGCATGTTTTTCTAGTTTGTTTTGTTATTAAAAATGAGTGATTCGAGTGACGAAGACGTATTAACACCTGTGGAATTACGGGAAACCGTGCAAAATGCGAATTGAGCTCATTTCCCTCGCTGTAGTGAGGTGAAAAGTTTTGTGATATACACGGGTGAAAAGTTATTTTACGTCTCGTGTGTTGAAACACTCGCTACGCTCATGATTCTATTTTTGAACCTCTCGCTTCGCTCGTGGTCAATCATAGAATCCTTTCGCTATCTCGTGTTTCAAATGAACACTCGCAGGTAAAATACAACTTTCCCCTCTTGTATAACAAATAACTATTACCAGTGTATTATGCATTATACAACAGCAATTTTTTTCTTCTTTTTAGATTTCGTATTATTTCGAAGAAGTTTAACAATAGGCTTTTTGTTTCACTTTTTTATCGTCACAAAAAAGGCTTCTTTGGACTTTCCAGTACCTAACTAAAAGTGGTTAATTGCAACTACTTAATTTTACGTCAGGCTGAGGCCAGTTTACGTAGGTGTTGACAGATCCAAATTCAAACCTTATGACGACGTATAAGATAGGTACTGAAAGAATACCTATAAGCACATCTCTTTTTATACCTACATATTTCCATCTGCAATAAATTATATGACTGTTATATATGACGAATCACAAAGATTTAATAACTATTAAATTAACTATAGGATTTTTCAAATAAAAATTTGAATTGGTTTGCTAAACATTTGAGGTAAATAGTACTAATTTGTTAACATCTTTTGCCATTCTTATTGGCTATTAGTATGCTTTATTAGATTGGTCAACTTCATTTTACAAGACAGATTACTTTATACGGGTCACACATGTATAATTTTGACTAAGTGTTGTGCTTTGTTGGTTGTGACTCTGCTTACGAAGCTATCTGACCTGGGTTCGATTCCCGGTCAGATCAAATATTTGGGTGATGAGCGCTATTTCTTTGTGGGTCTGAGAGATATTTGTTTCTAAGTCTTAGGTGTTTTCTATGTATTTGTTTCTTGATATTTTTTAATGCTTGACAATAATATCAATATACTTATTAGCAGTTAAGAACTTCCTTCTTTTTCCTTATGAAAATCCTCATCAGTCATTAGGTCATCACTCATCACTCATCAAAACCAAGGTGTCAATTCTTGGGTCGTTCGAGATGAATCTCTTTTGTGAATTTGCATGGAATGACAACACAGCGTCACTTCCATGGAATCTCGAATAGAAATTCATCTCGATCGCGATCGACAATCGCCTCGCAAGTCAGACGCAGCGTAGGACTTTAAATTGCCAGGAGCATCTCTCAAATCCTAATTATCTATTTTCGTCAGTTCCATTTGACGAATAACGAATAAAAAGTACAAGTCGAAAGTGTACATTTAGTATCGGGATTAGAAAACCGCGGTGCGACCGCGCGGCCGGCGGCGGTCGCCGGCGCAGCGGCTAACTACTTCGCGATTCCGGAATATTCTGGATTACTGACATTCTACATTTAAATGTTTAAAAGCCGGCCGGTTTCATTTAGTATTTTAGTCAAAAGTCTTAAATTCGTGTATTACGCTGTAGTAGATTGTGCTGAATTTGTGTCAAAGGCTTAATATACATTGCATTTGCTATATTAGTTAAATTAGAAATTATTTCAAACACTAGACGATTCAATTATATGCTTACGGTTGTGTCTCCGCACAAACCTGAACCTTTTTTGTGTGCGTTTTAGTAATTCGATGTTGTGTTTGTATATTGAAGGTATTAGATAACTTTAGGGCGATTTGAACGTCTAGCCTACGACTTGTTTGTCGCTCAGCACGGCTAGCACTAGTCCGTGACGACAGAGACGCACTGAGCGACAAGCGAGAAAATACAACTTGTGCTACCCTTGCAGTAATCTCTGTATTTCAGTCATAATATAGGTAGTAAACAGAACTTCCAATCTAGTTACCGTAACAACTAACCGTTGCCGATCCAAACTAACAGAATAACACGTCGCAACTTGCCCCGCTCGACTTTGAGCGCTCTCCATTTTCTATCGCGAGACACTAATTGCAGACAAATGAGATTGATACGGACGGACGCGGCGTCCGTCCGCGTGTCCGCTTTTTACACTTCTAATCTTCTTAATTTGACGCGGGAAAAGCGGTGAAGAAATGGAAGTGAAATGTTTCGTTTCGGCAACGCATTTCTGTTATTTCCGCTTTAGTCTGAAAGGCGAAGGGAAATTATAACACGAGTAAGTATTATATTTTTTGGAGACTGGAGTATGGGGTTAAACATTAGCTCCCTTACTAATAAACGTGGAATAACCATGGAGTAGGTATAGCTAAACCATGTTTTATCCTTATCTGTCATTGTGACATTTGAATTTGACAGGTAAGGACAAAACATGGTTTAGCTAATCCAAGGTATTCCACGTTTATAAGTAAGGGGGTAGGCGCTTTAGAATTTACCTCTATATTTTTTTTACGGGAACACCTTAAGAGTCCGTTTTTTCCTGAATATTAATTTATCCAAATTTTGATTTTTCGGAAAACTTATTAAGCTGGAGCTATTTAAATTAAATGCATAATTTAATTGTTATATTATGTTTTCACATGTATAAAATTAGATTTTGATTAAAAATAACTAACACGTTAAATTTAAAAGCCTCAAGTAATCTAGAACTTAGTTTCACGTCTTGCGACTTTAAACTTGTTTTTTTTTATTATGTTTTTGTTGTTTCCTTATGGTAGAATATCAGTGACTATTTTTTATTTTTCCAGAGTTCTTTTCTTATTTTGTCACTTTTTCCTCGTAATCTTTTCATCATATATTTTTCCGGTATATGAATAGCTTTCTAGAAACTACTTTTAACATTTTGTAGCTTTATGATAAGGAAGCGGTGTGTTGTGGGCCATGGGTTTTTTGTTATGTGAAAAATGATTGCTTATATAAAATTTAATTCATTATTTTTTATGAGCCACGTCCTTGACCTCGGAGCTCTGATTATTTTAATTTAGATAACGATTATTTCAAGTGTGAAGAACCCTTATTTTTCTTTACCTTTGCATTAAGGAAACAAGGAAACCCTACAAGTCACCCTAAACAGGGCTGCGAAGGGCCCTGGGTCCGATTATCGTCGCGAACGGTAACGAACTCGATTACAGCGATAGTGCGAACTACCCTAATTGAAATGTAGGGTGTCTGGAGACGCCACTGTTTATGGCACTGCCAGTGTCGTCAATAAGAGCAACTGTGAGCATGCCAAATGCTGTAAGAAAAGGCGGCAAAATTTCAAAAAAATAAGAAAGAAAGATTTTTAACAGTACATTGTGTATTAAGGGTGGTAAAGACAGAATTACAAAATTAATGACTCGAGCTTTGTATTTCCTTTACCACCCTTGTAACATACAATGTTCTTCATCACAATTGCGAGGAAATGAAATAAAATCAGACAAAAGATCATATTTTTAACTTTCGATTGTCACTAATAATTTTAAACGCGTTGGCGATGTCCGGCGGAGATGCATTATCCATTTCTTCTAATGACGACATGTTTTTTATTGATATATAAATTTTAATTATTATTTTGGAATCACACATATTATAATCAGTATTTATAAATTAGCGGCAGACTACATCATTGTCTATGACTTACCACAGATAATGTCAAACGTGTTCAGGAGTCCGATCCTAGTAACAGCCGAGATCAATAGTTAATATGCGAGATTTTTAGAAAATTGTATGAAACTGACATTTCATCTCGAATGAATGATATCAAATAGCACAAGAATTGGGGTCCTGGCGTATTATGATAGTTCGAGTCCACGTATTATATTTAAAAAAATAAAGCTATTACGCTCGATAGGGTGTAATGGTAAAAACAAACCCGCGGGTATTATTTTGGATTTACGGTCGATTTTTCTAGCATATTAGAAGTATTAGAACACTATTTACGAGCAAGTGTGATGAAAATATTGTTAATATTCCTCATCCATCATACTACTCCGTCGAGATTTTATGTCTGTAACGGGAGTAAGTTTAAATGAAGTTTTTGGGGAAGAATAAAAAGAATAGATTAAACGAATGTGGCCATCTCGTAGATGTTCAAACTACCTTGAGTTAGTACCCGTAGCTCCTTGAAATAGAGTTTGCAACTAGTAGTTTTTTATTATATCTACAATACATTGAAAATCCTAAAAATTTGACTAAGAAGATTGAAGGGAGAAAAAACATTATTGCATTGTGTATGGAGATTTTCAGCCTCACCATTCTCTTAAGAATGGGTGGTACTATTTCTTGGCTGATGGAGAACTGAATTCTGACTGAATTGATGACAGGTGTTGCTGTAATAAATGTGGTAAGATAACGTAGCGGAGAAACGTTATCGGCCAGAGCTAAACCTGTATGGTTTTTAGGGTTCCGTACCTCAAAAGGAAAAAAGGAACCCTTATAGGATCACTCGTGCGTCTGTCTGTCCGTCTGTCCCTGCCGATTTGCTCCAAAACTACTGGACCGATCGT
Source organism: Acleris literana (assembly GCA_946894065.1). Taxonomy (NCBI): domain Eukaryota; kingdom Metazoa; phylum Arthropoda; class Insecta; order Lepidoptera; family Tortricidae; genus Acleris; species Acleris literana. The sequence continues at coordinate 12,292,184 of OX335684.1, read as the reverse complement.
GTTGAAATTTGGTACACATAACATATGTAAGTCAGTAACCCAAAGACGGACGCTTAACGTAAATAAAATAATTTTGGACAAGGCGGCCACTTTTGGGGGGTAAATTAGGAAATTAAAAAAAAAGTTTTGCAAGCCTTATTGTGTGACATGTCAAATGAAAGAGCCTGTTGTGAGCATCTCAATTTTTGTTTTTATAAATTTATTATAAACAGATTTTAAGTTATTTAAGAAAATACGCAAAAATCGACCATCCCGCTCCTTTATCTTTGGCGCGGACATACATTTACAAAATTTCCTATGTTATTTTGAATACTGAAACTTGTTATAGGTTTTCTTGTAATGTATAGGTGAAGAATTATTTTCCGTATTTTTTTCAAAATATTGGCACCAGTAGTTTCAGAGATAAGGGAGGGGGATGGTCGATTTCTGCGTATTTTCTTAAATAACTTCAAAACTGTTTATGTTAAAGTTATAATATAGATATATTTGAGATGCTCACAATAAGCTCTTTCATTTGACTAGTCACACAATAAGGTAAGCGAAACTTTTTTTTATTTTCCTAATTTATCCCCCAAAAGTAGCCCCCTTGTTCAAAATGCATTTATTTACGTTACGCATCTGGCTTTGAGTCACCGACTTACATATTTGTACCAAACTAGAGGACGCCCGCGACTTGGTACGCGTTGAATTAGTTTCCCGCTACTTCCCCTATTTCTTCCCGATGGGGATTGAATTTCTAAAAATCCTTTCTTAGTGCTCACTTACATCATGAAAGGAACCTCTGTACCAAATTTCAAGTTTCTAGGTACAATAGTTTCGGCTGTGCGTTGATATCTAAGTCAGTCAGTCAGTTTTGCTTTATATATATATAGATTTCAACTCGATCGGTCCAGTAGTTTGAAGCAAATCTGCTACGACAGATGGACAGATAGACAGACAGACTAACAGATAGACACAGATAACATAGAGACGGAACCCTCTCCGCGCGAGTCGAACTCGCATTGGCCGGGTTTTTTTACAGCTACGCTTTTTAAGCGTTGCCACACAAGCTTTAAATAATACCCGTCTCCTCCACCATCTTAACTCATAGACACGTCATGCGCAATCGCTTCTAATATACCTGTTGCCATTTTCTTTGACGTCAGAGTCAGGTGCGGTGTCACGGAAACTCAACTAATTGATAACCACGGCTGTGTCACCGCATGTGTCAACTCGAACACATGAGACAATTTGTGCTCGCAAATGTATCAAACAGGCGACTCTTGTCAATTGTCAATCAATTGGAATTGAAATGGTCATTATATGAAAAGTGGAATAACAGATCAATTATTATTTACCTAGTCAAAAAACTTAAGTATACTTAGAGTGATCTTTAATAGTCTTTCGACTTTACAATAACTACAACTCGAAAAATGTTGATGTTGCTATAAAAACAATTATTAACCAAACAAATCACTAGCACCAACACTTCAAAATAGCCCCAAAATCAATCTCGCCCCTTCTTCCACAACAAAATATTTTTCACCGACGTCCAATCACTCGCAGCCCCATTGTCTCGAGGTAATTCGAACAAATGAGCGCCGGCTTCGGGACCAAATTAGATTCGCGCCGGACCGAGATCGCGGCACTTGGCGAGTTGGCGCAGTCGGTACGAGTACGGCCGGCTCATTGACGCGGTACAACACTAAATCGAGTGGATGCAAATCGAATTTTACTTGTTTACGACAGGTTTTGGGTTGCTTAAATATGTTTTTGTGCTAGTGACGTTTTTTTTGGGGGTTTAGTACAATATAATAGGGTAGAAATCTTTATTTGCTAGAATACGTTACAACCGGATCTTAAGATTAATAACAGAATCAGTATTCGGATTCAGTATTGGCAAGTAAATTATTATACTAATAATTTAAAAGTAATAAATTAGACGTTATTGTTACGTTAATAAAAATACTTTATGTAAATTCAAATATGTCTTAAACACAATGCAATATTTTCAACTCATTAGAAAAGTTATTATATAAAACTATTCACATATTGTATGCATTTTTCCTATAGATATCGGATCTACAACATGGTTTATATAGCAGTTTTTTGTAATGCGCACGTTGCTCTCCTGCGAACATTTTAAGTAAGGAAAGTATAATGGAATATTGGAAGTTTAGCTTACGTTATTGCGTTTTTATTAATCTTTGCGTATGAACTCTTCCGTGATTGACTGACAGGCAACGCACAGTCTAAATCGCTGGAACCTAGGTTTTGAGAGGAGGGAATATTCATTGGGTACCTTCAACAAAATCTTCAAATGCAGGCATTTTATTAAGTAGGTAATTTCTAATTTGCTGCACTTGCTATGGAAACGTTTGGGCCGTGGTCATCTGACACAAAAAAATTATCAAAGAAGTGTCGGACAAATTACTCGGCATCTCTGATTCCTAATATGCTCTGTATTTCTATTGGTAGTAAACTAGAAGAAAACTAACTGATAGAAAAATATGACGCAGCTATTCAAGACGAATTTATAAGATACAAATTGTAATCAAAATAACCAATGAAAGAAAACTTTTGTATTTTTAAGTGGGCTGTCTTGTACCCCACGCCGTTGCCATAGGTCTAACGCTTAACTGAGTCTGTTCAGACTAATCTTTGGTAGCAAATCCCGTGTGTGTTTTACTTGAAGGGACCTGTTCAATTAACATGTATTGTCGACAGCAAGGCTGACGCCCGACTGAAGTTATTACGTCGTTTGACGTACCGTAAACACACACGGGAATTGCTACCAATGATTAGTCTGAACAGACTCAGTTATGCGTTAGACCTATAGTTGTTTTGTTTTAGATTTAGCTAACTACGCACAATTTAACAAAACCACCGTACGATCGCGAACAGTACTTCAGTTGATAGTTATATCTATACTAATATTATAAAGAGGAAAGATTTGTATTTTTGTATTTTTGTGTGTGTGTATGTTTGTAATGAATAAACTCAAAAACTACTGGACCGATTTCAAAAATTCTTTCACCATTAGGATGCTACATTAACCCTGATGAACATAGACTATGTTTTATTTATCTGCGCGGACGGAGTCGCGGGCAACAGCTAGTTGATGATAAAATTTATAACATAACGGAATAAAAGTGTTACCAAAATCTTAAATCTCAAGAAATATTCCGGCAACGTTTTCTAGACTAGACAATTAAAGTCCAGCCGCACTCAGAGTCAGAATGACGATTAAGACGTTCCTTCGTGACGATTTTTTATACACAAGTTTGAAATAGGAACGAGTTTTTACTGTCTCTAAAAATATCTGAAGGCGTTATTTGTTGCTCCTGTTCATTTAGGCATGTAACAAAGCTGGAGTCAAGACTTTTTCTTCTTACCAGAACGCCCAATAGCTCAGTACCCTATCATGAGTCGAATGCTCTCTCTCTCGCACTCTATAAGAATACGGCGAGGTTACGAGAGACAGAGCATTCGACTCGCTAGCGAGTACGGTAATTGTAACTCATGGTGAGGGTACAGATATATCTATTTGACGTTTATCGAACGCGGAGAAGAGAATACTAAATGATAACGAGGAGACATCCTCATTAAAGAGACATGACAAAAGTGTATGAACAAATTTTCACAACTGATATCTCCCAATTTTTATAAAAAACCGTTCTAAGAACGATCCTGATTAAACTAGTTCTTGAAAAAAAAAACGCATCTGAATCGGTCCATCCGTTTGGGGACTACGATGCCACAGACAAACACACCGATAAACCACAAATTCATATACAAGGTGGAAAAAACGAACGCCACATGGACGGCAACTACCTACCTTAAATATTAGAAATAGCAAGTTCTACGCAAAGGAGACTTACTTTTATTTTTGAAAACAAAAAATATTGCATTATTCGATTCTTGAAAAAAAAACCTCTGCCTTAATCGGGAATCGAATTGGTCGAATATGACAAAACAAAAAAGTCGTGTTTTATGATCAGAGGTCGGAATAGGTAGTGCCTATTTACCTAAACTTCGCGGGTGGACGTAACTAAGAGTGGTTACAACCACCAAAAATAATTATTTCTTATTATTGATTGCGGGATTTCCCGGGATTGTCTGTATTACATTTAACTTTAGTCATAAGTTATAAATCTTCCTATATTGCATATTATTTATTTATTTACCTGGAAATAACAATTGGTCATAAAACAATATAATATAGATCAAATTGAATCAAAGGGAGCCTGAAGTTTGATATTTTTTTAATTGATTTAAATAGAATTATAATATCATATAGAATGCATTCAACAAAAACAGATGTAGCCTACCTGCAGTTTGCCACCCTGATTTATAAGTAAAGTTAAATGTATTAAGCCTTTAGAGTAATACAGACAATCCCGGGAAATCCCGCATTCAGTAACAAGAAATAAATATTTTTGGTGGTTTTAACCACTCTTAGTTACGTCCTCCCGCGAAGTTTAGGTAAATAGGCACTACCTATTCCGAGCTCTGTTTATGATACAGATCGAAAGGGCCATTGATACCTTGTGATCATTGCTGTCTATAACACATGCACCTTTAAATTAAATAAAAACCGTAAAAAAACCTTCTTTATTATTTTGACATATTCGACCAGTAAGATTCCCGGTTAAGGCAGGCTAATTTTCAAAAATCCATAAATGCACTAATAATGGTTTTCAAAAATAAAAGTAAGTCTCCTTTGCGTAGAATTTGCTATTTCCAATATTAAAGGTAGTTGCCGTCCATGTGGCGTTCGTTTTTTCCACCCTGTATACACACGTTAAACTTATTACGTCCCTCTCATTGCGTCGGCATTTAAAAAGAAAACTATTACTTGTAAATGAACAAAAACGCAGTGAGTTCTAAACGAGCAGTAACTTAAAACATGTTTTATTCTTAAGCACTTTACAAGCGTGCATTCTCCTGGAAAGCGCACGTCCTACTTAAATATTAATAGGTATCCAGCCCTTGTCAGACAGTTTTTTAAATCAGTATTGACCGAATGCAAATAAATACCCTGTTATCCGGTGTTTAAACATCGAACCCGGCCCCCTCGGGCTCCTAATCAAAAAATTGAACTTTCAATAAACGGAATCATTAATTCTGCTTAGGGAGGGATCCCATAAGATCCTAACGAACTCCGCAAGAATTCTCGTGTTTTTTCTTGGGAATAATTATTTTAAAGCTAGGGGAGGATGTAGGAAATGTAATGGTGGTCAGGATATTTTTTTTTAAATCTGGCGAGGCGGTATAAATATTGATATGTTTTCCATAGAGTATAGTCAACTAAGTCGGATCACGTTGTATAGAAATAGAATAGAATAGAAATAGAAAACATTTTTTTTGATATTGATACATGATCAAAGGGCCTAATATGGCTGCGTTTATCGCGTGACAAAGTGTGGATAAGGCATCTGTCACCTTCCGACTAGTGTTCGTAAGGACTCAAGTCCTTGGAGTTTCCAATTCTAATACGACTTCGTTTTTTAGACTCTAGTCATTGAATCGAAGCTCGAGTTCTTTTAATCTTGGGAGGGACTTGAGTCTTCTGTAGTCTTCTATAGAGACTCAGTTTTCTATAGAGACTAGAGTCTTCTACGTATAAAGACTCGAGTGTTTTGTTTTAAGATTTAGTTAGTTCCTACTTATTGTTTAAAATCATTTCATGTATTTATTTTTATTTTTAACAAACCTTTCTGGAATATGCATGACATCGTGTCAATTTCATTACGTAGTCATCTTTCATATATTTGAATACAAACTTCAACTTCAAGTGAGTCTTCATTATAGAACTCGAGTCTTTTTGATGCACACCTGCAGCTGAAAAAAAAACTATTAAAATATCGTATCTTTTATAGTTTTTTTTCATCTGTGCATCAAAAAGACTCGAGTCCTATAATTAAGACTTGAGTCCTTTCTAAAACTTGAGTTGTGATTTCAGGACTCGATAACACCCGAAAAAGGACTCGACTCACGACTTAAAAGACTCGGAAGTCTTTTATCGTTCCGTAAATATGAGTCGAGTTCTTACTATGTAGACTTCAAAAACTTGAGTCGTTACCAACACTACTTCTGACACGTAAATAAGTACGAGAGTGACGGATGCTTTATCCACATTTGACAAGCGATATAGACGCAGCCATACTAGGCCCGCAGGACAGTAAAGTAACAAGAAAAAAAGACGGAAGACATGATACAAAACGAACTATTAAACCTTTAATGGTAAGTTGTTATTACACTAGTTTTAGAATATGTGACGGAGTAATAGTACATTACTACGGAGGCCGGGAAGTAGGGGGTTGCCGGCCGAGTTTATATAGAAGGCCGAGCAAAGCGAGGCCGGATAGTTACGAGGCTATCAACCCCTTTTCACGGCGAGGTATGTATAGTGCTTTTCTCAAACATATAATTCATTAAAAAAATTAAAACAAAAATTACAACGTCAAATATTAGGAGTGCATAAACATTAAAAGTAACCTACAGTGCTCAGTCATCCGCGCTGTATCGGGTGCGCCGCCGTTGCGCTACGCACCCCTAATAACCTCTGCCCTCCTGGTACCTGGTGCCTTTATGCAAACGCTTTGGTTGGAAGCACGGCTAAGTATATTTAAAAAAAAACCAGCTATTTAGCCTGTTCATTAACGGCCAAACCCTATATTCAAACCGCGGATAGATAAGCCTTACTACGGGTTAAAATTTGTCATTTGCCCATACAAAATGTGTCAAATTTTAATCCGAAGTAAGCCTATCTATCCGCGGTTTGAATATTGGGTTCCGACATAAGACAGCCGCCATGAATACACAAAAATTAAAAAAAAAATACTTCCCGGCCTAGGCCTTCAATTTTGTATGAAATTCCTTTACAGTTCTCTCGAGGTGTTCCGCCCGCAACGTGATACTTTGAGACCTAAAATAAATAACATAACGCCAACATTCCATTGCATGTTTGAGAAAAAATTGTTACCGTTTCTCTTTGTCTTAAACAAATACTCCAGAAATGCTGATGGTCCTATGTTAGGTGTGCTAACACGTAAGAGATCCCAGGGCAGACAACTTGTATTGATCGGTTATTTTTCTCAGACGCTGGTAAGTGCAAGCTTCGCCGCCAGCCTGGACGGGAATTAACGATGTCCTCCATTAAAAGGACTTTTAAAGGTGAACTATAGCAAGAACGTAACAGATACTTGGTATTGGTTTATTTACTTTATTGGAAATGTTATGTGGTTGCGCTCTTTGCGTAGTATGTGTGGTGTGAAACTGATTGATAGAGTAAGGAATGAAAAGGTCAGAGAGAAATGTGGACTAAAAGAAGATTGAAAAGGGCATGCTTCGATGGTTCGGTCATTTGGAAAGGATGGATGAAAGAAGATTGACGAAAGAGATATACAGAGCAAAAGTGAGTGGGAGGGTCGGAAGGGGCCGCCCTAGGCGTACTTTTTTGAATCAAATCGGAGAAATACTGGAAAAACCCACCCTAACCCTGGTTAAGTACCCGAAACCGACGTGCATGCATGACTCGATGTATGAATGTGGAAGAAGCGAAAGATATTTGTCAGGATCGTAGCAGGTGGAAAGAAGTGGTCTCTGCCTACCCCTCTGGGAAACAGGCGTGATTTAATGTATGTATGTATGTGGAAATGTTAAAGATTTAAAATCCTGTACAGGAGTCGGATTTGTTTGAAATCTAACTGGCCTGTTATAAATGTTAACTACAATGCATAATTATAAATAATTGTAGGGCGCCCTCAGATTAGGTGAAGCGATGATATTCGCAAGGCTGGTGGTAACTGGAGAACAAGAGCTGTAGACCGAGCTCAGTGGCGTGCTATGGAAGAGGTCTATGTCTAGCAGTGGACTGATTTGCGCTGATAATGATGATGATGGTGATGGTGATGATGATCATGAAATAATTATAAATGAATAGATAGTATCTGAGTGGTTGCCACGGGACGGATACCGGCGTCGTGGTGGACAAAGGCGAAGGTAGCGGGACGACTTAGATGCATTTTGAAATGACTGGTCAGAGTTTGCTATGAAGACAGGGTTGGAAATCCGAGGGAGGATTGTCCAGAAGTGTTACACCAAATCAGGCTAGAAAAAAGAGTTACAAATAAATTAACATCGGAAGTAATTACAGGCTGTCTTATCACTACATACGAGTATTCTAGCGAGCACTTCCAAACACAGCTTTCAAAGAGGAGCGGAGAGACAGGCACTGTAAATAGAAAAAAAAACTACCTTTGGTTAGGCTCGTGCGAACGTGCAATAAAATCTAATCTGGTTTCTATTATTCCTAGCGCACACTATCTTAATAATTCTTGTCATAATATAAACGCGGCTTTCCTTCAAGAATACAAATTCCACCGAACATTCTCAATCCTATACGAGCGTATCTATAAGCTGCGTATACACTGCGGGCTCCTCTCGGTCGTCGGGCGGTAATAAGGCGCCAGGCAGGTGTCGTTCACGCTTCGCGCCTCGCTTCTCGGGCGTTGCCAAGCGACGGGTACGGTACAGTCGGTACCTACCTGCTATATACCTACGACATTGTGTCCTTGGCTTTATGTTAAGATATTTAGAATGAAATTTTAGATTTTGGCTAAGCGTTGGTATTGTTTCGTGTACATATTTAGCACTAGGGGAGACTGTATGTACGAGCTATAGCTTTATTGTGCTTAAACAACACTCAAAAAAATGAGAGCCAACAAAGAGAGATTTTCACATAGTTGACAAAAATGAATACAATAGTTAAGATATTAGCTATATCAACCAAAGCTGATAGTAACAACAGCAATTTCTTAAGTGATTCTACTAAAATCTTAGTTGATGTATCTAACGTCTTAGTTGGTGTATCTATCGTCTTGTTAGGCTCGTATGGGATCAAGACGCTTATGCACAACAATCACAATCTTGTTACAAGCGACCAATTATTTTTTTCAGTGAACCTGTAAATTATGTTGGCAATATATCTAGGCGTGTTTTTTCCTAAATATTATTTCCATAGTTTTCGTGTTTAATTCCTAATACAGTTAACTGCATCGACATCGCTCCGCTTTCGGCTCCTTTTTACCTGTATTTAGCCCTTTGAGCATTACTAATATAATTTAAATAAAGTCTCCTTCTTTATTTAAATAAGGGAAAGCCTATGACTGGACAATATACTTATCTAAAACGGAAAGATGCAACATGTGTAAGAAAAGAAAGGGAAGATTCAATTAAAAAAATTGAGATAACAACCTCCAACCCCTTTGTCAAACTGCGACCTTTAGCCCTAGGAAATAGAGCAATTTAGTTTTCGCTGTGGATTAAGTATATTGGATTATATCAACTACTATAGTATTTTAGATATTTTGTATGATATAATGTAAATAAATAATTTCCCAATCTCCCAATGTTTAAAGAAGCAATGGCGTCCAACTCGTCTCGAACATTTTTTATATTTGCCTTCGTTAGGCTGTAATAAGCCGACGTCGTATCAATCAAATATTGATATATGATTTCGGAAGCATTAAAACATTTAAATACTCTTATAAAGGTAAAAAAGTTAAAAAGTCAGAAGGTAAAAAAAAGCAAGATAGAAATTTGACGCACTTAGTTTATGAATCACCTAAAGGGTGTAGTGCTAAAACCAACACAACAATGATGATTTTGTTTATTTATTTATTGGTATTTGATCTTGGTATGATTCGGAAGACTCAAAACAAAATTGACGCATTATGCTTCTAGGATAACAATATTGATAATAGTTTTATAGTCTAAAAATATGCATATGCAAGGCCGAAGTAATTTGTTGAACTTATTTAACTTTGTTTGTTGTATTTTATGAGGAGAGGAGGACCAAGAGGACCTGTTTATATAAAAACTCAATTTTTTCAGCCATTCTGCAAAATATGCTTTGCATCCATTGAATGGATTAGTAAAAACCTGCGACTGAGGTTTGAACCGATCCATAACTGCCATGTCTTTACTTACTAACATTTTGCAACAAACATCAGCCAATTTTGCAGCTAATACAGGATGTTCACAAAAGTAAGAAATATTAATTCCTCTTATTTTGGCCACACTCTGATTACAGCGTAAAGTGTGTGCAAGGAAATCAAGCGAACAGTATGAATGTTGTGCTTGGTTACACTTAATGCTAATTACTTCCAAAATCATCTCCTACAACTTGAGTAGGGACATAAAACTACCAACTATAATTGTCATTCATACCTATATTCATCAAACCCGAAACGACTTCTGTTATAGTTAAAGTTTACTAGTTATCTCGGTCTCCGAGAACTTTGCCGATATCCGCACTAGCATAACAAGATGTGTTTTATGAACCAAATAGGAAGACCCATTGATATTCTCATATCTAGCAAAGATGATAAGTAAGTTGTCGGTGTTATGTGGGATTAGGGGGGTCTTGTAGCAGTGGTCGCGGAATTCAGTGTAGGGGTGTGTTTTTGCTTTATGTTCCGTGAAATTTTATTGCCGCGGAGCCGGCGGCGCGCCAGTCCTGGCTCGGATGCAAGATATTATCTACACTGTCTCTTGTTTTGGTGACGGTACAATGTATCAAGTGATAACATGAACTGGTTTAGAACAAATTGGACAAGAGTTAGGGTTCACGCAAAGTCTTTATAGCTTAGAATTGTACAGGCTGCGCCTAGTTTTAATTTGGTTTTAGTTATGACTGAGTCGGTCGAGCAGACTGTCCTGCATCATTATATCGTTACTCTATGTTTATAACCAATATATTCTGCAATAAAATGAAGACTTTTTTTATTTCAGTTAAGAATAAATTTCAACAGAACGTTACTGTCAAAAACCATTCCCATCGCCGGTTATATTTTACAAGAAATTCCTTTACAAATCCCGGACTTCCTGGCATTATTAAGTTACAAAAACATTATTAATTCAGACCGAAGTCGGTCCGCTCCACGTGTTTGCTCTCCATTATCCAAATGAGACAGAAGGGCTTTGTCCACGTCTAACTCGCTAAATGAGGACTAAGGACTGAGGACTGTGTCGGCAAATAGCAAGTACATATTTGCGTTACCGTTACGTTTTGAGGATCTCGGTGTATGCGTGGGGCGTTTCCTACGTTTATCTCGTCATTTCTATTATAGGAAAAAAGATAAACATTTATTCTTGATAAATTAATTCGCACAAGAAGAATGTAGCCACGAAATGGTCTCAACTCAGCGTAATGCTATTAATGGCATGTGAATTAATCGGGTATAAATTGTTGATAATGTAAAAAAGTAAAAAGAGGGTACTCAAAAAACGTATCTCAGATTCTTTCAAAGTCCGCACTTACTATTCTTCTGCTGCTAGTGTTCATAAGTCGCGGTGAACACTAATCGTCAGGGTGACTCACCTGCTCGTCTGCCTCTTTTTAATATAAAAATATACTTATTATTTGAAGGGATGCGTATTTTTCAACCGACTTCAAAAAATGGAGGAGGTTCTCAATTCGTCGGGTTTTTTTTAAAAATGTATGTTCCCCGATTACTCGAAGACCAATGGACCGATTTGAAAATTTTTTTCGTTGTTTGAATGGATATACTTTCTACTTGGTCCCATTGTCAACACGTCAGGATCTGATGATGGGATCTTGGAGAAATCAAGAGAACTCCTCAAATATTATAGGCATACCTATAGCGATTTTGGTATTTTTCCCTGTAACTCGTGCATTTTCTTTTGAAAATTACTATATGGTGAAGTGGAACTCATGATGAAGAACATAGATGGCCACCGGAACTCCTTAACGGTACCTATTTCAAGGGTGGCGATAAGATATTTCGCTTAAGGTAGTTGAGCGACTATGACGAAGCACATTTAGGTTTAAATATGACTATGACATTCCCGCGGCGTTGTCTGCGGCGAGCTTGAAATATTCTATAGTTTCTCATTAATATTTAGAAGTGGAGCTACGTAACAACATAAATAGGATCACTAAGTATAAAATAAAATAAATGTTTAAAAAACCAAAAATCCGCCGTCAAAAATGCAAAAAATAACTTTTTTTTAAATGGTAGGTCAGTCCAATTGAAGTCGGCGTCCCATAATATTTTAAGCCAAAAGCCGAATGCAGTTGGACTGACCTACCATTTTAAAAGAAGTTATTTTTTGCATTTTTGACGGCGGATTTTTGGTTTTTTTAAACGTTTTACGTCTAAACGAAGCGATGGATCAAGATGGTGTCTCACTTAGAATATGTAATGTGGATGAAAAGAAAAATCCGTAAGGTAAGACAAGTTAAGTTAGCTTTATGGTTCTGCCTAGTTAAGTAAGCAGGTACTTAAGGTAGGAGAGTAGGTAAATTAAATTAGGGTCTTGAAGGTCAATTATATACTAAAGAATATTTTTTATTTCCTTTAACTTTAGTTCTAAGCAAGAAGCACAACAGTCAACATCTGGATTTTTTATTGCCAGTCTAAACCTCAGAAAAAGCCACGATAAAGCTAACTTTAAGAATCAGAACACGTGAAGCTCGTCGGGCACATTAGTTATATTTTAAACAAATGACGATTTTATGTAGGTCAATAAGCATATAGAAAAAAAGGTGTATTCTAATTTTGTTTTATTTGTTAAAATCATCTTTATTTGACAGTTCTACTGGCAAATTTATTTATTCCCAATGGAATTCCAACTCATGACGCCCAAGCTCGTTCGATCACCATCGCTGCGCCCTCTGACGTCATACGCTGATGGATAACACGTTGTCGAAATTAAATCTTATTGTTGAAGGTAATCGAGGGAATGACAAACGTAAATGTATTTTATACAAGGTGACTTTGAAAAAGTGTCCAGGGTGATGATTTTTACCAAAATCTTTCAGTTCTGCAGCGTGATTTTAGGTAATATAATGGTTTTCCATCGTTTGCCCGAATTTTAATTGCCATTTATATCACTGGCCATAATATTCATAAAGGCATTTTTTTTTAAATGTCTTACGTACTTTCTTTTTACAACTTAGTTGAATTGCAAAATTGTTTAATTTTTGTAAATCACATATGCTCATTGTTGGGTAACCATGAACTGGTATTGTAATTACTTCTAAATTGTTAAAAAAAACTACTGTATGACAACATCAGAGATTAAGAATCAATAAATGAGGAAAAAACCGTCTACACGACTTCAAAATCATCCTGTAGAAGAAAAAGAGTTCGTTGATAATCATCACCCTTATCGCCAATGGAAATCTGAACTTAACTTTCGTGAGATGACGTTGTGATGAGTCAGGAGACGTGACGGTAGAAAAAATCTACATGAAAGAAGTCCGTTCGATCTGATTAAGGGTCTAGCCACACCGGTTGCGTGACGTACACGTGCACGTGCGCGTTCGCTTTCCACTGCTTTTGCTGCTTTGTATTTATAGTGACATGTCGTAATGAGAATTCATACTATACAACGCAGTGGAAAGCGAACGCGCACGTGCACGTGCACGTCACGCAACCGGTGTGTCTGGGCCTTAAGAAAGGAGAGCATGTACCAAACAAAAAGCCGATACGAGACACGGATTCGAATCTCAAAGTATAGATGTAAATGTTTACCTTACACGGGAACGGCTGAATTATAATATAATACTTTTTATGCCGAAAAACTTGATAGATCCATCTTAGTCATTTTATTTGAATTGTAAGGGTTCCGTACCCTAAGGATGCCAATAATGGGACGGTATTTCTAAGCCTCCGCTGACTGTCAGCTGGCTGTATCTCATGAACCGAAACAGCTAGACAGTTAAAACTTTCACAGTATTTTCTATTGCTGATATAACAAAAATAATAAAAATGTAGTAAAATTAAAAATTAAAAAGGCCTCTGTACAAGAATGGTACGGAACTAATCATGGATTTCATTACATGCAGAACAGTTTCAAACATAAGAGAGGTGTGCATAATGTTTTTAGGGTTCCGTAGCCAAATGGCAAAAAACGGAACCCTTATAGATTCGTCATGTCTGTCCGTCTGTCCGTCCGTATGTCACAGCCACTTTATTCCGTAACTATAAGAGCTATACTGTGGAAACTTGGTAAGTAGATGTATTCGGTGAACCGCATTAAGATTTTCATACAAAAATAGAAAAAAAACAATAAATTTTTGGGGTTCCCCATACTTAGAACTGAAACTCAAAAATTTTTTTTTCATCAAACTCATACGTGTGGGGTATCTATGGATAGGTATTCAAAAATGATATTGAGGTTTCTATTATAATTTTTTTCTAAACTGAATAGTTTGCGCGAGAGACGCTTCCAAAGTGGAAAAATGTGTGTCCCCCCCCCCGTAACTTCTAAAATAAGGGAATGATAAATGTAAAAATAATATATGATGTACATTACCATGCAAACTTCCACCGAAAATTGGTTTGAACGAGATCTAATAATTAGTTTTTTTTTTAATACGTTATAAATCGTAAACCGCATTTTACCTTTCATTCAATCAACTCAAATATAATAAAGAATTAAGAAAAACATTTAATTTTATGAACATAAACCTTATGCATAAACCGTGAACCATTATTTTCTAATACGAGTAAGAAATCGGTAATAGTTTCCCAAGTAAACAACAATTCGCTTGGGGCGTGACTTTATCGGTAGCGGGAGCGCGCGCGGGGAGGTTCCCGACTACGCTTACCCGAACGGGCAGTCACGTGAGGGCAGCCGTCATTGACACTCGTGTGCGCGGAGCTCATTTTTCGATACACTTGCGAATGCTAATATTGTACGTGTACGATTTGATGTTGTTTTCATTGGATAAAATTAATTTCAATAACTTACATCGAAATTATTCTTCGTAAATACTGCGAGTAAAAAAATACATCTTAAATAATACTTTTACGTAAATACTTACTATAAAACGTCAACCTAATAAAAGTTTCGAGATTTTCTGTTCATTTCCTGACATCTAAATTCATAATACCTGCCTACTTCGATAATACCTACTTATATTAGAATAAAACTTAAGTGTTATTTTAAGTATGAATTCCTCAGCTGATGATATTTTCTCCTATGTATTAAACCCAAATAACGTCCTGGAAGATGACGTCGTGCGAGCATTTCATGAAAAATTGTCTCGCCATACATCTTTCCGTCCGCGGGAAGTGGGTCTGTTCGAGTTCCCGGAACTCATTGAACCTGTGCCGCCAGATGAGTCTCATCTCCAAATTATTTATGATGGCGATGTGGGTTCAATAGGACACTGGTCTTGTATTTATTATATCAATGGTATACTACGCGTGTACGATAGTCTTTATAATTGTTTAAAGCCAACTCAAAAAACATATATTAATGCATTGTTTCCATACCTAGCAGAATTTAATATTCAATTTCCTAGCGTGCAACGTCAACCCAATGCAATAGATTGCGGGCTATATGCAATAGCTTTTGCCACTTCTTTAGCGCTCAAAATGAATCCCTCTCTACACAATTATGTACCAGAAATGATGAGATCTCATTTGCGCTGTATGATTTTGAGCAACGATTTTTTGCCTTTTCCATCTACTGCTAGATCTGTTCCTGGACGCCCGCCCGTAAATCTTTTTGATAACACAGCTTTCAAATTAGAAACGCAAAATAAAAAGAAAAATGAGAAGAAACAAAGACAGCGAACTATGAAAAAAAATGCGGTTGCAATATGTAAAAACATTGAAAATGATTTTGCAGGGGAAACAAGTAAAATACTTAAACCGGATGTACATGAGATTAAAGAAAGAAATGCGAACAGGAAAAGGATTTCAAGATCTAATAATGAGGTCGCCGAAAGAGAAAAACAAAGAAATAAAATGGCTATCAATTCTATAAGAAGTAATAAAAGGAAGAAGCTAACGGAAAAGGAAAATAATAATTCTATTCGACGAAGCAAACGATTAAATCCTGAGTACAGATTAGTTGAACAAAAGAGCAATACTCAAGCTCATAAAATTGCTCGATTAAATCCTGAATACAGGCAGGTGGAGCAAGAACGCGACACTGAGGCTCACCGAGTCGCACGACTCGACCCTGAATACAGGCAGATGGAGCAAGAACGCAACACTCAGGCTCGGCGAAGTGTTCGAGAAAATGAAGAATACAGACAAATTGAACAAGAACGTGATACCTTAGCACGGCAGGAAATTCGATCAAATAATCAGGCATCCTGGGAAAAAACAGCTATGAAATATTATAAAAACATCAAAGAAGGTTTTACTCATCCCTGTAGTTGTTGTGGAAGATTGTGGCATATAAATTCGATAAGAAAACTGTCAAAACAAGGCATTACTAATAAGTTTGGCGAAGAATTTGCTACAAATACTTTCAAGTTACAAAACTTAACCAGTGAAATATTTCGAGAATTTTGTAGTACCTGTGCAAAATATATCACTCAAGGCAATGTTCCACGATTAGCTATTGTGAATGGCTTAGTTTTTCCAGATATTCCTGAGGTACTAAAACAACTAACGCCAATGGAAGAGAGGCTGGTAAGCCCTCGTCATGTGTTTTTAAAAATTGTTAGAAAAGGTCAAGGGTTAGGTTTTCAACACGGACTTGTAGGAAACGTTGTAAACGTGCCCGTACACATCAACAATATCGTTAGCGCACTACCTCGATCAACTAATGATGATAATGTGGTTACTGTAGAATTACGACGAAAATTATGCTATAGGCATGGGCGCAAAGAACAAATTCGACCAGAATACGTTCGTAGAGCCGCACAGTACTTGGTAAATTGTGACTTGTTTAAAGAAAATGCAATCAATTTAAATGAATCTTGGGATGTTGAAGAATTTGACGATAATATTGAGTGTACGTGTGATGAAGGTGTTGCAGATAAAGGACAGGAAGAAGAAACAGTTAATCCAGGAAGTACCGAAACTCTATTAGATGACAATCAAGACGTAATAGTAATGGCTCCTGGCGAAGGTCACGTCCCTAAATCGTTACTATTTGATGAAAATTTAGAAGAATTGGCGTTTATTAAAGTTCATTGTGGTGTTAAGCGTGACTTTAAAATTAAGTTGAGCCATGCAGAAATAATAAAATCCGAAATATCTAGATATGACCGCCGAGCTGTACGACCAGACTACCTGTTTACTGCTCTGAAAAAACAACAGATGTTTACAATAAAAAATAGCATATCCACCTGCCTACGAAAAAAAACCGTCAAAGGGGCACCTGTTCTGGCGTGTAATGTTTTGGATGCTAATTATATAGATAATTTAGTGCAACATGATGACGGATATCGTGTTCTTCGGGGTGTAAGAAATTCCCCATCTCATTGGGAGGCAGAGAAAAAGAAAGTCTTGGGAATGATAAGGCAATTCGGAGTGCCTTCGTTCTTTGTGACTCTGTCTGCTGCGGAGGCCCAGTGGACTGAACTTCTGATAATACTGAAACAAATTATCGATGGTGAAAAAATAACTGAATCCGATGCTGAAAGACTCACATATGAAACGAAGGCGCGCTTAATTCAATCTGATCCGTTGATATGTGCTTCTTATTTTGAAACCAAACTAAGAGAAATTCGCAAAACCTGGTCTTGTCCTGAAGGTCCTTTTGGTAAATACAGAATCAGCCATTTTTATTATAGGATTGAGTTTCAGCACAGGGGTTCGCCCCATGCTCACATAATGTTATGGCTTCAAGAAGCACCGATTTTCGTACCTGGAAATTCGGATACTGTTCAAAATGTAGTTAAATTTGTAGATGAAATTGTATCCTGTGATAGTAACGAGATTACAGATGACCTTCTTCGCCTTCAGACACACAAACACACCCACGCATGCAGACCTAAACCTGATAGACCATGTCGCTTCGATATTCCATTTTTTCCTATGGATTGTACCATAGTATTAGTGGAACTCCCAAAAGATGACGCTTGTTATAAAAGAGTCAAAGATTTAGCTAGGAATATAAAATCAATCCTACAAAGTTTGCCAGAAGAAATAAAAACATTTGAAGAGTTTTTAGACGTTTGTAATGTTACATATGATGATTACATTTTAGCTATTAGAAGTACTATGAAAAGGCCGAAAGTATTTTTGAAGCGATCTCCAAAAGATGTTTACATTAATTCATTCTCCAAGAAAATCTTGGAGTTACATCAGGCAAACATGGATGTTCAGTACATCTTAGATCCATTTGCTTGCGCAGTTTATATTGTAGATTATATAAATAAAGCTGATAAAGGAATGTCACGTTTGCTTCGAGATGCTGTAGAAGAGGCTAAGAAAGGAAAGAGTTGTGTAAAGGAGTCTCTACGTAGTATTTCAAATGTATTCCTGAACGCCAGTGAAATTTCTGCGCAGGAGGCGATATATTGTATATCAGGTCTTCCATTATCACGCGCTAGTGAAGCAGAAATATATTTGAACACTAGTTTACCCCAAGAAAGAGTACATATTTTAAAGAGTATGCAAGAAATTAGAAACATGGATGAAAATTCATCTGACATTTTCCAAAATAATTTCATTGATTATTACGCTAAACGACCTGTTGCTTTAGAAGACATTAGTTTAGCTTATTTTGCAGCCTATTTTGTTTATTCGAAAAATCGTCCACGTATATCAGTAACAAAACCAAATAATAGTTCAGATAGTGACTGTTCTCAAAACGAAACAGATGAAATGATTGGTAACTGGTGGCCATTACAAGACAATCTAGGATTTTTACGACGAAAAGCAAGACCAAGGATAATTCGTTTCAGACGTTTCAGTTTTTTAGACGATCCAGATAATTTTTATAGAGAGCAGCTTATGCTGTATATTCCATGGCGAAACGAAGAAGAAGAATTAACTAATCCAGACCTAAACTTAAAGGACAAATTCATAGAAATGAAGGAAAAAATAAAACTTGAGAGCGAACAATTTAATAAATTAGGAGGACCGGAGCAATTCGAAACTTTACTGTTAGCTATAAAAAATACAGAGCTTATTGAAGAAAGTGAAGAAGAAGTTATCGGAAGGGGAGTTAATGAAAATCCTTTTAATGATTTTGAATTTGAGACCCAGGTAGGAGACGTCGCTGACTACATGATACCAGGTGGTAATCCAGGACCACAGCTATGTGGTGACAGTTGCAACTACATAGCTATACCTCAACAATTAACCGAAGATGAGGTATTAACTTTAACCAGAAAACTTAATTCCGACCAAAGAGACATATTGTTTCACGTTACTGACAAAATATCTAATTCGTCTTCTCCTATTTATTTGTTTGTGAGCGGTGGAGCTGGAGTCGGCAAAAGTGTTTTAATAAAAGCTTTGTTTCAAGCATTGACGCTTAGTTTTAATAGAGAACCTGGTTCTAACCCAGACGACTTAAAGATATTACTTACAGCTTTTACTGGAAAAGCTGCTTTTGGCATAGGTGGTCAAACTGTTCACAGTGCATTAGGTTTACCAATTTCACAAGCAGGAAGTATTTTACCTGAACTTTCACCAAGTGTTGCCAACACACTTGCAACAAAATTATCGAAATTGCGATTAATCATTATTGACGAAGTTTCAATGCTTGGGTCTAGAACTTTTTACCAAATAAACCGCCGGTTGCAGCAAATTTTTCATACATCAGATTTATTTGCTGGAATATCAGTTATAGTTGTAGGTGACTTAAGACAATTACCACCAGTTGGTGATAATTGGGTGTTCCAGCCTAATTCACGAAATCCTCTTGCCGAAATTTCGGGTACACCTATTTGGGATCTATTTCAACTTACTGAGTTAAACCAAATAATGCGACAGAGGGACGATGTTGCTTTGCTACGGCTTTAAATAATTTAGCAAGTGGAACCATGACGAATGACGACATAGAACTGTTTAGAAGTCGTTGTTTTAGTCATTCTACGTTACCAGATGATGCTCGAGGCGCTGTCAATTTGTATGCTAGCAACCGAGAAGTAGACGACCATAACAGAAAAGTTCTGTCGACTATGGATAGTGAAGGTGCTTTGTCATTAGCAATCGATTCTGTCTCAGGAGAACCAAATGTCACTATGAAGGAGAAAGCCTTAGAAACTGTTACCAGGTTGTCAACTCAACAAACATATGGACTTCCTAAAAGTTTAATATTGAAGGTAGGCGCAAAATATATGTTGACAATTAACATAGACACTGCTGATGGTCTAACTAACGGTTCTTCTGGAGAATTAACAGCTATTGATTATGCTATTAACAAAAAAACTGGTGAAAAACGGCCGTTGCGGATTTGGTTGAACTTCGATGATGCTATTATTGGTAAAATTAAAAGAAATAAAGTTGCTAGTTCACTAAGTCGATACAAAAATTAAATTAAGTAGAAATTGGACTCCGTTAGAACCAGTCACATACACAATAAAAAGATATAAATCATCACATTTACAAGTTCGCAGAAGTCAGTACCCATTAGTTCCAGCAGAAGCCATCACCATTCACAAAAGTCAGGGTACAACATTAGAACGAGTTGTTGTCCATTTAAAACCTACGATTCAAAGGTCTATGATATATGTCGCTTGTTCTCGTGCAACAACAGCGCAAGGTCTATTTATAGTGACTGAATCATTCAAAGCACCCCGCCCCCCAACTAGTAAAGATGCTATTGTAAAGGAAATGGCAAAGTTGCGTGAGAAACCAGTAGTACTCATTTTTAAATTTCTTAGAGAGAGCCATAATTTCAAACAGATTATGTACCATAATGTACAGTCCTTGAAAAAACACATACCGGATATAGCCAGTGACCCACAAATATTAGCATCAGACATATATTTTACATCAGAAACTTGGAGTTGCACTGAGGATACATTCACTCTACCAGATTTCGTAGAAATCGTTAGAACCAATGGGCCTAAGACAGCGGCCTCTAATCCTGGTTTCGGAATCTCAGCGTGGGTCAAACAAGACTTACACATCACGTCTCCCAGAAGTTACTTCCAGCAATCCAGTACTTTTGGTCACGTTGAAGCAGTTTCATTTGAATATAATAATCATAGAATATTTGCATTATACAAATCGCCCAGATGTACAAACAAAACTTTCATGGAGTTCATAAACAAAAACGTTTTTTTGAACAACAATATGCCAACATTACTTTTTGGAGACTTCAACGAAGATTTTTTAAAAGACAATTGTTTACTGTCATTCATGGAGAACGCTGGATATAGGACGTTATTACCACCTTGTCCAACTACGCGAGGAGGCACACAAATTGATAATATTTTTGGAAATATTTATTGTCAAACTGGAATATATATTAGCTTGTTTAGCTATCACAAGCCTATATGGGCTCGCATATAGTACCTAATTATAATGTTTACTTATCAATATCTTATTTAAAAAAAACACTATTATTAAAACATCGATCAAAGTTACAACGAGGTACAAGAACTTTTATATTATGTATTTTTAATATCTACGTTACAAATCCTAAACCGCATTTTACCTTTCATTCAATCAACTCCAATATAATAAAGAATAAAGAAAAACATTTATTTAGATGTATAGTTGTACGGAACCCTACGTGCGCGAGTCCGACTCGCACTTGGCCGGTTTTTTTTCTGATACCTATGATATACCTACGTGCTTACGATCTTTTTGCTAACTTATTTAACGGTGTTTATATTGTGTGTATACTTGGACCGTTATTATTTTATTTCATTGTATAGTATTTCTAAATTATTTTGACAATCTCTATTAGTGAAATGGTTTGTATATATATTTTTTGACAATCATGATGAGGATACTTTTAATTTTTTAATTTTATTGCAATTTTTTTCATGACATAAATAAACTAAACTAAACTAAACTATTTAATTTTACTTTATTTTCCAGAGAACAAAATGATTACCTAATGCGATCTCACAAAAGATTCAGAAGCGTCCTTCTAAAACTAAGTCAAATGTGACCGGGGCTTAAGGCCGTTAATCCTCAGAAGCATAAAAACGGCCAGTTACAGCGCACATACGACGTACGTGCATTAGACAACGGACACACATAAGCCTTTTTGAATATGTAGAGGGTAGGAGTTCGGTCTTGACCACGCAGTGACGCGGGAAACGACAAGTGCTGTACCTACTTAGGTTTATGATTTGGGAAAAGGGGGATGAACCACTTACCATTTATTGATGTCCTTGGTCATTTTGTCTTATTTATCGATGCCTTTGTTCATTTCATGACTGATAAAGAAGTAATCATGAATCGAAGAACCGTGTATTAGAGTATACCTTAACAAATAAATGTATTATTATGTTAGTCGAGTGTTCAACAAATATTTTTATTTCTACCCCAGGAAAACGTAGAAGCGAAAAATACTTAGAAAGCTATAAATAGCTAAGCGGATCAAACATCAGGCAAGTAAGTGACCTATTTTACCTTACAAAGTATTAATTTATCGATATTTACGAGCAGTCGTTAAAAAACTTGAAGACTTGTTATCGGGAAATAAAATGCTGGGCAACATTTTATTTTATTAGGCTTAAAAAAAATAGGTTTAACTCTAAGGTTGCATTCGACCAAACTGGAATAAGGTCTTATAGGTAGGTAGATTAAGCGCCGAATTTGTATAGACTAATCTCGGAGTAAGTCTTATTCCAGGAGGGCCTGCCAAGATGCACTACGCTAACTAACGTTTCTATTCGTTTCATTTTTAACCAATCGCATCACAGGTAGATCACGTGACTTTTCGTATCACGTCGTCTACCATTGACGCGATTGGTTTAAAAACGAAACGGATAGAAACGCTGGTTAGCGTAGCATCTTGGCAGGGCCCTCAGTTTGGTAATGCGGCCTTAAAAGCTACAATTTTTTTTCATAAAAAAATCATTTTAGGATGCATTACCTACAGCTTCGCTTCGATGGAATTTAAGTGCATAAAGTATGTATGTAAACTGGACGAGTCCCCTTGTTTTACGGACAATTCTTTCATCGACTGTTATCATTTCACCGAATTTCACTTCATCGAAAGTTATTTTCTGCTCAAGTAGTGTTTTTTTCTGGTTATCTTAAATGTTTATTACGTAGGTTCCCTAGGTTAGATTAGATTTGTGAGCACAAAATGTTAAACCTCGCGCGCCTATACTCGACAATCTAATTTAAGATCAAAATCCTAACCTCAACCGGCGCAAATTCGCTGTGATTACCGCATTTTGGTTTAAGTGTAGGTTATCAATAAAACTTACCCTAGTATTACTGGTTACACTGGTTCTCATTCATATTTTTATGAGATAATTTTAAATAACGAAATAGTCAAGATGGGAACTGTCAGATTTTGATCTTTAATTAGATTTCTGAGTATAGAATAGCCGGTAGATTAAATGAAAATTCTAGTATTCGGCAAAACAAGGTTATTATACAAAAAAACAGTTAGCAAGTAAGTAACATGTTCAACGGCGAACCTAGCCCTTTCAGGGCTCTCACCAATATTACAATTTGCAAAAAATATTTGACTCGTTCATGCTCATTCCGAAGCTTGCTTTGTTCTGTCTGTCATTCCGGTTTAAATCTTGCAAGTCATTTTTGAACCATTTCTTGCTGGCGTAATGAGTTAAAATTTGGGATACATAAGTTAATCCGAAGGTAAACCAAAATTATGGTATCTAGCTGCTATGACCGGAGGGGGCAACAGGATCTCTTCTGTAGTAAACGTTGACCCACTGAATTTGGATTTGATAGTTTCGTCTTTATACGTCGATGATGACTGTACAAAAATACAGGCAGCAACAATAGCTTGCTTAAAAATGTCGACAAAATTAATCATATAGGTAAACCTTCTGCAAGATATAGGTACATACTTATATTCATATAAATATCACTACAGCTTAAGGAAATGTACGCAAAAACGAAACAAAGTGGACAGGCACACTTCTATAAGTACATATCTGCATAAGACCCGTCCCAACACGCATCACCGAAGTTTCAAAACTTGCATTAGTTCCCATGGGGACAGAACAACCAGTATTTTTAGAAACCTCCTGTATCTCTTTAATGTGTCATTCGAAACAAAACCATAAATGATAAAGGATAGAGTTTAAGTGTTAAGTGAGGATAGAAGGGTCATGGAAATTTCTGGAAGTTTGTAGGTGAAGAGTTGTAACTCAAAATAGATGTTTCCTTACACAAGGGGTCCAGAGCGGATGTCTTAAGTGAGTCAAAAGGGCTTCGGGCGGGGCAGGATATTTATATTCCCAATATATCCGAGTTGCTAACTCGTGTTCGAGATAGTTGGAGGGCTTGACACTTGTCTTGGGACTTGTAGGTGTCTTATAATAAGTGATATGTGGGGTCGACGGTTGTATTAAATTATAACAGTACCGGCTAAGATGCTAAAAAGAGATGGATGGATTGTGTGAAGAGTGATATGAGAAAGAAGGGAATGAAAGCTGGGATGACGGCTAACAGGGATGTGCCGGAAGGAAAAAACATGATGCGCCGGACCCTAGATGATTGGGGTAAGGGCAAGGAGGTGATGAGAACCGGCTAAGATGCTGTAAGGAAATGGCGGCTGTAAAATGGTTTGTTATGCTCTTATTTGCAAGTTTACATACAATAGACAATAGGAATTTATAAAAAAAAAGCGACAAACCTCTTTAAGCAATTTTATTCACAACGCCTTTTAAATAGTTTCTGTTGTCAAATTGCAATTAATATTTCTAATTTGAGTTTAAATAAAATTTAGAGGAGGCGCACGCAAGCACTCACACCAGCTGATGGACAGTGGGATCCGAGACCCATAGACATTAAAATTCTCAAGACTACAATCTCAAGATTGCAATCCTAAGACCTCAAATACGTTGCCGATCCTAAGGACTAAAATGGAATGCCTCTATGCTAGTAATTTTACCGTTTGTCTTATCCCCACCACAATGCAAACACTGCTGCTTGGCGGTGGATTAATGGATAGCATGGAGGTAGCGATCTGGATGGACCTCGCTCAAGGTCCTACCACTACTAAAACTATTTCTATACTATATTCCTACAGACTGGATTGTACGTATAAATAGAATATAGTGCATTTACGTCTCTCTATAATCTATGTATGATTCTAATTAACGATCAGATATGTTTACAAGGTTGCTTGATGTCACTAGTCACATATTACTCTGGTGACTGTGTACTTCAGCCTTCGACCTCCAGTGGCCCTTTGACAGGACTAATTCATCGCTCTTTTGTATGATATACTTATATATTACGAAGGAGCATTTAATTCAATAATCTTCTTGAAGCTATGAAGAAAGCTGTCATGGATAAGGTAAGTTTAGGGAAATCATAATAAATTTGAACTAAATAATAAGTTCGTTTATAAATTTACCTGTTTTAGGTACCATAATTATTGAATGACTATTAAAAAATACAGGGCGAAGTTAACGAACTTACCATATTGTATATGTTTTTTTACGTTACATTACACAGTAGGCAATAATTATTTTTGACTAAATTTCAATTATACTTTTTTTCAAACTAGCCGACCCGGCGAAATTAGTACCGCCGCAGAATGTTTTTCTCATATTTTTTTCCAATGTTTTAATAGTTATTGCGCTATTTGGGGCAGAGACAAATCCAACAAATCAAAGATGATAAAAATCGGCCGTACCCATACAAAATACCGGTGTAACTAACCCGACTTTGTTTTATAATATAAAGATATCATAATAACTTTTTTTATTTGGCTCGTTATTCACATCAGAAGAAGTATTGAAACATTATCCGTCACCAAAAAGATATTGAATCATATTTGTTAACATACGACAAATTCCTAAGAGATAAGGTAATCGCGGTTTATATCCCGCAAAACAAGTGTCAAATTTAGTCACCAACTCATTGCAAACTGAAACTACGACCACAAAAACCATGTCCAAACGCCGCTATCGCTATATTATTTATTTACTTCGTAGCTCTTTGTATGTATGTATGTATGTATATAAACACTTTATTGTACAAAAGAAAAAAACCAGAAAAATACAATTAATAGAAAAATATGTACAAAGGCGAACTTATCCCTTCAAGGGATCTCTTCCAGCTAACCCTTGAGAGATTGAGAAAAGTGAAAGGTTGCGCATCGAGTAAGCAAGTGTACAAATTTATTTAGAAGAACATAACACATTAACCAATAAAACCTACGTAAATAAAATAATACTAATAAAAAATAAAAATAAATTACATTCAAATACCTACACAAATAAATACAGAAATATATATTAATATTTAGATATACACACATAAACTACTTACATTGTCATTGTTGTTTGTCTTCAGTGGAGGGAGAGAAATCTTACGCTGGTGTGTTATTCTCTCAAAAAACGGCGGCCGGTCGAACGGACGAGCGAATAAAAGCGGCGAGTTTAAGTAGTCCCGTCCGACCGAAAAAAACACATTCCAGCGCGTGCATTGTCAATTAGGGGGAGCCTTATACGTTGGTGAAGTCATGCTGCCAAATTGAATACACGCGCTAAAATGTGTTTTGTTCGCTCTGTCGGGACTACTTAAACTCGCCGCTTGGACCTTCACTCGAGCGAACTATCACCTTTGCTTGTTGAGAGAATCACAACCAAGGTAATCGCGGTTTATATCCCGCAAAACTTATGTCAAATTTAGTCACCAACTCATTGCAAACTGAAACTACGACCACAATAACCACGTCAAAAGTAACGCCGCTACTGCCATATTATTTATTTACTTCGTAGCTCTTTGTCTTCAGTGGAGGGAGAGAAATCTTACGCTGCTTACGCTGATTGAATAAGTTTTTCCCATAGCCCGGGGAGGCGGCGATCTTGTGTGAAATTAGCCTGGCCGGGCAGTCGTGTTGCTCTCTCATACAACTTGCCGCCGAGCTCGTCGACGAGGGTCACCCTTGTTTCATCGATAGTCATTTCATAGAACGTATCAGTTCACAGATTTTTCGTTTCATACGTGTAGTAACCTATTTTCTGCTGAGCCGTGTTGATTTGTGTTAAATTAAGTACTTATATTCAATGTTATGTTACTTTATAACAAATAACAAATGTATGGGAAAGGAAGAACAGACTGTTCAGATTTAAGATTTTTAATAACTAGATTTTATTATTAGATTCACTTAAATATTGTTTAGCATATTAAGTACCCCCTAGATAGTAAGCATGCACGGTATGAGGGACGGACTGAAAACCAGCGCTAAGAGAGCGCGATCATGCCGGAGCGCGCCTTCAGCAAAAGCTGAGTTCGATCCTATGCCACATATTTTCTTTTTTGTGTTAGCTTTATTTCATACCATATTCTTAATCTATTAGTTAAGTTAAGAGCTGCGTGTTTTTTTCTGTGTACTATTTTTGTGTGGCAATAAGTGTATTTCTATTTCTATTTCTATTTCAGCTTATCTTGTGATACTTACAAGTTTAACCTAACCTAACTTATGTGAATCATATTTAAATACGGGTACAGCAGAAAATAGCTTCCTATTGTGAAACGAAAATTCATCGTGATACGTTCTATTATATGAGTATCGGTGAAATAACGGGACACCCGTCGACGAAGGTACCACACCACACCAAGTACGACTGAAATAAAACATGGTTAGTTCTAACAAGCTTCTATACATAAGCATCTTCATTCCATACGAGTCTAACGAGACCTTCATCATCATCATCATCATGTCAGCCGAAAGACGTCCACTGCTGGACGTAGGCCTCCCCCAAGGCTCTCCACTCAGACCGATCTTGTGCTTTTCGCATCCACCGCGTTCCCGCGATCTTTACAAGGTCTTTACAACGAGACGTTGGATACATCAATTAGGAAGTTAGTTGAATAAATAAAAAATATGCTGTTGTTACAATCAGATTTGGTAGATGTAACAAATATCATAACTAACCATTTTATGATTTTTGTCAACTAAAAGAAAACCTCTCATAGTTGGCTTTTGTATTTTGAGTGCAGGTTGAACGCGAGTTGGATTCGCGCATTGACGAATCCGTACAGTCGAGTTCATAAATATGTGTACATTTTGATACCTTGTCTATTTAATGTCATGTTTAAACACACACACAGCGATTAAAGTGACCAGGTACTAAAGTGTACACATCGCACTGCTAGATCTAAACAGAAGTAGCTCAAAATACAACTGTATTTTAAAATCAACTTTAATACAACTTCTATGAACTTGAAACAAAACTAGCAAAGATTTTGAGTTGATGCTGTTTTGATCTAGCAGTGCTACATATTTATGAACTCGACTGTACCACCGGACTGACACTTGGCTGGGTTTCTTATTTTATGTTTTCCTTTAGGATTTGCACTAAGGTCACCCCAAATTTGTAATTTTTTATATTTTTTTCCATTACACTTGCTATAAAAAACAACAAAAAAAATTGAAGAAATGTGACTACAAGTCACAGTGTGTAGGTACTTATAACACACGTTCTTTAAGAACGTTTATCTGTTACAGTTCAAAAGCTCCAGGTCTTTCAATGTAGGACGGACAGAACGACGGAAAGACGGAAAGCGTTGGCTTAATAATTGGGTCCTCTTTGGTACCCTTTGGATATGGAACCCTAAAAAAGGATTTTTCCAATTAGGTACCCAAAACTTGAACTCGCAGTCTTCTTCTTAGTAGAAGGACTAAGTTTGGTTGTGCCCGTAAGGAAACACGTCGCTTACATACCATCATTACATTATACTCCCATATTTTGTTACATTATTATAAACTGCAAATAGTTCATATTTATTCGGCCTCCCACGATGACCCTTTGAAATGCGACACGTTCTTACAAACCAGCGTTTCTTGCACTCAGCTTTTACTCAATTTGGTTGAGATAAAGTTTAGATTGGTGTATTTAGGGAGCAGGAGGGGGGTCTGGTGATATTGGCGTGATCACGGGGTTGACACGTGGGCGTCGCAGACAAAGTTCGCCGCCGGCGCGACTTCGGAACGTTGTTTGCTTCGATCGTGGACGGAGCTACTTTAATAAGGAATTGCAGGTCGATGGCATTGGTATTATACGACTTGAGTTATCAGGATGAGGTTAAGTCTTATTCTTGTTAACCATTCTCCATGGAACTATGTATTTAGCTTAGTAGTTATAAAAAAAAACCCATTTATTCCGAAACCAAAAGAAATTAAAATTAAAGGTATTAAAAAATTACATTCTTATAAAACTAATTTGGTTTAGACCCCTCTCGGGTAAAGGCCTCCTCCAGCTCTTGCCATCCTTCTCTGTTTTTTGGTTGCATGCCGTATCCGAAATGAGCACTATGTCGTTTGCAAAGCAGAGATGTGTCAGATTTTTTGTTGACATAGTTATGCCTCTACCTTTCCATTGTATGCTCTTAAACTGTTACAAAACTTACAAACCAGGTTGAAGACAGTGGGTCCCCCTGCCTTACTCCTCTTTCTATTTTGATTTCAGGTCCAGTACTTTCGAGTCTGACTCTACTCTTGCAATTTTCGTAAATATTATTTATTATAGTTATATATGTAGGGTGAACTTTTGCTGCTTTTAGGGATTTCCAGATTGCTAAATGCTCTATAGAGTCGAACGCCTTCTGATAATCAATAAATGCAAACCACTCCAGGTTTTCTAAATTCTATGTATTTTTTTATAAGCTGCTATATTACTTGCAGGTGGTCTTAGTAGTTAGTAGCTTTAAAATAAAACCTGCATCGAAATAAGCACGCATGGCAGTTGGCACAGAAATGTAGATAAAGACATAAGTTTTCGTGGTTGCCACCTGAGCGCTGCTGTTCTATTGAACCACGCACAGTTTCCTTATTGTTATGTTATATTTATATGTGTTATAGCTGTGAATAAAAAAAAATCTTCTCCTTTCTTCTACTTCTTAAATCGGTCCACACATTTTTTTTAGTTAAGGGCCAATAAAATGGTATGATATCTGTTTTTTACTGACACGTCGACCCCCAAAAACCAAGCAAATATGTCGGTAACATCGTTATTCGGAGACAGGTGCGATCGCGCATTCCTGACGCACCCTCGCGCGTGTATTGACTGGTGCCGATCTGCTCATAAACCTACTGGCAAATAGAGATGGAATATTGTCACGTGTTTTCCGGCGAGGGTGGCGATTCTCATAAATTGGCTAAAAACTAGCTAAAATATGTAGACATTTTCATTCAGCAATTTTGAGTTGGTATGGATAAAGAGATAATCGATGTCGCGGTATATTTTATCAAGAAAAATCGAACAAATTCCGAGGGAGAATCGATGCGCAACTTCTGCGACAAAAGCTAGTCTTTTATAATAGCAGTAAGTACACAACAAAATAAATCAAACTACTTACATCTGCGAGAGAACGCGCCTAAGGATTAAGGTCATTAGGGACTAAGAACCTCATACAGTGAGCCGCACGTATTGCTCCACTAAATTGATACAACGCAGATACAATTACATGCGGACGTGAGAAGCACAACAATGCGGCACACCGTACACCCGAGCTAACATAGTTATCATTAATCAGAATCGTATTGTATTCAGGCAGGTAATTTACGTGTCGGGACATATCATAAAGGGGTTTCAATTATTCAAAAATGTGTGTTAATTCTATGATTTAAGGTTTGATTTGTCAGTTCCCTGTGGAGGCAGTGACAGTCATCAGTGACAGGCCGTGGTGGATGTTGATGGTAAGTAAATACGGCATTAATTAGGCTAAGACGATTATTGCTTGATTTACAGCGGTAGGCAGTGTTGACTATGATTAAGGCACAGCTAACTAACGTAAACAGTCTTTGTGTAATCAGGGCTTTTCGTTAACTATGGAAGATCTTGTGATTACCTTATCTTCGCACTTAGTACCAAACTCTTGAATTCCGTGTAAAATTGACTTGATATCGAAAAGTTTATACCTACTGAATGTGAGGGTTAATACCCTATTTTCATAGTAACAACCGCAAAAATTCTCTAAAACAAATGTCAACATTTAGATTATTGTAAAGTACCTACGTGGAATTAGCATTCTAAACGCTGCTCTTTTAACTAATCGTCATTTGCCCTAGTGCTTCATTTGTCCGAGTTTTCGTTTATCCTAAAGCGAATTTCTACATAAAAAAACTTTTTAGTGTTGTTATATTACAAACCTAACCTAACCTGACCGCAGGTATTTAGGGATTCCGAGGTGCTGCCACTAAGATCGAAAAAAAACAAACATATTGGCTTTGGCGGTCCATGGAGGAGGACTATTCACCAATAAATTGGTCAGAATTATTACTTTATACTGTTGTAAAATTGTTTTATTGAATAACTCTTGATCGACTAAAATCGTCTCCGTCCCAGGGATGAAAGGAGATATTTCTGTGACCCTAGTGAAAAAGGATACAAGTTAGCTTGAGGTGAAAAACGGTGTAAGTCTAATATACTCTGTACTCATGTACAGTGACGAGATTAAATTTAGTACCCATCTTAGGTCCAAATTTAATCTGACATTCTACAACAATAAGGTTGAGTTTCCTAAAAGTTAAAAATGTCTTGACATCTCTAATGACATTAACGACTTCAAGCACATTTTTCTTGAAATGGGTCCCGATTTAACGCTCGCGACCGTACAATCATCACCATGTGTCATTGTTTACCCTTTCTCATTAAGAGCTAAATCGACTTTTGTTCATTAGAGACACAGATTTATTCATTTATCTGTAAGTATACCGTAGTATCCATAATTATCGGAATGGCTGGAGTACCATCAGGTGGTATTTGCGCATGCCTGGCGTGCCGGTCGACGGACTATTTAAGATATGCGGACGGCTGCGATCTGGGAATGTACCTACCGACACGTCGAAACACTCGTCCATATAGATACGTGTTGATTATTGCGTATCTATCCTAAACTTGGCCTAAAATCGTAGGCAGAATGGGAATTTCATATTGATAGTCCTTTTACCGAATTTGCGAAAGACCAGCAGGCCTTTCGCGTAACACACTCGCAATCACAATCGTTTTCATTTTGAAAATCGAAGGCTTGTCTGCATACAAAATGAAACTAATTGTTTTGTTTTGAAGCCGATCGCGATTGCCAGTGAGTTACGCGAAAGGCCAAAATGCAAATAAACATTCAACGAGTTACAAGGTATGTTTCTGACTGTTGAGAGTAGATAATATTGCTAAGCTAGTCGTCTATTTAATATATATCTCACTCTAACGATTATTAACGAAGAAAAACTCCAACCTATCATGCTTTAAAAGTGAGTTGGGTTCAAGCCGGGGATATTTAAGTGAAAATTTTCTGAATCAAGCGGCGTTTTCAAAACAAAAATCTGTCCCAGAATTCCCCTCCTCTTCGTAAGTGAGTTTCTCAAAACAAAACACTATCTCAGAATCCCGAACCTAAACGTAAGTCCGCGCTGGGTCGCAATTAATAATTAAAAGCTGGCTAAGAGCAGGATAAGTGGCATGTACGTAAGCTTTCTTAGTTGGTCTTTATTTAAAGCTCTTATTGGACTCCATTGAGACTTATACCGGACTTTGCAGTATTTAGGAGCTCTGTGAACAGAATTAAGGTAATTCAGGGATCGAATGGGAATTCAGAATTAACGGACTGTGTTTGCTGCAAGTTAATGATGCTTATTAAATAAATTAACAAGCGCTATTAAACATATAAGTAAGTAGGTACCAAACTGGTTGATTCCGCATTCACTTTCAATGGCAATGTTTTTTGCTAGAACTAGGTACAAATCTTTGGTAATTATGTCCGTTAAAGGACTCATCCACACAAAATAGTTCCAAATTATTCAGAGTTTATTACACTATAGGCCACCTATACAAAATAAATCGTAGTTTTGTTAAGTGTAGGCACAAGATAAATATTCAAACTTTAAAACCTAATAAATTAAGCCAACCAAGAGGGATTTTCTTTTAGTTCGTAGTAACAACAGCAAGTTCTTTAGCGATTCAACTAACATCTTAGTTGGTGTATCTAACGACTTACTAGGCTCGAATGAAATCAAGACGCTTATGCACAACAATCGTCGTCTCTAACAACAATCAAAAAATGGTCGTCTCTAACAACAATCTTGTTCGAGACGACCAATTGTTTTCTCATTTTATTACTACCAGTTTCTTAATAGCTGGTTTCTCTGAATTTTTCTTCAGTGCGAGGTGCGATTTCAGATTTAGTGTGACAGCGATAGCCAGTGAAACGCTATTAAGAAGCTGCAGTACTGGGTCTCTATGCTGCTGGGTAAAACCATATTGCCGTGTTATCGTATTGTTTTTAACTCGGCCGCCATTACTGTCAAGTAAATAAGAGCTATCAAAACGTTGACAATACGAAATCACGTCAAAGGCTATAATGATTTTATATACAGTTGAATCTCGGCCCTGTACAATACTGTACATCACTGAATAATTGCTTTTTACCCGATTGCCCAAGACGGAATATTAATAGTGAATGTAGCCGTCTTTATGAGCAGTTGATGAATAGAAAAAAGTACAGTCTACCAATTCGATATATACCATACCGAACGATAGCCAAGATATCTACCTTTTTTTTAGAAGCTTATTAAATGTTGTGTAAGTTTTATCTTCTAACAAAAACCTAAGTAGCCTTAAGTGCAAAATCACGAGACGGGCAAGTTCCTTTATCCTTTAAGAACATGGCAAAACCCAATAAAAAAATGCTAAGCTCGCTCTAAAGCTATGCAAATGTACAAAGGTCTTGAGGGTCGCCCGCCGGAGGCTAGAAGGACAGAGTAAGGCCCCTTTCACAAGCACAGTCATGGTACGGTCACCATGCGCACTTACGTGTTAGGATCTATCCAATTATAGAATCTCAGGTAGGTAAGTACAATAAAATCTAAAACGGACTGCTTGCAATGTGGTTTAGATATGGGTGATATACGGTGAAATTAACATCTAGCATAGATATTGTCCATCTTGGTCTTCAAATTTGGCTACGCCTTTTGCTATCTAATTTGCCTAGGGGTCTACTCG
The DNA here is from genome assembly GCA_946894065.1 of Acleris literana. Lineage (NCBI taxonomy): Eukaryota > Metazoa > Arthropoda > Insecta > Lepidoptera > Tortricidae > Acleris > Acleris literana. The sequence goes on along the minus strand of OX335684.1, from coordinate 12,258,343 downwards.
CATACATATTTTTACGCATAATAAACATTACGCATAAAAGTCAATTGTCATAAAACGGTTTTTACAATAGAAAAGGTTTTATTTTAATTATTATTAAAAACTAACCTAACTTAACCTAACCTAATCTACACAATAGACGTTTATAAAATTTTGCAGTCAGTTTAATTTGTCAGCCTATAAGGGTGTTATGACAATCGATTTTTATGCGTACAAAAATTATGTGAGTAGATAGGCCCCCCTTCACAGCCCCCAGGTGGCCAGTGTGTTAATAAGCCGTCTCCATACTAGCTAAACGGTAAATAAAAACGTCCTCCTTCACAATCATCACTCAGTTCTAGAGCTAGAGTAAAATTTTAGAACAAAATTACTATAAATAAACCTAACCCCATAAAGTTCATTTTATATATGAAACTAAATGTTATAGGTAGGTACTATAAGTGCGCTTGTGTCTGCTCCCTTACGGGGCAGGGAGGGCTGGACAAGGGGCAGGGGCACAAAATGCCGTCGCTTTGTAGCTGGCGCTAATCCTTTAATAGCAATCGAGCTGCACGGCAAGACTCGGCTCCGAGCTTCTTATGAGATTACCGCGAATCATCTCATTTTAGAGGGAAATTTTGTATGAAAACGATAAGGAAATTTGTTAATTTTTATTATCTTTAGCTCTTTATAGAATCAGAAGGGTCAATATTCTTAAAAAAGATAAAAGATAAAAAAAGATAAAAGATGTTTATTCAGTAAGTAGGCCGCACGGGCACTTTTACACGTCAAAAATCTACCAGCGCTTCGCAAGAGACCACTGCTGAGAAGAAACGCCGCAAGAAACTCAACAGTCAGTCGTTTTTTTTAGAAATTACTTATACAATTATAGAACTTAACCTAGCATTATATAAAACAATGAATTTAACATTAAAATATATATATCATGCGTAGTTGAGCAGGAAAATGTGTCAAAACTCAGTATGTTCAGATGAACTCTTAAATTGTAATAATAATAGTATACATATACTTACCCATGACGGTGCAAAACAACCACATAGTTTTGATACATTCTCCTACAGAAACCGTGTCCCCTAGACAATAATTATACCTACAATGTTTAGATATTTTCCTGACTAAGCTATTACTAAGTTATTTAGGTGTTTAATTTAGGCCAAGCATTTTTATCTGTTAGATAGTCCTCGACCCTATAATAAGCTTTCGACATCAACGACTTTTTCAAGTTTTTAAGTGCTGGAAATGATAACTTTAAAACTTCGTCAGGTAATTTAGTAGATAGATGAAAAATGTTTTTTATATTTACACCATTATCATAAACGCACAATAACCCTGTTTTAGTTAAAGTGTTCTTTGTCCGTTACTGTCAAATTCAAATGTCATAATGACAGATAACGACAGAGCATATTACAATCACATTTACAATATTAGCTATTGCGCGTTTATAAATAAGAGGGTAAATTTTTATTTTTAGGTTTGCTTTGTAAGGTAGAATGTAAAAACTAACATTACTCAGTTACGTCTCGTGTAGTAAATTCACCACTTGTATCTGAAGAACCTTCATTATGTGATAGTTGCATAAACCCTTGTATGCCTTGTGTATAATATTTTTATCAAATAAAGTCACTCGCTAATAGCAAATTCTGTAAGCAAGTAATTTTGGATAAAGGTTACTTAAATTAACAAAAAAAATCTGTACCATCATAAATCCACGAAAGCGCACCCCGTCACTCAATATGACGTTGCACTTGCGTCAGTGTAGAGTAAAATTAAGTATCAGGGCGCAACTTCGTTTCAAAACATTATAATAAATAGTGATAGTTTGAAAATCCTTTTTTTATAAACCAGAAATTCTCCTTTTTTTCCTGAAATAACTAAAGAAAAATTATATTTGTATTTGTTTCTGATAATAATTTCATCACCCCGCCTCGGACCCCACCGCGGTAAATCATCCACGCACACGCATCGTATTTATCATTTCTTTGTCCACGGAGATTTATCATCTCGGGGACTGAGATGCTATTGCGATCAGGGAAATAAATAAATAAACACTACCGACAAACCGATCGTATATTCCCGTAAAAAGGCGTATCTATTCATGTATATGGGAGAATCTAAAGTTTAGAAAGATATGTGTTGGCAGACCACCAGCGCGATGGTCCGACCATATAAATAGAGCGCTGTTATGGATGTGAGTAACTCAAAATAAGGCAAATTGGAAAAAGTTTTGAGAAGCACATACCCAGGTAGGAAGGCTGTTAGTATATCTGTGCGTGAAGTGCGAGTATATAATGTATGTGTATAATTTTTACGTTGTTTTCAATTTTGTTTCATATTTTTTGTGATTTTTATTGTATTTTCATGTCCATGGCATACTTATTAAGGTGAATTTTTTTTTCTATTCTATTCTATTCTATATATTTCAGTTTGGGTCGACATTATTACGCCTTTTGTAACTTTTTCACTTTTCTTTATAACAACAGCCTTTTATTGTTTATTTTTTTATTGTTTTATTGTTTATTGTTTTTGTTGAGGCAAAAAATATTTTCTTATGTCAAAAGAAGAATGCCGTATCCCTCCATAAAAATTATATAGTTAATAATGTTAGCAAGCAATAGGTATTAAAATTAGCTACGTAAGTCATCACAGTTTTTGAGAGGCGTGAAGCAACGCTGTCAAAATCATAACTGTCTAAAATGTCTAAGGATTACAAATATCCCTACATTATTTTGATACTTTGCATATGTCGCAACCAGGGATATTCTTGATTCTCAGACATTTTAGGAGTTTTTATTATCATCATTATTAACGCTTGTATTTTAAGAAAACTATTTTACTTTATCTATTAATTAAAAAAAAAAACCGCCTTCAAAAACGCAAAAAATAACTTCTTTAAAATTGTAGGCACCTAATAGGTTAATCCAACTGAAGTCGGCGACCACAACATTTTCAACAAAAAGCCGACATCAGTTGGACTAACCTATTAGGTGCCTACAATTTTAAAGAAGTTATTTTTTGCGTTTTTGAAGGCGGTTTTTTGTTTTTCAAAACATTTATTTTATTTTATACGTTTTAGTGATCATAATACGCTGTTACGTAGTCCCACTTCCTAGTTGAAATGAAACTTTAACTTATATCAAGCGCGCCGCAAGCAACGCCGCGGGAAAGTCATAGTAAATATTATTCGTTGTAGGTAGTCGCTCAACTATCTTAATCGAGATATCTTATAGCCACCCTTAAAATCGGTACCATTGAGGAGTTCCGGTGGCCATCTGTGGTCTTCATCATCAGTTCCACTACACCAAATGATCCTTTCTGAATGCAAATGCTGGACTTGTTACTAAAAATACTAAAATCGCTATATGTTTGCCTACAATATTTGAAGAGTTCCCTCAATTCCTCACTGATCCCCTCATCAGATACAGATTTGGTGACAATGGGACCACCCCGAAAGTATACTCTATCAAACAAAAAAAAAAAATTGAAATCGTTCGACAATTGACGGAGTAAACGGTGAACATACATAAAAAAAAAATACATACAGTATAACCTCCTCTTTTTTTGAAGTCGGTTAAAAATACTAAAGACCCTTACTAAAAACTTTCAAAAACTCCTCTGTTTCTATTAATTAACGCTATTAGAAACATTTTGAGTTTGAGCCGTAATTTAATACTTTGTTATTCGATTCCGTACCTGATTAATTAGGGGCTGATATGAAACGTAGCTTCCGTCAAACTTTGTTGCCCTTAATAAGGCAAGTTCGGTACAAAACGTCTTTTTAAGTGAAACTTGGCGCTTTGATGGAACGAGGGTAGGGTGATTAGACGGGACTTTCGGTACATGCTTCCTAAACAAACTGTCTTCAGGAAAACGTACGAAGATTGGTATTTTGTGCGCTTGTTTGTGCTGTTTCGATTTTATGTAATGCTCAAGTTTGACGTTGTATTTTTTGGGAATTACACTTAAACGTAACTTAACTTTTTTTTAGCAAAACACCAAACTATGTAACGGCTACTTTGAATTACCCAAACTAATCTAACTCAGTAGCAAAAGTCACTTGTCTAGTTCATAACTGGGGCCTGTTTTATAAAGCTACAAATTACAGGTTACAAGTTCCCATTTGACACAACCTCGACCAATGACGACCAGCCATTTGAGCAGTATTGCCAGTTTAGACCTGTAAAATTGTAACTTCAGCTTGTAGTCAGCGGAATTCAATTGTTTTAACATACAAAAATATAACAGTATTTAAAATGTAAAAAGATCTTACACAGTTGAATGCAACGGGCAAAATAGGTTACAAAAGGAAAATATTCAAAAACTTAAACTCCATTTCAGCCTCTATTTCATATTTCCTAAACCCAATCCTGTAACACAACCTTCACACTCCGAGTTATTTATGTGTGACAGCGTCCGAGATTTGACTGGAAGATTAATTGAGTAGATAAGGCGTCGTACCGATAACTTGTCGTGTCGTGCCGTGCCGTGTCGTCAATTGATTAAGACGTATGGCGCCCGGCACGGCCCGGGGGATAAATCATACGCCCCTGGGGGAAGTTCGCAACTTAATATACTGAAGAAAAAGTAACCCGATCCTCGCCGGACAGGGAAATACACTTTTAGCCGCTCGGTCCAGTTCTGCTTCATGTAAATGAATAGCTAGGGTTATGTCTTACGGAGTTTGGGGTTCGCAGGTTATGGGTCCGGATTGTCTGTAATACTTAAAGATTACATTATTGGACAGCATCATAATAATATAAAAAGTCGTATCGTAAAACTTATGAGTTAATAATTGGAAGAGTGGAAGTTTTAAACTTTAATTTAGGTATATAATGGCGAGCAAAAATAACGGGTATCTTTGAAAAGAATTTCAGTAGGTACCTACAACAATAGTTATTTTTGCTAGTGATAATATTAAGAAATCGTTTGATAAAATACAGCAGAAATTATGTATTCGGACATTATAAGGTTAACTTACGAAATAAATGTAAATAGTGTACTTCAACAATGTCCCCAAGATTCCTTCTCGAAGACTACTTGTATTCATTTCATTTAAGTAGGTATGTATTATTTACCAATTATTTGAAAAGTACCAGTTATTTTACCCGATTACCCAAGAAGGAAGGTGTGTTGACCTTTTTAGACGTATGTAGGTACAGTTATTTATTTCCTTGTAGAAATAAGACTAGACGGACGGCCCTATTTGAAGTTTTCAACAAACAAGATGTCATCAGATTCGCCATCGCTATAGTCAGTTCTTGTTTTTTTATAAAAAACACAATAATTATCGTGGTTTTAAAGTACATTATCAAAACAATGCAGTCGAGATTTTAAACTTTTTGTTAGACTTGCTGAATTTAAAGTTAGAAGAATTTAAAGTTAGTAATGTCTCGGTTCGCTAATCCCGGGATCTATCGACGTAACCTGCATTTGAGACAGACAAAGGAGACGCCACGTGACTGTTTTCTTAAAACTACTGCTGTTTAACACCAGTTTGTACCTTCCGAAAAGCGACGTACTATCGTTTGTGACATGCATACCTATCGAGTGTAGAAAATCGCAATCTTTACGTCAATAACTGTAGAGTTCGACGTAAAGCATCTGAATGTACAGTCGACGTTCTAAATATGTTTACACTTTAGTACCTTGTCTATTTAACGTCATGTTTTAACTGCCAACTGAAATTGACATAGCGGATAAAGTGACAAGGTACTAAAGTGTAAACATATCTTTGATTTCGACTGTACCTTTCAAAAAACGATTTAGTATCGTTTGTGACATGCATACCTATCAAGTGTCGAAATACGCACATCTTTAAATCAATCCATCTTTATTTTTGAGACGTTTTAAGTTACAGTTATGTACCTAAAATGTACAAAAATAAAATATCCAAAGCACCCATTATCATCATTTAGGTACATAATTGTTATTTAACAATGTAACATGTATTAACAATATAACCACTTATACTAGCAATTGAGGCAATTTTAAAGATAAATAATAATATGTTATATTTACACATTTAACTAATTCTAAAAATTAAGGGCTAATTTCAACTGATAGATACAGTTATCTGACGATTAAACAATCAAAGTAGTATTCCACTTTGTTTTAAATTATGTCGATATAGTAACGTAATAGTAGCTACTATTCAAATTACAGTAAATTCGTCTGTATTTATTACCATAACATTATCGATATCACAATGATATACGAGCAAGATAGTCTAACACAAAGTTAAACAGGAGCCCTAATGCAAGCGAGGGGCAGTTGGAAAGGAGCAAATATGGTAGACTAAGAAATGTGATAAGTATACTATTTCCATACTAATACTAAAGAGAGGAAAAAATAATAGTGCTTTTGTATGTTAGGACTATTAGGAGTACTTAATCTCTGACCAAATGAAACGATTAAAAAAAAACACTACCATAAAGCTACATTATGTCTTGTCTAACAAAGGCTATATTTTATTTCGTTTGAATCGGAGCAAAGTCAGGGCGGGTCGCGAGTAGGTGATAATGAAGTTGGCCTCTAATTGATCCAAGGCAGTTGTCATGTAACAATGAATGCGTACGATTAATAATTGGCTAACTACGGCAATCCTTTACTGTAGGCTGAGTCGGTGGCGGCACCTAGCGGCAGCGGTAAATCTACCGCCTAGAGACACGGGAGATAATACAGTAGGTCTGGCGTATCTTATCTTTTATTTATAATCGTTAACGATATCTACACTCCACAGCTGGTACATACTCGTAAGGTGTCCGGCCTTTTCGCCGAACTTTTATTGTCCGAATTTCACTTGCCAACCAACTTTTAGCCGATGATTCACTTTGACAACATACTATTGGCAACTTTTTGTGTGACAACGTTTCATTTGGTCGAATTATTTTAAAGTCGATTATTATAATGACTTGAAACTTTTGGGATATCTATTATTTGCCAAATCTTTCACTAGGCCAAATAACTATTAAACGAATAATATTTCGTCAGTGCAACAGTCCCCTTCCCTTTTCTCCGAATATCATTTCGCTGAACTGATTTATTTCCCAACTATCTTGTATGTTATGTTTGGTTAGCTTAGTTTTATAAAAATCCTGAAATATTTACGGTTTGGGGGAAAAAAGCGGTATGTCAAATGGTACTACAGGGTCCAGTTAGGTGCGACGACGAGCGAATCAAGGAGGCTTGTTAGGTTAACAGTGACCAAACACCAGAATCGACTTTTTAATTATTTGTAAAAGACATTCCAATACATAAGCCCAGTGAAAAAAATATTCTACTAAAACAATAAAAAATACCAGTTTATGATTTTCCCGAAGTCAAAATGTCATCCTGGTTAACCATTCTACTACTTGAAAGATGGTTTCTAAAGAGTGGCTTTATAACAAAAATACGTAATGTATATCACTCTAAGTAAACCATTCTACTACACGAATGGTGGCATTTTAAAAAGTAGCTTGTTAAAAATAAAACCAAACATACAGTTGGTAACCGTGAGGTTCGGAAATAAAAAGAAATCATTTGATAAGTCAGACACATGATCTGCGAATAATTGGTTGCGAAGTGATAATCGGCGATAAAATTTTGTGCGATAAATAAGAGAACCCTTGGGGTCCATGATATATCGCCCTAGTTGGATACTTCTGTATCGCATTAGTGGTTCGTATAAGCAGAGGATGTGCATTGCTGTCTCCTCTGTCTCCTGACAGATACTTCATGTCGCGTCTGGTTTCATACCCATTAGAAACAGATGTATGTTCAGTTTGCAGTGGCCAGTTAGGATCCTAGTCAGTGCGCAAGTATTTTCTCTTTTGAGGCGTAGAATTTCTTTGGAGACCTTGCTTTTGAACCTTTTAATTAGTGATTTCTAAAGAATACATTTAGGTACTAGATTGCGCTGAAAGTTTTTCGTACAGAACCAACACGAGATTAGTAGATAACAGAACCCAATGCCTGAGTAAAGATTTAAAAATATGCTTCGGGAGCGAACTCACGAATGTACCTAGAGCGACAGGAAGTAAAAACGAAATGAATGCGTTTTTTTTTTACGAAACCCTAAATATGATCATAGTGTTTTCAATCCATCATCGATGTCCAGCCTCATCATTTAATTTTAAGTTCATTAACGTGTCTGTAGTCTATATAACATCAATTTAGCAGGGCGTGACTTTTTTAGGGCCAAAACTGATCTCATCTGAGATGCCCGTCACAAGATACGTCAAAGTAAACGTCAAACCATAGAGAACTGTCATTCTCGACGCATTTTCTACGGCCATCACAGTCGAGATCAGTTTAATAATAAGTTCTTTATATAGTCTAAGATCAAGAATGGAGTCTAGGTGATTGTTTCCCCTGCTGTATGCCTGTGCGTGTGCACCGAGGGAGGCGATTTAATTAAATCTTGCATCGAACTCCTGAGGCCTGCCGCCGACCTAACGAACGCCATTGTATTTAAATACGCCGACTTTTTACTCCTCGCTCGAATTACGTTTTATATAAATATATACTTTAAAAGCCTGGAGTTCTTTGGTGTTTGGTGAAATATTTCCTTAAATGCTTTCGTTTTTATTCAATTTTTATGTTGAATTTGTACTTCAATTTAACAAAGGAATAAAGGTTTAGGTAGGTGTGTGACATTTTAAAAATAATTTAAAATCTTAAGTGACTCTAGCGCTCATTTCATTTAGACAGTTCGTTATATTGCCCTACTAAACTAATAAGTAGTATCCCAAATTTAATAACCAAAGCAGTTTTAATTCTCTTCTGTTAGTAATAAGGTTGATATTTGTACAGGAGTTTTATGTGCGTATTGGCTTAGCAGGGCAGTATACGCTATTGGTGAATTTTGATATAATAGTAGACCGAGGTCTAGCAGGCTGTTAAATATTCGGGCACTGAAAAAAATAATTGGTCGCTTGTAACAAGATTGTGATTGTTGCGCAAAAGCGTCTTGATTAGTAATGAGCGATTTCTGAAACATTGCAAACCTTTCCTTAGCTGCGAAAATTACGGCGTCTGAAAGTTACATAATTAGATGGAAATGATTCTGACACAAGTAAATTTCATCTAAATTTAATGAAAAGTTTCCGTTACTTACATACTCGTATTACTATAGAAATTTTCAGAAATTAAACGATTTCACTTTGGTTCCTTTCAGAATATGGCATGTAATTTTAGGTGAAAGTTTCACTTTCGAAACTTTCACAATATTGCAGAAAATTAAGTGAAAGTTTCACTTTTGAAACTTACAAGCCGCCCATCACTAGTCTTGATCCCATACGAGCCTGGTGTGTTATTCTCTCAAAAAACGGCGGCCGGTCGGACGGACGAGCGAATAAAAGCGGCGAGTTTAAGTAGTCCCGTCCGACCGAACAAAACACATTTTAGCGCGTGCATCGTCAATGAGGGAGCCTTATACGTTCGAGAAGTCATGCTGCCAAATTGAATACACGCGCTAAAATGTGTTTTGTTCGCTCTGTCGGGACTACTTAAACTCGCCGCTTGGACCTTCACTCGACGAAAGATCACCTTTGCTTGTTGAGAGAATCACAACCCTGACAAGACGATAGATACACCAACTAAGATTTTACTTGAATCACTAAAGAAATTGCTGTTTGTTACTATCAGTTTTGGTTTATATAACTAATATCTTAACTATTGTATTCATTTTATGTCAACTAAGTGAAAATCTCTTTGTTGGCTCTCATTTTTTTGAGTGGGCGAGTGCCATTATAAAACTATGTATGTCATCGACGAAACAACGAGTTTAATTCATCCCAAGACGGCTTCCGTAAATTTGTTTATTTATTAAAACTGAATTTCACAATACACTAAGTACAGTCAACAGCACAAATAAGTGATCATTTATGTACCTTGTCACTTTAACGTCGTGTTTGAAATGTCATACAAAATTGAGAAACGATTGAAAGCGACAAGGTACATAAATGATCACTTATTTATGCTGTTGACTGTACCTAGTACAAATGGCGGGCTTTATCCCATGCATTCTCTACACAACTAGAAACAATTTAAGGCTGTTGGCGAGGAGGATAAAATAAGTAAAAATAATATTTTAGTCACAATTAAACCAATATCGTTTTAGGGTTCCGCACCTCAAAAGGAAAAAATGAAATCCTTATAGGATCACTTTGTTGTCCGTCTGTCCGTCCGTGTGTCTGCCAAGACCCTTTATCTCGGGAACGCGTGGAGTTATCGAGTTGAAATTAAAACCATACACTCAGGTCTACAGTCCCTCGATGTTGTGAAAAAATCAAACTTCTAAGTTAAAGTAAAAAAAGGGTTCCTCTATGGAATCCCTAATCGTCATTTGTCCTAATGCATCGTTTGACCGAATTTTCGTTTATCCTAAAGCCATTTCCGCTTAAATTTTAAAACTTTTTAGTTTTGTTATAATACAACCCTAACCTAATTGGAAAACTTATAAAGTTGCCTGACTCATCTGAAAACCAGTTTAGGGCAAATGAAAATTCGGACAAACGATGTGTTAGGTCAAACGTTGTTAGGGATTCCAAGGGACACCCAAAAACAAGATACTATACATGGTGTAAATTACAATAGTGTTTTTTTGACAGCTATGCGATTAAAGCGGCGCTTCACAATCCTCTTTAAGTCAGCGCTTGACAGTAACTGTGATTACGGGCAGGGGTCGGTTGCATAAAGTTTGAAGTCATATTTCTGATAGGCATACGTGGATTCATCATACTCATCATTACGCATAACTGTAAATAGTCATACATTTATGCGCATAACGTTTTTAACCATAATGTTTGAGAGCATAAATAATAATTGTCATACATTTATTGCGCATAAAAACTTTACGCACAATTTACAATCGGCATAACAATTTTGACTGAACTATTGACGATCACTAACAAACGTAGCAGTTAGTTTTTGATAAGGTCACAATTCTAACCTAACCTAACCTACTTTTCTGGTAGCAGTTCGTTTTTATTATAGTGGCAGTTCTAACCATACCTACTTTTCTGGTAGCAGTATGACTAAAAATAATTATAATTATCAATATTATGACTAAATAAATGTATGACATTCTACATTATGGTTAAACCAATTATGACTCCGTATTATTATGACAGGGAACAATTATCCCATAGTACAATTTATGCCAAAAAAAAAATGAGCATCAACTTTATGCGTAATGTGTTATGACAATAGTTGTTATGCGATTACGGATTACGATATCAAAACAAGACGGGTTAAAACCAATATCGAACAAAGGCCCAGATACGTCTCAAACTAAGTATTGGCGTGTTGTTCAAGTTCCTAGAATGTCTAGTTCTCTAGTTCTCCTTTTACGCAGGCAATTTTCCCAAGTTTCAGTAGAAAACGTGTTAAGTGCTAATTCCCGCGAATTGCTCATATTTCATTGAAGGGGCTCTAAATAAGCCTTTATTACGTAAATAGCCCCAAATATCCGCTAATTAATATAAGGGCTCGCCTGTGAGGGCTGTGGGGGTGTTAGTTCAGCTTCAACTTCACGGCTGATGGTGAGTTGATTTATTTTTATTATGCACTGTTGTAATAAGTTTTGTGGAAATTTCTAGAAAACATCGGAAGCCTTCATTAGTAGTTCGTTTTTTTTTTTGGGCTCAGTATAGTTGCCTAGTTTAAAGCCTTATTTTAACATCTCGATTAATGTAGGTACCTACCTATCTATAGCGTTATTAATCTATGAATGCACGCCCCTTAACTAAAATTTCATTGGACAGTAGCGTCAATCTACAGTCGACTACAATGAGATGTATCCTTCTTTACCTTATTAAGGTTCAAAAGTGGATACATCTCTGCTTAGTCGACTCTACATAATATTTATTAGTGGAGGTGACTTCGTGGATTATAATAACTAGGGTTAGCATTTTAGTGGCATATCGTAGTTCTAGAATCCATGGAGTCACTATTTCCTAATTATTATAATACATGACACTTTGATTTTGACCTTCAGTATTTTAATAATTATATTTATAATACTTGTAATATTTATATTTTTTATGCAATAAAGAGTTTACATGCATACATTTAATACGCAATAGCGACTCCATGGATTCTAGAACCACTTGCCACCAAAAGTTCTAACTCTAAATAACTATCTATAGTTGCGATGTCAACGATACTTCACAAGTTAAAAAGGTAGAGTCGATATAAATAAAGTAGGTACGGTGCAAATAGAAACAATCAAAACAAATGATTGAATCTTGGGTACAGAAAAAACATTTGTAACAATATTAAAGCTCATTCAGCCTTGAAACTTCCATTTACTTCAATAATAATACTAAAGCTTTCACGTCTTCATCTTTACAACAAACATAATCATTTATCCATAATCAGCCTTGCCCGCATTGCTAAAATACCGCACGATAACCTAAACTAGCAGTGCATTTAAAAGTAATAATAGTCTTATAACAAGAACTTGGTCCCCGCAACCCTGCTAGTAGTTCTCTCAGCTGCTCGAATATGCATGAAGGCGCGTATAAAAGTTTCATAGCCTTCTATTCATGATTACTTGTAACGTTAGTGCGCGTAGCGGAGGAGTGAAACGGTTGAAGTAGACTCAAGTTCATGAAATAAACATTTACAAGTAATAATAGTTTTATAAGAAGCACTCGGTCCCCGCTACCCTGCTATACGCTCGTATGCATGAAGGCGCGTATAAAAGTTTCATGGCCTTCTATTCATGATTACTTGTAACGTTAGTGCGCGTAGCGGAGGAGTGAAACGATGGAAGTAGACTCAAGTTCATGAAATAAACATTTACAAGTAATAATAGTTTTATAAGAAGCACTCGGTCCCCGCTACCCTGCTATACGCTCGTATGCATGAAGGCGCGTATAAAAGTTTCATGGCTTTCTATTCATGATTACTTGTAACGTTAGTGCGCGTAGCGGAGGAGTGAAACGGTTGAAGTAGACTCAAGTTCATGAAAGAAACATTTACAAGTAATAATAGTTTTATAAGAAGCACTCGGTCCCCGCTACCCTGCTATAGATCTCTCAACCGCTCGTATGCATGAATGCGCGTATATAAAAGTTTCATGGCTTTCTATTCATGATTAATTGTATCTAACGTTAGTGCGCGTAGTGCAAGAGAGAAATATGTAGAGTAGACCTAAGTTTATAAATTTGTAAGGATTGTAATATTTTTTTAGATTTGCAAACGCTTGTTTGAACGTATCGTTATCCCTTTGAGCGGCAATCGTCGGGTCCCCGGCGCTGGCCGCTTAACGGTTTTTCACAAGCACCGGGGATCTGGCGACCGCAGATTAGCGGAAAATATGGCGGACGCAAATCAAAAAAATAATTTTAATGAATAAACTTTCGAAAGAAAATTTTTAATGAAGAAACGCAGACGAAAAATCACGCAAAGAAAGAAAAAGTTGCTTATAAAATTAATTGATATTTATATGGTGTGAAAAAATATAGGAGCTACTCTATTGTTAAAAGCGGTTCTGGGGGGTGTTTCGCTTGTCAGAAATTTTCTTTTGGCCGAAAATTATTTTTCACTGAAACCGTTTCACTTTTCTGGATTGTTATAAAACTAACCTAACCTAACCCACAGGTTCTGTAGATATATCTATTTTAACTATTTGAAAAGTTAATGGGTTTGGAGAAAAAATATTTTCAGACAAATGAAAATTTCGGACAACCGAAACAGCGGACAAAACTTTTTCGAAACATCGAGAGGTTACCGTTAAAAGCATTAATGTTGGTAATATTCACAGCAGTACAATATCGCTTAACTTATTTGTTGCGAGAATACCTAGTAATAACAACATTGTTTTACCCCTGACAACATGATCAATATTCATAAACTTCATGGGTGTGCAATGAGTAAGGATTGACATCTTATCGGCCTAGTACAGTCAGCAGCAGAAGTAGCTACGCAACCGAAGACTCTATTGTCAAGAGGCGTCGTGTCTAGATCATTTTGAGCATGTTATCCTGCTTAGCTACTTTTGATGCTGACTGTACTAACCTTCCTGTATAAATAAGCAATAGAAGCCGTTTACGAACATGACGTAGACGTAGCTAAAGCTTTAAAATAATGAGTTAAAAATCTAAATGTTAAAATATTTTCACCTCCCGAGTGTTCCTGTCTCATGGCAAAAAGCAAGCAAACCCGGCTCTGAATAATGAATGTGGAAGGTCACCTACGGGACTCCTCAAACATATGTAAATCCTCGAGGGCAGCCGGCACCCGCCGACAAACTGAAATATACCTTCGCAATAATATAAACATGATGCATAATTCAAATATCTGCCCGATACAGAGTCACCTCATTTAAAAGGTAAGTACTAGCTTTTGTCCGCGACTTCGTCGAACTCGTTATCCTTATTTCTGCGAAAATCATTTTCCATGACACAAAGTATCTAATTTCTGTGTGACGATTTCAACTAATTCCATACATCATCAGTTTGTGATGATTAAAGGCCCAGCCACACCGCTTGCGTGACGTGCAAGTGCAAGTTCGCTGTCCACTGCGTTGTATAGTATGAATTCTCATTACGATATATCAGTATACAACGCAGTGGAAAGCGAACGCACACGTGCACTTGCGCGTCACGCAAGCGGTGTGGCTGGGCCTTTATTCAGTTTACTCTTGTTTCATCGACACTCGTTTCATAGAATTTCGCAGAATTTTCGTTTCTAAGATAGCTATTTTCTGCTGAACCCGTGTTGATTTCAGGTTATCTTATGTATGATGGTTACAATTCTAACCTAACCTAATTCACACTGTCCACATTTTAGCGTCACAACAGTCCAGAGGGCTCAGACAAGATGCACTACGCTAACTAACGTTTCTATTCGATTCGTTTTTAAACCAATCGCGTCACTGGTAGATCACGTGACTTTTCGTATCACGTCATCTTCCAGTGATGCGATTGGTTTAAAAACGAATCGAATAGAAACGTTAGTTAGCGTAGTGCATCTTGTCTGAGCCCTCAGATTTGCCACGCAGTCCGATCCGATGGAGCCCTACGGGTGCCCCTCGGAATCCCTAACAACGTTTGTCCTAACACATCGTTTGTCACAGTCTATTAAAATACAAAGCAATTACGTGCCAGGTTTAAACTTACTACCTAGTCCATTTCAGTTTTCATCGTAAATTTATAGCAGAATTGTAATTTTATTTATTACATATCGCACATGACAATCAATACCGTCTTAACTCGAAATGTGACAGTGTTGAAAATTTTATTCTTATTTCAAACTAGTACAAATAGTTATGCAACTTATGCATTACAAATTATTTTTGAGTTAATACGGTATTGAATGTCATGTGCGATATTAAATTTGTTACCTAGTTCGTTTCTTGTCGCAAATCATAAACATGTTCATGTTCCACATTTAGTTCTAGGTTTAAGTATTGTTCTGAATTTAGATTTTGACTCGTACATACGAACTAGTATAGGTAAGTATTACATATTATTTAGGAATTGTCATAAGATTGGCGTATCTCCAATAAATCTTTAAGGGCCAGTTGCACAGAAAATTTAACACTGGGTTAAGACACTAACTCGAGTTAAAATGACAGTTTTTGCATGAATCTAACGTTTACTAACTCGAGTTAGTGTCGTAACCCGGTGTTAAATGTTGTTGTGCAAGTGGCCCTAAGTAATCTTGACGTTGTTAGCCTGTTTGCAGCTTGCAGCTTCGTCTAGGTTAAGACTTAAGAGCTCGGTTCATTTTTTGAGGCTACGATCGATCCGCTGCGGTTACACCCGCGCCACTTAATGAAATAGAAATCAGCGACCTCTCCAAGACGAGCTCCTAACCCGCACCCGTCCCTCTCCCCCCGACTGCCGACCCCCAACCGACAGACAGAGACAAAATATATTTATACAAAGTCAAAGACGACCGAGTGGGATAGCTGTATTCATTATGAATATAATGCGGTCACGGTTGTGTCCGTGCGTCTGCACGTGGTCGGCTCTATGTGTGCGTGCGGCTTTTCTCAACACCGCTGAATCGATATTCTATCTTTGTGATGAGGGACGATGACCAGTTTAGGGATCAGATGTTATCAACTTATTAAAATTACAAAGTTTAGTGATGGTATTTAAACTATTTAAATCGGTATTTGTTTTTTTTCGACTTTCATGTAACTGGCCGTTGACAAAACCAACGCCGTTGAAAGCACAGTAAAAAGTAAGCATATGCCCATAAATAACCAACCGCGGGTCGTAATTCGAAAAAAGAACGCGGTTCTAACCTCAATCGATAACGAGAAACGAACGTCTCGCGTTGTGGTTGGTTTGCGGTTAAATGGGCGTGGTCTGTGGTTTTATTTACGATCTGTGATTGGTCGATCACCTGACCTTTGCGGTTAGTCGTGCGGTTTCTAAGATTTTCACCCCTGGAAAAATATATAGAGGAAAATATATGGTTTGGAGGGCCGCGATTGGTCGGTGGTGATAATTTTGTGGTTAACCGCGAAACGCTATTCGTTAAGATAATAATAGGTGTGGGTGTTTATTGGCAGGATTTGTCGCGGGTTGTTTGAGGCGACGCGATCATGCGACTGGCTGCCGCAAGGGAAGTGTCGATTCGCGGTCTGGTGGCTAATCGGCGCTTGATATCACCCCTATTCTGTTATTGGCCAACTGTAATGTAACTTTTATACAATATTATTGTAACCCTCGTTTTATCAAACACATTCACCTGTTTTTATTATACATTCTAGTTTTAAGGTTAAAACTATAAACGCGCCCTCTCTCGGCAATGCGGTGAACTTTCTCGAAGCAATTTTTAAGAAAACGCCCTCGAGTGCGAACCTTTTCGCTTTCTTCGTGTTCTTAAGAACGCAAACGTCTTGTAAGAAAGTCCGCTCGCCCACCCCGAAGCGCACACAACGATTTTAAACTCGGCCCGACGGAAGGGGAATCTACTGCTCGCTTCTAAAACCCTTCATTTGCTACTAGCTTTCTTACACGTAAAGACATTTCGTTTCTAAGACATTCTCACTAACCGACCCCATTGAAAAACGGCAAAGCAATTGGACTAATACCGTACACTTACGCTGTTTCAGTTTTGGAAGGAACTTTTCCTCAAATCAAATAAAATCCAAAGGAAACACTTTCTAAGTTATGTCATGGAACTTCATGCTCTAACACGCACGTACAACGTTCAAATTCCTTTGTGTTTCAGTTTAAGTTTCGATGAAAATTGTCGAGCAATATTTTTGGCTTCTTTTCAAGTGCGCGTGTGTGGGTCAGCGTACGTACACAGGAATAAAAAGGTCGGGGGTCGTGGCGCTAGTGTGTTGGTGGTTCCTCGTTAAACCGCTAGATGGCGGCACGGGTTCTTTGTGGTCGCGCCGCGGTGGAAACTGAGCTAGGGGACTAAATACAAACGATAGTAGATATCTATAATAGACAAGCTCTTTTTAAGCGCCTAGTTTTTAGGGATTTACTTAGTTACCTTCTTACGAGTATAATCATCAGGGGCTCGTTTTATAAAGCTACAAGTTACAATTTTACAGGTCTAAACTGGCAACACTGCTCAAATGGCCGAAACTTGTAACCTGTAAATTGTAATGCCTGTTTTATAAAGCTACAAATTACAATTTACAGGTTACAAGTTTTAATTTGACACAACTCGACCAATAACGACCAGCCATTTGAGCAGTGTTGCCAGTTTAGACCTGTAAAATTGTAACTTGTGTTTATGAGATAGGGAATCTTTATGATTGAGGCGTGCTTCACACTCGCTTGGGCGTTTCTACCTAATTAACAAAAAAAAAACGGCGCCTAGACCACCACCATCTACGTAGACTTTTTAGCGTCTGTGAACTGGCTACGATTTGGTGACCTCTTTGGGGAAACCGAAGGTTTTGTCTGTGCAATTGCTGACGAGGTCATAATGACGAAAAATTACCGGAAATATATTCTGAGGGATGGCACGGTTGACATTTGTCGAGCATGCCGTTGCCCCGGCGAGTCCCTCAGACATATAATTTCCGGTTGTTCGCATTTGGCCAACGGCGAGTACTTGCACAGACATAACCTCGTAGCCAGCATCATCCATCAGCAACTTGCTCTTCAATATGGTCTTGTAGAGTCTGAAGTGCCGTACTATAAGTATACGCACCGGCGCCAGTTCTCGAAAATGGTTGTGCTACGCTCTATTGGGATCGATCTGTCATCACGGACAGGACTATTGTTGCCAATAAGCCTGATATCGTGTTGACAGATCGATCTCAACGCCGGGCAGTGCTCGTCGACATCACCATCCCGCATGACGAGAACCTTGTGAAGGCCGAGAAGGACAAATTCAGCAAGTACCTTGACTTGGCTCACGAGGTGACCGCCATGTGGGATGTTGACTCAACGATCATTGTCGCGATAGTTGTTTCGGCAAACGGTCCTATAGCGAAGAGTCTCGACCAACACCTCAAGAGACTCTCGCTAGATGGCTGGATCAAGGGCCACATACAGAAAGCAGTACTCCTCGACACGGCACGTATTGTGAGGAGGTTCCTCTCTCTGCATCCCTAACCACCGGTAGCTTGAGCCCTGCCCCGCTGCCGGCGGCACTCGTAGGTTAGGTTTTTTATAATGTCTATTTTTTGTATTAGTATTGTTATTTTACTTTTATATTTGAATATTTGTTATAAAAAACCTAATGTACAGAAAATTAAATAAATATCTAGAATAATAATAATAAAATAATTTATTCAGACCATCGAGGATCATTTTGTTAGTAATACAAACAGATAGATTTACTTACGGACTAATGTTAGTACACACAAGAATAACTATATATAAGTATTATTTATTTGCTGCACGCGAAGCCTCCAACAGTGCTTCACGTAGGTACGGACAGTCGAGCCTGTCTGCGAACACGCTCAGGAGGCTGTTAGCGCAATGTACCTACGTTTAAAAAATTACAATATCACTAAAAACGTAACTGGATCCCTCGTGAATATACCCACCGTGAATTTTAATAGTCCTTGAAATAGTTTCCGCTTCCGGCGCCGTTATACCAATAGTGGTGAGACATTAAACTTAATTGATCTGTCGCTTGCTGAATAACAAAAAGACAAGTCAACGTAAAAGTAGCTAGTTTTATGTCAATTTATTAATTAGCCATTCGAAGAGTAATAAGGCGAGATAATATTACTGAACGTTTAAAAAAAAATTGTTTGATTTAATCCGTTTTAAATTTAACTCACTTCCTTTGGTTAAGTAGGTATTTAACATATTATAGGATTGCCTTTGTTCCGGCGAAATATGTTTGCCAAAATGTATCGTTTCTTAACCGTTTCATTTGCCAACCCGCTTTGTTTTCTGTAACCGTAAACATTTCAGGATTTTATAAAAACTAACCTTACCTAACCTATAGAGTTCTACACGATGGTACTGAAATAGATCCTGAAAAAATTATATAACATTGGGTTGGCAAATGAAAAATTTGGGAAACGATATATTTGGCACACATATTTTTGCCAAACGGCAGGCTCCGCATATTATAACTAAAAAAAATCCTATTATCGATTCTAAACAGGGCAAATACACATGGTAGGATAGATCCTCAGATGAAATCCAAAACGTTGGCAGCCTTGAGGTTGAAACTGCGCGTACAACGAATCTCGTAACGGATATGGGCTGCGAGTGTAAAAGGCACTTAGTACATCGGTCGGCTACGGACGGGGGTCTGCTCCGTACTGCACCACCGCCAACTTATCAAGGTACCTATCACTAGAGTTGCGGCCGCTCGGTCTTTAACGGAAAAGCTCCGATCTCGGTCAATCGGTCAAAGGAAGTAGTTCGGTCTTTTAGTTCCTTTAGTTAAGTCCTTTAGCTCCGCAGCAAGTTTCGAGTTCTGAGCAGGACACGCTTTGAAATAGGTACCTACTATTTGTCTCGCTCACATCGAGCGCCGTGCCGTGTGCTCTTTACTCGTTCGCTCTGTTTCGCTCATACGTTCAACAATTGCTACTGAACTAAATGACCGAAGACCAATTGATAACAATTCATATGTGCTAAGGTAGTAAAATAAAACACCGTTTGCAGATTTTACACTGCTGAAAAATATTTTTGTTTTTTTTATGCAGTAGTTTTCTTTTAATATTTAGAAAAAACAGTAAAAAAAGTTGGATTGTGAATGTTAGGAATATACTTATAGTGCCCTTAGTCCATTTATTACCATAGGCATTGAAAAAAATATACAACTGTCAAGTCCATTTTTCATCTGTTGACGGATTACTTGATTCTACAGTAGCGGCAACGAGTGATGGCACTTTTGAAGTTTGCTCGCTCATGAAGTATCCCTTAATATTGACAGCAAGTATAAAGGAACAGATGTCAAACTTCATTGTTGCAGGTACCGGAATAGTGATGTACTGCTGGCGCTGTAATTTACCGAAACGCATTTCGTAACTAGCTTCATCTTAAGGTTGTTTTTATTTGCTCGCACTCTAGCATTCATCGTTTTAATCATAACTAACAAAAAACATCTCAAAAAATACTTCGCGTGATGATAACAAAGGACCGCTGACTGGAACACCAACGTATGACAATGAAGTCACTGCACTGCTTTCACGTCACCGCCGCTGGCAAACTCGGGTCCTAGCTCTGAGTTAACGCGGTTTAATGATTATTTATTCACTCATTTATCAATAATTTCACATTTTGTATATTTTGACACAATATTTCAAATTTCTGACAATATCGTCTTCTTCTGCTTCTGCCACACAGTTTATTTAGAGAGTTTGATCTACAATTTATGGCCTTTTATTTTTATGCGTTATTTCTTTAATAAACTTTTTAAAAATATACTTCTCGCTCTTGACTGATTTTTTTACGATGATAAAATGGAGTGTTTCACAACACTATTTGTCAGCTATCAAAAGTGCCATCACTCGTTGCCGCTACTGTAATGACACGCTTTCGATTCTCGTAATAGGTACTATTGTTTTGATATACGCTATTTAAAATGAAAGTGACTAACGGATTTGTAAAAGTGGATAGCCGCAATCTGCCCAAAGTCGACGAATTTATGTTGCTACAGTTGTTATGGTTGACAATTGACATGACATGACAGTCGATTCTGTTTCTATTTAAAGTTACTTTTTTATTTTATATCATGCTAAGATCCACGACATCTATTCCTAACTTTGTATATACGGTCTTTTTAATGACTATTATTTTAACAAATTATTAACGACGAATTTAAGTTAAATAAAGAAAAACCGAGAAACACGGGTAGTCTAATTTTTAACCAGCTATTATAAACGCGAAAAAATAAAAATGTTTTTTTTTTGAAATGTCAATTAAGATCGTTTACGAAGAACTAGTTCGTTTCGGTCCGTGACGAGAATTCATTCCTTTTAGTTCTTAGTTCCTGACCGAGTCAAGCCTGCCCATCACCAACTTATTAATACCAGTGTGCGTTCAGTCGGCCAAAAGTCTACGTTTTGGTAAAGTACTTGAAAAACTTGTGTTGGGTTTTATACAAAACTGGTTACAGAGGCTTTATTTCAGTATTTGTAAGGTTAAACTTGTAACCATAAATAAAACAGCGGCCGGAAGTAACTTTATGCATGTGGTTTTCTTTAATTGAAATGGTTTACCGAATGATGATTTGTGAAATAGGTATAGTAAACCGTATCTATAGAACCATTTTAATGTCAAGATTAAAATATAGTGATATGATTAACTATGTAGATGAACTCACTCACTCGTCATCGTCGTTGGACTTACTTTTTACAATAACATTTTTAAAATTAAGAATTGATAAACGATGTAGGTACCTATTAATTATTTTTTGCAACTCCTGGGGCACGTTTATAAAGGTACAAGTAACAATTTTACAGGTCTAAACTGGCAACACTGCTCAAATGGCTGGTCGTCATTGGTCGAGGTTGTGTCAAATGGAAACTTGTAACCTGTAAATTGTAATTTGTAGCTTTATAAAGCAGTCCCCTGGTTGTCTGTCTTTATCTTAATCTTTATGAGACATTATAATATGCAACTACCAAATAAATGTTCAAGAGTGAATGTTACCTGTCAAAATAATATACACACTTATATACAAATACATTTAGTTCAATAAGACACAAATACTTACTTCGTCACGCCCCGCGTACAAAAAATATACATAATACAGCCATTGGAATAAAGATCCATTGCAAAGGCTATAAAATACATTTTCCTTTGTTTCTATGACTAACAATCGAATTAAAAAATGACTCTATGATATTCACATTAGGCTCATATTCCATTGTCAAATTTCATTGTATCGTTAGCCTGAAGAGGTATAATTTTTATAAGTAAGTAAAATGGGAACGATACTCAAGGATACCAAGTGGAACGCGCCAAACGCGGGCGGGCGAACAAGCAATTTTCTGGACTATTTATTCGTAGCTGGTCACATTAAATCGCGACGCTCATGTTTTAGTGCCTCTAGCCGAACCCTCATTAACCCTCCTTTTGTCTGGACCTCTTTGTTGGTTTAGAACTATGAAGATTTCTAGCTTGTGGAAGATTTAGTTGCGTCGAAGCTGATTTTAAAGGTATTTTTAAAACTGTTGTCATTTTGGTATCACAACATACCTACAAAATAACTGTGCTATGGAAATATTTACATTGGCATTTTTTAAACACCATTAATATCCAAAGGAATATGTTAGTTCTTAGCGCCTTGTTGTAAAGTGTGCTTTGGTTTGTAATTTTTTTTGTATTTTACTTGTCTGTTCTTTCCATTTCTAAGTTGCTTGATTACAAAAGGGCATTGGGTAATTTTGTTTGAAGAATATTTAAATATTTTTTTTCAGCGGCCGCGGATGATTTTTACATATTTATTTAGATGACCTCTAAATACACATAGATATATATAATTTATGGCGTTACATAATATCGGAGCGGAAATTTTAAAGGTTTAAGTATTCAGTTTGTAGTACAAAAGTACGCCCAAGTATAAATATTTAAATATCTCGGCTCCGATGTACTTAAGAGTATGCGTTACATAACAAAATAGGTTTATTTTCAATAATTCTATCATAATTTACCACTTTTACGAATGGCCGCTCACCTTGAAAATGTATGAATTTTACAAATGACGACACTTTTACCCAAACCCCTTTGCAAAAAGGCTATCTTATGTTAATAATTGTTAATGTGATTCCTATAGAAAAGACCTAATGGATTTAGATGGTGGCACAAACCTAAAAATTATATTTTATCCTTACTGTGAACTTAGGAATCTACCATCAAATCATTTGTCAACAGCCGCCTCAGAACTTTAGACGATAAGTAAATGACAAACGAGCTCTCTACTCTTATCGTTGATACCTACTAAATATTTTGTTTAATCAATGCCATGAGAAATTCACGTTTGGTTGGCTTTTTTGGGGTTTCCTTCGCTTCTATATAGGTACTATAACTTGGCAAGACTTGGCAAGGCCAAATGTTTTATTTTAATACATTGGTTACAAAACTATGAAGGACGGATAATTCTGGGGTCCTAGTGAAAAAGGTTATAAGTCAACTTAACTCGTAGTAAAGGGTATATAAATATACGGAGTATACTAGACTTAAACCCTTTTTCACTTGAGCTTCAGGAGACTTATACCCTTTTTCACTAGGACCCCAGAATTTTTAGGTGTCCTTTCATACTGTCCGTGCTATATGGGTTGCCTTCCTTACAAGGAACTTACTTATTTTCTGTAAGTTTTTTTTTATTAAAGTGTACTTTAAAGTATTGTCTAATAACCGATTAAAAACAGAAACGCAAACAAAATTGGCAATTTGATTCTGGGTATTCAATCGGTACTTGGTTTTATTTTAAATTACCATTAAACTCTTCCAAAACGGGTGTAATCATGAAAACAATTGGCTGTCAAATGCAGTAGTTCGGACACGAGTTCGGTTGACTCATTTTGCCCCTCGTTTTTGCCATACTAATTGCTGTAACGTATAGGTACTTATGACTTGATATGGATTATATTTGACTGGTCTATAGTCAGGGCCAATAGTAGAAACGATCTTTGGTACCTTGTCGCTTTAAAATCACGTAAGCAATGTCGAACCAGATTGTTAAATTTCTTAATGCGATAAAGTACAAAAGTGAGCAGCTACTTTTGACGCTGACTGTACAACGAAATTGATAATTTAATAGGTGATAAATTTATTCAAAACTGTCCGTCGTGAGATACTTGAGAAATGTCCAACAGTGGACGTCCTTGCTGATAATCAATGATGACAATGGCATAAAGCCATGACAACCACCTTGGTTAAAAAATCATTTGACTACGCATTTATAAAAAGCGGTCCAATAGTTTAGGAGCTAGAGTTGAACATCAGATTTTTAATCACTTACTTACTTGAATGGACAAACTCATAATTCATCCTTTGGCTTTACGCAATCGTGTAAAAAGTATACACTCTCTAAACTTATATCTCGCGTGTCTTCAAGTATTTGAGTATATTTACGACGCCGCGCGCAGGGGCGGCTAGCGAAGGGTTGAACCAGGGCGGTAATGAGCCGGCGACCGCGATACGAAACCAGAAACCAAAATCCAAAGACGTTGGATAGAATTCACTCACGAAATGCAAAAATAACCGGCCGGTGTCAGATTCTTAAAGAATACAAAGACACCTAAAGTCGCAATGAAACCATGTTGGCCACCGAAATTAGATCCATTAGATATATATTGCTCGTTTTGTTCAAGTGTTGGTACGAATAGGATCTTGTGCAGGGTCTGACCGAATCACTACCTTTATCCTTTAATCTACCGCCAACCAACAGTGTTAGCATTGTTGTGGTCCGGTGTGGGGATAAGACAAGCGATGAAATTACTAGCATATAGGTATTTTATATTAAGCAAAGAAATTGGAGAAGACTCTAAAGAAGAAGTATCCTAAGAACGAGTGCACTCTAGAGATTGTAGAATTAAAATATCTACGGGTCTCAGATCTCAGTTACACGCAAAAATGTGAGCTAACCAAGAGAGGTTTTCTCTTAGTTGACATAAAATGAGTACAGTATTTATGATATTAGTTATATCAAACAAAACTGATAATAAATACAGCGTTCTTTATCGATTCAACTAACATCTTAGTTGATGCGTCTAACGTCTTGTTAGGCTCGTATGGAATCAAGACGCCTATGCACAACAATCACAATCTTGTTAGAAGCGACCAATTTTTTTTCTCAGTTTACCATCAGCTGGCTTGTGTGCTCGTTTAGCTTCTCCGTGCCATAAAAAAAACACAAATAAGTATGTTCAAAGTGTACTCTCTCTAAACTGGTATCTCGCGTGTCTTCAAGTATTTGAGTAGTATATTTACGACGCCGCGCTGGGGCGGCTAGTGAAGGGTTGAATCAGGGCGGTAATCAGCCGGCGACCGCGGAACGGGCCCGCGGGGACCCGGCGACTTGAGACGATGGCCAGGGTTGCCACTACTATTACACGAAATTGCTATTGTGCGATTATAAATAATATAACACTGCACTCAAAAAAATGAGAGCCAACAAAGAGAGTTTTCACTTAGTTGACATAAAATTAATACAATAGTTAAGATATTAGTTATATAAACCAAAACTGATAGTAACAAACAGCAATTTCTTTAGTGGTTCAACTAACATCTTAGTTGATGTATCTAACGTCTTAGTTGGTGTATCTAACTTCTTGTTAGGCTCGTATGGGATCAAGACGCTTATGCACAACAATCACAATCTTGTTACAAGCGCCCAATTATTTTTTTCAGTGTGAGTTCTAAGATGTAAGGAAAATTACAAATCTTGGAGTTGGCTTTTGTATATTGTCCTAAGGTATTCAAGTTGTCTTTTTTATTGATATACAAGTATTAAAGGGGAGCCCTTTGTTTTCCATAATTTTATTGGTCATAATGGCATTGTTGACATAATTATTGATAGACATAATTTTTTATATCGCTGTAACTGTAAACTTTTAAGAATTTCTGTAATATCTAACGTGTTGACAAGGCTAGGTTAGGTTAGGTTTGATTTATAAAACTCCTGAAAAAGTAACAGTTTCTTTAAAAATACTTTATGACTTGATATAATTATGACCTAAAAGCACAGAATGACTAAAAATAATTATGGCAGACAATATAGAGCCGTATTAAAGATAATCAGCAATGTGTAAAATTCAAATATTTTCTTCTTGACGTTTTTGATCACACACATTTTATACACTTACCTTTCTTTTCACTCTCAAAACGCACCAGTTCAATCAAGTTACTAATACTAATATTAATATATTTCGCCCCGGAAGCGGAATATCATTTAGGTGATCAAAATAAAACCAGTTGTTTCTAAATAATTTTTCAAGGGCTATTTAGAATCGTCAATCATCGCGGGTCACCTAAAATACCTAAATATGTTTTTTATTCCATTCTGATTTGGCTTATTTTACTTTTACTTTAGTACCTTCAAAAACTAGTTTCTAAAATTAGATTTGTAAAGTTCTAAGAACCCTGAGAGGCAACCCTAATGACTGTAATTTTTAGGAGGGGCTTAAGACAATGCCGTTTATTCTTTATCGCAGTCGTGGGAAATTTACAGGGTTGGTGATAATTAAAATATTCCCATTCAAACTGTTTAGTGCTCGCCGCTTTGTTTAATTAAAAACACAGCCCTAATCAGAATTCATTAGGTCATGCTTAAGAAACAGTGATTGAGGATGTTTTATCTTTAACAACTAGGTAGTTATTTTTAACTGATTGATGACCTATATATACATACCTACAGGGTGTAACAAAAACCCCGTTCCATGAAAAAAATACATCTGTAAGGCAACTG
Source organism: Acleris literana (assembly GCA_946894065.1). NCBI lineage: Eukaryota > Metazoa > Arthropoda > Insecta > Lepidoptera > Tortricidae > Acleris > Acleris literana. The sequence goes on along the minus strand of OX335684.1, from coordinate 12,231,547 downwards.
ACCCTTAGAAAAATGCGAGATGAAAAGCGTCATAAACCTAAAAACAGATTTTGTGGTGGTTAGGATTACAAGAATGTTTGTTCTTGATACAAAACGAAAACTTTCACTTGCATTGTGCTAGAGGTCAGTGACCCTACAAAAGGGTTTTTTATTGGACGAGGTTTTTATTTAGGTACAGATAATAATAGAGTAACCTAGATTCACATTTCCACTAGCATTATCAGCTAGCTCTTAGCCTATGCTCATTTTGGTGGAGTTTATTTTTGACATAGTAATTACTTTTCGACTGTACGCGTAGTTGACGGCCGCACTCAGTCAGTTAATGGCAATTTTTTCAAATAAAACTTTGAAAAAGGAACAAATTAAATGGCTTTTAAATGATTCTGAGTACGGCGGTATGACACTCGTTTTACCTGAATGGTATATGTTGGAAGATCGAAAGATCCTAGAAGGAATTCATTATTTTTGCTTATTATTACTGCTGGTACCTAATTATCTACCTCGAGGGCTTACTGTTTTCACGACTTTATTACGTAACATAACACACTCACACTTAGAATATTTCATGATCATCCATTTTGACACCGAGAACAGACACGTAGGGAAGGAGGTGATGTTGTGTTCTTGTTTAAATTAATACATAGAAAATTAGCAGCACCGGGATTGTTCCAGAATGTCGCCCTTGCAGTGCCTTGTTCTAGTAGTTGATTTTCTAACCGTAACATTTGCATTACCTTTTCAAAGAAGAGATGCAGGCTAACATTCGGCTGTATATCGCATTTGTTCACGGTGCAATGACATTAGAGACGATTCCGATATATTCACTGGCTCTGTGGTGTCGGCCAAAAGGTTCTGACTAAATAGTGAATAGGTACAATATAAAGAATATTCCAAAGGGACCTTTAATGTTAGTAACGTCATTACGCTGTAAGAGGGTGCTCGTGGACTTTAATGATATTCATTTATTATTTTATTCTTAATGATATTGTAGAGTACCTAATATTAGTTTAAGCTTAGTTTTTTTAATCATGCTGTGTTCACATCTAGTACAGCGTATACCACATAGCACCAATGTATGACAACAAATCAATAAATATGCTGGTGTACTGCCGTTCAGTTTGATAACCCAATAAAAAAATGTAATTTTTATAACATAACTACCTACCTAGCTAGCTATTGCCTCTACATTCAGTCCGCACAAAATCAAAAAATCAAAATCAAAATATTTATTCAGTAAATTGGCCCCATACGGGCTCTTTTACACGTCGGTAACATACAGTGAATCTACTAGTGCTTCGGACAAGACCATCGTTGCGGAGAAGAAGCGCCGCAAGAAACTCCAGCAGAAGGTCATTTTTTCAAACATAAAAAACAATAATACTTAAAAGTAAGTTATATTACAAGGTAATAAAGCAACAAATATAAATTATTAGAACTATCACATATAAAAAAAATACAAATTCAAAATTAAAAACATTACAAATAAATGTAAAAATTAACAAGATTACATGTCAAATACATGAAACTAAAAATAATGACTAGGAGAACAACACGACGAGGTCTCTACGTCAAAAGCCGTAGCCGTACAGAAGTATAGATTATCAATATTCTCGGTAATTGTTTGAATTAGCTGGATAAAAAATACCCATGTCTCTATCAAATTACGTATGGCCGGTTTAGGGGTTAAACTGTGAAGATGGAACCAGTTAACAATCACACTTTCGCATTTACAGTATTACAAAGGACTAAAGTAAGTTCTATGAATTACTACGGCAACACGTTCTTCACGTTTCCATAGAATTTGCGAAATCCGTTCCATTCAGCACTGGTGACACAACTGCCGTCTTCAATTTGCATACAATCGGCTGTTGGTGGCAGCGAACGTGATCCGACAAAGGGGAGACTCCCTCACACGTTCGCTCGAACATTTGTTATACCTTCGAAAAATGACTCCATTCTTCAACATCTAATTATACCCATTAGCACAAAGAACTGTCGTAGACAAACGAGCCATGTTATTGAAATAATTGGCCTTACAAAGGTAATTAACAGGGTATGAACGGTAATTAGGAAGACGCCGTGTGTCTATGGTACCTTTGAGTCGGCAATTAGAATTGGACTAAAAGGGCGTGCTGTATAAATAAATGTACTACCACAATTAACAAAATGTCCCTATTTGAGTTGAATTCACGGATTGTTCATTAAAGGGGAGCTTAATTGATACGTTAAATTATTTTGTTCGGTTATTTTAAATCACTAAAATCATAAAATACTACGATATTTTTCCAGTGTTTTTAGGTTAGTCCTACAACTGTTCAAAAACATGTGTTTTTTTGGTTTCAGCCATGTCTTAGCACCCCCTTTCTGTTGACGCGTAAGTTATTGGCACTGTAAAGTTGCCTTAGTTGAGTTAATTAATCTTGTCAAACACAGTTAACACTGGCAACCAATAACCAAGTGTTGCCACATGTCTAATTAAAATCTTACAACTGTAGCTCAAAGGCCTATGCAGTGTACCAACCTACGGAATGAAGCTTCACAATTAAGGCCAGGGTACACACTGGCGGTAGGCACGGCGCATTTGCCGGTGTCACGTACCGACCGCCTCGCACTTAATTTCGAAAGGGGGGTGTGGTGCGGTTTTAAATTACGCTGTCCCCCCACGATCGCGATTCGACAGGCTCTAGTTCGATAGTTTGAATTTTAAACTTGGAATTCTAAAGATGGTAAAACGATCCGAGCTAGTTGGTTTTGTTATGTATTCTTCCAGCCTTCAAAATACCAAACTAAATGGTTATTGAAAATGAAATGGTTGTCAAGTGAAATTTGCAACTCAGGATCTGACTTTTGTATAGTGTATTTTACGTTGTTGTTGGAACAGTCAATACAATGGAGTTCCCCCGTAGAACCCTGTCGTAATGCTTTACTCAATTTTAGCGATACTTACCTCTTTGTCCGATGGAAAACTCAAAGAGATCAGCAAATACAAGATTTGCATGTTATATCTAACAACTTGAAACCTTTTCGCAGAGCCGCGACTGTGATATAGTTTGTTACTTGTGACTCAATGAAACGTTGACCATGACGATGACGTGGTCATTTGGTGGTGGCATAGTTAACGTCATAAGTACCTAGTTGTTTTTTATACCTAGTTGCTCTCTGTCGTAAGTTTAAAGTTACTGCAGGTGTAGATAGGTAGGTACATAAGTTATGCAGTTGTACAAAAAACCTATAATTTGCAAAAAAAGAGTCTTATGTAGTAAAAGTTTGAACTACAATATTTTATGTGGAAACTGGCAACCACCATATAAGCAGCAGTTTATGGGTAAAATGGGATCATGTTGCCAATTGCACTCCAAACTTGGGCTCTATATTCGGTATAATCATAATTAATTGCTTCGACATTTTATCGCATTCTCTACTTTATTATAGCTCTTATTGCCTAGATAATAATGGCGGCCAAGTAAAAAAACAATACCATAACCTTCGCACGTAATAAATGCAATAGTGAAACTATATTACTTTTTTTTTTTGAATAGTGACGTTATTCCTTTTTTATACAGTGTCATTGTTGAATTTAACGTCATGTTAAAAACAATAATTTTACCGATTAGAATAAACTCCTGCGCCCTCATATTTTCCCAACTCAATTTTACCTAGCTATACCTACGCTTGGTCGTGCCACTGCCCCGTAATTATCCCACACCGAGGTTTCATATAAATAAAGCATTTTCCATACCTAGTCCGCCATTAAGCGATGCATAAATCTGGCAGCTCGCCGGGCCAAAATGTCCCGTATTTAATGCTAAAAATCAATAATTAAGCGTAGTATGTAATTAATACGACGTGTCCGCGGACGGCTGCATTATGCAGCGCTAAATGCAGCGGGCATTATGGAAATGACGACGAAAAGCCCCGGTATTATTGTTATAAACTATTTGATATTTTATTTAAATAAGCTCTTGAGCTGGTCTTACGTTGTCATTTATATCGGAGTCGTGCTGAATATGACGTATCTCTGATATCTGCTGAGGACTTGAGGACTTATCTAGGTTCGTGACTTTGTACAAAAGCAAAATTTTTGAAAAATGTAGATTCCTCTGTGTTGGTAAAGAAAGAGGTTTTTTTTTATGAGCCCATAATGTCCCACTGCCGGGCAAAGGCCTCTCTCCCCCTCTTCCACTCTATCCGATCTTGAGCGGTTTCCCTCCAGTTTTTTTTTTAATCTAGCAACGCAACATCTTCTTTGTTCACTTTTGTACGCCTTTCTTTATGGGAAGATATTAATTTAAAAGTTTTTTTTTGAGTGTCAGTACTAGGTAATGAAACAAACATTCAAGAAGACTGAAGAATAAGGACTTCTTACTCTTGGTTAAGTGAACCTAAGAAAATTAAGCTTCAATCAATGAATCTTAGTCTTTAGGGTTGGCACACTATTTGCCGTATTAGGGTCGCAGACTTGAGATTGTTGTCTTAAGATTACTTATGTCCATCTGTAAGTTCGCCTACTCCATGACTAGAAAATCTTTTTTCTTGGAGATGACATGCCTACTTAGATAATGAGATACGATAAAATTTTAAGTACTTACTTCGATATTGACATCCAATAAAATATACCTACTCGTAGTTAAAACAGCAAAACTCATCACATTAAAGCGTAGTTTAAGCTGTGCACAAACAAAAACATTATAACAACCTTTTTAATAAAGGCTTATTATTTCTACAAAATTAATACTCATTTTGCTGGTTGGATGTTTCCAAAATCAATAATTTCGTGCTTCACCGGACGGAAACATCACAAACTGTGCGGCGTCAGATAAAGCGGAATAACGAACCTATGTATAATTATAATTACAATACTTATTAAATACAAATACGTGGATGTGTGAGTGAGCAGAGCAAACCATGTTTTATCACCCCTTGGAATTTGTGGCAAATGTTGATTCACTGCGGATTGTGGTTTTAAGTGTCGTCGTTGCTGCACTGACAAAAATCTGGTTGCTTCTGACACGAATGTTACTGTTGTAAATAAGCTACTGGAATGAAATGTTGGCCACATATGAGGGCTCCTTTACAAATGGGCAAGATAGAGTGAATCTAACCAGCGTTTAGGACAAGATCATAATTACAGAGAAAAAGCGCCGCAAGAAACTATAGCAGGATTTTATCATTTAATTGAAAACCATAATAGCGGCCTGCACACGTAGGTAGAGTTCTGACCGCGGGAAACGCCACGCGCCATTCCAATCTTCGCGCCGAACCGTACGTGTAAATGCAACTGTAATAGCAAAATAGTAAAAAACCTACGGTTCGGACTGGCGCGTGGAATGGCGCGTAGCGTTTCCTGCGGTCCAAACTGTGCCGTGTAAAGGCGGCTAATATCTTAAACACTAATTACGTAGGACATGTTAGGACTGGTGACTACCAAAAAAACTCCTGCGGCGAAAAATACCATTCGATGAAATGAAAATTCTACGTAATGATCAGAGATCGGAATAGGTAGAGCTAATTTGCCTAAACTTGACGCATATTCATTCATGCGTGAGAGAGATGGGAATACATTATTGAATGAACATGCATCAAGTTTAGGCAAATTAGCTCTACCTATTCCGATCTCTGGTAATGATACGTTTGTTGAGAGGTGTTGCGATAAAATAATAAGAACCCCATCAGGGTTGGCAACGTTGGCTGGGTAGCCTTTGTTGTGTTAGAAACTCTCCCTGCCATCTCTAAAACCCCCCTACATCTACCAGTAAGATCAAAGTTACTTATCACCCTCTAGCTTCCAAAATATTTAAAGAACAGGCTTCTGCTGGGTGTCTGTAACTATGTCTAGAAATAGCTTACAGATTGTAGAATAACGCCTGGCATTAGACAAGGTTTTCGAAAATTGACAAAATGTACGGGATTGTCGTAATCCTTTAACCCCGCCAAGCATCAGTATTAGCATTGTGTTCCAGTGTGAGGATGAGACAAATTACTAGCGTAGAGGCATTTCATCCTCAGTGTTGGCAACGCATGTGGTCTTAGGATCGCAGTCTTAAGAATTTATATGTTTATAGGTCTTAGATCCCACTTATCATCACGTAATCGTGTGTCAGCGTGTATTAGCATTATGCTTCTTACCCACGACCCGCTAACGCACTCGCAATCGCAATCCACTTAAAAGTGGAACAATTGTTTTCATTTTGCATGCAGACTCGCCTTCGGAATGTCAAAATGAAAACGATTGCGATTGCGAGAGCGTTAGGCAATAAGCTTGCCGATGTATCTAGGTAGACCCACGGTCACCAAAGTCTCCTTCAAGCATTTCTTCGAAACGGTGAGGATAGACAAGATGCTTAAAGCCTACGTAAACGATTTTCGAAAACTGACAAAATGTATGGAATTGACATGAGCGTTCGACACGACCGTCTGGCTGCTTACGTCAATCCAATACATTTTCGATAACGATAATGATCTCGCAATGCATCTTGTCTAGAGCTACATGTTCGTCATCGTCACTAATCCCTCATTAATTACTTTCCGTTTAAATCTCATTATTGCAGCAAATCGGTCTGGCATCGATTTTTCCTTTGGTGCAGATGGCACGAGTCGATTCGCATACATTATCGCTGGTACCTGGTAGGGTGACAATGGTTTTTCTAGTTGATTTTCAGCCGTTAGGGTTGAAATGTGTAACCTGTTATTAAAATAATACAATATGCTTAGTCTTCCTCAACGTATTTGCTGTCTGAGGATTACATTCTTGAGATTGAGAATTCAAATGTCGGTGGGTTTCAGTCAGTTTCCGACTTAATATCAGGTGACTTCTTTGACATAACAAAAATCACTTCGTTAACCGACTCAACTTAATAAGATGGAGGTAATCGCTCGTCATTTTCGTCATATATACGAGTATAATTATAATAATAACAAAACCTTATCATAGGTATAATAAATATAAGATAAGTGACGGAGACATATTACTATTATTGTGTACTGTATGTATGAGAGGCCTTATAATTATCTCGACTACTGCAAAAGTAGGTACTTTTTTTAGGAAACTTGCTAAATTGCATGGCATGAATTGGTCAGTCAGTCCAGAATAAACTTTTTGTAAAAAAAACCCAAAGCACAGTTTTTAACAGGCAGTTCACGTACCTAAATCTGTTTCAGAATTGAAACTTGGTTATTAATAATTATTCATTTTTTTAGTTAGAAAGTTAGCCCATGCCATCAATTAAAATAAAGTAGGTATCTCAGGTCCTTAATTTCTAATAGGGAGCTGTTTTTTAAAGCGAGTGATGTGATAACGGTACGATCAATGATATGATATTTTATCTACATCCATATCATAACTTCCCTACAATATGTTCAGAAGCGATAAGCAAATCGCCTATATTAAGAAACCTGTATCTGTGGTTGCATCTTAATGTTTACATTAAAGTATAGTGCATCGTAATGTTTACATTAAAGTGTCGGTACCTAAACATTAAAGTATCGGTAATACTGTACCACTAACTTGAAAATTCAAGCCATATCTGCACATTATAAATAAAGTTTGTTTTTTATTATTTGTTTTTTTTTTAAGCTTTGGTACTACAAACAAGTTAACAGTAACACTAACTTAATAAAAATACAGGCCATATCTGAACATAATATAGAAAACTTATGATATGCATGTAGATAAAGTTATGTATACTTAATTAGGCATTAAAACACTCGTGTGATCTTATTATGCACCAGCCATATAAACTACTATTATAAAATACTTCCCTTGTCGCGTCCAATGGTACCTACCATAAAATTAGAAAGACACGTTGATCAACACTATGCAATTCACGTTATAAATATCGCAGACAGAAACGACGTGTTCTGTCAAGCCTAGGTCCACTTCTATACAATACGAGTAGTGTCAAGCTTTGCGGTAAACCCATAAAAGCCTTCAGTTATTAATAAAGTTCCTGACATCAGTCATGACTCATGGCTATCCTACATTCGGTGGGCGTGCAACCGTATGTCCATCGTTTCGCATTGGCGCAAATTAATGAGGGTGGGATATTTATTTCAGAGCTCCGAGCGATACCCATCAGAATATCAATTCAGCGCCATATAGGTAATTATGCTATCCGTATTGTGTTGCTAGGTGACGGGTGCAGGCCTTTCATTTAAGGAATTATGTAGGTTATCTGAATAAAGAAAGAAAGATGAAAAGATAGAAAGATGTCTGTTCACCTGTTACGGCACGACACGGCTACATTAAGATGATAATGGAAGGAAAAATAGAAGGAAAAAGGAAAAGAGAGAGACCAAGAAGAAATTACCTAGGCTTGGAATAGGAAAGAAAGGAAATTACTCCTTCGACATATCAACAGTAAATGATGATGATGATGATCTTAGAATTGAAATAGTGACGTATTGCAACAATTGCATTTTTAACCTACAGTTGAAACATTTGGGAGCACACTTTTTTTATGGCAAGGAGAAGGCACGCGAGCACTCAGGCGTCCATCAGGTAAGTGGGATCTGAGACCCATAGAAATTTGAAATCTCAAGACTACAATCTCAAAACTGCAATCCTAGGACTTCAAATGCGTTGCCAACCCTGAAGACTAAGATGGAATGCCTCTATGCTAGTAATTTCACCGGTTGTTTTATCCCCACCCGGAACACAGCAATGCAAACACTACTGCTTGGCGGTGGGTTATTGGATAAGATGGTGGTAGCTATCCGGACGGACATTGCACAAGGTCCTACCACCACAACTGGTCGGTTACTATTCCACATCGTATAAGCCCACTTGCTTTGATATCGTAGTTATGTAATTGACATTATGAAATCGTACATTCAGCCGAAGATAGAACCTCCTTCATTTTTAAGATTGTATAAAAAAATATGATACTAGGATCGGACACCAGAAAAAGTAGGTAGGTACTTAGTATTTATGTATTTTTCATCTCTTCTGTTCGGAAAGTAAGGAATTCCATATCTCAAAAGCGGGATGATTATTGCGGAAGTAATTTAAAAAAAATGGTTTTACACTTAGCCATTTTTGACTCTTTGCAAGACCATGAAAGAATCTTATACAGCCATCAACAAATATTTAATATATATATTTTTAAATAATATCAAGAATAAAATGACGCCCACAACTTTTACGTATGAAAATATCTAATTAAATTTATACAAATATCGTGACAATAACATAAACTGCCGCACTCAGAAGCGTGAATTAAATTTAATGCTTGTTTAGTGACTTGTTGTCTTATTCTATTGCTATAGCAAAGTGACAGCAGCAACTGTAATCAAGCATTAAATTTAATTGACGTCTCTGAGTGCGGCAGTAAGTACCATTTATTTTTTAAATTTTACAGTCGAAATTATCTAGACTCTTTGACTCGGGTGACAATATCAATTGCACCCTCGAACTATAGGCGCACTCGCTCACGCTCTTTTTTTTCTGGTTTAAAAATAAAGGCTGCACCCTTTATTTTTAAACCAGAAAAAAAAGAGGACTGCTATAAGTTTAACGTGTGTATCTGTGTGTTTGTGTATCAGTGTGTCTGTCTATGATATCGTTGCTCCCAAACGGAGGGTTTTTTTAAAGGAAGTTTAATCGGGATGAAAGAAGGGGTCGCCATTATATCAAGAGTTATCTATTTAATAGTTATTTATTGATATTTTTATTTCCTATATTTTGCCTAATAATCATTAGTACCTAATAAGGTTGTGAAGATCTAGTGGATAAGCGTTTTCCCAGTAGTTGACAGTAATGTTCGAGTTAGAAACGATAACAGTCAAAGACCATGTTATACCGTGTTGAATGGAGCTCCTGATTTTGTTATTTCATGTACATCTAACGGTGGGTTTAGACCAAACGAGCGAATGCTCTAGAACATGTTGTCTTTATTTTTACAAAGAAAACGTAAGAGATAATGCCATAGAATTCTTGTTCGTTCGCTTGGTCTAAATCCACCATAAGGGCGCGTACATATAGAACGTCCGTTTTTACAGGATCCGTTTTAACGGATCTTTTCACCTTGTAATCTTCTTTTTTACTCGATTCAGAATACTTTTTTGGGTGTGAACTCGCTCATACAACTACATACGCCATCAAATAACGGACCTGTAAAACGGATCGCTATGTGTACGCGCCCTTACCCAATTTCTTTAATGATAAATTGATTACGTTAACGGTATATCGTCGGTGATAGTGCAATACCGCGTAACTAATAATTTCAATAAGTTGCAAATTGTACCTTACTCACTCACTCGTTAAGGTGTATTTTGCATCTTATTTAATTTATTAGTTATGATGATATACTGATCGTGGTCGTAGTTGAATAAGCATGCAGAACAACAACGGCGAGGAGGGTATTCTAGCTAGGTTTTTAGTGGGTATTTCTACCACTCTCGGTTGGTGAGCCCCACATAACCACCTTGGGCTCCCCCGGGCCCATGTGGCATGCATAATTTTTTTTCCCAGCGAAAAAAAGATCGTGACGTTCAATGAACAATAAGGTTATGCAACAGATTAAAACACATGAAGAGGTACTTGTAAATTTATTAATGCAAAATTAATTCCGCTACTTGCAGTAAACAGAATATAAGTAACAACGACACACTCAGAAATATTATTTACACTAGTTTTCTTAATTTGTCTTAAAATATTTATGAATGCGTAGTCATTGTGCGCTTCGCCAACTTAGTTAATACGTATAATAATATCAAAACGGATAAAATATATCCAAACTATATATTATATTGCACTAAATAATTCTAATCAATGATTAGCTAAAGTAATTAACAAATATTTGGTTCAAATTTCATAATGATGTAGTTGTTTTGATTATTAACATAACGATTGCAATTTCTGTATTTTGACTCTTTCTTAGAATAGCTATTAAAATCTCTTTTGTCGGTAATAAATCAAAGAAATAGAGATCGAGAAGTACAAATCTTGAAACAATAATATTAACATGACAGCAATGAGAAACTCGAAATACTGTTAACTAAAATAAAATATCTACAGGTATGGACATACTCGTACGTCACATACCCATCAACAGAGACCTTACCCTATAGTATACATCTACTCAACGTCATAATTGCACATCTATTGCACTTTACATTATGCATTTACAACAAAGTATTCACAGGTTGTTATTTACAAGTTACATTTTGAATAATATTCAAAAAGTCGCGACTGCGTTCAACGAGCTGCGCACGCGCGCGAAATGTCGTATCATTTTAGGACGGGAGCGAATTTTAAAGAACATACAATTTCACTAAACGAATTTACCCGTACATTTATATTTTACACTTAATTACACGTAACTATTTTAATAATTAACATTCGAAAACTATTTCGTTGCGACAGTATTTTAAAATTTATTGACAACTTCTTTCTTCTGCGTTCAACATTGCACTTTACACTGACTCACCAAGCTCATAAAAAATACCTATCAATCAAAATCGTATGACAAATATTTCTTATTAACAAGGAATTTCGTCTTCCTTCCGCATACACATTCGTCACACCAGTGTCCTTACAGAAACGTCGCTTCAAAGAAAGAAGCGTCAAACTGACTTTAGTATGGTCTCCAAACGGTGTTGCTATCAGGCTGAGGGTTTCCTCGTTGGCCCAAGTTATTTACACGGCCATCTTCTCCGCGCGCCGCGGCCGCTGCACAGGAGTTCCCTCCACCTAGCAACAGTTCCCCCTGCCCATGGTTCCCATGCTGTCTGTGCGGATTCGTTGTTGAAGATATCTGGTCCATCATAGTCTGCAGCTCGTTATGGTGGTTCTGCGTCGAATGTATAGAGTTCGAATGCAAAGGATGGAAGTTATGCGTCTGGTTGGCCGCCGTATACAGTTGGCTATATAGTAAACTCGCTGGCAGTACTGGATACAGCGAGTTGTTACAGTTACTGCTGCCGTATGAGGAGTTCTGCGTACCCATTAGTGAAGGGAAGTTTGAGCTGTTCGAGTGATTAGCGATGTTTGTGGTCGTGTTTGATGTGAGTAAGTCATCTTGGACGGGGGATTCGGGTTGTGAGCTGTTGTCGCTCAGAGAGCGAGGGCCGGTGGAGAGGCTGTAGTCCGTATTGTTGTTGTATCGGGGGAGCAGGCTCGGGTGGTGGGAGGGTGAAGACCCTACCAGGCCTGACAGCTGCTGGTCCAGGTCTACTGCCGTCGTGTCGGGAAGCACTGAGGAAGAAGGGCTGCAGTTAGTATTTTACCAATTTAAAACCGTTTCATTACTTCTTAAAAGATAATGCTCAACCTTAAACGATTGCAAACATTCGCAACTTCAAACTCGCACTGTGCATTTGTGAATAGGTGCTCTAATGGTAAACTCACAAAAAGTTAAAAAATATAAAAATCTAAAGAAGGCCTTGAATGTAGAAGAATCCTATAACCGCAGTGTGGGAGTACCCTAAGACAGAAGTCTAGTAAATTGCGAGGAAAAATGTGACGTTAGCGTATGTTGACGATGTTATACGCGTACGAAACAGTGGGCATAGTTTAGTGTAGTTTACATTGATGGCTGAATCATTGTTTTCGTTGGCTACCCATCTCCTCCGAAAATAAATTGATAAACGACATAACGTTTTGTTTGCGTCGTTTAATATGGCGCTATTTTTCCCGGCGTGCAGCGGGCACGCTTCGGCGATAAATTCATCGGCTGATCGGACGTGTCCGAGCCGTTGTAAATTATAATGAGAGCCGATTTAGACTCGGAGCACATTGTGAACTCGCTTGCGCTCCGCTCTTCACTGTATACATGATTTAAATGATGGGTTATTTGATTTAACCCGAAGCTGGTGATTTAAAAAAAAAGAGAATTTATACTGGCCCATAGGTTTGTGCTTTAGGGATTACAGGAAACAGAATTTATAGCCCCAGTATTTTTGAACATATCTAATTACTGTGTAGTTGACAAAAAACCGCTGAGTTTTAAGAACTAATAGGGCCTCTATATTGTCAAACCATTGTCTTCAGATAATAATTGGTTGTTTTCCTAATCTGGATACCACGAGATATCTTTTTATTATTCAGAAACTGTATCATACCTGACAAAGCACACCTTTCGTATTAAGTCAATTATAATGCCGCTGCAGCGTGCTGTACGGTACCAAAGTATGCTCTGACCCTAACGTCCGCTGCGCCGGCGGCGGCGTCAGGGCGCGGAGGGGGGGTGTCCGCGATTTCAAGGAGGATGTCGCTCGTAAAACATGTTGGTGTGTTTTATTTCACCCTCCTGGTCAATAAATTATACCTAACCTTGCCTCGTAAATAGATCATTATTGACTAAGTTAAAAATAATGCGCAGTGACCGAGCGGTTGAGGTGACAGGACTTTAACCCGTGTTCTGTCGCACCTTATCCATTGTTTAAAAAAAAATCTGCTCATGAAACCTTAGTATCCTTCCTTCTCTAATTTCTGATCAATCAATGCCAATTCAATCAATGCTGAAAAATATAATAATATATAATGTCATTCCAGAATAGCTACCATAAAGGATTTTGCTACACTATGCGCATAAGTTTATAAGCCTCCTTTATCGTTTACCGTTTCAGGAGGAGTTTGAATCTGCATGTCGCTGCCAAAACCATGCAAAAAGCGTTAACGTTGACATGACAAATAATTAAAATAGGCCTCTATTCCACTTTGTCTTAAACCATTTCGTTATTATTATGATAGTTATTAAATTCGTGTTATTAGCTCGAAAATCTTGCGTCAACGTGATCTGGGACATTTCTTCTTTAAAGATGCAGCACATCCTCCTGGATCACACCAACATGAGTAGCTGTATTACGACTACGTAGAAATAAGTTGTATGGTAAAACAGTATCTAAATCACCTGTGTTATTAGCTCCAAAGTCCTGCGTTGGAGTCTGATCCGGTACACTTCCGCCGAAGCCGAGCGCTGGTGGGTTAAACTGAGGTGCGGAGGGGGCCGCGCAGGACGAGAGGTACGCGGGGTATGCGCTCGCGCCGCCGTAGCCCCAGTGAGAGTTGCTCGAGCTCAACCCGAACTGGCTCATGTCTGTGGAAGATGAGGGAGTTAGAGAGTGATAAAGAATCGTATAACGTTGGTGTTTTCAAGGCAAGTGAATAGGTATTTTTCTGCGTAAGCGTAAACCAATCACCCTCGACTCGTCGTCACTTAATATCATGTGAGACGCAAATCCATTTTATGGACTAAAAAAAACAGAATAAATTTAGTCTTCAGTGTGTCACACTAGGACAGTGCAAGAGGTCTTAAAAAAGACTCCTAGGGTTGAGTAAGGTCGGTTATTCTAGTAAAACCGCGTATGAGAGCGAGTAAGGAGACGCAGTATAAATCCGAATGTTGTTCTATGTGTTATTGTAATGTATAAGTAGTATACATTTTACCTATTGCCTACCTATAATTTCCTTTTCTACCTCCTTTTAAACGTGAACTGATCGGTAACAGACTAACAGTTGCCATCACTGCTTAATAAAATATTTGCGACCAACGTTTTTCCGCTGTTGTCATTGAATCTACAGGCAGTTCTAATACTCATTGATTTTAATTTCTTAAAAACGAATAATTTCTTAATTGGTTTTGGTTTTGGGATTTTTAACTGTAGTTATAAGAACTGCAAGAGCAAGTCAAACGTTATTCGCGTTAACTTTTTCCTAAAATTGAAGGGACATTGTGCTAAATAAATATTCAGATGCAATAAATTAGAAGTCAGTGTTGCCGATTTGTGTTAAGGAGAGATGATGAGAGATGTTATTTCTTAGGCTATTAATATATTCTTCGTCTCGCAAACCCCGTCTACTGGTAAGACCAATTTACAAAAAACCCTGACAAATCTTGTACTTATCCTAAGCAAACTAAAATCTGACCCGGCTGTTGCATAAATCACACTTCAAAAAACAATCCAAAATCCAATCTTCCATAGCAATAAAAAGCGCGCAACTTATACAATTCAATGTCGGAAACAATCCGGCGGCTCGATTCGGTGCTCGTAGAGATACCGCTCTCGAAACGTCCAGTTTATTTTTCCGGGGCATTACCAGCTTTTATTTTTCGGTATCACGGTTCCGTTTTTGGCCGGCGATCGGCGGAGTTGGTTTTTATACGATACGCGCCCGCCGCGTCGATTTGTGAACGTTTTTTTCCCGTTTTGAGCCGCATGCAGTTAAGTTGTTTTGGGGGTAGCCGTGGATTTTGGCGAGCGAGCCGCGTGCTTGTTCCGTGCCCGATGGTTTCGACTCGATTTTTCGGTGCTGATTGAATTGCGCTTATACGGTTTGGTTGCTCATTCACTTTTGAGCGAGCTTTGATAAGGTTTGAGGTTAGGTTTGGCGTACGTTTTCAAGTCAATGTGGAAATAGATGTGACTGTTTGATGTGACCTCTTGTTTTAGTTCGACGACTCTAACTTGCAATTGGGTTGAACTCGTTTATTGGCTGTGTTTAGTCTAGGACATGTGATTTTAAAGATATAATATGTAGAGGTTCCTTTGAATGTATAATATTTAATATTCATAATAACATTTTGCAAAATTTTACGCAAAATCCCAAAGTACTCATGGACTTGTGTGTACTAAACATGAACAGCTTTATTCAAATTGTTTCTACATTGACGCCATAAGTAGGCCATAACCTGCAAAAGGAAATACCATCTAATTTCTTAAGATTTTTTTGGGTAAGCACTCTTTGTAATTACGAGAATGGTTTTCTAGAATTCCTTTTCACTTACTAAACTTATTAATTTACGCTTTAATTTCTATTCAAAATGAAGTTTTCATTCAAATCTTGGCACAAAATCGGTATATTCTTAACAGCGTAGGTACTTACTTTGGCACGTGGTGATGGGCGGCATGCGGAACCCTCCCAGCGGGTCCGGGGGGAAGGGGAAGGGCCGCTGGCCGAAGGCGAAGTGGAACTGCTGCTGCTGCCCTAGGAGCGAAAGCACTATCAGTACGATACTAGCTGCTCTTTCAGCGCAGCATTGCGGGGTTACAATTTGCGTGGTGTATACTGTCCACGACATAAGGAAAGGATTAGCGTAGGGCAAAGACCAGATGCATAACGCTAACGTCGTTAACGATAGCGATATTTGAAAACTGAATAAATGTAAAGAATTAACGTAAAATGACCATCTATGGCGTCGGTCGCTCATGACAAATCCATTTTTTCAGTTTGTGAAAATCGTTACAGTTAGCGTGCGTGTCTATCAATCAAAATACAATCCAAGTCAATTCTAGACATCGCTGCCCTATTTCAATATCTAATGCCCGCCTTCCACTGCGAGCGGAGCGGAGTGCTTAGCTTACAACTTAGGTTTAGGTGGTTTAGGTGACATTCAAATGTTTCCACCCGTGAGCAAACCTCTGGATTTCCTTTGCTCTGGAAGATCACCGTTGTAAGCTAAAATCTGCTCGCAGTGGAAGGCGGGTATTGCTGTAACATAAAAGCACATTTTACCAGGTTTCTATTCTACATTTTCTTTACACTATTGCTATAGTATTGTCAACGTAAGGACTGCTATTATTAACTTTTCAGTAAATCCAGCCAAATCGAAAACAATGCAAATGCAATAGGGGAAAAATCAATGTAGAACAAAGGCCCAGAACACTAGTTAAGGATTCTGACATCTTAAGATATCTAGGCATATTGCCGTAGGTACAAATATATTTTAAACCGTCTTAAATATCAAATGAACTGTTTTAACGACACAATTTATACATTCGTCCTTGCGTTTTACGTAAGTATCGTAACATTTAATTTACGTCTTCAAATATCCTACCTTATATTTCTAAATGACGTAAAACTAGATGGCAGCATAAGGTTATCCGTGGGAAAGGCCAATGTCCAGCAATGGATGTCTTTGGTGAACGTAAGGTACCGAGTTTGAACTCCAGAGGGGTGTAATATTACAAAAGATCCCAAAGGGTCGAAGTGTAGGTATCTAAAAGTGCTATTCAAAGATAAGATAAGATAAGATTATAGTTACATAAAGACTCGAATATTCATTTTCTTAGACTGCTAGTACAGGTACAACTCATTAACGCCTTAAACTTACCAAACGAAACAAATGTACCATTGCTCAAATGACAGAGACAA
This sequence comes from Acleris literana, assembly GCA_946894065.1. Taxonomy (NCBI): domain Eukaryota; kingdom Metazoa; phylum Arthropoda; class Insecta; order Lepidoptera; family Tortricidae; genus Acleris; species Acleris literana. Next base: position 12,214,455 of record OX335684.1, on the reverse strand, counting down.
GCAATGCTTAATAAAAACGTATTTTAACTCTCCAGCTCAGACACACGCTGTTTTAAATTCGGAAATAATTTCCAAGGAATTTCTTTGCCGTATAGCTTTGAAGTAATTTAAAGTCCAGACTTGAGAGCAAGTTTCCACACTTAGCCTCTTTGAGCTCGATTCCAGACGGCTATCGATGTATTGATATATCTAGTATATCGGCGAGTGGATATATCGAGTATATCGACGTGTGGATACGATGGACTGTGAATTCGTTCCCATGGCGGCTGCACGCCGCTTGGGACCGGTGACTAATAGTCTTTCGTTTATTTGGAGAAATGTTAATTAATCTTGGATATCGTTGTAAGTTACGTAAGTTTTTTTATTGTTCACCTGATATTGTTAAATATGCGCTCGTATAAAAGGGATATATTTTTAGGATTATTATTGCTTACGCCGGTTTTTCTCGGGACATAGGTTTTATTTTCCGATCCGCTGGTCACTTTTTGACATTCATGGTTGCATTATATTATGCCTAAATTGAAGAATAAATAACTTTGACTTTGACTTTTTAAAGAATGAAATCCCTCAAAGTGATAAGCTCTTTCTACGAAGACTTTCTTATAAATACCGATATTTTGTGTAATTTTATTGTAATACAATAAAGACCACTTGCTGTCATCAGATTTAACCGGAATTTTCCATATGCATGCGAGTCAAATGACAATTGAATTTTATGGTGTTTAAAAGCTGATTTACCTAATGATGGGGTCAAATAGGTAACGTAGACTCATCGAGTTACACCTCGGAAGATTAGTTTCAATAGCAGACCACAGGGCGCCTAATATGGTCGTGTTTATCGCGTGACAAAGTGTGGATAAGGCATCCGTCACCTTCTGACACGTAAATAAGTACGAGAGTGACGGATGCTTTAACACATTTGACACGCGATGTAGGCGCAGCCATACTAGGCCCGCTGTGCGTGCAAAAAGTAAGTTAAATGGATTACAAAATTTTAACCAAAAGTGCATACGACGGAAACCAATTAAAATTGAGTAAAAAGTTAGCAGTTCGCCGGAGAACTCTGAGTGGTATCGCTAATTGCCAACCTATATAGGGCTTGTTACAGGGAGTAGGTAAATAGTAAATGGTATAATTTTATTAATTTAAAGGTAGATTAATAAGACTTCAACCGCCCAGGACCGTCTTTGTAGGTACTAGAAAATTCTATTATTTAAGAAGTTCGGCGCTTTTTCCAAAGGAAAGTTGAACATTAAATTACTTGTAATTTCGATAAAATCATTGTTTATCTCATTGTTACGTCAAAACACTGAAACTAAAATCACTTAAAGCATGTTTAACAAAACAACCTCATCGGCATTAAATTAAGCATAAAATTTTCATTTGCATTTAATTTTTTCCATTTTTTTTATGCATGTTATATATCTTTCTCAAATAAGTGAATTTTAAATTAAAAGTAGTTTTTAAGCTAGTATGCCACGAGGTTATCATACAACTTTTTTCATGACAGTTTTTCAAAGTTCGATCATTTTTTTTTGTCAAGTCCTAGATTTCAATTTTAACATTGGTTTAAGAGAAAACTACAAACGTTTGTTAAACATGGTGATAAACTAATCTACATGTCATAAAAAAGCAAATATAATTATCTTGCATTCGGACCAAAGTAGAGCGTACCAACCTCCCTTCTCCAGAATACACCCCTGATTTGTTCGGAGACAGTCGATAATTTATCGACACCAACGCCCCGTACGTAATACAGAATACAGCATGTGTACGAATTAGAATAGGGACCCGTTAGTTCCCATCAAGCCTTTATTGGATTCTGTTTCATTTATTATTTAACTTTGTTGGTCCGCTTCCTGGGATCCGAGATATTTTAGAAACGTTTTCGAATCTATTTTAAGCGTTAGTGGTGATGAGTTTAAGTTTCTATTTGGGAAAAAATCAAATAAAAATCTAACTAGTTATATGTGTAATATTTCAATTAAACAATGATTAGATTCATTACTGTTTTCTAAAATCAATCAACTCAATTTAATACTTTCTATTTGTAACAATTAAATTAAAAATTCTAAAAAAACTATGATTAGATTTTTTTTAAGAAGCTCCCTGCTGAATTTTACAAATTTTATCGATGTAATATAATGCACAATGTAATACTGGCTACTTCAGTAAAAAAAATGCCAAGATAATACATACATAGGCACAAGAAACTTTCATTACTTCTTGAACGTGGCAGTTAAAAAAAATATCGACGGAAGTAAGATTAATTCCTTTGCGTTACCCTATACTTCTTTACTAATATTAGTAATATTAGAATAAGTATTAAAGAGTAAATTGTGTGTTTTTCGTGAATTGATTTTCCAATTCACTTATAAGAAGCTAAAATTATCCCTAACTAATAAAGCATTGTTTAACCGCTAGGGCCGTTGCTGGGACTATATAGGTACAATAGCATGCAAGTAAGTGTCAATGTTCGGCGACTGTAAACACGCGTAAATCCAGTCGACAACCCTAATCGAGGTGTATCGACAGGAGAGCGTGTTCCACCTACCGTAGCGATATAGATTCAGAGGTAACGTGGATGAGGATTTTGTAAAGGTTTTTATCTACATCCATCTCATAACTTCCCTATACTATGTTCAGAAACGATAAGCAAGCCTATATTAAGAAACCTGTATCTGTGGTTGTACTTTAATGTTAACATTAAAGTATTGCATGACATTAAAGTATCGGTTATCGATGTGGTTGCATCTTAATGTTCACTTTAAAGTATCGGTGACCGAAATACACAACTTAAAATACGTCATAACTTGTTACAAATAAGAACAAGTATTAAATGGACAATAACGTTACGTCTATTGGAAATAATTTCAATCTTATTATTAGCAACATATGCTTCATTTTAGGTTGTGTCCCTATTTACCCCTTGATTCCTATTTACCCCGTACACCACATATATCTACAGGTTTCTCACATATTGTATACAACTTATGATATGCATGTAGTTATAAAGTTATGTATGCGACTGTACATATATTTAGGCATTACGTGCGAGTCACATAAATAACTATTAATGTGAAGATGCTTTCGCCTACAAGTGTGTAATTATTAGCTGAAGCGTATTTTTTTTTATGGCCTGAATCTCATAGCCATTTGCAATCACGAGACTACAATCTTAAGGATGCATTTGTAGTATGCTAAACATTCCTCCGGTTTTCCTACCCCCACACCGGATCTTAACAATGTGGTCACTGCAGTAGGTTAATGATAACATGGCAGTAGGGATCCCGATGGACCCTGTATAAGGCCCTACCACCACTTTTCCCTAATACCAAAAAAAAGGAGACGACGCATTCTATACTCTATTGGTAACCACATTAAATTTAAAATGCTTAGGCCCGATTTAGACCAAGCGAACGAACAATAATTATATGATTTATCTCTTCCGTTTTCTTTGCAAAAATAAAGACAAAACAAGCACTCCTTCGCTGGACGCTGGGTCTAAACGCACCTTTACACTATTACTATGTAGCGAGCCGCCTTCTTTGGTATGACGGCAGCTTGATGATAGCTTTAACAATACACACAAACACCGCAACCTTTAAAGTTAATACAAATAGGTAAGTAATCTTCATGATTTCTAATTTAGATTACGACAAGTTAAAAACAATTTTCCTGTCTCCGATGCACTTACTCTACCTACCTGTAACAATCAACATGCCTGTAACCACGCATCAATTGAACCTCCCTAATGAAAGCTCAACCCTAGCGCTCAGCAAAGGCAAAAAAGCGAATAATTCACGCGACAAGTCCGCATTGTCTACATCGCGACATAATTCATTCTTAATTTTTGTCTGGCAACCGTGTATCGGTAGACATAATGTGGACCGGCCGACACGGCCACGGATGTAACGTCTATAGGTACTCGTAATGTAAGTAGGAAGAATTCGTTTCTGTTCGTTTTTTTTTAAATCATGCATTGAAATATGAATATTATTAACAAAACGGGAGATACAAAATTATAAGTTTTATGGTTAGCGCAAGTTCAGACTACACCCGCACTAAGCCGGGAAGCAAATATGGAGATACAAACCACTTTTTAACCGACTTCAAAACAAGGAGGAGGTTCTCAATTCGTCGGGTTTTTTTTTATGTGTGTTCCCCGATTACTCGAAGACATCACGACCGATTTGAAAAAATTTTTCGTTGTTCGTATGGGTATACTTTCTAGTTGGTCCCATTGTCAACACGTCAGAATCTGATGATGGGATCATGGAGAAATCAAGAGAACACCTCAAATATTATATTTTTCACTGTAACTCATGCATTTGCTTTTGAAAAGTACTATATGGTGAAGTGGAACTGATGATGAAGACCACAGATGGCCACCGGAACTCCTTAACGGTACCTATTTCAAGGGTGGCGATAAGATATTTCGATTAAGGTAGTTGAGCGACTATGACGAAGCACATTTAGGTTTAAATATGACTATGACATTCCCGCGGCGTTGTCTGCGGCGAGCTTGAAATATTCTATAGTTTCTCATTCATATTTAGAAGTGGAGCTACGTAACAGCATAAATAGGATCACTAAAAAGTATAAAATAAAATAAATGTTTAAAAAAACAAAAACCCGCCTTCAAAAATGAAAAAAATAACTTCTTTTAAAATGGTAGGTCAGTCCAACTGAAGTCGGCGTCCCACAATATTTTAAACCAAAAGCCGAATGCAGTTGGACTGACCTACCATTTTAAAAGAAGTTATTTTTTGCATTTTTGAAGGCGGGTTTTTGTTTTTTTAAACATTTATTTTATTTTATTATCTGCCTCGTTTGAGAAAACTACTTCAATCTACTTCGGTCTGAAGAATACTGTAATATTATTGCCTGATATGACATTAATACAAGTCACCTAGGTTTTTTTGTATCGTATACTAACTCCACCTGTGCGTTCTACTGACGTATACCTGCGATCGACTACCCCATAACAACGTATCAATCGAACAGCGCTAATCGAGGCGCGACCCTAGCGCCCGGCGGGCGCAAACGCGAATAATTCACGCGACAAGCCCGCATTGTCTACATCGCGACATAATCCAATCGGCGGCGGGGGGGTCGAATCCTTCTCTCATAAGAGGTGAGAATTATGTTGGTGAGGCGATATTGTGTTAAGTAAACTAAGTTTGGAAAGGGTTGAAAGGAGCTGATTGACATTCGTTGTGATTTAAGAACACATTTGCCTACGGCTTTTTTAAGCTTCTTAAAATTCCATACCATTGTTATTAAATCCAAACACAATGCCCGCGTAAGTTTTCTTTTCCATCGGCAATCGTGTAAAGTATAAAAATTGAAATTAAGAATGCTAAATCAAAGTGTAAACGTTAAATAACAGAACTCAAACAAAGACTAAAAAGTGCACAGAGCACCCTAGTCATCTATACTTAAACATCGACCATTAAAATTGACAAACGCACTCACACAGACGCAACTGTACAACACACGTGCTACTTTCCCGCGCTTCGAGTGTATAAATCAACGGGGCAACAATTACACACTTTCATGGCAAGTTGGAATTAGAAACTGTCATTTGCACCGTTCGAGGGACCAAAGGGGGGGTTGGGAGGGAAAAATAGGGTGCTGGCTAGGGCTCGAACCTGATTAAAGGATTACAGAGGGGCCGTCCGGTCTAGTTAGATTTATAATGCCAAGTATTTCCACTAGTTAGCCCCGGTCCGGTGTTTTATGTCTGGGATATGCAGCGGGATGGACGTCGGTTATTTTACTATGCTTCCGTATCGTAGTAGGTGTACGGGGGTCACGAGTTTCTGGGATAGTTTTTGTTCTTGTGACTTAGCAAATATACATAATAGTACTGCCGTCCAACGGCAAAACGCTGCAAGTCAAAAACCCTAGTTTCGAGAAAAACGCGTTTAAAGGTTTTAAGTTTCACGCTAGAAATCGCCTATTAATTTGCACTCAGTTGCCGCGTGTTGAGTTAATGGTGATGCAGAGTAGGCAAAACGCTGCAAGTGGTCCGTTCCTTGTTCCGACATAGTGGGTCATTTAGTACCAGCGTTCTGTGACGATCAGACGGCATTGACGTTTATGATATAAAACATCACAATTGCAGTCATGATGTTTTGGCTAGTCCTATGCAGAGTTACCGCGTTTTGACAGTTTTCTACCGCCTAAACTAGAACCTATTTATAAATGTTCTTTTGTAGATATGATAGAAGCACTCTTGAGGAATCGTTTGATGCAAATTAACACAAAATGCTGTAACTCGGGTTGCAGTGTTCTGCCGTTGGACGGCAGCAGTAGTAGTTTATGATTATTATAGGTTAAGATACTCGTAAAATAACCCAATCATCATTAGAATTTTGAACCAAGTTTATATTGTTTAAAACATGATTATTTAGCTGCACTGCACTACCTATAAGTATACTAACGTATGCCTAGATTTGGCACTGGCTTGATATCACGGTGTGGAGTAGGATTAAATATAAATTTTAAAATTAAAACATAAATCTACATCGTTACTTAGGTATACCTAAGTAGTTATGGTACCTAACAAACAAAAATTAAAAGATGAATCCCTATTCTGAAAACTTAAAAACAATATTTTCCTGCACGATGCAGTCTCTTTGCTCGTGTTATAAAAACACGACGTAGAATTCCCACGTTCCTTCTCAATTAACTCACTAATCAACTAACTTATCTCGAACCTAATCACACTAAGCAGTCAAAATAAACAGACGAATCAAAAAAACAGACTTAAAAGAACGGAAAACCTACCTGCCATACCAAAATAAAGCGTATTCTACTAGAAAAAGAGTCGTTGTTTTCCGTTTCCTCACTAAACGTAGTGAAACGTAAACAAGGCGTAGTCGGTAGCGCCATCCGCGGGTGGTCTGCGCATACGCACCAGGAATAGCAGCAATGGCCGCTCAACAAAAACATCGTTAATGCGCGATTATTAAATAGTAGGCAGCTACTGCGCAGGGCAGTTAAACGAACCACCCACCCGGCAGTAAAAATAGGCAAAGGGTTTCAGGGTTTGAAAACAATATGTTACGATAATTTGAGCGTCGACGCATGCGTCAAAAACTTTGATATTTTCATACGTTACTAACTTTTTTCCTCGATCCGTCGAATTTTCGAGATTAACATTGATAGTATTCTTAATATAGAACATGATCAGTCTTTCCAAGCACAACTTTATATGAAATGTAAATGTCATTAACACTGACCCTTCGATTTGAGAGACGCTTTCTTTCAAGCTAATTGGTTTGTGCAGGCGAAATAAATTCAACGTTAAAGTGGCAGACCACTATCTGGCCTACAGTACGCCCTTGGAACTATGTTACAGAAATCTACAATGTTGAAAGATGAAATGTGATATCAATCACTCTTAAAATCTTGCAAACCAACAACACACCTCTGATTGACATAATATTTCTGAACAAAACACCATAGTAACAACGAAAATATAAATAATAATAAAAAGATACAAGATATAAAGTATTTACTAAGTATTTCTACACTATAATACTCATTCGCGCACTCATTACAGAATGCCTACGCCGGAATCGAAACGGATAATCAATTCCCACACACTCGCATCTATTATCCAGTCTCATGTAAACATAAGTATGAACTTTCTAGAATTTAATTATTTATCGCGTTCGTATAGGAGGCATAATAAATCAATATGCAGGGCATGCATCGCGGTAAGGGGGCCGAGCCCCCTCTCCCCCCGCCCCCTAGCCCTTTCTTGACTAATTAATTAAACAACCGATTCATTACATCAGCCTCCTTTGTGCCCTCACATTCGTCTAGCGAGCAGAGTACAGATAGCAGAGTATTTAAAAATGTTTTGGGTATTTAAAATGCTGATTTAAAGTGAATCGTTGCTGAGAAAGTTATCAAAATTAATACTTAAATTACAAAGCGCGTATAAAACTATTAGATAGGTACTTTTAAATAAGTACTTTGAACTAAGTATCACAGGCACCTACACAAACAATTTTTATGATCATTTGTGTTTTCTTAACTTTAATGAACAATTAGGTATTTCCTCTCCCAATATATTTTAAAATGAAGTCAAAACATTTTAATGAAAGTTTTCTTTTTTCGTGTGCGTGTTATTTCACTGAATTTAAATATAATCATTATACCAGGTTTATAACACACAACGACTTCATGATTTTATTATTTGTATTTACAGAATTAAACAATAATACAATTAAAAATGAAAACTAAACGTATTTAAATTAAAATAAAACTATGCTACTCAAATAATAAAGATATATATAATAATCACCACTATAAAAAGAACACCCCCTCTAGCAGGTCCGCTCTTGGCATGGTCCCTATGACACTGGCTGCATTACCTCTCTGGATAGCTAGCCCAATCCTTTGGGAGAGGTAAGCACCAGCTCTAGGATCTCAAATTAAATGTATGTTAAATGCATTTTTTTTTTGTTGAGCATCAAAAAAATAAAATCGTATACACAAATCTAACAGTAAAAGACGTCTCAAACTCTTCGATTAGTTATTATATTGTGCTTGTTTATTCTGTTTCTGATGCGAAGTTACTTTCTCATTCTTTATTCGAGGTTAGATTCAAGTGACTGTTTTCCTGACGCTCCCGAACCCTTTCGGGTCCACTATCCGCTCGCAATTATTGTAATTTCTTCCGCGCCTTGATGGAGCTAGGTGTGAGGACCCGTCATTTGTTCCTGTCTCCGCGCACCAACTATTTAAACTGACGTGCCGATCGATACGGAGTCACTTCTAGAACACGTGTTATGTGAGTGATTTAACTGGAGTTATTTTATTTACTGGGGCCCATTTCTTGAAACTCACTAGACTAATAATGTTAGTTCACTCAATACAATTATTTGCAACTTTGCAAGTCTATGAGTGAAATGTACCGCATGGATTAATAATTAGTTAAGTGAGAGTCGAGAAATGGGCCCTTGGGGGTAAGGATTGAAAAAACGAACTAGTGCAAGTTTGTTGCGCGGGTTGGTTCATCTAAATATATACAACTCATCAGTGACTGACTGACTGACAGACAATGCACAGTCACTAAAGCCTTGAAATTGGAGGAAATATTTATTGAGTACATACAGTCAAGGGTAACAATAAATATCCCCAAAATATACTCTGTATACCCTGGGAGTGCACTACCCAACGTGAAGAAATATGGGGAGACGCGAGTAACTACTTCTACTCTACTACTACGTGTACGAAGTCGGGGTTTCCTTGATTGACTTATGAGATTATGTGTAATGGTAGTACCTAATTTGGTTATATTTTCGACTATTTTCATAAGTTAGGTAGTTGTCTAGTTAGCGTGTAACTCATACAAATAGGGTGAAGGCACCAATAATGGACGCTTAAAAAACAAAGATCTATAAATTGATAGTAAAACAACTGAATAATCCTTATAAATCAGGTGTTCATCATTGGCCCTTGTCCATGACTGGTTCCATCTCCTTAGTCGGCCTCTTTTAAAGCCGACTATAAAAGTCATCAACATACAAAATTCTGGAACCAAAAATGTTGGATCTGTCAGCTTATAAAACCTGCCAAGTTCCATTGAGTGAAAGGGAGCTATAGGAGTTATATATGTATATCTGTCTCTTTCACTACGTAGAACGTTTCAAGTTTTTTGACAGCTCATAAACCTGGCAAAAACTACGGATTTATCTAGGTTATATGGTAGCCTTCAGCAACTAAACGACTAACCTACTTTTATTTCAGTAATAAAATAATCCAGCCTAGTGAATTATTTACTATCTATAAATTTAAAAATCTCTCATAACTCTTTGGTGGGTTATGGGCTAAAATATCTGTATTTTAAAAAGGTAGGAAATAGAAATTGATGGCAACAAAACCGTGTAAACGACATGACTGAGTTAACCGATCAAGACAGATTGTACTATATCAAGGCGCCACGTCTAGAGGTAAATCATATTGATAAACTCTGGGGATCTAGTGAAAACGGGCGTAAGTAGAGTTGACTCGTAATAAAAAATGGTATACACGTACATAAACGGACTTTTCTAGACCCTTTTTCACCTGAACTTCAGAAGACTTACACTCTTTTTCAATATAAAGGGATAAGAAAGCCTTTTCTACACCGGTCAAGAATATAGATTTAACTTTCCAATGTGTTAATAAGTTTAAGAGTTATTAAGGTTTTAATGATACGGGTAAAGAATGCCACCTTGCGGTACACCTTTAGCTACATACGCTAACACTCTTATGTGTATGTGGATAAAGCATCCATCACTCTCGCAATCAGAAAGTGACAGAAGTTTTATCCGCGTTTATCCATATCGATAAAAAAGGCCATAATAGGCCCGCTGCTAAGACAAATGGCGGTATCTCAGAAAAAACCCCTGTAGCAAATGCAACCATATTATTAATGGAAGAGGATTAACTCTGCCTTGGCTGTTGAATTTGCGATAACCCCTATTGGGTTATGAGGGCAGTATAGATACTAACTGGTTTTGGACCGCGGCTCCCGGGGCCCGTCGACGGTGACCTTGATGGCCTTGTTGTAGGTGGTGACCTGCGGGGGCGTCGTCGACACGGTGATCGTCAGGGTGAACGACTTGCCTGCAACAGAAACACATGATAAAGAATAAAGAACTATCTTCAAAAAATCACTTCAAAGCGTAAATGATTACTGGTCTCTTTAGTATGCGTTTGTGAGCTTTTTAAAATCTAGAAACGTCAGAAAAGTAAATATATTTTACGATACATGGAATAATATTTAATTATTGCATGGCATAGTTTTATGTATGTACCGACCAACCCCAAACTTGTCATTCAAAATTAAATATGGAGATCTCCAACATAGTGGTCAAAATTTGAGAATTTTTTATTTGATACCTGAGGCTTTACCATTACATTTTAGCCCTTCTTGCTCATATATGATAATATTATTTATTGACGTTATTAGCTCTTATTATCAAGAAAATAAGCTGTCATAAAATCAATAATAATGATTACAATGTAGAAGCAAGATAGACGAGGTTGAATAAATCTGCGAAATTGTGAACTGAGTTATCGATAAACTATATCCAAATCATGTACAATAATATATTCCAGTCGGTACAAAACTAATAGAATTCGTCCGATTTGTAGAGAAATCCAACATTTGAGTCGTTCACGTTAGGCTGCGGTCCCATTACCCTAATGGGGTCGCAGCCTTAGGTTACAGTTAGCGGCGCTCATACTGCCGGCCGACTTTTAGCCGCAAATACATAGTAAAAGTATCTATATCGCTGTCTAGTACCCTTCGACCACAGTACAAGAGCTTAGTTTGGGACTAGATCAAAGGTACAGTCAGTGAGCACTTAGAAGATGCTTCGGGTTTGTACTTCTCTCTCACTCGCTCATAATAAGGGCGTATGAGAGAGAGTGAGAGACAAATACAAACCCGAAGCACCTTCTAAGAGCTATCGCATTGTAGGTATATGAGATTGTCCTTTGATATTAGTCCATATAATTGGCGCAGTATGCATCGAGTTAGTTGCAAACTATCGTTTTGCTGTAAAGCAACCACGGATTGCCCGCAAACTGTATGTACGCTTAATGTTAAGGTTTTATTTATTTAAAACGACCGCAAACTATTGACTCACAGTGAGCGTGATGTGTATGCGACATTAACTGCCATTTTTTTTATTGCTATCCTTACTTTTGGCGCTAATAACTCATAAAAGGCCACCCAATAAAGGGTCTCACTGAAACTCAGCGCCGTGGCTTGCCTCACCATCGTACTGAGTGGGTCCCTTATTGACGCAACGTCCGTCACAGATGAAAATATGTTATCTGTTTTATTTCTTTGTTTATTGTAAACCGTGTCGTTTTGTGTATTATTTTTTTTCTTCTTTTCTTTAAACCTAAGGACCACAGCAGTTACACTAGCTCACTAAAGTAAAATCTCGCCCGAATCAATCGATCCGCCCGGGAACAACGATGCCACCGACTGCCCCGCAGTATCTCAAATTCAATAGCCAAAGCAATTTTAATTCTCTTCTATTAGTAATAAGGTTGATATTGCTACTGGAGTTTTATCTGAGATACTTCCTATTGGCTTAGGAGCACAGTAAAGGCGTCACACTAAAAACACCCCAGTATTGCGTCGGGAGTTAAAAAATAAAATTACATCGACGCGTTCATTCAGACGGGGCCTCTATTATACTTGTTAAAACAATATTGATTTTGGCATGTTTTAACGTTACGATAGCTCATATTAAAATGCCAGTAATGGCGGCCGAGTTAAGAAGAATACGTTAACATGTCAAAGGAATATTAAAGGATATTTTTTTACCGAGTAGTATAGGGGATCTGAGGGCTTATGACCTAACGCACTCGCAATCGCAATCGTTTTCATTTTGACAGTCCGAAGGCGAGTCTGCATACAAAAAGAAAACAATTTTTCCACTTTGAAGTCGATTGCAATAGGCCTACAGGTTGCTAAATAAGTAATGGAGTCTGGCTTGTTAAGAGTATAGTACGGTAATGATTAAGACTAATAACTACTTACGTTAAATTTCTAGGGGCCTAATCAAGATGCATAACGCTAAATTAGCGATTTTCGAAAATCGATAAAATTCACGTAATCTGATAACAAATTAAATCTCGTTGACCGTTGTCAACTACATATATTTCGAGCCGATAGAAAACAGAAACGTCTGCAGCCTTTCCATCTTGGCTACTAAACGCGTGGGAAACATAATGCCTAAGTCACGTGTTTTTCTTATTTAATTACGGTAATAAATATCAATTCCCTGTAAATTTTATTGCAGTATCGTTGATCTTCCTTCGAAGTCAAACTGTCGAACGACTGCCGGCCGTTAGCTGGTGGACAAGCTGGTTTGTATCGACCACGACGTTTGTAAAAAAGATTTATGGGCGTTAGGTTGCGTCAAATAAATAAATCTATTTTCTACAATCATTTACGATCGATAAAATTCAAGATTTCACAGATTATACAGGGTGGAAAAAACAAACGCCACATGGACGGCAACTACCTTAAATATTGGAATTAGCAAAATCTACACAAAATAATTATTACTGCACTTACGGATTTTTAAAAATTGGCCTGCCTTAACCGGGAATAAAGAAGGGTTTTTAAGGTCTTTATTTAGTTTAAATGTGTATGTGATATAGACATAAATGATCACTATCAATGACGACTTTATTGTTTTGTCATATTCGATCAAACGGGTCGAATAAAACAATAAATCGGGAATCGGGAGATTAAGGAAGAGGATTTTTTTTAAAATCCAATAACAATAATGCAAGTAAGTCTCCTTTATGTAGAACTTGTTATTTCCAATTTTTAAGGTAGTCGCCGTCCATGCGGCTTTCATTTTTTCCACCCTGTATAGTTCGAAACGCGTTTTTTCAGTTATCTGCACCTTGTTGTCCAATTAAAAATGTTAATCATAAAATATGTACATCTATACAATGAATGTTACTTGGTATTTGGCACTGAACTCAAATGGTTAATTGGCTAGAATAAAAATCTTCATGTTACTTTTATTCATTTAAGACAAATTACATTACATACATACATACATAATCTCACGCCTTCGTTCCCAGAGTGGGGTAGGCAGAGCTACAGAATTACAAACATCTCTAAAAACTTGTTGATAATTCTATAACCACAATTTGCAAAATTAGGCTAAGATGTTTACCAGCATATTAGTGACAGGTTGCAAGCCCATCGCCTAACAGTATTACAAGCCTTTATTCCCTTAGTCGTCTCTTACGAAATCCACGGGAAGACATGGAGTGGCACTATTCTAACTCGGCAACCACACGAGGCAGAATTACATTAATAATTCCAAAAAGCCTGCTCAGATGCCTGATTGGATGGATACTATTTAAGTATTCAATAATTGGGAATCTACTAGTGCTTCGAACAAGATCATCTTTGCTTAGAAGAACCGCCGCAAGAAAATCCAGCAAAAGTTCATTTCTTTACCCATAGGTACAATATAATGATAACACCAGGCAGGGTTAGCCAGATTGCATTCTTTAAAGGTAGACTTTTTCAGAAATTACACACCATCGTAGATCTTAATTAATGACCCACCATAGAATGGGGATGTTGAAAGTATCCAGGACAGTTTAGTTGCCAAATAGGCAAAAATATTAAAGCCTCGCCTGTCCAAGTTTTGAACGCGTTAGTTCATTTACGAGTACCAAAAAGAAAACACAGCTTTACTTATTACCAAAAAATACGTATGAAACAAGTTATTAATAGTTACAAACAAGTTAAAAATTAAAGGCAAACTTTTTACTCATTGCGAGCCGGGCCATAAATTCAATCTGTGGTGGGACTCTTTTCGCGGCGCACTTTTTGTAGTTCGATTTTGATCACTTGTTCGAAAAGTTAAAAATTTATCGCCGGTTTGTTTTCAATTTGTGTGTCCGATGAAATTTGCTCTGTTATGTGTGGCCGCGACTAGCTGCGACGCTGCAAAAATAATTGTCATCCGAATATTTGGCTTTCCAATTTATCTCGGAATTGGTTTCGGTAACAGAAAGAATAACAAATATAGGCAATTGTTAATTAACAAACCGTCGCATCGGCACTAATAAATGAAATCGACGTAGCACAGCGCATCGGACAAACGTTAAGTGCTCTTTATAATGATAGCAACAATAAACACAAAAAGGGATGAAGTGAAATCTCATTCGGAGTGGAGTACATAAAAGAGCAACTCATCCACAACACATCAGGGCGCGTCACAAACAACGGCCCGACCACTTCATCACAACGTAACGCTGCCAATAAAAAAAACATTTCCATCTGCGGAAAAACCACAGTTAATATTAAATGACCGTCCGTCAAAGCTGTATTGTACCGCTTTGCCGGCTCGCGGCGGGATGCAGCCGATACCGATTTTGTGATTTTTCCCGTCTCCCCGTGTACCCCCTGTAGTGTGGAGGGGGGTGGGAGAGTGACATGTAAGCTTTAATGGGGCCTGGAGCGGCTCGCCGCTGGGTACACGCGAAAAAACTGAAAAAAGCCTCATTCATACGTGATTTCATGTGTAGGCTACTTTCTGCGGGCCCGGTGGCTGGGCTCGTTAAAAATGGAAGCTACACGCGGCTTGTTGCGGCCTATCGGAGTTTATTAACGGCAAGAGCGAGTTCACACTTGTTTGCGGACGCTCCCCGGCCCGGTATGAGATGGTTTTTTGACGCATAATGTCCGCAGAGAGGTTTGCTTACTGGACGATATTTAATCATGCGACGCGTTTAACTTGTATACGCACACTCAAAAAAATGAGAGCCAACCAAGAGAGATGTTCTCTTAGATGACATGAAATGAATAAAATAGTTATGATATGATAACAACAGCCTTCTTTAGTGATTCAAGTAACATCTTAGTTGATGTACTTACTTATCTAAAGTCTTGTTAGGCTCGTATAATTTTCAAGACGCCTATGCACGGTAATCACAATCTTGTTAGAATCGACCAATATTTTTTTCAGTGATATAAAGATTTTTTAGTCTACATTATAAATAAATCATTAAATTGAGTGTAGGTGATCTGCAACACACACGAACGCGCGACGCTTGAGGAGACACAACGAACGAATAAAGGATATAAGTAACTAGAAAAATCGAACAGAAGTTGCAGGGCTCAATAAAATATTTTAAATACCAAAAGCTACATCGTTGGACACACTTACAAGAAAACTTACAAGTGTGTGTTAATTCATTAATTAAATAACTTAGTAAATTATTTTATGATTAGACTTCTATTACAATGTTATTATTCCATTTATAAGTAGGTTATACAAGTACAGCTGTACTTTTGTACTGTGCGGTCTCCGCGCCATGCAACAACCATTATTTCTAAGGTAAGGTAAAGTAAGGGGTCGAAACTGACCTCACGAAGTTATGAACATTTTCTTTTTTATTTATCTATTGGTTTATTTTATTTGTAACATACAGTAGATCAGGTACAAGACATCCCTACTTAATATTGTTACTGCGAAAGTTTGTTTGTTTTCTCCTTCTTTTAAGCCCCTGCTACACTTAGCCCGCGGATCACGGTGCGATGTCGCGTGCTAAGTTTGCGATACTTATCGCACTCACAGTAGTTCACGGTAGATATGTTATTTCACAGTGGTTCATGGTCCCTTTGTCTCGGGAGAAAAAACCGACAAAAATCGGGGAATAATGCCGTGAAGAATATGCGAAATGGCTCCACACTCACTGTTCGCACCGTTCGCGACTTTCGCGCGTGAACGGCACGCTAAGTGAGTAACGGGTAGACGTATTTTTTTGAACCGATATACTTGGCCAGTCTAGCAAGTTCTATATTTTTTATCAAGAATTTATACTCCTGCTTTTATATAAATAAATGGGGGGCCTGCCGTTTTGCCGAAATATGTTTGCCAAATGTATCGTTTCCCAACCTTTTCATTTGCCAACCCATTTTTTTTCTTGTAACTGTAAATATTTTAAGGATTCATTTCAGTACCATCGTGTAAAAACCTATAGGTAAGGTTAGGTTAGTTTTTATAAAATCCTGAAATATTTACGGTTACAGAAAAAAAAGCGGGTTGGCAAATGAAACGGTTGGGAAACGATACATTTGGCAAACGTATTTCGCCAAAACAAAGGTAACCCAAATAAATGTGGTATTCATGAGTAATATAACAATCACATTTAGCTTTGTCTTCTTTACACAGTATGAAACCAAGTCGCTTTCCTGCATGTAACCTCTTTTTAAGAAAATAGCTTGTGGTGTTTACTTAACAATAAGTTGTGCAATCAACTCTATTTTAATGTAATACTATCAAAATTTATTGTAACAACTGTGCGTGAACCAAAAAAAAACGCTGTCTATTGTATCTATCACGTTACGTTACAGATTAAGCAACTGGAGCAAGCCGAGAGTCTCCCATCCCGGTGGTAATTGATTCATTTTAGATTAAGGAAACTCCGTAACTCATAACCACCTCAACTCGTAAACTAATTGCGTTACCTAATGCTACTAATTGTAGAAGGCTGAAAGAGCGAGCGTTGCGAGCAGGACGCGCCGTGCCTGCCGCGGGGCGCCACCGGCTCCGTCCGCGCCTAAATAAATAACCCCTACTTAATGCCGTGGCTCACGATATGATGCCTAAGACTAAGATAAAACAGACTGTATTAATACATGCTAAAAAATCATACCAATTTTGTATACTTGAAATACTGCAAGGGCTTTGTGAAGTATCATTTAAAGATGCTGTACAAAGTACTTGTCGGGTCCAATAGGAATATTTGACCTGTTTGGTTTCGAGTGAGAGAAAAGTAACTACAAACTCGCTAAGATTTTCTTTTTTGCGCTGTGAATATAGGTAAATTTATTGGTAGCACCTAGATAATAATCTAAGACTCGTTGGCCACGAACGACCGAAATACCACTAGAACCCTGCGGAAAACCGTGCGTGTTACTTTTAGGCGCTACGAGAACCTTAAGGCTAAGGCCGCACAGATAGGAGGCTAGCTTAGCGCCTAGAGCCTAGCGTGTTACTTTTGTTCGTGGTCGCCTAGCGAGGCGCCAAGCGCGCAGTGCGGCCGGTTGCAAAGATTCCAGTACATTCGTTTCACGCTAGGCTCTAGGCGCTAAGTAAGCCTCCTATCTGTGCGGCCTTAGCCTAAGACTTATACTCAATCCGGTAGCAATACCTAATTAAAGTAAAGACACTAAATTAGCAAAACTAAAATCATCAATAGCATTAAGAGATTCGTTATATTTTAAGAATAAGACGGTTCTGACTATTTCACTTAAACCAACAGGGGGGTTATTACGACATAGCAATGCAGTTCAGTTTACGCTGAGAGAAAAGGACAGCTATATAACTGCTATATCTCTGTCCTTTACGCTCGCCGTAAAATGAACTGCATAGCTATGTCATAATAACCCCCCTGGAAACATTCAAGATCCTAAAGGAAACCGCACAAATTACTGATCCACTCGAATTTAGAAAATTGGTCTTAAGCGTGACTAAAATCCGTAAATTTAACATCTATACTTTACTTTCAAAATATGTAGATAGTTTATTTCTCTTATGTCAATAATACACTTTTTTTACCATACACTTCAACCCTTTAGGACCTATTGTACACACTCAGCTGTTCAAATGTGCAGGATTCTTCACGATGTTTTCCCTTCTCCAAAAGAGCATCGGGTAATACTTAAATTAGAAAATTCCATTGGTATACGGTGACTCCGGGGTTCGAACTCGGTACCTTACGATCACAAGTCGACACCCTAAGCTACTAGGCCACCAATGCTCCCAATTTTTTTTTTAAAGGGTCATATAGTTTATTTTTAAATTCTACATTATACCAAAAACATTAGCAAGTAGACTTGCCCATCTTGTTTTATTTTTTATTCTTTGCAGGAGTTTTTACGAGCTAACAATTTCCTCGCCTTCAGTGTCATGTTCAAATGACTGACGTGCTTTGAGCTGTAACTGTCTTGAAGATAAACTTGGTTTTGACACGGCATTTGTCGGGTTAATATTCCGCTGTTAACCTAAAAAGTTGCGACTTTGGAAGGCTATCCAATAAAATGTTACAGGGCTCTTTACTCCTGTGAGTTATTATTGGTTAGTCTGGAAAATTCACCTTTTACGTCGAATTTCACCAACCACTAAACAGACGATTAGAGTGTTAAGAGTTGTCAAAATGTATGAATTAAGAGTCGATTAACATTGATTAACATTTAACATTGTTTGGTGAAATTGGTACTTAGTCATTTAGAAATCAAAATGGTGGAGCATGCGTAGATGCTTTTTTTACTTTTTGGCAACTGCTTGGCGTAAAGAGTTTTAACTATTTTTTATTAGAAGCCGTAACATTAAATTTTCAGTGAATTAAAAAAATACAGTTACCAGACTAAATTCTGCCGTCACTTTTTCAAGCGCAATGCAAAAATACTACCAACATCACAAAAAATTGTTGAACAATTTTTTTTTCCAGGCATAACAACACGTGTATTGCAACTTGTTTCCAGCAACACAGAAACACGTTGCTAAGAATCATGTTGCGAAATAATGATTAAATTGGGGCATCATCATTATCTGGAGGACAATCAACAATACATCTATCTAATAAGTCAGAGGGCTCAGACAAGATGCACTACGCTAACTAACGTTTCTATTCGATTCGTTTTTAAACCAATGGCGTCACTGGTAGACCACGTGACTTTTCGTATCACGTCATCTTCCAGTGACGCGATTGGTTTAAAAACGAATCGAATAGAAACGTTAGTTAGCGTAGTGCATCTTGTCTGAGGGCCCAGGTGGCCAGTACGAGTTTCCTTCTCCATTCCCTAAAATAAATCGCTAGTTCAGCAAATATCTGCCGATCGAGTCCTAACTCAACGACGCTCCAAAAACACCCAATCAAACTTTTTAATCGTCCGCCAGGATCTCTCAGACACTTCCGGCTGGCTGTTAGCTTGACAGCTGTCAAGCGCACCCGCAGCGATTACAAACGTAACGACGTGCTAATGCGTCGGCGCCTAATTGGGCGAATTAATATGCTGATGTAAGCCGAGGTGTCGCGGTAATAGAGATTGTACATCGAATATAATTAACTAGTGTACCTACACGACTTGCCGTCAGCATTGTATATGCATACTGCAACGTTAAAATGAGTGATAAAACCAAAGAATCAAGAAGTCGCGGGCCGCCAATGTCAATTTGACGGTAACTTTCGCAAGTCCTAAAATTCGTTTTCCAACGGTTTCATTTCTTAGTGGTGAAAATCGCTTTGGAACAGCGGTGGACCAGTAATAAAAAAAGGAGAACTTTCGAAAGTTAGAGTTGTTTGTTTTTCTTAAGCTGTCAATATTTAGGTGTTTTAAAAAGGTAACCTTTAGCACGTCGTAGGTACGTCGGAAGTGAGAAAAATACCAAGTTCTAGTCTCTTCGGATTACTAGGACTACGGACTACACTCGTAGTTACAAAAAAAAAAGAAAAAATAAAAAAAAATTTGAGCGCATATCTGATATCTGACATCGTGACAATAAATACTATTAGGGGTTAAAACTCTTAGCTTTGTTTTATAACAATCCTGGAAAATTAAATCAGTTTAAAATAAAATGCACTTTGGAAACATATGTGGCATTAATGTAAAGGGACCTTATTGTCGATGGCACTTACGCCGCACTGCATCACGCGACGTTGTATTTATATAGGAGCATCTTTAATAATGGCGGAAACGCCATCGACAATAAGGTCCCTCTTCATAGATAACTTCACAAATATTCGTACTAAAGATAACCCAATAGTTTTTTTTTACAGTGACAGTAATTTAGTACGACTTTGAATGACAAAGGACGAGTATAGCTTTGGTAGGGATTCATGAGTTCTGTTCTGTAAACGTTACCGACTGTAACATTCAAAATAATGTGTATAGAATTGACGTAAGCTGCTGTGCGTTCATCTATGTTAATTAATTCCAAACATTTTGACAGAGTAGCTAATATTGTAGTAGGGGTCTCTATTGACTGCCATAAAGTTAATTTTTGATGACTTCCGATAGTTATGAACATAAATAATATGGGTACAAAAGTCAGACTTTCAATAATCGAAACGATAAATGTATGGCAGTCAAAGGGATCCCTTGAGCTATAGAGTCTACCTTTACTCTGGAGCTACACTGCATTTCTTTCCTTTCATACGTTCCCTGGCATCAACTATCAATCGAATTAATTAAGATCGAAAAAGTTAAGGTGTGAAGTGTGGGCTGCCATGTTTCTCTTAAATGACTCACTTTCCAACTCGACGGACGTATTATTAACCGGTGAGTTTAAGATTTCCCGTAAGAGCGTATCCGCCTTATTTAAGTGCGTGTGTTCTCTACACACGGTAGCTTGAAACTCGTTAGTATGACTTCGCTAAACCGATTGACCGAATAAGTAACACATCAGCATCAGTTAATTCTATTTTGAAAGGGAAGGGAATCTTAAGATAAAACATAAAACTCGGGTGTGTAATGTTTAGCATAAAAACAAATGGTCTAATGATCATTTTACATAATTTCAATGTGTATAATAAACCATCGATATAATAGTCATGATGCATAAAACGAATTGCATAATTTAAAAACGAAATGTTTATAAATTAAAAAATACATATTTCTAACTGCTTTTGTTACTATTAATGTGGTCACAGTTCTAACCTAACCTAACCTAGTTAGAAGAAATTGACTTAAAATGCATAATAACAAGAAAATGATAGTTATACTAAATGAGTGTTATGTTATTCGATCGTATGCCAGATAAAATTATACAATTGGTTTTTATGCTAAACTTTCATTATGCTTTCCGTGGTTAGTTCAATGAAATTATACAAAATGTTTTTATACTGATTGAAGCCACCCGTAAAGCTCGCCTGTATAGTCGCCATGAAATATATTGAACCGTTTTTTTTTAATTGATTATGGGTTTGCTCTTCACTAACTCTTGCCCTTTGATGACAAGGATTCTGTCGACGACGAAACGAGCTCACCCATGGCTAATCATCCAAGTTTTAAATAGGTTCAGATTGTATGCACTCGGAAATGGGCCATTCTACTTTTCAGTGTACATTTTTGCTGTCGTCTGATAAAAAGTATACCAAATTATGAATCCGCGAATAAATAAATAACATGAACTTAGAATGTTTAAGATTAACGGTTTTCAAAAAAACAACTCTTAAATTACTCAATGAACGTCGAAGAATCTTGGTAACTCCGTGGTAAATTGCTCTTTTTCCTTAGAAAAGGCGGGGACATCAATGTCCATTGCGTTACTCACTTTATAGTTATTACAAATACCTTTTTATGAATTAGGATAATTCTAAATATAAGCTTATTAACGTCCCTTTTCGAGTTTCAAGTTAGAAAACGCAGCACTTTACCGTTTTTTGAAATAAAAATAGTTTAGTGAGAACGTCGCTAAAACTTATGTACAACGAAAAGTAGAATGGCCCAAATACCAGACGCCGAATGTGCTTTCCACTCTTTTGCAGTACGCATTATGAAGGAAGATGCAAAGCGCTTCATTCGAGCGGAATTTCAACCAAACCGTACAAAGAACTCAAAAATATCAGATTATGCTTTAACGGTGTGAACAATAAAATCAAGTTCCGACTTTTTTGGGCACTATGTTAGTTGGCCATATCAATTACACCCTGGTTAGCTGATATTGGAATAAAACAGAATTGCCTGAAACATGAATAGTTTAAAAAAGGTCAGTAACTGACTGACTTCCTGTTTCAATCCGGTCATTCCGGTCACAAAATATGCCTCTAAAACGTATTGTAGGTTTTTATAGCTAGGTATTGGTTGTAGTAACTGAGGCAAAGTTTACACCGGCGCGGCGTTGAAAAAAAACTTGTAATTTAAAAGGATTTTTTTTTATGATTCAATGTTTTAATTATTGTATTGGTTGATTAAGTTTAGGAATTAATGCAAAAAAAAAAATATATTACGCCTCTATAAAAGACCCAATTTTTACAGCTTTGAAGCAGTACAAAACATAACCTCAAACATGCTTCAAACACATATTTTGTACTGAGCTGACAGATGTCAAATCGGGCCGTTTATAACGACGCGAATATAGAGTACATATGAGGAGTGTCATAGGCTATAATAGAACGTCCTCAGTTCTGTTGTTGCAGCGGTAGTGGTTTCGAGAACCCTTACTTTTTCATATTTTTCCATATCATACTATTTACATCAAATTAAGTATAGCTAAGTATAGTTAAGAATACCCCTGAAACTATGGTTTTGTTTGAAAATCACATTTACCTAAGTTGAAAAAGGTCCAAGTTCAATTCTTTGACAATATTAAATTTAGCATAATCATGTTCAGGATGGCTGTAGTCCAAATGATTCGTTAATTACTTTGTTTAAGACAACTACCTACTTATATTCTTTTAACAAGCAAAATAATAAATATTCCGTTGTAGGTATAGCTACAAATAAATAAAATGTATGCCACCTTTTGATACAACACGACGGGTCGTTTTATCAAAAAATCCTAATCCAATATAATAAGCATTTACACTGAAAACAAAAAACCTTTTCTTTAAAACCGCAACCCAACTCCTACTCTACTAAAATCGATCCACAAACTCATATCAACATCAACTCGCTCACCAAAGCATAGTTACGCAACTTGCGGCTTCTACTTACTACCCCGAAACCAAGGGGTGACCATAAATGAAATGGTAGTTTTCCGCGGCTAACCTAACCGGCCCGGTTAACCGGCTAACCGGGTACCGACACCCGGGTACGGCTTGCCCGGGTTGTGGCCACGTTATGGTTGACAAGAGCTGTTACGTTGACGCGGACGCGAGCGTGTGCGTGCGGCGTAGCTTGTTGCGTGTTGAGTCGATTATTGAGTTAGTACGATCTTTGCCTTTGTGTTAAGTTGGAAAAATAAAATAGAAACGCTCTGGTTACTGTTTTAATGAGGGAATGAAACATATCCAAAAGTCCGTGTACCTACGTGTTGTGTTGAAATTTTACCGCAGTTTTCATAGGCTATATTGACATTTTCTGCGATTTGGACTTAAATAATTAACTCTGTGCCAAAAATACACGGTGTTTCATTTTTACAGTGAAGACAAGATGGTGTTTTTATGATATTTAATAAGTCTGACGAACGTAGTAAAACGTATCCATTTCGTATTTTTCCATAACATTAGTCTACTCGTACCTTACTGTTCTTTTATTTATTTCACAAACACCTATAAAAACCTTTGACTGAAAAAAGTCTGATTTCAAAGCGCTTCTCGAACCGCAATATAAATTCAAAAATTCAAATAAAGAATTCTTCAAAGGAAAAATTGAAATGGCTACGAGACCGCAGCCCCGCCTCCGCGCAAGACGCTTTCCCGACCTTTTCCATTGGCTGCCGGCGAGAAGGCGGGCCGCCTCAAGTCGAGACTAACTTTTCATTTGCACAACTCTAAAATATTGCCTCAGATTAAAAGCACAGGAAGTTCTGCCTGCGGTTGCTCTCTGAACGGTTTTTTAGTCCAAGTAATATGTAGTAAATCTTTCGTTTCCATTTGCCTGGTTCAAATAGAACCTGAGAGTTATTGCATGAAGGTGGGGTTGTTCCGTTTGTTAAAATAAATTTAAAGAATTGTATTGCTAATTAATCTGATTTAAGTGTGTACTCTGTTGGAGTATACACAATTATAAAATACAGTAACAATAAGGATATTAGCTGCATGATAAAAGCTGCTGCAGGTCGCGTACTGTAAAACGCACATAAACGTTGTTGACAGAAATTTAAATAAATTAAATCTTCATTTCTAGGGTATCATGAAAAACATGGAATATCAACGTAAAAAACGGAAACCTTGGCAAATCAACCTTGCCTTTGCTTCTGTATGTCTGTCTGTCAAGCTTGGTCAAAGTTGAAATTCGAAACAGAATGCGTTATAAAAGTACACGCAAAGTGTAGGTAGTTGTTTTCGATATAATATGCATTACTCGTAGGTATTTGAAAGCCTACTACCCTAAGGGGCCTTTTTGCATTTTGAAGTAAGCTGAATACATGTAAAATTACGAATACTAAAAAAAGGTCAATTGCGAAAGTCCGTCCGGCTCACCATCCAACCCTTTTTTTTTATAAATGCTCAATCCTTTAAAAGAGAAGATTTTGGAATTATTTAAAAACATATTACCCTGCAAATTACTTCGCTAAAAATGCAAATGCATCCCAAAGTAATAACTTTATTACGACACAAACAAAAAAACAGAGAAAATTTAAAAACAAACTAAAACTAAATACTAAAATAAATTAACTTATTCTAAGTAACTAAAATATGTTCAGATGTCCCCTAGGCCACTGCCACTGGGAATGGTACCCATAATGCTGGCTGCATTTCCTCGTTGGATAGCTATTGCTAGCCGTTGGCCGAGGAAAGAGCCAGCCCTATGGTCATCTGGGGCACGAATTAATTTATTTTTAAATTCTTGAAAAGCTTTCGTGCCTCCGGGCCCCACGGTCCAAGAGTTTCTACTGCAGAAGCCGCAAATATTTTGTTGTTTAAAATCCCACAGAAGTCATTTAAAATTACATTATGATATAGAAAATAGAGTCGAAGACATAACTTTATGTTTAAATCTTTAATTATTTGACACGAAGGCATTAAATTCCGTCTTTAGGGTCATTTAAAGTTGTAATTCAAAGTTGTTTGTTGTTTGTGTTCTTAAGGCGTATTAAATAACGGTATAGAACTATGGTATACCGAAGGTAACTTCGGTCGAGGTTCAAACGAAGCTTTACACCCTCTATCAGCTGACCTATCGATTTCACCATGCATGTAAATACAGCGATTTTTAAATGTCCCAAAGTAATTCATGTTTTTGTAAAACTTTAACAACAATTACTATCTAAACAGTACAGTCTTCATCTGAGATTTTTGTTTCGAAGGTAGTGCAATTGCGGGGCTTAAATATTTAATTAACCCAAAAAAGTCAAAAAAACTTTCGGCGCTATTAGTCAATAAATTTTCCATAACATTTTTTTCTACAAACTATTTAAAAACTGAGCTAATTAACGATAAATCTTGTGATCAATCAATCAATTTGAGAAGACCCAACTCGGTGGTTCTACGTTAAGAATAGCGGATATCCTGTAACCAGCTTTAAACTACATAGGTAGTCGCAGCAGACACTGGCAATATTTGGTCGTTGAGTGGCACATATGATTTTAGTGACTTTCCGTTGTAATTCAGCTGCTTGCAATCATCAACCTCATTAAACAAAGTTCCGATTCACTCTATTCGGACTGAAACCGTATGTGGGCCGATTTTACCACTTACGGTAAATACATACTCTTAAACATAGTTGACTTGTTACTTGTCAGTCATATAATAAACTTTTCACACCACATGCTCGAAATTGCCCAATTATATATCATGCAAACCTCACCTAAAGTAAGTCATTATCGCCATCGGCTAACCAGCGGGTTATAATGAGATTTATTATGGAACAATTTCTCCTAATTCCTATGAAAAAATACAATTTGTACGTTTTTTTTTAAATAAGGTACTTTAAGTTTTAATAAAGCGTTGTTTCTAGTTAGTAGCCTTGCTTTTTATTGTGTCGCAAAAGATGAGAAAAGTAGAGTATTCTCCTTTGGGATAAAGCTGTTTTCGTCTTGGGCGAGCTTGAATCCGTCGCTGCACTCAGGACTCCATTTTAATTCCCTCGCTTCACTCAGGAATAAACTCGTAACATCCTCGCTACGCTCGGGAATTAAATCTGGAGTCCCTCATTTGCTCAGGATTCAATATCGCGCCCGTGACATAAAACAGTGCTTTATCCCCTCGGTGTATAATCTACTATTATAAGATTCGGATAACCAAAAACCAAAATATCCAAAATTCTTGGCAGTAGATTAAAGGATAAGATGGTGTTATTGATGCGCACGGACCTTGCACAAGGTCATATACACACTAACGGAAAACATGCATTTATTAAATAGACATGCCGTACTGTATTACCCCGGTATACAGTTTTGTACTGGTTTCCCCCCTACATTTAATTAATGCACTACAGCCATAACTAGCTCCCGATAGGCGCAATTTCGAGATCAGCGACCGCTCTCTACTAACCTCGTTACCTTTCAGCATAATTCTCGCTCCGTCGAGAGCTTTGTTTGGCTCTCACCGAGCCCTCAATAACCCCAATATTCGCTATCAGTGGAAACGATCATCACTGCGTTGTTACAAGCTTGTTCAGCTTCACCTGTCCTGATAGATGGATACCGCGTAATCCAATGTTACAAACTTTAGAACATCCCAGTACTCAATTAAGTTGAAATATTGCATGAGCACGGTTAACAACTTTAATTATTGTGCCACCATAGAACTCTGTTGCAGTTATTGCAGAAAGCCCATTGTTAATGTTGACCTTTCTCGGGACGTGACGCTGTAATTATGACTAGGTTTCATGAAGGTTCAACAAGACTCAAGTTTTTGAGAGGGGCTCTATTCTACTGGGTAAAACCATGTTGCGTTATAAATGTTATCGTATTGTCAGCGTTACGATACCTCTTATTTACTTGACAATAATGAGTTAAAAACAATACGATAACATGTATTCGACAATAGAGGCCCTGGGGCCCGTTCCAGAAACCCACTCTGCAACTCTGCGCTCCACAAATCCCACTCTTCAAACGTATTTCTGTTCCACAAAACTATTGCAGATTTGAAGAGTCGGAGTCAAATGCAGAGTGTGGTTTTATGGATTTGCAAAGTATTTGTGTTCCAAAAGACAATTTCAAAGTTGAAGAGTTAGAGTCAAATACAAAATGTGGATTTGTGGATTTGCAAAGTATATTTTAGGAAGAGAATCTTTGCGGAGTTTGCAAATTACGCAGAGTGTTTTCTGGAACATGTTTACTCTGCACTTTGCATTATCGTTGATTTGCAAAGTGTAGAGTTGCAGAGTTGCAGAGTTGCAGAGTGGCTTGGGCCCCTGGTTAGCTGCAATGGTTTGGAGATATTGAGCTGGTTTATTTAGGTCAAGAACTGGGTGATCTACAATAATAAGGACCAAAAGTAACAATATGATATAAATAAAAGATTCACAAACACCTATGCACATTTAGTAAAAAACATAATAATGATCCATCCAAAAAGTTTTTGGGGCAATATTTTCAGGGGCTATCATTACTTCGATCGAGAAGAAATTAACAAGTGTATTAATCCATGGGTACTCGTACGTTAAGTGCAAAGGAGACCCTGTTACCGCCATCTGACTCAATCATTAAATCAGCTATTAGATACCACATCATTCCATTATCATCGAGTTTACATTCAAAGAACTAGCTCTAACGAGATCCCGAATACGAGTTCAATTATTAACGTACTAAGAAATCAAGAAACCAATCAAGACAAATATTTATTAGTTTATTTGATAAAATACGGTGCCTTTTGGTTATTTACTACTTTAGGACTTTTATTCTACATCATATTACCGTTTTAGCTAACGTATTGCACTTTATGATAGCTCTCATTAACGTGACGGTAAAGGCGGCCGATTTATAATCAATACGTTTGCAATAAGGGTTAGAACAAAGTATAATGAAGGACTTGCACCACTAAGATAGTTGGGAAATTGAGATCCAAGAAAGATAGAGTACTTATTATTATATATAGCATCCCGGAAAGGCATCTGAGGTACCAAATTTTGAATTAATTCATGTAGAGTCGGCCTTACAAGTAGCTGCACACTTTTGTACCTTGTCGCTTTAACGCCTTTGATAGATTAGTGCAGAAGTTCAAACATGACGTTAAAGTGACAGAGCACTAAAGTGTGCAGTAAATTATAAGGTTGACCGTAATACAGTCAATAATACGTAGTTAAGTTAAATGCTCCCAACTTATCAAGTTCAGCATTCAGCTTCTTATCGCTATCAAACTTGCACTGGCATCTGAAAGTATCTATACATATTTGTCACTAGTGTTTTCTAAAAAACTATGATTGCTGATTGCTATTAAGAAACTAGGGCATTATTCTAACTAGGTATGTTGACTTTACATTTATTTTTATCATTTTGTCAACGTAATTGTAATAGCTCTTATTTCGACAAGTTTTTATTTAACATGCTGTTTATTTTGTTTGTTGTGGTTTGGGTCAAATCTTGAAAGTATATTTTGAAACAGTTCCAGTCAATAGAAAGAGCTAAAATTTGGAATATATGTACCCGATGAGGACTGATGGCCGATGGGGTCAGAAGGTTCTTGAGTGGCGTCCGCGGACCGGGAGAAGAGCTGTAGGTAGGCCTCCAACAAGATGGAGTGACGACCTTGTAAAGATCGCGGGAACGCGGTGGATGCGAAAAGCACAAGACCGGTCTGAGTGGAGAGCCTTGGGGGAGGCCTATGTCCAGCAGTGGACGTCTTTCGGCTGACATGATGATGATGATGATGGTACCCGATGAATATTATGGTACTATCGAGCGGATCTGATGATGGAATCGGAAGTTGGCTTCGTGATCTTTGCTGTACTTAAATATGTACCCGGCTCGGCATAAGCACATGATGTCTGAGCGGAAAAAAGTATAGTCGGCAACAAAAGCTTAGCCCAAAAATGTTTTTTTTGTCAAAAACTTATTTATTTGATATTAATGGCGGCAGAATAAAAAAATATATGATAGCAATACATACAGAAATAAAGTAAAATAAGGCCTCTGGTAGTATTGTTTCTACAAGGTTATGCTTGAGTGCAGTACCTATAAGGTAGTATTTTGAAGAGAACGATTTTGTGTCCTCCTATTTAAAGTTATAATAAATAGGAGGACATAAAAAGCCTTTATTATATGTAGAGACGCGAAATAAAAACTTATCGCTTTTAGGGTAAAATGGCAGTAGTCATTAATAAAAAAAAAAACATTTGATTTACTAATCATTTTGAAGGACTTCGTCAAAAAACATTTAAGTAAGTAAATACTACTTATATGAATTCTAACAGTATGTGAAACTCTGGGAGACTTCTAAAACTTTGATAACTTCCCAATCAATGTAATTTATCTAGCTTCTGTTAAAAAAAAGAGATACAAGTGTTCGCGCGTTGAAGTCACTTCATTCACCTGCAGAAAAAGTAAACTTCTTAAAGAAAGGGCGGGCGTAATCGTAGGGCGGACAGCCGCCCTATCCCGCCCTCCTTATTTGACATTCAACTTTCTTAAGTTAGCGCGAAAAAGTTTCGCAAACTTCCCCAATGTCACGGACTTTTACCCCAGTTACGAAGCTCGGCTAATGTTATTGTTATGGACTTTAGAATTAGAGTAAGCTTTAAGTAATGCTTTGTATAAAATGTCTCATGTTTATTAAATAGTTTTTTATTATTTACTTGAATTTATGAAAATGTCTTTAAATTGTATGAACGTCAGATTGACAAAAGTAAGTTTTTTTTTTTTTGATTTTTACGAAGCTATATTATAACATAACAATAAACGTGATAGATATATACGATAAAACATTTCCTATTTTTGAAACCACGATATATTTAAAAAAAAACAGGAACAAAATAAAACTGGATTAAATTCACTTATACATTGTGTATTTTATTTTCAAAACAAATGAATGAACATGCTCGCGTCGCGTGTGGTTTTTATTATAGCCTAGGTAATTGGATCGAAAACCATTATTTCATTACAACCACCGAAGGAATTTCGACGTAAAATATCAGTATCCATCAAATAATGTAATTAAACGAAATAATATTGCGACAATATTTTCGTAACGACGCGTTATCTCGGCTTTTTAACAATATTGCACTTAATTTGTTTGAATAACATTTTTCCAGTTACCCGTCGCGTTGTGAACTCAAACGCGATACATCAATTAAAAACATTTATTTAATAAACAACGATTGTTATTTATTGTATTTGCTTTAGTTATGTTTAATAACATATTTATGAACGGTTACTCATGTTTTGAATTTTTTCTTAGTCTTAAAAACAGATATAAATGCTATCATGACAGTAAGAATCATTAACCGCGGTTTAAGTCATTTTATCAAATCTTGTGTTTTGGGGTCATGACTCATGAATAACCGCAATAGTTTAAAAAAGTGTAAATAAATGATATTTTTTTTACTCACTTGAATTTTCACACCACAGCCTTACTTTTCTAGTGTTTTTCTAAATAAATACCTACGACAGACTTATGTCAATCAAATGATATTGTTTGATTGATGAGCAGTTCACTTAAACATTTTACTGTGCAAGAATCATTGTGTATCATAACGGCACCTTCAGCACTCACCGCGACCGCTGCGGCCGACGAACCTCAGGTCGTTAAACTTGGCCACCTGGTTCTTCATCACCGCCGAGCTGTTCCGCAGCTCCGCGCAGCAGTTCTCGTCGTTCCCGGCGCGGACGGTCACCATCGTGCCGTCGCCCACGTCACCCAAAGCCACCACCTTAAAGGCCACTGGTAGCGTCTTGTTGGAGCGCCAGTGAGGAGGTAAAACTGTGCAGACGAAGTGAGGACTCCCTGTCCTCACCAACTCCCCTGGATGCTCCGATATGAAGTCGCCCAACGTCCGCTCCGCTAAGATGTCGGACGTCATCTTCGTGTAAGTCTCGTGCAGCAGCGTCGAGCTGGTGTCGGGCGACACGGCGCCGCTGCTGGCACCCGTCAGGTGCATCCTCACCCGCGGCCGCTGCGTGCACATCGAGCCGGCTGTGCTACATCACTGTCCACTCACCACCGCACTCCCGGCCTCACTCACCATCCTACACCATATCAATCACACTTGTCCAGATCCAAAGTGAGAGACGACGGTTGCTAGGGAAACGCACGCGTGGCCACTTGACGCAGTGACGTCACGGGCGGCCTTGCCACACTTTTTTCCTCGGTGAATGAAAAGTTCGGCGGGGGGCGCGCGAGGGGCGCGAGGCGCCGATTTTTTCCGCCGCCGAGGGGTGGCTCCCCCGCGCTCGGTGAAAAAACTTTTCACTAGTTTCACTGACGGCGTTTTTTCGGCCGGTATTTACGCGACGTCACGCACGTCGCTCTCGCTTTCGGTAGTACGGTTTTTTGATTTTATTCTAATTGCGTTCGTATCGTCGCGTGTTTGTAGTATCGTGTTTATGCGAGGGTGCGAGGGATGCGTGCGTCGAGCGGCGCGACCGAGCTGCGACTCGCGTGGGGCGCTATCTCGCGCGAGCTGCGGTGTCCGGTCGCTAATAATACGCTGTACGTCCGCGCCCGTCGACTTCGGACAAAGTTTCGCGGACGAGTCGGTGCGCTCGCGGCGAGCGAGAGGCGGCGACGGCGCGGGCGCGGCGGGCGCGGAGCGCACTTTGCGGTCAGGGTGGGTTGGGTTTAAAGCCGCTGAAGGATAAAACATACAAATAAACACGTGTTCGCGCCGGCGCGAGCGAGAGGCGCGGCAGCCAGGCTGGTGGGAGCGGGACGGCGCGGCCGCCGCGGCATTAGCACGCGCGGCGTGAGCCGGCTGCCGCGGCCGTCGACGACTGCCGGCGACGGCGCTGCCGCCCCGCCGTTGCATCCAGGAGCCCTAGCGAATGACGTTGTGCAAAGTGAATCATTATGGAAGTGCCGTTGACGAAAATCCAAAAAAAAAACCCTTTTTTCCGATTTGTTCATTCTTTTAATGACATCTTACAGTACCACTCTTTCATAAAAGAACCATTATTTGTTTTTATATTTAATATTTATTTTTGTACAAAGTTATATTACATTATTCTGTATAAAAAGTAACTTTGATCAACTTTCCACTAATCTTCGCAGGTCAAAACACAAAACGATTAAAACTTTTTATCATACCTAATTATAAATAGATTATAACATCTTATTTCGTCTAGGGATACTTATAAGTGATCATAGTAAGTATTATCCTACGGTAGTGTATCGTATAAGGCAGCCGGGATGTTAACTGGCGAGGGATCGAGGTAACGAAGCGGTTATCTCGACGACATCTCAGGGGGATCTAATCTGACGACTAACCTTGAGTTTGCAAAATCTAAAGACATGGAACAAGATACAGAGGCAGTATTTTAGTGCAAACTTAATTTTAACTCGTCTTGGTTCGGAATTAAAGCATAAAAATAATATTGACGTTTTAATTATTTTATTTGGCTACAATATTTGGCTTTTTTTTATCGTTTTACAGATTTATTTCATTTGATTTTATCTTAATTTAATAAAATTTTTAATGTGCCATCCTATAACTAGGTACTAGGTTAGGTTTGGCGGTAATGGCTACCAGCAAAGCCGTAGCGAGGCCGTTTTTAAGTTTACGTAACCGTAGGGCTACACTTTGTGCTACGACTAACGCTCACTCGTAGCACTGATATAACATGCAGTTAAAGAAGGTTATATTGCAGGTGACAAGAATTATAAGAATTACACTATGATACACTAAACAGTAGGTACATTTTTCAACGAAAATTTCAACGCCATAAATTGAAAGATGGAAAGATCATTATTTAATTTTAATTAACAGTTCCAAAACAAATTTTATATTTCAAAAAACTTACAATTATTTCGAGCTTTTTCCCGACTGCTGAAGAGGAAGGGTAATTTTTAATCTGCAGGTATGTATATACTCACATGTATGAATGATTCTTTGTTTCCTCGTAGAGGCTGAACAAGATGGCTTGATTTTGACAAACGACGAGTTGTTAGATTCATGTTAGCGTAGCGAGTGTCACATATAAAAAACCGGCCCAGTGCGAGTTAAACTCGCTTGGAGAGGGTTCCGTATTCTTACAGAATACGGAAACAGAATTCTTATAAGTTTTCCTGTAATCTAAAAGCAATGAACTATGTTTTGTATTTTTTTCAAAATCTTAGGCTCAATAATAATCTTAATCTTAATCTCAGAGGTCAGGGGGAGGAATAGTCAATTTTTGTCTTCTTTCATGAATTAAATCAAAACTATTTATTTTACTATAATACCAAAAATATATTTGAAATCCTCATAACGAGTGCTATTATTTGATATTACACAGTAAAGTTAGCATAAGTTTTTTTTAATTTTTCCCCCTATAATCACCCTAATTTAAAATATATTTATTTACTTTGCACATCTGTGTTTATCTCATAGGATTACACCATCCTACCAAATTTCACCTAATTTGGTCCAGTAGATTCGGAGCAAATTGGCTGTGACAGACGGGCGGACAGACAGACTGACGCACGAGTGATCCTATAAGGGTTCCGTTTTTTTTTTTCATTTTTTGTAGGGGACCCTAAAAATACAATGGTTATTAACATATTGTGTAGACGGCAATATCAAAACAAACTTGCTTTTAGTTAAACTTGTTACCTATAAGAATTAAAATATCAAACTTTAACACAACCTAAAACCATTTATAGCCCGACACAGGGGACCTAAAACGCCACAATATATATCTGCCTACAGTTACTCTAAGTTTCAGTGCTGTCCAAGACTGTCGCCCGGCGTGCTATTAAAGACCACCCTGTGCACAAGTTAGGGATGTTTATGGCTTGAAGGCGTGAGAGAGGACCCATGGAGCCATTAGCGTGGCTGCAGCCGTCAGTTCACAGGGCAGTAATAGGTGCGTGTGGGCAGATAGGGGATGCTCTTTATAGCTAGTTTTATTAATAAAATAGAGGCTTGCTTTTGAGAATGCAAATTTATTCAATGGAGTTGGTTGAACTTCTATTTCACTTTGTCTAAAAGCATATTAATATTGTTGTTTGTAAAATTTATATGTTTTGGGACAAGAAAATATTTTTAACTGTGACGACTTTAAAGAATTTCCAAGGGTTGAAGATACAAATTTTTTAAAGTATTTGAAACTTAGTCAACTGCATCGTGATACCTGTTAAAAACGTTTCATTTCCGCGTTTTTCTAACTTTTAATGGTAGCTTTTCTGTTCGACATTCAGAAAGTATATTTTTTTTAGAATGTCGTTTTTCATGAACTTTACAAAATCAAAATAGATTAGGTTTTACAAAATGCCGCAAAACATGACACTTCAAACCAACATCACCCCAGTGTTCGAAGGTTGACAAGGACTACAGGCTCCGCTTCTCAAAGCTATGCAGATCGCCGGCCTCGGCAAATATTGGCCGAGGCTCCCTTACAACACAAAATCAAACCTTTTATTTAAGCCGGGGCACACAAGGGGCAATGTTGCGGGGCCCGAGGTCAACAACCCTTCCAGATGACCAGAGGAAAACAGAGATTCGCTATTAGAACAATTTATTATCCTTTCAGATCATTTGAATTGTTTTGAATTGAATTTGGCCTTTGAAGAGGTTGAAGAATTTAGATGGGATATTTTTGGTTAGATTTAGCATGGTTGGAGGTTTTTTGGTTTAGGATGCTGTCTGGCTGTATAAAGGAAATTTTAGAGATAATTAATCCGTTCTTTTTTCAAACTTGTGTATGGAAAATTGACACTAAGGTACGACTTAATCGTCATAGACTGAGTCTGAGTGCAGCCCAAAGAGAGGTAAGATAGCATTAGTAGTAGCAATCTACTAGTTGCAGAATATTTACAGAAGTTTGGTCAAGGTAAAGCAATGACTGAAAAAAATCTTGGAAACTTTTGAGAGATTTCAGAAGAGTCTCAGTCTCAGAGAGATTTCAGAGTTTTTTAATGAGAATTAACCACAAGTAACTTTTACAATTTAAGAAGTTTCTCGTTGGTATAATGCTAAACCTACAGCTGATACTTCTTCTTTGTAAGGTTATCTGGAAGACATCGCTATTTGGCGAAGAAACTGTTAGGTCCAACTCACTTTGTAACGTTTCTTTAGTTTTTACTTTCCGTGTTGTATTTGTTTGTGGTGTTCAATAAAAAAAAAACGTATTGCATTGTATGGTAAATGGAAGTTATCAATCTGTTAATGAATGTTGGTTCATCACGGCTAGCGTGATTAACGTGAACAAAGTATAATATGGTGATATAAATCTCCAGTCAACTTTCATTTCGGATTAACTCTGTCAATTTAAACTCGTTTATCTTTCAAATTGATGTTAAAAAATCATTAAGTAGATTCAGGATAGGAAGAGGAGCAAAGTCAGTTTTCGTAATGATGATTTGATATTGATAAATAAATAACTAGATCGTATGTACTTATCTGAAAACTAATTACGAGCATGTAGTGCCATTCTTTGGGTGTTATTTGATGCTAGGTCTGTCTTTGTTTAATAGGTGTGCATAAACATTTTAGTTACATACACTTACGAGCAAAACAATTGCATCACTTTGCATTTTTTGATGTCCACCGATTATCTTTGTA
Source organism: Acleris literana (assembly GCA_946894065.1). Classification (NCBI taxonomy): domain Eukaryota; kingdom Metazoa; phylum Arthropoda; class Insecta; order Lepidoptera; family Tortricidae; genus Acleris; species Acleris literana. The sequence goes on along the minus strand of OX335684.1, from coordinate 12,178,637 downwards.
AACCGACTTACTGAAATATTTAAATGAATTCATGTTTCTTGTAACCTAAGCTTTACAAGAAGTAAACAAATATGGGAATTATCGGAACATTATTTTATTTAAATATATTTCAGAAAGAAAAGCCGGTTTACAAAGATAATGGGTGGACATGAAATAATGAAAAGTGATGCAATTGTTTTGCTCGTAAGACTATTACTCAAAAACCATTAGTCTAGTTACTACGTGTTAGTTTTCCTATTCATTTCAATCTTTCATAGTTTTTTGCGAAAAAACTTTGTTACATTCTAACTATAACCAAGGGTCCCTATTTTGACATAGAACCCCTCGAAAAGAATATCTGTATACGTGTATTCACAAATGAAGAGTTACCCTGACATAGAAAAACGATTTAAAAGGGGTAGCAAACTTTTATTTATTTAATTTATTATTGCACAAAACTACAAATTTTAATACAAAAGAACCCCAATGCCTAATACCTATTGGCATTCTCTACTAATTTAAATTTTAACCCACAAAAATGTTTAATTCCCGAGGGAATAAGAAGAATACGGGTTGTACGCTGATGACGTCACAGTTATAAGCTAGTATATCATAAATGTTTTATCTTAAATGCCTTTATCTACCAGTACCTAAAACCGCTTCCCTAAACCAATTAATCAGTCTAGAACTAAGCTGAAGCGGGAGCGGGGGTGGGAGCGTTAGCGGTAGCGACAGCGACGGTAATTAGATTTAAGAACAACTGGGCGGCGTCAGCGGGAGAATGGCCGGCATTAATTTGAGCTCTCTAACGAGGGCGACGGACGCCCGACTGGGGCCTTGCGACAGGGAAAACTGTAGAGACGCTACTAGTAAAGGGTTGTTAGTCTTAATTTGGTCTTATAAAACAAATAGTATGCTTTTGTCAAATATTTTACTTCTGATACAAGCAAGTTATAATTGGCTTATCGAGACCAATGTACAATGTAACGAGTGCAAATGTGATGGATGATACAGAGGAGATCCTGTTGCCATCCTCTGACCTGGACGTCCGATTGCTGTGAGATACCATAATATTACATTATCATCAGTTTTCATAATTATGTATTTCAGTTTTCAGCCTTTTCCAATTAACGGAAACTGATTAAACATTAACGAGTTTTAAATTAAACAAACCTACTAATGATAAATATGCAAATGAATGAACAATCCATGTGAAGTTAAAAACATCATGTCCATTATCATTTAAGAGGATTGTGAAGCGAGACGGTTGAATCGCGTAGCGGTCAGAAAAAATCTATGACAATAACTTGCTCCAGGCGTTTACGTTTCTCACCCCCTATTAAAACAATTCCGATTTTTATGATTTTTGAATATGTTGTAGTTACTATGAAAAACTCCAAACCTAGTTTTTCATAATATCTACAACATATTCAAAAACCGTTTAAAATCAGACTAAGGATTAAGGGGAAAGAAACATTATTGCATTTTGTATGGAAAATTTCAGCTTCACCAAGTCGCTGGCAGAAATTTGAACAGTTTTTAGGGTTCCGTACCAAAATAGTAAAAAAGGAACCCTATGGTGAGTCTATCGTACTTTTTGAATTACAGGCAAAAATATACTTACAAAAAAAACGTCACCCCGTTATAACCAAAGTTTATGCACTAAAAAAATCAGAAAAAAACTTTTTATAAAGATAATTATTTATATTTTACGCGAAAAATAAAATGAAGTTGTAATATTGTACAGTTATGGAAAACTTTAAAAAACTGGATTAAAATTTAGACTACTTAAAATGAACCTTATCGTGTGGAAAATAAAGTTCATAACAAATTCAGTATTCTCTTTTGCGTTATCTAACCATATTATTGTCTTAAATACGGAACCCTCGGTGCGCAAATCCGACTCGCGCTTGACAGGTTTTTTTATTCAACGCTATTTTTCTTCGCACCGGCTTTAGTTTTATTTATGTTTCGCATACTGATTGACTGGTCGGGAATGCCATTGGGCATTAAGTCCGCCATTCTATTTCATTTTTATTCTGTTTTGTGCAAATAAGTTTAAATATTCAAATATAAAACTAAGATTAAATAAAACGTTTATCATCTCATCAATAAAAACCTAGAAACCTTTACTTTAAAATCAATTTTATTCTAACTTAATAGCAGCTCCACGCCTGGCCAAGTTCCCCGTAGCCAAGCTGTGTCCGGCGTAGCGGAGGACTACGCGTCCACTCCGCTATGTTTATTGCAATCTGGCGGTAAATACCGCCTGCTTACCCCGCTTACCCGCCTTACCCCACTTACCCCTTACCCAGTAACTGTCCTTTTGTTATTGCACATTTAAATCCTTGCATATTACCCCCTGATTAGGTATTCCTAAGCTGAACATAATGTTAGAATTAGCCGTTTGGAATGCCTTTTGGTTAAGTAACGGTTAATTTAATGCTTATCTTAAGTGTATAAGTTTATATGGGCACCTAAGTAGGAAGATAAATACCTCTATAAATTCTAAGGACGCATCTATTATTGTCAAACTTCTTCGTGAGCTAAAGTTGAACTTAATACTTCAAAGGAAATTCAATCGTAAGATAACAGTATCTGTCAGAAAAAAAGTATTGTGATAACTGTTTCAGTTTTTTTTTTCTACGGATTGAAAAATACTTAAGTCCATATTTTTTACACGTGTAATAAAAAATACCGCTTAAATTCGGATAACTATTCATGCACCTAAAGAACCTTTCCAGTAGAAGTATTTTAAAATTCGAATTGCAATTACACAAACACTGGCTGGCGATAAAAAGGCCGAATTGCCGATAAATCCCCCGGTTGCTTTCACGGTCTGTACCGTCCTCCCGACTTCAGTTCAAAACGGACTCGACGTCAAACAGAAAATCGTTCTCGGCGCTGAACGATTTAACTCTTTTATAATGGTCTCTTCGTAGTCCAATTAAAATATTCAACCGTTCTGCGGGCATAAAGTGAAACGAATCGTTTCAAAGTCCGCAGAACTTTTAAAAGTTCCGCAAACACGTGAGGGCGGCTAAAATAGAAGTTGTTGTCGAGTTTAGAATTGTTCCAACGAAAAAAGAAACTTTAATTTCGACATTTTAAAACAAAAGTCGGCTTCACGAGGGGATAATGGCAGGGGCGTGTATGTCCTTCTTAAGTGCTGCATTATAAAGCTGGCTTTTGTTTTAGCCTTTTTGTTGTAGAAATGCCGAGTATTCTAAATTTAAATAACGTTCGGGAATAATTTTTAGGTTCTATAATCAAAGGCGTAGGCCGGCAATGTCCGGTTATCTATATGACTGTTACAGGATTTTAATACCAAAAGCAGTAAATCATCGTTCCTTCCTAGACAACAATCTTATCACGAACAAAAAATAACTTTCTTTTAATGGCTTACAATATGGCGTCTAAATACTTTTTTTGTACCAATTACACCAAGAATCATTGTAGGTATCCTTGAACATTTGATTATGCAGCTCACACCAAGAACTTCATGGGTCGCTTCAAATGATTCTAGAAGTTTTAAATATTTTCAATAGATATTCATCACGTCATTCTCACGCTGTTTGTGAGCCAGGTCTACAAAGTTTGTATTATGGGGTAGGTAAGATTACTATACCCCAGCAAGTGCATATTTTCGTCCATTTCCCCAGTCTACTTAAATAATAAGCTTCCCGTTGTAAAATTCAGGAGCGGCTAGACGCATACCTGCCCCGGCATCCTTTAGCAAGATGCCATGCGCGCTCCTTGCGGAATGTAGCGGCAAAAACTGGGCTCAAACGACCCCTGGACAGGGGTCGCCAAACAGTGTTAATTAGTCGCCAGTACACCGTAGACGGTACGGTTGAGTACAGAAGCTGTACATAGTACCTTGTCGCAGCTATTGGTATACCAAATTCAAATGACTCTTTCTTTTAAAACGTTACCGATACAAGGTACTAAAATGTACAGATACTTTTAAGTTTTCTGCATTCGTGACTCTGTCTGCAATCGTTACGGTATCTTAGGTTTAGTTCGTCTTGGTATTTATTAATTCCTAATACATTGTATCTAGTTAAACAGAAAAAAAACATTGTTAGCTATGTTTTTTTTTTACGCCGTTTATTTTAGGTTTATTTCTAACCCCCGATAAAAAACGGGGGTAAAAAAGGGGGTCTTATAATTTGTGTATCTCTGAATGTGTGTGTGTCTCTCTGTAGCATCGTAGCTCCCAAACCAATGGACTGATTTGGACTCAGAAGAAAGCTAGTTCTCTGCTAGATTTCATGAAAATTGGTCGGGCCGTTTTAGAGATATCAGCTCGCTTTTATATCGGGGGTTTTTATCTACCTACATATGGTCCATTTCAATAGACTTGTCTTATTTAGTAAACACTTTTATAACCTCATAATGCATCATTTTTGGATAAAATGCCCGTTTTCAGCTTAATAAAGCAACTAGAGACCACATTTTGCACACCATTTTCCTGGTTTTACATCATGATCATTACGACAAAATTGATATTTTAGGCGAAAAGGGAGCACTTTGAGGCTATAAAAGTGTTTACTAAATAAGACATGTCTATTGGAATGACCATACAATAGTTATTTGATGTAATATCTTATATGACGAGACTTTAGAACACTGAAATCCATTAACAGTTCTTAACTGATCGTCATAATATTAGTCTTCTCAATATTAACGAACATAAAAAACATGAACATGATACACTAAATATTATTCCTTAGTAATGCTTACATAGGTACCTTTTGTTTCTATTGCTCGGTAAAAAAACCTCATAATTAAGCAATAAAAGATCGCACAAACTTTGAGCACCATAGAAATACGACATAAACGTATGTAGAATACGCGCGGCCTAATGAAAATGAGCCCTTTCTTTCACGGAACCCACCGGTCAAGCGGACCCCTCATCTAAGGAACCCTAATGGAACCCCGTATGCTTTAAATGGGAATCGCACTTGCAATTTATGTGAAAGGGTTTGGAAATTGTTCCCCGCTCATGGTTTATATGTGCTCGTGCTAATTTTGTGTAATTCGGACAGGTGCCGGTGTCTACAGACGGATTTTATTGCGTTTTTTTGCATGATCTTTTTTATTACGCAGGGACCTTTGTAATGGGGTCTTAAAATCCAATCAGATAAAAAGATTAATAAGATCGGATCGAGTTGGAAAATGTTTGCGAGAATATATTTCTTGTAACAGCAGTTTTTTTACAAGCTTTTATTTAACTTGCAATGTATGTATGTATGTATGTACGGGTCAAATCTTGTAAGTTAAATTTGACCCACTTTCCGGTTTTCAATGAAGCTGAAAATTTACATACACCTTTAGTTCTGATGACAATGCAATAATATAGTACCATTGAGCTGGTGTGATGATGGAGACGTAAGGTGGCCATAGGAACTCCTAAATTACACATGATAAACCAGTCGTGTTAGGGCTCGTTAGAATTATCTTGACGAGTAGATGAAGACTGTGCAAAAAAAGTACAGTCGGCGATAAAATCTAATCACAAAAATTAAATTTTTGACAGAAACTTATCTTATTAATAAAATACCTACTTACCGCCGTACTAAGAGACATTGTAGAGACAACTTGTTCTTTTTTCAAACTTGTGTATGAGAAATCGTTACTATCTGTGAGTGTATTTGGCTGGGATGTCTTTTGTATGGCAAGGAGAAGGCATACGAGGCAAACACAGGCCACCTGATGGTTAGTTGGATCTGAGACGCATAGACATTTGAATTCTATACACTACTATAGCTATCCAATGTTTGTTAATTCTCCAGCTCCAGACTGACAGACCAAGAGGGAGGTGCAGCTCTAACTGTTACAGTGATAAAATTATATAAGGTCGGCGTCAATAGAACTTGCGAACAATGTAAACAACACCAAACGGACCAATTCACCATGATTACTCGATAATCACGTACTTTTTAAGATCAAGTGAGGTCTTTGCGATGATTTATACACTAGATCATTATTTTCATATTATGTTTAAGATGAAATAAGTATTCATTATACTTTATTTTTAATAAAAACACGCTTGGTGAATATTTGAGGTTATGTGTCAAACAGTACTAATTTGTTTACATTGTTCGCAAGTTCTATTGACGCCGACCTTAGCTACATCTCTGTTCTAATAATACGATGCACTGACCGGCCAAAATCAGCCGACGGACTGCTAGTGGAGTTGGTGGTTAATGTTTATTCAACGATAACTTGAGTATTGTTATTCCGATCTCCGTGGTTTTTTAAGAGGAACATTGGTCAAGAATATACGGAGTTAGGGAGGCAAATATTGAGGCTTCGGCTGAACAGATACCTCACTTCTGTGCTGTTTAAATTAACAATGCTCGACCAATTTACTATTCAATGGCTATACAATTGTACATCCGGACATTAACATCGCACAAACTTACCTACTAGAGATAGAAACACACCTTTTTGTAGTCACGGAGTTAAAACTCGTTTAACTTTAAATATAAATGAGTAACACTTACGACGTATTTGAATAATACGTTTAATTAACAGTTTCCAAAAATCAAAGGCATGCCTTTAAAATATGTATACAAGCATACTTTAATCAAAACCCAACCGTATCGCAAACTAATTAGCTTCAAGTTATTCTTATTACAAATTCCAATTAGATATTTGGGCTCTCGAGAATTCTTGTCGGTAACGATGATTGTTATCGTCGGGCAGCCTTTGATTGATTCTGTTGGGGAATTATTCCCAACCCTTTATGGACCCTTTTGACCCGAATAGCCGTGTATATTTGAGATTTGTTTCGTTTGCTTTACTGCTGCCTATTTGCTGAAGTCTTTGGGTTTGAGCCGTGGGGAATTGGTAAGTGTTGGTACGATTACGAATTGGGCTACACCATATTTTTGCAATTATTCATTCAAAAACTATTCGAGGAATAAGAGGCATTTAACTGTCAGATTTTTGAAACATTCTATTTCATACGAGTCAGATTGAATTTACTTTTGATATGTTCTCACTTAATTGATCTAAATATTCACTAAAGAAGAAAATTAAATAGCCGTCGAGAAGCATCGTTGAGCTAAAATAACGGGTCAGAGGCCAGACCAGACGCATTTCGAGAACGTTATAGAATAGAATAGAGACGTAAGTTGCCGGGTCATATCTAGCTTTTGAATGTAATTTCAGTCGCAAAAATGTGAATGTGATTGAAATCACTAAGTTTTCTGGTACCAAAACAATGTTGATTCAATTCTTTCTACATGATCTTATCAATATATTTACTACTATTTAGTGAAATAAAAACACATCCGTTAACAAAAATAAAAAGACAAAAGTTTAACTTTTCCAATTAGAATATTGTATTTTCTTACCGGAGTAGTTTAATATTTTTCTCACATATTATTCTAACAAGTATTTGCAGTCCAAAGGCCTATAAAACCTTTTTATTACAAGTTTAAATGCTATAATTCCTTTATAACGAGTAATAACGATCTCGGCCCACCGTGAAGGCAAAACGTATCTTTTTGATGTGACCACTTCCTACAACTCAAATTAGATAGGTTTGCTGTGAACGTACGGACTACGATGCTTCGGATAATAGTCGAGAGCTTACGTACCTTCAATTAAAAATGGACAATTATCTGGGGACATCTCACACAAATTGACTAGTTCCAAACTAAACGTACTGCATCTGTATGCCTTATTCTTCTCATATTGCAATAGTGTCCATATAATAATATGATGGTTTTATACAGCCGGCGTGTCAAACTTGAAGCCATAAAGCATGTACTGCCATGTACAGCCATATTATAAGCATTTTCAATTTAATGAGGTTTCTAATAGAGTATAGAATGCTTGACTGCTACATTGCAGTTAGCCGCTTTCTTTGGTATCACAGCAGTGTACGCGTAGATAATCTTCTCGTACGAAACACACACAAGTGTATAAATAATGTCGTACCTCCTGGGCCCGTATTATGGTCGCGTTTATTGCGGTGGATAAAGCATCTGTCACTGTCGCACTTAAACACCGATAAAAAAGTGACAGAATATCTTATCCACGTTTATCCACCCCGATAAACACGACCATAATCGGCCCGCTGAGCAGACTAAATTGGGTTTGGTTTAAATAGCATCACTGGTGCGTGGATTAGGTTTCTATGTGTTATTCTAAGATTGTGTCCTAATTTACTGAATTGAGCTTGACTTCGAACAATTTAGTACCCACCTAAAAGGTGCGCCCACGATACTTCATTCACTTATTTTGTAATAGTTACAAAAACTTTTTTGTGCTAGCATTTGTCGGTTTTGTTCGTGTAGAACTTGTTTAACGTTAGAAATTATTACAATCATTTTTAATTTTGGATGTAGCCCAACTAGACCAGTCCAGACCAGTGTTTGGAACAGTGTTCTAAATGATCAAAATATTTAATTTAATTATTAATAATAAAATCAGTAACACAATTAAAAGGAAATAAACGCTTCAAACCACTTTTATAGCAATACTTCAATAGATAAAACTTAACTATTAACCCATTAAATTAGACCGACGCTAGGACCCTGTTATTTATTTTCAAATTCAAATTCAAATAATTTATTTGTAAAACATAGGTGTAGACATAGATCTAACATCGGCTTTATTAGGATCACTATGTTTTGCCGTTAGGCGTACAAATAGCGACAATTATCATGCAACATGCATTTCATACCCTGAAAAATATGCAACGCTAAAGCACGGCTACTATGAACCACCACCAACGCTATAACTTCAGTCTCGTTAACCATTTTACGCAGTTGAATGATTCGCTTTACGCCCGAGTTTACATTGCAACAAGATCTTGTGTATTCTAACTGGTTTTGACACAGTGTTAATTGATGTAAAAATATATAATAAACTAACCATAGACATAAAAGTTGGCTTACAATATTCATGATGTTATGGTTCCCAGAACTCTGGAGCATTTGTTGATATTCTCAACTATAATTTTGAGCAGATTAAAACTAAGGTGACGGAACCAGTAGTGGACATGGGACAATGATGGACACTTGATCCTTATTTCAAAGAAGATAAGGGTTATTCATTTGTTTTACAACGATCAATTTACGACCGTATGGCAGCCATTACACAGCCAATCTAGATCGTGATCAGGTGATCTCGATCCAAATTGACTGTGTAACGTGTTAGATTGACGGATCACGACATCGGATTACATATTATCTAGATTTTTTTAAATCTCCTGCGATCCGCGACCTTGGTCGGATCACGATCTGGATTGACTGCCTATGAAATTTGAGTTAAGAGTTAAAGTGTCCTACTCTGGTGCCATCACCCTACCGACTCATTGCGATCGCTTTTGTCAGAGCTGGTAACTCTTAAATTGCCCAAAAAAACCTAGCTTTGATCCATCGTTAGCTAGCTTTTACTTTAAAAAAGGCACTGTGGCTACGAAGCAACAGGCAGACAGACTGATAAACATACGTTAAACCTGTAAATTGACAATGCGGTTACTCTATAGTGACCCAACCTACGAAGCTAGTGGTGCCGAGTTTGATTCCTGGTAAAGGCAAAAATTTGTGCGATGAGAACGAGTATTTGTTGAGCTTTGGGTGTATGTACTTATGTTAAATCATTTTTGTAAACTGAACAAAATCACAACACAGGCGTGAAAAAAACCAGCAAGTACAAAAGCGAAGCCAAGGATGTTTTCTATGTATTAACTACTTATGTGCATCGCCTGTTCAGTAAGGCAAAACTTACTTTGGAACTATTTAAATTGGCGTGGGATAGGGTATTTGCCTAATTTTTTATTAGTATTTAAATTGAAGCTTTTTTACCTTCCGAATAGCCTAGTATAAGTCGTTTTTTAATATCTTTAAAAATACGAAAGATATAAATGATTAAAACTTGCTTTTAGACAGAGAGGAAAATACAGTAATATGACATATTACTCAACCGCCATATGAACTACACGCAAAACATCGTTTCGTGAGAAAGAGATAGACAAAAAACTTTAAAAGGCTATAACATTTTAATTTTATTACCAATTTCAAATTTGATTTTGAATTATTTTATCATACTACGTATATTGATATATTATCCAAATTAATATATGAAATTTAATATCAGGCAAATACCCTATTGTTCACTGATATAAAAAAATCTCTTTTTGTCGAGGTTTAAAATCTAAGAAAGTGATATAGAATTTAACGACAAATCCATTAAAATCCAGTAAACATCATTAATACTACAAGTATTTTAATTGTCCGTATCATTCATCTTACTGCCGATCTGTCGTAACAAGTGATTTACATAGCACACTGTATTCAAGAGGCTAAACAAAACAAGTTACCATATCGCAGACAGTGGGGCCAATTGAGCAACCAGTAATACCCTTTCCAAACACAACGGCATAACACGCACGCAAACAGGGTTGGAAAACAACCATTGTTGGGGTTACCGAAAGTAGACATCTGTTTGTTTGGTGATAGGGTTATGGGGTATTAAGTTTAGTTAGTTAAGTTTTGTGAATTTACATAAGATGCTGTCAGGATACTTGTAGAAGGGTTGGAGCCTCGAGGGCTTTCCTTGATCCGGGAGGCTTATCCTGATAATTATTTCAATTGTTTATGCCTGTCGACGGTGCATTTAGATAGGGAATTATAGTTTGTAGGACGTCTTCATTACGGGGGCCTGTCAGAGTGATGTATGTTGGGGCAGATCTGAGGTATGGAATAACTGTATACGACCGGAATTGAGATGGATCCGCGTTGTTGTAGATATTAGATAACTGTATTATTGGGTTGATAGTTTGTAAAGTAATTTCGTTGCTCACTAAAATTTAAAGTAACTTTGGAAAAGAAAACTGACGTCTCCACCATGTGGGATAATAGCATGGTAAATAGAGAGATTTGGATATGGTTTAACAGTATGAAAACGAAACTTAAGCTTGTTTAAAAATATCATCGTACTTTGATTTTGAGCAATAAAAGTTTATTACAAGAGGTACGTACGTGTATAATTGTTTTTTTGTGCAATAAAGAGTTTACATAGATGCTAATTAATCAGCCTTAGTACTGTAATTACCATTTCATCAATAATACTTTCATTTTTACACTTTAACATCAAATACATTTTTTGCTTTGATGTATTTTGGAAACATAATGACTATATAAGTATAATATCCTAATTATAAATTTAATTACTTGCTAAATGTATTATAATTAACAATGAAGGTTGATTCGATCAAGGCCTACTGTTTGCCAAAAAGTTCCTTTACAGCCATAATCATACATAATGAAGAAAATTCTCTTCAAAATTAATCTGCGATGCCTCGCACTCACATATTCTGCTAATGAAGTGAGCTCGACATGGCTAGGGTTGCCACTTGTTTCCTTGTTTTTTTTTTACAAACTAATTTTAAAGTATGCTTTTTATCGACTTAATGACTTGCACCTAATATTTTATTTAAAAAGCTTGTAAATTGAAATTTGCCTTTGCTGTAGTTACTTTGATTATTGCTTGTTAATTATAAAGGTATCAAAGCCCCTAACCTTAAAGAGTGTAAATAAAATTATAAAGGTGATCATAAAACTTGACGAATTACAAAAAACTCCAGATGCTAAACCACTTAATTATGTAGCTGTTTTACATACGATCACTTTGAATATTTTTGATAAAATAAAATATTTAACCACGGCATTTTGTTTTCAAACATGATGCATTTAATCAAGAAGAGAAGTGAAACTGACACAAGTTTTCACCATGATTTAGTCACAAGTTCTTGCAAGCTGAAATTTGCTTTTGCTTTTTTTTAATAAGTAAACCTAGGAATTAAACCAGGAGACAACCGCTATTTACATACAATATCTGACTATACTATTTATTTAAAATGACGATGACGATACACGAGCTAATTGAATAATCGAAACCCGCAGACACGTATTGCCAATTATTAAATAAAAACATTAAACATTAAACATTAAACATTATCGATTAGTCTAAAACTATTTGGCCTATTTTTGTTTCGCCACATATTTTTTTGTATACCAACGTATGTATGTATGTATGAATGTAAACACTTTATTTTACAAAACAAAAACAATACAATGAAGATTTAAAAAAAATGTATAAAGGAGAACTTATCCATTTAAGGGATCTCTTCCAGCTAACCCTTGAGAGAACGTTTCGTCGAATGATCTAAATATCGAAAATTGTTTGATCGAAATTGTTTTGTATAATATTGTTTAGTCGAAAAATGGTTTAGTATAACATTTGTATGGAATATCGTTATTTTGTCGAATGTTTTTTTGGTATAACGTTGTTATTCCGAATATTTTTACCACTAGTTCTATTTTTCAAATTTTCCATTACCAGTCATGTTCTATTCTTTTATAGAGAAGAAAGGCACAAAAGTTTCATACTGAAGAGCTATAAGTAAATTTTTATTCTGATATTTTTATTTACTGTAAATACTTTGTATTAATTTTAATAAATATTTACATCTTTCATTCAGATTAAGGACAAGTGTCAACCCTAATGCCGCTTCATTAGACGCAGTATGTCGATTCTTCAAACGTTAAATACGAGTTCCTTCCCTAATAATATCTCATTATTGTTATGATTTATTAAAATGAAGACTTCTTCGCATGCCCTTTAAACAATATAATGCTCCCTATTCAATTTAAGATGATTAAGGGCTTGTTAGTACGTAAACATAAGTAAACATTGTTTAATTTTCTCGTTGTACATTTTTTACTTAACAAGAAAAAGTTAGTAAGGCCCTCGTGCAGTGGAAATCTTTTTGCTCTTCTGGCTCGATATTGTTTGTGTAATTCAATATCATTTTGATTTTAAGAACCCAACTCTATGGTCTCTCTTGTTTTATATCATCATGTGGTTCTTTTTTTGCCAATAACATTAATTTATTTAAGTTCTATGTAAATCTATTATCTATGTTCTATGTACTGTAAATCTTGTAATTGTAAGAATTTGACCGAGAAAAATATGCGGAGGTGACTGCCAACCTTCACTAGTTTGAGAGGCAATATGAGAAGCAGAAGAATTTGACAACAGAAAACGGCAATTAAATTTACAAAATTGAATGTACGTCTAGTTGACATTGAGCTGCAAGTACCAGGCTGTAAGCAAGACGAGGATGTCGATCGCCCCCGACCGAGGCTCCTCTTCAAGACGGTTTTAATTAACTTAATAAATACACACTCCATTTCATTACGCGCATACGTCAAATGTTATGAGCCTCTGCACACAATGGGGTAGAAGGTATTTACAAATAGCACTGGGAATATGGGTGCTCTGCTTGCTAGGGTTAAATAATAATAACTCTACTGAGATTGATTACTTTTTCAATACTAAGTCATAAGCATCAATGTTCTAAGTTCTTATGTTTGAATTGATTATTAAAATGTTAATGAATGTTTCTTGATTATCAAAATACATAGACATAGTCAACATTGCCTAAATAATACCGTTTGAGATATCTATGTTTGGTCACTAAGTTTCATCTATTTTCTTGAAAAGAAATACTTTCTGAGCCTAGTTCTTGTCGTTGTGATATTAAGTCTAAACAATAATAATTCTATTGAGGTAGATTTACTTTGTCATTACTACAGTTATTAGCATCAATGGTCTAAGTTTCTGCGTTTGAATTATTTTAGTACCAACATTTATGTATGTTAACTCTTTATTGCACAAAAATATAAATATTACAATATTGTTAGTAAACTTATGTACAAAGGCGATCCCTAAATGGGATCTCTTCCAGCTAACCCTGAAGTAGAACATGTTCCTTCATTACAAAAAATTACAAAGCCTCATTCGACTTTGGGTAAATAATAGTTTCTGATGTGTATGTTTTGTATTTTGGTTTTGTCTACTTTTTCACAAACCAAGACTAAGATAAAACCTCACTAAACCGGATTCTCCTCCTCTCGTTTTGTAACTCTGTTTAAAACTAATGATATAGAAAATAAAAAACCTACTGCAGTTAAAGTGCTTTGACTACTCCTAATACCTATATTGGGAGTATACTTAGTAATGGACGAACGATTGAACCTGATATTTATTGCATATTGACACTAGAGAAACATGCATGGCGAGAACATTTTGACATTACCGACTTTACAAGAAGAACTTGGTTCCAAATTGAACTAAGATCTTAAAGAGGTTTGATAAACCCTGTCAGTGACATTTCAATATTTGGTTCGGTATTTAAAAATCGTGCTATGATTTACTTAGGTATTTCCGAAAAAATAGCCACATCATCCGCGTGGTGGTCTTCCACTCGCTAATAACAAATCAAATTCCATAACACTCGTCACCTCATACCATTAAAACTAGATCACAAAAAGTCTATGGTTACGCCAGACAGCTTGGCACCAATTTTTTGCCCCAACCGGGATATGAACCGACGACACGTGATCCATAAATTTCCTTGTCGGAAATGGTCGCGCTGCCCACGGGCTGAAGGGCCGGCGGAAGACCTTGTTGACTTTGGGTAATGCCACTGTTATAAAACATAAATGTAGGCAAAAACTTGCAAAAACTTCAAGAGTTTTTGTTTCCGCTGCGCGCTCTACTAATTAACAAAAAATATTGTTTCGTTGCTATTCAGGATTGTTAAGGACAACAAAGCCAAAACCACTAACAAACACTTGCTACTTGACGTGGTTTAGTGGTGGCAGGCCTTGTGCAGGGTCCGCCGAGATTGCTACCACCATCTTACCCTTTAACCTGATGCCAAGCAGCATTGCTTGTATTGTTGTGTTTTGTAGAGGTAACGAAACTAGTGAAATAGCTAGTATCTATAGAGCCATTCCACCATCTTACTTCTTAGGGTTGTCAGCGCATTAGCAGTCATCAGATTATAAATGTTTAAAGACCTCAGGAGCTCAGGGCCTACAAGGCTGCCTGTGCTAGTTTGCCTTCCTTTATGCTATAAAAAAGTTACATCACCAATCATTTGTACACAAAGCTTTATTTTGTTCCAAAAAGCGGAAAAAGAAATACTTAAATAGATACAATGTTCAAATGCTTTGAAGATTCCTTTGGTGTTGGTGGTGTTCATAAGCACCTCTGATACTGAACCCTACTTATAAGTATGTATGAGTGTATGTAGGTAAACTCTTTATTGTATAACAATAGGCATTTTAAAATAAGGACAAAGCTAAACCTTGAAATAAAAATTTCACTGGTCAACAAAATGCCGATAGAGACGTTGACTTGGATAGTTTTTACAAACATAATTATGTAATGTCCACTACGGTCTAACTTATTGTAACTACAACCCAATAAAGCCTGTAACAACAATTCCACCTAACCAACCGCTTTTTCCGCCGACCGCAAACCCATATCGCAAACACAGGCCGTTACACAAAACGATTGCAGCTAACGGCTCTTCAAACCCGGTAACATCATTGTAACGTGACGTTACACGTGTAACATGTAATTCCGCGTTTGCCTGCCATTACTTTTGAACGGAAACGGTCCTCCCTGGTGAATAATTGAGAGACAGATGGACCCGGGAAATATGAGATGCGTCTGACAGAGGTTTGGATACAGTTGTAACTCAGGGAGGCTGTAGGGGAAGCTTTAATCTTCTGAGCATTTAGGTTGAAATTACAATAATCCAGCTACGAATGTAAAATAAAAGGACTGTACTGACTAATAATGACGTTTTTGACCGGGTGTAAGTGAGCTTGGTGACAAATAAGGGTGAAAAGGGTGTAGTTTGAATATTAGCGTGATTGTGTTGTTTTAAGGTAGATTAATATTACGTAACTTAAGCATTTTTCTGGATTGAAAATATGAGAAACTTTGGATGCGTTTATAAGAATAATTATCTTCAAAGGAATCCAGCTAAATATACTTAGTACCTCAATAGCTTGTATAATTAATACGGAGGTTTCAAGGGTAGCCTACCAGCAGTGACCACGACGTCAACTTTGACAGATCAGGAGTACGCTACCTATTCCGTCACTTCGATGTTAGTTTTAAGATTTATGTTGTTGGGTATGTTAAAACTCAAAACAAATTCAAACTCACGACATTTATTTGTCAAAAACACATTGCAACATCACAAATTCAAATTCAAATTCAAATTCATTAATTCTGTAAGTAGTTTTACATGTCTGAGTCTACCAGCGCTTCCAAGGGACTCTGTTGAGAAGAAACGCCGCAAGAAACTCAACAGGAAGTCTTTTTTTTTATATGAGTAACTTATTACTATGATAAACTTAAGCTAACTAATTTAAATGGGACAGGGATGTACAGGTCCCAGGAGCAATTATGAGACTCAAAGTATATTCAATTTAAATTGGAAATGTAAAGTCTCCAAATTTCAAACAAAGCAAACAATTTGTAAGGTACCTATTATAGTTTGTAAGGTACTTATTTGTAATCACATTGGTGCGCGAAATAAAAGTTTTCTATTCTATTACATTCTATTACAACTTCAAAGTCTCAGGGAGAAATTGAGGTCTTTAGGAATTTGTTTTCCTACTAGGTACCGTTTGATTATTTTATCTTTTGTTATTTGAAACTTCTCTTTAAGAACATTTAATGGCAACCACTTTTATGTTGTCTAATATATGTAATGCTTAAGAACATTATATGATTACCTAATTTAATTACTCCCAACGAATTATACTATCACGTAGGTCCATTTAATCCCGTAAGCAATAAAAACACGGTTAATTCGGAGCACGGCCGGGAAGCGAACCCGACACCGGCCCACCAACGACCCTTCCTCGGTTTTTGTAGCCGCGCCCGCGCCGATCATTACTTCCGCTCGGACATGTGAGTCAATACGCGCTAATATACGAGTTATTATGAGAGATTCATATGAGTAATCTCTCATGTCTCATGTATCACGTCATGTCTTTGACGACACGTTACCCTAGTTGGTAGTGAACATGCCTTCGAAGCTAGCGGTCCCGGGTTCAAATCCCAGTAAGGGCAGATATTTGTGTGATGAGCGCGAGTATTTGTTCCTGAGTCTTGGATGTTTTCTATGTATTTAAGTATGTATTTCTCTATATATGTATATAAGTATGTTTATCATTGTCTAATACTCACAGTACAAGCCTAGAGCTTAGTTTGGGACTCGGTCAATTTGTGTGCCATTGTCCCCTGATATTTATTTATTTATTATTATTTTATTTATGTTGTCGAGTCGTGTCTGTCTTGCCGTTGTTCGTAATAAACGGATTCTTTAACATCCACTAGCAAACGTAGGCAGCCGAGTTTGATTTCAAAGTTGCTACATATTTTTTGATCAGATGAATTTAATCGTCAATCAACTTCTAAATTTGGATTGTGATCATTAATTTTGATCATGGATCTTCATTGTGGATATTAAACCTACATAAAAGTTTTCGTTAAGTTCAACCAAAAATAATAGTATGTGTCACGAAATATCATTCATGAGTTTTGACTCAACCTACTTAAAAGACGAATTTAAATCAAATTTTTCAAGGATTTATTTTACATTACACGTGGTTTAATTCTTTGTTTGGTGGTCAGTACGTTTATTTGTAATTTTGTAAATTTTGAATTTTAATGGAACTTAACCGATAATGATCAGTTACGCTAACGCCTTTGTTTCAACGCCATGGAGTCGATTATAGTCGGATCGATATAGTGCTGTTGTCCTCTGTGTGTCCGGATAGCGGCACCTCCGCTTACCCTTACCCCATATCACACGACTCTTCACTACCCAGCGGAAGATCTGGACGGGTGGCTTAGCAGTTCACCGTGTGGTTCGCCAACATGTTCGCTGGGCGATGGCTCGTCGACTGCGGTAGTGCCCGCAGATTTTACCCGCAGCGACAGTGGCGGCAAACGCAGTTCTACAGATGTATCTACGTTTAGCGGCGAGTCGGCGACAACGGAATTGTACAGGATAGTCCCATATATCGCTAACTTTTAGTTACCCAATCCTAAAGTAGGAGTCCGCGAACTCGACCCCAACCGATGTAGATTACCTTTGGATAATATTTCGGCCATAATTTTAAATACGTAACAGTACCTTTTTTACCGTCTAACACCTAAAAATTATACCTGTATTTCGTTTCACTCCGAACTCATCAGTTTTTATCATGAAGCGCTTCTTGAACTTTTTCTGATGGGATTTATCGTAGTTCAGTTTTACCTTAATAAAAATTTATACAAGTTTTGGCCTAACCGTGTCCTGAGGTGGACGTCTACTTTTATAAGGCGCTGTACTTTAATTTAAATAGCTTTAATTGTGTGACAATCCGCAAACCTTGTTATATTATTCGTTTCGGTTACCAAAAGTAAAGATCTGTGTCAGCCTGCTAATCTAGTTTTATAATAGCATTGTAATTTATTTTAATTTAATCTTTATTTGTTCCCTAATTATATAACCTCGTTTAAAATTCGTTCGGTTTTATTTTACTTTTACAGGTCTAAATTAACGTGCTGGTGGTTTTATCGCAACCATCCCGTGTAGTGTTCCGTCCCCCTATTTTTTATGGAGCGCTACAATTCTCAGGTTTTACTCGTACCTAATTGTGCGCAAATCAGAGGGGTGACAATGGTTCTCTTTTGCGTATCGAGAATTTCGTAAAACGTAAAAGATACCTAGTTTGGATTATCATAATTATTTCGAATGACAATTAGTCATTTTCATTTGATTAAATAATTACCAACTTAAATAAATTACGATACAGAGCTAAGTGTACCTACGTAAGTTTAATCCGTCTTTCAGCTTGTTTTCTATAAATGCCATTCAAAATTGCATTGTTTTTTGATTATATTTAGCTACCTAAATAACTCTTTATATTTCAGCAATTATCTATATCAAGAAACATAATCATCATAATGTTCATGGAATTATCTTTAAACTCATAGCTCAAATGCAGCGTAAATAATATAAACCAATTCACGAGCAAAACATAAGTCCTCGTAATGGTCTTAATACAAGCCCACCTATTTCCAGCAACACTACACATCCCTTCCACGTAGTTACTCGTACTGAGCGAGCGCTGAGCGTATTTATTTCAGATTCGTTGAAAAAACACTTGCGAGCGCCCTCCGCCCAACAACGCGAGGAAACTCTGAAAGTCGCGGCGCGAGCTCACGGTTTAAACCCACGTAGTTCTCGGATTAGCCGGCAGATGGCACTGTTTTAATCCAATTAGGTTTTCCACGAAACCGAGCTGGCATTTAGGAGTTTAGGAAGTGTAATTTGGCAATGTAGTTCTAGCTTAAAAATTATGGTTATCCGTTTCGTACTTTTGTGTTGAGAGCAGTTGTTTGTTTTTCAATAATAAATTATGATACACGAGTTTGCGTATTCAATCACAATTTTAAAATATTGGCTCTAAAAGTAACAGAAATATGTAACAATCTTTTTTATGGAGACAAAATAACACTTCACATAAAGGACCAGAAATTGAGTAGTCTACTGTTGATCCGAGTAGGTATCAGAAGAGGAAATCACTGGACTCAAGCAAAAGTACGTACTTGTGGTCATACATAGTCATTGGCACTAGATCGTCACCAAAGCGCCGAGCATCAATAAAATAAAAAAAAACAATAAAAAAATCAAACATCACGAACAAAAATCAAACTACATATTTATCACTCAGTACGACAGTGAGTAATTATTCAGTGCGTGCGCGAATGCGAAATCATTAGTTGCGGCCATTTTATGTTTTACATATTCGGTAGCCTGTATTTCTGTTGCCGGTAGCGGTAGACCATGGCATGAGAGGAAGACTGTCATCGTCTCTATTGCTATCACGATACGTTTCATTTTGTTTAACCCCTACGCGATTTATATACCTACCGGGTAGCGGGTAGCGATAGTGGGTATTGGACGCTAAAAAGCGGCCATGCATAATTACCTCCCGCGTGGATCGGGGGCCGCGTGTGGACAGTGAACGCTGTAGAGTCGTGTTAGTACTGGAAAAAAATATTTTATTCTTTTCAATAAAGTTATTAAGTGTGTAAATTAGTACACTTTTAAATAGCTAGTAACCGTATAAAATGGAAAAAGGTAGAATCAGATAAGTATAAACAATGGGGACGAAAAAAAGAATAATGGGGTATGGTTATGGAGGCATACAATGTCTTATTCGTTAAGTTACAAACCGTTGAATTATTTATGCAAACGGGCTCAGGAGTCAGAACCTCGGCATACAAGGGACACTAATCAGCAGCGTATAATATGAGTAAACATATTATGATCACAAACAAAAGTAAGATCAAACAATATTAATTTAAAAAGAGGGTGTTAATTAAATTGAGAAGCTTTATTAACGGATTACAGCCGACTCTAACTCATGAATATTTAATCATTCCAGAACCGATGATCATGTTGAGGCCACGAAGATATAGTTAACAAAAACCGAGCAAGACCCTTGTTACCACTAATCCTTGAAGATGCCTGTGTTGATGATGATGGCCATCCTAGGTAACTAATAAAATCTTACCTATCGGTAAGATATCTATATAATATCTATCTGTCTACGAGCTTTCGTAGTCTAAAAAATATAGTGGCGATATTTGTGTGTAAGCAAACTAAATGGGGCAGTATGGGAATGCAAATGTAACTTATTGAGAACCAAGTACGTAGTCCAATTTTATGATTAAGAAAACATGCATTTAGCTATTTAATAAGACTCTCATACGCAACAGGGAATCGAACCGGGCGGGTAATTTTCTTTCGAAAGAAGCACACAGACATATTTTTATTACTAGGTACTTGAAGGTATATTGCGTGATAAGGAACGATTACAGCATTACATGATTTCTGGTGTCTAAAGAAGAAACTTTTTATTCTGAAAATATTGCTTAGTTGCAATGCAATAATCCCAAGCAGAAAGCCAAAATGAATTTCATAAAAATAAAACTGGTACGATTTCCGTTAGTGTACAGTTGATTACAAGAATATTATCACTTTTTGGTAATAATGGTTGGTAAAATGTTTAGTGACTCACGTTTATTTTATTCAAAATACTTTTCAATGGCTACTGCATACCAACCTCTGTTCTTGATGGAGCTCTTTTATATGCGTTTGTCAGTGAATTACAACGAATGGGTCTATAGGCCGATAGTTTTATGCAGATATTATGTTGCTTATTCATGCGTAGTAATGCATTGTGTCTCATCGGATAAAGTAGCGCGTTATTTATTGATACTCAGTACTTACAGGAAATCTATCTGTAGATAGATATTATATTACATATTCTCTATAAAGAATATCTGTATCTATTTACTATGCTCGATTTAAATTGGAATAATAGCCCAATCTGATATTAAATGGAATTTGGCGACACTCCGCAGGCTATCCGAGTGTCGCCAAATTCCATTTAATTTCCTAGTTGATGGTGACCCAGCCTACAAAGCTAGCGGTCCCGGGTTCAATGCAATCTCGGTAAGGGCAGATATTTGTGTGATGTTTTTGTTTGTGTTTGTATTGTGAGCGCAAGTATTTGTTCTTGAGCCTTGGATGTTTCCTATGTATTTAAGTACGAGTAGGTATATATTTATCTATACATACAGGGTGGCCGGAACATAACGTCAAAAAAAAAATTTTGGTCCCTCGTGTCGTGGGGTATCCGAATCACCCCCATGTATGTTCCGAGATTTTTAGTATTTTCGGAGATATGCATCATTTTAATCAGAATTTTGATAAGTTTTCCTTATGTCCATGTTATGAAAAACCCTTAAGTTCATGTATTATTATAATACTTTTTCAGTGGTTTCTTACATTGATAGAATAATTATGAACTTAGGATGTTTTTAAAACTACATGCCAGTTTTTTTTTCATGACAACTTTTTGTGTAATCACACAAAGTTTGTTTGTCCATACTAGGTGAAAAACAAACATGGGGTACAATTAGTAGGTATTGAGAAAGTAACTTTGTGTGATTACACAAAAAGTCATCATGAAAAAAGCTGGCATGTAGTTTTAAAAACATCCTAAGTTCATAATTATTCTATCAATATAAGAAACCAATGAAAAAATAATAAAATAATACATGAACTTAAGGATTTTTCATAACATGGACATAAGGAAAAATTACAAAAATTCTGATTAAAATGATCAATATCTCTGAAAATACTAAAAACCGCGGAACAAACATGGGGGTGATTCGGATACCCCACGGCACGAGGGACCAAATTTTTTTTTGGACGTCAATGTTCGGCCCCCTTGTATATTAAGTTTATTGTTTTCTAGTAAGTACCCATAGTACAAGACTAGCGCTGTATTTAAGACTAGGTCAAATTAGTGTGAGATAATCCCCTGTTTTTTTTTTTTTTTTTAAATACTACCACTACTATAATAATACTATGGATTAATATGACATAAAACTTAACTTACTTAAGCAATATTATTTTACCCAGTTCAATAGAGTCCCTGATTTATCTATCATTAGTTAACAGTGTCTGATTGATATATTTAGCTATACCTTTTTCTAACATGTAATAGAGAGAAAGAGAGTGACAACTTTACCTGCCAGTTATTTTTATCTGGGGTTTGGATGAATTAAATTAATGGTTTAAATTAATGTAATAATTGTGGCCTCTGTTACTTATCAGTTTTGCTACCGTGATTTTGCAGGTTGTGGTAATATTTAGCAGATTTATGATGACTTTGTCTAAAGAAGGAACTTTTTATCCTGTAAATAAGTAGGTAATACGAGTATGAAAAGTATAAAGAAAAGTCGAACATTTTGACCTTGGTTTAAAGCTATGAAAGGGAGGGAAATTAAGTTAAGACAAAATAAAGCAAAACAATGAGAAAAATATTAGTGTCATGAATATGAAAAATATAGAATATGGTTTAAGACAAACTGGAATATAGGCCTAGAAATGCCATTTTCATATTACTTTTAAATACTTACAGTTATTTCGCAACACAGTGATTTAAAAAGCACCTTATTTTTGTAGGTAGGTACTTAATTTAGTTATTGTAACAAAGCTAAATTAAATGACAATGAGAAATTACTTTATTATACCATATTTGATTTTGTTGCCAATAAAGTCAGATTTGTATGTCAAAAAAAAAAGCGTGTAAAGGTTTAACGTTACTTCGAACATAAACTTATTTCGCGGTACGATCTGTAATCCAAATTTCCAATATACCGTTAAAAAATAGCGCATTTAAAATATTTTCTGAGTCCAGCCCGCGACGTTAACCTTTTCAGTGCCAAGGCTCAATTTTCCTATATAAAATTATGCGTGGAGCTCGTATTTGGGCACTGAGCGCGGTAACCGAATTACGTGCCCCGCCCAGCCTTCATTAGCCAGAGCTTTTGCAGCAATGAATGGGTTTATACGTAGCCTATTGAATCAACGCCCGCAAACACTGTCTGGGTGTGCTGAAGCCCTGGTGGTTTTGATTAGTGACTGTATTCCTGACTGATTTTCTATGACGATGTGCTATCTCTGTAACTGTTTTTAGGGTACCGTAGCCAAATGGTCTGACTGTCTATCCGTCCGTATGTCACAGCCACTTTTTTCCGAAACTATACGAACTATACTGTTGAAGCTTGGTAAGTAGATGTATTCTGTGAACCGCATTAAGATTTTCACACAAAAATAGAAAAAAAACAATGAATTTTGGGGGTTTCCCATACTTAGAACTGAAACTCATTTATTTTTTTGACCCATGCGTGTGGGTTAGGTATGGATAGGTCTTCAAAAATGATATTGAAGTTTCTTATATCATTTTTTGCTAAACTGAATAGTTTGCGCCAGAGAAACTTCCAAAGTGGTAAAATGTGTGTCGTCCCCCCCCTGCAACTTCTAAAATAAGAGAATGATAAAACTAAAAAAATATATATGATGTACATTACCATGCAAACTTCCACCGAAAATTGGTTTGAACGAGATCTAGTAAGTAGTTTTTTTATAATACGTCGTAAATCATAAACCGCAATTTACCTTTCACGGAACCCTTCATGGGCGAGTCCGACTCGCACTTGCCGCTTTTTAACTTGGCCACCATTACTGTTAAGTAAATAAGAGCAATCGTAACGTTGACAATACGATGTCAAAAGCAATATTTATAATTATGATACGACAATAATAATATTAAATAAATTATTAGCTATACTTTTACGGTTTGACGATTTTGATTGTCATTTTACTGAACACAGTTAAAAGTCGAACCTTAGATCAAAATAGATATGCAGCAATACTTTTTTTAGGTTGGAACTTTTCACCTGAGAAAACAACTCGTGCGTTAAGCACAGGGAAAAATGCAAATTAAAACAGTCAGAAACAATAAGTTGATAACATTTAATCTAACAAAACAATAGCCTTAAAGCAAACACTATCAAAACATACACTTTGTAAATGAACAGAAATCATAACCAGAAATCCCAGAGGATCACGTCTATGTTGTTTCAAAACCACGCGTGCCCGTGCACATAAACCCCGTAAAAGAGGTTTGTTGATTAAAATAAAAAGCAAAAAACATTTCTATTCGCGCACGCCTGGACACAACTAACTGCACACCGACACACCGCAAAACCCGAAAACCTACATCCGTCCGATATCGCAAAAATAAACAAACTGAGTCATTCTCTAACGTGACCACTCACACACGAAACGCTTTGGTCTATGTCGAATTGACTATAGTCTGTGCCAAATGAAATTGGCAAAGATGTAAACACAACCAAACGAACCAATTTACCATTATTACTCGATAATCACGCGCTTTTAAAGATCAAGTGAGGTCTTAGCAATGATTCATACACTTGATCATTACTTTCACCTTAAGTTTAAAATTACACGCCTGTAATCCCGAAGTGGGGTAGGCAGAGCTACAGAATTACCTACAACTTTGAAAACTTTTTTATAATTCAGTTTAATATTAAATAACTATTATTTTTATGCGATATTTTAAATAAAAATACGCTTAATAAATATTTGAGGTTTTGTGTCAAACAGTACTAATTTGTTTACATCTTTGGTCATTTCAATTGATACAGACTACCTATGCGCCATCCATGAGTAGGAATGTACACGCTGCAAAATTGATATAGAGATAGCTTATTCCCTAGATTAACACATAAGGCCACTTTTTATATCGGAAAATTTAAAAGATCGGAAATGACTATAATCGAAATCTACGCGGATGAAATCGCGGGCAGACGCTATAATTACCTATTATAAGTGCAAAAGTAACTCTGTTTGTTTGCTTGTTGCCTTTTCATAACAAAATGGCTGAACAGATCGTAATGAAATTTGGCAAAGACCCTAATAAGTAGGATAGTCCCCGAGAGAATAGTCGATAGGGTCGCGAGAAACAGCTCCTAGTAAAAATAAAACTAATTCCGGGTTGGCAACGCAAATGGGGTCTTAGGATTACAGTCTTAAGATTGAAGTCTTGAGAATGCAATTATCTATGGGTCACAGATCCTAATTACCATCAGGTGGCCTGTGAGCTCGTTTGCCTCATCTATCCCAAAAAAAAAATACCCAGCTCCTTCAGTGTAAGTTGCTGATACAACCAACCGTCTCGAACGCGTTTGCGTCCATGTTATACGAGAAACGCAAACGCGTTCAAGACATTTTTTACTTTAAGAACTTACACAAGTTACTAATAATTGTTTGTTTGTTGCACATGTTACATAAGATTAAAAGCTCTAAAAACCTGCCAAGTTCCATTTAGCAATAGAGCTATAGAAATCATATAATTCTGTCCTTTTCACTGTTTGGAACTTGTCAGGTTTTGACAGCTAATATGATGCGGCCTCTGTACACACTTATGTACAGTCAACTAAGTAACTCCTTTACTTCCCGATAGGTCTTACAAATAAAGTCAAAAAGTTGTTTAGAAGTTTCTTGGTCGACTCTACACATGCGAAGAACATTTACAATAATAGTAAAACAAGAACGTATGAATACAACTTACAGGCTAGCAATATAAAGATGTCAAGTCAACAATCAACCCTCAGGGTAGGACGTATCACTATTGCATATAGTCCTTCGAGCGGGATCTTTGTAACATTGTGACTTGACTCAATCAATACTAATCGACCTAATACTGTTGATAGTCTAAATGCTGTACATGATTTATAACAATAGCTATAAAATTCAAAATACGGTTGACCAACTTCAACATCGAGTCGAAGCCTCGAAGGTAACTAATATGCGATAGGGAATAACACCGTGGAAATGAATGCAGCGAGCCCAATCGATACCGCCGATCGACTCGCCGTCAAACTTTTGTAATACAGCGGGCACGGACTCCTAAAATTGGTAGCGTTCAGAAAAAGGCAAATATTGGAGCCTAGTACGTCTGTGTATTTTGATTTTTCTAAGCTGTTTTGGGAAAAAACGGGGATTAAAAGTATTCGAAGTTAGTAAGTGGGAATTTGAAATGTATCTATATAAAGTAACCTAAAATATAAAAAAAAATACCTGACCAAAAAACATTTTGCTAGAACTTTTTAGTTTAGGGCTTTGATCGTGATCCTAAAGCTTATAACTCCGGGATTGCAATAGAGCGACTGCGTATGAACTTCCGAAGCCTTTGGAACTTTTGAACTACATAGATCAGAGGGCTCAGACAAGATGCACTACGCTAACTAACGTTTCTATTCGATTCGTTTTTAAACCAATCGCGTCACTGGAAGATGACGTGATACGAAAAGTCACGTGGTCTACGAGTGACGCGATTGGTTTAAAAACGAAACGAATAGAAACGTTAGTTAGCGTAGTGCATCTTGTCTGAGCCCTCAGTGATCCCTAAAGTGGTCGACCAGCAAGGGGTTATGTGAGCGGAAAAAAATGGATGTCAATGAGATGAAAATGGGAGTCCGCGATGGTGGATCCCATTTAAGCAGGTCGTGACTTTAATTTTGACTTTCCATTGATGGAATAATCCATATTTATACACAGAGTAGGTACCTACTTACTTACGTAATACTTTCTTATAAATATATAAATAAACACATATCTTTCTATATAAATTACGTTTTTATTTTCTGTGTCAAAACTTGACTCAGTTTAAATTTTAAACTGAGTCAAGTTTTAGCCGGCTAGACCTCCCATTTTATCCGTGCAAAAGACCCCGTTTTTTTTTACATTAGGTATGGGGATCTACCCAAAACCGAAAAAATTGCGAAGTGGACGAGACAAAAAAGTTTGGGGACCTCTGACATAGATGAAGTCGATCATGGTTACATATTCTATTACCTGACTTTTAGTTACCACCTCGTAAAGCCCACCATACTACAAACAGGGAGTTTTTTGTGAGTGGGACTTTAAATCTACGGTCAAGGCAATAAAGTTTAATTAAGTTTGTTTGATAATAGTATTTTCAGTGTAAGAAGATAGGAAACTAAACCTTATTCCCATTAACACACAGTTCAAATTAAATTGCCTTGATTATGTACATTCTGTTGCACACTGAGCCTTACGAGGTTAAAACTGTTTTTTTTTTTTTTTTTATGACATTTAAAAAGCAAACAAGTACAAAGTAACCTGGGGCCCGTTTCTCAAAAAGTATTAGTCTATTAATATTAGTGTTTTGTCACGTAAATAAAACTAAAAAATGAGACAAAACACTTATATTATTAGTCTAATACTTTTTGAGAAACGGGCCCCTGATGGTAAATGGGGTCTATGTCCTATAGACATTTGCATTCTCAAGACCTTAGTACGCAAATGCTTGGCGAACCCTGAGGACTACTATGGAATGTCTATATTGCCTAACTTCACCCCGATCCCCACACGCACCGGAACACAACAATGTGAACACTGCTGACGGCGGTAGGTTGATGCGAGACCAATAATTAATTACTCCCAGTAGTCGGTCACTGAAAAAAAAGATTTGCTAACAGTAGCAAATTTTTTAGCTGCTTGTAACATAACTTGAGTGACTACAAAACTAAGGCCTACTAGTAGCTAAAACCACTTCAGTAAAATAAGTTAAATAACAAAACTAGTTCGTGATGTCTTCCAAATCAGTTTTGCAATATTAACATAGTTTGGTTACTAGGTATTAAATTTTGGCTAAACGTCAAGTAGCCGAACTAGTGTAGTTTTCCTTTTTCAGTGTACTGAGATTAAAAACTAACAAATTGCGATCACAAGAAAAAGAGACAGTGAGATTAAGCTTAGATATAACTTTCCGATGGTATAAAGTTATGGTTAAACATGCGTATCTATTTATCTAACATCGAACTTCGGAATTTAATCCTGATTTATCTGGTTTGTTCGGTATCAATACCAGTCTCGGCAAGCTTTAGAAAACTACCGAAACCAAACTCGACTCCCGACTCCCTAAACACCGGCGCAACAAAGGAAAACATAACTCTCATTCAAAACCAAAAAACCGTGATATCTCAAGCAAACTTTTTTGGGTAAAATATCCCCAAAAGTAGGTTAGTAATACGGGATTTAACAAAAGACGTATTTGAACAATGCTGCCTCTCTCACACTGTATTACATGGTGGATATAATTAGTTATGGTGTATGGATTTAGATTTTTGTTGCGATAATTTTTGAATGCGCTGAATAAACATCTGTTCGAGATTTGGCATTCGACAAGCATTGAAATGTCATGCAGAAAACTGATACGTCTAGTTAACAATGAGGGACTGCCCAGCGTAGGAGAAGCGAGTATTTTCGCCGTGCCTAATAATAGGCTTACATTTTATGAAATCTGTAAGTACAAATTAGGTTGATGGAATTTAAAACGCTCACTTTTACATTACATTTGAAATTAGGATCTAAAAAACAGGCATTTACTTTGTGCGAATTACGACGGCGAGTCTAGAAAGCTAAAAGCTGCCTTAATATGACTGGCCGATCATATTGGTATCATGATAAGGTTTTTGTTGTAGTGGCTTCATTTATGTGTGTAGTTTGCGCAATAATAAGCTAGGAGCATGGTTACTGATCCTAACCTTAATTTTTAAATGAGTATTTTAAATACTACAATTATGTATGGAATGTAATAACTTTTACCACTGTTTTGTTATTTCCATAGCACTCTATGTGATGCTGAATAAGAGTCAAAGCTGCCTGCTCTTTTAAAGACAACCATCGCACGTATCATCAACGTATTTGTGCACGGTATGTATGATAATGAGGGATGGTTAAGGACCAAATGGAAGTTAATCGGTACAAATAGTGTAATTCGAAAATAATTAATTGATTAGCTGTTAAAATAGACAATGTCTGATGGTACCTAAAGGCAGTATTTCTTTATGGAAAGACGTAGCACACCCAGTTACTTCAACAATAAATGTAAAACCTTGTTATTTTTGACCGAACAAACATACTGCATCAACCTACGAACAATTTTCAAACAAATCGATGCAGTTTATGAGCCCCAGTGTAGTTTATACGACACAGAAGGAAGGCAAAAGGAACACTAACGAAAAACCATTTAGAAGACAGAATGAATACATATAGCGAGAGTCAAAAGTAACTTGCACGTCGAGTGATGTAAAATTTGTACCTGGGCGTTTTCCAAAAAAGCACTCATAGTTAAGGACTAAAACAACGGTAACTTTTCCCACGAATAAAAAAATAGATTTAAAAAAAAACAGAAATTAAGTATGAGATAATTTATCCTTAATTTAAAAATCCTTAAGAAAAAATAAATCATTTATTTCTTCAGTATTTTAAAATGAGGCATAAAAGGGTGGTCACAATTTTGAACCGGTGCGAGTGGACAGGTCATGATAATTTGTCACACATTTATATGTAGACTGCCCTCATACACCAATAGGCGGTATCACATATTTAATTACCAAAGCAGTTTCAATCCTCACTCGTTAGTAAAATGGTTGCATTTGCTACAGGAGTGTTTTCTCAGATGCCACTAGTTGTCTCGTAGCAGTATAGTTTGTCGTGACGTAGGTAATAAAAAAGTTACCGTTGGCAATTTTAGTCCTTGGGTACTTTTTTCGAAAACTGCCACCTATGTTTACCTGCATATATTTTTTATCCCTATACGTCAATATCGGTAGATTAGCGCGAGAAAAAGAAAAATATATAAATGAGCATGTTCCGGCACGTGTCCGCCTGTCGCCGTAGACAGCCATAACTTTTTTTTAATAAACGGCTGTAGCCGACCCATGACCTTCGTCAAACTGACAGATTGCGTATCACCGATATGCACTGTTTGCCGCCGCCGACGTGTGAAGCCGTTTTAGCGAAGCGTTCATAATTAGCAATATTGACATGGATCTGTGTCTGCTTATGGTATGATATGTTTTGATATGTATTTTTTTGGGTACGTATCAGAACGCTTAAATTTAAAAAGCCTAATGTATCATAATCCCTAAAAGTTCATAATACCTAAAAATTGTTTTTTCTGAAACCGTAAACTTTTCAGGAATTTTGAAAACGCCATTGTATAGAACTCATTAGGTTAGGTTAGGTTTGTTTTGTAACAATCCTGAAAAATTTACGGTTTCAGAAAAAACAACTTTTAGGTATTATGAACTTTTAGGGATTATGATACATTAGGCTTATTAAATTTAAGCGTTCTGATACGTACCCATTTTTTTTTGGTATGATACGTTTTTTTATGCTGAATTGATTTGGATTGAAATTATTGGCTATCTTAGTTAGTAGTAGTTTAGTTATTTTACTAACGATCTCATGAACTAATAAATAGAACTTAGAATATCGTGATCCGTTTCATATGCCCGTGTCCGTTTTATATTCTAGATTTCATTTGTTTAAATATCGAGATACAATCAACATTAACTTTTGCGACACGAACGAGCAAAAGTGACCAAACATACTATACAGGTATACTAACATAGTACTTATGTATGTAAACCACATGTAAACCCTTTATAGTACTTATAATAAGAAAATAAAGTTAAAAAGAAACAGCAACACAAAAGGTATGTACAAAGGCGAACTCTTCATGAAGGGATCTCTTCCAGTTAACCTATAAACGGTTGAGAAATAAATAATCTTATCTTGTTTTTTACCCGACTGCGGCGGAGCTCAAAAGGAAGGTTATGTTTTTCAACGTCATGTATGTATGTATGTCCAGTTCTATGTTCCCCGCTACAGCAAACGGCTTGGACGATTTTGACAAATCAGGTATCATTGGATTCGTCTTCGCAGCGAGAGTGTCATAGGATACCTAAACTGTTAAAATTGAAATAACAAGAATGGCCAAATGACAATTATTAACATATGTAGGTATATCGACGACAGTATAAATGCAGTCGGGTTTTTAAAGCTTGCTTTTCATATTTTGTACTATGTCTGTTGTTCTACAGTATGTGTTTTTGGCAAATAAATGTTATGCATATGAGTTTGAGTATGAAATATAAACAACGAATGGAAACCTACAACCAATACAGAGAAATATTAATGTTTAAAATTGTTTGTTAACACTGTCATTTGTTTATTCAACCAACTAGCTTTCAACTTTCAACCTAAACCTTCCCATTCCCTTGAACTACGGTGAACTCAATCAAACCGCTCCACGATCGAAGAGTCCCATAACAGCCGTTTGAAGTTTTGAAGCGGCCGTTTTCCAATCCGCGTGGACTTCGTTATCGGCCGGAGTCGCCGGCGATGGTATTTTTTTGGCAACCGCAGGAAAATCCGGATTTTGCAGAACCGCGTCGATTTTCAGAGCTAAAACTGGAATTCTTTACATGTTTGTGAAGCCAAAAACGGAACTCTAAAAAATATGGTGATTTAATGTTCAATAGTAGCACTTCTTTGTATATTTTGTGTCGGGAGAAATACGAGAACATTGATACATTAATCACTTATCTAGTTATTTACTGGCCTTAATGAATACCCAATGACTTTGTAAGTCTGAGGCCTAAGTTTCAGCTGTTAAAGGTCATGACCTCGTTCTGAAACCGAGTGTATTTTTGACAGGAGACCTAAATTAAGGCAGGTTTACGCTATACTGGTCGATCAATAAATTGTCTTAAAAAAAAACCCCAATCCCTCCGCCCCTTTTTGAATTAAATTCAAAAATCACCATTGCTTAAGCCTAGGTATATTTATGTATGTTTATAGGGCTGTCTACTAATTTAGTAATGGGTACTGGCTTACAATTAATACAATTATAGTGACACTCCTAATCTATTAATAATAGATTAGGAGTGTGTGACTTATGGTTTCATAAAGGTACGATTACTAAGGTCACCATAGTTTTATTCTGAGTAGGTATAAGTATTTTTTTTATAAAATCTTCCGAAACACCCTGTACAACATTCACTGTGAATTGAATCTTAAAGAAAAGTCATAAACCGATGCGGGCAGAGCGCGGTCTCATCGCGGGACTCACGGATCCTATCAACCCTCTTCTCCAAATACCTAGTCTCTATCCCTAACAGCTAGAGTCCAAAATACAACAACAAAGCGCCTATTTGTGCTGCCTTGGCAAAGCTCATCCGCATTATATGGGATCCCTTATCGGCCCTGATAAAACGACATTGTCACAAAGAGTTCAATATGCGGAGCTTCTTTTTTTATATCATTCGCTACTGCGAGTTACGTATGTACATAAAAGGTGCTGAAAAAGTACAAGTTTTTTTTTGTAGATTTTTTTATACACCCTCGTGACATGTGAGCGTGAATCTATTGAAATTAGTCCTAACAGATCTAATATCTCTCTCTAGATCTCTCTATTGATATATCAGGATCTAGGAGTAACTATTACTAGATGGACCAGACTACACAGATACCAAAGGTTTTTCGTGGCCAATAATGATTGGCTGGCTTTGAACCTTTTTATAAAGAGGATAGATATTACGTAAAAGTATAAGAACATTGATTTTCTTCTTGGACAACAGATATATAATATTCAGAAAAGTAAACACGACTTGGCAAAATCCTTCTACAGTTTTTCCAATTCATTCAATTTAGTCATCCCAATCTTTGAAGAAATATGTCTAACTCAAGCTTCAAAATTTGTTGTAACCACTAAAACCGTTATGTCTCTCTCTGCATAAAAAAAGACTTTTAATATTCAAAAAAGAATACATCTCACATTCACAACCAATACAAACATCGGTCTCAAAACAACGGTCGTCCACCGGAGCGTGTAATTCCTCCTTTATAGCCCCATTAGGCAGAAGGCAGAGTTTTTGTTTTACGTTCACTGCCCTGAACTAACAACTGTATGTATTTTTTATACGGCTGCGTGTCACGGGGCGTCGAATGTTATGACATGTTAAGTGCCACGTATTCCATATCGGGTCCACTTTGTGTACAAATCTGGTGAGCTGGCGTTCAAAATGTAAAAGGCTACAATTAACCGTGAAACGATAATCGATTCTGGAAGACGCGCATCGAGCTGTCAAGACATTTGGTAAATTATACGAGTGCATTGGAGGATGTTTTTATGCATAATGAGTTAGGGTAGTATTTATTATTGCAGCCATTGATGTAATTAAGAATTAATATGTTTCGATACAACATTAGGTTGTATTTTTTCTGTGGTCAATGCGAGGATATTTACTTTTCGAAGCTGATGCTTATAGAATTGTAAATTGTAATTTTATACTTTATATTTTGAAATCATCAATCATCATGCCTCGTGTGGTTGCCGAGTTAGAATAGTGCCACTCCATGTCTTCCCGTGGATGTCGTAAGAGACGACTAAGGGAATAAAGGCTTGTAGTACTGTTAGGCGATGGGCTTGCAACCTGTCACTAATACGCTGGTAAACATCTTAGCCTAATTGTGCAAATTGTGGTTATAGAATTATCAACAAGTTTTTAGAGATGTTTGTAATTCTGTAGCTCTGCCTACCCCACTCTGGGAACGAAGGCGTGAGATTATGTATGTATGTATATTTTGAAATGACTGAATTTTACAATACTAATGAGAAAAGTATGACTCGTTAAAGAACTACATTTAAAAAATATATTTACTTAGGTAGCAATGGCCCGATTATGCGGTTTATTATAATGACCTTAACCGTCTACGTTAGTAATAGTCCAATTGAATACATACATATTACTGTTATCATGATTTATTGAACTTAAAAAATATGCGAATATTATCCTACAGTAAGAGGTAACAGATGTACATTTTTGTTTTCTTGTGTTAACAGGAAAAAATGACAGATATACCTAAAACCGAGAAACATATGACATGCGTACAAAGTCACATACATCATGTATACCTACTCTATAAAAAGATCGATACTCAATAATCAAAACTACTTCCCATCGTGTAAGCAGCCCGCCGCTCGGAAGCGCCCGATCACGCGGAGATAAGTCGCGGCCCC
The DNA here is from genome assembly GCA_946894065.1 of Acleris literana. NCBI lineage: Eukaryota > Metazoa > Arthropoda > Insecta > Lepidoptera > Tortricidae > Acleris > Acleris literana. The sequence goes on along the minus strand of OX335684.1, from coordinate 12,144,420 downwards.
GGCGCTGCTGAGTCGAGATCGCTGGCACGCGCAATTGACGGCGCTGATAGCATCAAGAGCTGAGCTGGCAGATCTGGGCAAAGGAGCTGGGTGGAGAAAACCACCATTAATTTTATTTAGTTTTTGTCCGCGACTACGTCCGCGTAGAGGTCGTTAATCGCGGGAAAATTGCGTTGATAACTTTGGCTTGGGGGCGGGGCACATCGCTCTCAAAACAAATGGCCGGTGGTGTCGAAGACTTCTCGAGTGGCGTCCGCGTATGGGAAGACGCAACGTGGGTAGGCATTCAACAAGGTGGACCGACAACGTGGTTAAGGTTGCGGGAAACCGTTGGATTCAAGCGGCGCACAACAGCAGGCTTATTCTCTCACTCGCAATCGCAATCGTTTTCAGTTTGACAGGCGAGTCTTCTTACAAAATAAAAACAATTGTTCCACTTTGAAGTCGATTGCGATTGTGAGTGCGTTAGGCCAGCCGGACGGCCTATGTCCAGAAAACTGAAATGATGATGATGGTGATGAACTTTGGTTTTAATGTTCAAGATGACTAAGGTCAGGCGTGGCTATTAGGATTGAGGGTAAAAGCGTCATTTTTTTAAAAGCAAATTCAACGATTTAATACAATTTTTGGGATTTAATAGTAGTTTAAGTTGCTAAATTTATATAAATTAGAAGTTGCTACTTAATTAGTTTTACTACCTATATTATTTAACAGCCCCGTGATACCGATTGTATTTAGTTGGGCTGTTATCTTTCTCTACATCTGATTAGACTACAGTATTTCAATCCTTAGAGTTCGTCCACCTCCAAACATCCGCCTAGCGCGGCGGGTGCGATGCGGTGTTGGTAGCCCGCGATACCGTTGCCGATATGTGAGTGATATTACACAGGTGTTCTGAAGATAATTATCTTAAACAACTGAGAATAGTGTAAGATTAGAGAGACAAGTTTATTACATAATAGTTTCTTCCCGCGAATAAATAGTTTATCACGAAACCTCCAATTTCTATGACCATCCAACGGGATCGGTGTTAACCGTTCCAGCGTGAAGGCGTAACAAACATGGACACATTCATATTTGTATTACTAGTGTGATGTAACTAACGTTGGCAAATGGAATCTTACTGATATTCTAAATTCAGTTATTTAGTCCTAAAAACTCACTTTAGTTATTAATAAAATCACTTATTATTTTTCCTCCCAGCTCCCGGACGCGGGCGCGGTGCGGTGTCGGTAGCCCGCGACACCGCTTCCGATACGTGAGTGATACTCCACAGGCGCGCTTTAGATAAGACACAAACAACTTACAATAGCAGGCGATGTTAGAAGATAAGTATATTACATACTGAGTTGACGATGGCATTCAACATTGTGATATTCTAAATTCAGTTTGTTTAGTCCTAGGAAGTCTGGTATGGTGGAGGGAAAAAAAGTAGCAAGTTCCAGTCCATAAACTAAAGATTATTATTCTAGATTTTAAAAAAATAGTATGAATATTGGGCATTGATCAGTGCTTTAGCATACCCAAGGTTATTAAAATCCCTTCTTATTTTCCCTGCCGGCTCACGCCGACACACCGCTTCCGTGTGACCACAACGTGAGTGATCCACAGCTTTACTCGCGGATAACAGACAAACAACTTAGTATGATTTACTAAGTATTGTTTGAAGACTGGAATATTTCTTTAAAATTGTGGGAAAGTGATTCCACTCGAGAAGTTTCGACGCCATCGGCCATTTGTTCTGCGAGCGATGTGCCCCGCCCACTGCCACTTAAATCTAGTAATTCTTAAGGCTATGTCGATGACTTTGGTTCTCGCGTGGATCTCCTCATTTCTACAGGTTGCGGGAAAGCGATGGATGCTAGCGTCGCATGACCGGTCCTTGTAGCAAACCTTGGGGGAGGCCTATGTCCAGCAGTGGACGTCTTTCGGCTGAAATGATGATGATGATGATAATGAAACTGATTAAGTACAGTCAAAAACTTTGCAATTGGGTAATGTTATGGTGACAAAGATGTTTTTAGTTTGTTTTAAACTGGCTTTTGCTCGCGACTACATCTATGCAGTAGAGGTTGAACGCTGTTCCCTCAGGATCTGTCCAATTTGTCCTCTTTGTCTGTGTCCGGGGTAAAATCGAACTGTGCCAAATTCACAACAATGAGTTCTTAAAGGTGGAAGAACCAAGCTAACAAACAAAATATACACATTTTAGTATCTTTAATATTGTTAATTTCACTTGTTTTACCAATTTTGATGAGCATATCTTGAATTCGGTTGCTTCTTTTTTAATCAACCACGCAAAAGCAATTGAAAAAAGACTTAGCAAACACTTATAATCGTAGCTATAAAAAGATACAAAAAAAAGTTAAACTTAAAGACAATTTATACAAACGTCATACGCGCAACAGACGTTATATAATATTATTACTCGTATTTGATAATTATAACAACAGGTTGAATGTTAATCGTTGTTAATTGCTTAAGCAGAACTTTAAATCGCCAGCTGACTCCTTGAAAAAAAAGCCAAGAGTGTTCTCTATTTAGTAGAAGGGTTCTTAAATGTAGCGCCCGAATAATTATTTAGGTGTGTTGGGAATAATATTTTAATTATGTTCACAGACATGGATGAAGTAGCTAAAATAATGAATAGCTTGATAACTTATCAAGAATGTACAGTGAAGGAAACTGAAAGACGTAGCGTACCTTTTATGTCTTATTCATATTGTGATAAAAACGAAAAAGGTACACTTTTCAGTTTTCCTTATACTGTATGCCGCGACAAGAGTGTTTTTTTTTTACGTAAGTAAAGGTTTTGCTATTTTTTTTATTGAACAAATTACATGGTATCTAGATAATCGTTAACATATTGCATTTTATTCTTCTAATAGCGTTGTAGAGTCATGATTAACATGACATAAAGCTAGCAAGCTTTATGTCTATATCCTTAGCATTGTTTCAAAATCAGATATTCTGTCCAATCAAAACAACTGTTAAAACCAACTGTGTGGAAGTGTGTTGACGACATGTTAAGCCTAGTTGGTAGAGAGCGTTTTTGGGTTTGATTTCTTTCGGTCGTGTGAAGCCCAGCCAGACATTAGTGTGAAGAACGCGAGAGCTGGTTCCTTAATTTTGGATGTTTTCTGTGTATATAAGTATGTATGTTTTTCTTTATAAAAGTCTGTTTATCATTTGGAGCTAGGTCAATTTGTGTGTGTGTGTGTCCACTGGATTTTTTTATCAAATAGGGAGACAAACGAGAATGCGGTCGACCTGATGGGAAGTAATCACCACCGCCCATAAACACCAGCAACTCTAGAAGACTTGCCGTTCCGTTGCCGGCCAACTAGGGAAATATAAGCTCTGTGATATTTAAATTAAATTAAAAACTTAATACATGTTTTACGGTCTTACGCCCCGCGGATCCCTATAATCGATATTCCACCTGTTACAGTTATTCCGGACCCGGAACGGAATCGTAAAAGGCGTAACGTTTTATTTGTTTAAACGGCATCCAAACGGCATCATTAGGTTAGCCGCAGGAGACGGTTTATGTCTTTATTGGCCTCTAACAGCGAATGATAGAATGGTTTACAACCGATCTGAATGATACGAGGCATCTGCGGGTACTGTTGCACCGTTTCCGCCGGAAGATCAGGAACTTACGATATACTTACGAAGACATTTGGATCCGTAACCGTGGTTTGACGTAACAGTGACATAGTATTTTTCAGACGAAATAAACTGAATAACGTTATACTCTGAAAACGGCTTCTTGTCGAACGGTCGATCGAGCGAGTATCTAAGTCCTAATAGGTACCTACATGAGTGAGTTTTAAGCTATAGTATCCACAGCGCGCTAAGTCGTAGTGTAGAAATTCACTACGACTTGTCCCTAGCGCGCGCTGCGGATACTATACCTAGGGTCTATTAGTAAAAAACTATACAAAACCACTAATACTATTAGCTTGTACTTTATCATGCAATCGGCCCCTAATTGAGAATACACGTCCAAAATGTTGTTTTTAAGTAACGGCCGCACTCTGAGTCAGTTAAATGTCGATTAAATCGTTGATTAGTGACGATTTTTCGTATACAAGTTTGAACAATGAACGAGCAAGAAGTCTCATGTCTCTAAGAGCCGTATTAAGAAACTGATCTCATCTGTAATGCTTGTCTCCAGATGTGTCAAAAATGACAGTTTTCTATGACTTGACGTTTAATATGACTTATGTGACGGGCACCTCGGTGAGAAAAGTTTATTAAATGTCTCTGAGTACCGCGGTAAGTCTCGGGATAAAACTAAACTGTTCTTGACTTAACTCTAGTCAGTCAGTACCTACATAAAGTATATAAATGTATATAAAACGCGCAGCTGAGCGTGGTGTCACGCACCATTGACGCCACGCCGTCGGTTAGTAATTACGATCGACCAATTGCCGCCATTTATTTATGCGCGTGGGCAAGGGTGTGTGAAAGTGGCTATGTGGGTGTGTAGCCGTTATTATTGGCCAGAGTTTTTATATTTCGAATGTGTGGTTTGGTTTAATCTGTTACGGAAACCTCTGTACCTACGTCCATGATGTCAACCAAAATCAAAAACTGATTTACAACTTGGACCGAAGAGTCCGAAGATGAGCATCTCGACACATCTCGTTCGTTTGTTAACCATGTTCGAGATCTGTATGGTGAAAACGACATCACCCATTATTATGTAAAATTTTACAAAACTAAAAGATTTCTAATAGTACAGTCAGAATCATAGAAACTATACGCCTGTATGTCACTAAGAATAAGGCCTATGTATATAAGTACAGTTAAGGGTAAAAATAAATATCCAAATAAAGGTACAAGAATATGTATACATAGACCTAATTGCCATAGTAATAAGGTCTATGTATATATTTTTGAGCCTTTGTGGTGTATACATATTGGTGCCCTTGACTGTACCTACATTATATTTGACGTGATAGCTGTTTAGATAATGCTTTCGACTCTACACAGGAAAAAAATGCAATTTATTAATCAGATAAAAATGCTTTATCAATCGCAGTAAATTTAGTAATGAATACTTACATAACCCTAAAATATTTATAACAAACACTTGATAACTACATTATAAATTATTTGAATTTCCCTTAGACATTGGAGAAACGGCCATAACACATCAAACAATGTTTGTGAGCTGAAATCAAAACACCTTGTATTAATTTACCGCTGTTAATCACTGTAATCAAGGGCTGTGCAAATAAAAGACGCGCCAAAGGTGACGTCGCGTCGCTCTCAATTAGGCCGGCGCGGCGTTGGCAACCCTCGCCGACAGGGTTGCCGATCTAAATTTAAAAAAAAAACTAAAATTGAGTCAAAAGGGCTTGTATTAGGGGTAATAGATCAAACTGGGTAATGCTAATAAGTTATTATAAATAAATAATTAGTATAATAATCTACAGTTATTTTTTTTAACTCATTACAGTTCTTCTAAAAAAAATATTTTTAAGTCGATTATGACAGTTCTCTGAGCTTTACGGCACTATACGCGTCACCATAGCCTAAAAAACAATTAAAAAAAACGGATTATGACAGCACTTTGTTGTTGTTGTCTTTGTTTGTGTTCAAAAAACTTTACTTACCCAATTGATGAAAGATAATGTGTGGAAAAATTAACTTCTTTCTAAATATCTTCATTATAACTATCTTCATTAAAGTTTGACTCCGCTCAATTCTGCAGTCAGTTGGCAGCCCTAGAGCTTCATAAGCACAACACACGCAGGGCTGGCACACGGGGCATTAGGGGTGTCACCGCTTTGTCGGCCGCCGCCCAAGCGGAAATGCGCGCGAGTTGCGTAGCCGCCATTTTATAGAGAATACGGTTTTTAAATATCGTAGTTTATGGTACACTTCATTCTACCCCTGACTTTGTCCGTGAAGAACTTGTTTGTCGTGTTTCCCTGGAAAAATTTCAGACCAGTTTTTTAGATGCTTCAAACTAACAAGATTTTGATTATTGTGAATAAAACTCAAACTCAAATTCATAATAATTATTTGGCAAATACACACTTAATTCCGCACGAGCCTAAAGGTGGCGACTGATTTGTAACATTTCGGTGTACTAATGTATCAGTCGCGGTCCTTATCTAATGGGTGAGATTACAAGTCATTTGCCACCTGAACAATACTATAAATTATTAACTAAGATACTAAGATGTAATTTAAAGACCTTGCTGATGTTACTTAACAACACTTTCGCATTTATATTAAGGGTAGGGATGCTTAGGTACATTACTTCTTTTCCAACGATAAAAGTGGTACCTAAACTGCTTTAAACTTACGGTCCTACGTAACTCTTAAGTCATAATACATAGGTACATCAAGGAAACGGAGACGGGAGTTCCGTAGGCCTAAAATAAAAATAAAATGTTATCATCGGAATTGTTTAAAATTCTAAATAAAAGAAGCTATGCTTAACTACAAACAAACTGCCACCGCCCAGCACGCATGGTTGTGTTCCAGCGTGGATACGACTACTGTACCCCTACCATGATTACAATTACTGTACTGGCTAGCGAGTCGAATGCTCTGTCCCTCGCACTCTATAACAATACTGCGAGGTCTGCGAGGGACAGAGCATTTGACTCGCTAGCAAGTACGTTAAATGTAACTCGTGGTAAGGGTACTAGTGAAATGACTAGCATAGAGGCATTACATCTTACTTCTTAAGGTTGCCAACGCATTCCCACCTGTAATGCCGGCACCACACTTCGCTATTCGCTATTCGTTATTCGGCTTATGCATCTACATTCGACGAAGTATGGAGGGTTTATTCGTCTATGTCTTCTTTATTCGCACGCATAACGCATAAGCGCGATAGCAAATATTTGAACAAATACGGCGCAGCCGCTTAAGGCTGCGGCTCCACTGAGGCGGAGACGAGCGGAGCGGTGCGGAGCTGTGCCAATATTAACCAATAGAAGGCGCATGCGGTCACGTGGAGCTCGCATTGCGCACGTTAGTTTAGATTCTATTGGTGAATATTGGCACAGCTCCGCACCGCTCCGCTCGTCTCCGCCTCAGTGGAGCCGCAGCCTAACGAATAGCGAATAGCGAAGTGTGGTGCCGGCATTAGAAATCTACTGCGAGATTTTTGCAGTAATTTCTTAAAGGTGTATTTGGACCCTTAGTATTTCAGTCTTAACAATGTAGTCTTGAGATATCAAATATTTAGGGTCTCAGATCCCACTTACCATCAAGGTGACCTTTGTGCTCATTTGCCTTCTCCATGACATTAAAAACACAGCAAGCACATGCTGAAGCTTTCCAGCTACGTAACACTGTGTTCACATCGCATATCTGGGCGCACACAATGCCAGCTCACACAATGTGCGCGGCGGGCCGGCAGCGCTTAGCTGATGAGCTCTGATGAGAGTGCATGACACTGATGCCAACACCTGATTTACTTACGTTTTTTAAAGGTGTTTTTCTCTAGCCAGTGGTTTTACTAAACCAGAGACCCTTGCCAAGATGCATTACGCTTACTAGCGTTTCTATTCATTTTGTTTTGAAACCAATCGCGTCACTGGTATTTCACGTGACTTTTGGTATCACGTGATCTACCAGTGACGCGATTGGTTTAAAAACGAAACGAATAGAAACGCTAGTCAGCGTAATGCAAGAGCAAGGGCCTCAGTTTGCTAGCTTTAAAAATAAAGAATACAAATGCTTAGATTATGAAGCTCTGGGCAAATTGAGGCCGGATTGTGTGACTCTTTGAAGCAAGCCATGAAAATATTTGTGTTTTTGACACGGCAGTATTTGCGTTTACGCTCCGGCATTATGTTTATTTATTTCTTTCTTTCTTTCTAAGTTATAAAATCTCTGTGCATACGCACAACACGGCCTCTATTCTACTGGGTAAATCCATATGCCTTTGAAGTGTTATGGTTTTATTGATCTTAACTCGGCCGCCAAACTGTCAAGTAAATAAGAGCTATCTAAACGTAGACAATACGATAACACATCAAAAGCAATAATGTTTTACAGTAGGTATACAGTGTGTTACCGGCATGCGGGCATTTATTAAAACTGCCGATAATATGTTGCTTTAGCAATTGTTTGCAAGTATTATCAATTAAAAAATAATTAAAATAACTTCACAATTAATTTTCTTTGATACTGTCCATTTTTTATGTAGTGCATGTGCTGCGTTTCATCGTTATCAGTATTGCTGTTGCTTAGTAAAAGGCATGTCGTGGTACGAGGGCAAATAATAATAATCAAAGTATCCGTCGACTGTCATTTACACTTGTCAAATTGCTGTGCTTTACATTGATGGCAATTAAAATTTTGTTAGAAAGTTAACAATGCCTGAAAATTTGTTTATTAATTAAATTATTGTCATGGTTACGTTATAGATATACGTTATTTTAACCTCCTTTAAAAAAAGCCAGGGCGCTGGTAACACTCTGTATAATCTCGGCGCAATACCTACAGCAAATATGTAAGTTATACTTGTAAACAGTGAGCGATTGCGTGACCACCGTGCTATCGTTAAATTTGAATAAACCACATTGTCAACACAGAGAAACAATGACCATTTCTAAATAACTCTAAATAGAGTACTTCCTTGTTAAACGAAATAATAAAAATCATGACAAATTATCAAACAAAAAACTCGAATAACAGCTGCAGTGACTGTCAAAATCACGTAAAAAAATCGATTGCTCAAAGGGGAGGCAGTTAAAAATCGCAGATATGATTCACATCGTACCCACAGCGGCTGGGCAGCGGCTGCGGAGCGTGTGGGGAGCGGCTGCCGCTGAAAGAATGATACATCATCAGACCAACAATAAATCACACATGATTCAATTAGAAAAATACAGCGGGGGTAAACGGTGGGAGCGTAAAATTTTGTCGCTTTTACCCTGTACATTTGTAGGGTAATTTGACGCCCTGAATTGCGTCATCAATCAAGCGCAATTAACAATGCGAGCTGTTGATGTTTTGTTGATAAATTGGGTTTGAGTGTCGGTTGTGAGGTGAAGAATAAATATACTCGCTGAGCGTGTGATGGGGGCTTAAACTGTGTTAAACGGTGTTATTAGGCGATTATTTGGACATCATGTTACATAACTTAATCCATACTTAATATTTAAAAATGTTGAATTAAAACTTGGCGCCTGTTTTGATGTTTCTTCCGAGAATGTACAAAACTTAAGACCAATTACATATTTTTTGGGGGAACACTACTTAATTTCGAAGAGTTATAATTCCGAATTGAAAATAAATTTTGATTTTTCATAATTCCGAATGCAATGTTTTAATAACAGAAGACTTGATTTTTTCAAACCTAACCAAACCTACGTATAACAATACTGAATTATGTTATGCATTAAATCCGTAAATAGCTTCAGCATAACATAGCTTTCGAAAACATTAAAATTCAGGCAAATGAATATTCGGAAAAACTAATTTGGAATTTTAAGCTTATTTTTTGAATAATACTAAGATTTTTTTACGTAGATATATATTTAAATAAAATTGCAGACTTGGTTCTATTTTATGTACATAAAAGTCCAGCTCTCTAAAAGTGCAATTAGATTTTTTTTAACTGGGAATCATAAAGATAGTTACTGTTAATACGAGTAAAACACTGTTGTAATTACTAATTTAACCGCATTGCTTTGGATACTATAGTATCCCTAGAATGAAGTGGCTTTTTTTTCAATACGTAGATGTATCAATCGTAGCCAACATACGACATGAACAGGAAAATTCGACCGTTTTGATTTATTTAGATCTGAAGTTTTTACGGCAAAACGACCGAATAGGAATTTTTGGTATTAAGAGTCTAGTGTATGCTATAGAATCTATTGTTGCCAATGACTTCGCGAGCAACCAACCTAATAATTCAAAACAAATCCTATAAAGTACCTAACCGTCACACATAAAAATGCAATTTTGTCACTTGAAAATTAAAATCAAAACCTTTTTCTCGTCCAAACCGAACATTAATACTGTAACGCCCGCGCCCTCAGTGCACTCAATAACTCATTGCCAAATGTAACTGTAGGGGAGAGTGGGGTGTCACGTGCCAGTAATGAGTTCCATGTCTCCCCGCTCCCCTCGTATGGAATTTCACACATACCTCAATCCGTTATTTGAATATGGAAACATGCTTTTTGGGTATGTGTGAAAAAAAAAAATACACATAGAACGCGGAATTCTAACCCCTTTTTGGTAAAATAGGTATGATATTGTCCTTGATGATTAAAATTTAAAATTGATATATTATTTGAATTATGTCAGAGATATTTAGCTCGTAATCGAGATAAGTATGAGATCATTTTGATATTTAACATGAATAGTTGGCCTAAAATTATTAAATAATTCATGAAAGTTACCTTTTTTTGTATTTCTTAACTAAAAAAATAAGAAATGATCTGAAACTGAAAACATTGTTTCAGTTTCAGATCATTTTTAAAGTGGTAACTTCTTATGGGAGGGTAAACCGCTTCGTTACGTAACGCGTTACGGCGCCAGCATAGACGGAGTATAAAAACAGCTAATACTCTTCGTGCCTGTTACAAATGCCCTTCGTTAAAAAGAGACGTCCATATATGACCTCTTTCAACAGTGTACCACTTTTTAGGTTTGTTAGAGTGTATCACTCTGCACTAGTGTGCGTAAGTTTACAGTCAGTTAAACAATTTCAATATTAAATAGTTCAACTTAGATTAGTTTAAGTTATCACTTCTGTCGGGCGTCCCGAGACGCACACGTTTTTTTATTTTGGGAATTTTATTTTAAATATCTACTTAATTGATGAAAAAACAAGATCGAGGCTTCTAACAGATCAGAATCTGGTTATTTTATTGTAAATTAACAATCTTAATCGTTCGCGTTTAAACCTTATCTCTTATTTTGTACAATTTAACATGGTCTGGGGCCTGTTTTATAAAACTAAAAATTACAATTTACAGGTTACAAGTTTCCCTTTGACACAACCTCGACCAATGACAGCCATTTAAGCAGTGTTGCCAGTTTAGACCTGTAAAATTGTAACTTGTAGCTTTATAAAACGTGCCCCAGGCAGAACTTAAACTATTTAAACATTAATAAAAATGACTGCCATTTTTAATAATCCTTGCACAAAATATTTTGCAACGCAAAAGCCAATCCCATTTTAATCCCATTGTACAACAAATTCAAAGTTTCAAATTGACCATTAACATCCGGTAACCCAGGAAACGGTTCCTAAGAAAAGTGGCCAATTAAATACACATAATACTTCACCTTCGACTCACTTCACCCGCTGCATTACATTTGCCATAACGTTACTAAACATCGAACTTACTACCTTAACATAAGAACACTTACATCGAAGCATTCGGTGCCAGTGGCTCCCCTTTTAACACACAAAATGACTCAATATCTAAGTATGGTACTGAACATGTTAATGCGTTAATGGCTCTATAATGTGCATGCCTTATAAAAGCTTTGTAAACGTGCAACGTATTTTTAAAAGGATATTGTGTTGTGATCCTAAAATTTAAAGAGCACTTGGCACTATAGTGTATAGGTACTTTGTAGAATAGGTTGGTGTATTAAAGGAAACATAAGTGGCTATTTCCATTAGACTGTTCCTAAGGATCTTTAGTATGAGTTACAAATGTAAATATTGTAAAGTAGTATTCGGGAAGAGAAAATAGATTAATTACTTACTAATTACTGAAATCAGAAAAATGCACAGTTACGATCTTATAGTAACGGGTTCAATAGAATTTACAAAGTTTCATCTAATATACTAAATCAGTACTAATTAGTGCTGAGTTTAATAATATTTGCGTTAAACAATCGTTAACGATTGTATAATGTATTGGCAAACTTTGGCTTAAAAATAAAACGTGTCTTATTACATAATTAGTCTTGCGATAATTATTAGATAGACATTTAATTTAATATACAAAATTAACAGATATTAAAATAAATAAATAAAAGTCATTTATTTCGGACTCTGGGTCCATGTTTAGTTAGTTATAATAATCTTAAAAAACTAGTGTTAGTAGGTACATGAAATAACAACAAGCAATAAACAACTAATAACGCCGGACGGGGGCACACACCGGTGCATGCGCCTCCGACCAGTGTCGCATCATTGGACAGTCTGCCCGTTCAACAAGCGCGCTCAGGATGGTGTAAAAACGACATATTTAAAATAATACATGAAGTATAAAACAGTAAAATAAATTTAATAGGTATACTATTTTAGTAAAAAATATACATCAATGACCTTATAATTATTTCATTATGTTCCATCCAATGTCTTAAATTATTTCATTAATATTTAAACACGTTGTTTCAATCTCAATAAATAGAATCACCCCAACACCGAAAAGCTGTAATAAAGATAAACACCCCAATTACACCACTTCTGATTCTTTAAATCATTTAAATGACTAATAAAGAACATCTTGTATAAGCTTGCCACACCTTCGACCGACAACCCACCTTTAACCCTTCAAATGAAGAGCGTTTCACCGACATCCACCGACATTTACCGACGTTCGCCGACATTTGGCGCCAATTAGCCGACGCCTGATTGCTTGATTGAGCCCCTGGGTCTTGGGGCAATTGTAACGTGCATTTCCGCTACATTGCCGCTTTAACAAAACGACATAAGTGGCATGCACGTTGTATAAACGTATTACCTTTGGGCTGTACGATTCGATAAAGCATTGTCAAGCAATTTAAAACGTTGTGTCGTACAGTGAGAGTTCTGGAAGGTATGTGTTGGTGCCTGGAAGTGCTATTGTCTATTTAGGTCTCTAAGTAATCAGTGCAGTGGGAAGCCTCGATGTAAACAACTGAGGAGCTTGGGTGAGAATAGTATTGTTGTAACAACTTGGGTGCTATTCCAGGGCGTCTAACAAATCCATTAAAATTGAAATGTAACTAATTTTGTTTAGTTTTTCAATTAGATATTTATCAACTTACACCTTTTATTAACAATTACTATTGCGGCATCCCTAATTAATTGTTTTTTTAGTTTGCTTAATTTTTTATTACGTACATATGTCTATATCTACATAGTACCTATAAAACAAAGTCGCTTCCCGCCGTCTCTCCCTCTTTATGTACAGTCAGGGGCATTCCCGGTCGACCACATCTAGGGTGATATTCGTTTGTGCGTTCGACGCGTAACGACCTGAGCGCTGTAGGATTAGCTAGCTGCAACGAAGAAGCCAAAATTTTCTTAAGTGGACGACCGCGAATGTCCCTGACTGTACCTACACCTAGCCCTTTCCAACTACGCAACGGATTTCAGAGCAGTTTTCATCAGTAGGTAGATAGAGTGATTCAAGACGAAGGGTTTTTTATGTATAATCAATCATCTCTGGAATACGCGCCCACTTCATATTAGACGAGCCCTAGCAGGCTTTCTTTCAAGCGAATGCTTCGAAAGCATTTCCTGGAACAAGATGTTGCGTAGGATTTTAGGCTAGACCCATCATGAAATATGTTTTAGTCTCTGTTGTTATATTTATAGGTTTATTTATATATTATTGTATTTATTTGTGTATTTATATTTATATATCTATATATGTATATACAGGGTGCCTCTGACCTTGGGGCTTTAAATGCATGGATCGTTTCTACTCCTGAACCTAAACTTCTTTTGTTCTGTAAGTTGTTAAAAATATGTCCAACTTAAATTTTATTTTTTTCATACATGTTAAATGTAATTTTCAATGTACGCGATCCAATTCTCCATTTTCCTTTAGCCCTCGTACCAAGGAAATGTCGCCCCCGTACCGTGAGATCGTGATTTTATGGCCATGATGTAATTCACTGATTTTACAACTAGACTTTAACATCAATTAGTTATCTAATTTTAAATTATTTTTTAATGTTGTAGAACTAAAGTAGTTCAGTTTAGCGAGTACAATCGATGGTTGCATTTAAAGCCCCAAGGGCAGAGGCACCCTGTATATGTGTGTATATCATGTGAGTACCTTCTGTAAGTTTTTTTTTTATTATTTTGTAAATATGTTGTTTGCTTTGTTTTCTGCCTTTCTTTTTCTGTGCACCACTTCTGTTACTTTCTGTATTATTATTTGGTTGACTGGTAGTGAATGCCATTAGGCATTAAGTCCGCCATTTGTACTCTTTTTGTGCAATTAATGTTAAATAAATAAATAAATCATCGGTTACAGAAAACTCACATAAACCTCACAACTTATATTAGGTATAATAATTTGTCAGTAAAATTGATAAACAAATTCACTGTGCAGTTTTGTTTAATCTTATATTTTAAATCAATATTTCCAACCGATACCAATAGAAGATTTTATAACAAGAGGGGGTTACAATAATTGAAGTATGGAGAATAATGTATAATTTCATAAAAGTATAAACGAGCCGTGATATAATCATATTTTAGGAATAATACTTAAATTAAAATTAAAATGTTGGTAATCAATCTAAGGAAATTTAAGAAAAATGATTTTAATAATATGATTTGAAATGTATTTAAATAATAATACCTTAAATGTGACTTAAAATGTAATTCCACTAAAAATAAATAAAATTGTAACTTAGTTAAGTACATTGTGACATGTAAAATATTACTTTTTACCAATAAACTTATCATATGATATCATAATTATATACCTCAACCAAAATCCATCATAAGTATTTATCGAAACTCTTCATTCTTAATCGTTGTTGGTAAAGTTTTATGTCACATAAAATAATACGTTTATCCCACCACCACCGGTGCAACTGCGTTACTTCTCGTCAAATATTACCATTAACATTTTAAATTAGCATCGAATCCGCTACCGAGGCGCAGTCACTTTGCTTCGATGACTCTATTCTCAATTGAGACCCACATTTTTTCAAACGTCGATGTAACCCAAAAGTCGGTAAACAGTTAACAAAGGGGGTCGACAATGCCCCAATACCAATGTTTGGGCCAAAATAAAAGGTCTTTGAAGAAATGCTTTGTGCGCTCGCGCATTGTTGTACAGTTTTACGGGGGTTGATGCAACCGCGCGGTAGCTGCGCCGGCGTTCTTCAAAGAGCTCCTTGTTTACGTACAATATTATTTTTATGACCGTAATCGGGTGAAATTCTTTGACTCGGGCGGGCGGCGTATTTGAGCTTTCTAATGCTTTGTTTATTTTTAATTGCAGGGCTAAATGCTTGCCGAGGTGGGGCCGATAACGTTTATTATCGCGGAGGGCTTTGTTTTATATATTTTACCCTTATTAATTTGGATATATAACCCAAAGTTATTTATCTACCTGCCACAGGTGACCTTATAATAATTGTAAGCCTATTAAATGTTGTTATTGGAATTTAACAAATTATTATCCATTCAGAGAATTTTAATTCCTACCATGTCGGCCTGACGGTCCTGACATAATTATATTAGTTGAAGCAGGTGTACAATTCGTAAGTTTTTCAAGAAGAAAAATTTCATTTTTAAGTAAGTTTATGCTAAAATCTTCCTACTCAAAATCACTATAGAATATGTCACAGGTTACCTATCATGGGTCAGCATTTTTCAATTCCCCAACTGTTCATATATTAGAAAAGCATTTTCTCTGAAACCGTTAAATTTTTCAAAGCTGAGAATACATTTTTTTTAATCCTTACTAAAATAAAGTTTTAATACAAAATCATCATACCTAGGTACTAATTAACTTTTGAAAATTTGGGATATTTAACAATTGGGAAACACAACTTTGGATTTGCGATAGGTAACCTATGTCAATAAATTAACTGATTTTTGTACAGTTCCTTAGTGAGAATACTTAAAATTGCTCAGAAGAATACAAGTAGTTCTGTATCTAGGTAATTTAATTGCGTAGATTTCACCAGATTCCATGCTGGATACATATTTGTAGAAAGAAGTGAGTAGCTTAAAGGATTGTCTCTCTTTAACTCTTCCGCCAAAAAATCAAAAAACGTAAGCATGCTTTCCACAGTAAGCAAAGATAAATTGCGCAATATTTACTTTAAACTATTCGTACAAGTCCATTGTCATTAAGTACCTGGGCCATTCTACTTTTCAGTGTACATTTGTGTTATCGTCCGATAAAAAGTATACCACATTATGAATCCGCTTATAAATAAATAACATGAAGGAACTTAGAATGTATAAGTATAACGGTTTTCAAAAAACAACTCTTAAATTACTCAATTATCGTTGAAGAATCTTGGTAACTCCGTGGTAAATTGCAATTTTTCCATAGAAAGGGCGGGGACATCAACGTCCACTGCGTTACTCACTTTATAGTTATCACAAATAACTTTTTATGAATTAGGATAATTCTAAATACAAGCTTATTTACGTTACTTTTCGAGTTTTAAGTTAGAAAACGCAGCACTTCATCGGTTTTTCAAATAAAAATAGTTTAGTGAGAACATGGCTAAAACTTATATACAACGAAAAGTAGAATGGCCCACCGACCTCCTACCTCTCACTTCAAATAGATAAGCCGCTGTTGGAAAATCATTTGGCCGCGTTATTTGCTCCGGAAATGAAACCAAGTTAGTAGCTTAGTTCGCTTAGCCTCAAATCAATTCTATCATTTCAATTTGCATCTGATAAGCAATGTAGTGAAGGTGAGGTTGGTTTAGTGGTGGCCTTGTGCAGGGTCCACCGGGATCGCTACCACTATTCCTTAAACCCACCCCCAATGAGCAGTGCTCGCATTGTAATGTTTCGGTGGGGGAATTAGACAACGTAAAATTACTATCAAAGATAGAAGCATTTCACGTTGTTCTGGGTTGGAAATGCATTTGCAGTCTTCATTGAAATTGAGTTTGAATGTATCTTTAAATGCACATTACCTTGGGGTACAAAAAAAAAACAATACAATTAGGTAGGTTGAGGTTGAGATCTCCTTTATGTCTGAGTTAGTAGACCTGTGTTAGGAGGTCTCGCTCTTCCAATAACTTTCGTTGGTATGTCTTGTTAATAGTATCGTCAGAATCGTCATGTCGTCGTGTTGTGAGTTTATGTATGTATGTGTATGTATATTTTTAATAGATACTTACTACAAATTAGGAAAATTTATAAAAATGTATTTGTCTGGTCTCAGATACCACTTACCATTTAGGTGGCTTGCATGCTAGTTTGCCTTCTCCTTAACATAAAAAAGACATAAAACTGTTTATGATAATTACTTTTGTCAATTGTAACCTAGAAACCTTATTTAAACTCAAATAAGTAGCTCTGTGAATAAATAGCACCGGATTTACTAGCTTCATCTTCAGAAAAAAATAAGTACGGTTACAAACTTTAATTGATGACCCACTATAGAACACATCAGGCAAACTGTTCTAACAGTTGTGCGGGGCCTTAAATATGATTGTACCATGATGCTTGTTTTTAGTAAGTAAATAAATGTGGCGTTATGTATTAAAAGGGACCTTATTGTCAATGGCGCTTACGCCGCACTGCGTCACGCGACGTTGTATTTATATTGGAGCATCTTTAATAATGGCGGAAGCGCCATCGACAATAAGGTCCCTTTTCATAGATAACGTCACAAATAATAAATAAATAATTATTATCTTGTCGCATAACATTTTAATTCAAAATATAACAAAATAATTAATTACTACGTACTTTTTTTTCTCAATTTATGGCTTTCACTCCTTGTTTTAACAAGGTGTATTTCACCAGTATCGAGTTTTAGATAATCACCATGGACTTATTAGAGAAACAAGTCCATGGATATCACACGCGAGGACAAATTGTTCGGTTAAAGAGATTTACTCCGGTGGACTAAACAGAAGCACATGGGGTTAGCTCCACGCGCTTCTGTCTAGTCCTCCTACGTACTTAATATCTATCTCGTGACTTGACTCTGTCATTATGTCAAGGTTCTATGGTTGATCAACATTTAAATTCCTTGATGGTACCTACATGGTGAAAAGACTGTGAAATCTGCTTCCTTTATAGCCCTCGGCTGGCTATCTTATCAACATAATTGCTGTCACACGCCTACTCGAATCTGACAGTATTTTTTTAGGAATTCGAAGAAAGCGGCTGTAAAGAAAATGGTAGGTAGTACTGTTTGTACAGTCAGTTGCAAAAGTAGTCAGATTTTCAATTTTAATACAGCTAACAAACCTTTTTTATATGGAATTATCGCTAAAGTCGGTAAAGTATTTCCTTCATACAGAAAGGCGATATTCGCAACTAGGTATAAAGTCAATTTCACACAACCACCGCACCGTGTAATGTCCGGTTCCTATATTCAAGAAACGAATCGTTTTCCTTACGGGCAGTAGCGTTATGACCTTATGAAGGTTAAAAAATGCTTTTAAAATAAAGAATAACCAGAATTAATTGCTATTTTGTTTCATTTGCATACTTTCAATACAAAATATTTTGACAAAAAAAACTTGGAGCGATCACTAGTACATGGGAAAAGCATCGATAATTGAGTTTATCGATATAGGTAATCCCTAGCTGTCATTTAATTTTGCCCCGTATATTCCTAGGTCTGCTTATGACATTTAATTTTGCTACGTACAAAATGTGTCAAATTTTGACGAGACGTCACAACTATACCTACGGTTTTGAATATAGGAACGCACCATAAGTGTGTATTCCAAATCATTATTGGCTTTACCGGTACCGCTACCAAAACCATTTACGTGAAAACTACAAACTTTCAAACTACAGAAATCTGTAACGTAATTTAAATAATTCGTCATATTATTATACTAAATAAGAAGGCAGCTAGAATATTTCCTGAAATACCTACTCTAACTATCCGTCAGGTATTTATATAATAAAAAAATTCAATTTACTTTTAAACCTCACGTGCACACCAAACCAGTAAAATTCCAGATTTATTACCAACATGTCGACTACCTGTCCCCTATAAAACACCCTAAAACCAAAACTTCGCCATTTGCAAATTATCTTCCATAAACAACCGAGAGTTTGCGCTTTACAACCTTTAAATATTTGAGGTTTAAGCGCACTATAATAGATACTGCAATATAAACAAAGATAAGAGCTTTTGGAAGTGCCGCGGTGGTTGGGTCATTGTAAATCCAGGTAGGTCAGGCATTATCAGTGCACGAACCCTTATCAAAAACTATCGTAAATATTTATAGATGTATAGATTTTAATTTTGAAGTACCTACGCACCCTTTAGATAACAACAATCTGACCAATAAATGGTGTATATTTATTAGGGTTATTAGAATGTTAACAAGATCACGAAAGCCTTTATATCCGAGAATTTAAGTAAACGTGTTGTTTTCCTTTGCAGTTATCGGAACGCATGTCAATAATAATTTAGGTAGGTCCAGTCTCAAACTAAGATTCCCTCAACCATTTCTACTAGACAACGATTCTAATTCATATAGTAGGGGATTCGAATGGGAGACGATCTTCACCTAGCTGTTTATTCGATAAAAAGTATTTTATATCAAATTTAATATGCTAAGTAATATATTTATAATAGGTTGACTGGAAAAAGTCCAGTCCTTATATGATTTAAAATAAATCCTGAAAATTAACTTTTTTTTTAAATTGCTATTGCTTGTTTAAGACCAATTACATACTAATCGAAAGTATGTTGCCTGTAGAACATGCAAATGTTAGGTTGACTATTTTTTCCCATCTTAACTATTGGGTAGATAGGTAAGTCGGTACTTATAATTTGCACTAAACCTAACGTTTGCATATTCTATAGGCCTCATGCTTTCGATTAGTATGTAATTGGTCTATTAAACAAGCAATAGCAATTTTTAAAAAAAAGTTGATGTTCAGTTTTTTTTTTAATCATATAGTGACTGGACTGAAATTTTCCATTCAACCTATTATAAATAAGTATTACTTAGCATATTCAATTTGATATAAAATACTTTTTACCGAATAAACAGCTAGGTCAAGGTCGTCTTCTGTTCGGATCTTAGACCAATATACATACATATGAGTGCAATCATTCGCACTCATAATCAATTTTGCCTACATCGGACTTCGAACAAGTCAGTCAGCTAAAATTGTTCAAATCAAACCGAAACAAATGAATGATGCGCTAGCATCGAAAACAATCCGCAAACAAAGTTTCCCGTGCATTGCCAACTTCGCTCGCGGAAAGCGCGGGAAAGCGGCGAAGGTGTTGCCGGCCCCGCCCCCGTGCCGTCCCGCTCCCGCAGCGGCTAACCGCACGCGACGACGGGCCCACCACTGTTGTTTACAAGCGCTTTCTTTCCAACGTGGATATAGGTTCTTAATTTTTTAAGGTAAGTATATCACCAAGTGTATGACCAATGGTTTTTTTTTTAAATATAAAATAAGCGGTCATTAGATAAAAGATCTGCCTTTTAAGAAAGAATAGGTACGTTATGTCGTTTTGGAACTTTTCTGAAAAAATCAAGTCCGATAAAGTGATAAAATGTAGTATCAAAATGCACGGATCCAATAGTAATAGAGTGATTCGTCATCCATCATAACACTCAGTTGGAGATTTAAAATATTTTTTAATTAAGGCCGATAAATAAATACCTGGAAGCCCCCTTAAAATATGACAATTAAAGGCGTCAATCAAAAACCCCTGTCACCGAAATAGCTCGCGTGCTTCGCCATAAATGAAGTGCCACCCCGCGAGTGCTCCCGACTCCAAACATGAAAATCATAATTTTTCATGAGCTCGTTGATAGGTTTTCGCACGGCCGCGGTTTCCCGCCGCCCCGCGCCCTAATTAGAGGCGCCTCGCGATACGTCACCGCGGCGGTTCAAAAAAATCCACCCATCCCTCTCCCACTCGACGCCTGTAACCACAGTGTCCCACTCCAATGAGCATTTTTATAAAAACGCAGAGACCAACCGCGACCGTCCCGCTCGTTCCCGCCGCGACTCCGCGGCAGCCGCACCCTTCGTCTCCTTCCCGCTTTTTACGAGACGTAGGGGCCGCCACCCGGGTGGGGGGCGGCGACCGCGCGAACGCAAAATATTGACCATCGGAAAAAGTCGCGTCGTATCGCAGTCATCAGTCGAAACCGAGTCCCCGCGAGCACGCGACCTCCGCATTCGGCGCGCGTCGTGAGTCTTCGGTTGCGGTCCCGGCAAGTCCCGCCGCCCAGTTATTTTTCTCGGTCCCCCGTCTTGGCGCGCCAACAAGTGGTGCAGTCGGCGCTCACAACGTCTCGCGCCCGCACTTCGCACAACTTTCCGGAGCGTTCGCGCGAGTTTCGAATTTGATCGCGTGTTGGAAACTTTTCCCGAGTGTTTGTAGATACTTTAGTGGCGTGATAGAGGACTTCAGTGGCGTGTTAGGAGTTAAGCTGGAGTCGATGCACCTTCCGCACGCGAGCCCTTCGCCGAACATGGCGGATGTATATGCTCACATTCACGAGTACTACCGGCAGAGCCACGGGGAGCTGGTGGCGACGGGGTCGCCGGCCGTGCTGTGCTCGGCGCTGCCGAACCACTGGCGCTCCAACAAGTCCCTGCCGGTAGCGTTCAAAGTGGTAGCCTTGGATGACGTGCAGGACGGAACTATGGTGACCATCAGGGCTGGGAACGATGAAAACGTGATGGCTGAGCTGAGAAATTGTACAGCCGTGATGAAGAACCAGGTGGCCAAGTTTAACGACCTGAGGTTCGTGGGCCGCAGTGGCCGCGGCAAGTCGTTCTCGCTCACCATCACCATCAGCACCTTCCCCAGCCAGGTCGCCTCCTACACCAAGGCGATCAAAGTCACCGTCGACGGACCCAGGGAACCTAGAACTAAACAAAGTGAGTTTTATCACATTTATTTAATTTCCTCCATTTGTAGGTAAAACAAGAGAGAGAGAGAGCTGCATGAAGAGCAACTGCTTAGGAAATAAACATTTTCAGTTTACTTTCATTATTATTTCCTTCTTGATTTTTTTTCGTCTTTTAATTTTACTCTCATCCTATCCTATTACACGAACAATATTTGTATAGGTAGGTAGGTATATACATTTGTAATCACGTTCTCGAAAACGGCTCTAACGATTTCGATGATTTTTGGAAGGTTGTATATCGGGGATACATCGTTTTCTCTATTTTCACCCGAGCACTAGATCTCCCATATATTAGAATGTAAAACGATTGTAAAGTAATTCGTAGATCCAACATTGATTCCATTTAACATCTTAAACACTCTACGTTTACAAATATTCTAATTGAATTGGCAAAAAATAAAACATTTGTAAAGAGAGCATTTAGCAAATCTGCGCAAGCGCTGGCCGCGCGCCAGTCCGCGGCCGCTTGCGGCGGCGCTCACCGCAGTCGAAATAGTTTTATTTCGATATAAGCCATTTAAAATGAATAAACTTTTTATGCCCACTAATCCTAGGTAATCCTTGATATGACGTCAAATTAACGTTACTAGCTGGAAGTTTAAGAAAACGGATTTTCATGACAACTTTAGTAACCCAATCAGAGGTAAAATTTGTAATATTTTAACAACGAGATACGTATTCTAAATTTTATATTAAACTCATTAAGGGGTTAATAAATAATGGTCCCTTTCGTTTTCTATTTCTTTGGCTCGAATATTGATTTGCGTTTAAGTGAAGATAGGACTTTTCATTCGAACAGTCATGAGATCCTCATTATTCCCGTAAGAAACACCTTTCAACTGTCAAAATTAATTCAAGGTCAATGGTTATTTCGGAAGACCTCAAACAACTGATAGCCATAAAGAGTAGGAGCACGCTGAAAATAAAATTCCACCGCGTCTTAATTACTCCAAACACCAAGCACCAAACTTACGTGAAACAGATAACTTAAAGACGACGATTGCCCTGTTTAATCCTGTCTCCAGAAATAACACGATTGCTCTTAGACTTTAAGAGTTAAATGTTTTGACAGGGGACTTAAATGGTTATTGATGTTCACGTGTTAAACATACTTGGCTTAAATTGAGACAATACGGGAGCACGGTCCTTTGTTTGTGACAGAAAGATTGGTGAAACCGTTTATAAAGGAGGTCCTAAATAAACATGAGAGCAAGCAACCTTGCTCTTTAGTTTTTTACGATTGCGATGGATTGTATTTTCTTCCAAAAAATAGACCTAATTTGTACCTATTTTGACCTAATATATTTCAACTCCATAAGTGAGTTTATGTTTATTTCAAAATAATCAAAATATTTTAATAATTATATACCTACATTAATGAGTAAATCAACTAAGTACAGTAACTTTATGATTCTTAATAGCATTCGGCTGGCTAGCGCTTTAACACTGGCACTTGTAATTGAGAGTGTTTTTGTCAATCGTGTTTCATACATAAACGAAGATTGCCGATCGTTCTTAAGAAACTGGTACCTAGATTGCCCATTTAAATAACCATCAGTCTTACTTCTTCCCGCCAGTCTCATTCCACAAATCAACTGTAATTATAAATGTTTTGACACCACAAATCTATTTCTGATGTTACAACGTTCACCGAGATGTCTGTATAAACAGACGGCGCCCAAACTTCGGCCAATAATAAAAAGACATGCGGAAAAACTAACATCCTCGGGCGATAAACATCAAAGGAAGTTAATAAAGCTATCAATGGCGTCGCGGCTTAGGCAGTTACAGGGCTCATTAACTGTACCGAAGACTCTGAGAAAATAAATAAAGAGTTTCATGCACTGAATGAAACCAGCTCATTAAGACATCAGCAAAGTACAATTGCTGTTAAGCAGTTGATTGTTATAGATGGTTCATATCCAGAGAAGGCAAAAATTCACAAATCAAATCGAAGAAATACGCGCTAGCCAAGGGAGTATTTGCAACCCTACCGCGATCCCAAAATTAATATGAACAGAACTTCCTCACAATAATCGTGTTTAATATGCGGCACTTGCAGTTCCAGCGGTTACCAAGTTTCGTGCGGCCACGGCCGTAGCAGATGTAAACAATCTCGGGTCGCTCGTAAACTCCGTTTGATCCTCCCGCCTCCCCTGACTCTAAAATATGGATTTTATGTCCCTGAGCTGCTAAAATACCCACACGCAGCGACCCTCGTAACCTCGCGTCGTCATACTGTGGATTTATCAGCGTTGAGCTGAGATCTTGACGGAACTCCGAAGATATGGCTGCTCTGGAAGCAGTAGGAACTTTCAGGAACCAGGGTACAGTCGGTCATTAAGCATTTTGATTATAGTTAGAAGTGTTAGAACTTTGAACCATCCTATCATAAACGTCATTGAATCGTACTTGTCAGTCTCAATTTCGGATTGAAGTTCATTAAGACAAGAACTAAAGTGCTGAAACTATTTGGCAGTTAGGTACAGTCAACAGCATAAATAGGTGATCATTTATGTACCTTGTCACTTTAACGTCGTGTTTGAAATGTCATACAAAATTGCGAAACGATTGAAAGCGATAAGGTACATAAATGATCACTTATTTATGCTGTTGACTGTACATTATAGTAGTTAGGTTTAGAATGATTTTTCTATTATTATTTTAAACTATTAATTTCTCGCCGCATTTCATGAAATTGAACAAATCAAATTGTTTATATTAATAGCGGTGGACACTTTAATAGTTTCTATAGTCCCAACACCGTCCGAGTTATGAGCTATAACACTCTGATTCCATTTATTTAACGCGCTGTCACTTCCACATTAATTTACGAGTGACAACACTCGCATCTCGTTCGTTATTTAATGCCCATTTGACACTTAAGTCGTATTTCTCTTGCGTTTATTGTCTGGTGGTACCAATTTGGCCGCGATGGCTTTTGATTTCAAATTCTCTTAACCATCTCTTAACGATTGTTCCTTTGTTTTTCTCTCACCAACATCCAAGACGCAAATAACCCGCAGTAAAACAACGAATCAACCACGCTCGACCAGAACGCATATTCTTTAACGACAGTCAAAATATTTATTTCAAGCATTACGAGCGGACATTAGGAATTACTCTGGTTACCCTTGTTAATAATTCGAAGTCCCGCATACGTAAAGGGTCGGGGAACTGGATATAATTGAATACTGGCATTAACAAATGGAGCGGGCCATTTCCGAGTTCTACATTTAACTTATTATTGTTCCGTGATGTTGGGAGCCCCGCTCGGCGATTGCTGCAGCGGCGGCCATCCATCACGTTCTTAATTTAAAATACCCGCGATTCCGTAACGACACCCGTAACACTCGCTAATCCCCGCCAAAGGATTGTGTTTATAGATTACAAAGTGTTTGCATTATCAACGCTTTAAGCTACTATAAAAACGTCAAAGCCGATCGTCAATTTCACAAACAGCGCGCACATTGTTTAAAAGAGTTTTAAAATTAGGCAACCTTCTCACAACTTGCACAATAAACTTCAAGAGTCGCTAAGAAGCATTGTTTACATCGAAGACAAAGTAGATGGAGAGCTCGTAAACAGTTTAATCCCGTAATAAAAAATCTTTACACCTGATCTATATCGATCGATTGAGACTGGATTAAAAACGCTATAAAACAAAAAAGACGTCGGCAGTGGTGTCTTTAGTAGGCTATTGATTAAACAAATAAAAACGCGTTTCGCTAGTTGAAAGGCGATGGCAACGTGACGGCGGAGGGTCGTAAAAACGTATGGCACAGAGGAACCGACTAACTGCAGTAGTAAACCGGCGCGTTTTGTATACAGGCCCCTTGTTATAGCTCGGTAAACAGCGCGGGCCGTGTGTCGCCGCCTTTACGGCCAGCCTTTGTGACTTTAGTGATCGCGGACGTGAGACCGTGACTCTACAATCACATTCACTACTAAATAGGAATTACCCACGAGCTCAATAGCGCTATTGGTTACATTTTGATCCCCTTTATCGAACTTGATAAAAAGCTAGCTGCTTTTCCATTATTTGTACCCAAGTCATTACCACTTCCGAGATACATCAGTTGTTTGTTTGAGTTGTGTTTTTCCTGAACCGGAATACTAAACATGTTCTCCTTTTGTTGCAGGTTACGGCTACGGACACCCGGGCGCCTTTAGCCCGTTCCTGCTCAACCCCGGATGGCTGGATGCGGCCTACCTCAACTACGCGTGGGCTGATTACTTCAGGCCACCGCAACTCCGAGACCAATCCGCACTCATTAAAGGTTCGTGCCCTAAGAACTTCATTAAAATACCAAAGATTTACAGGATACGTGAAAGCACTAGAGCAGCTCGTTAATAACAAATCTCGCGCGCGAAACCCTCGAGCCGGATCAAACAGAGCTCCCCCGTGTTTAGCACTCCGAAAACTTCGAATGAATCGTTCTGTACGGCATTTGTTAATTTAAAAATTCCCGATTTAGCAAACAACACTCGAAAACATGTTGCTTGCAACAGTACCCCCTCAAGGCCGCGCGCAAAAGCGGCTCAAATAAAAGAAGCAACTCTTGAGCGCTGAAAAACAACACCGCCCCGACCGAAGCAAAACCACCCGTTGAAGTCCGGAGGGGGAAACGGGAGCACCTATACAAAGAGGTTAAAAAAGCATCGCCTTCACGTTCGAGAGAGTGTGGAGTCAATTTTATTCCAATGTAGGCGGCCGCGCCACCAGCCACTTTTTGTTTCCGTCGCTGCGAGGAGCGCTGTACTCAAACGCCTACAGACTTTTATTAAACCTACATTAGCTTCGTTTGCCAGCCGGATTCATAAAGTCGAAAATGAATAGACACCTAATTTCTGATCCGGAATATACGTGCTCTGTTTGATTGTAGCCAGAAATTTCGTTAAGGGCAATTTTTTTTTCGCTGTTAATCACAAAGATTGATTAAAGTTAGATCGTATCGATTCTCGATTTATAATATTTATATTTAGATTTAGTACCGCTGTATTATACGATTGGTAACATCAATAAGCCCTAATTAAAAATAACGGACAAAGCAAAAACCGAATCAAATCCAACGAGCAGGGATCACCTCAATCAGGCGCGACGCCGATATTGGCCCCCACCTCGCCAAATTACCCCCTACTTACGTCCCCTCCCACCCTCACTGCCTTTAAAGTGGTCTGTGCACCACTGCTACTGCTTGAAACAGAAAAAGTGCAAAAGAGCGGGCTCTGTACCACCTCCGAGCCCTTTGTGGCCCAATCTGCGCCTGCATCGTGTCCTTTTTATGCGCCAGCTTCTCTTACACGGTATCGAGAATCAAAGCTTGCACAAGAACATTTTGGACACTGTTGCTAATGAAAATTTCGTTTTCGGAGTTCTCTTTGTCCGCGCTCGGCGCGACGCCGCCTCCTTATCGCGATGAGCGCTACGCGGCGCGCCGCGGCGCACACGTGTCCACGCGTGCTCGGCATCGCTAATGCACCGACATCACTCCGCCGCTAAACAGAAAGGAGACGTATCGTGCCGAATTACCCCGACATGTAGTCTGCTCCGTAAAAGACGACGTCGCGTTCGGATAAATAAATATTGCACCCTCGCCCTCCCGATATTGCGCTAAAAAAACATCCCTTTCGGTGAAGCCGCCTTTAAACGCCTACAGATTGTACATTATCCTTAGTACGATTATGCACCCTCGTTGTTCGGGGAATCAGCGGAGTACCCGCGCGCCCGGGGCCGTCCCCGGGGAGCCGTCTCTCATATTACGTCATGTTCGCAAATCAGCAACAGTAGCCGTCGTAAAAAGCTGATGTTAAGTTGAGTGAATGTTAACGTTGGTTTCTTCTTGTCAACAGGTGGAACCCTGGCGCCTCCAATGCAGCTACCAGGAGCAGAGATGTTCCCGTTCCCTCCTGCGCTAGCCAACCTACCTCCAGGAGCTGGCGGTCTGATTGCTCCTCCCGGTGCATTCTTACCAGCAAATGGACTTCTTCCATTTGGACCGCATCCTGGTGATTTAGGGTTGAAAACATTGCCTCCGGAACTAACACTGAAAAACGGCATCAGTCCTTATGATGCCCTAAGACATCTGCAAAGTAACGTGTCATCATTGGACACTTCTAGCGCACGTTTATCACCAACGAGCAGTAGACAGAGCGGCAGCCCGCGCAGCATGATCAACGGTAGCCCTGATCGCTCTAAAGCGGATTCTAAGTCGGAAGTGAACTCGACACACGAAGCAACGATTTCTGACGAGTCAGATGAGGAGCCTATAGAAGTGGTAAAATCTGCGTTCCACCCGACGCGGCCTGCGAACGTCGAGCTCCAGGAGATGAAGCAGGTACAAGCGGCGGACTCCACGGTGGTGGACCGCCCGCGGCAGCGCAACGAGCTGAAGGCGCCCCCCTCGCGCACCACTCGCCTCGTCTCCACCAGCCCCACTTCCACAAAGATCTCCAACGGCACGATACCAACGCACAAATCTGTTTGGCGGCCATACTGACTATTCTAGTGCCCGCAAGTGTTGACTTATTTCTAGTACCCGCTCTTCGAAGTGGACTGTTAAAATGTGATAAACCCATGAGCTTGTAAATATATAAAGGTATAAAGATTAAAATTTGATTTATATGAGATATTTATTGTTAGCACGTTTAAGATTTGTGATGTAGCGTTTCTAGCTGGCCTAGATTGGTACCGATGTATGTAAATAGAAATAGTAGGTACATTTAAGGTATTGTAAACAATTGTTAATTTTATTGCACATGTGTTCATGCTTGTCGACAGATATAATTGTAAGCATTGTTTTATTTTTAAAATATTTTATTAGATAAATTCTTCATAGTGACGAACCCTTAAATCCAACTAGGAGTATTACTAGATGTAAGTGACGATTTTTTTGAAAATGACTGATTACTGTTATATCGTAAGGATTCAGAGACTTGCATTGATGTAAATACTGTACTTATATAAACATAGGTATTTATTGTCTCAACAAAGTGTAGATAGATATAGTCATGGTCTGTCGAAGGTATTGTACCGATTGTATAAATGTATTTAGAAACGAGATAAAGAGAGTATTCTAAAAATCAAAGCGACGTTTTCGTTATTTTTTCCCACAATACCCTTCAATCAATAGGATTTCCATTTAGTTTAATAACGGTTTGATAACTATACTCACGGATGAAAAAATTAATGCATGTTATGAGTCCGTCGCTATGTTGTATTTTATAAATGAATAAATGACTACACGTAATGAGATAGGCAACCATGTGGTCATTGTTTGTTGATTTAAGAGCAAAAACAACATGACTACCCATCTACCACATTTGCGGCGGAACACAAGACACAATCTGCAGAGCACATGTCAATGCCAACTCTAATTACCTGCTTACTTCATGTGTATTTTTATTAAATTAATAAAAATATATTACATGACATTCTTCGTCTTCATTAATAGCTTTTATTCATTTCAGCAAGATTAATTTTGCCAAAGTCGAGTTATAGACAATCGCCATGGACTTAGTAGAAAAATAATAAATAGGGTATTACACGCAAGGACGATTATTCGGTGATAGATATAGATATTTTATCTTATGACCTTGACGTACGTGGGGTTAGTTCTACGCGCTTCTGTCAACTCCTGCATAGACATTCGTTCACGCCAGTACCAAAACGCGAAAATAGCCTATGTTAAATATATTAAAATTCAAAACTAAAGGTATTGAAACCGCTCGTACGTAAACTGTGTAATTCAAAATTTATAAATAAAATTCCGAGTATTGAGCATTTTCCCATAGTTTGTGACCATCGCAGGACAAACTCGTATCCTTTGCCTACAGCCTTACGGTGTTACTTATACACGTGGAATAACCGTGGGGTAGCTAAACCATGCTCCTTATTTGTCATTGTGACATTTGAATTTGACAGATAAGCACAAAGCATGGTTTAACTACCCCACGGTTATTCCACGTTTATAAGTAACGCCGTACCTACAGCTTAATTCTAATATGCTGTTAGACTTTCCGATTCTAATAATTCGCACTACTAGATCAAAACAGTATTAGCTCAAAATACTTGTTAGTTTTGTTTCAAGTTCATAGGAGTTGTATTAAAGTTGATTTTAAAATACAGTTGTATTTTGAGTTACTACTGTTTTGGTCTAACAGTGCGTATATTGTCTAGATAATTTCTTTAATTGGTACTTATATGACCGCCGGCCTCACGGGGTATCAAACTTTAATCAAACGTCAACACTCTGACTCTATTGGCCACCGAGACGCTCTACATTGTTATTAACATGCTGTTGCCCGCAACTTCGTCCACTTAAAAGTCGTTTATTGCCATTCCTTAAGGACCTGTATAATTTTCCGGGATTAAAAGTAGTCTTCATACCAAATTTCATTAAAGTCGGCTCAGCGGTTCAGCTGCTAACAATCCGTTACACACTTACAAACAAACAAGAGTGACTTTATCATTCATTATATTAGTATGAAATGCTTACACAGAAATACACCAAGAGCAAAGCAAAATCGACAATTATCTCAATTAAAATAAATAAAAATCGCATACCCAGCGAGTACAGTCCTGTCTATTGACTTACCCTGTATTTTGAGAAATTTAATAAAATCATAACCCGTAGAATCTCCTCGAACGTTTGTTAAACCTCATCCCCGACCGTCGGTTGACCGTCTCCGGCGCGTGTTTGAGGAGGCGCCGACCGCGGGGGGTGCAATCAGCTAACCGGATCAGCTCGCAAACACAATTGATAGCATGACGCCAGCGACGGGAAAACTGCACTGACAATGCACGGTGATTGTTTTAGGTAGCTTTGATGTTTTAAAACTGATGAATTTGCTAAGTTGATTAGGAAAATCCTAGCCCATAGGTCTTAAATAATGGCAATGGCGAATGGTACCTAACTATTAAAGTTACTCTTTATTATTCCGAAGACCAAACATTGTATTATTCTAAACGTAATTTTTCGGTTGAAGACTTTATTTTTGACTATGTTCTGCCCGCGACTTCGTCCGCGTAGATTTCGATTATCGATTAACTTTTAAATTTTGAATAGCCTATGTGTTAATCCAGTGTATAAGCTATCTCCATTCCAGATTCTAATCTGTCCAACCGTTGCAGCGTGAAACAGTAAAAAACTAACACACACACACACACGCGTTATGAATTCCGATGATTATGACCTAAAACATTGTATGAGTCAAAATTATTATGAGAGTCAAAATGTTTGTATTTATTATAAATACAAAACAACTCAAATTACACGTCAAACTTACAACTAAAAGTATTTCACACAAAAATAAATAAATAAATGAAAAATAAGGGTTACCTAATATTAAGTTATTTAACCTAGTCAAACAGCGCGCCCCGCGCTACTCCCGGCGGAATGGTGCCCATCACGCTCGCCGCGTTGCCGCGCTGAATCACTATGGACAGACGTTGCACCAGGAATGACCCGGACCGGAAAATATACTTTGATGTAATGCAACGTGTCCGTCCAGACATCCGAATGATCATCAAAGCAATTAGCTTTACATACAGGAGAATTTTAAATCAGGTAATAATCAAAGACGTAGATAAAACACGATTGATAGGGAATACAATTTACATGAATCCTTAATAGTAAATGTCAATGATAATAAAAGGCTGTCAATTGGGTAGTAATTAAACCGTAATGCGTTCAAAGTTCAAAGCTTCAATGCTCGAACTAATTCTAGTACCTAAGGCGCATATCTACGTAGCGGGATAGTCTCACGTACCGATGTACACATCGGGCACTGAGAACTCCCTCATTATGTCCCCCTTTGATTCGCATCTCGATTCTCTACGTAGCTCTCCTATGTTGCTTTTTGAACACCCAAAAAATTACGCGAATACGATAGGGTATGTTGCGGAAATACACGGTGGAATTTTATATTCCCTTTGCACCCAGAGTCAACAAACAAATAGCAAACTCTTCATTTTCAATTGATTTAATTATGAACTGCGCATTGGACATTGGTAATGTTATTGGCTTTTATGATAAATAATTAAAATATCAGCAAAACTTAAATAAACCGCTTCTTAATCAAAAGTAAAGAATGATCAAGCTAACCAACATGGACACTATTTCAACAACCACTTAACAAACGATTAACGGTCGCACTCAGAGACGTGAATTAATTTTAATGCTTGATTAAAGTTGCTGCTGTCACGTTCTTTGCTATAGCAATAGAATAAGAAAACACGTCACTAAACAAGCATTAAATTTAATTGACGTCTCTGAGTGCGGCAGTAAGAGTGTTATAATTATAACAGCTGTCAAAATGTATGAACTAACAGTCGATTTTAAAACATTGATTATCATTTAACATCATTTGGTGAAATTGGTACTAAATGCACTAAAGATAGTTGCTAACGTATAAACCGCAAGATGTTCCAAATGAGATGCAACAGTGTTTTAAATTTTCAATACTGAAAGTTGCTTTAAGGGGATTGTGAATCAAAAAATCTCAAAAGGGCATTTAGTAAATTTGTTTGAAGAATATTGTCATTTTTTTTTCAGCGGCCACTGATGATTTTTACATACTTATTTAGAGGACCTCTAAATACACATAGATATGTATAATTTATGGCGTTAAATAATATCGGAGCGGAGATTTTAAAGATTTAAGTGTTTAGTTTTTAGTACAAAAGTACGCCCAAGTATGAATATTTAATTATCTCGGCTCCGATGCACTTATTACATTACGTAATAAAATATGTTTATTTTTAATAATTCTATCATAATTTGCCACTTTTACGAATGGCCGCTCACCTTGAAAATGTATGAATTTTACAAATGACAACACTTTTACCCAAACCCCTTTCCATACAAAATGCGATAAAGTTTCTAGTCTCTTAAACCTAGTAAAATTTTTTGGTTTTTGAATATGCTGTTAATAATATGAATATTATGAAAAATTAGGTCTGTGTGTTCTCCTTTTCGAGTAAATTTCGTAAAAGAATTTTTTTTTATAAAGAAAATGCAAACGTACAGACCTAGTTCTTAATTCGTAATAACAACAATATATAAAAAAAATCGAGGGTAATAAATGTTATTACGTGATATGGGCGATTTCGAAATCCTCTAAAATCTCGTTATTTTTCTTTCCAATGGTACCAACCGTACATTATAAAGCACAGCAATTTCTGAACGCAGCCTAAGTACGATGACCACCCTATTTGGCCGTATTAAAAACTTGTGGCCAGACGCGCCGGCTCGCCTCAGTGAGCGTATTCTGAATTTGAAATTTTGTTTGAGCGCGTGTTTGAATGCATGACTGATTACGCTACTCGTAGTTGGGTGTTCGGCTTCAATGGCGGCTATATGCAGAAACGAGAGGGTGTTTTGTTTAAAGGTTGTAATTAAGTCGATGTAGCGCTGCATTTATGTATACCGAAACGTATCCAGAGGTGAGTTCTGAGGTTGGAGTGTCTGATAAAAGTTATAAATACAATGAATGAGAAAAGCAGCGCATACATTGTTAAAAACGCAATTTGAAGGAGTTTGTTGGCGATAGAATCGTTATAGAGATGTTTATTAAAACTGGATAATAATCTCTTGATTCATTGTAAAGACCTCTTAAGGTTTTAATAACAGCAGGATAGTACCTACTTATACATTACTAGCTGTTGCTCGCGACTCCGTCCGCGCAGAAAAAAAAACATAGCCTATATTACTCAGGGATAATGTAGGATAGATAAGTAATGGTGAAACCTTTTTCAAATCGGTACAGTAGTTTCGGAGCCTATTCAATGCAAACAAACAAACAAACAATCAAATCTTTCCTCTTTAATTAGTGTGGAAAATTACAAAATTTGGGTATCTAAATAATTAACACAAACAAAGGATAGGAAAATTCTATGTTTTATATTTTTATGTTTATAAACTCATTTACCTAATCATGTTTGTAAGAAACAGTACCTAAGTAAATGTAAATCTAATATGAACCTTATTTCTTGAATTTCTATATACATAGAAAGGAATTCATGATTGCTCATGTATATTGACGACGTGAATACGGAGTACTTGACGTTTAAAAGTCATTGTGTACATACAACAGACTACAGTTAATAAACATAAACCATCAACCTACAACAAATATTCACATTCGGCCACCCTTGCCTCCCTAAAACCCAACAAATTATTTAATAAGTGAAAATGTAAACCATTTTTCCCGATTGAAAACACGGAATGGGCACATAGGTGTCACCACTCACCGGGCGTAATTCACATTACACCTCGCAAGAGTGACAGGTGGGCAATGTTTTAGAATGGACGAGGAAAAGTGTCGGACAAAGGCTGGGGCTCCAGCAAATGATTTTTTATCGCGAAGCAGACCCCGCCTCGGGCTGTTACTGGCTGGCTCCGGTTCCGTTGCGACGAACATATAAATGTCGAGCGAACACCGAATGTTCGCTCGAACCTTGTGGCAGTTGTGACCAAGTAAATCAAGTATGAACATCTTTAACTCGCTGATTCGACCAACAAGATAAGTCTAACTAACCTACTTTAAAAGACCCGGATTAAAGTTGCGAGTAACGCATATTTTATTACTATTTACGACCATCGGGCAGCTGAGCATTAAATGACCAAGTCATGCACAACCACGTAGTACTTTTGTTCAAGAGTGAAGTTATTGTCTTGGATGATGTATCATGAAAAGCTTGACCATTTTATAGGTGGTGTATTTTTTAAGACAGAGAGTGAGGCATTAAATCTTAGTCCTTATAGCCATCAGTCACCACTTTAGAACCAGTCCACTGCCACTTCAGGATTGCAATTCCCTGAGATGTTGGAAACCTTGGTACTTCTGCGGATCTCATCATAACTGATTCGATCTTGCAGAAAAACTCCGAGCATAGCTCTTTCCATTGACTTTAACCTTTTTATGTGGCCCATAGTACAAACCACGTCTTTGTTTCGTGAGTCATCACTGGCAACACACAGACCACAAATAATGTCACGTTATCACCGGCTGGTTCGTTTCTTTGATATGACCGCTTAAAAAAGTAACTAGCTGCTCGTACAATTGCGAAATGACTTCTTCGAGTTCCTTGTGATTATAAATTATTAAAAACTTTTTCAAAAATTTTATACACAAGTAACTATTAAATACTTAAAATCCGGGTACAATGGCGACCCCTACTTTCAGAGCTAATATCTCTCATAAACGGCTTAACGGATTTTCATGAAACTTAGCTGAAAACCGTCCTGATTAAAAAAAAAATTAGCACAGATGCACAGACTAAAGTTATGACACCCCTCTTTTTTTGTCGGAGATAATAACCAAACGATATTGTGTGTGGATTGAAACCGCCGCCTAACTCCGGTTTCGCCGCGGGCCGGAGCGCGACACCACATATCGATAAGATCGGGCCACGTGCTTTTATTGTTTCAGTCGTTTCAGCGGAAGACCCCCCCCCCCGCCACCTACCCACCCCGCACTTACCCTTCTCGCACCCACTACCTCGCGCGGAAAAATCTAAATGGACATATACACATATGTGTGACATATATGTCACACATATGTGTGTTATACTTTATGCATGTGCTATTGGCACGCAAATTAAATATACGTGTTTTGGTAATTAAGGGAATCGGTAGGGGTTTTAATTTAATCGTTGGCAGCGGTTTATTGGGACCTTTAAATTAAAACGAAATGCACAATGATTTATTCATTTCCATTTTAGGAAAAGGGATCGTGTAACAACTAAGTCATTATACCCCATGCACTGCACACAAACAGGCATTCACACACACGCATTATTACTCACAGATACACACTTCTAACTAAAGAGTAATTAAACTATGTTAGAACCACAAGGTCCTAAGGTGGAACGTAAATAACTGCAACACGGTCTATGACTAAGGCAGAGGGCCCTGCAAAGATGCACTACGCTAACTAACGTTTCTATTCGATTCGTTTGTAAACCAATCGCGTCACTGGTAGACCACGTGACTTTTCGCATCACGTCATCTCCCAGTGACGCGATTGGTTTAAAAACGAATCGAATAGAAACGTTAGTTAGCGTAGTGCATCTTTGCAGGGCCCTCAGGTAGCTGCTTACAAACGATATTCTATTGTATACTTACTAGAGTAGATGCATTAAAAACTTTAGCTCTTTAAATTTTACGAAATAGTACGCTATTTCATACATTAAATATTTGATAAGTTACCTAAGTTAAAATAAATTTGGTATCGTCTACATCAGTATGTAGAAATGTATGTACCTATATCCTCATATTGAAAGTGGTTATAAATCCAAATACCTTATTTATTGTCCATTTTAACGTCGGAAATCTCGCAGAGAATGTCAAATAAATCGCCCATGTAATCCCACTCAAAAATCAAACATGGCCGGACTCGACCGGACAATGCAAAGAAATCAGGCTGATAAAAATTTAATGCCTGTATAAAAAGGCTATAAATTTGATTTACGCGCTCCACCCCTGTAAAACGGGGTAATATCGAACATGAGAACACGAGATAATGGTGGGTTTGCAAAGGGAGGGGATTAGGCGATATTTACACCGCGGACGGCTACATGCTTCCACAGATTCATTAAAAGGGCAGTTATAATGTCATCAGTCACTCCAGAAGTTTGACAACGATGAGATAACGGAAAATTTGCCGAACGGTCGAAATAATTAGAAGCCTAATTTGAGGTTTACTATCATTTGCTAAAAAAACGTTTCAAAAACTGATTCATTTCACAAACATATCATTTAGCAAAACGCTTTTTTCCAAAATTGAAATTATTTCAGGATTTTTATAAAACTAAACTAACTTACTCTATATTCTGCAAATTAATCAATTTGTGAAATGTTGTTTTTAGCAAGATATCCAGTCACTTACTAAATCCTTTGTGCATGAACTAACACTAATCAAGCGAATGAATGTATGTATTTACGTCCGAAAAGTAAATGAAATTTTGTAGGTATATATGTTAGAAAAGAAGGTACCGTTAAATAATACGTACAGGCTGATTTTTATTAGAACCACGATAAAAACATAACTTTGTATTCACAAAGTTATGGTGACGTTTGTTTCTTTCGTGTCAGATAAACCAGACTTTTATATTTCAATGCGGCGTATCCACTCTTGCTTCGATGTAGATAATATAATTGGTTATTAATGTTATATAGTACATATCTCTGATAGGTAAGCGAATTAGAGCTAGCTGTCATCATGTCAACAATGTGATAACGATGTCGATATCATAGCAGAATGGACTAATACAATATTTAATAAAGGCCCGCACTTCTGAAACATGAAAAGATGCCATAAATTATTTTCAAAATCAAAATAGGTTTAAAAAAATATTGTTTAAAAAGTACCTACCTAATTACGAAATCAACGCGTACAACCAATTTTAAATAATGTACCTTCATACCTTTCAAAAGTGAACCAAATCAAAGTACTAATTAAAAACAAACCTCAACAAACTAACCACGTAACCAAAAAGCAGAACGAAAACAAAAATATTTCAAAAACGGAAATCTCTTTGAAATAATAAATATACATTATTGAGCCGCGGCGGGAGTACAAGAGGCCACTTAAAAAGATTGGCACTCAGCGAGCCGGTATAATCTATGCAAATTACGCCAAATTAGGAGTCGTCAACACGCTACGCCTCCTCCGAGTAATTCGGAAGGCAAACCCTCCTTTATTATTAATATTTATTCCACGCCTCGTCCGAATCAAGAAAAATGTGAAAATCTGCGAAACGCCGACGATGATGAAACGAATCAATATTATGAGATTCCCCGAACATTATTAATCTTCTTTTCAGGGAGCTTCGATTGACTAATTTTTATAAGCGCATTTTGGTTTGTATGTTCCCTTTTCAATAGGCTTGTCAGGTCAGGAACTAAGAACTAAAAGGAATGAATTCCCGTCACGGACCGAAACGAACTAGTTCTTCGTAAACGATCTTAATCGGTCTTCGGTCCTTTAGGTCAGTAGCAATTGTTGTACGTATGAGCGAAACAGTGCGAACGAGTAAAGAGCGCACGCCACGGCACTCGATGTGAACGAGACCAATAGTACCTATTTCAAAGCGTGTCCTGCTCAGATCTCAAAATTTGCTCCGGAGCTAAAGGACCTAAAGGAACTAAAAGAACGAACTAGTTCCTTTCTCCGATTGACCGAGAACGGACCGCTTCCTTTAAAGACCGAGCGGTCACAACTCTACTTTTCAAAGTAAAACTGTCGCATACAAGTTGTTAACCTTTTCTTAAAACTGCTATTACATGCGCATGAGTTACCTACTAAGTCGCTAGTTATATTTAAATGAAAACCTTGATTGATCATTTAAATGTTGGTCACAAGTGCAGTCGACTATGCAGGTCACAAGTACATTTTTGTATCTACAACTCAATGTCAAATCATTGTAGCATTTTTTTTAAAGTACCTAAATATCTATTGTATAGATTTTCCCTGACACAAATGCACCCTGATAACTTTTAACCAGCCCTGACGATTTTCATCAAACCTAGCTAAGAACAATCCAAATTTTACTAGTTATGGTCCATCCATTAGAGAGCTACAATGTCACAGACAGATACATAGACACACAGATACACAGATATGGTCCATTCCAATAGACATGTCTTATTTAGTAAACACTTTTATAACCTCAAAGTGCTCCCTTTTCGCCTAAAACATCAATTTTGTCGTAAAAAAAACTATTCATGATGTAAAACCAGGAAAACGGTGTGCAAAATGTGGTCTCTAGTGGCTTTATTCAGCTGAAAACGGGCATTTTATCCAAAAATGATGTTTTTTTTTAGGTTATAAAAGTGTTTACTAAATAAGACGAGTCTATTGGAATGGACCATACATACGTTAAGCTTATAACACTCCTCTGTTTGAGTCGGGGGTCAACCTTGTTTAAAGTTTACTAAAAAACCTATCTTATATCAGTTATATTATATCATAATTATTAACTACCTATTTAAATATGCATAAACCTATTAGTCTATATATTTACAAATTTAGGTTCAAATATATTGGTATTTATTTATTTTCATTTATTTTTCTAACAACACAATGCCAGTAGGTCAGATAAAGGTGTTATACGAATATTGGTAGTAACTACGAAAACCTTTACTAAGTTATCTAAGTTATAATAGTTCCAGCACGTTAAATTAGTTTGGCGCGGCACAAACTTCAAAGAGAAAGTAGGTAAACTTAGAAAAGCGGCAAAACTAAAAGGGCTGCAATAAAAATCATAAAATCACCCCAACACATTGTTCTAGAATATGGCTGGAGCAAACCCGAGCTATAAAAATAACCTCGCCAGAAGAAAGCTACCGTGCGTTTCTTTTTGATGACTTTTTGTACCTGCCCCAGTTATTGCCTCAAACGTTTCCTCGTAATGCAGTTTTTTTTATGTCGCCATGTGCAAAAATAAAGTTTTCAACTTTGATTTCAAAGAGACCGTTTCTTTTGTTTTAAATTTAATTTATGTCCACGTACCGCAAGAACTACCTTGAATAAATTGTATTAGTCTCGTGCAAACTCCTATCAACTAATTCCAGACATACCTACGCTACCAATTTAACCTTCGCACATAGCACGAAGCAGACAAGCTTTCATATAGATACCTAGACATCATTCACACCGAACCAAATCCACTCGGCTAACCCCCGACGCATACACAAATTGCACACGCCTAAACGGGTTCCGTAGTCCATCCACTGGGCCGCTAGTCATTAAGTCACGGAAGCAAGTACAGCGGTCCAATTTCCCTAGCCGGGTCACCAATTAACGCCACTTGGTGGACGGCGACCGAAGGGTTAGGCAAGATGTTTGTTATGATTTACACGAGGGCTCAACCCGACCCTTGCAGCGGACTTACGGGTAATGCCCCTTGGCCCCGGAAAGGTGAATTTTATTGACTTTGGTTTATGCGGAGAGCAAATCTGGCTAATTGAGTGGCCTTATTTTGATTCGAAATGTCATTTTAAATGGTATTTGCCTTTCAATAGAAGAATCAAACATTCCAAAATGTGAATTGAAAAGAAATGTTTGCAAATTACTTTCCAAAACAAACCATTGTCCTTGCCCTTGTTTAAACGGAACTAATTACTTGTTTTTGCTTGAAGTAACGGTGCACCATTTTTAATGAAAATTGCTCTGCAGCAATATAAAAATGTCTTTATTTGTTTAGGTGCTGCCCTAAAATCGGTAAAAAGTAGAGCCCAAAACTAATGCATTTTTTGTGGAAGTTAACGGCATTTCTCTGACCGTTACTGTTATATGTAAATTGTGCAACTTAACAAACTGTCGCAAAAAAAGAGCAACGGGACTGGGAACTAGTTTGTTTTATTGCTAAGAGAAAGAAGCCTAATCATTGCGGATTTATGAAATATTTCTTACAGTGACTAACTGAACTATAAGAAAGAAATTTCAATAAACATGTATACGATGTAAGTACTTTTCCTTACTTATTGATTGATTACACAAGTGGCGAAATCAACTAAAAAATTTGCGCTGATATGTCAAATACAGATCAAAAAAAACTGGTATCATTTATCCATTTTAAAAATATACCTGATTTAACGGAGTGTATAACACGTTTTTAAATGACGACGGCAAGGCTCTTGAGTGCGATCTTTAACTACGAACTACGAAAGAAGGACTGTAACATATTTTTGTCAAGTATGTAGATCATAACTTCAACAATATGATTACGATAAAGTAGCAAGATGGGTTAAAGCAAATTGGAATAGAGTGCCTGGATGCTTGTCTCGTAAAATCAATCTCGTAGCAATATGTTATGTTTTGTGCGTACGCTGATTGGACAAGCCGAGGTGTGGCGGCCCGCAACCGCCGCGGGACCGGCTGGCCCAAGTTGCGAAATTATCGCCACTAACGTTCTAACGCTTTACTACGAGAAAAATAGTATATTTTGAAGGCAAATTATGTACATCAACGAAACTTTGTTTATAAATTTATCTTGGCTCTAGAAATTGAGGATCTGCCGAGTCCTACCAAAATTTAGAGGTACTACAATAAATGATAATTAAATGACCGTATTAAATTACCATGACCTATTAAAAATCATTATTGCAGACTCACTTTTTTTCGCTATCTATATATGTATATATATTTAATAGGATGACAAATAAACACAAAATAGTTTATGTATAATAATGGTATTTAAGATCAAAAGAAGTGAAGTTAATCGATACTTAAAACTTTCTGTATAAACTTAATATTCTTGCCATATCATTAACAGTTACACTTATTTATACATAAATTACAAGTAATTATGAAGTACGACACACGCTGTCTCTCACCGTTTCGGCAGCCAGCTACTTCGGACTTACTTATCATAACTTTTCCCCACCTCGCCTGCGACATTACTCAATTTGGAAGCGCTGCGAATATGAATGAGCCGCGGTAAGTGAAAAGTGGGGACTGTGGGAATTT
This sequence comes from Acleris literana, assembly GCA_946894065.1. NCBI lineage: Eukaryota > Metazoa > Arthropoda > Insecta > Lepidoptera > Tortricidae > Acleris > Acleris literana. The sequence continues at coordinate 12,103,140 of OX335684.1, read as the reverse complement.
TAAATTCAAGTGCCTTTTTGTAGTTCGGGGAAATAAAATATTGTGTATTTATTTTACCATATTTAATAAAAACCTACTGTTTAGCTAGTTACTTTAGTTTTAGTACCAATAACGCTCACTTCTTTTTACGCTGTGGCCACATCTGCGGGATCAGACGAATATTCGTGTTGAAATATTTTTCTTCCTTTATGTTTAGTAACAGCAACACGAATCTTCACCGAAGCCCGTAGATGTGGCGGCAGCATTGGAAGATAACTTTTTTATTCCTATTTTTTGGGGATTCAGTTATTTATCAGGGGCTCGCTATTCCACTTGGTAAATTAATATTGCTTTTGGCATGTTATCGTAAGGTTTTACACACAGCTGTCATTATTGTAAAGTAAATAAGAGCTATCATAACGTTGACTATATGATAACATGTCAAAAGCAATATGGTTATGCCGATTAGAACAGAGCCTCAGTATACCTACAATATACATACAGACATTTGCACTAATGATATTGTTTCTATTAAGTTAGGGTTAGAGTCTTGAACATTATTTGAAAACATGACAGTGTTAGTTGACGCACAAAATTCTACTATTCTAATAAAATGTATCAAAAAAAAAACAGGGGACAATGTCACACCAAATTGACCTAGTCACAAACTAAGCTCTAGGCTAGTACTATGGGTACTAGACAACGATATAAATACTTATATAGAGAAATATATACTTAAATACATAGAAAACATTCATGACTCAGAAACAAATATTCGCACTCATCACACAAATATCTGCCCTTATGAGGGAGAAAACATAAATAAGAATATCCAGTATATAAAACACTGTTTGTGTCCCTGATATTTGTATAGCGTTAGGTTTACTGGCGGCGACCGCACACCCAACACTCAGCAACTGGTCATCGAACTCGATTTTTCCATTTCGATAGAGTCGGTATTGTTATCGATCCAGAGAGAGCTGTCTCGTTTGGCAGGTTTATCATTAGGCAGGGCTCTGTTGCCCAAATTGACACCAGAATGAGCTAATCTTTGTTTGCGACATGGGTATTCAGAAACTTACTTACTTGAGAATGCAAGTGTCTGTGGTTCACAGGTCCCACTTACCATCAGATGGCCTGTATACTCAGTCTGCTTCTTCATGAATTTACGATTTTTTCTTCGCCATTGTCTTTTTAAGTACATAGTATAAAATTAAGTCGCTCCCGCTGTCTGTTCGCTTAGATCTTTTAAACTGCTCAACGGATTTTAATGCAGTTTTCAGCAATAGATAGAGTGATTCAAGAGGAAGGTTTTCATGTATAACGAGTCCTGGATTATGTACGGGTGTTACGGAAAACTCACATAAACCGAAGCGAAGCGAGAGCGGGTCGCTAGTTTGAAATAAATCCCATGTCAAAATTATCCCTGCAAACCTTTCGACGACATCTTTCAGTTGCATTTTTTTTTTTAATATTGGTCTCAGTTCTGAACCTTTCAAAGCCCTGGGTCTGACCAGACCGCCAAGCCACTGTTCGGGTGTTAATTCATACGTGCCTCGTTAATTTTCCTTAACGCCCTCTCGCGGAGCGGACCACTAATGAATTTCAATTTGTTCCGCGCGCGGACATGTCGAAAAAACAACTGAATAACGCCTAGTTGGGTTAGTATTTAGTGACGGTTTTATTGAAAATTTTGCGGAATATGTATGTCTTCTGTTAAAATTTTCATCAATCACATATTCATAATTACTTACATTGTTATGACATTAATATATCATTATTATGTATCTCAATTTGTGTATTTTGACTGTAGAGACTTTGACATACCTGTTTATTACTTATTTGTTTTTAATTAATAACTATAACTAATACGCTGGTAAACATCTTAGCCTAATTGTGCAAATTGTGGTTATAGAATTATCAACAAGTTTTTAGAGATGTTTGTAATTCTGTAGCTCTGCCTACCCCTCTGGGAACGAAGGCGTGAGATTATGTATGTATTATGTTTTTAATTCGTTTCGATAGATTTACAAATCCATAATCAAAATCATCATTTAGAGTAGAACCTTTCTTCATCTCTTAAGTCTTAAATTATGTCACTATCAAATGTTAATAAAATTGACGATAGAATGTTTTTTTAATCGCTGCCGTTAAAACCTGATCACATTATTTGCTTGTTAACTCAGTTCTCACGTTACCATACTGAGTAGATTACAGGAACGGAGAAAACACGGTAAACGCAGTAGCAGTAAGGCATTTAATCCGTCGCAATCTTCTCCCCAAATAGCGCGAGAAGGAACTCCGTACTGTATTCTTACACCGCCTTCAAGAAAAAAACTGATAAATTCATAATGTCTCTTTCAAAAAGGAAGAAAATATGAGGACATATGTATTTTAAGTTACATACTGTTGGTAGGTATAGTTTGGAAAAAAGAGGAGAAGAACTACATCGCGTACAAAAAAATGTACATAATACGGCCATTGCAATAAAGATCTATTGCAAAGGAGATAAAGCAGAATTTCGCTTGCTTTTATGACTGACAATTAAAATAAAAAATTGACTTTATTGCAATTATAATAGGTTCATTTTCCTTTGGCAAATTTCGTTGTATGGCGACTGAAACCAGATTATGCAGCAGTTTTGAGGTTCATTGATGTTTTACCAAATCATCAACTATAATTATCACTATCCCACCGCATTATTTTTAAACTTCGGTGGTCAAAATCGAACCTAACCTAACTTATTTAATAAGCCCATTTAACCCATGTTATATGTAATGGTTTAAGCACAAATACGTTTTTGCGAAATTAAAGTTAGTAAAATTACAAGTTTGTGAAATAAAACTTGAATCATCTTGCCAATTTCATTCCTTACAGAGCCTCTAAACAAATAAGCATAGAACTTTTTGAAAATGCCATACAGAAAAACGTAGAAACTACCAAATTCCTTCTGGTAAATTCAGTGTAATTATTTCCGTTATTGGCATAGAATGTAGAAAAACACCTCATGTTTAAAAAACACAATTTTAAGAAACTAATTTCTTCTACTTTGTATAGCAATGACATAGCATTAAAAAAAAACAGAAAAAGGCTCGAAGTTCTTTAAAAAATCTCTAAATTTATTCGGATGCAACGTACCGCAACCAAGGCGGTAGGCGTAGGTCGGATTAAGGGCCGACTTTGTCTTACTCATCGGCGTATTAAGGCCGAGTCGATCCCGTCCCCGGCTTGTTCGCGAAGCCGATTATCCGGCCGATTCTTTTATCCGCGATTAATCGTTGTTGCGTAATTGTTGTAGGGCCTTGTTAATGGTAATTAGGGTAATCTTTTTATTTGCAGGGATATGATCTTACCTGATTTATTTAAAAAGTGCTAGCTACTGTGTCTAAAGCTGAGGATTAAAATACCGTGTTTGTGCCAAACTCGTTAAAATGAATAATTATGTAGAGTTTATTTTCCAATACATCTTTGTACCTGCAGTTGACATATATAGAAGGAAGTCTTAACCTAGGTTTATACATGCGAGATAGTGACCCTTGGTACAAAACCATCAATGTCGAATTAGGCATTAGGCGTATACATTTCGGATTAAAGGCCAACTTTGTCGTGCTCAAACCAACGAGTCTACCTAGTCTCCCGGCGTGTTCGCGAAGCCGATTATTCCACGGATTGTCTTATCCTTGCCCAATCGTTGTAAGAACTTGATAATTGTGATCAAGTTTTTTTTTATTACAACAGTGGTTTATAATCGAAAAAGTGTTAAAAAAAAAGCTCATGGTTATGAGCTTCAGGTAAATTTTAACCTATAAGCGGCGTTTATGTAGATGATAATACCACTGCACATTCCTTAATATAGAATAATCAAAATGATTTTTAAAGACCTATATTTCCCAAAACAAACAAGTCACAATTCATTTACTACAATCCTTCGTTAAGCCCACTACACACCTTCATTGCCTCCAATCAGTTTAGGCGGCAGCTCTGTCAATATTTGGCATGCGTTTAGCCGACTTAGCCGTGAGGTGAACACGGCGCCCGCACTAATCGCTGTGTCACACGTGCGATTGTACACAATACTCGGATGCTACACGGGTGTAAGTGACGTGTCGCTATTGGTAGTGTGTGCGAACATGTCAAGCAAAGGCGTCTATGCTTACTCGGGGCTCAATTCAACATTAGCGTGGTTTAGGAATACGATACACTGTCAATACTTAAATTCTGAATGTGACATTGTCGCTGTAGTTCGGTTTTATCACTAGACTGATGTCGAATTAGGTGATTAGGTTAGCAAACGTAGCTTTTATTTAACATTGTGAAAATTGATGTAAAAATTGATATGCATATCATAAACTGAAGCGTCTCTGATTTTTTAGCATTATCTACTGTTTGAGGAACGATACAAGCGCCTTTAGCATTATCTTTTTAAGTGAATATTACGTATACCCGTAGAGTTACGCATTGATATCCAAATATTAAAATGGACTACATTAAAACTATTTTATTTAATAAAATGTTACTTAATCATACAACATTACTCAAAAAACCAAGTTAGATCCAACGCGTCACTTTCCTAACAGCTATTACCGTTGTTCTTTCAAAAAGAAGTCCAGTTAAACTTTGGTCACGGCAACTAGGAAGTGATTGTGTGCAAGTAGTGCATTTCTCGGAGAAAGTCCATTGTCGAGTCCTGTTACTTTCTACCCTTTCAAGGCCGGCTAACGCGACTCTTTGTGTAACTGTAATATCTTACGGTGCCTGGTGTAATTACTTATTCATAATTTGAAAGGGTTGCTCGAAAATGGTTCAGATGGGACCGTTATTCGTTTGGTTTATGAAGATAACGGGGAGCGTGTGACGTCGATGCCGTTAGCCGCGTCTTCGGGGTGGAATTGTAAAAGTAAACAATAACGGGTACAGTGCGAGTAACGGGTTGTGATTTTTGAGATTGTTTGATTGACGTGTTGTTAAGGGTTTTAAAAAATTTGACTTTTTTTATTCTCGGATTGGTAAACTTTGGAACTTGTGGAAACATTTAGAATGACACAGAATTGTAAACAAATTCGAGAAGCTTCTTTTTCAATTTCTGGCTATACGACTAAGTATACTTCTCTGACTAAGGTTTCTTACCTTTTTTATAGTTAGAAAGCTAAAGCTTAATTAACATGAAAAAAATCTAGCACCATTAAAGCACGTTTAAAGAAGGTAGCTAAAACCATTCTACAATTTTTTGCGCCGTTAATTGTGTACAACAAATTGCCACTTTCGTCATAAATAATAATTGCAGGGACAGCCACTGGTGTTATTAGCCTTTGTTCGCCTTCTTTGTGACGTTAGCAATGCACAGCTTCTGTTAAATGGTAAAAACATGACCCATTTTCGAGCCATTGTTTAAAGACGGTACCGACAGACGGGAGCGGCGATTGTTTTAGATATAGCGAGATGTTAGAACGCTATTACAGGCGATAGGGTGGAATAAACATTCGTTTACAAGGTTTTAAAAGGTAGGTGGAAACATATACTAAGAAACACAAAAAAAAAGATTTATATGTATAAAGTAGAGTGTACAAAGACCATTTCATAGTTAGTAGGTATAGGATTTTCTCGTGTCAAAAACAAGTGATACATAATACTGTCAGATGCAAATATGAGTGTAACAGCGATAGTCAGCTGATGACAATCTAGATATGGAAATGGTAGTACTGCAATCTAAATTGAATTCATCATTGTAACTAATAGTTTTGCGTCGGCAAAGTCTGTTTATAGCCAATTTGGCAGCGAGCATTCAGCAGCATTATTTTGTAACGAGGCTCACAAATCACAGCGCAGCATAATGTATGGTTATGACTAACAGAGTCCTCAGCCGGGACTCTAATAAACGAGCTCCGCGACGCCGGCCGCGCCGCAGCACCGTGAAATCGCCCACAACACGCACAATACACTTAACTACATTTAACTCCCTAACAATCAAACAATGTAGAACAAAACGGCAAAAACAAAGCGACACAATAACAACAATGGCTTGGATTCTTTAAGTGACGTTCTCAGTAACAGTGACACAATGAGGAATTTCTTGGGCTAACGACATCCCCGACTGGCCGCTTTGTGGCTCGTTTATGGCACCCACGCGACACTATAATGGCATTAGTTCCACTGTTTTGGCAACAGAGATTCCTAGCAAACATCTCAGTTCTTCGAACGGCTGGAGAAACTGGGTGAGGTGAGCCGGATAAAAAACCGGACGCGTGCCGGGGGCTGATTATTTTTTAACGTTCATTAGGCTCTGGTAAAAAATACAAGACGCCTTTGCTTTTTAAATAGTAGGTTGTACAACAGAGTCATTAAATAAGCCACATGACATCCAAGATATGTATGTATCCACCCTAGCTTTGGCGAGGGCGGATACCCAAGGGCAGATATTGAAGTGGAGTATAAAATGAGTTATTTTCACTTCGATAATAAAATTAGCTCTTTGCACTTCGATAGCGAGGAAACGAAGCAGTGATATTGAAAATAAATGTCAGTTTAATAAAAAGAAAGATAAAAATCTAAATACAAGTTCAACGTACTTTTGAGACCTTTCTTTAATTTAAAAACGTTCCACCTTATTCACTTTGAGAACTGCAGACTTGTCGCAAATTTAATCTTTAGTACCTATAGTTATTTTATATTTTTTTTAGAACATAATTATAAATATTGCTATGACAAGACAAGACCGGTGTATTTCCTATTCTTTTCAATCAGGAGACATAATATAAGGCATAGGTTAGAAATCACACTGCCTAAGCATTAGTTCATTCTGTACTTTTTATTTAGTTATACAGAAGACAAAAGGCAAAACAAAGTATTTCTGTGTCTGGTAGTAGGTTGTAGGATTTCAGGGTCTTACTCTTAAAAAAGAAAACACTAATGCATATAAATCCGTTTTAGCCCGCCTACAAACAGCATAAAAAAGAACTTTATGAGCCTGAAAAGTGAAACATTTGTTTTTTCAATTTCAGAGAACTACTTAATTGTACTTTTTAAGCCTTTAATCTGGCGTGCTCAGTATTGAACGCCAGGAACGTTTTATTAATCAACTACAAATTTTATTCAATTTTAAAGTTAAAAGCATTGTAAGTAGCGTACAGCATAAGCGTATAATAACCACGAATATAACTTCGTGCAGCCAGACTGTCGGCCGATAATTTGAAATGTCCACGTACGTAACATTCAGTGCCAAGCTCGATGATTTTTATACAAAGTGCGTCCGATATGGAGTTCTAGGTACGGAATGTGTTAAAGCGCTGCCATTTTTATCGACGCGCGGCTTGTGATGTGGACATTAAAATACTCTGGCGCGTAATTTGCGAGTGAGGCCCGGACTCGTTAGCCCCGGCCTCCGAATGTTTGTCGGGTGACGGCGACGCATGTCGAAAATACTTAGTGGGGCTGCACCTCATTATAATCCCTACAGCCCTCCCCCGATATATTAACACGTCCGCTGATCGCTATGGATACGGGCGTTTGCAGCGAATTTTTGCAGGAATTGGAATATTGTGTTAATAGTTTTGAGAGATTTCTTCAGGAATAAAGAAATCAGTTTTTTAGTATTCATTTCGTTTTATTTCTATTTATATGTCAAGAAAATTTTTGTGACTAAATTGCTTTGTTTTCAGAATATTTTAATCATATATTATAATGCTAGTCGATTACACTTGTGACCACATATAATTATAATCACAAACTAGGTAATATTCCTTTTGGCGATATTGAAATTCGGTGCAATATCTTCCCATCCCCACATGTAACCCATCCAATTAACAACAAAAGATTATATTCCAAACTTATTTATCTAATGTAAAGACAACTTTCAACTCTTATATTATAAGAGCAATAAAAAAGCAACTACTAGTCGAGTATTCCCTGAGAATGTCATATTAACTAAGTAGGTGGACTTTATTTTCAACGAAAAGTCATTCCAACACCAATACTATATCATCAAAACTAAATAAAGTCAACTTATATTCACAGCTCTCTAATATTTTTCTATTGCCACATTATTTAACCCGAATAAAAATATTTCTCTAGTCTTATCCACATTACATGACCGAAAATCAGTGAGTGTTAAGAGAGGCAGCAGAGAGCGGTGTGCCATTGTTATAATTTTCAATAAGGGGCGCGATCGAGGGGCATCGATCGATCGCACTATGCCGCGAGGGGTCGGTGCATCCCGTGCATCCCGCATCCAACATCCGTGCGCATCCAACTATAAATATCCGATGGGGACAATCTTAGCATGTGATGTCAGTAAAATATTTTGAAAATCTGCCTTGGATAAAATAGAATCGATGTGCCTCAGGACAACGCAACCATATGAATCATTTTCAACTGTAGACTCTGCATTTCTTTTTACGAATACAGTCAGCAAACCAAACAAAAGCTGAAAAGTATTATGATCTAAGGTCTATTCATCCTTACTTGTCTTATATAGTAAACAACTTTCTAACCTCAAAATGAACCGTTTTTGGCTAAAACAGCTATTTTAAACAAAATAAAGCAATCACAGACAATACGTTGGCCAAGGGATGTCCAAAATGCTAACTCGGTTTACTTTATTTACGATAGAAGAGCTGTTTTAGCCAAAAAAGGTTCATTTTGAGGTTAGAAAGTTGTTTACTATAAAAGACAAGTAAGGATGAACAGACCTTAAAATGCCACCTTAAGCGCAGTCGTTAATTCTTGACGTTAGTAGACTTTATCGTTATCTTTAATGTATCCTGATTGTAGATATCATTTTACAAGTTACATGTGGCTTTAAAAACTAAAAATTTCACCTTAGATTCCTGACATTCTTATCAATATGAAAAGAAAGAGAATTCCTATGTATTACCAAACTAATATAAATATGAGAATATTTCAGAACTAGTATAAAAAAGTGTTATTCCAGCTTGTGTTAACCCTGTCTTAATAATAAGACTTTTTAGGGTTGCAAAACAAATAGCTAGTAGGTAGGTACATTGAAACGGAATTAAAAGTCAAACTAGTCAAGCAAGCCGCCATTACCTTAGGATATTATAAAACTAATTGTAGATTCAGTTAGAATAAAATTAATCTGAAAATATAATACACGTTAAAGAAAAACTCATTAGGAAACATAACATCTGATATATTAGTCTATAAACTTTGATATTTGGCACACCTAGCTACATCAATAAATGTCATGATTACAAAAGCTTAACGGCTTTTAAAAAGCTAACGAGTTACGTAATAAACAAACACATTCTAGAAAACAATCCCACGAACCATTAATCACGGCAAACGTAAAATAATTACGTCAAGACAAATTGATCCTCAGTCTTAATGCGTTTCCAAAACGTTACCAAATTGAGATTGAACGTGACGTCTATAATTACTCGACGACGAACAACTGCGCAGAACAACTAACAACGTATACCCAACCACCCGGGGCGCAGAATTCTATTAAAATCCAAACAATGCCTTCCCCAACTAATATCTGGACTAAATCCCTAATAAGTATGCCATTGTGTGAGAGGGACGTGGCCAAAGCGACAAAGAACACGTTATAGCGATCTCTAGGAACCCTCGCTTTAAAAACAGCGTATCTTTAACATGTACACACATGCCATACAAAACTGTAGTTTGCTTACATCAGAGTGCAATTTGTAATGGTATCCTTGGGTGTTTAGAGTGTTCTGGTTGTGGCAGGAGTGGTGCACGCGGTAGTGCGGTGAGCGTCTGGCCGTGGAGGCTCACCGAACTACCCGCACTCCCCTTCCAAACTAGATTTGCAGTCCGGTTATAATACGGTGGGTCATTCATTACGCTCGCGCCTCTGTATGGTTTAAAGTTTTTAGTTTCGTGACAGTTGCAATTTGTTATTGGATTAACTGTAAGATGAGCTTCAGCACGCGTCTGAAACTTTGAAAGGACAGCTGCCGCATTTATCAATGAAAGGGTTGGACTATGCTCGGTTTTTTTTTACTCTGTGCATATACTGTATATGTGATCCTGATCGATTATCAAATCTATACGAATTGTTTATATAAAAGTTAATGTTTTGTCTGCTAGTTTGGAAGTTGAGCCACCTGTAGGACCCCGTTGCAGAAATCCTGTGATTAATTTTGACATAAGTAATTTCTTTCTCGTGACTTGACACTGTCATTATGACAAAGTTGTAAGATGGCTCAAAAATTCAAGCTGTTGATTATACAAGAACCAAACTTAATCTTCAAAATGTGATACTTTAATATATACCTACTTATTTCTAAAGGCTACTGTCTTTTGAGCAGTGATTTCTGATTTTGGAATTTATATTTCCTTAGTAGCACAATTTATGACGTAGGTAAATCCTAAAGGTCCTCAATCGTACATATTTTTGTAAACACAGGTATTTTCACGTATTGGTCAATATTTTAGCTGAAAATTATTCAGCTCGCACAGAGCAGCTTGAAAACAAAACCCTGTAACTAAAATCTAAATACTAAACAGCAGGAAACATAAAGCCGGCATCCCACGTGTCTTATCCTCTTAACAGCAATTACCAATCAAAGTGTCCCGGGAATCGCGTTAAAGTGCAGTGTCAACAAAGCTAAGTGTTTCCCGTGCGCGTCTTCTGGGGCGCGGGACCGCTGCCGCTAACTACGGAACTGTGTACATGGCTTTGACGAAAGGGAAATAATCGGGTGGCCAACCAAATAAAAGTAAGATTATTTATTTTACCTAAGATTACATATTCCTTAAGAAAGGCTAATTTGCAGTTATAACAAGCGACAGTAGCGACCCGCCCTCTTTTCGCTTCGGTTTATGTGAGTTTTTTGTAACACCCCCCCATATATAATCGAGAATTTACTTACATGCACATATTTAATCACCTCTGTTTCCCACTTCTTTCCTCTTGCTACGATCCTGACAAATCTCTTTCTCTTCTTCCACATTCATTATACACAAAAACATTTATCTTGAATCACTCTATCTATTGATCATAGCCGCATTTAAATCTGTTGCGCAGTTTGAAAGATCTAAGCATACATACAGATGGATAGACCGTGGGAAGCGACTTTGTTTTATACTATGTAATACTCTAAATGTATCAAGATCACGAAGGGGATCAAATATTTAATATAAATTGAACGATAACACAAAAGCTACGAACAACAAGTTAAATTGAAAAAAAAGGCTTTTCTCTAGAGTCTAGATCGAAAAGCTCTCTCAAAGCGTAAATAAAGTTTCCATTTTTCCTGCTTTATTAAAATTAAGTCATTTACTGCATATCACATTGCATTATAATATGTACATAGAATTGTAAGAAGGTAAGTTTCGTTATTTTCCGCCTAAACGAGTATGTTATTTTTTAAATAGCTAATTGAAATCTTTATCAACATATTTCTGGAAGCTTCATCAATTCCAGTGGAAAGGAGAGGGCACAATGAAGAAGGTGGTTTAATTTACGACTCCTACAATAGCAAACTTTTAAGATGATGATGATACCAGTATCAAATTTCAACCACAGCTCCAAAGCTCAACAATTTAGCTGTTACAATTAACAATAGTTAATTCTCGCAATATTTTGATTTGACAATTGTCACATACCCATTGCTGGCTGCTGTCAGTGGGCGCAGGGGCTAGACAATAGCGGCTAACTACCCCTTTCTTGCCAGGGGAGGCGCGGGCTTAACCAAGCATACACTGCGTTTTGGGGTAGCCAGTGTGGGGACACTCGGCCGCAACGGTGTTATGTGGTGTTAAAATTATCTGGATATGGGACGTTTTAAATTCAGTTAAAGTTGATTTTTAACGCCAAAAAGTCTTTTTTTGACAAAAATTTGACATATAATAAAGGCCATTATTAAATAACTTATAAGACACAAGCTATACTACTAAAGATAGGTAGTATTTAGTAGGCACCTATTTGTTTGTTTGGTTCTCTAAGAAATACGGCGGAATAGTGGGTAATGTCAGAGATCGGAATAGGCAGATCTAATTTGGCTAAACTTGACGCATATTCATTCATGCGTGAGAGAATTAGCTCTACCTATTCCGATCTCTGGTAATGATTGAGTGATTGAAGGCAAGTTGTAGCAATAAATATGATCACTGTCTGTACAACTTACACAGAACACGGGTTAACAATAGTTCAATGGTTAACTAAGAACGTCTAACTTGATTTATTTACATGTATATTTACAGAATTTTTTTTTAAAGAAAGGGGTTTATTAACTAAGCAATAACCTATACGAAACTGATAAAATAAACATCACAAACAAAATATGCTACAATGAAATCAATTATTTGCTACATTTTTTAAATAATAACATCTTTGGCTGTAGCACTTCTGCTCTTGTCAGTAACCAAACTACTAGTAGCTGGGGTCCCGCAGGCCCACAATGCCGGCGGTAACCGGATCGGCAAATTGAAATGTTTTATTCGTGCCCCTGCGCATTATTCGGATAATGCCGACTTTTGAATTGATAACCGACTGAATATGCGAATGGTGAACCTTAGGGGTTCTGTTTGGGAAGCCGAACGCGTGCTGTCGACTGTGTACTCAAAAATTATATATTTTTTAATTCGTGTGTGCATATTTGCCTTACTTTTAAATCGTTATCGTTACTGTTTTACTAATAATTGCGAAGTTTATTTTGTTTGTTCCTTCTCTATAGTTCAACGTCCCTATCGGTTCGATGTATACTTTGGTACACAGATAGCTTTATGGAGATTAGGTACTTTTACAACACACATAAAAGTGCGTCATGTTATCGCGTGAATAAAGCATTAAATAATATTTTATTTATTTGTAGTATCTGAATATAATTATAATCGGTTGTACCTATTTGTGCATGATGGTTATGCATTCGTATTTTTTTTTACATGAAAGTGTTGGGTAATCTGAAAACGATAGTTACTTTTTAAAAGATAAAATTTCTAACGGCATCGCAAAAAATTGGGTCCCTTATTAGAGTTTTCTAGATAGTGCCCAGAATAAGCTAAAAAACATTTTATTCTTAAACAAAGCAGCGAGCCGAAATACTAAATACCCTACTTATTTGAAATCTATTCGATCGATACATGTCTCTTTTGTTACTTTTTGTGCAAACTTGTATGTGTCCAACCCCATGCATTGTCCTCACTCATTTACTTCAGGGTTAGCTGGAAGAGATCCCATTTAGGGATAAGTTCGCCTTTGTACATTAGTAATATTAAAATTGTAATATTTATATTTTTTGTGCAATAAAGAGTTTACATACATATACATACGTACATGTATTTTCAAACGCAACAAAGTAACCAAGATCTACCGTTTTCAATTCTCAATCACTCATTTATAAGATGTATATTCACAAGGTTCTGACATCGTTTTTTAATAGTTTTTATTCACACAAACTCAGAATCATCCTCAGCACCAAACCAGAACTCTCAGCCTTCGGATGTCATCAAACGCCTTACCGAATATTATCTGGCTAAGTTAAACCGTAACCGTTTAAAACTAGCTTTGTTACAACTCATTTACATAAAGGGCATTGTCAAGGATCATTTGCATGTTTTGTGGAGGCCATGTTTGTTTGTGCCACCGAGTTACCCAGAATGTTTTACTATGATTGATAGAGCGGCAGTAATGCGTGCGTTTCACACTTAATAAATAGTGTGAAAAAATTGTCGCTCGCACCGACGGTTTCTAAATTGTTTAAGTTGCCGTGTTTCTCGTGTCTACATATAACGTTGTTTTGTTATTTTAAAAACAATGTTAAATGCTTATGAATAACCACAGGAAATGTTTATTAAATAGTATAAAACAATAGTACCTACATTACTACAAAGGCCGGGACAAAAGGGGTTGCCGGCCGAAGACATATAGACGACCGAGCAAAGCGAGGCCGGATAGGTCTGAGGCGGGCAGCCCCATATTTCCCGCCAAGGTATGTATAGTGCTTTTTTCAAACATGCAATGAAATAAACAACAAAAAAAAACAAAGTTTTATTTTTTTAATACGCATAATGGCAGAATGTCATGATGCCTGTGCCACAAATTTATGTGGAATGGAAATTAAAAAGAGCACTTTTCAGGCCTAGGCCTGCACGATTTGTATGAAATTCCATTAACGACCTCTTGTTCTAGCCGCACCTGAAACGTCATACTTCGTAGCCTATTATAAGGAACATAACATCAATATTTAATTGCATGTTTGAGAAAAGTCGCTTCCCGCCGTCAGCCCCTCTGTGTCTGTGTGTGTGTGTCACTTAGATCTTGCAACATACGCAGCGGATTCTAATGCGGTTTGCATCGATAGATAGATTGATTCAAGAGGAAAGCTTTATGAATAATAAATTCTGGTTTATGTCCGGTGTTGCAGAAAACTCGCATCAACCGTAGCGAAGCAAGGGCGGGTCGCTAGTACGTTATAAACCACAAATTAGCCTTAATATGTAAGCTTTGGGATAAGTACTATGCTAGCTCTTATTCTAATATCGGGGAATTTGGTCGGCCACCCAATTATTTCCATCAATTCAACCATGTAAACAAGTACACAAATCAATTCTCGATTATTTACGGGTGTTACAGAAAACTCACATAAACCGAAGCGAAGCCAGGGCGAGTTGTTAGTAGTTAATAAAGCTTAAGTATTTATTATAAAAAACACATAAATAAAGCTGGAAACTCGCATACACCTTCATTTTGACGTTCTCAAAAATCACATAAAATCTCGAGTCTGTCTCGTAAGTTACGCAAGGTAAAATGTCACGAAAATCGGTTGTTCACGATTTTCTCTCTTGATTTTTATAGCTCGGCAACCTAAAAACCTCGTCCGCATCAGTTTATTCGTTTAGGAGCTACTTACTATTGTACACAGACAGACACAGATACACAGAGACCCTACTTTTTGCGTCAGAGATTACGAAAATGGAACAAACCACTTTAATTCACGTATTTGGAAATTTGTACCCGAAGTCCCGATATTAATTTCTACGGAGCGCGCATTACGGACGCAAATCGCCGTAGCTGAAACCTGCATATTCATTAAAACGAAAAATAATTGATAACGTTGAAAATCGAACTTCCATAAAGCGCGCACGTGCTTTTAATAAATATAGTCGAAGAGCCAGCGGTCGATTTTACAGTCATTACGGTGCGTCAGCCATATTTTTGAGCAGCGTGACGGAACCGCGCCGCTCGCGCTGCTCGTATTATCACAATGATATCGCGATCAATCGATGGGGGGAGGGGGCGCGGGCGCAAATAAATGTATCTGCCGGGCGGCGGGTGGATAAATACGCAAATAATACGAAACTACAAAAATCAAAACCCATCCGCCACTCGAGTTCGGTGGCATCGACGGGTAGTATGCTCTGTCTGAGAAGTAATTTAATTAACAATCTACTCAAAACAATTCACTCGTTCTTAATTCGGCTTGGTAGGAATATTGAAACAAGCGCAATGATGAACGTAGTAAAGAGTTTTCACGGTGCGTTTTTGCGATTTCAGGTTTGAAACAGCTGTTGTACGGGTTCCGTAAAAACTATGGATCGATTTAATTTCAACATTGTTGGAAGCTTCTATAAAGATATTGACTATATTATATTACTTACAGAGCTTAAGTTACCCCAACATATTAAAACTACTGATAAACAATAAATTGCAGCCTTGGGTTAGGAAAATGTCAATGGGTCTCAGAGCCTACTTCACTGACCATAAGGTGGCCGGTGTGCTTATTTGCCTTTTTCAAGCCTTAAAAAGAACATCGAGCTTAACTATGTTAGATTCTTTTAGGAATTCCACTCTTGGTAACGTACTGCAAAATGCTGTTACCTTATTATCAACAAGTTTTCAGTTGCTGGTATTAATTCTGTAGCTCTGTCGACCCCACTCTGGGAATGACGGCGTGAGTTTATGTATGTAATGTGCTGCACCGACCCTAAATGATTGGGATAGTGACAAGATGATGATGATGATAATGATGATGATGATGATAATGGTGACATTGTGCTATATCTAAGCTTATAAGTTCTAAAACAAACCTTGCAAGCAGTGCACTCTGCATCTCGAATTTCGAATGGTAATTTTTGCCAAAGCAGAGCAACATGCACAGACAAATCGCGCCCCGCGAGGCCATTATCAAGGCTATAGCTATTTGCTCCGAAAAACAAACTCTGGCGGGATGCGCCGGGCCCGTGGGAGGCACACAATGCAGCCAACTGTGCGTTCACAACACCACCGCTCGAAACCAGAACGACCCAACTCCCCACACTGCCCATACACGCTTAAACCCCTTTCAGTCGCCACACACTGACCACCCCTCCCGCATTTGCATCCGCGTATGCAGCTGCAAACGTATCGGCTTTGATTTTGACTGTTGCGAAATATGCCTGTATGAGTTGATGTGCATTTTTAATAACATTAATGAATTCACACGTTCTGTGCGACGTGTTAGGATTTTAACACTTTTTGGAATGTGTTTTAGTCGCACCGCAAAAAAACCTTTTATTTACGGTGATATACAGTTATACGAATCATATTTGGATAAGTTTAGTTTAGAGTCTATAGCAAAGCGGCTAGAAAACCTTCTGAATTTCCAAGAACATCGCAATATTGCATGGGTAATTAATTAAACTATACCAACATAATTTTTTGTGCTGTAATGTTAGAGTTTCAGGTAGGCCTCAGGAGACCAAGTAAATGATTTAAACATAACGTTTTTAAAAAAAAAGACCTATATCCGACTCGATATCGATAACGTACTTGGTTCGTTGTACCTATAGTTTACACAATACTGAAAATTATCCAGTGAAAGGTTCAGAGTACCAGATTAATGGAATGCTGTTGTTCTGATTTTGTGCTACCAAATACATGAATTTTTACGCCTAGGTAAATATTCTCTGCAAACAAAATTAATTGAAACACTCATTTTAATAGCACTCCTCAAATTAATCAACATTTACGCTATAACTGACGTTTTTAACGCTTAATTTTTAAAACCGAAAAATGAGAAATTTAAATCGTAGCTGTATGTTTCGGATAACTCGTGTTC
Source organism: Acleris literana (assembly GCA_946894065.1). Classification (NCBI taxonomy): domain Eukaryota; kingdom Metazoa; phylum Arthropoda; class Insecta; order Lepidoptera; family Tortricidae; genus Acleris; species Acleris literana. The sequence continues at coordinate 12,086,140 of OX335684.1, read as the reverse complement.
ACAAAGTAACGGTAAGATGCGGTTTTTAATATAATATTTTACTTCAAATTAATGAGACTTAATGATTTTATAAGACTCCGTCGAAAAACGAGGGAAAGCGCTACGTTGATGTTTAAAAAGGTGTTTTATTATATTTATAATGTACATTTTTTATCCAGTCTAAAAGTGATTTGACTCGCTCCCAGCATGCTCTAGACACTAGTAAAAAAACAATATTCCTTTACTTTCCTATTTTCAATGTTTTACAGTTCTTATTCACTTGACAGTAATGGCGGCTTAAAAACAATACGAGAACATGTCAAAAACAATGTTGTTTAAACGGTGTAGAGTAGAGGCCCTGCATAGCGTTTCTATTTACCAATGCCAAGTAAATCATTACTTTACCGAGTTGAAAAAAAAGCACGACATGAAAAAAGTCATCAGACTGCCGCAATGTCCGTCGTACGGCACTTTTCGCATCAAAATATTCCCACTGCGACGTATTACGCGATTTGGACCGCGTATTTGTATAGATATCCGCATAGGGACAGGCTATCATTTTTATTCTATTGTCGCCATGGAAAAACCCCGATCGTGGTCAAAATAGTACGACTGCAAGTTTGAAAAGCCAGGCAGGATACATATTTTATGAGTTCGCTTCGATTGTCCGGCGCGGTTTTGGTTTTTTCCGTGCGTTTCGCGGGCCGCGTCGATGCGCTATCGACACATGCCTCAATATTTGTTCTTCCATTTTTGAAATGCGGTTCGAGTGTTTGTTATAGAGCTACAAGTCTTTATGAAGTTTGAATTTAGAATGGTGTTTCGGATTGGAAGGATAAGTTGATTTTTGTTTTTAAATCCATTTTCAGAAGCGTTATAGAGGAATTTAGAAAATGCTATTGCCTTATTGCGGGTAAGATATTAACTGTGTATATATTACAACTTACGTACATGGATTGGAAAACAATTACTATAGTTCCAATTTGAGGTGTTAATTTACTCTTCTAGTGTCAAGTTTTTCGTCTTTGCAATGATGGTCTTGTCAGGATCGCTATTAGATCTTGTGGCCAATTTACTGAATAAATAGTAGGTAAAAAGGCCAGGCTAAAAGTATTTTTTTAAGTTATTTTAAGAGATACTTAATGTACCTACAGTTGCATTATACTGTAATATTATAGTTTAGTTTAGTTTAGTTCCAGTTGGTCCAGGTCAGACCTGCCATTTTCTGGATCTCGTCCGACCATCTGGCTGGTACGACACATTAAACACAGCCTAATTGTGGCATTATCTATTTAAAGGGACCTTATTGTCGATGGCGCTTCCGCTATTATTAAAGATGCTCCGATATAAATACAACGTCGCGTGACGCAGTGCGGCGTAAGCTCCATCCGCCATAAGGTCCCTTTACATTGATAACTTCACAATTAGGTAAGAGGAGAGGTAAACTGATAACACACCTTATGATAGATGGAAAAATAAAAGGGAAGCGAGGAAGGGTATATCAATAATAAGTTACACGAGTCAAATAAAAAGGAAACTTGTCGTCATGTAGTATGGACGTTAGGGAAAAGGCAATTGATAAAAAACCAGGTTGGACTAGAACATGAAGGGTTCCGTACCATTCTTATATGGGGTCTTCGGTTAATTTCGTTCTTCGGTTTTATTTTTATTATTAGTTGTTATAGTGGCAATATTAGCAATGCACACTTTGCTAAAATTTCAACTACCTACATATTACCTACGGTCCTTGAGATACAGCCAGCATGAGGTATACTTACATTTACGAGTATAAGAACAAATATCGAAATTTTGAAAAGTTTCCATCAGTAAGAAAAGTTTTACGAGAAATGTCCGACAGTAGCTGTCTGACAGTAACTTGCAAGACATACATGTGCACTGTTCTTAGTGGCGATATTTCATACACAAGTTTGAAAAAGGACCGACTTAATTGTCCGTAAAATGTCTCTGAGTACGGCGGTAAAATACCACTAAGCACTGTCGAGCATCTCGCAGCAATTTATTGCAATCTCAATCTTTATCGCTGTGGATAAAGCATCCATCACTCTCGCACTTACGTACTGGTCAGAAAGTGACAGACGTTTTATCCACGTCTATAAACACGACCATATTAGGGACGCATGAGTATTCGCAGCCTAAATAAAGTTGGGAAAATACTAATAAATTAAAAATAGGCACTCATCACGAATTAACCCGCAATATTTTACTTATCGTAGTTGAAGATAAAACAACCAACAATAAAGTATGTAAGCAAAACACGCTTATAAATGCGATGTATTAAGTAGCAGTGACAGCTGGCATCTATATCCATAACGCACGATCTTGATGTCTGTCCGTCCGTCTGCAGATAAAAACGCGCCTTTGTGCGACGGCCATTCATTAGACGGCTCTGTCACCACGCTGGCGAGAGATAACGCGGTATGATGTTTTATAAACAGTCTGTTAGGTGATGTCTGATATGCTATTATATGTTCGACATTATGTTGCTATTGAGATACTCTAATTTTAGTAATTGGTTGTGAATTTTGTAAACATTTGCATATTGTGCAAGCAGATAATTGTTCATGAATACCTTCAAAACCTGGGTCAGTCTTGTGGCATGTCTTTACTTATCTTCATTAATATCTTAGTCTATCAGCAGTTCTTGAGTTTCTGTACACAAACACAACTGACAAAATTATGTTATGAAATGTAGAGTAAATTAGTGTGACTGATTGTAATAGGACAGCTTGTAATATTAAAAAAATATCACTTCTGCCTTTTTGCTGTTAAGATCGCAGGAAACAATTGGTTTTTTTGGCTGACATGATGATCATGATTATGATGGTTGTTGCAAATCACGGTTGTAATCTACGGTATTACCTAGGTACTAAAGTAACTTATATCGAGATCCGTTGCATTCTCTAAAGAAACAACGAAAATGCACCAACGCTGAGTATGACGTCAATCTCGGCCTCAATGTTTCTGTAACTCCAGTAATAGCCTTAAACTTAATATTCTGATGTTATCAGCAAACTGTAAAACCAACGCAACAAACTGACATCCCAATAAAATGGTGCGAAGTGTCAGAGTTCTGTCAAATCTTAGGGTAATTAATAACGAGCCGCCGCGCCGTCGCCGGTTTACGGCACAACCTCATTTTTAACCGTCATCGCTAATTTGCCATTGTTTTGCCCACTGACGCCAAAGTTTTTTGTCAAAAAACCATAAAGCAGATAAACATTCGGTCCTTAATTGATGATAAACGTTATTTCAAGAAACGACAGCGTAATTAATTTTACCACGCTAGACCGATAAGAAATGGCAATAGAGATCTCAAACGGCGGGAACAAATGTTGAGCACAGGCCGGCCATAAATGGGTTTAGGCGGAGTAAGCTGAGTGAGCTACGCAGCGGCCATAAGTCAGGTGTGCCTCGGCAGTCAAGGCAAGAGCTGGCTGCATAAAGCACTGTGCAATAAAGAGAATGGATGCCGCCCATCGGCAGCCAGCCGGCCGCCGGCAGGATTACCCGAATCGCCACTATTTATCGCTCAAGCCTTGCGCCCAGGTGCCATCAATCTATTTAATGATCGGGTCAGCACGTACTCTTGTTCTTTTTGCGACGCCCGGCGCGAAACGAGCCAAAGGCGACCGGGAGATGGACGTTTGATGAGGCGCTTTTTCGTCGATCGCCGTTAAAAGCGTATGTCGACTATCGCTTGCTTCAAATGCTTTAAATTTTTCGTCTGTGACAAGCCTTGCTTTGCTTAGATTTTTCCTATTATAAATGAAACCTTTTGATTCGTAAGTTATCGAGTGATAAAATTGTATTGAAATATCAAACGACAAATTGTACATAGAACTGTTTTGAATGGGGTGTCCATCACATGTGTCACCGGGAGCTACTCGCGACCGAATTGTGGACAAATCTTTTATGGGACGATAAATGTTGTGAAGAGCGCCCTTTAGAAATGCCAGTCGTTGACCACGTCATTCACGCGACAAAAGTCAATGGCACCCGCACAATGCGCCCGGGACCTATTCGGGACCTTTCTCGGACTTCCGTGTCGAACGTGACAGGGAGGCTATCCTACTTAACCTGATATGTTAATACGAGATCAATACATTAATAAGGACCAATTTAAACTAATCCCAGGTTTGAGTGTGAATTACGAAAGGCAGTTTATATCTAGATTAAGCTTTGGTTCAACCCAAATGTGACTTTTGAAATTCTATTTTATTCTTACGTACTCGTAGGAGAGAATTAGCAGTTTCTACCTAGTTTTCTTTTAATTAATTTATTTTTATATTATAACCCTATCGATCACAGTTAGATTCAGTTAATGACGATTAAGTCAATCCTTAATGACGAATTTTAGACACAGGATGTGAAAAGGAATGTGTTGATTTTCTCCAGAATGAGTACGGCGGTATGAGTTTGATAAGAAAATACCATGTCGGAGGATTGTTGGTTAGCACTCCGTACGAGAGGGATTGTAGTTTATATACCTAATAGTCGATCAATAGACTCGAATTAGTCCACGTCTTACCGTAGACCATTTCGTATTCGGAATAGGACGCGCACATCTGCCAGGCCCGTGCGCCCAGCAATGGCCGCTAGGATTTGAGAGCCCTCTCTTTGTTTATGGTCGCCTGGTACATTGGAATCTTATATGAATGGATATCAAACACATTTAATTCCTAATGCTGAGTAATGGCTTGAGGTGTGTGGTCAGAAATTAAGAGGACTGGAATTTGGAATTGTAATTTAAGTAAAAAAACTTTATAAAGGTGTGCGACCCCTTGAATTTCTGTTAAGTTTGTTTATCACCGATATGTATTTACCTATGTAAAAGATAGCACAGTGTAAATCTACCTACTAGAAAAATAATTAATATGCTGAGTGCTTAACAGACTGAGCACAATAAATTGGGGTCCTAGTGAAAAAGGGTACAAGTCGACTTAACTCGTAATAAAAAAGGGTATATACATGAACGGAGTATACAAGACTTAAACCCTTTTTCACTTGATCTTCAGAAGACTTATACCCTTTTTAACTAAGACCCCAGAATTGTGGTACAGAGATTTTAAAGGGTATCATTTAATCGATCAGCAAAATATTCTTATTTTGGTGAACAGAAATATGTATTTGGTCAGCCAAAATAGCTAGTTGGTAAGCAACTAATGGTTAGCAAACATTTATAAATCTGTCTGCAATTAATAATATACTGAACTGCTCTAAATCATTTTGGTCAGCAAATTAAATATTTGAGCTGCATGGAGCGATCCACAGTTAATCAAATTTTGGTAAGCAATCAGTAGGTAAGCAAAATATTTCATTTTGTACATCAAAAAAAGGTGTCAAATTTACTGCCGTGCCGGCAACGCACATATGCCAAACCCACCATCAAATTTACAAATTTAACAAAGTCGCTAACGCGGAGCTCCTATTTCTGGGTTGTTCTGGCCCTCCGGGCCTGATATAAAAACGAACCTAACCTAACCTACCTCATATTTATGATACAAATTTTGGTTAATTTAGGGTGTGATTGTGATTCCTAAATTTGTGTGACAAAACGTAACTTGTAATTACTACTAGCCTCAAAAATACCAACGCTTGGGTGCTCGCATCACATGGTCTGAGTTCGCTCCGCCCGCGCGCGCCCGCAAATAACGAACACTGCTGATTTTTCAAACCAAACGCAATCCACTTATTTATATAGATAACCATTATTTTAATATGCACACCTCTCAATTAAACTGCTTACAGACATGTTTTCTCTGCTGACCAATTGTAAAATCTTGCTGCCCAAGTAATTATTTTGAGGCTCGACTGTTTATTAGGCAGACAAATGACCAAAGAAGCAGATTGATATTGTTTAAAATGTTAACCGTTTGTAAATTGTTTGCTGAACAAGAGTTGCAGCCCGATTTTTATTTATTGCCTGCCAAATCTTTGTATGCTGCCCAAATGAGTAAATTGCTTCTTTTTTTTGCGAATCAATTTGAATAACGGCTGACCATTTAATTACTTCCCGATTTTAAACAAGTCTAACAAAACGCATGCTTTGAAACCCAACTGCAGTTTGAATAATGTAATTTGGCGCCAAAATTCCGCCAATTTTATTTCCAATAATTTTAATATAGCCTATGACACTCTAGTGGTTAAGACGAAGCTAACCACGTATAAGTAATTTATTAAAATCGGTTTAGCCATTTAGTAGTTACGAGGCAACATAAAGTCGGACATACATACAGCTCAAACACATAACCCTCCTTTTGAGCCTTGCCGCAGTCGGGTAATAACGCGCTATCTGCAAGAATCCCACTTGACTGTGGCTTTAAGACAAACCTTAAGACCCAGTTCCATGCGTGAACGGTCAGCACTTTGACTTTGAGTGACACTTTACTCACTAAATACGATTTTTATTTTATAAGCGGTTAGCGTTCATCTAGCATATACCGGAAACCCTAAGTAACATGCGGCATATTAGAAAATAAATTATATGTATATATATATATATATATATATATATATATCTTGTATTTCTTCATACCTTGGTTAATTCGGTACAGGTAACATAATAGGATCATTATAATATGGTAACGTAATCGCCTATATTACAGCATTGGGGTATACGAAGCCTTAGCCCGAGGCACATCAGTCCTACCCCAATAAACGCGGGCTTGTCGTTCACCTGCACAAACTGCCCCCCAAAAACTGCACGGGCCCATTGTTTCACGACACGGCATTTATTACTAAGGTCATTAAATACCTAGTGTTTAAATGTCAGTTTTGTGACTTTCATACATACCTATTGCATGTGAATCACCAGAGTAAATTTCAAGTAGAAAATTATTATACTTGATAATGTAGTAGGCACACAATTGCTAAAATAAATGATTAGAAGAAAAATATCATTACATTATAATATTTAATATTTTTGTGTAAGTAGCGATTATCGTATATTATTTGTTCCGAACTCATTTTAATACTCATAATCATAATCATAAGTAATCTTTATTGGTAAAATGAAAAATATTACAAGTCACAATGTAAATACGTTGCTTATTCAACGATGTCTAATATACTGAGAGATAAATGGTTCATTTGATTAATTATAAAACCGCTATTTATTTAATTTTATGGAAATGGAAACTCGTCCCAAGGCGGGCCGTGGGCGGGCGGCCGGTTCCGGTCAAGTCGCGGGCGGTTCGGTTTCCGCTCGCCCAATTTGGCCACATTCAGCCCGAGGGGGCAAGACGTTCGCCTTACCCCCTTGCCCCTTTCCCGGGGCAAACGTGTAGGTATGCCAAGTGTTTACCAAGTTAGTTTATTGTTGGAGAGCTTTAAGTGCCGTATTATTTTTATAGCTGGATAAAAGGTGATTTTATGTTGTTTTGAGTTATAAGTAAGGCATGATAGTGTTTATTAGTCTTGTTGATGTTTTCACGGCTGTTATACGGTCATATTGAGTTGAATTACGTCAACTCAACTTACCAAAAGTAAAGATAACCATTGTTGATTTTTTTATTTTTAAGTATAGCGTCTACTATTATAAATGCGAAATTTTGTGTGTGCGTGTGTGTTCGTTTGTTACTCCTTCTCGCTGTAACGTCTTGACGGATTTTGATGAAAATTAGGATGGACTTAGGTTATACCCTAGATTAACACATAGGTTACTTTGAAAATTTAAAATTTCCCGAGGGAATTATGATAACCGAATTCTACGCGGACGAAGTCGCGGCCAGAAGCTAGTAAGTATCACACATCTACATCACATCGCATCAGATCAAACATCTAGGCCAGAGAGGCTAGACAAAATGCATAACGCTAACGTAAACGACGTTCGAAAACAGACAAATTGTATGGAATTGACATAAACACTCGACGCGAACGTCTGGCAGCTTATGTCAAACCTATAATAATATATTTTCGATAACGATAACGTTCTCCAAAAGCATCTTGTCTAGGGCCACACCTGGTTTTTGCTCACATTTACCTTATGACTTGACACATACCTTAAAAGCACCAATTATTCACCCCCTTATATACAGAGTGCGCCATATTCTAAACAAAGATGTACAGTGCAACCATTTTATTAATAGCGATCGGCAATCTTCGTTTTTCTATGACACCCGAGTGACAAATATACTGTCAGTTGCGAGTGCAAGCGTGATAGCGATAGCCAGCTGAAAGCTATTAAGAAGCTGGGAATACTGTACTTACTTATTTTGTTCTTAAACTCGGAAACGTAGCTTTTGTTAAGGAGCCCCTACTTAAAGAAAACTTGAAAATGCTACAGATTAAAAGATAATAATAACATTTAAGGGCCCCGCTAATTGCTGATGAGCGGGCTGATCCCGCCGGCTAATAAGGGATGCTCGGGTCAAGCCCTGACTTAGGGGGTACTTACAGCGTTGGCCAAACCGTAATGTACAGGAGGATTGCGTTTGCTTTAGGCCCAAGATTGTATGTTCTCTAATTTTTGGGTGTAACAGTCTTATAACCCCAAACTATGTACAATTTAAATATCGTTCGGTTACAAAATGATAAATCTTTATTCAAAGCACTTTTCTACAATGTATAACTTTGGTATTGTCACTAATATACACTGGTACAAATCTTAGCCTGTTTGTGCAAAATGTAGTTACAGAATTAACAACAAGTTTTTAGAGTTGTTGGTAATTCCGTAGCCCAGTCTTGGAATTAAGGCGTGAAGATATATATGTATGTATGTATAACTTTGAAAAACTATTGCCGATCCTCGTTAGGAAACTGCTGGTACAGTAGGCGCAGCCAAGATGCAAAGGCTGCTACGTTTCTATTTTGTATCGACTCGAAATGTATGGAGTTGACATAGCGGTTGACGTGAACTATCATCAGTTTACGTCAATATACCATTTACAATTTCAGAAAATCGCTAACTTAGCGTTTTTCATCTTGACTAGGCCCCCTGTATAGTCAACACCATGTACGCTGTCGCGCATAGTCAATAAATAATTTCGACGTTTTTTTAATTTTTGTGACTTAACGTTGACATTATTAGGATAAAGTGATCTGCTGTTCACTTTAAATAAGAGATATCTTTGATTTGCTTCATTTTTCTATTTACCTTCAACTGACTCAATGTCAGATCGGCGGAATATACTTAGGTACTCTTATTATTAAAAAAAAATCAGCTGTTAGAACTCTATTGCAGTAAGCCAATGATCAATTCCGATGTTGTTTGTTTTTCGTAACTGGACGATGTCATTGTGAAGAGATACCATGGTGGCTTAAGAGTTTAATTTGTGAACTGAGTAGTTTAATAGACAGTAAATTTTAATTTATTTGTTCATCTTAGCGATATTTCCGTATTTTATCGGGCTACGCTTTGGCTATGACTAGACGAGTGAGGTTACCTTATATAATATGAAAAAATTGAATGATATACCTATTAGTGTCGTGTTTTCTTAAAATTAAGTCTATTTATCGGTTTGTAGTGGCAACATTTTGTTTTCCCGCCGATTCTTCCTGAAAAGGGTGGGAATCGGAGGTTATATAAACGGTTGTCAGGACAGACGAGGGATGATTATGTTACCTTATTTCAACCAACGAGAACCTAAACTGTAACTCTGAAAGTGTATAAGTTTGTGTTGAGACGAATTAAACGACCAGTCAAAGGAATAACTGAGTTTTATTATATCTCAGAAGTGGCGGATCCAAGCAATGTAAGTACGTTAATTGAACTATTTGAACATTATTTTGTGATGTTATTTATGCCGTCATTGCTACCGACTTATTCAACGGATAATTTGAAAGTTTTTCCCTGTATATTAAAGTCCGAGTGTATGTGAGTGGCGCGTTGCATAGCATCGAAAGGGGATCATTTGGTCAGGGCACCCCCTGATAATGTTCCTTTTAAAGATGGCCTCGGAATTATTTGGTCAGGGTACCCCCTGATAATGTTCCGCGGCAATGCAACGAGCCTGTATTACAATTATATTGAGCAAAGTTCGTATTAAAAACCTACATAAGTTTGTCTACTTATTGGGCCAAGGCAATCCATGAGACATATGACGATTTTCACTTAAAATAAATGAAATCTCGACATACCTTCGAACATTTTTATTTACTTCTGGTGGAGCAATAAAAAAATTATAACTAGAGTAAATGTACAAATAAGAATAGTATTGTTCCTGAACTATCAACGAGGAAAATCGAAACCTAACCTATAATGATCAGGGCACTCCCTGATAATACTGTTTCCGGCTTTGGTGATTGTTCATTAACACTAATAATGAATAAGTGAGGAGCAATGGCCCTGTTGTTACAGTAATCATATAAATTTTCTCACACCAAATCTGGGTTTGTTGTGTACGTAATTTTATTTTTTGAAGCCAAGTGTGCTTTGAACGGCTAAGTATGCCTTATATGAAAAGCCAAGTGTGCTTCGAACGGCTAAGTATGCCTTATATAAAAAGCCAAGTGTGCTTTGAACGGCTAAGTATGCCTTATAGTAATAGCCAAGTGTGCTTTATATGGTTAAGTATGCCTAATTTACTGAATAGAAAAACTAAAAGCGAAGTGTGCTTTATATGACTAAGTATGATAAGTAAGGTAAGTTAACCTAAGTACGCACTGATTAATTATGTGCTGTGTGATCAGTGATATGATATGACATATAGGTGTCTTTATTAATGTAGGTACCTAGTTCATGGCTATACGATCAAGTTTTTATAAGAAGTTTTTGCTATTGAAATTGCATCTACCCTTCTTTCATTTTATTTCCTGCTTTGTGCCTTAATTGATTTTAATTGATTTTAATTTGCTTTGTGCCTCAATGGCAAGCATTAGTACGAAATCGCCTCATAAAATATATTTTTCTTAATAAGAAAAAAAAAGAGATATAAACACATTATGACAATTGTTTCAGTAAGTAAAATGGGATCTGATGATAACATTGAAGTGAATATCTCAACCACCCCACCACCAAAACGAAACAAAAAGAGAAGACGAAGGAAACCGTCCACCAGCACTTCGTCTTCGTCCAGTGATGAGAGCCCACCGCGAAAGTCAAGGAAGACTTCGAGCCGGCTTACTACAAGGGACCTGGTCAAGCTGCTCACTTCGTGGAAAAGTGACTCAAGTAAGAGTTTTGTATTACATAGTAACAGTATGAACAATGTTGTACCTGAATTTAATCCATGTAATAGGGCTCAAAGTATTGAGCATTGGCTTAGGAAAGTGAATGAGTGCGCGATTATTTATGGGTGGGACGAGAAACAAACCACTCATTTCTCGTTGCAAAAGTTAGTGGGTCTTGCAAAAAAATGGTTTGAGGCTTTACCTTCCGTCGTATTTACGTGGAACGAGTGGCAGATCAAACTTACAAAGGCTTTTCCTAGTGAGGAAGATTACGGACTTTTACTTGAAGAGATGTTAGGACGCAAGTCTCGCTATGATGAAAGTCTGCGTGAATATTTTTATGACAAATTAGGATTGTTAAATAGATGTGATATTAAGGGAAAGAAGGCTGTTGACTGTGTTATTCACGGTATTAGCGATCGGTCTGTAAGAGGCGGTGCGCGGGCACAAAAATGCACGGAACCGGAAGAACTACTTGACTTTCTTTGCGCTCAAAGATCTTCATCTCAATCGTCGTTTGCTAACAAAGGTCGTGAACGTATTTTTACCAAGAATACCGGTAGTACCAGTACATCTAGTAGTGGCAGTAATTTTCAATCAAATGCGAATGAAAGCAATGTTGTTTGTTTTAACTGCAAAATAAAAGGTCACCCTTTTTTTAAATGCACTAAACCCGTAATCAAATGCAGAAAATGTAATAGGATAGGACATGACACCGAAAATTGTAGACTTGAACCTATAAAACTGGATAGTGTACAGCGGAATAACACGAATAATGATAAGAGGGTACTGAAAATCGAAACAAATAGTAATGCAAATGAAAAGTATGTTAAACTGATTAATGTTAATGGTCAAATGTTATCTGCATACATCGACTTTGGTAGTGAATGCAGTCTTATCCGTTACAGTGACGCGAAAACCTTAGGACTTGTTCAGAACTTTGTCGAAATACCAATCATAAAAGGGTTTGGTGACTCTATCATCGACCCCTTGTTTAAATCCTCAGTTAATGTTAAAATCGATGAAGTTGAGGCCTTTGTAGAAGTTTTAGTTATTAACGATCAATACATGCCAACCCCTTTATTGATAGGGCAGAATTTCACAGAGCTACCGTGTGTCACGGTATTAAAAGATAGCACTAAATTAGTTTTCTATAACACTCCTGCACTTGATTCTTTTGATAGTGATGACAGATATTTGAAACTTTTTGTGTCTGAATCGGTTACTATTTCTCATAGCAGTTCCGTGGCTATCCATGTTGAAAATAAAACTTTTACTGGTGACGTTCTTATCGAAGGTTACAGTAATACGGAACCCAGCAAAGAATATCATCTGCTCTCTGGAGCTTATCACATATCTGAAGGGAAAGGGAGAGTGGTCGTAACGAACTTATCCCAAGATCCAGTACACATTAGTGCAAATACAATGATTGCGAGGTCAGTTCCTTTTGTAGAAAGAGATGTACGTCAGATTAACCGTATCAGATTAGACCCTTCTAGTTTAGAACCACTAAATAGATTAGATGTTAAAGTTGGACAGGAATTGAATGATAGAGTTGTAGATAGGCTCTATACTTTGCTGCAGGAATATCGCGACTGTTTCACAGAACACTTAAACGAGTTAGGCTGCGCGGTAGATGTGGAAATGGGTATTAACCTTTTAGACGATAAGCCTGTAGTTTACAGACCTTACCGGTTGTCGTTTTCTGAACGCGAGAAAGTACGCGAAATGATCGACGAATTACTGCAAAACGATATTATAGAAGAATCGGACTCTGACTACGCTAGCCCAATTTTAATGGTCAAAAAGAAAACCGGTGACCAAAGGCTATGCATAGACTTTAGAGCGTTAAATAATAAAACTATAAAAGATAGGTTTCCATTACCCTTGATAGAGGATCAGATCGCTAATCTCAGCGGAAATAAGTTTTTTACCACAATAGATTTAGCATCCGGCTACTATCAAATTCCCATGGCTCCTAGTAGTCGCCATCTTACCGGTTTCGTGACCCCTGACGGCCATTACCAATTCAAAAGGATGCCTTTTGGATTGGCAAATGGGCCGGCTGTATTCCAGCGTATGATAAATAAAATGCTTGGAAACAAGCGGTTTGAATACGCTCTAGCCTACTTAGATGACGTTCTCATACCCTCTAAGGATGAAGAGGAAATGTTTCTACGTTTAGAAAATATCCTACAGTTACTAAGGCAGTTCGGATTAACCTTAAAGCTTTCAAAATGTCGTTTTTTTGACACTACCATCAATTACCTTGGATATGAGATTTCATCTGCTGGAATACAACCAGGGGAAGCAAAATTAGTTGCCGTTAGAGACTTTCCTACACCTCGAAATATACATGAAGTTCGGCAATTTCTCGGTCTAACTGGTTATTTCCGCAAATTCATTCGAGGATATGGTGAAATCGCACATCCACTGACACATTTGCTTAAAAAGAGCTCTCAATGGCAATGGGCCGAAAAAGAAGAAAGAGCTTTCGTAGAACTTAAGGATAGACTCGTTAGTAGGCCAATACTGTCCTTATATGACCCCAACCTTGAAACGGAAGTGCATACAGACGCCAGTGCTCTAGGAGTAGCGGGAATTTTAATGCAATGGCAGAGTAGTCCTAGAGTTTTAAAACCTGTTGCTTATTTTAGTAGACAGACGACCCCAGAGGAAAAACATTTACACTCTTACGAGTTAGAAACGCTGGCAGTCGTGTGTTCACTAAAAAAGTTTAGGGTGTACCTTTTAGGGTTATACTTTAAAGTTTTTACCGATTGTGCGGCTTTGAGAACAACACTAATCAAACGAGATCTAATTCCACGAATAGCTAGATGGTGGCTCCAAATTAGTGAGTATAATTTTGAAATAGAATACCGACCTGGGGTTAAAATGGCCCACGTAGACGCACTCAGTCGAAATACTGTCCACCCTATAGAATCTGATAGTACTAAAACAGTCTCAGTTTATACTATAGAGAAAGAAAACTGGCTCTTAACTCTTCAGATAGCTGATCCTGATATATCCCGTATTACCAAAATACTTAAGCCAGACATTGATGAGGAATATAAAGACATACATACAAATTACGTCGTTAAAAATCATGCATTATATAGGAGAGTAGATGACCGATTATGTTTAGTGGTTCCACGAAATGCGCGTTGGCAGATATGTCGCGCTAATCACGATGACATAGGGCATCTAGGATATTCTAAAACGCTAGAAAAGATTCAGGATAACTATTGGTTTCCAAAATTACGTAAATTCGTAAAAAAATATGTTGAGGCATGTATCGAATGCGCGTACAATAAAGACGGCATAAATAGGCAAAAATCCGGATATCTTCATCCTATTGAAAAAGTTAATATACCGTTTCATACTGTACATATAGATCATCTAGGCCCGTTTGTGAAAAGTAGAAGCGGTAACACTCAAATACTTACGATAGTTGATGGCTTTTCGAAATACGTATTTGTTAGGGGTGTAAAGGACACCAAGACCAAAAATACTATTAAAACTCTTCAGAGTATTTTTTACGACTTCGGTATACCAGTCAGAGTTATATCCGACCGCGGTACGTCATTCACGTCAGCAGCCTTTAAAGCGTTTTGCAATCGTCACGGCATAAAACACGTACTTAATGCAGTAGCTTGTCCCAGGGCCAATGGCCAAGCAGAAAGATTCAACCAGACTATATTAAATTCACTAGCGGCTCAGAACTCAGGTGGTCACGAAAGAGACTGGGACAAGTGTCTGGGTAAGGTACAGTGGGGCATCAACAACACAATTAATGCCACCACGCAAAAAACCGCAACCGAAGCTTTGTTCGGCGTTAAAATGAGGGATGACTTGATCAATAAACTCGGTATTTGTACGAATCCACCCACGGGGAGTATCCAAGAATTAAGAGACGATATTAGCTCTACTATTAAGCAAAGCCAAGCAAAACAGAAACTTAAGTATGATTCTCAACGCGTACCTGCTAGTAAATACGAGATAGGTGATTTAATCAAAATGACTCGTAATAATTATAATAATCAAGGAAAGAGTACAAAGCTCCTGTCGAAATTTGTGGGGCCATACAAAATTACTGAGGTATTAGGTAATGACAGATATAAGATAACTGATGTCCCAGGGTTTAACAGGAAGGGAAAAGCTTATGAAACTGTTATTTCAGTAGACAGAATTAGACCTTGGATAAATGTAAAGGCTCTAGAAATAAACAACAGCGATAGTAGCAGCGATGATGACTATGATGAGTAATGGATAGTAAATAGATTTTTATAATTACACCTTAATTGTAATAAATGTATAAACATTGATTTATATAGCTTTTAAAGTATGTTTAAGAATAATTATTTGACCTAATGTCGTGTAATGTAATTTATTTGTTGAAACGGAATCTATCTGTTTGCCTGCCTTGTATTGATTTAGTTATTACCTCCTAATAGGGTGTAGATTTTTTTTAGTGTTTTGAGCACGGTTAAATTAAAGTAAAAAAAAAAACACTACGTTAATGAAACAATATATTAATTAAATTAATTATACTACATTGATATGAATTACAGTAAGGTTTAATTACTATTAGAGTATAAAGGTAAGTATAGTATATTACATTAAGTGTGTGATAGATTGTTAATAAGTCATGTTAGTGATGCATTCTTAAATCTATGTATAAAATTTATATTGTTACGATATACTTATATTACTGCCATATTGGAACGATTTATTTGGGTTAAATACCCTAGGATTTATATAATTTCAATTATTGTATATTTGACTTTGATGCTACTTATGATTCTTTCCATGCGTAATTAGAACGAGAATTTGGCTAACTGATATTGCTGCAGATATTACAAGTTGTTGTTATTTACCTATAATATTATTAAGTAATAATAATAATAGGATAATGTATACGTGCGCCGGAGGCAGCACGATGTCCGATGGCCGAATGTCGTGTTTTCTTAAAATTAAGTCTATTTATCGGTTTGTAGTGGCAACATTTTGTTTTCCCGCCGATTCTTCCTGAAAAGGGTGGGAATCGGAGGTTATATAAACGGTTGTCAGGACAGACGAGGGATGATTATGTTACCTTATTTCAACCAACGAGAACCTAAACTGTAACTCTGAAAGTGTATAAGTTTGTGTTGAGACGAATTAAACGACCAGTCAAAGGAATAACTGAGTTTTATTATATTAGACAAATTATTTCTGATTGAAACGATTTTATAAACGCTTCGTTTACAAAAATAGAATAGAAGTTTAAAACACTAGATATTTTCCTTCCTGTTCTTATTTAAAAAAACTCCACAGTACTTTCCAAAAGAACCACAGATTATACTTCCGTATCATCAAAAAGGTTTCTAATACTTTTTTTAATCTCACCGCACAATATATAAAAGGGGCCCCATGAAATCCACACTAGTGGCCGCTGCCGTCTCATTAAGAGCAGGGGCCCGGTTTTTGTAAAAAGAGGCTTAATTAGGGCTCCTGCGGCCGCCCTACCCCTGTAACTTTTAATAAATGTTCGAAGCGCTCTTAACATACCATACGTATGTATTGGATGGGTATATGTATGGCTAGGGCTTGGCTGTATGCGTTTAAACAGGACGTCGGGTGACTTTTATTAAGAGTTACAGAGTAAGTACCTTTGAAGGAAGGCTTATACCACATATTATCCAGTATGGGCGTCTTTTGCCCAAGACGATGATGTTGATGTGTTGAGAAAGTAGAGGTGCAATATTTCTATATGATTGGTTATTAATTGTACCTACAGCATCATAAACGGTAAGAATATACAGTGAAGTAGCTCCAAACGGCCTTCGGGTTTGTACTTCTCTCTCACTCACACTCATACGTTCTTATGCTAGTTTAACCGACTTTACCCGAACCCGAAATAGCTATTAGCAGTGTTTATGTTGATTTTCGTACTCATAATTTTATACGGTTTTTTTTCTTTAAGATATTAAGTGAATTTTTGTTACCCCCTGTACTGGTATGTATACTTAATAGATCAATTTTAACTCCTTCACTCTTTCATGTTAAAAATAACGAGTAAAATACTTCACCTCGTGCCAATTCAACCATATGGTAATTTTTGACCGACAGGCACGCGCGACCTGTCCAAAGGAGACCTAGTTCGAGTGATTACCAGGTTACTTCCCACGTCCAAAGCGTGCCCCAAGTCCTCGTGGGAAGGTATTAAATATCTCGAGCCACTGCACACCGCTGTTTCTGAATGAAGCTCAGATCCGAACGTCCGATAGTATTGCTACATCCATCATCACCAACTAACCCTGACCTCTTTCCCCCTCTACAAACCCAAATAAACATAGGAACGGTATTAGTTTCACGGGCTCACAACAAACTGGTTGTATTATTTTAATAAAGCGATGCGCCCACTTATCAGCGCCATCTGTGAGCTCACAATGACGGATCATCCCATAATGCGGACGGGAAAAAACGCAGCATTGTCGAACGTTTTTGTCTGTCCCAGCGTGTTATTGTTGTGTTCTTTAATTTTATGGGGCTTTTTAAGCAAATGATACGGTTTTATCTTTCGCATCTGCGATCGGAGATTGCGACCGTACCTGTAAGCGGGCTTGGAGTTGTGTGACAGATCTGCCGAAAGATACCGCGTGTGCTCGCTTCCGTTACGGACTATATGGAAATGGACTCATATTTTACACTAGCGTGTCTAATTTATCAAAGTATGTTTTGTCTTATATCTTTTAAAAAAACGTGCTACGCGGCGTTACGCTACGAGTCTACGACGTAGCATTGCGTAGCGTTTGTTATACAACGCGTGCTTCTCAAAACAAGTAGTAAAAGATGTTTTTACGAAGCAACTTCCAGAATAAATACAATACTAAAGCCTCGGCCACCAATTGATCGGAACCGCGGCTCCTAAGGCAGTAAATGACATCACCATAAAGACGCTGCCACAGCGGCGGCGTATCGACAATCTGCGATTCAATGGAGGTTATTTACATAGCAATAAGGCGGAGATAGCACGTCTCCATCGCGCTTATCTCCGTTATTGCCAGTGTGTGCGGGCTTATGGTCGGAGGAAATCAACTGGGGCGCAGATAAACGATTTTTTAAACAACCTCCGCTGATTTATTTTGAAATTCAAATGAGATTGCATTTTTGTTGACAGGGTGCAGGGAAAATAAATGAGGAAATTGGGATCTGACAACCCACTAGATAGTAAGAAGGTGACTTACTATTGTAAGCCAAGCTGGCTGTGATATTCTGACTTAGCTACCTGCATTAAGTAAAAAATATATATTGTAAAACTCACTCAACATTTTTTCTAATTTACTGGCAACATGTAACTCGTAAGTCCACGTAATTGTAATAAATAAAGTCCACAACACGATTGAACCCGCGTCCCCAGACTCGGTCGTGCGATTAGTCGCGGCGTCGCCCGAGGCCCGAATTGATACCCGAGGGGTGAGACCAAATATTAAAATCAAAATTTATGAACTGTGACTGCCGTGGCGAACCGATTTGTATGGAAATTTGTCGAAACGTCTCACTCAAACGGTGGTAGGTGCTATTTGATGGCATAATTTGGGACAACGAACGTAAACTCCGGATTTATGATTGTTTACCATAGATTTGTGGATGGGGCATGGTTTTATGGCTCGTATTATGTTTGAATATGGGATGCCGTGGACGCGGCAACGCGGGTGAAGGTGAAAACCGTGTAGCATGATTTTTCATTGGGACTTTGAAGCTGCGCGAGAGCCAAAAAAAATCCCGACGCGGCCGCAA
Organism: Acleris literana; assembly: GCA_946894065.1. Lineage (NCBI taxonomy): Eukaryota > Metazoa > Arthropoda > Insecta > Lepidoptera > Tortricidae > Acleris > Acleris literana. The sequence continues at coordinate 12,067,249 of OX335684.1, read as the reverse complement.
TCTATCCCCGCAACTATTAGCGTTTATTTTTCGTCCCTATATAGGGGATTTGGGCTGGCTTCGGGAAGAGTCCAAGCCATTAAATAACCCAACGAAATTGTGTTCCGTGGCGCAGATGAACTGTCTTCATTAGAAGTTGAAATTTATTAAAACATTAAAACAGATAAAATCCGATTAAAAACGTTTTTTAATAATCGTATGTAACCAGTGAAACTCGCGCCATCAAGACGAACCTAATGACGTATCATTTATCAAAATCGGTTGACCCTTTGAGTGGTTACGAGGGGACATAGGAACAGACATGCATACAGGTCAAACCTTTGGGCTTCGCCGCAATCGGGAAATAAAGAAAGAAATAAGGAAAATAGGGAGACCATGAAGGCGCGAACAACATACCTAGACCAAATAAAAGAAAAAGTAGGCGTCACGTCATTCCGTATCAGGGTATAAATAAAAGGTACGGAATAGGATATAATGGAATTTACTCCCCCGACAAGATCATAACTCTTAAGTAAATATTGATAACGCACCTATGAAACTCTAAAGCTCTTTAAAAAAAAAAGATTTATTGTCACATAAGAAAAAAAAACACGGTATTACCACAGAGTTTCAATAGTTAAGGTAAATTGTTCTGCGACAACAGGCTCAGGTCTCAGCATATGCTGCCAGCTGGGTCAGCTGCACAGCGCTGGTTTTCAGCGTGCACCTGCTCTGGGCTACATTTCAGCGAGTTACAAGGGAAACATTACGTTACGCCGTACAGTCACGGACTTTAATTGTTATGCCACTATGGAACCCTGTCGCATAATATTAATCATTCATTTAAGCTTAATTTCTGTCATGTGGTTTGACGCTGTCATTATGACACGGTTCCATAGTGGCATAACAATTAAAGTCCTTGACTGTACCTACCTATCCTTCTAATATTATAAATGCGAAAGTTTGTGTGTGTGTGTGTGTGTGTGTGTGTGTGCGTGTATTCGTTTGTTACTGCTTCACGCTGCAACGGCTGGACGGATTTGGATGACATTTAGAATGGAGATAGCTTATAAATACCCTGGATTAACACATAGGCTACTTTTCCACCGGAAAAATCTAAAGTTCCCGTGGGAATTACGATAGTCGAATTCTACGTGGGCAGAAGCTAGTAGCTAATAAAGAACCTACAGTGATTTGACATGAGGAAAGTACCGTATCACAGTTGGTATAGGTTCAAAAACGCATATACGAATGCATTAACCCTTTAAATGCCATGCTTTCTAATTTGCACATAAAATCAACTCAAATTTAAGTTTGTGGCACTCAAATGCATGACCTAAAATAACGTTATTCGCATTCGTTCGTTACGAATATCGCGATACACCAATCCAAACAAACTCCCATCAAACTGGAACACGCGCCGATTTTCGACAAAAAGTTTCATACAATGTTGGGCTAACAACGGCGAGCCATATGTCCGTCATATCGGCGCGGGAGTATTCAGGGCACCTGAAAAATATATGGTTCTCTCCAAATAATTGTCTTTAGACAAGATTTTTTCCACACTGTACATTTTTTGCTCAGTCACTGGCTTCTATTCTACTGGGGACTACAATATTGCCTTAAACATGTTATTATATTGTTTATCAGGGTTGCCATGACTGTGAAGTAAATAAGAGCTATCGTAACGTTGACAATACTATAACATGTCAAAAGCAATATGGTTTTAGCGAGAAGAATACATCCTCGTAAGGCCCACCATACTACACCAAGGGAGTTTTTTTGTCAGACTTTGAATCTACCATCAAGGCAATAGCTCAATCATGTTTGTTCGATAAAGCCATTTTAAATTTGCGAAGGAAGGAAAATGAACTTTATTGCCATTGCAATACAGTTCAAATTAAATTGCCTTTTTATTATAGAAATAGAAATAGAAATAGGGCTTTACGAGGATATATTTTGTAATACTAATAAAATATCAACTTGGGGTCACCTACATTGGACTAAATCTATATCTATACTTATATTATAAAGCTAAAGAGTTTGTTTGTTTGTTTCCTTGAACGCGCAAATCTCAGGAACTACTGGTCCGATTTGAAAAATTCTTTTATTGTTAGGTAGACCATTTATCAAGGAAGGCTATAGGCTATATAGCGTCATGCTAAAACCAATAAGAGCGGAGCACCAATGAAGAATGTTTCAACCTTCTACGTAAACAAAGTCGCGGGTTAAAGTTAGTGTTAGCCCAAAGTAACTATTCCACGGGGAGGAAGTCGCGGAAAAAACTTAGTATATGATATACTAGCTTGTGCCCGCGACTTCGTCCGCGTAAATTTCGATTATCGTTATTCCCGCGGGATCTTTTAAATTTTCCAGGATAAAAACGATCCTATATTCTATTTCAGGACATGACCTATACTGCCCTACTAAGCATAATGGCGATATCTCAGACAAAACATCTGTAGAAATTGCAACCTAGTTACAAACAGAAGAGAGTTTAATCTGCTTTGGCTATTGAATTTAGTTATTGCATTTTTGCTTAGGAGGGCAGCATATATGTGCCAAGTTTCATACCAATCCATTCAGTGGTTGAAGCGTGATTGAGTTACAAACCTTCTCAGTTATAATATTAGGTAAGAAGTAAGATATACATAACTATTCTAAATCGAGATGAATCTAACAAGTCCAAACTCGTTATTTTTACAATAAATAAAATACAGATCCTGTTGCCATCTTCCGACTCCACCATCAGGTCAGTTCTTAACCTCTTACCCTTACAGGCACCAATCATAATGCTTAAGTAGAGATCAATTTGCTGCTAAAACATAGGAAGAACTTGAATAATACAGTCGATAACCAATACATGTACCCACTTTTGCATCTTATTTCAACGGAGTAAGGTCCAAAAATGGATCTTAGTAGTCGACTACAATGCCTACTACGCAATTTTGCCATTCAATCCCCGCCCCCTCACGTTACTCACCACTGGCTTTAAGCTCTAAATTGAAACCTAAACTAAATCCTAAATGTATAGAGGCCAACAATCCTGTTACGATTTTCCCCACACAATCAGAATACTCTCCTCAGCTGAGCTCAGCTTTAAACCAATTGGACAACAGCAGCAAATCCGTAGGTACGTTACCTCGCTCGACCGTCTCTCTCATCGGCAATACGTCAGAACAGGACGGAAGTGTAAAACTATAAACATTTCACTGTTTCGCGATGTCGAATAAGCGAGTTGATCCTGGTTTTTTACGCATCCATAACTTGACCAGCAACTATCAGTGAAGCCTCGATGGGTAGTTTTGACGCCGTTAGGTGTAAATTATTATCAACACTGCGCTAAGCTTTGGACGTTTTATTTTAAAGTCATGCCAATTTCAGGTTATCATTTTGGTATTGATCTTCAAATGTTTTGAGTTATATAAATTCTGTGAATACATATTATAAAAGTTTTGAAGAAATAATAATGTTCATTTTCGGTTGAATATAGTGCCATTTACATTTTATATACGTTCAGTAGAAATCGCACGCATTTTAAAAACAAGTTTTAAACACATTTTTTCAATAAATAAAATGAAATGAAATAAAATTTATTTGACACTTAAAGCACTTAAGATAAAAAATAATACAATTTGCTTAACTAAATCAACTTATCCTAGATTATTATTTTAATTGCATCAAGCCCAAAATGGTCTATTTGGGATATTGGGGTATATTGGGATATACCTATTTTTTGTACAAAGGCCGATAATATGCGCTCAGAAAACAATTCCCTGATCAAAAAGTACCTACAATCCGGCTCGAAGGACCATGTGCCGTATTTATACACAAATGCAAACGGACTCGTCGACAAGCGACTAACAGCGACATCTCTCCGCGCGTCAATTACACGACATTCATTTATTCACGGCGACCAGTGCTCGCCGGTATTATTAGCGATACTTTTCGGCAATACGATATAAAATTAAAAATGGCGCTTACAACAAAGGTCGTTGACTTTGGTAGGCAGTATTTACTAGTGTCTACACGTAAAGTATACGAGTATTAGCAGTATTTAAAAGCTGTTATTTAACTTCACTTGTATGTCCTGGATTTTTTTTAAGTCGATTTTGAACCAGTTCCCGTTCATGGAATGGGTTAAAATTTGGAATACATGTGTAAACCCGATTATAATGTCTTGACTTAAGAGGATGGTGAAGCTAAAAATCTCCATACAAAATACGAAAACGTTTCTTTCCCCTTAAACCTCGTCCGATTTTTACGATTTTTGAATATGTTGTAGATATCATGAAAAACTATGTCTGTACGTTTTCCTTTCCAAGAAAATATTTCTTAGAACGAAACAAATTTAAAAAACAAAAACCAGAAACGTACAGACCTAGGTCTTTATAATAACTCCAACATATTCAAAAATCGTGAAAATCGGACTTGATTTAGGGGGTGAGAAACGTTTTCGCCCGGAGCTAGTTTTGTATGGATTTTTTTTGACAGCTACACTATTTTAGCGGCGCTTCACAATATTCTTAAGGTCTGGTGCCTTCGAGCTGATTTGATGATGGAGTCGGGTGGTGGCGACGGGATATTTGCTACTTAATTTATGTACCCGCCGAGTTGGAGCACTATAGTTTCGTCATTATAAGTAGATGATGTCGGAGCGGAAGAAAGTATAGTCGGCGACAAAAGCTTGTCCTAAAAATGTAACTTTTGACAGAAACTTATTTCAAAAAAATATTATTCCTTACAAATCTAAAACCAATCTTATCGACAAAAAACAGTAATTTCGAAAAAAAAACTCCATGCAATTTACTTAATTTTTATTGAAGAATTTACCTAGTTTATTGTGTATTAAAAAATAAAAACCCAAAACATACCAAACTTTTTATAACTAACCAACAGCTTCCTTGCAACAAACCCTTATTGTATTTTTTACGATATCACGTAACATAAGTGAGATAGCAGGTACCGTATCACTTCCACGTATGAATGGATCGCGTTTTCAAGTAAATGTAAAAAATATCGATGGAAGATATCGCCGGGAGCATTCCCGCTCACCGGAAGAGCTTCCTTCTCATGGCATCAGGATTCGTCAGACAATGGAAGTTCCATGACAAATTCGTCACGGATTGTCGTCACGACAATGGAATTGAACGCTTTGTCGTCGTATCGTTTAATAAAATTTATTAACACGTATATATTTCGCGGTGCGGAAGTTTTTGGGTATCGCGTGAAATTGATGCTTTAGGGTTCCCTGTTCGATTTAAATTTGGAATTTGTGTGCTATAGAATTTTATTATTTACTAACATTGGTTATTGGATATTGCGCAGTGCCTACTTAAAGCGATTAATACTGAATTGAACGTTAATTATCAGTGATCGGAATAGGTAGTGCTATTTCGGGTGAATGACCTCAAACATTGTACATAACATGGATAAGACTTGGGATTTCGGGACTCATATTTGTTCATAGAAAATTTTCTTGACATGTCATTAATTGAAGTAGGTAATATAAAAAAACGCAAACATAAAAGATTTTGTCATTGTAAATACATCGATTGTTTAACATTACTTTTGTTCAAGAGTTACAAGTAACAATAGTACAATCATAAAATAAAACACGAGGCAACAACATTATTATATTACATGAATATTATTACATTATTAATTTTTATTGTAACTTTTTTTATTCCTTACTTTCTATGAAATTATAATAATAGAGAACTAAACCGTACACGTAAAATTTCATACACGGCCTCTTAAGAATGCCTTTTGAAAAACAATATGTGAATACCAAAAGATAAGACGTACGGTTTGTTTTTTTTGTTTGCAAGAATGTCAACACTAGTGTCTTCATATTTCGTCAATGCCATATTCTATGCTAGCAAAATAATAGTAAAATTATACATTTTTAATATTTCTGAACCAAACACAAAACCTAAAACTTTTCATATGAAATTCCAGGGTTAAAAGCTATATCCATACTACTCTTACGCACCGAAATCCCGTGAAATGGCACTACCTAATCCGATCACTATTAATTATACATGATATGTGAGCTAAACTGACGCTTCATTTATAAGATCAAACTTACCTGCCTACAAGTTACCATCTTACTGGTAATTTTCCTGATGGATCGGGTTTATTTCTGACGTTACGGAGGTAATTTTAATAATGACATATTTTTAAATTACTACCTATCTTCATTATTACTCTCTTTATACTCGTATCGAGGTAGGTAGGTGCGTAGAACTGGCATTATTATTTTTCCGTATTTTAACCGACTTCAAAAAAAGAGGGTTCGTGTTTGACTCGAACGTATGTATTCTTTGAATAGGAATCCTATCAATGGAGCTAAATCAAGTTTCAGTTTATAACTTAAAAAGGCTCAGAAAGTTCAGTAGCATGTAAATTGGTTTCTTAAAATCGCAATTGACTACGGAACCCAAATTCTCCATCCAAAGTAAGCTCCAACGCGAAACTTTTACATGTGTCAATGTTTACTCTAGGTGGCGTTACAAAGACTTAGCCGAGCTTTTGTCCGATCCGAGCCAGATATTAAAAGCACGTGTGGCCAAACAAAGGTTGCGTTATGCGGGGGATTATTTGCCAATTTATGGAGCTTTTTGTAAATTCCGTTGAAAGCTCGCCGGAAATTTGGCTCCGTTTCAACAAATGATCTTTTAACTATAAATACGAGAAATATATTCGTGTGATAAAATATTTCCGATGAAGCTTCATTTTACACCTTAGTTTTTTTTCCCTTTTGCAGCCAAATCTGTTATTTATAGGTAGATGCAGGTTTTTGTTCGACGCGTTTTTGTTATAATTAATTATTAATTTGAAATATCCAAAGAAATGCCTTTTAATAAGTTTTTATTCCCGTAATATGCTCTCCTTGTTCCATAGTCATTAGTTATTGTAGGAATAAAACGTCAACGACTTTAGCACACGAACATAGATTAAGCTCTTTGGTAGATATTTAAGTTAAAATATAGAAAACACTGCGTGTAGGTACTGCCAGAGAGAAATATAATGTTAACTTTGACGTCACAAACAGAGGTGGCTTATAAAATATTATCTTGGTGTAATCAGTCTTTGGGAATGAAAAGAAACTGTCACCCTTAGGACCAGCCTGTGATGATGTTTGAATTGATTATTAAATTGATTATTTATTTTCATAAAGTACTTAAAAACTTGTTTGCAAAAATTTTCACGATCGTAAGGCTCGGCTGTAAAGTGTTCCTAGTTTGACTTCGGACCCCTTTAAAGAAAGATTTGCTTTGATCACACCTGTCCCCAAATCTGGGTTCAACAAGAAGCCATTTAGAAGCTATTAATAATTATAGCTGGAGCTAACGGCCCGGCTCCACTGCGCGCTACAAATCACCTGGGATAGCCATTAGAGGCGATAAAATTTCACGAGAGCGCGACTTGGATGCTTTCTGAACGCCGACGAGGCGCGCGTATGGCATATTGGGGTAGTGGCGGGACTACATGCGTCGACAGTTTGTATGAACATTGGAGGATTTGTCTCCAATTTGGAGGTTAAAAATAATAAATTCACTTAGATATATACAGTGGTGGTCACATAATTAGGGACACTTGTTTTTTTCCCATACAATTGCCTACAAATATGGCTTTTCAATTTTGACAACCATTCAAAAAGTTCTTAACCAATTATATTTTTAGTTACACTTATCGGTAACTAATAAAGTAAAGTTTAAATGTATGTACAATTTATCTCTGTTGAGATCGGATCTTTCATTTTATAAGGATTTGAAAAAAACAATATTCGGCGCTCATACAAAGTTGTAGAATTTTGTATGGACGCGTCAGCACTTAGTTTTTAAATCCTTATAAAATATAAGGTCCGTTTTTAATATTAGTTCACTGTACATCAGTTTAAAACTTTGTTAATTATGTAAAGTAAAATGTATTTAGCAATAAAATTGGTCGAGAACTTTTTGATTAGTGGTCAAAATTTAAAAGTCATATTTGTAGGCAATTGTATAAGGAAAAAACAAGTGTCCCTAATTATGTGGCCACCACTGTATATGGTGACTGTGAAGGTCAGATTTAATACATTTATATAAGTACTAAATTATACCCGCAAGTTCTTTTGTGTTTGATTAGTAATTCGCTAAACCTGCCATTCCATTTACCATTCCACTGGAACAGGGTTTTTCGAGACTAAAACTAACTTAGTATCCATTCAAGGTACGAGCAATCTACATTCAGATTTCATCTAAATCCGTCTAGTCATCTTAGCGTGAAAAAAGTAACAAACATACTAGCTCACACACATACACACTTTCACATATACAATATTATTGTGATAATGTAAAATATCTACTTGAACCGCGTTGGCTTTCGGTTAATTAGCCAAAAATATGGCATATCCATAAGAGTGCTCATGCAAATTGTATCGGCCTTATTTACAAGCAAGTAAGGGCTCTCACATGTCGTTTACTTCTGACTGCATAAAGCACGTGAGTGCATATGTATGTATGTATAACCAAAGTCTGTAAACCTAGGTTTTTAGTCTATAGTCTTGTGATTTACTATGTAATTAGCCGAAGGACTTTTCAGGAGTTTCCATGAATGCTAAAAAACCTTCCTTAATTATTATTTTCAAACAAGTTTGCCGTAGTGGCAAAAAGAGCCACTACAACATGTAAGCCCGAGCCAGCGGCACACTAATTCCGGAATAGTCCACATTTAGCCGTCGTTTAATTTCGTTTATCACCAAACCGATCCAGTTAATTATCTTCTATTGTTTTCCCGATTTATCGCAGACCAAGAGACGCTTTTAACTATCGTGTCAGTACAACCTGTTAATTACGCCATTTCCTTATTTTCTACATTTACTACACTCGCTGCTCTAGATTCTGCTTAGTCAAAGGAAGGGACTTTTCTTCCTGTTAGAACTGTGTCACAGTGACGTTATGATTCAAGTAGAAGGATATATCAAACAAATTGCTTTATAATAACACTGTGACACCGTTCTATGGTGTGTCAGGGTTCCATGGGGCTGATAGTAGGTACACTATTCTGTTCTAATAGTCAGTCTAACTAGCTACCTGGGGGTATACGAGTATACGGAGACGCTACGACTATCAGGGGGGTTATTATGACATAGCTTTGCAGTTCATTATACGGTGAGCGTAAAGGACAGAGCTATAGCAGTTACATTGCTCTGTCCTTTTCTGTTAGCGTAAACTGAACTGCAAAGCTATTTCATAATAACCCCCCTGATAGTGGTAGTGTCTCCGTATACTCGTAATGCTTATTTAGACTCATCTATATAACTCTCAACTATACTTGTGATTAAATAGAATATAACCCCCAGTAAGAACGACCATTACTTTCACAGCTGATATTATCTCTTAAAGTGAGTTGCTTGCGGCGTTTCTTCTCAGCTATGGTCTCCACTTGGAAAGCGCTGGTAGATTCTTGACGTCGTGGGCCTAGTTACTGAATAAAGGTCTTTTATCTTTTTTTATCAGATTTTCATCGCACCTAGCTAACAACCACCCTGATTAAACTACATTTCAAGTTTTTTTTAACTGCGTAGGTAGCGGATGATTCGTTTGAGAGCTACGGACGTGTTATGGTATTGCTTTTAACACGGCCACCATTAGTACTATTACTTTCAAGTAAACAAGAGCTATCATAACGTTGACTACCACAACATTTCAAAGGAAATTAAGTTTTTCCGAGTAAAATAGAGCCCCCGTTTAGTCTTTTTAAATCATGTCTCTGAAATAGTTAGTAGGTGGCCGAGGGCGGGGTTTTACGGAACATAAAAAGTAATGTTATGGACTATAATTATAAGGATTGCATTTCATTTGTTTATAGCCAAATAAATTGTACATTGATTTGTTTATGACTGGGGGATTGCACCGCAAATTAAAACGTCGGCGGCAGCGGAGACGTCAGTTTAAACTTTATTAATGGTGGTGGCTAGTTTTTTAAATCTAACAAAACTAGAAAGAACTTTACTAAAGGGCTTAGGGTTTAAAGAACTTAATACCGTCGGGTAGCCTAGAGATTTAAGAGACCAGCTCAAGATCGTAAGGTTCAGAATTCTCTACCAGAAGTCGCTGAATATCAAAGTTTTTCTAATTTAAATACACTACCCGAGTGCCTACTTTGGTAAATAGGTAACCAATATCCTTACGGAGTAGGAAAAGAAAGGTACAAAAGACTCTATAGGGTCATGGGGTACTTTAAAGATCTTATCTGCATAAAATAAGATAGTGTCCAAAAGATAACAATTAACCAACCCAACTTCGAATTATCAACTTAATTACTACACTAACATCGTATTCACCTGAATTAAACCCCCATTGCGCAACCACTGACCGCAAAATCGTTATTTTGATTTTTTACTTTTGGATGACAGCCATTGTCATCCTAAAGTTCTCACCGTCTTGCCCATTTACCGACGCATTACTCACTATAACATCAGTACTGACTGGCATTTGCCAGGAAACTTGAAATAGCTGTCAGTCGGTGCAACCCCCTGGAGTTCCAGCCTTTTGCGGTCGAGAAATGTCTCAATCTACATTTTTTTGGCAACTCTACCGAGTATTGGTGTCGTTTTCGCCATTAACGCGCAGGCGCAGGTACAGTGCCCGCTGCGAGGATCGATTTATTAAGTCCTTATTATTTGACTTTTGCCGCTCGTGTTACGTTTGCGATAAGTTTCGAAGCGAAAGGTTATTTATTGTCGGGCGATAATAGAGACAGCATTGTTAAAACTTTTTTTGATAAATATCTGTGTACAGCGTCATCAGGAGACTAAGAAGAAAGTATTTCTAAAGTAGACATAAGACTTGTGAAATTGGCAATTCAATTGATGTTCAATTGATTGGAACGTTTATTCTCTACGTAATAGATAAATATATTGATTTGTCTGATATTATTGGTAGGTTTACGAAATTAGAAACTCCCGTTAAGAAAAGCATTAATATTGTATAAAAAACAAAACCCTAAAAGAGTTACTTTAATAGTTAGCAAAAACCTTTCGCCAAAAGGCTTATTGCACTTTTTGCATTGTCTCAGCGAGAACAAAAATAAAAATAACTGTTATTGCATCTAATAGTGTGCTAAAAATCTGTTTCGGCTATAAAACACAATTGGCGAAATTTTTAGCGGGGTAGAAAAAATGTTTTTATGCTCAACCCTCGCAATTATGAAGGGGTAGTAAATAAAGTCGGTAAAGGGGACAAACGCGCCGCCACCGAAGGGTTGCCTACCACTGGTTTGCCTTCCGCGACTGCCTGGCCACTCGGACAGGACAGTCGTAAAATCCGACCGAACGGAGGTAACGAGTGGTGAAGCTTTTTGTTTAACTGTTTAATGCCACGCAGTTCAATATCGAAAATTAGTACAAGGGTGTTATTCTCTTAAAAACGGCGGTCGGTCAAACGAACGAGCGAAATCGCAGCGGCGAGTTAGAGTAGTCCCGTCCGAGCGAACAAAACACATTTTAGCGCGTGCATTCTCAATCAGGCAGCCTTATACGTTCGAGAAGCCGCGCTGCCAAATTGATCACACGCGCTATAATATGTTTTGTTCGCTCTGCCGGGACTATTTAAACTCGCCGCTTGGACATTCACTCGTGCGTCCGCCCGTCCGTCGTTGTTGAGAGAATCACACCCCAGCACCTTCGTCTTCTACAAAATCATCGATCAATAACGTTAAATGAACAACCATTATTTATGCACTCACCAACGTAAAATGCTTGTTTAGTTCTAAGATTGGAATTGTTTATCTCGATTCTTGACCTAGATAATTCTCCTATAATTTCTGTTGATACCTAATGTTTTATACATATAAAGACTTGATTAATTTTGAAACTAACAATCCTCATTAAGACAGCACTTAACGTTCTGAGTTTACAACACTCGTTTCTGCACCGATGCATTTGTAAACGATATAAAAAAACCTTCAACTCCTATTGTACTCTCCCATAAAGTAATTTGCGCAAATTCGCAAAAGGGTGAAACTCTAACTGCCAACTTTTATTTCAAATACCCGTTATGCATTGAATTCTGGTAAAAAGTCTCAGAGTTTTAGTTTATAACTCGTTTACGCCTTCGGGGTTGTAAATTACAGAGCCCTGGCTTTGTCTCATCATGTTTAACTTCTATCATTCCGGGAGTTTTATCGGTTTTGAACTTGTAGGTATTTAAAACTCCAGCTACTTAAACGTTTTAACAGCTATATCGCTAAAAAGCAGAACATAGTAACTAGCTTTACGACTTTTCATTTAACTAAAAACGTCAAATGTTTCTACAATATTATTTACTGCAAAAATAAATGCTTTTAGCATTTCTCTATTACTAGCGATATTAAAATAAGTTTTCCTAACGAATGATCAGATGTTATGAGTTATGACTACTAATAAAAAACACATCAATTTGTTGACTGCATCAAGGATGACCTGCACTCACAGTATTTGTGTAACCTTGGACAATTAACACTCAACTTTACCAATTAAATTCATAGGGCACTAGAAAAGTATGTCGAAATTATGTTACAATTCAATTATTAAGAAGTATCTCACGAGTTTAATCGGTTGACTGTACTGCACTGATGATGATGATCTTTCCGACCGTTTTCGGCCATGGCGACCACTTCGACTCCTAGTCGGTCGGGCGCTGGTGCCCCCGAAGAAGCCTGGGATTTCAGATGGCACTCATGTTGAAGAGAGAGCCTCATTATGAAGTCATACAGTTTCGTAATCGAACTTATTACCGTATACGTTGACTAGCTAGATCAAATCTTTAGCAAATAATTAAACCTATTTAAGTAATGACGAACCGGCGTACTTTGGGCCCGGTCTAATCCTCTCTAATTAAGGGCCAGGACTTGATCCCTGAAAAAGAAATAAACCGTTTTATAACGTCAACTTCCTTAACCCACGTAAAGCCAGCCGTAAAACTCATAGAAGATCGGATCGGCGATATGGGGCGGAAATAAATCGCCATTTAAAATCAATTTGTGTAAAGGCCCTGGAAAGTAGTTCGGCGATGGGGTCACCCGCGTTTCTCTTTATCGGCCTTTGGGACCGTGGGCACTAATATGACCTTAGGAACTACGTGCCCTTTCATTTGTCACGTCATTTTGCTGTTCAGGTTTCAAAGTGCAGGATTTGCTTGGCATTAGAAAACCTGGTTTTCGTACTACGAGTAGGAATTCAAACTTATCCAAGGGTTTTACGTTGATGATAATGGAAGATGCTGTTATAAAAGTATGTTCAGTTACGTCCGTCATATGTGTGAATCACTTTTAATAAGTTAATTGCTATATATTCCGAGGCGCAGCGCAGCTACCGTGTCTATTTTATTCTGGACGAATCAATCAAGAATCAATTGAATGATCAGATTACCTCATTGCAGTTCTAAACTTCATATCTTTATATGTTTACAATCAAAATGTCCAGTTTAGTATTAAGTTTAATTTCGTACTCATATTAAACAGCATGAAAACGTACACGCGTAAACGTAAGTATTCAGGTGGAATTTAGTCAATTCAGATACTTAGTAAGAATGTTTAGTTTAGTAGGGAAAAATATACTTCTACAAGTTTTAAATATATGGAGATAATATCAAGAGCTAGTACATTATAAAACCAAATGGGATGATTATCAACTTTAATGTTACTGCATCGTTATCTCAACGCTCGCATAATCGAAAGCCATCGTTAACACGGTCAGTGCTACGTTCTCTGATTTCCATATAAAGTTGACTCAATATAGAGTCTTTGGCGTCAAATGTGATTAGATATTAAGCGTCCATGACACACATGCTAAGTTAACGTTACATACAATTACCAGATGTCGGCAACGAATGTGTAACCGAGTTGGTAGCACGCGGAAAAAGAGCGACAGAGCTCTCGTCCCATTCGTCGGGCGGAAGGTGAACTTAAAGGGGTTACGGGACTTAAGGGCTTAAGCGAGTCCCGCCGGGCGGCGCGCCTCGTATTGGGGCTTACCGTGATTTAGCCGTTACGTCGCTCGCGCAAGCCTTTTCTTTTTTCTGTTTACTTACCGGCTCAGGGTTACCCTTTATTGGGTAAAGTCGGAAAACTGATATCCCACGCGACATAAACTTTGGTGCGACTTACTGGTGGATATAGATTTGTATCGGATTTGGTTTTATGGGTGAAGGGAAATTCAGGGAACGGTTTATTATTCGTGGAGTTTTATTGAAGTAACGTTAAGTAGTTTTTAGTTTGAAATGTTTTATGACTAAGTAAAAAAAAATGCAGATCGAGCGGGCTGTTTCAGCCACTTACTAAGTTAATTTACCTAAGCCTATGCTATTAAGGAACATGTAGGTTCTACATCTATCTGCGCCTCTATTCTAGGCGGTAAAATCCAAATCATATTTGACCTGTTATGGTATTCTTTTTAACTCGGCCGGCATTACTGTCAAGTAAATAAGAGCTATCAAAACGTTGACAATAGGATACACGTAAAAAACGATATGGTTTTTACCGTGTTGAATAGAAGCCCAGTATTTATTATCGATCTAACTCTTAAATGATTGACTGTCTAACAGACAACAACGCACCGACTAAACCGTTCAATTTGGCAGGAATATACATTGGGTACGCCTAGGGAACCTGTACACCATATGCATCCCTTAGTGCACTAAGAAAGGATTTCTCGAGAATCGACTCCCAAAGGGAAGCAATAAGGGGCGTAGCGTAAAATTAATTCTTCGCGAACAAAGTCGCGGGTGACCTCTTATTTGATTTACATCCCTAATAGGCCGGCAACGGACTACCACTCTTCTTGAGTTGGTGGGGTTTATGGGCGGTGGTGATTACTTCCCATCAAGTAACACGAGAGCTAGATTGTTTAAAAAAAAAACGAATCCACAAGATCACAACACAAGCGCAACAGTGCATTGTCAAATATAATCACGGGGCACGCTGTGAATTAAAGACATTATTCTGCACTGTCTTTTCGACTTTTCCACAATTTTGCCCTTCTAGGCAAATAAGCCGTATATCAAATAAAACTCCTGTAGCAATATGAACCTCATTACTAACGGAAGAGAATTGAAATTGCTTTGTTGATTGAATATGGGATACTGATTATTGATTATTATCTAGTATTTCTATCTTCGTTATGACAGCTCTCATCAACTAAGTAGTTAAAGGCGGACGAGTAAAGACTAATGTAGAATAAGGCTCCAGACCCTTAGTGTAAGTTTTGGTGACTTCGTTACGTTTTAATTGAGATTAATCAATAGACAACAGAAAAAAATAGGAAAAAAGAGTTTTTTAAAAGGTGCTCTCGATAAAAATCAGGCTCATAAAGATTTGTCTCAAAACCATCATAACCATATAAACTAAGAAAATAAATAAATAATTTTCTGCTAATGGCTAAAGATGGCTTGGCTAAGCAACGCGGTAACAAACAAAATGACGTCATTCCGACTACTAGTCCAATGCAAACACACAACACACACTGCAACACTGATAATATTCATGTTTTTTTCTCAGTAAAAAAATATTATATTTGGTAGCTACTTCCAAAATGTACTAAACTAAAAAGCCTAAAACCCCAAGTAAATATGTTTATATCTGCCTCCGTCTCAATTTTGCCATGGTGATAAATATCCAAAATCAATAAAAGTCCGATAATAACCGGATCGTAAATCACGCTCAATTCGATAAGGCTGATTCGCACGAGTATAACACGTCATCAATCATGCCCTAAATGCCCTTAAGTGCCCACAGCCCATTCAATGGACGCAGAACTCGCTCACAACTTAAGTAAACATTATTTGGTCACAATTTTTCAATAGCTTCTGGACTGCATTAACAAAAGTGCAAGGGAACAAAGCTATGAAGAATTTTACTAAGCGAATTAATGTTTGAAGCTGGGTAGTTTTAATGAATAATTAAGGTTAAAAATATGTACGATATTGTCTCAGAATCGGCCTCAACATACCTCTGGTGAGATATGAAAATGGACGGGAAAATTAAGAAAGTATCTATCGATTAAAAACCGATTCCGGATGATAATGTCAAAAGATTGCTTTGTTTGTCACATTTCCGACTTGAGGGGAGAGACGAGTGACTCTAGGTCACTGTTTCCGAATACTTTTCTACTCGTAGAAATATAAATTTTCTTTAATGCCACCTGAAAATTCTAAATGTTTCAACAATTTAGAGAGTTATTTATATAAATTTTGAAGAAAAAATATTTTTCTCATCACAGCCATGCACTCCTTCACATGTGTGTTAACATGCAAGCGTGTTTTTCTAAACATGCATGTTTTGATAATACATAAATATTTGGCCCTTTCACTAAACAAACTTTGAGATTCAAAAACCGAGTCTCAAATTCACACGAACTCCACATAAATCAAAATACAAACAAGATATTGACGCTAAAAGTCGTAAATGGTACGTTGGAGGTGACAAAAACTACTATAAAGGCCGAATACACACTATAGAAGTATAGAACGAGGTTTGAATGGCGAACCGCCGTGGCCTTTGCGGCTGGACTTCGCGATGACATTCTATTTTCAGTTGGCAACCCTGCGAGCTGTCAGTTTATTTAACCGTTTTATGCTTAGTACAGCACCTCTATTCTAGTGGGTAAAACTGGGTAAAAGAATGTTGCTTTTGACGTGTTATGGTATTTTTTTTAACTCGGCCACCGCTACTGTAAATAAGAGATATCGTAAAGTTGATAATTTAATAACAGGGGCACTTTATAAAACTACAAGTTACAATTTTACAGGTCAAAACTGGCAACACTGCTCAAATGGCTGTGGCCCGTTTTACGAAGCTACAAGTTACAAAATTACAAACGGAACTCCTTTTCTAGCAAAAGGAGTTAGAAAGAGACTTCCGCTTGTAATTTGTAGCTTCGTGAAACGGGCCTCTGGTCGTCATTGGTCGAGGTTGTGTCAAATGGAAACTTGTAACCAGTAAATTGTAATTTGTAGCTTTATAAAACAGGCCCTAGGTCAAAGGCAATATGGTTTTTTACCCAGTTGAATAAAAGCTTATTTGAAGCTTATATTATATGGCTCCGTTTATTGCGTGACAAAATGTAGATAAAACTTCCGTCACTTTCTGACACGTATATAAGTTCGAGGGTGATGGCTGCTTTATCTAGATTTTGTCACGCGATAAACGCAACCATACTAGGCCTTATAGTACTGGTTTTATAGTAAAAGGGGCTATTGCCTAACGCACTCGCAATCGCAATCGTTTTCATTTTGAAAATCGAAGACTTGTCTGCATACAAAAAAAAAAACAATTAATTGTTCCTGTCGATTGCGATTGCGAGTGCGTTAGGCTATTATGGCCAGCAGGTTATTTCCAAACGTAGTAGGTACACTTAGTGCACCGCCATTATAGCTACTGCCTATCTACAGGGGGAAACTTAAGATGTGTTAATAAGGGCACTTAGTAGTAGTTACAGGACTCCTTGTTACCAAGTGAAAATAACCTAAGGCACAAATAACCAGATCTGTGACGTTAGGTAACCATCATTAATGTTTTCTAATAAGATAGGTAGGTACTGATACTTATATTATTCTACATATGGGGTAAAAAGGTAGAGTCAAGGATAAGAAAATCATAACAAATTTACTGTAGGTCTGTAATTGAATCGACAGCAATTAAAAAAATTGGGCAAAACTGACTTGATTTTGAGCATCGTCATCATTTAAAGCAGCAAGCACTTAAGGCCGGAGGTCGATTTTTGAATCTGATTCGATGACTAAAGCTTGCTCCAAAATGGCCGATTTTGACTAATTTCTAGCATACTTTTTGATTCTCACAGGTCCCTGAAATTTTCAAGACTATGGTATCAAATATAAATGGTCCAGCCCACTCGTAAACGAAATCACAGCGAAAATTAATTTTCATTTCACTCATTTATAATGAGATTAATAAATCGTTTCCCATTACATTCTGTTTAAATATGAACATATTATCGTTTAAAAAAATATGGTAAATGAACACAAAAACATTTATTAAAAAACACACACACAAACACCAACGCAGAAGACGCAACATAACGGCGACGCGTAGTCATCGACGCAATTCAGGTTGAAAAAAATTTGCATTGCGTTATAGAATTGAGACTAAGATCTGAGACCTAGGACTCCTACGAGTGACTAAGGCTTGAAATTAAAAACAATTTCTAAGCGAGAACTTTTTAATCATAACTTATTTTAAAAAGTCCATGTATCATTTGGCGGAGGGAGTCCTTAAAGCCAACCCTTTCTCACTCTCTTTATCGTGTTAAAGAAAACATAAGACTTGGATTTTAAAACATTTTCTAGTTAAGTATTGTGCGTTAATTTATATCCATAACATCCTGAATAACTTAGTTTTGAAGTACTCAATGCCTGCAGAATTCAAAAAAACCTATACAAGAAAACTTTACGATAGGTTAGATTCAACAGAAAAAAGGCATACTAGCGCCATCTGCCGCCGATCGCCGCCGTACTGTGAGCAAGTGCAGCAACTACCGCGCGGCTCTGTTTGCACGCAGCGGGCGCCCCGCGGCGACATTTTTTACAACCCAATGAGCCGTACAGCTCTATTTTGACAAAAAGCGACGACATGCCTCTCTAAGTGGATTATTTCTTCACAGAAGAGATTTCACGTCACATTTATCCCGAATTGTCTAAATCCCAGACAATACCTTGTTACGTAGGTGTTGTTCGCAATGAATACGTTTTATACTTTTTATTCAAACCCTAAAAAACTTAAAGGTACCTATTGGACATCTGTCAGTCTTTGTGGGCCTTGATTGGGGAACAAGATGGAATGAAAAGAGCAAACGCGTACGGCTTGATCAAACATTTGATACAATCGCGAAATCCCTTTGCCTTTGTGGCGAGGCACTTATAATCCTGGCAACACGGTAGGGTTGTTTTGCCACTTCTTTTAAACTCAGCTTTGATAGACTATCGAGATCAAAATGTTTTTGTACGACAAGGTTTAGTAAACACAACGTATCTCCTTTTATTTAGCACAGCAGCTCAGATCCAAGTTTTTTTTAGGTTTTAGCAATACGTAGTTTAAAATTTACAAACTATACTTGGCACCAACTACTACTGTAAGGAAATTAGATGAAAGTTTAAAGCATATTTACACCTATTGCCCTCTTTTCCCTGCTTATAAACCGATATGTATACCGGTAAATTTCAAATTATGTATTTATTTAAGTAATTTCCGGGGAAAGTTGAACGCAGAAATGAATTTTGTTCAGGACTGAAGCTCCAAGTTAACTCCAATTTAATCATGCTAATTAAAATTCTTTACATGTTAAGATTATCAAGCCCACAAGCTTGTGATTGAGAAATAATTCAATACCTAGCTAACAATAGCAAAGCTATCATAGCCAAGTCTCACATCCCAAACATAATAGATATGGCTGCCACATTGTCTGCGAGGTTTGCGTAGAAGCACGTGCAAAACAAAGTCGATCCGCGGCATAGTTAATAAATCAAGTATTATTATAAAAGGGCATGTTCGAGTGGCCGTATTGTCGCTTTATGGATGTTATGCCATTCATTACAGGCCATTAAACGTATTATAAAGCGAGCAGCGGCCCACAGAGACCTCTGGTATCTCTCTTATGCTAGTACATTTTGCACTAGGAAAGGTTCCTGTAATGGAGACTCATGGCTCGCGGTAAACTGGTCGCGTTACCTCAGAACGCTTTGTTTGGGCGCGATGCGACAAGCCATTCATATATAGGATAATAAATGGCGAATGTTGATTGAAAACAGCCGGCGTACAATGAGTGCCGAGGGCACCGAAACGCCTTTTGCTTGGTTTGATAAGAATTTATGTGGGACTGCAGAAGTGGCGGGGGCGTGCGTATCGTAAGTTAAAAATGTGATTGTCGAGATGTCAATGAAGTCGGCGGGGTGTGAACTGCAATGAAAAAATTGTATTTTGTTAGATTATAGGTACTATTGCAATAAATATGTGCGCATAAGATGGATTTAATGCTTTTCTCTACAAGTCCAACACTAAAGTTTGCATAACGTGTATTTTACCTATATGTAAAAGTAGACCAATATTTTTAAATCCAAAATAAACAAAACAAATAACAGCGATACATGGGTAAGAAGTTAAATAAAATTATATGTATACCTAAGTCTGTCAATTAAAGCCGAATTTAATGACATTTTCATTTCATAGAAAAAAAAATCAAAGCTTCGCGAGGTATAACCAATAATATTCCTGACAAATCGTTATGAAGTTAGCTATTATTTTTAATTATCTTTAAGGTAGATAGCTATTTAAGGGTCCTAAGATGCCTAGTATAATTTCTTTCCGGCTCTAATTACAGGAGATTAAAGTCCAAAAGTAATTTTCTTGGTCGAATATAGGTACCTACATATGGGTTTATGTTTATTTATAGTATAAACGTTTTATTAACAAGTAATAAAAAAGACCAGGCATGAATGAAGACGCAGCCGCGAACACAACGCACAATCTAATAAATAAAATAAAAAATAAAAAATAAGACGTTACTGTTTGCCACTACCCGAAAGCGAACATCTGCCGCGGAACCCATTCACAAACAAGATTAATAGTTCAAATATATATTTAATCCTCTAAAGAAAATGTTTTAGGAATTTAATGGCGTGGAAATAACAATTTGCAGTTTTGGTGAAACTCCGGCCGGCTTTGTGCCCAACAGAGGGCGTGACCACGGGCGAGATATTAATGTTTCTAGCATTCCGAAATGTTATGAATCGCACAATCCAAATATTTACTGTCAATGCGTTTCTTTCCGTGGGCGGAGACGCGCTTACAACATTCTCAGGTTTTATGTGATGTTGGAGTTCATGGAATATGACACGATTTTGAAAATACTTCAAATTCTTAAATTTTTAATTATAATGTTCATTTTGAAGGAGTTGAAAGTATATACGTTGTTTATAAAAAAAACTCAAACCGATAAAATTTATTTATCAATAAACACAACAGCCGACTCTATAATATATATAATTATATTTGTCTATGTAGCATAATTTCCATTGACGCAAATTGACCAAAAAATGAAATGTCAGGCGTCATATTAGCATTTTGCACAATGAACGCAGAATGTCAAAATAGCAATAAGTCTGTGTAGCATAATGTCCATTTTAAATAATTTAAAAAAATCTGATACCAGGAATCTGTCATAATCCAGCAAATTCTCAAATCTTATCGAAAGCAGTTAACCCAAGTAGTTTCGTAGTCGACTATGTTTGCGTTTTGGCCTTTTTATATATTTCACATTTTACATACTTAGACTTGTTGTTATCTAAACGTGTCGCTTTATGGACTATAATTATGGTAATTGTGTATTTCAGGATTCAAGTATCTTAACAAAAAGGGTCAATTTACATAATGGACATTTTGCTTCTTGGTCAATTTGCATCAATTGACATTTTGCTACATAGACGATTCGGTACTAAGCTCAACAGACATAGTAGATACAAAAATAAGATGCGATTCCTTTTAAAAGAAAAAAACAGAAAAATACATTTATTCACTACACACACAAGACACTCAGAAAGAAGTAAAAACAGAGAAAACAGTAATCAACAAAGTGGTTAGTGTGTCTTCGTGGCAGTGAATCGGACACTGGCTCAGCATAATGCTGAGGTGCTAAACACCTGCAACGCTGATTTTCAGCCAGCTCGGAGTGTGACAGACGGACGGTACGCTAAACGAATAAATGGTGTAATTAGAATATAAATATATAGATAATATTAAACAAATACTTATAGTTAGTGGCAAAATAAATACAAAAACTACATTCAAAATACCTTACATAAACATTTAAAGTAGAAATAACTACTTAGCCAGTATACAGCATCGAAAATTTAGCACAATTAACAAAAAACAAAAGTAAAATAAAAAAACTAAATGATAATTTACTAAGTGCTGGTTGGGAATTTATGATTCTTTTCTGGCTATAGCGGTAATTACTTAACTAAAAAGCCTCTTTATTTCTCCGCTCTTTATACCATCGCAACTTCACAGAGCTGGCCAGCGCTGCGAATATGTACTAAGTAATATGTCGCTGACCGCCTCATGTTACGACGACGCGCGGATCTTTGTCCTCACTGGTTATCCTAATTTGGCCCATTTTTATTTACCCCTTTACCAAGAACTGCACATTTTGTATACCTACATGTTTTGGCATTGCCTTTTATTTTTCATTGAAAGGAGTTGTCTTAAGTTCGAAAATTGGGCAAGAAATTCCATTAGCACCAACGAAATCGTGTTAAATATTGTAATATTTTCCATAGCGCATAGTTTTTACATTAATGTTGATCCAGCTAAGATTTGAACTATCATCGTTCTTTCTCCAGCTGTAAAAAGTGAACCGTGTAAATTGTCATTCTTTCTTTAGCTCTAGAAAGTGAACCATCTAACAGCCTTTATTTACACCCTCATCAAGCTACTTCACCCGGGAACAAGGGCCTCCCAGGCCTTGTTCATACCGAGAGTAAATCAACCTTGTTCTCCTCAACCGACACGGCGCCCGGAGTGCAACTATCCGCTGGCACTACCACCGCATCTTCTCCTTTCTCTAGCTCGTTCCTGAGGCCCCTCTACCTGTTCAATGGCTAACATGTCTAGAGATATGGTTTTAATAAATAATTAATATACAGTGTGTCCCAGAAACCGACGTCAACCCGCCTAGGGTTGATAGCGCAACTACTTCGCTGATTCGTAATGATTTTAATTATATAAAATACCACTGAAAACCTTATGAAATAAAACCTGAAATTAATGATTTTTCGTGACATAGACACAAGGGAAAATTACAAAAATTTACATCAAAGAAAAAAAAACGCTGAACATACATAGGAGTTAAATCGATAGCTTTTTAGCTGCTCTATCAGCCCTAGGCGGGTTGACGTCGGTTTCTGGGACATCCTGTATTCGTAGATTAGTATTAAATAGGTTCTTCACTTCTTATTTAGTAGGTACCTTATCTTATCTTATCTTATCTTACAGACGGGCCCTTTCGGATACACTTCGACCCTTTAGGATCTTTTGTGCAATTACCCTCTTACACACTCAGCTGTTCGAATGTGCAGGTTTCCTCACGATGTTTTTCCTTCACCGTAAGAGCATCGGGTAATGCACTTAAGTTAGAAAAACTCATTGGGACATGGTGACCGCGGGGGTTCGAACTCGGTACCTTACGATCACGAGTCGACCCTCTAAGCCACTAGGCCACCGACGCTCTTAGTAGGTACCTAGGTATTGTACTTATACTAAACACTATTAGGCACGTATTTAACAAATCATCTCGTTATTTTTTTTTAATAAATATACTTAACAACTTAGAAACTATCAATAAGACTGTAGGTATGTACTTATGTTATATGTAAATTGAAATTATTACCTACTCGTAATTAATAATTACAAAAACAAAAAAAATTGTTTCACCTCTCTGACGTCACCAAATCTCGAACCTTTTATAGAATTGCATTTAAACGCCATCTATGAACGTCACAGTCAACTATAAACGGTTGAAAGCATCGCCTCGTGCTGCCATCTATGTAACATAGTGCGAACTTATTACTTACGATTGCCAAGAAGTTCTGTATGCCAAGCGCTACTATGCAGCTGACAAAGCAGTTACGTATTTTGAGCAAAGATGGCGGTATAAAATTACACAGTTCATTAAAAATGTGATAGATGGCACTGTTATTCAAGTAAATAATCTGTATCAGACAGAACGTGACACAAAATTCCACTTGTATATCGCCTCGACAAATTTATTACAGACTTTAACATTAAATTGTAATCTTGTTGCCCTCTGCTTTGTCCCCACTTCAATGTGCATGCTCACTTCTCATAACATTTATTTACCTAAGTAGTTTTTGTAGTTATAATATAATACTACCCTCATGCTGTCTTTTTTGTTTTAGATTTTCAACTAAGCGCTTCATTTTTAGTCCGTACGGTAAATAATTAACCGATCACCTGTAGCCTCAAACCCTGACACTAGCAAAGTTGTGCATATGGACAGAAGCCATTCCGAGAATAATTGAACTTGAACTTGATACTTACAGCCGGTCACACTGTCATCAAACTCATAGTATTTTAGTAGATTTCCATCTTGGTCAAGTGATTAAAAATAATAATTGTCAACGACTAAGGGTGAGTTTTTTAGTCGTTCCTAATCAACTTAATTTAGTATAAATCAGGGTTTAGCCAGAGCTGCCTTAGGGCCCTTAGTGGTAATACCTATATTTAATCAAAGTGAAAAATTTATAAATCCTTTCTTTTTACGTAAGGGCATAATGTATCTTTATAGACCGACGAACAGACGGATAAATGGACAACATAATCATTTTATAAGAGTTCTTTTTTTCATTATTTGGTACGGAACCCTAAAAACCACTACTCGCCTCTATTAGTAGGTACCCACCTAATCAAGAAATTAACATGGACAACGAACTGCCCCGTAGCCCCGCGGCCCCGTAGCAATTTTACTTGACGCCGCCAGGTAGGTACTGAGATATTTGAAAGACAGTTAACATGTTCCTTTTTCAAACTGATGCATGAAATATCGCCACTAAGGATCGACTTATTCGTCATTTTAACTGACTGACAATGACAATGAGTGATGCAACCGTTCACAAATTTAAAAAAACAATTACTTTTAATTCCACCGCAGACGTAAGCCCAAAACAAAACTGCCTTGCACAAAAGGGCAGTAAGAATGTTCAGAGATCAGGCGGCTTAGGCCTTGCCGCGTGCCGTTCATTAGGCTGTTTAGGACATAACCCGATTAGCAGGGCCCTACGGCAGGGCCCGACCAAGACGGGCATGATCACAAACACGCTTAAAATGAAAAGGAATTAACTTTCTATACTGATCAATTCTTATTTGAATTTTGGTAAGTATCAATTAAGTGAATTTCAGTTGCATTTATTTCGTTTCACTTTTGAGGGTGAATTCGAAAGGTGCAGTTATACATATTTCATACTCTTGTAAATCCTATTTATAGGATAGTAAAATGGAATTGAACGGACGTCTTAGTTCAAGTAAGGATAATAATGAGCGGTGTCCCATCATATTGTTAAGCGTTTTTTTGTTCACTTTACTTATGAACTTGAACCTTAAGCTCAGATTAAATAAGAGTTGCCTTAAGCAAGATTAAGAAATTATTAACCTACCCGCAGACTTAAGTTATCCCGTCATCATGACGATTGCAACATCGTCGAAATATCGGAAACTCATGAACCTCATAATCTAACAGTGCACGGTGCCAGTAGCTGGTAAAGGCGCCGGCTACTTGCGCAAGCTAAGCCCGCACCTTTAGTCCGCTTCCTGACTTGTCATTCAGAATACTTGCAGTAATGGCCTAATGGCTGATTTACATTGGTCAAGCAAAAGCTTGCCCGTAGAAGCGTCGTTACAATAGCTCTCATCTCAAACGTGAAAACCAACTCGTCAATGTATTTCTACTGGCATTATTTTGCTGGACCAATGTAAATTAGCCATATAACACGCTACGGAATCGGTAAGGATTGCTAGGCTACTAGTGGCATCTACCAATCAACGCACAGCGTTTATGCAAGCATACCTCCAAGTCAGCAAGCGCCCTTTATTCTGCTCAGTTACGAGTCCCTGGACCCGCACACTTCTTTACACCGTTGTTTTGTTTACCTACACGATACATATTACCTTCGCAAATGCCTCAATATGCGCAAGCTACTTGCACCGTGTACTTGCACCATAAGTTCAAATCGGCTAACAATTTTCTAGAGATTTGTATGATTACTCCACATCATGAGCAAGCGTCTACGAGTATTTTGCTAGATTGTTTGTATTGTAACCCTTGGTCATGAAAGGACTGTTTATGTATGTATGTATGTAAACAATTTATATTACAAAAGGATAACAAACAATACAATGAAGATTAAAAAACAAGAATATACAAAGGCGAACTTATCCCTTATCTCTTGTTTAATCTCTGTTTAAGCATGTAAGTTATCACATTATCCATGTGGATATCTGTATTGTTATGTAGTACTCATAGTGAAGATAATCCCAATTTTTAGGTTAGTTCAGAGTTCTGTTAATAAGTGAATTCATCATGTACTTGGCCTTATAGGATATCCAAGCTTTACTTCAATCTGGGGTGTGATTCTCTCAACAACGACGAACGGACGGACGAACGAGTGATTGTCCAAGCGGTGAGTTTAAGTAGTCCCGTCGGAGTGATCAAAACATATTTTAGCGCGTGTATTCAATTTGGCAGCATGACTTCTCGAACGTATATTATTAACCTGCCTAATTGACAATTCACGCGCTAAAATGTGTTTTGTTCGGTCGTACTTAAACTCCCCGCTTCGATTTGGTCGTTCGTCCGCCCGACCGCCGTTTTTAGAGAATAACACCTCAGAAAGTATATTCTGCGTTGTTTGTTGCATGTTACACTCCTAACGCCATTTAGGTCAAATGTTTCATTGAAAAAATACAATTGTGGTTATGATTTACGTCTTAAGGAAAACCTGTGGACGAAGCAGGCGTCACGTAGGTACTTACACGATAGTAATAATCATAGGGTATTGTTATTATTCCACAGAGCATGACAATGCGTCACGTGACTAACGGCATAGTGTAAATGTAAAATTAGTTCGTCTCCAGCCCTTTTGGAGTTTCTGTTACCTATTGCTGCTCGGTTGCGTCGATAAGCGTTGGTCGAAACTTATTTCGCACGCAACAAAACACGATGAAAGACGGGGAGTCCCCGCCCGACTAAACCGCCTTGTGCGAGCTGTTGAGGCTTGATCGGGGCATGCGCACATGCATGCCGCGCGATATACCTTTATTAGAAGTTTATTAAAAGACGAACTACTGTTTATAATGTGCCTTTTCTTGTATTTCAGACCGTTTATTTTTATACACTGAAGCGAAAGTCGTAAAAGCTCCCATCATGATTTAACCGTCGTCTTGTAATTGTTGATGGGCAATAAAGAGTTTACAAACATACATATTATACAACTTTGATATTGGCAGAATCATCACAACATTGATGGAGCCATAGCTCCAAAATTTTATCTAATTATCTATTTAGATACATTTCAACAGGAATATTGGAAATTAATATAAATGGTTCAGTTCTTTCAGTGTTGATATCTCTCAAACGGCCAAACCGATTTGAATGGAACCTAGCTAAAACCATCCCGATTAAACGTTTTTTTTTAAAATGAAACCGCGTCGAAATTGGTGCATTAGTTTGGGAGCTATGATGCCACAGACATACACACACATACCACATTTACACAGATAAATAGAGTTTCTGTTTCAATCTCTGAAATTTTATTGATCCCTTAAACCGTTTCAAATCTTATTCCAGACAAATTTCATACAGACAGAAAGACGAACCTTCCAATGATCGTCGTTTGTGATTACGCATCGTATAATTAGTTTTTACTTTAATTTGGCATTTACTTAGAAATAATATACATAAACTACAATTTTATTTGCCTATTGAGTACAGCAAAAATGTTTTGTCATGTAAGTATATATGATAAACTAGAGAGCTCACATCTGACATCAACATAGACTTTTGCCATATTAAAAACTTTAATATGCGTTGCCAAACCTAAGGCCCAAGATAAAACATTATCGATTAAAAGAAACAGAATTAATGAATGAGGAGCAACAAGGATCGATAGAGGTAACCACGTAGGTCAGGGGCGGCGACCACAGTCGTGTTTACTAACAGAGCTCGGAGACTTGCCGCTTTGTACGTAAACCACTAACTAAAACGTTGAGAAGTTCCTTGTCAAACATGTTAATGTTTAATTGGAAAGAAAAGAACAAAATATGATAATTACTCTAACTTAACTTAAATAGATCTGCCAAACGTTAACGTAAACAATGCTTAATAGGAATGCAGCTACTACATATAACCTACAGTAAAAGGATGATAGCAAGGCAATCTTGCACGGGTAGCACAAGTTGTATTTTCTCGCTTCTCGCTCAGTGCGTCTCTATCGTTACCGACTAGATAGAAAGGGAGATCCGAGCGACAAGCAAGTCGCGGGCAACTTGTGCTAGCCATGCTGAAATTCTACAAATTATAACCTTTAACGCATTCACTGCCAGTACTGTTTTTTGAACTTTCGCCAGGTACCACATCTTTTGTTTTATACGGAGCTTGCCTACTGTAAGACCGCACATATGCGTTGAGGGCACTGGGTGGAACTCACGGTGACGCATATATGCATCGGTGGCAGTGAATGCGTTAAATCAGGAATATAAATGGTACTGCTATCACAGATTAGCGTGAGGTGAGAAGCGAGTTGAGCTCTATGTCGCATAAAGCTGCCTAATTGAGAATGGACGCAAAGAAAATAAATTAAGAATTCAAAAATAGTGTCATCTCCATTTATTCTTAACGAAACGAATCTAAGGTGGCCCTCCAAAGGTGTTGCAAAAATCCCAACACGTCCCTATGGACATTTCATCAGTGTTGACACGACCTAAAAAAAGCCTCGAAACATCTTACAAATCAAACTGGTTAAATTAACCACAGAGAAAAAGAATTATAAGATGGTAATAATTAAATAATTGATTCCCAGCTACAGCCGCAGATGCGGTTCCGGTGGCGGCGGGCGGAAAAACTGACGTTGCGGTTTGGGGTCACCGTCACCACCGGGACACTTGGACAGGACGAGATAAGGCATCGCCACTTAACCACTCATTCATAATTAAATAGATAAAAAATAATTGTTATATCAGTATAGGTACATTTGAAGAGTACAGGGAAAGAAAATATGTAGTCACCTTTTTTTAACATGAGATTTTAATTTTAAAGTGTTGAGTTCTTCTTCTTTTTTTAATAATGGCGGTCCATGGTATTTCGCAGTGATTTCGCCAGAGTCAAGTAAGTAGAGTAAATAGAATAAATCACAAACTATATTCATAAATCAAAAGTACAAAGCCGGACATCTTTTGATCGGCCATCTTCCCTCCCCGAAGGTTACCGAAAGACTCCAAATGTAGAGTTCACAATGAACACTCAAAACTCAATTACAGATATAAATCCCGTTTTTTCCGATTGATTTGTTAAACTATCTGGGAGTCGGCTCTAGGCTAGTATAAAAAGCAATAATATTGTCTTGTAAACTTAGAAGAAAATATAACAATAGTAGTTTGCGTAATGCTAATTACGCAGAGTCTCGTACAATACTCTATCTACACACATATTATAAGTACTCTAACGGCCAAACCCTATATTCAAACCGCGGATAGATAAGCCTTACTACGGGTTAAAATTTGACATTTGCCCATACAAAATGTGTCAAATTTCAATCCGAAGTAAGCCTATCTATCCGCGGTTTGAATATTGGGTTCAGGATGAGTTCAGAAGCCGAAAGGCAAATGACCAGCATTGCCTTACCTGTGGTAGTAGTAACAGCGATGACAGCTGTAACGTAATTTTGAAATTACGTTATAGAATATTGTACGGTAATGAGATCCAAATTTGGAACATCTTCCAAAATTAACAGCTGTCATCGCTGCCACCTACTACCACAGGCAATGCTAGTCATTACCTACGGGTTTTGAACGCTTAATATAGTACTTATGATATGAGTGTAGATAAAAGTATATAATGTGTAAGTATATGTATATCCACAGGCCGTCTTTCATTATAGTACCATTCATTTCGTCTCTGGTTTTTTAAGCCGATATCGTGGGTTTTAGGTAAAGTTTAGGATCGATCTTGTCACGGAAATCCCAATGTAAATTTGTGAAAAAATCTTGCAAGAACTGAAATCTTGAAAGAGCCAGTCGTTTTTTATAAGTAATTTTTAAACACGTGCCCACGTGCCTGACAAGACAATACTTTCTACTGCATTGAGTTATCCGTCAATGCAGGTGCGGTTGCTTTCTAAAAGTAATATTCATGAAAATACTAAGCAGGGGTGTGATTCTCTCAAAAACGGCGGTCGGTCGGACGAATAAGCGAAATCGCAGCGGCGAGTATAAGTAGTCCCGTCCAAGCGAACAGAACACACTTTAACGCGTGCATTTTCAATTTGGCAGCATGGCTTATCAAACGTATAAGGCTGCCTAATTGAGAATGAACGCGCTAAAATGTGTTTTGTTCGTTCGGACGGGACCACTTAAACTCGCCGCTGCGATTTCGCTCGTTCGTCCGACCGACCGCCGTTTTTTACGAGAATAACACTCCAGATGCTATTATTGTCTTAAAAACGGCTCTCTGTCGAACGGTCCAAATGTTGTTTTTACGCTTTGACGAGGGGACAACTTCAACTCCCCGGTTAATAATTGATGCGTCAAGTTCAATAACGAGTGGTTAAGAGAATCACCTGCTATTTTCTGACATTGCTTTACAATACATAGCCTAAAAGTAAACTAATTTTGAAGTAAAATAATCATTTTCTTCATGCTGTAAACTTATTAACTGTAGTGTGAACGTTATTTATTATATTCACAGTTATAAATCACAACTTGAGTTATTGACCTTTTCCTTGTCCGGTGTCTCGTTGTTACTATACCTATGAGATATCGGGTTGTTATTATTAAACACATTATCTATGCCATAAAAAATACCTACACTTATTCTGAAACTACAAACATAGTCTTACTGTATACAGTGTGAAACACGTTAACCACCGCTTAAATCAAAACTCGTTCGTTACTTCAAATTCTGTGAGTATTTTTTTACAACCTTTGCCTTAGGCTTACCATAGTGTTGGTTATCTACTAAGGTACATACTGTACATAGGTATATAGGTTAATGGCTGTCTCGGAGGTAAACCTGTTAATAGGTACATACCTACATGATTTCCTGAATTCTGCTTCTCTATTTTGTTCAATCATCCAAAGGTTAGCTGGAAGAGATCAATAAAACGGATAAGTTTGCCTTTGTTAATTATTATTCTGTAAATATTGTATTTGAATTTCTGTGTTTTTTTTACAAAAAAGTGTTTACATACATGCATAATTTATAACAAATATAAAAGGTGTCCCAAAACTTAAATTAAACATGCAGCATTAAGAAACCCCCTTTTTTTATATAAATCGAGGAATTCGACTTATTATAGCATTGCATCGCACGAAAGCTTAACATAAGTACAGTACAGAAAGTAAAAAAAGTATAGCAGCAAATTATGAAAATAGAACCAAGATCCTGTTAGATTCTTAAGTGAAAAAGGCGAGAACCTTAAAATCTAAAGGAATATGTAGAGCTTTAATTACTTTCTCGTGACTAACTACTTTGGCAACCAGCAGGACTATTGCCTAACTTACCCGCGATCGCAATCGACTTCAAAGTCGATTCGACCGACAACGAAAGAAATGTGAATGAAACTAAACGCGAAACTCGGTGATGATTCGTAAACTTCTGGCAAGTCATGAACTTCTTTATTATAGTCGGGTCCTATTCAGACTGCCAAATAACAAGTATGAAAACGAAAACGATCGCAATTGCGAGTACATTAGGCAATAGGCCTGCTGTTTTAGTGGTAGTAGGACCTTGTGCGGGGTTTGTCCTGATCGCTATCACCTAAGGGTTGTGCGACGCTTAACTTACCGCTAAGCTACAGCGTTCACATTGTTCTGTTCCGATGTAGAGATAAGAAAACGAGTGAAAGGACTATCAGAGAGGCATTCCATCTGAGTCCTTAGGGTTGGCAACGCATTTACAGTCGGATTGTGGTCTCAAGACTGCAAATATCCATTGGCCTAAGGTACAGTCAAGAACTTTAGTAAGGAACCCTGTCGCATAACGTTAATCATTCATTTAAGCGTAATTCTGTCATGTGGTTAGTCATTATGACAGGGTTCCATAGTGGCATAACAATTAAAGTCTTTGACTATACCACTTTCCATTACGTAGCATATGTTACATGACACAAAAAAACATCCATAGGGTAATAATGGAGCTCTATATTGCTTAGGAAAGACTTTTACAGTGCATCATATATTCTGTCTGAAATAGTCCCTTTGGCTTTAACAACAGGATTTACTTTAGCCCTTGTAGGAAGGTTCCCCGTTCGGACATCAAATGACTAAGCAAGTAATATGATATTTTAACCGTTGGCGTTGTACCGAAATGAATGCAGCTGAAAGATATTTTCATATGAATAATGTCTCCTACACTACTCTAGTTTTTCTTACAAACAAAACATTTATAATACATTCCTAAAGAACTATTTACCTTATCTATTATATAGGTCCATATCAATCGAGACACATGTCCATCAAAGACCCACAGAAATAGGGTTGGAGAAACAAAAACGCTACAGGCTAAAAATATTATTAAAATTCCTAAATGCCCGGCAAATTTTCATTCCCAGAACTACGTTCATAGTAAAGGTAAGAGGACACTTACGTTAGTTCATTTACCTGTAATTTTGTAAAAGTTTTGTAAAAAGCTGAAAAAAAAGTATGAGGTACCATACCCTAGCGTCAAATTCATTACCTCTTAGACACCTTGTATGTGTGTAATTGTGTATATTGTGCGTCTATTCATCCGCGGGTGTTCGCGGGTTTGTTGACAGTCGTCGGTTGCATCGCATCGCATGCATAACGCAACAGGTGCATTTTTTAGCCCTGCGCGTCTTCGCGACGGAGGCGGGACGCCGCGCGGCACGCCCTCTCCTAGCCGGCACGCCCACTCGCTGTCTTAGCTAACTTTTACTGAAACCAAGACGTTCATACATCCTGTATAGGTATAATAGAAGCATTGCTAGAGCAACTAATAATGTTAATTTTAAGTTTTGTTTTCAATTTATTCAATATTACCGGTGGTGAATTAATAAGTCGATTTAATATTTTCAATTATGAGTTAAAAACATAATTGAGTGCCTGATACGAGAACCAAACCACAAACATCATTAATTAAAGAATACGAGTGCAATGATTTTGGACTTTTAGCGTTAGTGTGCAACTTTTAAACAACTGAATACCTAACTTTTACTAGACTTCAGGCTTCAGCGGAAAAGTAAAAACTCAAGACAAGCAGCCGAGCTTTATATGTCTCTTTCCTCGCAAACCGCAGCGCCTAGACCAGAAGAGATACAATCTACTCCACAAAATGAAAAAGCTCATAATATCCCGCAACAATGGAACTAAACAAAAATGTTTAATGGTAAAACTTGGTCGCGTCTCGCTCTCTTGCATGACTGTAGCGTTGGTGTGAGCGGGAGGGAGGTAAAGCATTTTCCCAACAAATGAAGCGTGGCCAGACCGCAGATTGACCGCAGAGAATGGAGGCGAGTGACAGAGTGACGGCGCTCAGTATTAGTCAAGCGCGCGTCGCGGGAGCACGCCAGCCTCCTACCCGTGCCTCGCCGCCACTCGCCACACTCGCCGCGCGACCGGTCGCCGACGCAACAAGCGCGGAAAACCTCCAATTAATAACAGCTGATGTTGACAGGCGCACACGCAACTTCTAAGAACGCCGGCCGGAACCTCCCGAATGTCAAGCGATTTGTGCAAACTTACGATTAGCCCTCGACGAGTGACTCATCTAAGATGACGAAAGTTAAATTGAAGCACAAATCTCCAAGGTCTGCAAACTAGAATGCTACATCGGACTGAGATTTTTTTTTACTGTGAATTTATGTGTTGAACTGTTTAGGTATATGACTCTGTCCGAGTTTTAACTCGGTATAAACAATCAACTAAAACTGTATTTAATTTGTAAGTTATTATTAAAGAGACTTCTTGCTATCCATCAAGAGACTGAATTATTAAATTAATTAAACATCCAAAGATTAATTAAAAACCAATACTAAACGAATTTAGCATCGGAACCAGTAATCGATTGTAATACTCGTTATTGTGACTGGTACGGTAATGAACAAAAGAAATCAACAAAAGGGAAATCTTATTGGACGGGTGCCAAATCTTGTCATCGAAGGACCAAAATAATAAACAATCGGGGAAAGTGTGCACGTGAATCCTTAAGTGAATTAAGAAGACTGTATTCATTGCGTGATTAGTGGGTGGTAGTTGGGGTGGTGTGGTTGTGATGCCGCAGTGAAGGATGCACCTGCCGTACGAGTCGCGGGGGCGGCGCCGGCGCGACATGGCCGACCTGGAGCCCTACTGGCTGCAGTCCGTGGTGGACGAGGCGCTGGCGGAGCACCCCGACCTCGGTGAGCACCATCTAGGTACACATTTAACAATATTTGCTACCTATCTGTAGAAAACCGATTGTTTTACTACCTCTGCACATTTTCTGTTAACCATGAGATTGTCTGGAAGAAAAAAGTCCGCCGTTTGTCTTTTGTATTTGGCAAAGAAGTTTTTTTTTTAATAAAACCGTGTCATTACCGACTGTTAGACAACAAAACAAAAGTAGTCTAATTAACAACCAGCTTGTCACTAATTAATTTGTAAAAAGAATTAACATTAGCAAAAAATACGTAAAGGGGATCTCCCCTTGGTTTCAGGTATTATTCTTCGTCTAGGTAGTATTATAGTATTGCGTGTTGAGAAAAACAGGTTAAATGTAAATAACCGTGAATCACTTATTTTCCTAATAGGATAACTTGTCTGTATAATTATTCAATTCAAAGCTGATTATCTCGATTTGTTATTACCTATTAAAAGTTAGATTGTAATACGTAAAACAAATTCTACTAAATTCAGGATATCTTGCATTTAAAAAAATAATTATGTACCTAATTCGTGTTTTATAAATTTTTTTCTATTATTTAAAACAATTAATCTCATTTACAGATAGACAGTTGGAGAGACTTTGTACAGTCGAGTTCATAAATATGTATACACTTTAGTACCTTGTCTATGTAATGTCATGTTTAAACTGCCATATATCAATTGTTACAACGATTAAACTGATAAGGTAGTAAAGTGTATACATATTTATGAACTCGACTGTACCTATCCGCTTAAAAAGTCCGATTTCTCTTTTTTTGTCCTGGACATATAAAAGAAGAAACTGACTGGCTCGATCGAATCGATCAACGCACAGCCAAAACCGCTGGAGTTGAAATTTGAAGGAAATATTCCTTGCATATCTTGGGCCTAAGGGGTTTAAATAGGGGAAAGAGTTGGAAACTAATTCTACGCGTATGGAGCCGCAAGCGTGCTCTAGTCCTGGATAAAAGTACCCGATATTTTCTTGTAAAATTACGTTAATCCGCGTAACTGTAAGAAAAACGTATCAAAAATACATACATACATATCTTCACGGCTGTCTCCCAATGAGGTAGGCAGAGACTACGGAACGCCAGGTGCACCGGTCTAAACATACAATTTTTAATTCCGCTACATTCATCAATCTCTTCATGCACGTACGTTGGTTTCGGGTGTTTTTGATTTGGCCCTTATTCAATACATCGCGAATTTGATCACCGTACGCCCATCCAGCCCCCTACTTCACCATCTTGACAATGCAACGTGACAGGTGCAAATTCGGTATACATTGCAAAGTTAACATGGCCATACATCACTCGGTTTCATATAAGCTGCGCCACGTACACTGAAATGTCACCTATCACCTGTCATTGTCGGGATGGTGAAATAGGGGGCAGGACGTCTCCTACCGACACATCCGCTCACTCTCGCTTGCCATATCTCTTTCATAACTATCTTCTTTCATCCATCCTTTCTAAATAACCAAACCATTTTAGAATATCCTTTTCGATCTTAGTCACTACATCTTCTTTCAAAAATAGCCCTGTTTTTATTCATTTCGTATAATTACACGAGTTAACATATTTCATTTAACAATTTAAATAGCTATTATTGAATTAATCGTTCATAATTAGTTTCATTTAACACTGAATTTTTCTATTTGCTTTGCCCTCGCGTCTCAATAATTGCTATAGAATTTTTATACAATAACTTTTAAGACCTTTAAATTATATTATTGATGAAAGAATCATTAAAATAGATTCAGGCGTTTAAAAGGAGTAAGAGAATTGTTGTGTTAATAAAATTAAGAGGGAGTTTTTTCTGTAAAAAGCAGTTACAGTAGAATGAGTTTCTCCTGTTATTGAGTAAAAAAATAATTGCGACAAGCTTTTATTGCTGGCTGTATTTTTTTTCTGCAAGGTCGTTATCTGCTTATCAAGACCTAACTAATTAGTCCCAACACGTTACGTCTACGTTAAGTGTGGCCACTTTCCAATTCCATCACCAGATCAACTCTTTGAAACCATAATTCATTCATTGTATTCCATCGTCATCGGGTTTACATTATGTGGTCCAAATTTCAGCCTATTCCACTAACGGGACTGGTTCAAAATTGACTTACAAATTTTGAAGCGGACAACATACATATATACCTACTTACATACGAACAATGCAAGTTAAAAAAAGCTTGTAAATAATAATCAATTATTGTATTCAAAAGTACGAGTAGGTATATAACACGTAAAACACATTTATTTCGATTATTTGAACCATCTGTTTAGGAGTAGGCTCTCAAACAGAGGTTATTTGATACAGTTTCAGGTTACCAAACACCTAAAGTGCCTTAACGTGATAAAATAATAAACCAACACGATTTGATACATGCAAAATTAGGTTAAAATTCATCAAACATGAAACATGAATCGTGTATACTTTTATTTAAATTTATCTATTTTTAGCCGTTCAATATCTCTTTACATAAGTAATTTATTTTTCTCTTTATTCTGTAATTATGAAATACCACCCTCAATCGTAATAAAGATAACTGCAAAACGCGCGTCAATGAACTTAATAGGAATATCACTGGGGTCCTAGTGAAAAAGGGGACAAATCGACTTAACTTGTAATAAAAATATACCCTTTTTCTTTGAACGGAGTATACTAGACTTAAACCCTTTTTCACTTGATCTTCAGAAGACTTATACCCTTTTTCACTAGGTTTACAAATACATGATATACAAATGTACGAATTCCGTTCCGTAGATTAGTAGATTCTTATCTTGTAAGACAAGCACTTCAAAGAAAAGACATCAACGCGATCTAAGAAATTATCAGAAATGTTTCTTTTTAGAATAACACGTTCCGAATTCAGGAATAACGTTATGAAAAAATACTTGTAAAACGAAACTCTACGGCCCAAACTATGGCCCGCGTCGGTCTGAGCTCCATTCAAGAAAGGGACAGGAATTGAAATCGGAAGTTTATCGATAAAATCGATACGTCAATAAATGAGTCTCAAATAGTACTTATACATTCATGAATGAAAGTACAGCGTTAAATTAGACCCTGGAGAATTCTTGGCTAAATATCCCTCTCGTATTCTTTATCATTAAATTAAATAAAATAACACAATCAGCTTATATCTGTCCTGGATCCTTTTATGGGGTATCGTTCGAACATGTTGAAAGAATTCGTAAACACTGTATCAACACATATTTACCTGTTAACAAAAACGTACAGTGTGTTTTTCCTCTGACGCGTTTTTCCCTGTCGCATTTTTCCATTCCAGAAATCAATTGAAATCAAGACAGTGTCGACGGAGCTCCGGTAACATAACCTTAACCAACCTATTTTTGCCTAAGGCCAAGTGGGAAAATTTTGTATCGGGAGAAATTCTGATCGGAAAATATGCAACTGGAAAATAACAATTAAAAATAGATTAGGAAATTGACTTTAAGAAAAAAAATGGGAAAATAAACTGAACGAGCTGTTTTTGGTTATAAAAAGGTTATTAATATAAGCCTTTTATGTCCTACTGCTGGGCAAAGGCGTCCTACTTGGATTTCCATAACTCTGTTCATTAAAACCTCCGGCCAATCTTTTAGAAAGCCTACCTTGCTGTCTGTAGCCGTCCTAGGGGATCAACCAAGTTGACGCATTAGCCCACCGAGTGGGAGCATTCGCCAGACTTGCCCAGCCCTGTTAGTTGGGCGGTCTGTTTGCCCGTTTTGACCCGCAGGTGTTCCTAACTCGTTCCGCTTTCCGTCGTTCAAAAAAAGGACAAGAATCAATGTTAGATTTGACGCTAAATTTATGATTATAGATAATAACCCCCTGTGGCCCGTTTCACGAAGCTACAACAATGCTACAAGTTACAAATTACAAGCGAAACTCTCTTTCTAGCAAAATGAGTTAGAGAGAGACTTCCGCTTGTAATTTGTAACTTGTAGCTTCCTGAAACGGGGCTCTGGTAAACAGTATTGAAAGTCAGGGTCGCCCTTTAGCTGATATCTTATTTTCATGAAACATAGGAACGAACCATCTCGATTAAACTAAATTAAACTTACTGCCGCGTCCAAATCGGTCCATCCGTTTGGCAACTACAATGCCACAGATAATACACAGATAACTACTCAAACTACTCAAATGCCAGATAATCAGTTTAAACTTATACACGCTCCTTTTTGTGTCGGGGGTTAAAAACATTTTAGGCACAATCGGCCTAAAAAATAGCTGCACACTTACCTGCGAGCCTATTATAGTGGTGTTTATCGATGTGGATAAAACATCTGTCACTTTCTGACCAGTAAGTGCGAGAGTGACGAGTGCTTTATCCACCGCGATAAAGGCGTCCATAATACGGGCCTAGAGGGCCTAGATGGCTGCGTCTATTTCGCGTATCAAATGTGGATAAAGCATGCGTCACTCTCGTACTTATTTACGTGTCAGAAGGTGACGGATGCCTTATCCAAACTTTGACACGCGATAAACGTAGCCATATTAAGGCCCCTGGTAGCTTTATCGCCTATGACAGATTAGTGCAACAGTTCAAACATGACGTTAAATTAAAAAAGCACTAAAATGTGCAACTACTTATAGGGCCGTCTGTAAATATTCAGGTTCAGTTGTGCACCACGGTATCTACATCTAAATTGACAAAATATATCCACCCATTATTAGGATTGCAGTACACTATACCAAAGCAATCCGCTTTTCCCGACGAATATTCGGCGGGTTATGTCGAACAACCCCTGACCTCATTAGGGCTCATTCAACGAGCTCATTACCATGAGTGCGTCCGGTGGACGGCGGCCCTAACCCGAGGTGATTGTCGCTAATTGTAATAGGTTTTGTCTCATACCGACTAGCGATTTGCTGCGGCTTTGCGTGGTATTGACTTGCCGTTATTACTGTTGGAATAACGGTGTATTTGGTTATTTAAACTGTTTTAAATTGTAATATATTGTCAACATTAAACGCGCGATTTCCTAAACCCATGCATGAACAATATACAGTCCATTTTGACGACACGGTTTGTCAAGTGGTTAGTGACTCTGCTTTCGAAGCCAGCGGTTAAGGTTTCGATCCCTGGTATGGGAAAATACTTGTGTGATGATCACGAGTAGGTATTTGTTTCTTTTTGTATGTATCTCTCGATACATTTTAGTATGTTTATGGTTGTTTTAATGGTAATAACAGTACAAATCTAAAGCTTAGTTTGGAACGAGGCTAATTTGTGACATGGTCCTTTGATATCTATTTATTTTTTGAACGCATCTCGGCCCGGTCGCCCCAAATGCTACCAACTCATATACATACATGAAAGAATTGATAATATACCTACATACTCGTAAGAAGATAATTAGAAATTTAGCACAACGCAGTACATTATAATGTATTGTTCTAACATATCAATCACATTTAGGTCACACAGGTAATCTTGAACAAAAACCATATGAATTATAAACAACAAATTAAAATATGCAGTACAAAATACCAAAGCAATCCGCAATTAGTGTAGTTTTAAGTAAGTTTGTAAGTTCGTTCGTTTGTTTTTGTTTCTTTTCCAAATATGCAGATTGGTATCACGTTTCACGGGTTATACACACACAAATAGAATTGGCATGAGTCATAACGTGATATGACACAGGCGACAGGAAAACTCGAGACTTAAAAGTGAAAGCGACGCCGAGTAGTGTCGAACTTATGGCAATACCACAAATTCATGGTCAAATAAAGTAACACATTCGTTTAATTGACTAAGCGCCCTGTAGGCCTAGCAAATTACAAAGGCAACTAATGTAGTGAAATATCCTTTCACATCGTATTTTCTCGGAAATGTTCGTATTTGTCATGCTACTTCAGTCTGACTCAGTACCCATCAAGACAACGCGAGAGTAATAATCGATATAGAGTGGTTAATACCAGAATATTTTTTGTTAATAAAGATTAAGTTTGTTTTCAGTTCTTTTTAATAGTCATGCCGAAAGCATTAAGACCTGGGAAACGTTTAGATCGACAAGCCTGTGAAATTATTTTCGACATTTATTTATATTTCTTCTTGTTTACCTACATCTAATTTCTATATATTTGATCGTGGTGGTTTTAACATCTCGGTGTGATATACTTCAAACTCGTGATTTGACATTTGACACTGAAAACTAAAGTTCTCTATTTATTTAATACAAACATGTCACTTAATAAGTCAATAATTCATAGACACGTCGGTATCATTCGGAAGTAGACGTGAGTTCCGAGTTTTCACGATGTGAAAGGATTATTTACTAGATCTGTAACGTCTCTGTTTTTTATTGACTCTGAATGTATGAAGTTGACGCGATCTGTCATCAGCTTTCGTCAATCCTATACATTTTGTCGATTGGCGAAAATCGCTAACTAGTGTAACGCATCGTAACTATGCCCCTAGGCCTAGCCAAGATGCAAACGCTTGTAACGTCTCTTTTTTTTATTGGCTCTAAATGTATGAAGTTGCCGCGATCTGTCATCAGCTTTCCTCGATCCTATACATTTTGTGGATTATCGCAAATCGCTAACAAGTGTAACGCATCCTAACTATTTATGCCCCTAGGCCTAGCCAAGATGCAAACGCTTGTAACGTTTCTGTTTTTTATTGACTCGAAATCTTGGACGTCTAAATGTATGGAGATGACATAAGCGGTTCACGCGATCTGTCATCACTCATCAGCTTACAAACTCAAACAAACTCAAACTCACAACATTTATTTGACAAAAACACACTGCATCACAACACACGTTAATCCTATACATTTTATCGATTGTCGAATATCGCTAACTTAGTAAAATGCATTCTGACTATGCCCAATCTAAAGCTAGGTCTTGGGCATAAAATGTTATAACTTTTAATGTAGGTTGTAGAAAGACAAGTTGTTTCAAAGTAAACAATCTTCTAAAATTGTATATTTCGATTCATGATAAATATTACATACAGATGAGTCTTTTAACTAGGTATATCATATCACGATGTTAGCCTCTTCTTATGATTTTGAGGCACGTTGATGGATATCGTCACTATATTCTTTACCTATCTTTAGCTTAGTTCCATCCGTTATTGTATAATATAAATGGTAATCTTGCCATTTACAGTAAGAGAAGTAAAACTTGTTTAAAGTCTTAACATATTTAGTATTAACAAGTACAAATACTGGATCTGTTTGTACAGTCTAAAAACTAGGAAGTCTATTTTATGTGCTAAAATTTTTTGGTCGAATATGTTTCCTATAATATTGAATGGCATAACTCCTTTTTAGCTTAAAGATTTTTTTGCATACATATTTTTTGTTCTAAATCACATTTGGTCTAAAATTGTTTTGTCTAAAATTTTAATTACTAAAAGGCTAAATCTGTAATATTGTAAAAAACATCTAGGTCTTAACTAATCTTTTGGTTAGGTTAGGTTAGAAATGTGTCAAGGCGCGAAGCGCCACAACTACGTGGAATAGGAGCTCCGCAAAGCAGAGCTCCGTCGACTTCGCCTCATGGTCAGGGTTATTCCAAACAAATGTTATACTAAACAATATTATGCAAAACAATTTCGTTCAAACAATTTTCGTAATTTAAATTATTAGACGAAACGTTAGTATGCAAAAAAATATGTGGCGAAACAAAAATAGGCCAAAAAAATTTTGACCAACCGATATACACCCGTCTATTTGATATACCTTTTTGACGATGATAGAGCATCAACTTTTTCAACTTCATTTGCTTGCTTTGCATCTCCCCGAATTATCCTTTATCTACTTAAGAGGAAAAAAATATAGCTTCATTCACAGCCGTGTACAGTTATGTTTTTGTCATTTTGTCGGCTTCGTACATTGCCTTGTTTTGACAGTAATTTGTATTAGCACGTATTAGGTAATTCGGCAACAACATTGTGGTCAGCGGATCTTATCAGATAAGTAAATAAGGAAAATTCTGAACAGCTGGTGCCAGGTCGGTCATTGACACCGCGGTCGAGAACAGATATTATGTAATGAGGTGTAAGACAGGTAATTGTTTTTTTTACCCTATGACTACACATGCTGTCTTATACACTGATGCTTTTGGGTTATATCTTAGCTATGTAACCTGATAAAATATCATAGCCTCGTAAGGCTCACTCTGTAATACGATGTACATAATCAAGGCAATTAAATTCAAACAATTTTGAAATAGGAAAAAGTTCATATTTCTTTGTTTACAAAATTAAAAATGGCGTTATGGAACAAAGCTAATTGAACTTTAAGGGTTCTCCTATGGAAGCCCTAGTCGTCATTTTTCCTAATGCTTCGTTTGTCCGAATTTTCATTTATCCTAACGCCATTTCCGCTTAAATTTTATAACTGTTTAGTATTGTTATGATACAACCTTAACCTAACCGAACCGAAGATATAATTGGAAAACTTAAAAAGTAGCCTGACTCATCTGAAAACCAGTTTAGGGCAAATGAAAATTCGGGCAAACGATGTGTTAGGACAAACGTTGTTAGGGATTGTGAGGGACACCCAACTTTAAGCCCGTGCTGGTAGATGAAAATTCTCACTCAAAAAATTCTTCATGTTTGTAGTGTATGCATGTAAAGTCTTTATTGCACATAAACAATAACAAGGCATGTTTGCATCAATATACAGGGTGTCTGGAAAACCTTTGGAGAAATTTTAACAGTAGATAGGGTGGGTGATATGGATCATCCCTATATTGGTAACTTTTTTTTAAGTTAATATTTGACTGAGTTACAGGCTGATTTATCATCGCCTTTCCTGATGATGATCTCAGTGTGCCCCATCTTAACTAATTCATTCATTACATGTGTCACAACGTAATGTAAATAAACAAGTTATGCCTTATATTGAACTATGTTTCTAATCATGGTTAAAAGCATCATGGTGTTTAGAAAACTGACACATTATTCTGAAATG
Source organism: Acleris literana (assembly GCA_946894065.1). Taxonomy (NCBI): domain Eukaryota; kingdom Metazoa; phylum Arthropoda; class Insecta; order Lepidoptera; family Tortricidae; genus Acleris; species Acleris literana. Next base: position 12,024,149 of record OX335684.1, on the reverse strand, counting down.
AAAAGACGGTCTCTGTTAAGGGCTATTATGTGAAATAATTTAAAATTGAAACTTACGATTCCGATTTTTATGTCCCACTCTTCTCACACTCACACAGCTAAAATAGCACTTGTACTCGTAGGTACATTCAACTTCTTTTACGAGATCATGAATCATGGATTTACTTTATTGATTTGTACCACTATCGGGGATTACTACGAAAAAAAACCATAATTAAAACGAATCATTAAGTAAAGTTGTGATTGTGCTTTGACAATTTGACATTAGTATCTTTTTAAATCTTGTGCCATTAAAACTCTTTATAAAAAGAGTTTTAGGTTTATTTGTGAAAATAAAATCGTCCCTACACGTTACGTTTTATCAGATTTACATTTAAAGCTGGCATCATACACGTGGTTGAAAGATATTCGTATCCTAGAAAAACATAGGCTAGCTTCGTAATCTAAGGGCCGTATTAATAAACTCATTTCAGCTAAGATGCTCGTCACAAGATACGTCAAAGTAACTGTCAAGCCATAGAATACTGTCATGTTTGACGCATCTTGAGACGGGTATTGCAGTCGAGATTAGTTTATTAATACGGCCCTAAGAAGCGATCAACGTGGTGAAACTCTGTGGTGACACTACAGTATTCTTAAGTAGCAACCATTATTTACTCAGAGGCGTCAATTAAATTTAATGCTTGATTCAAATTGCTGCTGTCACTTTCTTTGCTATAGCACAACACTTCACTAAACAAGCATTAAACTTAAATGACGCTTCTGAGTGCGGCAGTTAATGGTGGTTATTTAGTTGGAAGTAATAGTTTATTAATCAGAAGGTTTTTGGCCAAAATTGAATCATGTTACCAAAGAACAATGCCAGATCCTGGCTAAAAACACTTTACAAAAAGGCCGCGGATACTAAGGAGATTTAAATTCAGTATTTTATTACTTACACATTTAGGGAACTAATGCGAAAAATATTTATAATAATTATGTATGGAAAGATCAATATACGGAAACAGTGTAGTGGCGAGACGTAGTCGAAGTCCACGCGTTTGGGCCACCGGTACCAGCGCTATGACCATCATTTTCCTTTTCGTCATTACGTAATTAGACCCTTGAAGGGTCGCCATACTGGTACAAATGACCGGAAATTTTGTGTCAGTATCTCCCGGTCTACAGTCTTTTGTAAGGATCTAATTGGAAGCAATAATGTGAAGATATTTAAGATATTTTGCTATTTAGAATTCGTTTTCGTGATATACATTTATATTTATATTTTATTTACTTTATGTCAGCTATAAGTTCTAAAGCTTGACTGATACCAACAACCGTATATCATTCGGCTTTAGAGGCTTTCATTGCGATCTAAAAAACCTGTTTAATTATACAGAACATACTTACCTTCCAGAGGAAAGATTCAAATTATTTATTTTTTGTCGTTTTGAGTAAAAATTGGGTCATGCTGCCAATTTCACTCCAACCTGCGATTTATTATGTAAAACGGTTTTAATTAACCTTTTTCGAACAATGACTCGGTAGTGCTATCAAGTGCTATAATGTCTTTGACAAGTATCAAACTTATGTCAAACTATCAAATGTCAGAAATAATTTTGAAAAATCTGAAAGACATCGTAATAAACGTAAAAGATATTGAAAGATATGTATGGGGCAAAAAAAGTGGAGCTATTTTAACCCAGATCTCAAAACTAGTAAGTATTTCTGCCTGGTTGTACGACTAATTTTTCTTTAGAGATATAGCGATGATCCAATTGTGTTTGAGTCCCGGGGGAAAAGGATAATATCTCCTCAAATATTGTAGGAAAACATATAGCGATTTTAGTATTTTTAGTAACAAGTCCAGCATTTGCATTCAGAAAGTATCATTTGGTGAACTGGAACTGATGATGAAGACCACGGACGGCCACCCGAACTCCTCAACGGTACTGATTTCAAGGGTGGCGATAAGATATCTCGATTAAGATAGTCGAGTGACTACAACGAAGAATATTTACTTGTTGAAATATGACTATGACTTTCCCGCGGCGTTGCTTGCGGCGCGCTTGAAATAACTTAAAGTTTCATATCAACCAAGAAGTGGGAGTACGTAACAGCGTATTATGATCACTAAAAAGTATAAAATAAAATAAAAGTATTTGGAAACAAAGTACCGTCTTCAAAAACGCAAAAAATACCTTCTTTTAAAATTGTAGGTACCTAATAGGTTAGTCCAACTGAAGTCGGCGACCACAACATTTTCAACAAAAAACCCGACATCAGTTGGACTAACCTATTAGGTACCTACACTTTTAAAATAAAGTAATCTTTTGCGTTTTTGAAGGCGGTTTTTTAGGGTGCCAATATTAACCAATAGACGGCACATGCGGTCACGTCAAGCGCGCCTTGCGCACGTTGGTTTAGATTCTATTGGTTAATATTGGCACAGCTCCGCGCCGCTCCGCTCGTCTCCGCTTCAGTGGAGCCGCAGCCTTATTAGGGTATGTTACCCAAAGGGTAAAAACGGGACCCTATCACTAAGATTCCTCTGTCCATCTATCTGTCTGTCTATCTGTCTGTCAGTCCGTCCGTCCGTCCGTCCGTCCGTCCGCCCGCCCGCCCGCCCGCCCGTCCGTCCGTCCGTCTGTCTGTCTGTCTGTCTGTCTGTCTGTCCGTCTGTCCGTCTGTCCGTCTGTCCGTCTGTCCGTCTGTCCGTCTGTCTGTCTGTCTGTCTGTCTGTCTGTCTGTCTGTCTGTCTGTCTGTCCGGTCTCATGAACCGTGATAGCTAGACTGTTGATTTTATTTGTATTTTTACTGCCGCTATAACAGCAAATACTAAAAACAGAACGCCAGTATTATCGTGTCAATACATCAGAAGTCATAGCAATAGCTGTACAAGATTTTGAAAATTTGGTACGTAAAGGTTTCTTTTTGACCGACTTCAAAAAAGGAGGAGGTTCTTTGTTCCACTGTATTAATATTTTATGTATGTTCACCGATTTATCCCTCTATTATGGACCGATTTCAAAAAATATTTTTTAGTTTGATAGAATATACTTCCGAGGTGGTCCCATTGTCACCAAATCAGAATCTGATGAGGGGATCCATGAGGAATTGAGGGAACTCCTCAAATATTATAGGCATACATATAGCGATTACATTACAGGCTCACCAAGTTTGGATTTGTTAGTTTGGGTTCGATAAGCGTATAATGACTGTGTACCGGTCGTAGAATTTTCCTTATTCGTTTTGTCATTACGAACGAAGATCTTAACGAATCGAAAAAAAACGGTCTTAGGTATTTAGTACTGATGTTGTTTTTATTATGCCCCAAAAATCGTAGTTTTCAAGGGAATAGTGAAAAACAAATTAATCTTCTATTAGATAAAAATCACTTGCCTCATGTATCATACTTGAGAACGGTTTAACAAAGTTTGTGTGTATAAATGAAGAAATTCATAAAAGCACGAATAAAATACCTAGCGTAAACACTAATAAATGATATCTAATATTCTCAATGTATTTTTATTGACGTTTAAGAGCTGATCTGATGATGAACTCGAAACGTGGCCAATATTACGTACGTTGTGGCATTTTATAAATAAATAAATACAGATGTAGATACTAATAATAGAGTCTGATTTTAGGTTAATAAAGGCGAGCAACACTATGACTTTTACATTTTTAAAAAGAAACAGAAGAAAGAAAACAATTATTAAAGGAAAACGGAGCTAAAAATGAAAGTTCAAGAGAAGACCGATGAATAGTAACCTTAAATTTTTAATAAGTACTATTATTATAAATACGTAGGTCAAAATGCGAAAGATTGCTTTTTTTTAAGCTTTTATTTCACATGCATTGTTCGTATGTATGTAAGTTGTCCGTTAAAACAAGCAAGTATATTTTGAACCAGTTCCCTTAATGGAATGGGCTGAAATTTGGACCACATACGTAAACCCGATGATATCTAAGAGCTGACCTGATGATGGAGTCGGAAGGTGGCGACGGCGACAGGATCTCCGCTATATTTAACGTAGACCTAACGGGTAGAGACTCCTTAGTTTGGTCTTGATAAGCAGATAACGATTTTGCAAAAGAAAAAGTACAGTCAACAACAAAAGCTTGCCTCAAGAATGATTAAGACAAACGGCAGTATGTCCGGCCAAGTTCGAAGAAAAAAACCGAGCGGTACCTACTGCAGTGTCTAATATTTACACGAACTCATTCAGCCCTTTTTCCCACCCTCGTAACTTTTTCCTAGTACAGCTAGGAACCTGTTTTTTTTACAGATTACTTAGGTCAGTAATAAAACTAGCCAAGTACCAGGAGATCATAAACAAGTAAGGGATACGAAAGGGTTTTTTACCCAGCCCGCGAGGAAAATATGCAATATGCAAAATAAAAAGTATCGGATGGGTTGCTACGTTCAATTTAAGTACTAGGAAATCAGAAACCTGTTAGGAATATGACTCTGGGTTTTCATTATTAGAACTTCACTCTAATTCACAATGCGGTCATGTTTTTTCAGTTAGATTAGATCCTATTTACCTACTACGTCCGTCCATATGTCTGTCAGCGGATGTTTCTCATAAATCGTAATAGGCAAACGTTAAGTCAGTGGTATAATGTGATGATGATGATGATGCTGATGATGAGTAGGGACGAGGGCAGTGTTCATGTATTTTATATTAACCTGTTTACAATACAATAATTATTAATAATTATTGAGGTTAATCTGATGATGGAGTCGGAAGGTGGGTGCAGAATATCCAGTGTACCTAATGTATAGTCTCACAGAGTTTGAAGTAGTTTGAACTTCTTTTAAGTATTCCTGTATGTATGTTCGTCTGTTGCTTTAATCCATCATAACTTCTATAAGCTTAGCCTAAGTACTAATAAGCAAGCAGATAGGTTTATAATTTGTTTCCTAGTTTGATCCTTATTTATATTGTTTCTGTTCCAGCCAGCTTCGTCAGTGTATGTAACAAACGGACTCTACCATTGGAAATGTATACATGTTCACAATCCGTCTTTCTGCATAAATCAGTTGCCTTTATGCATTTTTTCTCGTACGTTTCAAATTGCATGCTGTAAATAGCATGATGTCAAGCCCCTTTAGCATCGTAAGGCCCACGTCAAATTCCGTTAGTTCGAAAAAGGATCTTGTGTCGGTCATCTAAAGACAAAAGTCACTTTGACAAATGTCCTAATTTTAGGACGTCGGGCTTTACGAGGTCGCACAAAAGTAAGGTTATCTGTGAGTTCTACGTACCACAGATTAAATAATAGTAACTACGTACCAAGTTAATTCGACGTCTGAACACGCAGCGAACGCGCATAAGCGGCCGGTCTTTGGCTGGTGATCACGCGACGTAAAATTCTTCGGTAGGTACCCAGATAGATAGTTAGTATAGGGAATAGCGATAAACGACTTGTATGCGGAGGGAGTCGCAAACTAGTGAACATAAGCTAGTTGTTCATAAATTTCTATCGACATTGACAAACGAGTCCATTCGGCGTCTCGCTCCTACAAATTTTTACTCTATTCAACTACTCTGTATACTCGGCCGCTATTACTGTCAAGTAAAAAAGAGCTAAGTATAGTAACGTTGACAAAACGATAACATGCCAAAGTCGATATGGTTTTACCGTGAAGGACCTTGATAGGTATAGTCGTGTTTATCGATGTGGATAAAACGACTGTATTATTTATCCCCAATATTTCGCACGTTTAATCAAACAAAGGATTAACTCAAAACCAAAGTCAGTTTTAGATAAAACTCTATTATCAAAAGTTAGGGTTAAAACTCGAATGTATTTCTATTTAGAGATATTTCTTTGTTTGATTAAACGTGCGATTTGTATTTCCATTCGCGTATTTCCCCATATTTTTTACTTCCCGGTCGTTTATTCTTTTCCTTCTTTGTCCATTCGCATTTTTCCTAATTAATAATTTAACCACACACATTTCATTTACATTGTAGCTTTTTCCGATTGGCATGTTTCAAATATCAATTCCACAAAGTCGACGCGGATTTCCTATTTGTAAGCGCTGCTGCAAAACGAACATAATTAACCTAAACCTACCTACGCCTCTAGTTAAATTAACAAATGGGGAAATCCGCGAATGGAAAAGGAGAAGAATAACGATAGACTGGGAAAAAAATGATAGCGAATGGCATGGCAATACAAATTTTGAGGGAAAATAATTTCGGGGTAGTTTATCCCAACGCTGTTGCTGTGGCTGTTTTAACTCTGCCGCCATTATACTGTCAAGTAAACAGTTGAGCTATTTTTAACCAAAATCTGATGCTTGATATGGTGGTTGCTACATGAGAATATTTTTGTTCCGTCAGTCAATTCACCATGTAAACTCTGGTTTGCCAAGGGACTGCGTACAATTTTCAAACTGTTTGTGGAATTTGGCGGAGCATTGTCATGGTCCTTATACCGGTTTTTTTCAAATAAATGATTTACTTGTTTATTTATTTATTACTTTCAATGGCCGTTTTCTTGTGGTCCTACTATATTTGTCCTACTCAATTCTGCTGCCGTCCTGTTTCTGGGTGGTTTGCCCTTCGGGCATCTGAAGGTAACTAACAAACCTAACCTACCTACTTTTACAAACACAATTAGTATTTGGTGATCAAATCTAGGTGTAGGTACTTTTTGTGCAATAGGACAAATATGGCAGGATCACGAGAAAACTTCTCTTTCAATCGCATGTGCAAGAGGTGTGCTTAAGGCATATTTTTTGTGAGTATCCAGTCCGCAGATCAGAAGACAAGGTGCAACAGAATAAGTAGGTACTAGCATAGAAACCAGGCTATAACACTGTTAGACGTATGTTTGACCTTTTTATTTATGGCATTCATAATTAGTTAGAAAGAGATGTCCTTGTCCATACATGCTTTCGTTATTACGTCACGTAAGACGTCACAAGGTTTGAATAGATCCTTATCTGTCTGGTCTGTCTGTAAAGCCCGAAGACGTACAAGAGGTCCATTCTCACAGTACACGTTGAATTCGACGACGAAGGAGAGAAAACCGCCTAGTTTTTGTTTCATTTCCTTTTAAGAAATACGTAATCTAAAACAAAGGGCCTGAGGGCTCAGACAAGATGCACTACGCTAACGTTTCTATTCGATTCGTTTTTAAACCAATCGCGTCACTGGTAGACCACGTGGCTTTTCGTATCACGTCATCTTCCAGTGACGCGATTGGTTTAAAAACGAATCGAATAGAAACGTTAGTTAGCGTAATGCATTTTGTCTGAGCCCTCTGTTTCACAATCGACAAGTAAATTTATCTGCCATTTAAAGTTGGCTCCCTCCTTGTCTATTATTACTGCTGTTAAACAGGCGGTTAGAGAAGTATACCTGTTGCGAAGTTCAACTTATAGTCCGGGTTCTATGTCAGTACTAATTCTATGTACCACGTTGATTAAGGTCTATCAGAAAAGTAACATTTGTCAATGGAAGTCTTGGATATCATAAACACAACACATCAAATTCATTTTTAGGGTCCCGTACCCAAAGGGTAGAAACGGGATCTTATTACTAAGACTCCGCTGTCCGTCTGCCTGTCTGTCTGTCTGTCTGTCTGTCCAGCTGTCTGTCTGTCTGTCCGTCTGTCTGTCAGCAGGCTGTATCTGATGAACCGTGATAGCTAGACATGTGAAATTTTCACAGAAGATGTATTTCTGTTGCCGCTATAACAACAAATACTACAAACATATTAAATTAATTACTTAAGTGGGGCTCCCATACAACAAACGTGATTTGTTTGCCGTTTTTGCTCGATATAACGGCAACAGGAAGCCACTTGAAATATTCACAGAATATTTAGTTGTATATTCACTTTAAAAAGAAATAATTTAATTAAAATAAAATAAATATTTAAGGGGGGCTCCCGTACAACAAACGTGATTTTTTGTCGTTTTTTTTTCTAAGTACAGAATTCAACATTAATACAATTAAAAATTACACTCTCACACGGCTATTGCTATAGCAGGGCAGTTTCTTGAAGCTTCTTATGTTACGAATATGAGTAAGAATAATGTCAGGTTATTTTATTGACTTATGAGGATTTTATTTGTAATCGTGTAGAATAATTTAATTTTGATCTTATACTCCGGTACAGGGGAAAGTTTCTGTAAGGCTTCTTACAGACGAGCGGCATTTTGGCCGTCAGGTGGCGACGGCTGCAGTAGCCTCTGCCGTTGGCAAAATGTCGCTCGTCTGTAAGAAGCCTAGACGACTCCAGTAACGGTCATTAAATGCTCTAAGCCTCGAACATGAAATGAATATGTACTACGTACGTATATCGATTCCAATGCCGGAAAGGTCGGTCATTTATTTATTTCTCTATGACAAGTGCGATATCATCATACAAATTATAATCAATTATGCGACGGCCTTTATTAGCTAAACCGCCACGAATACAATACCATACAGACCAATACGGACAGCAATAAACGGATCGTCTATTTCATATTCATCCGAACTTTTAGAAGTCTATGAATTATGGTTGTCATTAAATGTCATGTTAAATTAAATTTCAGATTTTCAAATATTAATTTAATTTTTACTAGAAAACAACTTTTATGGGCTATTTTAGAGCAGAAAACAATGGTAAATGTTTAGATCTCGACATTAATAATAAAACGGACGGTATGATCGGGTCTCGGCAGTGCGTGTTCCAAGAAATCTGGTAAATATTTCAAAACGCGCTAAAATGTTCAATTGCAAAACGAAAATACAGTAAGTTGCATTAAAAGTAATCATTTTTTATAACGTTAACTTGATTTTTGTTTACATGGGGCGAACTGTTTGTTTACATACCATGTAAACAACGTATGGTCTCAGGTCATTGACCTTGAACTTGGAATTTTGACGTTAGTTACTACGAACGTTTGGAGTATTATAGTATCAACATCAAAATGTCAAGGTCAAGATATCGGCTGCGATACATCAAGTAACAAAATGAATATAATTAAACCTTCTTTTTTTTTTACATTAACAGAAACAAAAATGAACCATACCCCCGTGATCAGAATCGTGCGAACTATTACCGCGCCAAATATCTCCAAAGGTTTTCCAGACACCCTGTATATGATGAAATCATAATAATATATTATATAGTTTGGTGGGCCTTACGATTACATACTCTACTTTTCTCAGATATTCGTTCGTAACACCATGTAAGTACATATAACCTTATTACTGTCGAGTTCATAAATATCTACACTTTAGTACCTCGTCACTTTAAAAGCTGTGATAATTCATGTATGGCAGTTCAAATATGACATTAAATAGACAAGGTACTAACTCGACTGTACCTAGATAATATTTACAGCTGCATATACCTTTCGTACTGAGTAAATCATGATCGTTAAAAATCAACAATACAGGTAGCTATCGCAGCTAGCATAAGGACTGGTTATGATGACTAATCATTAATGCTAATTTATTGGGACATTAAGTTAACCAAAAAAACAGACTGGTCGACTGATTTAGAAGCTGTTTTTAGAAAACTGTTTGTAGGGTACAAACATGTTTAAAGGTTCATACTTTTAATTTTGTTTGTTTGTTTATAAGTATGCGATTCAGGATTCAACACAATGTTTTACGCTCTGACGGGACAACTTCAACCAGCCGGATAATATTTGGTGCATTGAGTTGAAGAACGAGTTGTTTAAGAGAATCGCCTACTTAGGGACAATATCACACAAATTGACCTAGTCCCAAACTAAGCTCCTTGGTTTGTACCTACCATGGGTACTTAACAACGATATAATTACAAAGAAGACTTATATTAAGCACTTCATTGCATTGTTCTCTATTCTACTCGGCAAAACCATATTGCTTTTCACTTGTTATCGTATTGTCAACATTATGATAGCTCTTATTTACTTGACAGTAATGGCGACCCACTTAAAAACAATATGATAGTTTTACCCTTGTTTCATCGACACTTATTTCATAGAACGTACTTCGCAGAATTTTCGTTTCATAGAACGCTATTTTCTACTGATCCCGTGTTGATTTCAGGTTATCTTGTAATGGTTACAAGTCTAACCTAACCTAACCTACGTGAATCATATTTAAGATAATCTGAAATCAACACGGGTTCAGCAGAAAATAGCTTTCTATGAAACGAAAATTCTGCGAAGTGATACGTTGTATGAAATGATTAAATGAGTGTCAGTGGAACAAGGGTATAACTATCATATTGTTTTTAACATATCGGTCGCCATTACTGTCAAGTAAATAAGAGCTATCATAATGTTGTCGTTGAGGTCACCAATACGATAATATGTCAGAAGCAATAAGGTTTTGCAGAGCAGAATTGAGCCCGAACATCATGACATTGTCATTTCATGTCAATGACTAGGTTCTAAGTACGCTCTACATTTTTACTGGGTGAATGTAAATGCGGGATGCTTTTTCCACCACGATGAAGGTGATCATGATACGGGAGCTGATAAAAAATGAACCCAGCATCCGCGCGCGCGTCACGTCTCCGTCGCCGGCGCATCCCCCGCGGCCCCGGCGACCGCACTCCCCGCGGTTGCGCCCGCGGCTCTATAATTTGTATAGACACCAACTTCCGTAAATACAGAAACCGCAGTTAGGTACACTACTAATGATTTTTATGACTTCCCGACCGTTACACGGCTAGTTTTTCTGTTGGCTAGTTTACTCGTTAACATGCAATAAATCCATATTTTATTTTAAAGTAATTAGTTAGAGCTGAACCAGTATTGGTCCTATAAAATAGTTATTGGCTTGTTTTCCTGACTCCAAATATGGTCTGCAAATTCAGTAATTATTCACACCACATTTCCAGCTAATGTTAGACACATGAAAAAATATTTTCCTGTAAAGTCATGAGTTTACAGGAAAGCAGGATGAATGTCGATGTTTAAAATTAAATATACTTCGTATATACCCACTGCATTATTTAAGAATTATATTATTTATTTATTTTGCACAAAAAAAGCAGAAATGGCGGATTTAATGCCTACATCATACAGAATCTAATAAAAGTATGTATACTAGGGTTGTGTAGTACGAGTACTAAGAGACAAAAAGAATGAACTCCCGCCACTGTACTAGCACGAACTATTCCGACTCCGTAAAGTTTCTGCTCTTAGTTAATTTAGTACACGCGGACGCGGACCAACAGCAAAGCGACAGCAAAGCGATCCGAATGAATGAGCGACCGGCCACTCATTCGGTCAAAGGAGCACAAATAAGGACCATGAACAGACGAATTTATTTCAGTGTACTAGTGTACTAAAAGAAATGAAAGACCGAATTAGTACATTTGACCAATTGTATTAGTTTGGAGCGATCCGCTCAGTGAACGAGGCCACACAACCCTAATTTATACAAAAATTGATTAAACGAAAACATATACCTAGAACTTGTTACAAAAATAATGTTAGCCCTAGTAAGCTGTCATACTCATATTATCAGTCATACATACCTATATTTAACGTTTTTACAAATCAACAAAAAAAAATACGTTGCAAAAAAACGTTTCTTGTATGAGGACTCCTTATTATTTAATTTTATTTAAAAAAATGTTAGTTAATCTGCCGTAATAACGCATTTGTCAAAAAAACCCGCTATCTATTATGGTTCAAAAGATACAGCTCTTAAAAGTTAGGACGGACGGGCGGACAGACAGCGTTGGCATATCAATATGGTCCCGTTGGACTCCCTTCGGGTACGGAACCCTAAAAAGTATGAAGCTATCGTTGTGGTATTTTGAGATCCCATCCTCGTCGCCAGATGGAGCGTCGCAAGGTGGCAAATGAAAGACCGTACTGTTCGGCAGCTAGTTTAATACTGACATACCTGTTATTACTGTTACGTATATATCACTCGCACTTGGCTGGGTTTTTATATTCATTGAATATAAGTTTTTTTTTATACAAAACGATTTTCGGAGGACTTTTAATTTAAATTTGATTAGGGTTGCAACTCTTCTGAATGTCTCTAATATATTTAGTTCATATTCATATTCATATTCATATTATAATTTGTTGCACACATGTAAGTATAAAGCTCTAGTTAAAAGATGTATATAAAACAGGCCATATTGTTCAGTACTTTCCATAACGTTGTGAGTGGTTAAGTGGTTATATACCTACTTAGTTTCTAAAGTGTATAAGGTAAGGTGGGGCAAGTGCGTCTACGAGGCAAATGCGTCAAACCAACAATATCTCCTAAAAATATAATATTATGGTTTGTCGCACTTACCCCGTTGACGCACTTGCCCCGCCTGACCTTAATTAGTAAGATAATTGTGTATTTAATAGATTTTTTTTAAAGATGGTTTACTGTTAAACCATGAATTGTAAACTTGGTTTAACTCTCTTATTACTAAAGCGACAGATTGAAGTAAAAGAGACAACAACGACTAAGCTTCGAACTTCGATTTTGGGATGCCCCAAGGTCGGATAGGGCTAGCGCCATTACGATTAAACAGGTATCTGATTCATCCTAACATTTGTTATCTTTTACCGCGAATAAAGCCCAGCTCCGGAAACGTAACAATGTTTCGGTCATAACATAATACTTAACATTATGACCTTAGTTTTACGGTCAACAAAGCTCACCTTTACAAGTAAAAGACATAAGTTAAATCAAATTGAATTTTATTTTAAACCGTATATAGACGTAAATGAAGATTGAAAATGTATTGTGTTTGCGTTTTAAGTTGTTTCTCTATGCTTGTAATTCGCGTGCATTTTCCTGGTACTATCAGACACTATCTAAGCGTGCCCAATTAGCCGCCAACCGCGTGATAACTGGCTAGTTATACGTATTTATATATTTATTTAACACTCAAGGGTTAATATTTTGTACTATTTCTAACAGATATAGTAATAAGTAATTAAACTTACATGAGACTAAGGGCATGTACACACGTAGCGTTTGTCCGGCGCGGCTTTCAAGTTTTAAAAAAAAACGCACGGCGCATGTTTTGTTCAGATTGTGTTGTTAAACTACCGCTGTGTTTGGCATCCCTGTTGAAATTCCTTTGGCTTTTTCCTAGAGAATAAATTACTCTGTATCGAACTAAATACGACGTACAAAAAATAACATCAATCCATTGTTTATTTTCAACCTTTAAAAATGACTAACAGATGAATACCACACTTTCCCTTTTTACAACAACAATATTTTAATTAAATTTATTATTTTTGCAATATAAGCATAAATGGACACTTTAGGCCTAAGTATTTACTTATTTGGATTGTGTTATTTGTGCTTTAAAGGTCTTACATAACTTTCTCACAACTTGTTTATCGCGCAATTTCTCCGCAAACTCTAACATATCCCTTCCATCCAACCAGTACCTATTATCTTCAGGGGGGTTATTAAGACATAGCTATGCAATTCATTATACTGCGAGCGTATAGGATAGGACAGTTATATAGCCCTGTCCTTTTCTGTCAGCGTAAACTGAACTGCATAGCTATGTCATAAACTCAATAACCCCCCTGATTTTAAATGCATTGCCAACCTTGCAGTTTAAGATGGAATGCCTCTATCCTTGTCATTTTAGATTATATTATCCTTTTCTTACTCCTTAACCGAAACAATCATGCCTAAACTGCTGCTTATAGCGGCGGTTAGCCCAGATCGCTACCACCATACTTATCCTTTATCCCGACACCAAGCAGCACAAATCGCATTTTTGTGTTCTGGTACGATAAGAAAACCGGTGAAATTACTAGCATAGTATATACAGTCTTAGGATAGCAGTCTTGAGATTGTAGTCTTAACAATGCAAATGTTAAGACTACAATCCGAGACCCATCATGGAATATCTTTTAGTCTCTGTTGTTATATTTATAGGTTTATGTATTATTGTATTTAGTTATGTATTTATAATTATATATCTATATGTATATATAAATATATGTGTGTACCTCTATCATGTGAGTACCTTCTGTATGTACTTTTTGCGTGAAGTATGATTATTTTGTAAATATGTTCTTTGCTTTGTTTTCTATCTTTCTTTTTCTGTTCACCATTTCTGTTACTTTCTGTATGATTATTTGGTTGACTGGTAGAGAATGCCATTAGGCATTAAGTCCGCCATTTATACTTTTTTGTGCAATAAAGGTTAAATAAAAAAATAAAAAAATAAATGTCCATATTGTCCATAGGTTTCAAAACACTTACTATCAAATTGCTTGTGTGATTATTTGCCTTCTGCTTCTCAATACCAATTTTGTCCACAGTTCGCACCGGCAGCCCCAACTTCATGTGCTCAATGCTGCCGCAGCACTGGCGGTCCAACAAGACCCTCCCCGGCGGGTTCAAGGTGGTCGCCCTGGGGGACGTCCTCGACGGCACCCTGGTCACCGTCTGCGCCGGGAACGACGAGAACTGCTGTGCTGAGCTGAAGAACTACACCGCAGTCATGAAGAATAGGGTGGCCAAGTTTAACGACCTGCGGTTTGTGGGGAGGAGTGGGAGAGGTTAGTGCGTATTTTTATTGGTAGCTTTGCTTTGGTATTGCTGCAGCACTGGCGGGCCAACAAGACGCTTTCATGTTTCAAAGTGATAGGTCTGGCGTAGTTGATGGACGCTGGTTGCCTATTCTTCTACAATTTTTGGGTTATGGTGATCAGTTATCACCAAATTCAGCTATAACATTACCCTGTGTTGTATTGTTTCCAAAAATAATATTTCAATTAAATTTAGTCATTGATCAAATTTGGCGCGGGTGATATATGAAAAAGTCAGGATCCAAATGACGTTTTTTTGTCATACCTAAGTACCTTATTCCACTGAACCACATGATCCAATCCATCAATACAGATATACATAATAATCAGCCAATACTAAACTAAAACACAAACTTTAATTCTCGCAATTAATTTTCCTAAACTAAACTTTAACACAGAGACAACTAGCATAAATTTCCAAACGTAATCGAGCGCAAAGGTCAATAAAATCAATAACCCGGTTATTAGACGGCGGGAGCAAATCACCGTGCCCAGATTAACCAATTATTACCCGGATCCTAATCGCGTCGTGTCTGTAATGCCCCAGTGTCCTATAGCCTAACTACAGCCCATTCAGCGGCCACTGGCTAATTTGACTAATGGCAATAACATGAGCACAACTTAAGCTGTTTATATTGAATTGTCGCAATCACGACCGCACTCACAGTCAGTGACGATTAGGTCGTTCCTCGACGATTATTCGTACACACGTTTGAAAAAGGAACAAGTCTCTATGGGTAAGGGCACAGAATAAGTAATGGTATATACAAGTAAGGGTTGGGATAGGTAGTCCTAAAAAAAATGTGGAGCGAGTTTTATCTAAACTTCACTCCTGTTCATTCACGCGAGTGTGTTAGTATATTTTGCATTTTACATTCGATATGTTTATATAAAATAGCTCTACGTATAACCTCGAACCATTTAAGATATTTTTGGAAATAATTCGATATCAAGCTAAATGTTTTGCAAACGGTAACACGTGCAGTGTCAATTTGATGTACCTCGGTTTTTAATCCACCACATAATCATACCAGAATTGCTTGAATAAAATACAAAGCCTCTATCTACATAAATGTGGATTTTTTCAGCAAAAATGCTAACTATTTTAGTTGTGAAAATGTATTGATTGACATTAGATACAAGGACCGAAACTAAAATCTAGAAAAAACTCTTAAGAAACATATAAAATTGAGCCGGAAGTGGTCGATTTTTTCATAACTAGAATTATTTTCGATTACCCATCTTATTTTCGGGTGAATTCAGTTCAATATATGTATGATAAGGAGCGCGTATGAAACGTTAGCATACCAAAACTGAACTGATATGATTTATTTCATTCATTCGAGTTATGCAATGAAATTTCAATTTAATATTTTTTTGTATTGCAGTTACAAAAATAAGTGGATTTTATATGTATTGGAAAGCGAATGAACTAATTTATAAATTTATTTTCAAAGTAACCTCGTAGCAATTTTTTTACATAATTAAAATAAGTTTTTTTTTACTCTCGCAGCCATGTAGGTGGATTACTGGGGAATATAGTTATAAACTCGCCAGTAAAATTTTTGACCGAATAAAATTATATATTTATGTGTCTCCATATAAAGGAATCGTACTATTCCAGTCACTAGTTGGAATATGCACAGTGTATTCAAATAAATGGAACCAGACTTGGCTGTTTAGATATTTTACTGAATTTATGACGCCACCAAACTAATTACCTATAATTAAGTGCTTCCAGAAATGCGTCAGTTGGAAACTTCACTTCGGTTTTGCCTATTTCTGCGTCATATCGTTTTATTCAGAATACGGACACAAATAAGGATGTCCCAAACAAATTAGACGTTTTAGAAATATCACGATGACTCTCAATTTACTTGAAATTTTAATGTGCAAAGTTCTTTGCAACTTCTAAGATTAATTAAAGGAGTTCCCTAGAAAAAATGCACTTTTTTGAAAAAATTGACCTGTTTTCTCCAGTATTCACACGTTGCGCGTTGCTCCACCCTTGTAGGCTTTTCACGGAAGCGCCGCAGCCCCGTAGGCCGATTTATGAAATATGCACGTTCCGTTAGGTTGGCAATAAAAGAAAATCTCTGTTAAACGATCACGCGATTAAGGCTGCCGTCACGCCGCGACAGCAATAAACAAAATAATCGTTTGCGGTGAGGGACGAACAGTTTCTAAATCACGAATGTGAAAACTCGCGTTTTACGCAGTACACAGCTGAAGCAGTTTGCAGACAAAAAACCAAATTTGACATTTTAAACGTACTACGAACGTTAATTTGTGACCCATTTCAAGAAAAATAGGCTTGAAGTCGCCAATGTCATTAGAGATGCCAAATCATTTGTAACTTATAGGAGACTCATTGTTGTAGAATGTCAGAATGAGTTAGGACCTTAGGTGGGTCCCAAATTTAAGTTCGTGACTGTACGAGAGTTGACATCGTCTTATACAACTTCGATAAAAAATATCATCCCGAGTTCTGAAAAGCGGCTAAATGTTTTTTTTTTAAATAAAAGTAGATAGAGTCGGCTACAAAACGTTTGTAAAAGTGTATGCTTGGAAGTCAACTGTACAACAAATAGCACCTCTCTCAGATCAATTGGTTTGGTGGTCACAAAATCTCAGCACCAAGCACCCTGTTTGTGATTTCTATACACCCAAAATCATGAAATGCGTTTACCTCAAATGTGTATATACCAAATACGCCAAAAACCAACAACCTCTTCGTATGTAGGAGGTGTAAAAATTACAAGTTGAAATATCTCCGAATAATATTATAGTTTAAAAAAATACTTGAAAATACACAATTTTATTACAAATACGTGCCTACGAGGCATTTTCATCGAATACACATTACACCCGCACCAACTGAGCGTACTGTTTTAAACGGTTTTACTGTATCGTGAAGACTGCGAGCGTTCGTGCTGTAAAATTAATACTTACCAATTGGTTTAATATAACTGTTGTGGAGCTACTTTAATCGAAACGTATTTGTAATCAATTACGTTGTTTGCATTTAAATTTGTAAGCAGTCAATTATCAGAACTTTTATGGTTAGGGTTTGGATTTTGGTGGCATATCGTGGTTTTAGAATCCATGGAGTCTCTATTTCCTAATTATTATACATGGCCTTCAGTATGGTCATATTTCAAAATGAAATAAATACATCATTAGTTCGGTTATTCCATACCTACTTATATTTGTTTGTTTTTAACGCTTTCACAGCAGAGATATCCTCCATACCAAGATTAATTTAAATTGGTTTAGCGGTTTAATGAATAAATGAATTTTGAAATATTAAAATACGAAAGGTCAAAATCAAAGTGGTATGTAATATAATAAATAGGAAATAGCGACTCCATGGATGCAATAACCACGATTTACTACCAAAAGTCCTAACTCTATTTATGATTCTACTAACAAATTTGTGCTTTCGGTGAATAATATAAATCAAATGCAGGTTACGGGGTGATACTTTTCTAGTTTATTTATCTATCAAGTTTGCTTGACTTTGTCTTAATATATTGAAAAGTACTCAGGCATATAGGCTTCTAAAAGAAACAGCTCCTGTTTTCAGCATAGTCATTGAACATAAAAGTTACAAGTTTGTTTTATAATTTTTTGTACTTTTAGTGCTTTAGGTACTGACGGATATTCACCTCACATTTAAACAAATCCTACTTATAACAAAATGTATTTTAGTTTAATAATAAATAAAACTATATATTATCCTTTGGGAATTCCTTGTTTACACTAAAATGTTTGTTGCCTAAAGTTTTGAAATGCCGATATAATTTATTTAATGCATGATTTTCCTAAATGTCATGCCTACTTGCCCATCCTTTAGATTATTACAAATGTAATACTTAAAATAATTTGGAATAATATTTGATTATTATTTATTGAAATAATATTCAAATATTCGTTTCGTTGCTTTCCATGTCGAGTTAAGAGCTTTGTAAATGCACATGATTTTTAAATACAAAAAAATAATTAGCTACATTACATTGTCGTACTTAATAGCATGACGTATATACTCATTAACTTATCGATATAGGGTTAATTACTCGATATTAATCTCCGCCATCGATACACACTTAGCGCGTAATTGATCCGTTAGATATATTCCCTTTACTATACACATTTTACGCTACATGCTACATACTGACTAGAAATAAGTACCTACTTGTTCCTACGTTGTTTTAGCTAAACAAACGCTGACTGAATTGCAATTCACATCACTTACTTATAATCATCCTTTACATACGAGTAGTAGAGATAATTAATTGCAACAAAATGTAAGTACTGTAGAAATCACATATAGGGTGTTACCACAAACCATTTCGAGGAGCAGGCTTACTGACCCGCATCGAATGGTCGACAAGTATTTTTATTGACAAATTATTCACCATATTTTCCATTTTGACATTTAATTGAACTTTAGGTTTGTTATGCAAAACTCATCAACGCGTCCAAACTGTCCCAATACGTATTGGCCGACAGATCAGCCAAATGTTACTTAATTACATTAATCGAAGTCGATCCACCCCATTGGTCGATAGCCGTAGGTACCCTACACTTCTCACTTTTGTTTTTATCCAAAATTTCGACCATTACCAATAGCATTTGTTTACACGTTTTCTTACTTGACTTTTGGTACGATATGGTTGTATCTCTTAATAAGCGGCCTAGTCGCATCGCTATCTGCTATATAGCTTAGGTCACGACTACACTAAAAGAGTGCTGGGCCCCTGCCGGTACCTAGTGGCCTGTACAACACTCAATCCCACGCTCTCTGCTTTTATTTTAACCCCCGAAGAAAACAAAGAGGTATGTTTAAGTTTAACGTGAGTCTGTTTGTTCGCAACTATCAAACAGATGGCCTGATTTAAACGCGGTTCTTTTTAATAGAAACCTAGTTTAATCGGGGTGGTTCTTAGCGATGTATAATGAAAATAGATCGGTCCATACAGATTTATTAACTCTCAAAGTAATAAGGGTCGGCATTATATTGGAGATTTTTCTCTATTTAATTGTATAAAAGGATCCCTATCTGAGTTTCTTATACATAATGTGTATAGGTATACCTATTCGAAAGTTTTCCTTCCTCAAAACGCAAAATTACACTCGAACGCTTCACACTTTCACCCCGATAGTCGGATCGTGCGAGTTGGATTTTAATTTCCAAACCGCAGGCGGGCATAAACGACGTTCGCACTTTACTGTTCTATTGTGTGCGCGAGCGCACCATTACGGCCCTCATGCCGGCGCGCAGTAAAACAAGATCATTCCGGCTTCACTGAATATCATGGATATACTCACAATACATACTTGTAGGTTAGTCTTAGAAATACTCCTCTTTGTGTGTAAAATGAAATTGCAGTGGATGATTACCTTCATCAGCAGATATTGATGCAGACCTAACAGATGATAGATATCATAGGTATCTTGAATAAATTACAATTGCAAATTGTATCCAAACAGCAATAGTAGCGGGTCTAAAACAGACTGTCAACTGTCTATTACGACTCTTTATAATCCTTGCTGGTCTAAATCGTAGAACTGTGATTAAGATAACTATATGTTACCTAAACTTACAAAAAGGTAACATTCTTAATCGGGACAGTAAACGACGAAGACATAGGAATGCCTGACTCAGTACACCTGAATAAACCCATTCATGTAATGAACCTAAACCCGGTTTACCTTTATAATAAGGTATCCACTAAAACAGGAATTCGTCGGTGACTGAACACGCTTTCAGTCTAACACAAGTATTACGAACACCTATCGGTTACCATGCTTGTATCGAAAGCTGGAGCACCGAATCCGAGCGCTGTCCGTCGTCATCTCGTCACTTTGCCCACGCAATGTTTTGATAATCACGTCACAACCAATGACAAGTCACTACTGGTGTCAGATTACATCTAAACACCAACTTAATGAGACCGCTTCTATAACCACTGTCGGAATAATCTACAACTGGCAGCGCAGTGTCGAAGTGTCACGGTAGACTGGTTGGTTTAATGATGTGATTAATAAACGGAACTTCTAATAAAGTGGAACTAATGCGTATTGGACGGAGTCGATTCTTAATTTTGGTGTTGAGAAGGTCATGTCCTAAAGTGTTATTCGGAAAGTGTATTCATTTGGAACGTAACGTTCATCAGGTTTCCACGTGGCACGAGTAAAAGTCTCAGAGAAGTCAGGTCCCCAATGAAGTGTACCTAATAAATTTGTAAAAGTACCTTAATTATTCCTTTCGTTATTGAGTTGTATATTATTGCAGTTTAGTTGAAATTGGATATCATTAAAGTAAAATGAAAAATCACAGGTTGCTTTTATTTGGTGAAAACCGCTTCCCAAACAGACGAGTCGTGACTTACCGTAGGGAAAACTCCATTTTGGGATAATTATCACTTTTTTACCACACATTGCACATTGTTAAGTATCATCAAATTATTGCAAAACTGTTGTAATATCCATAACACCTTTTACTCGTGTACCTCATCACCATTGTGCCATTCATACAACATCTGTTAATGACAAATGACATACGGCAAAAACCTGTCGATAAAACCCGCATCAAATTGAAACTATTAACAAATTGAATTTTAGAGATGAACTCATCAAGTTTAATGATTTATTAATAGTTAACGAGTTACGTATTATTTCAAGATGCTATTTTAGTGAATGCAACTTTATATTTGTTATCTTGGTCTTTAATTTTATCCAAAGAGCCACACCGCTGGACCTAACATTTGGATGGAGTATTCCTTGGGTACCCTAAGAAAGGATTTTCTGAAAATTGACGCCAAACGAGAAAAAATAAGCATCTTTCGAGGCAGTTCAGGTGAAACGTCTATCTAACAGTTCAATAACTCTTAAAGGGCTAATTTCAATCCTTAATTGGGTACACTTTTTCGTGAAAATGCCCAACTCAGCCCAAGTACGGCGTACTTACTCGCCCGTCTATCACCCCTTTTAAAAGGACCTTCGAGTTTGTTCTTCTCTCTCAATCGCTCTCATACGCACTTATAGTAGTTCAATAGACTTTACCCGTACCTATATTAATTTGCGGTGAAGGTAAATAAATAATAAATTGTTAATGAATCGCTAAAACTTCTTAGCCTTAAATTCTTTAGCACTTCGTTACAAGTACATTAGATCTCAAATTAAGACATTACTTCGTCAAACGAGATCTTAGAGCAATCTCAGAACAAATTGGACACACGATTAGGAGCGAGAGTCTAAATGGCATGACCAGAATGTGACCAAATCATTTTGTGTAGCGGTCATCAAGGTGTTACGGTTGTCACTCGACAGTTTTTGTGATGACTTTTTTAAAGCAGTTAGGTATAGCTTGTTCAACTCTATCGGGTTTTTATGGTTTGATAACTTTAGTAAGTATAAAAATAAACATATTTAGGGACGTAGATTTAAAACGGTATGAGCCAAAAGTTAAGATGTAGCTTGTTGGTATTACGTACTCTTTCGAATAAATATTAATTTAAAAAATCTATTCCGAGATTAGAACTTTATGACCTACATAAAGACTAACAGAGGGGTGGACTTTTGCGGGGTCTTTAGTAATATCATCTAGGACTGGATAGATGAAAAGCCAAAGTTAATCAAACGAATTCGTCTTTGCGTGAATAATAATATATTTATATTATATACACATATTACAAATACACCTAACGCTTAATATCATGTGTTGAAATAAAGTCATTAGCTTGATTCATAACAGCGCAAAACAAATAAAGTTTTATCGACCGTGGCGTGTTTCAAAATGGACACGGCGTTAACATGTAATTCGTGGATTATTATTAAATGGTGGATTACCAGCGACGTAACAAATACATACTTTCATTTCGTTTAGTGTGGAACTCGCTATATATGCGAATCTACTCGTACACTCGCCAATAGAAGTGTTTAAGCGAAAAATGCGGGAAAGTTTCCTAACATGACTGTGTTCGGAAGATCGTAGAAGCGTGTGTAGGGGGGTATGCCTTCATTATTCATAATCTCATTTGCACATATTTCATTTGCCATAATGGTCACTGGCTATAACCTTCATTTTCCATAATATCACATAACATAATTTCATTTGACATAAAGACATTTTTTCTGAAATCGTAAACCTTTCATGTAATTTTAACATGCCATCGTATAGAGCTCAATAGGTTAGGTTAGGTTCGTTTTATTACAATTCTCAATAGTTCACGGTTTCAGAAAAAATGCCTGTATGGCAAATGAATATTATGGCACATCATCGTTATGGGATATAAAATTATGTCATATGAAATTCGGTGAAACGATAGAGAACCGTGTGTAGGCATTTCAAGCCCTCTTTCGCATAGGTACTTTTGTTGCAGACTGTGCCAACATAACAATAAACCTGCGAAGGAGACGAGTGTCGCAGTACTCGTACACACGTCTAGAGCACATAAGGTTTTATGTTTATGCTCATTGGCCGCCGACAAAACGGTATTGAGAGCTCGCGATCTGCCTTCCAGCCCAATTGGCCTACACTAAACATTGCCTTACATCGACGCTGCTCCACTAACCCAACAGAAACAGCACCAAGTCAAACCAGCAATACATATGAACCCAAGAATTTTCCTGAAATTCTCGCGTTAGCGAACTGCAAAGACGCTACGACTCCTCACTCACAAATGTCACTCAGGATTTACGCTCGATCGTAAATCAAGATGGCCGCCATTCCCGCTCCCCCACCCCCGCCACCTGCGCCCGCGCACCGTAATTGAATATTTCACGCGTCGCTCTCAACACCTCCAACGCCGATCGTTGGAACTTGGAATACAATGTTATGTTTTATTGCTTCGCACATTGTGTTAGGTCCTAAACTGTTGATGAGTGATCATGCGAAATGCATTAAGTTTAATAGCGATTTTAAAAGCAATATTTCACATCGTTCGGGACACGCCTTCAGTGACTTATATTTTATGATGATTTGTTTCCTTATTTAATGTAGCGGCGCGATTTAGAACGAGCCTTTGAAAACTGCGACACCAGTATTGAGACCTCAAGCGAGCCACCAATTTGAACTTCAAATTTTGAAGTCGACCAAGTCGTGAATTCAACACTGCATTTCATTTCACCACTTTTCACACTTCCTGCATATTTTGTCTGTCAAAACTTTAACTTCAAAGCAAGTACCGAACCGTAACCAAACCGTGTACCTATTGACTCGACAAAAAACTAAAATAACTATAACAACCTCTGCAATTTCTACATGTATACACTCATAATGGCTTTTCTAACCTTCCGCACCTGGACTAGACCAGATTAAAACCTACTTAATCAAACTGCATTTCAGCTAAACCCGGTAACTATCTAAACACCGTGCTCCACCAGAAATCAATCATTTAAACCTGGAGTGCGCTACACACGAATTATCTGCATTAGACATGTTAATCCACTCATTTTAACTGTAATTTTATTCCGTATTTATCGGTGCATTCATTACTGGCGACCGCAAATCGGGCGCCCAAAAAGCTCCCCATTTTCCGGACGCTACGCAATAGTTTCGCTGCACAGAAAAGACTAATTTCATTCAACCAAACGCCGACACATTTGGCAGGTAAATAATTAACAAACTCATGTAAATATGCGTTTTCTATTTTATCAGCGGTGTCCAATTATTTCGATATATAACTGTGGTGACAGAGCTAATACATATTTTAATCGGTCGTTTGAGCCGTGATAGCTGCTTTATTGGTAAGCCTTTGCAAATCATGATAATATATCATAGTTTCATTATTCAATTATTACATTATGGAAAACTCTTGTGTGAATAGTGAAGTAGTATGCGGTTGCCAAATAAACATGCAACTGATCGACCTCATCACATCATATGTAGGCAGTACAGTTAAAAGCAACAGTAACATGAGCTCTTATGCTTTTGAAAGTAAAATAGTTGCTGCAATGCTGATCCATGAAATTCTATGCCATGTATTCAGTCTTATTTGTCACGTTAACGCACCTAGCGCACTTACTAGAATAGAGACGTTGCATCTTAGTCCTTGGGCTTGCAATGGCAACGCACACTGACAAAATCATTGGTCACTTCTACAAGATTTTGATTGTTGTGAATAAGCATCTTGATTCCATACGAGCCTAACAAGACGTTAGATACATCAACTAATATGTTAGTTGATTAAATCACCAATCTTAGAGAACTTGCTGTTGTTACTGTCATTTTTGGTTAATACGATAAATATCAAAACTATTGAAAATCTCTTTTATTTGGCTCTAATTTTTTTGTGTGCATTTTTGCAGCCTCGAGATTTCTTTAAACTTCTCAGAGCACTCTCATCAGGTGGCCTGCGTGATCGTTTGCCTTCTTTATGCCTAAAAACCCACTCTAGTATGTATCACCTTGTTGCAGGGAAGAGCTTCTCGCTGACCATCACGGTGTCGACGAGTCCGCCGCAAGTCACGACGTACCTCAAAGCAATCAAAGTCACCGTGGACGGACCTCGGGAGCCCCGCTCTAAAACTAGTGAGTCGCTTCACCCACATACTTGTAAGTCCCTACGATTCGTCCACAATTTCAAACGTTAGCAATGCCTATTACTGAAGTTTGGGAAACAAATCCAGACCTACATGTAGATGGGGACTGTACCTAAGTTACACTGAAACTTTAAGTCACATGCTAGGATAGTATCTATTTCCTTTGAAGCACTCCTTTTCGGCCGAACAAAGAGCACTTTTCAGTGTTGTCTGAAATGAGTACAGACCACAAAGCATTAAAGAAGAAATAATAAATAGTTCCTATGTCAAAATAGATATGGTAACTCTGGAGTTCCTTGTAAAAAACATTGCTTAGAAACACTATTTCACTTGTTTTCGCTTGCAATTTTGTCGGACGACGCTTTTTGACGCGTGAAATAAAAACCACGGATTTTTTTAAATCCAATACTCGAAAATAATTGTCAAACGATAGAATCTAGTAGTTAAAAGTTCGGTTTCATTCCTCAAAATTCGATCCGCTGGTCACTACTACCGTGGAAATATATTTTTTCAGTTAAACTCCTTCTATAATTCGAAAGGGGACGTCCTTAAAGTTTTTTTAACCAGGAAGTACTACGTTTATTTAACTAAAAATATCAATTTGAGCAGTCTGCATCCCTATTTATTTACTGCACCTAATTATCCCAATGCATCCAAACTAAAATTGATCATAATTTGATTGCGCGCGTCACGACACGCCGGAGGGACAATTCGTTGTATCCGACGCGACAAAAACCGCACCAGCACGTAAACAATTAAAATATTGTCAGTTCTATTTATTATCACAATTTTCAAATGTGATACTGTAGTGCCTACTGCCGCAACCTTATCAGTGCTCGTCGATAAAACATTTTCTTCCCACGGGACAATATGATGGTATATCGAACAAAGGCCATCGCGATGACGTTTTCTGGTCTACTTTTGTTGTTTTATTTTTACGCAGTCCCACGCAGACGTTATCGGGATTTGTTCCTGTTTGCGTCCATGTCCGATTTTAGATCTGCGTCTAATTTTATAACTGTGCGTCGGTTACTTCAGATGGCCGAAATTTACCTGCGCTCTAATTAAAGTCGTAAGGCGTCTTCCGTGCCCGCTGGAGCTGGACTGGTCCCAGAGAAAACAACCTGCTCACCTTTTACCCGACTGCCGCAGGAGGAGGGTAATGTGTCTTTCAGCCTATAAATGTATGTAGGTATTGTGGCGCTTTAGAAACTAAACGCGTGGACCGATTTTGATGATTCTTATATCAATCGATTTGTCTTAATCTTGAAAGTGTCACTAAAGATATGTATCAAAATTTAATATGGCGTCAATCAGGTGCCATATTGTAAAAAGGACATAAATAAAGCTGAAGAACTATGACAAGAGGGGTATCATTGAATAGATATTTAAAAATCATCTAGGTTAGGGTGGGGTTGTTTTTATCATTTTTTATTATGAATGATCATTTAGGATTTATAACGATTTAAAGTTAGTTAGCAGCAGTCGGGTTTTAAAGCTAGGTATTTGTTGTTATTTAGATATACGTGCAATAATACTCTGTAAATAGAAAACCAACGCAACGGGAAAATAAAAATACGTTTTGTGAATATCTATGAGTGCCTATCGGGAAACAAGCTGAGCATAACAATGTTTCGTTTTAATTCGTACCAATATGTTCCTATATATTGTTATGAGTGTGAGTACGATATCCTTGTTAGTGATAACATTTTACGTAATTATTACGTCGTATAGCGAGCAAAACTAAATTCCTATAAATAAGTTACGGTTATTTTTCCTCGTCTGTGGATAAAACGCGCTGGGCTTCCTGGCACATTTAGTACACACGCAAAACTAAGGACTGTTCAAAGGAACTATCGTCGAAATTGGCTGACAGGCGAAAAAAAAACACGTTACGCCATATGGGGTAGCAGCGGAGCCGGCGGCAGACAATAGTGGAATTATGCAGTAATAAGTCGCACTCACGCACGCTGCAACTGCTCCCAGACCTTTGCAGGCCTTTAAAGGGAATGGTATCGCTAAAGGTTTCGAAATTATCACAATAATCGTCAAGCATTCGATTCTATACAGGTAGAGATTGCCTAAGTTAAAACTGAAAGTCCTTCCACTAATCGACCTTTATCTTGTACAGTCACGAACTTAAATTTGGGACCCACCTTAGGTCCAAAGTCATTCTGACATTCTACAACAATGAGGTTGAGTGTCCTGTAAGTTACAAATGATTTGGCATCTCTAATGACATTGACGACTTCAAGCCTATTTTTCTTGAAATGGGTCACCAATTAACGATCGCGATAGTACCTACCCACATGTAACGTGAGCACATTAAGTTTATAGTTGGTCTCTATCTAACTTACTTACCGGAGAATAAAGCTTAACCTCTTTAGACCCTATACCTATTTCAGTAACATTGTAAATGCAACCTTGTCAGTAATTAACTATAGGGTGCCTTTTATGTTTCGTGTTATGTCCTCAAGCAAAAACCTAGCAGGACGTTAAGCCTGAACCCAAATTAAGAATGTGTAACACAAGTGAATTGCACTTCTTCAATTTTCAAATAGTTACTTGCAAAGTCACAGGATTCAGAAATGCATCATTGTAGGTTACGGAATTAGATTGGTATTTATGTTTCATAATTGTTATAGGGAAAGTGTAAGTATGGGGGAAAGGAAAAAGGAAATATGGAACTTTAAATGTGTCATTTAATTTTGCTAGCGTTACCTGTCCTTTCTACAGCCAAATTCTACATCAAAATTTCAAATACTAAAACTGAAAAATATATTTAATGAAAGTGCATATAACAAACTATTATGACTAAGTAGACTTTACTGGTTCTTGAGTAACAAGCGACTAAAATGTTTATACCTGCTGAAAATATCAGTTAGCACTAAATAACTTGAAATAGGCAATAAGATTACTTGTATTTTTGAAGATACTTAGTTTTTTGTTTATAGTAACTGTGACAGAACTCTACACTCAGCATGGTCCTACATGCTCTTGTCCGGGTTTTCGTACATAGATGCAAAATTAAATTTGAACAACGTAGCGCGATACACAGTAACTAACACACTACGATTAATATTCATAAAACTATTTTCATCAAACAAAGAACTATGGGACACGAGGACACCACCCTCTGGAGAAATAACCCTTTCCAATACCTAACTCATCTTTAAAACACATGACGATCGCAACACAAAAGCGTATTACAGAAGCTTACAACTCATTCACAAAACTACAAAATCCTCAAACACCGAATGAATGACAAACAAAAGGGCAGTACTTAACGAATAAGCCCCAACTCGGGCGGACAAGAAAGGAAGATCTCGTGCGCAAGGGACTTAAAAGTTTGACTTAATGGACTTAATTTGGAGGTGCCCGGTAAGCTCCGGCCCGAACGGGACGCTAATTACGTTGTCCGTTGCAGATTATATCGACTGTCGATGAAATTAGAGCAAATGTCGATATGGCAACTGCTATGGCTTCTCTAATTCTCTATGCTTACCCGCCTGATATATTGAAAATGAGAAATTTAAATAAAACATAATTAATTTGTTGAATTCTGTACTTAGTTGGATGTAAATAAAGTCTCAAATCTAAAAAAAAAACATCATCTATGCGAATTAAACGATAGTCGTACCGTTACATTCACTATATTATTATCGATACTTAAGGTTTTCGTGTCCAACATATTTAAATACGCAGTAGGTATATGTGCAGTGTCTAAAAATTACTTGTAAAAAAATACCAGAGCTAGAGTTAGTATAGATAGATAGTTAGTATAGTTCATTCGCTTAGGTAGTGTCGCTACACTCGCACGTACTTGTGGTTATTTTAATATAATACAAATATTTTTCGATGTAATCTGCCAAATGAACTTTCGGGTGTTACGCCGCAAGTGAATTTGGCAGTTTACATCGAACTATATTCTTATTTTATTACAATAACCACAAGTACGTGCGAGTGTAGCGACACTATCTAAGCGAATGGACTATATAGATATTTTTTAACAAACTCTATTAAAATTTGGTACCCAGTTAAAATTTCTGTTATTATGTGTAAAATAAAAATATTTTTCATTTTTTCATGTTCATTTTGTTTTTTTTTCATATAAATTTAATCCATAGCATAGTAGATAGTACGCATGTCAAATCAATCACGTTCATGTAACGTATTTGATAACTCTATGTATACATATATTTAAGCTCTACTACTTAAAAGGGATTATATAGATTAACCAATCACCATGTGTTACAATCACACTTCAATATTAATTCACTGTCGACGTAAGCCACCATACGCATACGTATGTATGTGTGTGATTGAAGCATTAAATAAACGTTTTATCTATCTATTACACGTGACTTCAATCCATGTGTTTCGTTTATCAACAGCTCTTTTCTGTTATTAAAATGTACTATTGCCTTAATTTTAACAATCAAAGTCATAAAACTGATAGCCCATAGTCATATCATATCCGGTGGACGATGCATTACTTGCAAAAACGTTTCCTTTGCTTCTTTTACCTAATTATTAAAAACATTTAGTCAGTCAAATTAAATTGTATTTCATACCATTGTGTAAACTCGTAAACTAATAACGTATTTTTTGTCTTCACCCGAAATAATTGGCACGCGGTGGCTTCTAAAAAGGCCGGTGGCCAATTTGGGTTAGAAAAAGTGAAACAGGCCATTGTGTCTAATAAGGCGATTGACACACGGCTGTTTGACGGAAACATACCCTTATAATGGCGGTATCTCAGATAAAGCTCTTGTAGCAATCGCAACCTTATTACTAGCACGAGAGGATTGAATCTGCTTTGGCAATTAAATTTGAGATATAGCTTAGGCTTAGTAGATCAATATACCTACTCCCAACTAGCCTTCACCCGTGACTATGTCCAAGTAGAACTCGTATTTGGAAATCCGAGAGACCCCGAGACTATAAAGATTCCTTTATAAAAGTATCCCTTGTGCTAATCCAGGGTTTGGACTATCTGTGTGCCAAATTTCTACCAAATCTTCTTCAGCTGTCAGTGCGTGCTAAAAAAGATTTGGATGCAAATCAGCCTATGTAACCAGTAACGACCGGCGAATGTCACGGGATAGGTTATTTTAAGTTTTGAGACTTTTACTAAGCCGGTAGTATGTACCAAATATTTGTGTTAAAAAAATACCGCTACATAAATACAGTAAGAATTTAAACGTGACTACATATTTATTGTGAAATTCTTGAATTTTCCATCATAATTTCTCACAGCGATTTTTAATTTGGCGCGACAAATAAAGTACTTACCTTTCCTGTAAGATATCACTCTACCTAGCGCTAATCGCACTGAGAGCGGAGGCGGCCGTTCTAAAAACGTCTCCGCCACGCTTTGGGATCGCTTTTCAATATGCTCCACTCTCAGTGCGTTTTCGGCTTTATTGCTATTAGTTCGTCGTTCCATCTTGTGGCCTTCCATAAGGTGGATCCACGATCTGGTGAAGATCGCGGGAACCCGATGGATGCGAGAAGCACAAAACCGGCCGTCGTCGTGGAGATCCTAGGGGAAGGCCTATGACCAGCAGTGGACGTCTTTTGGCTGATATGATGACGATAATGATGATGATTTTGATGATGATGATGACGATGATGATGATGATGATGATTATGATGATGATGATGAGCTTTAATATCTTCTCCAGCCTATACTATAGATCTACCTCCAAAATCAACCAATCACTTTGTTTCCAGGTACAAATGTATCGCCACACCAAATACGGAGCATAGGGTTCCAGAGGCAGTACCTGGACAGCACGCTCAGCCTCCGAGACATGGAGTTCAAGAGCTCTCCGGCCAGGAGTCTCCGGTCTCTTTCCCACGAGGAGCGAGAATACAAGACTAATGCCAACCTGCCTGTTGGAGGTAAGACTACTTTTGTAGACAGTGCTACCATTTTCTGAATAGCTATCGGCAATCTTCGTTTTTCTATGACATAGAGTGACAAATAATTATACTGTCAGTTGTGAGTGCAAGTGTGATAGCGATATCCAGCCAAAAGCTTATAAGAAGCTGGGTATACTGTTCAAAGCTGAATATTACAGAACATATGAAAAACATTAAACTTAACTAAATATTATACTTCTGTACAATCAACAGCAAAAGTAGGTGGACAGTCGAAGAGCTCAAAATTATCTATACACGATTCTATTGTCACGAGAATAAGAGCGTGTGTATATAATTTTGAGCACTTTGAATGTCCACCTACTTCTGCTGCTAACTCTAACAGTCTCCTTATATTCTATTCAAAATGGTCCCAAAATGTATTTTTCATCAATGTTTAGAAACAGCAACGAGAAAAGACGTAGAATGAATCTAAAAAAAAACTTTAGAAAAACTACTCAATATTTCTTTACATCTATTTCTTACTCCTATAGTTAGTTAGTTAGTTAGTTTATTTATTAATCAATGTAATATTACAATATAAGTTGCATTGCATGTCAAAAAATACGAAATTACATTGAGATCGTCAAAACATAAATACTAATAATCAAAGAATACAAAAATAATTAATTAAATGAGTAGACGCTCATAGTACGTATATAAGATTGAGTTGATTTTTTGATGTTTTTTTTTTCACGTGTTTTTTTTTATTGATAATGATAAACGAATATAATGTTCGTAACAATAACATAGCTTAATAGCTTACGGACGATTAGGGTTTGTACATTTATCTAATTTTTATTTTTTTTATTTATTTTTATCTCCTACTATTTTCATCAGGCCCATAAATTACTAATTTCTTGTATTTTGTCGTAATTTCAATCAGTTATCACGTATCAAGTAATTTTAATTTAAGATGTATAAATTCATAAGCTTATCCTGCTATTTTAGAAAGTAAATTACCAATTTTCTTGATGTAATTATGTCGTAAATAACTGTAAAGTGTCCTGACGCGGGATGCGCCTACGCACACAGTCTACAGTCTAAAAACGGTACGAAATCTCCCTATTCCGGATTATAGTAGAATTTTTTACATAATATTAATTTGCGTCTTTTGAAAAACAAACTCAAATATTAGCTCAATCGAAATATAATATTTACCCCAAAACGTTAAATAAATAAATACACATAGTGAATTTCTTTTCTGAAAGGACTGTGAAGTTGGTTTAGAAGGAAATATAACAAAAATGCAGAAAATGCCATTAAGTGCATGGTCTAAAATATCCCGTTATCGGGCAGTCACCCTACAATTTCAACGCTTAGGTACTGCTTGTGTGTTCGTGATGTGACATAGTAAATCTTCCTCGTAAGAGCATTAAGTGCAAAGATCATCTGGAGGGACTAACACGACATACTCGCGAATTTATTGTCCTCCAACTAGTCTTTGATCAGAGAGACGCGTTGATCTACAACGGAATAAAATCGAAAAAGTTGATGTAGACATGCTGTGTAAACATTCTTAAGCTCCATTTATGGATTTTATAAAAGTACTATGACATCTTTAGATAAGTGTACAATCTGTGCACTGCGCCTGCGTTAAATGTATTAATGCCGCTCGCTCATTACGGCGCACAATCACGACCTCTAACTGACTGCCGGCTTATTTGCCGAGACGAGCTGCGCCATCTAACGGACAGACATGGAGCATTATTTATACTTGTAAAAAATATTATGAAAGTTTTAGATGTACAGATAATTAAAGCAAGATATATTATTAGACAGATACGACTGCCACGTGTAGCATTAGAGAGGAGAGGTCTTCACTCAAAAACGGAACACACAAACAGGCTAATGAAAAATCAGTCTAAATAAGGTGCTCAAAATACGCAGTATAAAAATATCATTGCTATGTTGAGTTTACGTTGAATACAAGCTTTTTCATATCCAGAACATTT
Organism: Acleris literana; assembly: GCA_946894065.1. NCBI lineage: Eukaryota > Metazoa > Arthropoda > Insecta > Lepidoptera > Tortricidae > Acleris > Acleris literana. Next base: position 11,991,203 of record OX335684.1, on the reverse strand, counting down.
CCAAAATAACTGTTAATTAGTAAAAGGATTAATTAAATAAATTAAAACACAGGTGCTTAAGATGTCCTTTCTACAGCATCGCAGGCGTTAGGTCGGGCGTTTACAAGGCAATCCCAGCGACTTTCATCACCACGACGGCAATCTGCGCCTAATGACGCGCGGCCATTACGCACATTATTAGGCCGTCTGCGCCCGCGCCGCGCACCACACAGATTCTTAACAGTAGGTTGTAGGGCTTGGATCAATAATTCGATGTTTGGCTTCCGCTTTCACGTTTTTTTGTCCTTTTTAAATATGGAGAAGGCAAACGAGTACACACTGTGTATTACTAATTGGTGAGTGAGCTCTGAGGACCATATAAGACTAGACCATGATACTTGATTCATAATCAGTCAGTAATAACAAAAAACCTATATAATATAGCTTTTTGTTACTACTGACTTCAGCCAGAAATATTTAACGTATGTATAGTGCAACCATTTTCTTAATAGCGGTCGGCAATCATCGTTTTTCTATGACACACGAGTGACAAATGTACTGTCAGCTGCGAGTGCAAGCGTGATAGCGATAGCCAGCCGAAAGCTATTAAGAAGCTGGGAATACTGTATGTTAACTCTTTATCGCACATAAAAACGTGGCAAATTAATAACGTTATTAACGTTAATAACGTTAATAGCTGTTGCCCGCGACTCCGTCCGAAAAATAAAACATAGCCTATATTACTTCAGGATAATGTAGAATTGTTATGGTGAAAGAATTTTTCAAATTGGGACAGTAGTTTCCGAGCCTATTAAATGCAAACAACGAAACAAACAAACAAATCTTTCCTCTTTATAATATTAGTGTAGGTACTCTGGTCCAGTGGGATATTTTTGACAACAGTATTTATTTTTTAATTTATGTTTGATTTTGTAGGAAAGGGATACAAAAATCAACTTTTGTTTACTAGGTATCATACTATAAAATCACAAATACTCCAACTGCTATTAAATGGCACCGTCTTACTACCTACAATATATATTTCTTACTGTTTTTTTTTCTAACTGTGTCGAGCCGCCGCTTGCGTCTGTGATCAAATCTAAATATTCGTGTAAATTACTCGTAATCTAATTAAGTTTTTACAACGAAGCTCTATAAATTATTTACCGCGACCTGAAATGCTTTTTTCTATTTGTCTTTTTAAACATTGACTGGTTTTTTATGTTTATTTACAAAAGCGTATTTAAATCCTTTCTTGAATATTGTAATTTTAAAAAGACTGCCTAATTTGCGAATTTTGACTTAACCCGTCACAACGATGAACGTTGTCTTTTCTTTAGAGGTTTTTGTTCCATACCTTTACCCGTAAAGGTGAACAAAAGAAGCCGTTTCGCCGTAACGACCTGCTTCCTGGCTATAAAATAAATCATATCAATTTCACTGTTCCAATCGGCTGCCGTGTTATAATTTTGTTTTCTTTATTTTGGTTTGCTGAAGTTTTACGCTTTTAAAGTCAGGTGTAACGGACCTGGAGCCTTAATTTACATTGTTTTGTCCCTATTATTATCGTATTGTTTATTTATAAAAGTTATCATAACTTAGGCAATTCGATTACAATTGGGTTAAAAAAATTGTAGAATTCTATTCTCCAATTTCACTTTTAAACTTGGTTAATTTTAGAATTTGCATGTTTTTAACATCTTCTCTGAGTTACTGCCTATATGTATTTACATACTCAAATGTAATAAGCATAATTATACTTACATCATGACCAGAGATTGGATATAAGTATGTCAAATATTTTAGGTCGTTCCACTGATTAGTTTTCGGAACAATTTATTTGGTTTACCTACATAAGTATTTCATTACTATCAATATGTAGGTACATATTGGTAGTGATGTCTATCTAACACACGCACCGAACACATAATAAACAGACATTCAAAGGAATTCCGTTAAGCCCTGAATTTCCATTACAGTACAGCAAACAAGCGGTATAGGGTTGTTACCGATGACAACGCAGACGCGGGGGCAGCGTACAATCGGAACCGGCCAATTACGCCGTGATCGAACACCTTGCCTACAAGCCCTAGCCTTGCACTTCTGTTCCATTTATAAAATATGATTTTAAAATGAATATCCAAAGTTTACTACCCCTGACTTTAACAGTGTCTTTCATAACTTACAACCAATTCTAAGTAATATGAAATCTTCTTTTACGCCCGAAAACACTCAGAGGAATAAGTTGAAAAAACAATTCTACAGGACATCACAGGTTATTTAAAAAAAAATGTTTCAGTTTCAAAGAAATTCTGTTCAATTGTTAAACATGTTCTATCAAACTCATTAGTTATCATCTACTAATGAAATTAACTTTTCCTATAGTGACCGCTTTTTGGTCTTCGATGCATAATATCCAGGCTAAATTACATTTAAAAACCCATTTATAACATTAATTAATCGCTATTTTCATGGGTTAAGTTATTAACCTTTTATCTACTCCTGATGTTGGGAATTCCACAATTAAAATTGTATTTCCTTGTACACATACAAGTATAGTAAAGTTCGAATTTTGTTATCACTTTTGGTAATACCATACTAGTGAGATATAATAGCAACACTAAATAATATAATATGATAACAGTATAATATACCGTCAATGCTGTAATATTACATTGACCACTAAATTATCTGAATATTCAGAATTATGCTCATCATAATCTTGTCTTTACTGGCTATCGAACCTGGGACCGCTCGCTTCGTAGGCCGGGCTACGACTAAAAGTACTAACTAGACTCTTCGCGTCTTCATAATATTTTACGTAATAAAATAAACATATTCTCATTCTAATCTATCTTTGTGAAACCTTATTATATAGTCTAAGTATAAAAAGTGTAAATTTGATTTCAAATTACGTAGCTTTCGCTGTCCTTGTCCAACAGCGGGCGATTCATTTGTTACTAATATATTCGAGTATTTACTATGCGGTTTGCTGTTTTGAAATGTTTCGATACAAAATAGCAAAGAACCAAGAATTTAAAAATAACTATTAATTTTATAATGATAACGCGGGTACAATCAATATGAGGGGCAATCTCACTCTGTATGAACAAACTGACCTGATTCCAAATAACAAAAAACATACTTACATAGAGAACTAATTATTTATACTATACATAGAAAACACCTAAGACTCAAAAACAAATACTCACGCTCATCACACAACATAATGACAAATTTAACTTAAAGTACTACTTCTACTACTTCTGTATCCGTGGCCGAAACCTGTAAAAAGGACCAAATGACGGAGTATTTCGCCACTTTTATGTCAGAAACGGTATCAAAATGACATAGGTGGCTAGAGTGGCAATAAGCGCCCTTCTGAACAAAACTAAAATTTAAATCAAAAATAGAAATTCTCCATCAAAGTATTTTCTCGTAAAGAGATCAGGATGCTGCAGTTTATTGACCCCTGGATGCGATATAACAACAATAACATCAAATGCTATCTCGAGAAAAAACCGACGGCTAGCACAATGTCATTACCGAGTTCGTGCGCCGCAGAGCTACGAGTCGACTAGACTGGCCCAGTACTACACTTAATAACAATAGAAAATAGAATTATTGCGAACTGGTAAATTTAAAGTTTATTAATAGAGTACGCCCGCGACTTCGTACGCGTGGAATTAGTTCCCCGCTACTCCCCCTATTTCTTCCCGTTGGGGGTCGATTTTCGGAACATCGTTTCTTAGACCTCATAAGGAACCTACGTGCCAAATTTGGAATTTCTAGACCCAGCTTTTTCAGCTGTGAGTTGATATTTCAGTCAGTTTCTTCTTTTATATATTTAAGATTAGGTACAGGAAACTGCTTAGGATATTTCCTAAACCGACGTAATTTCGTAAAATTTTGCCAAGCCTTTGACTATTACTGTACCCAGCCTAGTAGTTTTTAAATCAATTAACGAACTTCTTTACTAGTAGGTAGAACGAGTATATGTGCTTATGTTATTAAATGAAATTAAAAAATTTACTTGGTCTAAAAGAGGTACCATAGTGTTAATAATATGAAAACGATATGGTTTTAAACGAAGTGGAATGATGAGAAAATTTGGACCTTAGTCCGCGCAGGCTCTGAGCAGTTTGAAGAGTTCAGCCCAGCATAAATCCTAATAAATACCGATACACGAACTTATTATACTACTAATATTATAAATGCAAAAGTTTGTGTGTTTGAGTTAGTTTGTTAGTCCTTCACGCTACAACGGCTGAACGGATTTGGATGAAATTTGGAATGGAGATAGCTTATACCCTGGATTAACACATAGGCTAGGCTATCTTCATACCGGATTTTTTTAAAATTTCCCGAGAGAATAACGATTATCGAAATCAACACGGGCGAGGTCGCGGGCAAACGCTAGTAAATAAATAAATAACTGAATATTGTTTCACCCAGACAGTACCTACATACATACTTATTATGTTTCACGCTCTTCGCCCGTCTACTCGACGCACAGTAATCAATGTGGCAGCTCCGTCAATCGCATCTCACTTTATTCATTTGATAAATATTTTATGTCTAACCATCTTTTGTTTTAACGACTTAATAGAGAAATATTTTGTTTTTTGTTACTTCCAGACCAATTAGTATGTTCAAATTGAGCATTCACATTTTGTAACAAAATATGTCATTATTGTACAATATCTCCAAAATAGAAATCTATTTCGGAAAGCATTCAATTGAACGAATAGTGTAATATAATATCGCGCCTTATTTCCGGTACAATATTTTCGATTTGATTGACCAATTTCGATGATCAATATCTCGGGCGCCATGATTGGCTACCGACCTGCTACCTAACCGATCTCAATACAAAAACGGTTCTTCGCTGGTTTGATTTACATCACTCGCAACGGTAGAAAAAGATATATAAAAAGTGAACTGCCAGAGCATTGTATCGGTAACACAATTTAGAATCGTCCAATGATGCAAGATCGCTACGGCGCGTAGGTTTGCGGTTACACTTACTCAAATAAAGTCAATCTTGGTGCGAGAGGGCCCGTGTGAAAATTTGATAACAAAACTATAGATCGATGGGGCTGCAGAAATCGAGGGGCAATAGCTGCGGTTTCAATCCGTGTGCTACTGTGGGATGTAATAAACGGCTTCGGGTTAGCCGCCTGCGCCGCACGCGCCTCCGCATATGCAGTCGATGACATTGGATACAATCAACTTCAAACGAGGTTACCTTCATGGCGATTACTCACAGTTGTTGCCCAAAAAGTTGGTGGTAGAGGCGAGTGTCTATGATTACGAAATCTGTCATTTACTTTGTAGCGCCATTCAAAGTCCATGTTAGACCAACAAACCAACGTTTTTTTTGGATACCAAAACCCAATACATGAAACGTTTCGTTTCAATGTTTTTAGGGTTCCGTACACAAAGGGTAAAAACAGAACCCTATTACTAAAATTCCACTGTCCGTCTGTGCGTCACCAGGCTGTATCTCATGAACCGTGATAGCTAGACAGTTGAATTTTTTTACGGATGATGTATATGCCGCTATAACAACAAATACTAAAAACAGAATAAAATAAATATTGAAGGGGACTCCCATACAACAAACGTGTTTTTTTACCATTTTTTACTCGATATTAATAACGACAACAGGTAGACGCTTGAAATATTCACACAATAATCAGTAGTTTATTCACTTTAAATCAATATTTAAGGGGGCTCCCATACAACAAACGTGATTTTTTTGCCGTTTTTTGCTATTGTTGTATAGATAATGGTACGGAACCCTTCGTGCGCAAGTCCGACTCGCACCTTGGACGGTTTTTTGTTGTTGTACTATTTCCAAAAGCGTTAAATTTGACGTGGTTATAGTGTTAACCCTAAAGAAAAACTACAAAATAATAAAAATCACCCAAATGTGAGTAGGTACATAACAATCGGCGCGCGAAACCGACTCTCACTTAACCAATTTTTTTAAATCTAAATCACTTAGGATCACCACCATTACTTTAAATAAGCATTGACGTCTCTATTTCAAATTGTTTTTGTCTTAAAAAACTAATCTCGGTAGGATCTTAATCAGAATCGAGTAGGTAGCAATAATCGAGCTACCGGCTTCGGGGCATTAAAACCATTAATATGTTCGAAAGGCGGGTCTGCGGACTGGGTTAAGCTGCCGCAAACCACAGCTCCTGGATGAGCTGGACAGCCCTATTACCTATAACTATACATCAATTTCATAATAGCCCCAGGCCAATCTTAACGTGTTAGGTTTTCACTGCCCGTGCCCATCATTTATAAGAATTTTTGACCCACCTTATGTGTTACGGGCACTTAATACCAGCCTCACACAAATACCGTACGCTCGTTTTTTACAGCGGGGAATCTCCACACCTCAAATGATTATTGACATAGTAATCACGACTTTACAAAAAAGTACTTATACTAATAGTATCGAAGTATTGTGAAGCTGTTTTCCCTGATTTGTACCTAATTGAAATTGTGACTCCCCATTTTTTGCCTCATTATAATAACTATTATAATGACGCAAAAAATAGGGAGCTACAATTCCGGCTCACCATTAGACTGTATGAAATCATTACATCACACTCACACTTATCGAATTAAATCAATTATTTACAATTTAAGTGATACGTTTTGAAAGAGTTTTGTTTGTGAAGGGGTTATCGATCCCTGCTACGAAGTGCAATTAAAAAACAATCTTATTTTACAAACACAAATAGAAAATACAAATATTTTTATTTTACAATAATGATTAATTTTAAGTACACACATCAAAAATATCTAAGAATCAAAAGTATCCCTACATTATTCTGTTATTTTGCAATACTATGCAACAGTCAAAGTCATCAATATATATATATGTATATACCTACGTTACGAAGACGTCTAAAATAGTATCTATAAAATTGAAACGTTGTTGTATAGATATTAAGTACATTACAAATTATAGCATAACGCAGGGATGTTTTTAATCCTTGGTCTATTTTAATGTATGTGCTAACCTAACCTTAGCACTAGTCGACTATTTCTTTGACCAGAATTTAACAGCTCATTGCTAATCAAACCGGTGAATAATGTATCACAAATCAGCCTCGTTTTAACTCTACTTTCTCGCCCCGGCTCAGTCTATTATTCAGCTCATTATGCCTTTCCCCTCGCTCATTAACAGCGGCCACTATTTTCGATGGCCATTTTCTACCATCGACAATAAATTCGTAAGCGTAAGGTAAAACGCGCTAACCGCAGAGTCTGAAGTCTGAACGCATCTAAAGGAATTCTTGCATGCATTATTTTGCTAGTTTAAAATAGTACAGCAAAAACCAACGACTGCCGGAGAAAGTCTAGTTTAAGTAATTTTTTTAGCATTTTGTATTGCTATGTAGAACGTTTGCTGATTCTACGAAAGAGTTTGTGGATATTATTTTTGTTTTCATTTTCAAACGGCTTTCTAGATTTGAAGATAATTCGTATAATAATACATGGATTAGTAGTATTAATACACACCTATTTCGTTTAAAATTAGATACATACTCATAATCATTGCTGATTTAAAAATTAGATTAGACTTTCAATTAGATACAATCTACAGACCGCATATAGGGTATAGTATAATTAAATCTATTGAATTGATCATGATCAAAAGTTAAGATTCTTATAATGTTAAAAACAAACTGCTTCTAGCCTTACCCATGTAAAAAATACGAGTGCTTTTTTTGGTCTGTAAGCAATTCCGCATGAAGGCACGGGCACGTCGGCCGCATTAGCAGCAGCGAGCAGCTCGGCCGGTCAGGTGCGCGGGCGCAGTGTCAGCTCCTTGCCGGTAATGCCTCGCATTTGCGGTCGCCGCAGGATGCCCGCTTGTACAGTAATGAGCAACACATAACGAAACCTTACAAATAATTCCACCCACGAAAAAAACACACCGAATCACGTACTGGTATCCTACAGAGGAAAATACGTATCAGATAACACCGTGTAAACTCCTCTCTCGCTCCTTAGACTTGAACTTTACAGGCGAGAAAGAAAGGCAATATTAATAATCGCCCCCGATATTGTCTGATACATTTTTGAGGTGTCGGCCGGCTCAATACAATCAATTATTGCTCTACGTGTTACACGGCTGCCTTCTGTCGGTAATGTGTTTGAGTTTGTAAAAAAGTTTATTGTTCAAATTATAAATTGTGTAATTTGCGTACGGCGTTTATGTCGGCCGTGGAGAATAATCGGGGGATTAACCATGCAATTTGTAAGGCTGGCAAATGCTTCGACGGACTAGTCGAATTATGAATTTGCTCAAATTATTCTTTCTTCAAAAGCCCAAGAACATATGGAGTGTAAATTAATATCTTGGTACTCGTATGTATGGGTCTTATTAAGCAATCCGATCCGAGTAATTCACCCTAACCCCGCCAAGAAGCATATTTATATCGACGACATAACCTTCAATTCAAAAACGAAATCCGCAAGCACGCAAGCGAACTCCCGCTTAAAAACGCCCCATGATTGTTTTTAAACGTCATGTCACTAAGCCAGCTAAGGTCGCAAAGTGAACGTTTGAACGAGTGCCGTCCTGTGAAGCGCGTTGATCTGATTATCCCGCCTGGGAGCGCGCGGCTGGAGTAGCTCGTTACTCGGTACTAGCACGGCACATGCCGAAATGAACCCAATAAAGCTGCGGGATGATCGGAAATTTACATGCCGTGCTGAATTAGAACGTAAAGGGTCATCGAGGACCCCAGGAATACCCTGAACAAGACATTGCTGAACGATGACCCTAGAAAAAATCTGACTGAATTCTGTGAAAGGAGGCGCTTTTGTGTTATTTATTTGTAGCTATAGACCTTTAACGACCTTTTAAAAAAGACCTTTTGTCAAACTTATGTTGAACTGTAGTTGAACTTTATATGACAAATAGCTGTTCCAATTTTAATTAACGATATTGCAGAGGGCGTTCAGAGGATAGGACCATTTGAAAATTATCTACGACATTTCAAAGTTAAATTGTCTGTGGTGTAAGATTTCAATTACAAAGCTCGCCTACTACGTTCTAGCGCTCTATAAAAACCGTATACATTCTTGTACAGTACAGCATCAGCCGAGATGTGATAGGTAACGCTAGCCCGCGTATCGCGTGTTCGCGTATAGTATTACGCGATCGGCCGGCTGTATCAACGGTCGTCAATCGCCCGGATCCATTCCTTGTAACAATACCTCTTGTGGGGCTGGGAAGAACGCGGACGCTTATGATGAAGCGGGAGCGGGATTAAAGTGTGGAGTCGCTCGTTATAATATGTACTCTATGTAATTAGCACAGACGGTTCCCCTAAGACGCTTAGCATTTCTTTCTGACTTTGATGTTTGAACTTTGCTCTCGTATTAAGTTTTTAAGAAATAACCTACCGCGTACTTAGGGCAAAAGCAAGACAAAAAGAGAGAGAAAACATTTAAGTACGGTATAATATTTTATGTCATACGTAAAATCCTTACAACCGCAAAATGACTTGTGAAACTCTGTGTTATCTTCATTCAACTTAAAGTTCTTCTACGCACCTGCCACTATGATCCTGATAATCTCTCTTTAACTTGGTCCATATTCCTTTTTACTTGATTTTCCTTAGTTTTGGATATCCATCCCAAGTCTTTTATTCGTGGTTTGCCGATAGCTGCATTGACACATGATCAGGGGTCGGAATAGGTAGTGCTTATTAACCTAAACTTGACTCTTGTTCATTCATGCGTGAGTGAGATAGGAATACGTTATTGAATGAAGATGCATCAAGTTTAGGTTAATAAGCACTACCTATTCCGACCTCTGCACATGATACTTACTTATATCATTTTTAATCCTAACTTCATGTTACAACTTCTATATTATAAAAAGATTTGGTTCTTAAGTCCTGTCAAGCATTTAAAATTTCCTGGCCTTTCTCCAAACCGCTGATCTCATGGCCCCACCTAATCTCGGCAACTTACATTACCCACAGTGGACGTGTCTTAAGATTAGAGGCGCTGAACCGGGGAATATGACCGTTTGTACGTTTGGAAGCTGTCCACTTCGGCAATATCACCTTCTCATCAAATTGAATAAGTGATATATTGCTGACTTGACTTCTATTCAACCCATGCTTTCCGGCAAAATGACAACATTATTGCCATATCAAGTCGACTCTATAAGAATAGAGTATTAAAAAGACAAAAGACGATAAAATTGTAATAGCTTTTAAAAAAGACACTGTCTACCGATACTGAGTGATTATTTTACGCTTTTAAATTGCAGAACCAAAGAAACTCATGTTAACAAAAACGGTGCAAAAACGTTTTTCCCATAAGCACTACTACATTTTTTTACATCATCTACATATACTGTATCGTCATCGTTATTCATTATGTCATACTTTATGATTTTCAATATTTACCACCACAAAAAAAATACAAGTGACGTGTACTTTTTATCGTATTACGTCTAGCTGATTTTAATCTGCATTGTGATATAAGGGCTTTTTTTAGTTTATTACTTACCTATTGTCATCGTCCTGATTGAATAATATGAAATCTGTAAATATTTTCCTACTTTATCCGGATTTGGATACAGTGTGTGCTTATCTATGAACTTATAATAACTTGCGTCATTTTAACACTGCATTTTACGTAAGAAAAAAAACCGTCTCAATTGAGGCCGCTCAAGTTTACGGTAAAACAAATAAAATAAAATGTTCCATAGCTTATAATGTTCATATTCTATGAAACCAGCGCAAGGTAGGCAAATAGAGCGTTGTAGCTTTGAACTTGAATAATAAAATAGCATTTAGACAATTCTACGAGTGTTATCGATCTTTAGACTATCTTTTATGAATTACCGTTACTTTCCCGAAGGTACTGTCACGTACCAGCGTCCTCCCGTATCCTCAGTAGATTTAACTCTAGATGTAGTTAATGGCGTCGATCCTAAAAGTACGTGCGGGACGCGGCTCCCGTGCTGCGGTCACTTACTATCGCTGCACTATCATTACTACACATTACGCCTGCGCTGTTCTGTGCGCCTGGTACATAAATATGCTCTAACCATGTCGCTACAGTTATCTTTCTTGAAGTTACCAATCTATTTAAATATCAGAGGCAATCGAGGCATTTTTCCAAATATTATTTAGACTGGAATTCTTAATTGACGATCCAACCGTGTGCAAATTAACTCGGAAGAACTCGTGTAAAAAGCAATTGCCCGGCTATTAACGTTAACTTACGTAACATGGGTTGCTTTGTTTGCTTGTTAGTTATAATAACAATCCTAATAACTATATTCTTTATTTAAGTCTATTAGTGCTATCACTTTTAATCGTATTCAATCCCGTAATTCATAATATCAAAGTCTTTAAGATACAGGTTGTAACAAAAACCCCGTTTAAAAAGAGTTGCAAAGTTTTTCCACTTGCGGTGTGCTAGGGGTCAGTCTCCCTGTATTACCAAGTGCATTTTGTAAAATATCCTTATTTCGGAAGCATATTACAAACAACAAAGCCTGGATTGAGACACCCAAGCGTAAAGTGTAGACTTAGAGTCTGCGCCGGTACATAGACCCTTTCGGCCTTCAAAAGGCTTCAGCAAGCCCTGTCAGGCACAGGATGTATCGAATTACGCCAAGTTACGATGTAAGTGATCAGCAACAAAAACTCAGACAAAAGGAACACGAGCGGCCAGGGGGTGAGAACTGAGAATATTCTTATGGGAGTTTAATGAGATTTATAAAGCTTCGGTGAAGCATGCAGTTTGATTTTAAACTTAAGGCTTCAATTTGATTAGAGGTTTTAGGGCGGAAATTGTTAACAATTTTAAGCCATCTTTAAAATTACGTACATCTATAGACATTTGGTAGTTATACTCAGACTGTGAAATTGTTGGTCAAATAAAAGATTACTTTCTAGTAAATTTTGAATAGGAATACAACGACTAAAGTATCGATGTTAACAATTAATGCAAGCAAAAGTTTCAAACACTTATAATTTCCTTATGTTATTATTTATTTTCTGTTATCTCAATTACTTTACACTTAGACAAGTGTAAGTATTAGTGGTAAATTTAGATGTGTAGTTCAAATGCAATCCTTTTTTTCATTTGATCATATACTTACTTTCTAATTGATTTCTATAAACGTACTTAATAAAGGTTATTAGTGCACTGTAGACAGTGACTTGTAGTGTCAAGAAGGCAGCATTTTTTTTTCGTTGAACGTAGGTGTTTCCCTAATAACGTTAATTATCTTAGCGTTCGGGGACCGTTTGTAACAAGAACAAGCGCTGATCAAAGGCTAATTACTCCCATCTAATCAACGCTCCTGATTGGTCCAGACGTGGTAACACGCGTCAAGCGCACGCCACGTAATCACACCCTGTATACAAGATTATGTTTCCTTAGAATAAGAAACTTACTATTCATCAGATAATTAAAATAGCATTTTATTTGAAAGAATGATTCCCAGAATGTTCTGGTAACACCAAAAACTATTAATCAGCATTGATGACAAATATTACCAAAACTTCCTCATGGTGCCATATAAATGCCAGTGTCGTGTCATGGAAATATCGCGTTAATTTTTCCGCAGGAATCGTAAATTGTTGCATATTTGTTAAACAGTTTGGGGGAATGTTTTGACAGTTTGCGACGTGGACAGGCTAGGTGAGGGTGTTAATGTGACATTACGGGCTGGGGAGGGGCGCGGGGATGCGAGCGGGGGGAGGGGGTAATTATCCCACGTCACTGGCAGGCGTAGGCGCCCTGCTCGCTACGATCTACCTACGATATGCCTTCATAACTGGCAAGTAAACACGGATAGTGAAATTAAATCTGCATTTCACGCTTTCAGCTTGTGACCTCATGACTGCAATTGTCAATCAGGGCCTATACAGTGTGATTGGTTATTTGATACATTATTTTTAGCGGTGCAAAGTAGAGCTCATTTAGAGAGGACGTGTGGAAGGACAAAAAGGCCTGGATTACATTCGATATATCAACCCAGTTACACAAGTCTGCCAAATGAATGCAAAGCTTTCTGTAAATCTCAACTTATTTCTCATCTAAATATATAAAAGAAAAAACTGAATGAGTGACTGACTGACAAAAACCGCTGGGTCTAGAGATTCCAAATTTGATTTGAAATAGGGATTTGAAATAGGGGGAGTAACGAGAAACTAATTTTACGCGTATGAAATCGCGGGCGTCCTCTATTACATATAGGGTGGGCCAGAAATATTTGTATTTTTACTACAAAAAAAATTGGCCCACCCTATATAAAAGAAGAAACTAAATAACTGATCGATCAACGCACAGCCTTAACCGCTGGACCTAGGGACTGGAAATTTTGAGAGAGTATTGCTTGGATAACCTAGGGGTACACTTAGAAGGATTTTTTGGAAATTCATCCCGTAAGGGGTTAAAATAGTGGGAAATATTTCTACGCGTGCGTCCTCTAGTTTACTATACAGATGTAGTCGCTATACTATAAAGCCTATTTATTATTCAAGCAAGCTATCGATGCTGCCGATTACCATTTCAACGAATTGCATTCTAAGAAGGTAATATTATTCATGTTGAGCTTTTATTTGTAACTCGAAGTTCTGCGTAAATAGGAAAAACCCAAGGATTCATTTACTGTGTCACACGAATAATGAAAAAATGCTAGTTAATCATGAAACTAGTGCGTATATTGAGCGAGCAGCAACAATGGGACGGAGTGAGAAAACATTATTTATTTGGTTTATCTTTTAACTTTTCTTCTTTGTAAGTTGTTTGGAAGAGATCTCTATTTAGCAATAAGACCGCCTTTTAACGTTTCTTTTACTTTTACTTTCCATGTTGTGGTGACATATTGTTTCATAGTTACATTTTTTTTACTAATTTTGAGAAGTAAAGGTCTCCGCTAAATAAATCAAAAAGTATTTGGGTCACTTCCCTATACAATCATAAAAATCAAAGCCATCCCTACTTTTTCAAAAGTTGTTTATCCGCGTGTTTGAACAACAAACTCACACGTCAATAGTTATCAGAAACAAGGAAAAAGTTGAACCTAAATCTCTGTAAACATTTCGGTATAAATAAAGCAATGGCTAACATACGGTAGTACCTACCTTAAACCGTTATGATCTCCATTTACCTAAAGTAGCCTTTAGCGGCTACTTTAAAACACTCAAGAGTTCAGCTTCTGCTCAATTTTTAGGGTTCCGCACCCAACGGGACGCTATTAATATGCCAGTCTATACGTTGGTCTGGCCGTCCATCCTAACTTTTTTGTTCTTTTTTTTATTATAATTGTTTGAACCGTAGGTATAGCGGGTTGATTTTTATTTCAGAATATGTGTTATTTTATTACGGCGGATTTACTAAATTTTTTTTTAGAAAAAGTGAAATTCCTAGTAAACGCTGTCCCAATACAAGAAACGATTTTTTTTAAATATTTTATTTCTGTTGTATCGTAAAAACGGTAAAACATACAAGCGTCCAATTTGGTACCATAATACTTAGAACAAACCCTGAAGAAAAACAAAAAAAAATCGTCAGGTATGAGTTGGGCTTGCGCTGATTCGATTCGAAATCGAATTGAAATCGTAATATGATGATACTGTGCGACGGTACGTAACCTTCGGTGCGCAAGTCCGGCTCGCACTTGACCAGTTTTTCTGATGTTCACGCACTTTCTTTCCACTGGTAACATTATAGGAAGAAAGCCGCTGCTATTATAAAAGCGTCCATAATCAAAACCTGAACACAATTAATCAAAGTCCATCGCACATCCTATGCCAAAAGCCGCGGTTTTTCGCATCGCCACTATATTACACGGGCGGTGTCGCGAACCGCAGCCCCGAATGCACGCTTTTATTTAGACACCTAATTAAATATTTATTAAGTGCATATCTCATTTATACATTAACCTGATTTTAATTTCATGTGCGAGCGCACAAAATTAGGAGCACTGAACGGTCGGACCGCAGAATGAAGTGGACTCGAGCCCGGCGGGAGTGGCATCGACACGCTGAAAATCATTATCCGATACTTTTAACGTTAGGTAATTGCGAGCTCGAATCAAATACAGTGTGTTACCTAAACAGAATTGCTTTTTCACTTTTCAATCTAGTGCGGCGGGGTAGCGGTGAGTGTGATTTTGATGCAGGTTTTAAATACCGTTGTGTGTTAAGTCTTTATGTACCTACTTTTCGCTATGCTACCTGTTCGATGAGATGGCTTTAACTAATCAATGCATCGTATATAAAAGAAATCCTGCCAATGCAAATCAGCGATTTAAAGCAAGCGAGCACACCCATATCTTAAGCGGTTTTAGCACTCGGTTTTAACTTTTTTTTAACAAATGGGAATTGATGTAGAGAATAACTATGGCGCAGGCTTAGCTTCATACGAACTTATGGTACTTAATAATTAATAACGAATGAAATAATAATGTTATTTAGTTCACCTGGCTTCTATAAATGGGTGGGTATTTGTGTGTTGGGAAATACAGAATGAATATTTTTGGATCGTTTCCTATTTAAAATTTATATGCGTAGCTAGGTAGGTAAATGGCAAAATTTAAAATTAAATTGTTTTAAGCGAATAATTTTAGGCATGTTATTTAAATATCCCCTCATTAACTAAAGGGAAATATAATGACGTTAAAACAACAACTTTAATGAAGTGAATGAGTAAATATAAGGCGTTAGCCGGTGAATCACCATACGATTTGCGCACAAGTACGTAAAACAAAGAAATATTCCTTTGTAATTTATAAAACCGCTGTTTAACCGCGACTCATTGTTTAGGAAAACAATTATTATTTATTGATAAAGTTATCCTGATGATTTTCATGCGGTTAGAGATCGGACAAGGCAGCTGTCGCACACAACATGTCTATTTCGAGGTATGATAACGAAACGCTCCTTAATCTTAATTAGAGCATGATATCCCGGTATTGCATACGAACCAATACCGGGAGTGCATGCCCTAATCCTAATGCTATTCTTTAAGAAAATAACATGACATATTATAATACCCAGTATATACCTATCTCAGTTACGTGCTTACCTTTTAATAGGAATTGCCCATCTCTAGTAACAGACATGAGTGGAACTTTCATTCATAGCAAAGCTTTGGCTTTCCATTTTTTTTTTCTAAAGATATGATGAGACCTAGTTAATTCGATTATACACTTAAAATGTCCCTACATCTGACACTTATATTTTACATCATTTGATGTTTTCGATATTTTAATATTATTTCAATAAAACTAAAAAAAAACAAGGCACAATATCCAAGGATATGGTTTAAAACATTGGAGTTTTATTTTAGGCTGTAAAAGGTGTCATAATGAATGACATTGGTAATTCAATTATTGTGGTTATCAACCTACTAACTTCTCTGATTACCTTTGTGGAAAAAAATGTATTAAACAAAAACAATATACAATAAAGATAACAAAAATGTACGAACTTGTTTATAATTTTCAGAGGTCTCTCTCAGCTTAACCCTTGAGGGAATGAGAAAGGTGAACGGTTGTGCATCAGGTAGGCAAGTGTACAAATTTATTTAGGAGAAGAACACACGCTGCTTAAATACAAAAGCGTCACAAATCAAAAACAAATATAGTTTGATTTCAAACTAAAAATAAATAAATAACATTCCGAATTTAAATACAACCCAAACACATTTTGATTTGTGTCGCTTTTGTATTTAAGCAAGGAGTCATGTTATTGATTACTCTATAAATGCATTTAATTACGAAGTGGAATAAAATAGTATATACCTACATATTTTATCTTTGTCACATTAAGTACATATTTTCCTGGTAACAAGCATATGTCAGGTCATGCTTCTGATGAATCAGAACCATCATGCTGTAAACGCCTGTTAATATTAATTTGTAATTTGACAGTCTTTAATTAAATATAAATTTTGTAATTTTAAAAATAAATGAAGCAAACATAATGGTTCGAATAACTCCGCCTTTGTAGACCCTCGTATATGTTTGCTTGTGTTATCATTTTTATGTTTCTGTATGCGGTTTAAAGTGTTTTTTAATGCAGACATACAATATGCCCAAATTGACCTGCCTTACCGTTGTGTGGGACACATTTAAGGATTTCTTGCAAATAGTTAAGAGGATTGTGAAGGTGACAATTTCTTCTCTGTTAAACCTAGCTACCTTTTACTATTTTTGAATATATTGTAGATATTATGAAAAAGTAAGTCGGTGCGTTTTCCTTTCCAAGAAAACATTTCCTGGAAAACAACACAATAAAGAAAATAAAACGGAAACTTACAAACCTATAGTTTTTCATATTATACAACATTATACAAAAATCGTTATTGCCTGGAGCTAAATTTATGTGAAAAAATTGTGACAGCTAGACCTACCTACGCGATTGATGCATCGCATTAGAAACGAAACTTTAAGTTTTGTCTCTCTAATTTTAGTAAAAACTTTTTTCTTTGTCGTTGCTCTTGCTTGCTTAAATCATGCTATATTCATTTTTTTTGTTCTTTACCAACTATTTAACTTTTCATTTGGTTTTTAAAGGGCAACGGGTAAATTTGTTTGAAGAATATTGTCATATTTTTTTTCAGCGGCCACGGATGGTTCTTACATAGTTATTTAGAGGACCTCTAAATACATTTAGATATATATAATTTATGGCGTTAAATAATATCGGACCGGAGATTCTAAAGATTTAAGTGGTCAGTTTTTAGTACAAAAGTACGCCCAAGTATGAATATTTAAATATCTCGGCTCCGATGCACTTAAGAGTATTATATTACATAATAAAATACTCGTATGTTTATTTTTAATAATTCTATCATAATTTGCCACTTTTACGAATGGCCGCTCACCTTGAAAATGTATGAATTTTACAAATGACAACACTTTTACCCAAACCCCTTTAATAAAAAATCTAACGATCTGTAAGAAGATACATTTTATTATTTGGCCAAAAACAATTAAGTTTTTTTTCTGATTTTCAGACTTTCACGCGATGTCCTTTATAAATAAATATCCAGAAAAAGTAGTGGTTCTGCCCACTACTACTGCCGGAATAAATTTAAAAATAGTGCATATCTACCAGTTAAAAATACGCGCAACAAATCGTGTCATCGTGTCGCTAATTACTCTGTATTTCCTCGTGAATCCCTGAATACAATCAATGTTCAATCGATACTATTTCTGTATAACTGGTTCGCTGTACTTATTTAAATAGCTAATAATACATGCGTTTCCACAGACGTGGGAAATACCTATTATACGTACGTCAATAACCGAGAAACCACAACTTCTATTAATTCAATAGTTTTGCCATGTTACGTACGGGCCACGATGCGTTGGTCATAGAAATATTTATCTCCATAAACCTATTATTAAAAATCCCTTAACGAGGTGTTAATAATGTGGTCGTGTTTGCCCAGCTTAACACGGTATGTATAAATAATTCGATAAATTTACGTAAGTAAAGAGTTAACCGCTACGTGACTCGGTGACTCTAATGTGTACACTCGTGATTCGCAGTCGTCATGGCAACGTCAAACATGGTTTTAATCTAGGGATGCGAACCCGACCTTAACCTAATAAAAAAGTTACTAAAACGCGACCGGCGACTAGTTTTAGCCTATGATACTTACGAGTTCTTGACAAATCATAACACCCCATTTATTAAGGAGATCACACATTCTAGTGTACATTTTTTATATTACATAGGTACATAAATTTTATCTTTAACTCATAATCCGCCTTTTAGCTTCGCGCAGTCGGGTAACAAAGTAGGCAGTGCACTAGATACAACTGATCTATGAAGAAGTTAAGTCAGACGTTACATGTAATTATTGCCAAAAGAGCGCTGACACATGACGTTAAATTATTCTGTGCTCCTTAAAAAACATTGTCCTTCAATAATCCCATGTTTTTGTTTACGAATACAGGGTGTGTACGTGTCACGAGACGCGTGTACCGCAAATATACATACAAAGCTTGTACTTCACAGCGCATTAACATAGCGTTTTGTCATACCAAATACATCGTATTATATTATATTAGTCAGACTACGTTCCGACCGGGCTTCCGCTTGACGTCAAGCCTTTTTGATTAGGATGTTGCAGGCGTATATCACCTGCATAGCGATCGACCAGCTGATCTAATGTTTAGTGTAAACGTGATGACGATCAAGTAGACGCTATCCAATTTTCATTCAAGCAATATACATAATAATCGTTTTTTTCTACGGAACTCCAAGAGACAATATATTTTAGCATTTACTGGAAACCAGACGCGGTACTTATAAATTTAAATGCCGTGACCGCGAGTTCTCGGTACTTTCCAGATTCCATTGAATTAATTTGAATATTAATTACAAAGAACATTTCCTATAAAATACTGTACACATACGGACGATTAAAACTCAATCTATACTAATAATACTAAAGTAACAAGTAAATTTCACCGATCTAAAAAAGTAAGTCGAAAATCGTCCTGACCTCGTGTCGGTAACGAATTACTTACTTACTAACGAATACATTACGAACGTACACTTCGGCGATCTGTAAACCTTAAGTCGTAGACGTAAAGTTGGCAGTCGCTTGGTTTTTATACGGTTAAACGTGGGTTTTGTATGAATCAGCGGCAATCCCAGCGCCGCACGCACGGCAAAGTTCCGTAAACGGGTCAGTCCGGTTGGGGACTATTTGTTGTCCGCACATACTATTTCATCGAGATGCTGACATTGATGACGCTTTTGGTGTTTTTCTCCTACGCAATAAAAATTTGCGCTCGATTTGTTGGCTTCACAGCCATTCTCTCTTTTACTCTGTTAGACTTTGTTAGATTCATTTAATTTTAAATAACGTTATTACATAATTTATGACTTCGAGTAACCTATATGTAATGTGGTTTCCTAATTTTAAAAGGCATATTTAAAAACATTAAACACAATCATATCTATGTAACGACGGCTCTAGAATTGAATTAACTAAATATTCATTCAACTAAACGTCTGCCAATAAACTATATTGCACTGAAAAAGTCTAAACTTCCCAAAATCCATAGGTAAAATGGAAGAATCGACACGGGAACAGGCCCACTCGCGTGACTGCAATGTTAACCTGAATGGATGACAATCGCCGATTGATGCACCTAACCTTATAGTCGTAACAACCTCTCACGCCTGTTATATTAACGAAGTGAAAACTTGAACTAATATGAACAAATATAATAAAAAGAAAATATGTCCCAGTAATTTTCATTATGAGCATTAAACCAGCCCTTTTTTCACATCCCATATTTGTTTAATAGTTCAGTTCTGAAACTTAAGCACCCTGTAGCAGTAGATACCTAAATTCGGAATCGAAAAAACGATTTCAAGGAACTGCCTTTGCATTCCACTATCCGCTTTCTGGAAGGAGTGGAGGCTGCATTGGATTAAGCGTTAAATAAAAAGAGGGATAGGTAATTACACAAAAGATCCCATATGGTCGAAGTGTATCCATAAGGACCCCGCCAATAAGATAGCTATAAGTTAGATAAGATAAGTTAAGATGCCTAAATTCCGGTCAAACCGAACCAGACACTTTTTGAACGTGTGTTGTCTCTTGCAGAGGGTGGCGGCAACATCCTCGGTGCCAGCGAGTGGAACACGGGGTACTCATCTACCGCCTCCATGTATCCGGGCTACGGGGCACTGCAGTCCTCCTACTACAAACCGGACCCTACTCTGCACATACCTGCAGGTAATCTAGGACTTAATTGAAATCCCTTACAGACGTTTCGGTCATCTTAGACATTACGGCAAGAAGACTTCTGCCTTATTGTCTAACTATGGAAACTAAGTGATTAAAGAAACCTGGCACTGTGGTCATATTCAACAGTTTAATTAGTTTCCAAAAAGACGAATACAGTTAGTACTGCTACTAGCGCCATCTTGCGACATATCCAGCATCAGATAGCCCAACTAAATTTGAGAGCGGAATTGTCGTACTATCGAACTATCCCCAGTCAGTTGCAATACAACTTTCAACGCCACCCCAGCGGGTTACGGCCCCCAAGCATATCACTGTCCTGAAAGGAGATCTCTTTGATGATTGGTCTTGTGCTGTACGCGTAGAAACTATAAGATATTTCTGTCCACAGTTCTCCCCGAGATCCCGCTAACGCACAGCGACTACAGCGGTTTCCAAGCCACCACCACGAGCTTCAAAGGCAGCCCCAGCGGCGGCGCGCTCACCGAGCTCAACTCAACGGCGCAGCGCTACGACCCTAACTACTACAACTCCTGGCCTGCCAACACCTACAACTACAACAACTACCAGTACAACAACATCAACAACAACCCCGCCTGCATACAGTCCCACACCCCCTACATCAACCCCAACCCGCAAATGATCCTGCCGAACCTCTACTCCACAGTCAACCAGAACCAAATACACGTACACCTACATAGCACGGCGGATAAACACAACCTAGAACAGTACATCCCGAGTGAGATAAAAATTAGTGATATAGATGGTGGGATATCCATAACCGCGGAGTTGCAGGGGGCAGGGGAGGGGGGGCTCGGGCCCAGCTGTGAAGCCAATGATGAGGTCAAGCACGGGCTCTACGGAGCGGGCAGCCAGGAAGTCTGGAGGCCCTATTGACACTCTGTCACCCCTAAAGACAATGTTGTACATATTGTGATTTAATGTTACACGCATTATTGTTAGATTAAACTATTTATAACTGTATAGAAATAACGTTAGCTCAATTAATGTTAAACATTAATTTATATTTAAGTGTTAATATATTATATTAGATATTATTAAGCTATTAAATAATAAATAAGATTTGTTTTTTTTTTTAATTCAAGTCTGAGTCCAGACCTATTAACCTTTGCAAAGCAATCGCAATCGACTTTGCAAGCTTTGATGCAAGAAAACAATCACAAAGCCAAGGGGACGTTGGCACCTGTAGGCTACAGGAGGCCTTTAAAATAAAGAATGCGGTAAGGTACAAGGCATACAAATGTAAATATATGGCAGCGATTACTTAATTACTGTAGTCACTAGCTAGAGCAAACTTTAAAAACCCAACCGCCTGTGTTTAGGCGTAAAGGGTTAATTAAAAAAAGAGTTTGGAAAACTAAGGGCGCTGAGGCCCTAGACAAGATGTTTAACGTTACAGTAAACGATTTTCGAAAACTGTCAAAGTGGTATTAACATAAGCGCTTGACGTGAAGCATGGAACGCCGTGAACGTTATAGTTTTGTATCTGGCCTTGGCACCATCTGCCCCTGGACATCGACAGGGAGGATTTTCTTATTAAGTGCTCCTTTCTTATTAGGTTCTCCTTGCCCGACTATCCTCGCCTACACACAAATTCGACCATCATGACACTCCCTTTAGGTACCCAAAGATGGGGTGGAGCTGGAAGTGGTTATCCGGCAGCTTACGTCAATCCTATAGGTACATTTTGATAACGATAACCATATTGCAATGCATGTCGTCTAAGGTCACTGTTTCGGAATGGCATTTTAAAACATGATCCTATTTACATAATGTTGTGGTTGCCAGTGTTGCCACTTTAGAATAATGGAGTTAAACCTGTCACCACGTCATACTCTTTTTAACAAGCTATAACCTTTTTCACGTTAATAGCGAAATTTAGGTAGCCACATGCTTTTTTCCCATACGATTCCCTACTAATATGACTTTTAAATTTTGAGAGCCAATCAAAAGTTATTTACCAATTATATGGAAATAACGCAAGCGTTTCTAACAAAATGGTCACCGATGGTGTTAGGTAGGATAAGTACGTAGGCTAGGATGAGTATAAAACGACGGACGTCTCGTACTCTCGTATCTGTCAAGCAAGTCGTTTAGGTACTAGATTATTTATTTAAACTTTATTGCATTATAAGTAAAACAGTAGGTGCGAATAGTTGTACGATGTTTCAGTAAGGGCATAATATTTTCTACTAGCTTCTGCCGCGTAGAGTCCGATTATAGAGATTCCCTCGGGAACTATTCGATTTTTCGGGATGAAAACTAGAGTCATATGGGGCAAGTGTGCACACTTTTTTTCAATCTAGTATCAAAATTAAACGATAAGCATAAAAGGAAAATGAAAATATGTATCTGGCAAAGTATTTATTTAGGGAATGATTAAATCAAGAAATTATCAATAAACCCTTGCCACCTCGAATAAAAATCGCCTTAATTCAAATAGCTCTGTAGGATAGGAATAGGTCAACTGTCAAAAGTGTGCACAAGTGCTCTCGATTTTTTTAACTATTCTTACCATTATTCCACTCGTTTCTATCTAAAAATTATAAAAAAGTGAACCTTACCATTTGACTTTCGTGTGCTTGTGTTATATATCTATAATTTTACCGAACAGTGTAAAAAAGAGTGCCTAACAATACTCTAGTGACACTATTAATATCTGTGATAAATTCACCTACCCACAAAATTATGGAATCAACTTTCTACCCTCCATAATTTTCTATCCAATAGTGTTCCCAGTAAAATAAAAATAAATACCCCAAATATTAGTCAGGGGAAATAGCAATGACTTCAACAACATCAAAACATCATTCTCAAGCTGAAAAACCAGCAAACAAAATACTTACTCAGCAAATCTTCCATCCATCCTTGTTTAACAGAACGAGATCCCAATCTTTATGTAATCTTGAGGAGCAAGCACAATCTCAAAAACACCCAGATGATACTGAAGCAGATGACTTCACATTAGTAAGAAAAAGACTACGCGAAACCCAGGAAAGAATGTGCCTCAAAAACAACAGAAATTAAACACCTACTGGCTCGGCCAAGCTGTACCAATCTCCAACAGATTTTCTGAACTTGATGATGTGCCGCAAGAAGATAGTATGGCCGTAGAGAAACCTGCTAAGTCGCCACCTATTTATGTGGATAAAGTTTGTAACATCCAACCTCTACTAAAAATGCTGGATGAAGTTGCAGAAGGAAATTACACTGTCAAAGTCTTACGGGAGGAACAAGTCAGAATACAACCCAATACTTCAGAACTATACACAAAGATAGTTAAAAGTCTCCAAGAGAGAGAAACAGAGTTCTATACTTACAAGTCAAAACAGGAAAGGTCCTTTAGAGTTGTGATCAAAAACCTCCACCCGTCATCCGACTTAGGCGAAATCAAAACCGAATTAGAAGGGCATGGCCACAAAGTGACTAATATCTGGAATGTTAAACAAAGGTCTACCAAAAAACCTCTGGCGATATTTTTCGTAGAAATAGAATCAAATAGTAATAATAAACTTATATACGATATCAAGGCCCTACGACACTGTAAAATAACAATCGAACCGCCAAGACCCAAAAAAGAAATACCACAGTGCAGCAACTGCCAACAATACGGGAACACAAAAAAATTTTGCTTCAGAAAGCCAAAATGTATTAAATGCGCCGGAGACCACGCATCGGCCGACTGTGCACGCAAAGAGAGGCCAGACTCCGTCAAATGCATCCTCTGTGATGGAAACCACCCAGCAAATTACAAAGGGTGCTCTGTGTATAAAGAGCTTCAAAAAATTAAGTACCCTACTCAGCCACCAAAATATAGGCAAACAACTAAGGTGAGCAACAAGAACCATGTAGAAGGCCCCCAACTTAAGCCTCACAGCTACTACCAAGCAGGCAGGTCAAATCAAGACTCAAATAATGGGATAGGCAATAGTAATAAAATGTCATACAAACAGGCGTTACTATCTGAGAATCCAACGACAGCCCCATGTTCTGCATTAGGCAACCAAAATGCAGATAATAATAATTTACAGGCAAATTATAGTGATATGAAAGAAATGATGAATGCCATGAGACAACTGATGCAGCAAATGAGTGCAATGACAAACCTACTTATGGAACTCATGACCAAAATGACAAATTCGATTTGCTTAAAATAGCCATTTGGAATGCCAATGGGCTCTCACAACATGTTCTCGAAGTTAAGTATTTCGTAGAATTAAATAAAATAGATATCCTACTGGTCTCAGAGACGCATTTCACTGTAAAGAATTATTTCAAATTACCCAATTTCTCGTTTTATCACACAATGCATCCCGACGGTACTGCTCATGGAGGATCTGCAATACTTATCCGCACTAATATCAGACATCACGAAGCTGAATCCTACAGAACTCCGGAAATACAAGCCACAAGTTTAGTTATAGAAGATCGTCGGGGCCAATTGAAGATAACCGCTTTATACTCACCGCCTAAACATGCAATGAAGAAAGAAGATTACATACGCTTCTTCGAAACACAGGGCCCAAGATTCATGGCAGGCGGAGACTACAACTCCAAGAACACCAGTTGGGGCTCGCGGTTGACAACTCCGAAAGGTAGGCAACTGCAAGCAGCTCTCAGAGATCTACATCTAAATGTAGTGTCCAGTGGTGAACCTACTTATTGGCCTACAGATCCTAGGAAAATCCCAGACTTAGTGGATTTCTGCATTGTTAAAGGAATCCCAGTGAGCAATATTACCTGTTCTTCCTCTCAAGATTTATCATCTGACCATAGTGTTGTACTAGTAGAAGTTCGACATAAATTCATACCAGTAAAACCACCAGCCACGCTTCACAATCATAAAACAAACTGGAACCTGTTTCGCTTGCTCGTGGATTCCTCCTTGGACACTAAACTCCCCCTTAAATCTGAAGACGAGATTATGTTTGCAGTAGAACATTTCAATAAATGTGTCCAAAATGCTGCCTGGGAAAGCACACCGGCTATTGAAAAAAGAGACACACTGGTCTACTCATTACCTGTGAGGGGATTACTGGCTGAGAAACGAAGGGCCCGTAAACAGTGGCAAACCAGTAGATACCCCGAAGACAAAAGAAGATTTAATAACTAAGCAGCAAAGCTAAAACACAGATTACAATGTGAAAGAAATGAAAACTTCCAATATTATTTTAAAAAAATAGGTACATCAGCTTGCGACTACTCCTTGTGGAAAGCTACAAAAAAACTTAAAAGACCGATACCTTCTAAAGCACCAATTCGCAATGAGAATGGAACCTGGGCTGTTAATGACAAGGAAAAAGGCGTGGCGTTTGCTTCCCATTTAGATGAAGTCATTGTACCTAACGCATCTGTATCAAATAGTGAAGAAATCTTAAATCGTCTCATGGAACCCAACCAAATGAATTTACCGATCGAAAAGTTCACCAAAAACGAAGTTACAATAGCCATAAATAAGCTAAAACAAAAGAAAGCACCAGGATACGACTTGATAACGGCCAAAATTTTACAGGAACTACCTGATTTAGCAATCGATTTTCTAACGTAACTATTCAACTGCATTCTTGAGTGAGGTATCTTCCCGCAACAATGGAAAGTGGCGCAAATAATAATGATACTTAAGCCTGGAAAACCCCCTGAGGAAGTATCGTCGTATCGACCGATTAGCCTGCTACCAATCACATCCAAAGTTATGGAAAGCCTTTTTCTAAAACGTCTACATTCTGTACTCGCCAAAACTCGAATTATACCAGATCACCAATTCGGGTTCAGAGAAAAACATGGCACCATAGAACAGGTCCACCGACTTGTAGAGCAAATACACAAGACCTTTGAAAAGAAGGAATACTGCTGCGCCGTCTTTCTAGATATCTCACAGGCATTCGACAGAGTTTGGCACGAAGGCTTATTGTATAAAGTAAAAACACAGCTTCCTTCAAACTACTACAACTTCCTTAAATCCTACCTTGCGGATAGACATTTCTTTGTAAAGCAAGGAGAAGAATTCTCCTCCCTGCATAAAATACATACTGGAGTGCCCCAGGGCAGTGTTCTGGGCCCCATCCTGTACTTATTATTTACCGCTGACTTACCTCTTTCGGAAGGGGCCATAATCGGCACCTTCGCAGATGACACGGCAGCTTTAGCAACCCATGAAAATCCAACGCAAGCAAGCACCATTCTTCAAGAGTGTTTAGATAACATTACAAATTGGTTTTCACCTGGCGTATAAAAGCAAATGAGACCAAGTCAGTACAGGTAACCTTTACCACAAGACGTGACACCTGTCCTCCAGTAACACTCAATGGAGCACAAATTCCTCAAGCAAATGAAGCCAAATATCTGGGATTATACCTGGATCGTCGCCTAGTGTGGAAAAATCACATTTTCACGAAAAGAAAAGCTTTAGGCATGCAACTTAGAAAAATGCACTGGCTCTTCGAGAGAAAGTCCCAGCTGTCTCTAGAAAACAAAATGCTCTTGTACAAATCCATCCTAAAACCTATATGGACGTATGGTGTTCAGTTATGGGGAACCGCATCAACCTCAAATATAGAGATACTACAGAGATTCCAGTCAAAGATTCTCCGAATGATAACTAACGCTCCTTGGTTTGTTACAAACAAACAGTTACACCAGAACAGTTATAGAAGAGATAAGTCACACAATGAAATCCTACAAGAGAAGAATACATAATCACCCAAACATACTTGCAATGCAGTTAATGCAAAGTAATTCGAAATTCTCAAGATTGAAAAGAAAAGCTCCCATAGATC
The DNA here is from genome assembly GCA_946894065.1 of Acleris literana. NCBI lineage: Eukaryota > Metazoa > Arthropoda > Insecta > Lepidoptera > Tortricidae > Acleris > Acleris literana. Next base: position 11,963,631 of record OX335684.1, on the reverse strand, counting down.
TATAACAGACAACAACATATAGGGCACACGTCATTGGACTGTCGCCCTTCAAGTCAAGCGCACCTTCATGACCATTTGCTGAATGTCTCTAAGACAGTCTTGCAAAAGAACATACAAAAAAAAAAAACATATATATATATATAGCTCAAAATGCGCACACTTACCCATACTGCGGGTAAGTGTGCGCAGCTAAGAGAAGTTTGTGGATTTTTTATTATTCTAAGCAGACTGATTTTGATCAAACTTACCTCACTTTATTGAGACATAACATGGCTTTAAATGTTATGCAAAATAGAAGGCTTAAATACTTACATTACTTACTAACAGAAATAAAATTCATTTACTCTTGTCGATTTTCGCCATGACAGCAAATTTTACCTTTACGGCACCGGATTCTGAATATTTTCTTTTTCAAGTAAATGAATGATACCACCTGGGTTTTTCTTGCGTAGGTAAACTATGTACTAGGTATCTTTAATTTGCATGCACATATCACAAACTTCTAGCTAGGCTACCTGATGTTATGGAATCTATGGAGTGGAATCTGAGAACCATATAAGTACAATTTCATTCTCAAGACTAAAATCTTAACCCTTAATTTGATTTTGTCCGGTGGGACGGACAACTCATAAAAAAAAATATATCAATTTACTTTTTCATATTTATATCTCTTGCTATATGAAAATCGGTAGATAAATAAATGTTTTTCGGTAGAAAAATAATATTGAAGAATTAAAACCATAATCATTCGAGTTGTCCAACTAAATGACACAGGGTCGGACGTCAATTGTTTTTATTGAAGAATTAATGCGTTTATCTTTTGTTTTTTACTATAAAAGCATGTGTGTTTGTATCAAAACAATGAACAACATTATATTATTGAAACATGAAGGTGTAATACTAGTGCATTCTACTACTTTTTCTTATTTCAAACTTCCTCTGAATGTGTTGTCCGCCACACCGGACAACGCCATAGATTCAATGACTTATATAAATTACTGGTTGTCCGCCGTGGCGGACTTTGCCAAAGTTGTAGAGTGATTATTTACAAATAATATTTTTTTTTAAATCTTCAAAATATGAATGTTTGTATGCGTGTACTGAAATCTGAGCTTAAAATTTTCATTTCCTTTAAACCAGTGAATGGTGTGGGACCACTCTGCAATTTTTTTACGCATATGTCATGCAAAGTGAAGAGGCAGGTGAAGCTCCTGCTGACGAAAATTAGTCATAGAATGTCCCTCCGTGAGATTCAATTAATTATCTATGTATGATTAACTTCTTTGCACAATACACTTTAATTATACATATAATATGTAAAAACGGCGGACATAATCCGGTACTAACTTCCAAAAAACCGTTTGATTTAAAAATTTCGTCGCGCGTTAGTAAAATTTGCTTCATTACTAACAGCTTCTTTGGCATCACTTTTATGATGCCTTGATATTTGAAATATTACCCAATTTAATAATGTGGTACAAAATTACGATCCGGCATGCAGTCTTGAAGTAACAAATGCAAGATATGGACAATTCTTTGAACAAATAAAAATTACAGTATTCTGTCTACTTCATCATTTCCATCTTTACCTACACTGACAAACGTAACGTGAAAAACTCGATCAAGGGACCCCAACGTCATCAGCAAAACACGTAAATTTGTAGAAAGTATTTGGAAATCCTAAATATTTATTTAGATCCCCCCAAAATTCATTTCTCAAATCTACCTCACTAATTTTAATTATAGTCATTAATATCCACGGATCAAAAAAGTATTACAAAGTTCGCACACAAAACTGTCAATTACGCTTTCATAGATCATCATACAACATAAATTATATACCTAAGTAACGTTATTTTAACATTTTCTTCCTTTATTATGTATTTCTTTTGTATCTAATAATTTGGCGTTGTCCGGCACAGCGGACATATAAAATATCCCGCATATTTGGCAATGTCCGGTGTGACGGACATAGTTTTTCTCAAAATCTAAACAAACTAGATTTTTTTTAAATATTTTTCTGTACTCCTGAAACTTCTATTAATCAACATATTTAATAAAATTTGTAATTTTACGGTATCGAAGTCTCTGCCAAATTAAGGGTTAAAACTGCAATCCAAAGACTTCAAATGCGTTGCCAACTAAAACGTAAGTAATGCATCTATGCTAATAATTTCACCGGTTGTCTTATCCTCTTACCGAAACACAACACAACAATGCGAACACTGCTGCTTGGCGGTAGGTTATAATATGGTGGTAGCTTGACTAGCATGCTGGTAGCAATCCGACGGACCTTGCATAACGTAGGTAAGGTGTAGGTACCCTTCTTTGACGATTGCACTTTTTCACACAGTCATGAGCTGCTTATCGAGACCAAATTTAAGTTAAATCAGACAAGATTTCAACTAAACAAACTAACAGACAAACAAAATGACAAAAACAAATGTAAAAAAACAAATTCCAAACTAATTCACACCTTGGTACAGTTAGCGCCATCTACAAGTACTACTAATCATCTCAGCATGACAATTTCTAACCTAACCTGACAGTAGTCCAAGCGTGCAACGTAAGATGGCAGTATCTGTGATACTGTTATTATTGTAATTATTTTAGCCTGATATTCGAGATTATGTTTCAATTTAGAATTTTACTGTTCAGTAATTATTTATTATAAACTGATTCATCTATTCCGTTACGTTACAATAATCAATCAAAGTATGAATTATGGTTTTGTAGGATTTCGATGTGTTACTGTGTTACCAGGTAATTCTTTCCTTGTTATACCCAAACACGGTTGACAGAAAACAAACAAATAAATCATGAAATATATAGCTTAAATCTTATTAAATTCATTCGAGTAATAAAGCTGCGTTCTGATGAAATAATAAAATTTGCTTAGATTTATGTTTTCGCTTAGTGAACATTTATTTTGCAAATGGCAACACATTTGCAATACGTGATAAAATGGCTTCTGTTGAATACCGTTCGATGTCCTCGTAGTTTATTGTAATATTTACGATTTTAAGTGATAAAATAGTAGTGCATTGTTAAGATTTCTTCATAGTCTCGTAAATAAATATTTTGATAGTGTAAGTACCGTGTCTGCCATCTCCTATAACCATTTCAATGTGAATTTCAGGTTTCTGATAACGGCGGTCTTATGCAAATGAATGTTAAATTTGTGGTGTTAATAGCGGTTGTTTGGTTTCAGTCGAAAAGCCCTCTAAGCGTTTTTGTAAGAGTGCAATGTCCGAGGAGTTGGAGCGGCATGGCGAGCTGGCGTCCGCGTCGCCAGGGGCCGGGGGCGCCGCGCGCGTAGCGTTGAACGCAAGCCAGCTCGAAGCCGCCGCGGCCGAGACGCTGCGCGGCGCGTGGGCCTCGCAAGACGCGTACATTGACCACCTCGAATCATTGAACAAACAGCTGGAAGGTATTTACGACATTCATCGGCTTGGTAGCGCTGCGGTCGGCCTGTGAACCGCCCGCGAGTTGTTTATGTGCAAACATAACTTAGTTCTTCTATATATCGACAATGCTTTAACTAAAATTCTAGTGATACTGTTACAACACATGTTAAATAAAATGTTACTGTGATATGAAATGTTATGTTGAAAATATGTGGTACAAGGGTGTTTGTAGGTGGTTTAAATTAATGTGAAGAAGGCAAGAAGAGTTCGGTGTTTTGCTGTGCCAGTGGAGTGTTCAGTGGAAGTGCTTAGTAAGGTCACAGTGTAGGCAGCCTGAGGGCGAGTGCTTTCTCCGGCAAGTCTGGAGCTGTGTCAGTGTTTAGTGCTTTCACACTCCGTGATGGCAGCCTCCGAGGCAGCCAATGCTGCATCACCTGGTTTATGTTCACATGAAAAAGTAAATATAATTTTCTTTCCTTCCTTTGCTGTATTAGTTAAAAAATTGGTAGGTACTTGCTAGCTTTATTTGTATCTTTGTCTATGAATAATAATGTTATTGTCACTACTACTTGTCAATCAATGTGCATTGTATTTCAAATTGTAATACTATTGTTGTATTTCTTATGAACTAATAATGTAATGGGTATGCACTTTACAAAATAGATAGCCCTGTTTTTTGACAAAACAAACTGTTAAATAATGGTCGTTAAAATAAAACCATAATAAGTATAACTATAAGCTTTATAAAGTCCAGATCGCAATTCTGGTATAGGTACTAAACCAACTAAAACTTTTCATTTTCCTCATAAAAATGTTGTTATGACATCTATAAAAAAATATTTCATTGGACTCTCTAAAATTTTAAAAGCTAAGGACACATTGTATCTCAATTTACTGTGACTTCTAATTTCAAACGTATTTAAGCATGAACAAAATTGTATCTCAAGCTAACATTAAATTTGAGATACAATGTTGTTCCTTGCATGTGTCGATTATGACAAATTTTGCTATCAAATATCAGAAACAAACAAAAACATTACTAATTTAATGTTATGGGCTTTTGGTACTAGTGTAAATAAACTTGTCCTTCTCCACAAAAAATATTTTTTTTTTTTAGTAAATTTGGTATTTTTTGGGAATTGTATCAATGTTAATTACCAATTTGTCTGTGAGCAAATAATTTCTCATTAATTTTGATGCAGTAGTCACTTGAGATAACCACCTTCTTAGCAATGTTATGTGTAACACCCAATACGAGTATACTGCATATTTATGTTACATGTGATTAAAGGGCCGTATTAACATAGTGATTGTGACTGACATGGCCATCGCAAGAAATTTGAGGGTAAACAACATGTGGATATCTGTCAATTCTGAGCGAAGATCATACTATTAATATTGCCATAAGTAATTGGTTATCACTGAAGACAGTTGTTCCAACAAACCTTCACCGGAAACAGCAAATATAGACTTAATAAAAACATTTCCATCCTAGTTTCATCAGTATTCTTGCATTACTTTTTAAGCCTGGAAAAACATTACTTTCAAAGGTTCATTAGTAGCTGTATGTTATGCTTATGTGAAAGACTATTTATTCTTATTATAATATCATAATCATAACAAAAGAATTTCTCATAGGCACAAGAACTATAGGTAGGTACGTATCTATTTTCTTAGAAATTACTTAGTTAACAACATTTAGTTGTATGAAAAAAATGTACTTGTCAAATCACTGGACTGCCTTTTTCATTTATTTTGTCATTTTAATGTTTTAAAAAGTATTTTATGACTCAAATTATTTATTCATAGAAATACTCCAATAAATCTTTATGAATCAAGGGTCAGGCTTCTGCCATTTTTGTTTGTTGTACAGGCCTTTACAAAATCCAAGTTTTCATTCTGCTTGTTTTGGAATAGTGCCATGTTCATAAAACAATGAAAATGTTTTGATCAGTTTTCATTAAACTTTGGGTTGTAGAGCCCACGATTAGGAGAATTAACAGGACTAATTCATTAATTATGTACAATTTCATATGACTGCATAGAACTTATAGCTATGTTTGTAGGTGCATTTTTTTTTTGTCGAAACTGAGTCCTGAAATCGTCAAGGCGGTGTCTCTCTTCCCACAATCCCCCTTATGGTTTTTAGTGAAGAGAGACACCGGATTGACCTCATATCCAACCTGATTCAGTGATGTACAAGCATTGTAGGACTTGATAGTAAGTTAGGTAGGGACCTTTTAGGGAATGATAGTTGGCAGCATCTTGACTGGGTGGCAATCTGGCAAGGTTAAACTCATTTTTTCAACCAGCCTTGTAAGGCTCGTGTAACTAATAATCATTCTTACTTAAATGCCATTAGTGCTAACGTCCCATAGTTTAAAGGGTTGTATCTCAGTCACTAGGTGGTTCTATGTATCCAAACATAGAAATTATAAAAAAAAACAACTTTGCTCTACAACCCAACTTTTAGAATCATTGAATGAAAACTGGAAGAACATTGAAATTTTAGTTATTTTACGGACATGGGAGACAGGGGAGCAGCACTCGAAGAACGAAAACTTGTTTTTTTCTCATAAAGGCTTTTACTTGTAAGTATAATACCTAAAGCCAAAAATAGTGGAAACATGACCTTTTGCAAGGTAAAATGTATAATTTCATTGGACTTAGTGTTAATAAATACCTACATTAGGTATATTTTGTGTTAAACACCATTGGTTATATTTTGATGACATTTTACACCAAATTGATAAAATTAACATATCAATTTAATCTAAAATAAAGATTATTAACTTTAAGCACAATGAAATTTGTAGACAGATGTTGTTTTTTACAAATACAGATTTTTTAAGATAACATGATCTTGAAATACCTATTAACAAAACATGATTTTAAACAGTAGAACTATTTTAATGACATTTACAGGTTTTTTTTGCGTAACTTGTGCTTGGATTCATTGCCAAAATAATGTGTACGGGTGATTCCACGGGCGTTTCAACCGCCGTCAGTCCCCTGTCATAAATATTGAAAGAATGAGCTACCCCAAGCAGCTAACATTCACACAGCTATACTGTTATCGTAATTCTTACCACAATTCATCGAATTTTAAGTATATTATCGCTTATTTCTTAAATAATTAGGACAGCGGCCTGACGGCGGTTGAAACGCCCGTAGAATCACCCGTACATATTTGAACCATTATTTGTATATAATTTGGTAAACAAATCTGAATAAGGCTTTTTCTTAGTTCTGCGCCTCTATTCAAATTTTAGTAAAATCCAAATCGTATTGGACCTGTTATGGTACTGTTTTTAACTCGGCCGGTACTGTAAAGTAAATAAGAGCTATCAAAACATTGACAATACGATAACAGGTGGAAAACGATTTGGTTTTTACTGTGTTGAATAGACGCCCTGTGCATCTTAAATATGAACACATTTTATAAAATTCAACATTAAATATTTTTATTGTCAGAATCGATTTACTTACTTAAAATTATGTTGGTATACAAAGTAATACACTTATCTTATTTTATTCTCATGTTATCTGAATACAACCCAGTGAGGCAAGAGGTCATGTCAGAAGTTTTTTTTAGCACATCATTTATGATAACAACATTGTGCAGCAAACAGTCAACTGGGAATTTGTTAAGGTGTTGTCGATTGTAATTGTTTTTAGCATTTAAGAGTTATAATGTATATAAAAATGTAATTTGGGAGCATTTTCTATTGTGGAGGTTTCTTAATTTTTATCTTGTAGATCTTCTTGACTTTGCACCTACTTATAATTAGCTTATGCTGAAAAAGATAACTGCTTTAACAACTGTATTTAGGGAACTAAATCAAAGTTATTTTGTAAGTAAACCAATTTTTCATAAATTATTGCTATAACAGCTTTATTTCTTGCTTATCTAAGTAATTTACTTCAATCGTATAATGAATGTTTTTGTTTAAAATATTTTCTATAGGTACGTCGCTCCTCTAAAGCCAGGGCTGATAACCTCACCTAGGGTTCACTCATATCACTCACTGCAAAGTCTATCCTTGACACCTTGTTGGATAAAACATCTTGACATCTTAAAAATCCTTTAGCTTCCACTATTTATAGTATTTATACTAAAAAAAAAAAGGAACACAAGAAACATTTCTTATAATAAATCTGTTTCTCTAGTGCAAAATTAATGTAACAACTCCACAGTCCACAAGTTAAACTCTGGTGTAATTTAAATTTATAGGTATTGAATAACCAATATAAAAAATTGGTAAATCAATTACAGTACTTTAATTCTAAATCCCTTTTAATAAATTCTTCAGGTAGCCTGGAAAAGGCGAAAGAAGTAGAAGATAGGATCAAACAACAGTATGCTGAATCACAACATAGAGAAAAAGTCCTTGTTAGGAGGCTAGCAGCGAAAGAGCAGGAAATTCAAGATTATGTAGTAAGTTACTGACACCACTTCTCTAAAGGCTCTGAATTTAATTATTATTTTATTGATCTGTACAATTGAAGTACCTGTTTTATTTGCAGAGTCAAATTACTGAACTGAAATCATCACACGCGAGTCTTAACGGACGGCCTTCGCTACTGGATCCAGCAGTGAATGTACTTATTCTACGGTTAAAACAAGAGTTAACGTCCACTAAAACGAGACTGGAAGAGACGCAAAATGAACTTTCTGCGTGGAAATTTACGCCGGACTCAAACACAGGCAAGAAACTAATGGCTAAATGCCGGTTACTCCACCAAGAGAATGAAGACTTAGGTCGGATGACATCGAGCGGTCGAATAGCAAAGTTAGAGGGTGATTTAGCATTGCAAAAAAGTTTTAGTGAAGAAGTTAAAAAGTCACAGTCAGGTAAGAGACTTATTCCTACTATCTTGTGACCTAAAAGTTGCAGAGTTACACTGTGTTTAGTACGGAACCCCCAGTGCAAGAGTTTTATCATGACTAATTAGGTGAGTAATTCTATGTATTCAATGTATGGGAATATCAAACAAATTAATAAAGTTTTAAAACTTGTGTGAAATGATACATTTGGGTGTGGTGTTTAAAGTTCACTGGTCTCCCCTCCCCTCCCCTGGCCGCTTCACCCCCCCCCCCTGCCGTGAAATGTGTCCCCGTTAACGGTTTTTTAACATTGGAACAACTATAATAGATACGAAAAAAGTGTCGAGGACAAAAATGTTCCTTATTAAATTTTAAACAGAAAAGGTTATATGTATTTTTTTTGAAGGATCGACGGTTTTCAAGCTATAGCTTCAGGTACCGGCCACTAATATATCGCCTTCGTACTTACATCTTATACTATTCCATACAAATATGACTTACGAAAATTGACAACCAATCAAGAACTAATAGACCAATTGTAGTGTTTTTACCGTTATTCGTTAGCTGATTAAATGAGGTTCAAAATGCTATATAATAAATGTTTATACATATCGTAGTTTTCAGGGAGGCACCTTTTTAAAAACCATTACCGACGCGTTCATACTAATTTGTATGAACGCGTCAGCGATGGTTTTTTAAATGCTTCCATCGTGAGAACTACGATATTTACAAACATTTGTTATATACCATTTTGAACATCATTTAATCAGCTAACGAACAATGATAAAAGCACTACAATTGGTCTATTATTTCTTGATTGGTCGTCAATTTTCGTAAGTCATATTTGTATGGAATCGTATAAGATTACTACTACTTACGTACGAAGGCGATATATTAGTGGCCGGTACCTGAAGCTATAGCTTGAAAACCGTCGATCCTACAAAAAAACTACATATAACCTTTTCTGTTTAAAATTTAATAAGGAACATTTTTGTCATTGACACTTTTTTCGTATCTATTATAGTTGTCCCAAGAATGTTAAAAAACCGTTAACGGGGACACATTTCACGGCAGGGGGGGGTGAAGCGGCCAGGGGAGGGGAGGGGAGACCAGTGAACTTTAAACACCACACCCAAATGTATCATTTCACACAAGTTTTAAAACTTTATTAATTTGTTTGTCAAAAAACATAGAATGACTCAACTAAATCCAAAAGCATTACCTACTCAATCTGCAAACGTAAGCAATTCCATAAATTCACTTTTAAGGGGTCGAAATTGGCCACGCGTGAGGGATTTTAGTACAGGAATGCGTATTCGCTCCGCTTCCGTTCTCTGTGCATCATTTTCCGGCTTCACTACAGTAACGACGATGCAAATATTTGTCATTTCAGAGCTGGACGATTTCCTACAAGAGTTGGACGAGGATGTGGAGGGCATGCAGAGCACGGTGCTGTACCTGCAGCAGGAACTGCGCGCGGCGCGCGCTACCGTGAACGGCAAGGGGCCGGCCTCGCCCGAGCACAAGCGCACCTACTCCGGCAGCGAGTGCAGCGACGCGCCGCTCGGCAAGCGCCGCCGAGCCTCCGTGCTCTCGCTCGACTACAACGAAGACGAGGAACCGCTCACCGTGCCCAACGGCGACGCCGACTAGCACAGGACCCAGGGGTTGCACCTCAGCACTCGACGCCCCGAACTAGTGAATTTGTGACCACTTCGAATATCCAGCCCGCAAGGCCATGCTGCGTTGACACGACATTATACTCGAAGAATCTTTAAGTGATCGACGTTTATTTACTGTGTTAAAACGCTGCGGTGTCAGTCGCTCATTTCATGTGAATGCTTATGTATTAGCACATACAGTGTACAATACGTCAAGGTCTATGTACTTTCATTAGAAGACAAAATATTAGACGATTTTGCGTCATTCCCATTGACAATTTGATTGGTGATGACTGTGTCAAATGTGAAACTGAGACTAAGAAAACGTTTGGTAAAACAATGTTTGCGTTATGCACTATGGTGGACCATGTGACCAGACTTGATAGTGAATTGGTTTTTGACATAGTTTTTTACTTATGATGAATTTTAAACAGACTTAGTTGACAATTTTATAATTTATTTATGATAAGTGCATCAATTGTGATATGTATTAGAAAATGCAATAATGTGTGAGCAATAACGATTGAAGTATTTACTTAGCTGATTTTTGTTTCAAAATGGCAATTTTAATTATCGTGCCTGAATGAGACCTGTTAATGATGGATTGATAACTTGTTAGTTTTAGCACTACCAGCCTAATGTTGTATGATAGACACATTTTTATGAAATTTGTGAATTTCTACATAGTATATTTCTATTTTTAAATTACAATGAATGTATATAGAGCTATGTTAATAAACATGTATTACTGGCATCACATTCGTTCTGTTATTTTATTTTTACTTGTTATCAATAAGAGTATTTCTCCAACATGAAACCCGTGAATGACTAGGTATTGCATATAAATCCAATATGCAGTTAAAGTTGTGTAAAACTAATGCTTTTACTCTATATACCTATGTGAAAAACCAATGCATTTGCAAACTGCGATATCTACTTGGTTAACAATTCTTACAGGTAAGACGAAATGTGATCGCATTGCGATCTACTATATGTAGTTTAATTTGATAATAACTAACCCATACTCTGTTCTTCCTCTTTTATTAAACGTTAATGTGAATCACTTCGGAGGTAACTATAAATTCTGAATTGCTGTACGACACTAGGGATGGAGGAATCTGTCTGTCTAGGCTTCCTGGGCTAAACCGCTGAACCGATTTCGATGAAATTTGGTATGGAGATAGCTTGAACGTCGAGACAGATACTTTTTACCGCGAGTAGCGATAAACAACTTCTACGCGGACGGAGTCGCGGTCAACAGCTAGTCAGTAAATACGTTTGTCTCAATAAGTCAATATCGTGCTGATAGATCTATCCAGTGTTGGTAAACATCATTTATCCCCAGGGATCGTATACCTATTATTATTATTATTATTGGTATTATTTTCATACAAAAATACCTGTATTCAATTTCGGTATCTCGCTTATTATTGAATATTTTTGCCGTTCAATGAATTTATATAATAGAATAGTGTTTTTACCTAAATTACAGTCGAAAATATCAAGGAAATAATGCAAATTAAGGAAGATATTTCAATTTTAATTAATACCGGTATTGATCCCTGTTTATCCCTGACTGATTCAATATTGCCATGGCAGTTTATCGTATTACAACGCTTCCTATAAATTAATAGTTCGGTGAGCCGACGGCTACTAACACTTTGACTGTCCCTCGCTTCCATTAATGACCTGGCTCGCCACGTCTGCATATAATGTAATACGTGGACGCACAGAGCTACATCACCGGTGCCCTACACGTAATGCATTGACAGTGAAAGTGCTAGGTAATATAACGATTGAATTGGTAAAATCATCCCACATAATGGCGATCCCATATTTAAAAGCTAATACCTCTAAAATGGCCCACCCGATTCATGAATCCTAGCTAAGAATCATCCAGATTAAACTAACTTTCCGACAAATAAAACGCGTCCAAACCGGTTCATCCGTTTGGGAGTAGAGGAGAGTACACCTTTTTTGTCAGGAGTTAAATAAATTAGACTTATACATTTAGATCGGTCAGTATGGGCAAGTCTGCGGGCCTATTATGGTCGTGTTTATCGATGTGGATAGACGTGTATAAAACTTCTGTCACTTTTTGACCAGTATGTAAGTGCAAGAGTAACGGATGCTTTATCCACCTCGATAAAGGAGAGCATAATACGGGTCCTGTAATTATAAGATATACAAAAATCAGTTCTTAGGAACCAAGTCATCGATTTTAGTGACAACAAAAACGGCATACATAGAATTAAAAAACAACTTTTACTTTGTTCGGGAATCGAACCAGGTCGTATTGAAAAAAAATGCTATATGAAAAAAATGGGTGTCATTTCGAAGACCCACCTATTTAAGTAAACTAAAGGATATGAAATTTATTGCATTTTATTCATTTTAGATATCATGTTTCATAGTAACATTTACTGCTTATGACCTACGCAATCGATATCCAAATATAGATAACGTAAGTTTTATTTTTCAAGAAGACAGGGTTCGATTCCCGAAATGAGTACAAGGTTTTTTTTTTAATTTATGTGTGCAGTTTTTCTTGTCACTAAAATCGATGACATGGTTCCTAAAAACAGATCTTTGTATATCTTACAGTTACAGACTTGCCCATACTGACCGATCTAAATGTGCCACCTTGTAATACTTACATGCGTATAGCTTAGCAAAAAAGAGTGACCACACGGGTAACACCACGACAGGTTCTACACAGTTCTCGTGTGACAACTCTCACAAGCAGCAGTTTAAAATAAAATAGATTACAGTGCGATAGCTCTTAGAAGGTGCTTTGGGTTTGTACTTGTCTCTAACTCGCTCTCATACGCTCTTATTAAGAGCGAGTGAGAGAAAAGTACAAACCCGAAGCACCTAAGTGCTCACAGACTTACTCCGAGCGGCGCCCCACTATTTCTCTTACCGTATATTTGGGATAATTTAGGGCGCGTACACATAGCGATCCGTTTTACAGGTCCGTTATTTGATGGCGTATGTAGTCGTATGAGCGAGTTCACACCCAAAACAGTAATCGGGATCCAGTAAAAAAGAAGATTACAAGGTGATGAAGTCGGTTAAAAAGATCCGTTAAAACGGATCCTGTAAAAACGGACGTTCTATGTGTACGCGCCCTTACAGTCGAGTTCATAAACATGTGTACACTTTAGTACCGCTTGTCGCTTTAATCGCTGTGACAATTCATATATGGCAGTTTAAACATGACATTAAATAGACAAGGTACTAAAGTGTATATATATTTGTGAACTGTACATTTCAGCTCTTATCAGTCGCGGATTAGCCACGTAGCAAGAGTAGCAAATGCTACCGGCCCTGCGCATTGGGAGGCCCCGCACACCTACGTCTCCGATATGAATTTCTACCCGGTTCTGTTTTATTTAGAGAACCCTTAACTTATAAATTAATAACCTAAAAAGAAACCAAGGGCCTCTTTATACAATTTGCTACGGGCTCCGCGCTTGCTTAATCAGGCACTGGCTCTTATCGACGAGTAGGGCATATTTATATTTTGAAACATGTTTTATTTTTAAGTGAGTCATGTCGCTACGTCCGAAACTGCTTTCTGGAGTGGAGAGCAGGTGTCATATAGAGGTGCTCAGGTGTGGCGAGTGTCCCTCGATAACGTCAGAAACGTTGTCTTGCTCAAATCCCTTGAGCAAAATAAAGGTACCGCAACCAAGTTTATCATTGCTTCTCAAATTGTTACAATCATTCTATACATCGCGTGATGTTGGACACTTTTAGCTGAAGGCATCAATAATGGACAGTTTTCTGGCTTGTTAATGACAATTCAAAGAGCATAAGGTTTTAAATTGATTGTCTCAAAATAAATGAATAACCCTTCATCTGTAACATAACAATCAAGTGTCCATCATTGACCTTTGTTAATTACTGGTTCCATCACCCTATAGCTTATGTTTGATACGGTTTAAACTGTTTGGTCCTTCGAACCGGAATTTTAAAGAGATCTCATTGTGGAGAGTCAGACCGACGCACGCGGACTTCCTAGTGCCGGAAGAGCACAAGGTCCAGGTGAACCGGCGGCTCCAGAAGCAAGACATGAACCACTCAGTACTGCTGATGGACGTTCAGCGACGGATAGACGCAATCGCTATGCCGCCAGCCGAATGGAATGAAGAGTCACTTCGAATAGGTAAGTATAATTTGCAAAAACTCAAAACAGCGGTACAGTTAAGTGCAAAAGTATGTATCAAAAGAATCCTCTCATAAATACGTTTCGAAGTTCTTATTACAATGGAATAAGGTGCATTAATTGGGACATATTTTTGAGATGTTGCCTTCTCACATATTTTTACACTTGACTATACTAGCTTTGTTCTGTAGAAGTCGTTTGCCTCGGGAACTGTCCGAATTTCCTTTTTATTTATGTACTGAATGGAATGTAAGAATGAGTTTGAAACGGAACGCAGATGTCAGAGAAGGATGTCAATAAGAGGATGAGTGAGAGGTACAACGATTGGAACGACGAGAACGAGTTAGAATCTTTTGTGCAATTACCCTCTTACAAAACTCAGCTGTTCGAATCCTACAGGTTTCGTCACGATTTTTTTCCTTCACCGTAAGAGCATCGGTAATGGTACATGGTGGCCGAGGGGGTTCGAACTCGGTACCTTAAGATCACGAGTCGACCGCTATTATTCAATGTAGGTACTCTATGGTCGACCCCCTAAGCCACTAGGTCACCGACGCTCTTTGGCAACATCGTTACAAAAAATATTATTTTTTAATATTTTTTAGCAAATAATGTAATATAATATGAGCCTTTGATTGCTTGAAATAAATGAAATTTGAAATTGGCTTGTCATTACAACGCACCAAATTATCCCACATATTTTGAAGGATCGTGCGGGATATTTGCCTTAAAAGTCACGAGACGAAGTTGCCACGCTTCGCTGCGCTGGCTTCATAATAGGGAATAACAGTTGAGAAAAATCATTGTTTGAATACTATTAAATAGCTTTAAAAATAACCAAGATATAAGGCATCAAAGATTTGTTCCTATTTCTTTCTAGCAAAACAAAATTTAACATGGAGTTTATATGGCCGACCTTTTACATGACGTCAGGGTGCATATCGGATCTCTCTGTGTAATCGCTACCTAATTAGCAGTTTAAATTGCTTGTGTCATCCGTATTTCTTGGCCGATTTTAATTTTAATTTCATTTTTGGTGATCTCCACCAAAGAAAAATATATTATGGTGATTACGACGACGACGCGCTAGCCTAGTTGGTAGTGACCCTGCCTACGAAGCTAGCGGTCCTGGGTTCAAATCCCGGTAAGGGCAGATATTTGTGTGATGAGCACGAGTATTTGTTTCTGAGTCTTGGATGTTTTCTATGTATTTAAGCATTTATTTCTCTATATTAGTATTTATATCGTTGTCTAGTACCCATAGTACAAGCCTAGAGCTGAGTTTGGGACTAGGTCAATTTGTGTGAGATCGTTCCTTGATATTTATTTATTTTCCGATTTTGTTGAGAAATGCGATTAAAAAAGTCCCTATCCTCAATCTCCGATTCTGTTCCTCAGGTCACAGACTGGACTTCACGTTCTACCCGGAAATGCATGTGATCGATGAATACTTTTCCTTTATCAGAGAACAATATGCATCAATATGTACCGTTAAAACCATAGGGCGGACCACGCAGGACAGAAATATAAAGGTGACCGGCGCTCCATTTCAAAGGCCACTTATGATATGATAAAGTTTGTTCTGCCCTCCTTAGAAAAAGGGCGCATGTCTCATAGAAACGCGTATGTATAAGTGACCTTATTTCTTAAGACAGAGGGTTAAATTCTCTTTGACTATCAAATTACTCATGCGTCCTTCTTATTTAGAAGGGCAGTGTTGTATTCCGCGATCTATAAATCAATAACGGCCGAGTTCACCAACAATTAAACGGACGATTAAGTCTTAATCAGCTGTTAATCAATACATTTGACACCTGTTAAACCGCTAATCGTCCGTTTAATTGTTGGTGAACTCGGCCCTTAGTGTGTCTATTCATTGGATATATTAAACGTAGTCTTATTTCCTTGAGACTATTAACGTGGAAACACGACTAAAAAAAAATCGACGATAATTTTATTCTTCAAACATGACACCTTTTTCGCGTGTTTTTGGTTGATCGTTAACGATGTTTTTTGATTCTATATTGTAACTTTTTTATCCTGGTAAACCATTTTTTTTTATGTGGTACCTACCTAGGTAAACAGCAATAATTAAACTTGAAGCTGCAATCAAGGCGCGCGCAAACTATCTCCGACTCACATAAAGCCATGCGTTTTGACTTTTGATTCTTGGTGTGGACGTGGCAGCATAATTATGTGGCCTCTTAATGAAAAAAAACTGGCCAAGTGCGAGTCGGACTCGCGCACGAAGGGTTCCATACCATTACCTTAAATATTTATTTTATTTTAAATTTAATTATTTATTTTTAAATTGAATATGCAACTATTTTGTGAATATTTTAAGCGTCTACCTGTTGCCGTTATTAATATAGAGCAAAAAAAGGCACAAAAATCACGTCTGTTGTATGGGAGCCCCTTAAATATTTATTTTATTCTGTTTTTAGTATTTGTTGTTATAGCGACAACAGAAATACATCATCTATGAAAATTTCAACTGTCTAGCTATCACGGTTCATGACATACAGCCTGGTGACAGACAGACAGACAGACTTTTTACTCTTTAAGTACGGAAAACGGAACCCTAAAAAATCTAATGCCCAGTTGCACAAAAGCTTATTAAAATTACTCTAAAGTCGCGTGCTGTAACTTTCTACCTTGATGAATTAGAAAGTGACAGGTGTCCTAATGGGCCATGAGTACTAATGAACGTTTGTGCAACCGGGCTACATAAATTCGCTCATTTAGCCATAGTTCATAAACTAAAGCGATACTTGATGTTTTAGATGGCTGTGGTATCTAACGGAAATCCGGCTAACAAAGCGATAATGCTCACAGGCGGCATGCACGCTCGAGAATGGATTTCGATCGCGTCGGTGCTTTATATACTTAACACTATTTTGACCAACTTCGATAATCAACCAATGCATATAAAGAATATAGATTGGTGAGTGGTTTAGTATTCTCTGCAAATAATTATTCCTTCAAACTCAGTCGATTCCTTCAGTTCTTTGATTACATTTCCAATTGCACCCCGTACCTACCTATCTATTTAGTATCATAATTTTTCGAACTTTAACGCAAGGTGATTTTAAATGGCGGAGCTCGCCTCCGTTATAGTATACACGACTATCATGGCGTAGAAGCCCTGCGAGAAACTCAGAAAAAGGTAAATTTTTCAATCATAAAATAAAACGATTTCTAAGACTTATGTTATTCCCATCCTACGCCTTCGAAAGTACGACCCTTTCTACTCAAGTGAGTCGTCGGGCGAAGCACTCGCGCGTGGCTCTAGAAATGTACCCTTGTAATTGTAATAAATTAATAGAGGACATACTCTGTTCGTGCTTGGTGTCATTCCGCAACCGACTGCAAGTTTCGGACGTCGGCGTCACTACTTGGGTCTGCGGTCGGGCGTTAGCAATGCCTGCCGTTGCCGTCTGCTGCTGCCGTCAGAGGTCGGCTACGGAAGGTATTTCTTTGAAATAATTTTTAACCAGTAATGGCGCCTGCCGTTGCTGTCTGCTGCTGCCGTCTGCGATCGGCATCACTACTGGGTCTGTGGTCGAACGTTAGCGACGCGACGCGGTGCGGTAGGTAGCGGTCGAGCGCTAGAAGTGACGCGCTAAGGAAGGTACTTCATAGAAATACATAGCAACGAGTAGTGACGCCTGCCGTTGCCGTCTGCGGTCGGCCGCGCATGACACCTTTAAGCTTAAGCCACACCGTTGTGTTTCACTAAAAAATTAAACTTGCCCCTAAGCGTACCCACCTCTAGTTAACCGGTTATTCTCGCCTTTCCCAAGCACATGTACCTAGGTAGTTCTAAATCTGAACTAGGGAAATACTACTTCTTCTTACAATTAAAAGAGATGATTGCCCTTAAGGTATATCGTTCCTGTCGTAAATCCAGATGGGTACGTCCACTCACACACCACCGATCGTATGTGGAGAAAAAACCGTCGTGTTTGGGAATGGAATTCATGCGTAGGCGTTGACCTAAATCGAAACTTCGGGTAAGCTCTCTCAAATTCTCTTACTGCACAAAGCTCGGCCAGACTGCACCGTCGCGGGCGCGCGGCCTGCGCGCGACGGGCGCGCCGCGCGATATTTCCATACAAACCGCCGCGCCCCGTCGGCATCGCGCCCCGCTTGTCGCGACCCGCCAGCGCAGCCCGCCGCGCGCAGGCCGCGCGACCGCGACCAGTCAGTGTGACGTCAGACAGCGCAGCGCGAAACGAATGACCAAACCCCAGAGAGCGAGCGGGAGAGCGCGATGCGGGCGGGACGCGCGCGCGATGCTGGCGGGTTGATGGCGCGATCCTGGCGGGTTGATGGCGCGAGGCCAGCGCGATGCGCGCTTGCTCTGTGTGACCGGGCGTCCCGCCCGCATCACTCACTCATCACGCCCCGCTACCGTCCCGCTGGCAGTCTGTTTGAGCCTTAATGTTCACATAGCTCTTTCTACTGGTTAATTTGTACTTACTGAAAATGTGGCATTAGGTTCTTGTTTGATAAGGCTGCATGCCGTTCAAGATCTACACTAAGTAGTCAAAGGCTTAACGTTAAAGGTACGACTTACCTACCTACCGACTATCTTTATGTACAGCAGGTAGTTTTGGTTCAAGTCGTAAAATTGTTCAACAGAACCTAAACTGAAACGAAATTATAGAGTCGGCACTGTTCAAATGAATACCAGAGGCCCGTTTCACGAAGCTACAAGTTACAAATTACAATCGGAAGTCTCTTTCTAACTCTTTTGCTAGAAAAGGAGTTCCGCTTGTAATTTGTCACTTGTAGCTTCGTGAAACGGGCCACTGCCTGCAAATAATGATGCCATATCTAATATACTGTTAAGGTACAAGGGCAGTTATTTAAGCAATTTTATAGAGAGAGACCGCAATATAATAATTATGTTGACGAGCAATTATTCCTCGAAAATTGCCCATATGTGGTGCACTACTATACAAGCAATAGTTATTTATATATTTTGGTTTGTAATCGCTATCTCGAAAACGATTTAACGATTTTGATAAAAAAACGTGTCAATCAAGAGAGTCAAAAAAGATCGAGCTGTAAAGATATCGGACGCTCGGTCGACCAGGTAAGTTAGGATTTAGGATAGAGGACTTTAGGATATAGGTAGGTGTAGGCGGGCGGTTTTCAAAAAAAGTGTACATAGTTTAGGACTTGAATTAAGAAACCGTAATTTTAGTCAGGTGAGTCACGAAAATTAATTATTCATATAAATACTGCCCTTATAAGCCAATAGGCGATATTCCAAAAACAATAAACGAAACAGATTCATTCCTCACTCGTTAGTAATATGGTCGCACTTCATACAGGAGTTTTGTTTGAGATACCACGATTTGATACCCGAGGGTAATATGGTCATCCGGTTAATATGGTCACTTCGATAGATTTCAAAAAGTACAACACATTCTGGATAGATGGCACTGTAGTTAATAGAGTCAAGTAGTCTACTCAAATCTTGCAGAGTTTCATCGGGACTGGTTTTCCGACGGAGTTTTGTCAGATCAAAAATAGCATTCAATTCCCAACTGACATCAACCTTCTAAAAAACATGTAAACATTAAAATCTCGCAAAATTCAAAAATATATGTGCGAACTTGTTATTGGAGGTAAGTGAACAGATAATTTATCATATTTTAAAGTTATGGTATGCACATAAAGAGGTTAAAAAGAAACTTTTTGTGTGTGTCGTAAAAAGTTAAACAAGTACGCACCTGTTAATATGAACATCAAGTGTCAAGTGTACAAATGAAGACTTCTCCAGCACCACCGCCTTCAGAACCAAGAAGCTCTCGGCAAAGAAAGATTTCTCCACCTAACCTGACCTCAACAAAAAAAGAATTCAAAGGGTCCAGGTGCCAATAAGTCATGGTACTGATTCTCTGTCAAGAAGACAGAGTGGCAGATA
Source organism: Acleris literana (assembly GCA_946894065.1). NCBI lineage: Eukaryota > Metazoa > Arthropoda > Insecta > Lepidoptera > Tortricidae > Acleris > Acleris literana. The sequence goes on along the minus strand of OX335684.1, from coordinate 11,943,626 downwards.
TGAGGCTCTGCATCTCGAGCGGTCAATACGTCCACGAAGAGTGTGTAGGGCTCTCAAAAGACGACGAAGACCATTTTCTGTGCCCAAAGTGCGAGCGATAAATGGAGTGGAGACTCACTTCATAACGTAAATAACGAAACTATGTGATGTCCATAATAACCGCACGTGCCGAAAATATGGACATTTACCACTTTTTTTTAAGTTATTTTTTTTAATGGTTTCTAATTATAACCAAAGTTAATTTGATATGTTTTCCTTAGTATATTAGTTGAAGTATCCAACCGTATATTTTTTAACCCACCCCCCTATATACTTAATTTATTTCAAAGCTTAACGTGACCATATTACCCTCGGGTACTTTAAGGTTAATTTTCATGACTCACCTGACTAAAGTTACCGTTTCTTAATTTTCGTCCAACGAAAATGTTAAGCACTTTAGTGCGTTGTCATAGTAAACTTCAAACAGAACATCAAATGACACACATGACAATGACAACATAATGATATTTACAATGACAAGGTTTTCAACAAGTATGCTCAACATTTTTATTGGGTCACTGTACACTTTTTTTGAAAACCGCCCAGGTATCAAAAATATAAAAATGCTCTCCACATCACATAGGTACCTAAGTAAGTATATTATGTATATCTTTTTAATAGTAACACGTAACATAGATTAAACAATGAGTTTTTTACTCCTAGACTTCCCGGTACAGTCAGCGTCATAAAAGATAAAAGATGTTTATTCAGTAAGTAGGCCGCACGGGCACTTTTACATGTCAAAGATCTACCAGCGCTTCGCAAGAGACCAATGCTGAGAAGAAACGCCGCAAGAAACTCAAGTCAGTCGTTTTTTAAATTTTGCTATGATATATAAAATTGTAATACTTAACCTAGCATTATATAAAAGTACCTGGAAGACCGAGCGTCGCTCGGGTTGAAAACGAAATTTCCCGAAGATGACAACTTTACAGTTCGATTTTTCGCCCCCTTAAACCCCTATATTTCAAATTTTATCGAAATCGTTGGAGCCGTTTCCGAGATTCAGATTATATATATATACAAGAATTGCTCGTTTACAGGTATTAGATAGATAGATAACGAATTTAACATAAAAAATATCATGCGTAGTTGAGCAGGAAAACGTGTCAAAACTCAGAATTTTCACAAGAGCTACCTAATAGGTAAATAGTAATAATAAAAAAATGGGTCAAACAAACAAACACCTGTACCGAACTTATATATGATGCTGACTGTACATAGATACAATGTACCAACTTACCTCAATGTATTTATTTACTTTGATTATAGAATGAATTGGTACGTGAATGGCGTGACAGAGACCAAACCCTGTTCAGACGGTTATGGCGGCCAATCTGCATTTTCGGAACCCGAATCTATCGCCATCAAAGTAAGAAACGGTGTCTACCTGCTTTTACTGTGACTTTTTATTATTTTTATAGTCCGGTCTTTCCTAGGAATAAAAAAAAAACTATATCCTGCCCAAATGCAGAGAATGAAGGTAGTAGGTACCACCTACAACAGGATAGGGTTAATAGTACCTATCTAATACGTCAAACAAAACGTAACCGAACAATCGCAGTATTCGCAATACATTAGGTAGGTAGGTTACTTATTTATTATTTTAGATTATTTTTAGCATTCGACCATTTTTCATTACCAAGACTTTAATTAACACAGCATTTCCTGCATGACCTTTCATTGCAAATAGAGTAGGTAGGTTTGAACACATGACAAAATCTATTGATAGTCGATCCCACATTATTTTGTACAGTCAACAGCGTCGTGTTTGAAATGTCATACAAAATTATGAAGCGATTGAAAGCGACAAGGTACATAAATGGTCACTTATTTATGCTGTTGACTGTACAATACCTACAGTACCTACGTGCCGTCGTGTTGAACCTCATGGAAAACCTCACTAGACAAATGATTATTATTTATCACAGATACCTAACTTAAAAGACAAATGGGTTCATTTTCATTCATTTTATTATAAATAAACAAATTAATTTTACTGTTACGAGTATGGTAAAATATTGGAGAGGTTTTATACTAAGTATACGTTTTACATAAAAGCCTACTTATTCCCCAAAATGATTTTTTTATTGTTAAAAAAATAGGTGTACCTATGCCAATTATCGAACAGTTCGGATAAAATGCATTTTGGTCTTATAAATTAAGTACCTAACTAAAAATTCTAAAAATACATCGTTTCTACAGAACGTGGCTGGGGCGAGGAAAATGGCCGCTTTCGTGGATATGCACTCGTACGGTCAATCTATCATGTACCCTCATAGCTCGTTGGAAACTCCCGTTGAAAACCAACCAATACTAAAGAAACTCGCTACGGACATGAGCGCGGTAAGTGGTAAAGAGGTGCGTGCGGGTTAAGCGAGCGTGCCACAGAAATACATAAAGTTAGTATGGATAATACCGAGGTAAATAAACGTTATACCTACTAATTAAACATTGTATACCTAATACTAAAAGAAAATATTGTTTTTGTTATTATATGTAACGGTTAGGTTTATTTTATGAGACGCACGTGGTGGCAAATACTTGAATGATTATATTCCAGTTCATCCTATCCTATGATGGACACTTACAGGAATACTCGTATCACTGTGGAGTGGATAAAACATCTGGCAATCTATGAACATTTTAGTTTGTTTGTTTGAATATTTGGTAATTACTACCAAGTAAAGTAAAGCCATTAGAAATGGGACAGTTTCTATGGCCTGTTGTTTGATCGGTAGTTAAACTAACTAATGGTCAAAAAACGGTACTAATGGTTAAGAGGCCGTATACGAAATTTTGCCGGCTTTGCTTATTTTTGTGATTTTACGGTTAAAATACTGCTTTTCTATAAGTTTTAATGCTCAACGTTAAATGTCATTTTAGTTATGACCGAATAAATGAGCCAATTTTTTATTTTTGTCGAGTATTATAATGCGAGATTTAGGTTCTTTTAAAACATTCTTTATTGCCAATTCTTTTGAACTTTTTGGATATTTTTTTTAGGTAATGGATTGATTTTGAACTAAAGTTTATTTCTGATATTTTAATTTTATGAACGAAAATAATATTTGATCGTTTTCTATAAAAATTTACCAAGTTTATTATTTTTTTTACTCGAAAAATTTATATGAAAGTTGTAAAAGTAATTCATACATTTTTTAGACGACTTTCACAGCAATAAGTACATTGTAATTTTTTCATACCGTTAAGACGTCAAAACGATTCATGAATATGTGACATTCTAAACCTCTTCCAGCAAAATTCACATTACAGTGGCCGGTGTCAATTCGATTAATCAAAATAAAATAATAAAAACAAAAAAGTAGCTCATACATTCGTTAAAAATAGAAATTGTCTTTCGTGTTGTGCATTAAAACTTGTAGAAATACCGTATTTCAACTGTAAAATCACGTAAATCAGCGAAATCGGCAAAATTTCGTATACGGCCTCTTAAAATCTCAAGGGAATGTGTGAAATTTTCCATGCCTGTTTCGAATTTTAACAATTAGTTAGTTTAACTACTGATCAAACAACAGGGCAAGTGTGTAAATAAATTAGTACCTATGTCCGTAACTCCGCATCATCGCAAATTATAACCCTCGCCTCGGCACCAGTTGAGAGGCCCTAGCCAAAATGCAACTAACTATACTAACGTTTTTCTTTTCTATCACTCAAAATGTATGGGATGACATTCTTTTTTGAGTGATAGAAAAGAAAACCGTTGGTAGCGTTTGCATCTTGGCTAGGGCCCCATCGCCGCAGCTCAAAATGAAACATGCTTTGATCTGTGTTAGTAGGTACGATACATTTTTCAGCGGACGACGCGAGACCCGCGCGCCTGGCAATTGTTTTTACTTTAACTTGAAAAACGTATCGTAATAAAACATATCAAAGCTCACTTTACAATGTTTCACTTTGAGCTGAGGCGCCCCGGCGTTGTAGTGTGTGATGGATGACCGACATGGATGACTCACAGAGAATGCTTTTTTCCGGGAATTTTGTTAATTTTCTAGAGAAAAGTAATGCAATTCAATTTTGGGAAAATAATCGCCACATCAATGTTTTGATGATTCTGACAGTGTCGAGGTTGGATAGTGCACTGCCTTTTCTTCGCTGCGCGTGCAAAAATCGCTGTGTGTCATAAACGATTTCGAACTTTGATTAAACTGTCAAGATTTAAAATGCTCATTAAGAGGATTGTGAAGCTAAAAATTTCCATACAAAATGCGATAACATTTCTCTCCCCTTAAACCTAGTCGATTTTTACGATTTTTGAATATCTTGTGGATATTATGAAAAACTAGGTCTGTACGTTTTCCTTTCCAATAAAATACAGGGTAATTTTTTTATCGGTGCACAAATTTTTAATATATGATTTTGTATTGTTAATATAACATATTAAGTACAACAATAAAATCAGTTAAAAATAAAATGCAAATCCTATAATTTTTACGTTCTCGTGTGGGCACCAAGTCATACTAGAAAATCACTTTTTAAAAACCTTTTTGCAACACACCCTTCTCCTCGCACCCCTGTATTAGAGGGTCTATGAATATCTCTAAGTTAGTGGAATCATTGAATCGGCAATAGGTATCTCTAGTGTTTTTTAAGCTAGAGTAAAAATAATACAACATGTGTTATTGATTAACAATAGCGAAGAAAATATTGAAATTTGTACACCTATTAAAAAATTACCCTATATTTTTTGGAAAAAAAAAATGGAAACTTACAGACCTACTTTTTCACAATAATGACATCATATGAAAAAATCGTGAAATAGGACTTGATTTAGGGGAATGAGAAACGCTATCGCTCGGAGCTAAATTAGTATATTTTTTTTGACAGCTACGTGATTTAAGCGTCGGTTCACGATCCTGTTAAAGAAAAGAACAGCGATTTTTGCATGCGTTTACGGTTTTCTGTGTTTACGGTGTTCGGTGTTCGGTGGGAATAAGCGTGTTTAACACAAACGAAGTGACGAGCGGGTTGCTAGTAATTAATATGGTGTTGATAAGGTTGAATGTTAACCTTTAATTGTTTATAGGTAATACATAGCGTAAACCAGAAGACGTACATAACTGGATCCGTTTACAACATACTATATCCGTGTTCAGGAACCGCTTTGGACTACATGTATGCTTCAGGTGTGACCGCCTCTTTTGTGATCGAGACCAGGGACCAAGGTTACAACGCTTTTCTTCTGCCACCCGACCAAATAGTGGAAACTAGTATGGAGCTCCAAACGGGATTGTACGACTTAGTGGAATCGATCCAACCGACGTTCAGGGGAAAAGATTGCCATTCATGGTTCTAACTTCTACAATTACCTTTTTAAATAGCCATGGGATAAGATACCTACTGGAACTTTTTTCATGAAATGTTAAAAAAAAAACAGATTTTATGATGTATTGTTATTATCGTTCTAGTAAATAAAATTCACGTTTATAAATTAATTGAACAATGTTTTTTTCATGAGCTGTTCACAGACCACAGAAGTGTGTGTATAATACAAAAGGATGAGCGGATCAAATAAAATATAAATTACTTCAAAATACATTTATTTGTAACTATCGCTATAAAGGCACCACAATTACATAAGGCGACATCGGTGGTTTCACAGAAGCAATATCACTCACAAAATACTCTGACTAGAGATAATTTAGGAACCACATTAAACAATCAAGTTGCCTCTCTTATGCTATCCATTCTTAAATACTCAATATAATTATCATTAAAAATGGCTGCTCTAGCATTATACCATAGTCTTAAAGATCATAATATTCATAAAGCTTTTACACTTTTCACATAATTTTTGTATAGATATTATTTGCAGCACATGGTCCCAAGCATTTAAAAGTTCACAAGTAAGAATCTAGATTAAATCTAGGATTTTGTTATAATTGTATACAGGCACTTATGCTATAGTGTACTGATACTAATAAGCTGAATGAACACAACACCATTGCCGGAATTTCAATGCGGCCCACACTACTTAAGTAGTGGTAGGATCTCCTGCAGGGTCTATCTGGATCGCTCTCTCCATCTGGATGATGTTACGTAATAATGTGTCAATCCACGACTTTTTAGCAATAATGTGTCAACCACTTACCATCAGGTTGCCTGTGTGCTCGTTTGCCTGCTCTATGACATAAAAAGAACTATGCACACACATCTAAATATATAAATCAGTATCGTGACTGACTGATAGACAACGCACAGCCTAAATCGCTGGTCCTAGGGGCTTGAAATTTAGAGGGAGTATTCCTTGGGTACATACCCTAGAGGTACAGCACTAAGAAAGGATTTTCCGATAATCCCCAACGGGAAGAAATAGCAGGAGTAGCGGGAAACTTATTCCACGCGTACGAAGTCGCGGGCATCTTCTAGTCTTGTATAAATGCGCTTCGTATCAAAATATAAGAAATGACGTCTACGCACACACATCGAAATATATAAATCAGTACCGTGATTGACTGACAGACAACGCACAGCCTAAACCGCTGGACTTAGGAACTTGAAATTTGTAGGGAGTATTCCTTGGGTACGTACCCTGGATAAGAGGAACAGCACTAAGAAAGGATTTTCCGAAAATCCCCAACGGGAAAAATAGGGAGAGTATCGGGAAACTTATTCTACGCGTACGAAGTTTGGTATAAATGTGTTTCGTATCAAAATTTAAGAAATGACGTCTGTCACACACGCCTAGAACAATTGATCCGCGTGGCCCACATGTGTAGCGTGCGTGCGTAGCGTCTGCCGCAGTGAAATTCCGTCTTAAATCTAGTAAGTCTTAAAACTGTTAAAGCAACACGACAAACTCGACAGTCAAGTATTAAAGTATTAAGTTGAATGAACGTGCATCTTTTTATTTCTAAAGTTAGTAGGGTTGTCACCTCCGGCATGGATGTCAACGTCCCTTGCCCCAGCTTGGTACGGCACCAGCCGGTCCTCTGCCGCTCTCAAACGCTCTTGGAGTATTTCCACGGTCCTGTTCAGGAGTTTGATCTCCTCTTGCAGCGGGTACACCTGCATATTCATCTGCATTAGCTCTTTTTCGTGCGCTAATTGGAGTGTGTGTAGCTAAAAATAATACAGAATCTTTTAATAAATAGGGAATACGCGTGGATTTTTTAAATCGCATTTTCCAACAAAATATGAAAATGCAAAAAAATGAGGTTACAGAATTATCCACCAATTTTTAGAGTTGGTAATTCTGTAGCTCTGCCTACCCCACTTTGGGAATGAAGGCGTGAAGGTATGTATGTATGTATGTATATGAAAATAACGTAAAAGCGATCACCAAAGTGAAATTAAAATTAAAATCGGCTAAGAAATACGGATGATACAAGCATTTTATACTGCTAATTAGATAGCGACTAGACAGAGAGATCCGATATGCACTGTGACGTCATGTAACAGTTCGGCCATATAAACTCCATGTTAAATTATGTTTTACTAGAAATAGATAGGAACAAATGTGTGTCTGGCTTATATCTTTGTTATTTTTATAGCTATCTTGGTAATAATTGGATGCAAATATCAGCGTCTTCGCCACGATGAATAGTAGACATGCACTTCTTGCCCGCAAAAATAAACGCCGCCTTCAACGAGTCGCAAAAAGCTACTGAGTGAACTTAGAGACGAATGCCAACCGCAGTGTTGTCACAAATATAATTTATTTTCTACCATAGTACATAATACGCAAACACATAAAAAAGATGTTGTTTGTGTGTGTTTCTAGAAATAGCAAAATAAAAACCTAACGCTCCTACTTATTATGGTAATGATTGTTTGTCTGTTCTACTTTATAGCTTCTGTTCAAAACAAGTTAATGCATTTTCTCGAAGTGATGCGTAACTGGTCCCCCTTATAGCACTACAAAGCTGTAATTTGGCATAGTTATATATTTACGTTACGACGATAAAGAAGTAAAGATAATGTTGCGATAAAGAAGAACTTTTTTTCCACATTAACGAATTGGTTTGTAAATTGCATTATGGGCAATGATACCCTAGGTGGCAATGTTGGCGTATTTCACGGTATTTAACGCAAAATTTACCAAAAAAAATCTCATGCGATTTTGTTTTTACTTAAATTTGAACTGTACACCCTCAACGTTCGAATCAAATACGTCAATACTTTACTTAGAAACTTACGTCCTGAATTCTCTTCTTTTTCAACAATATGAACTCCTCGTTGGTCCGTTTGAGTGCATCTAGTAAACTATTCCGTTCCAGCATTAGCACTTCTTGGTGCTTTTTGCACTCAGACAGTTCATTTTCCATTCCCGTTGCCACTTTAAGCATTATGTTTTCTGCAGATTTGGCACTTTGCTTGAAGCTCGTTTTTTTTTGCGGGTTCAAATGGAGGAGTACTGTAAGGAACAAAAGACCACCTCATTCAGGAAAGGCGAGAGCATGAGTAAATACATACTGCTAGAAAAACACTAGGTACAGAACTCACCTTCTTTTTCCTTCTGCAGGTTTCGTAAATTCTTTCTCAACTCCTCTGTTTCTCTATTTATTTTGGTAATAGTTCTCTGTTTGCCAGTCAATTCAGTCTGTAGGCCTTTGATCGTAGCTACCAAGTAGCTGTCCTCTTTCAGCCTGTTAATAATGAGTGCAGAATTCTGCGTCAATCTGTTAACAGCAGAAGAGGCTCTTTCGGACTTGATAATCGTTTGCGTGCTGATAGAGCGATGGAATCTTGGTGAAGTTTGAGAGCCTGAATCCATCAAATTTGATTTATTCAATTTATTTTTCAAATCAGTGTTCACTTTTCGATCTTCCATCAATTGACGTTCCACATCTATGATATGGCTTTCATATTTTTGTTTCATGTCGCCAAACTTCTCCTGAAGTGTCAGTAAAATACCCTGGAAATGACTTTCTTTATCCTTTAGCTCTCTTTCCAACCTTGCAATACGATCTTCGAGTAGTTTTTTCTTATTGTCTTCAACAGTCGAAGATTTAGCAGCGACTGAAATAAAAACATACGTTATAAACAGCATTCCTTGAACAGACAAATAAAGTTATTTCAATACGAACCTATTAACGCTGAAACTGAATCGGGGTGTTTGCGCCTTAAAATCATCTCCATCTCTTTGACCTGTCTCTGTAAATCTTGCGTGGTGGCAGAGTCCTTATCGCGCTGTATCGCCAAATTCTTCCTTTCATTACGTTCTTTTTGCAAATCTGCCATTATTTTGCTTTCGTTTTGCTTTGCGGCTTTCAGCTCAATATTTCTATTTTCATATTCTTTACTTAGTCGATTAATAAACTTCTCGCATTCCACAAGTTTAAGTTCAGCTACGTGTTTTTCTTCGTTTACTTTATCGAACTGCTTTCTTAAAACTTTGTTATCATCTGTCAACTGTACGTTTATCAATTCAAGATTCTTCACTCTTTCATTGGTGTCTTTTAATTCTTCCAAAACAGGATCAGGTCTACAATTTAATGCACGTTTCGGTGAATTATTTGCAGCTACTTTCTCGGACTCTCTTCTTTTGGATTCGATGAGGCCGGCTGAGTATGGCCTTGCTTTTAGTTTACGCCGAGTATGGTTTTCTTTCGTATTCTGCTTTATTAGAGATTGTTGCCCCTAAAAACGGATACATTACTATTAAACGGGAACATGAATATTAAGTTGATGAAATTTGAATTTTGTATGTTTATCCTACCTACCGCGTACGTCGTAATATCAAACATAAACTCATAACCTTTATTTGACAAAAACACACTGCAACACATGTTAAAAGAAAAGAAACATATAGGATAACGCAGCAAACACAAAAACTTAAAGGTAACCGTATCTACCAAACTCTATCTAGAGCATTTTTTGATTGGATATTCTTGATACCCAAAACAAGTAAAAAATGTAAACCCGTTCAAGAGCAAGCATTTTGTCAACAGTGTTAAATAACTGCAACCGGGAGGCAATGACCGGGCATGCGCCTCATTACGATGCTTGTCATTCTGGTTTCAAAACATTAAAATAGCTAACGACACGATGATCTCCGGGATATGAGATAGTAGCCAGTTTAAAATTAATACATCGAATAACAGTTATTTTTACTAACCAAAAAGTAATTTAATTGTCATTGGTAAATTCTACCAACGCACGAAAAGGCTAGTCCAGTTCTACATCCTAGATAAAGAACGGTACTGTTACGGTTTAGACGACGCAGTCCTACTTGGTGGTGTGGTGACCCAGCCTACCAAGCTAGCGGTCCGAGTTTGATTCCCGGCAAGGGCAAATATTTAGGTGATGAGTGCGATTATGTGTTCCCGAATCTTGGATGTTTTCTATGTATTTAATTATGTATTCCAGGGTGTCCCAGAAACCGACGTCAACCCGCCTAAGGCTGATAGAGCAGCTCAAAAACCTATGAATTTAACCCCTATATATGTAGCAGTCTAGAGCTAATGATTGAAACTAGGTAGGTGTGATATTGATCCGTGATACTTATTATTTATTTTATTATTTTTGGACAATTAATTAAGTGTCACCAATAAAACCGGCCGTATATACTAAAAGCGCCAAATCGACCGGAGCTATGCGCACGCGCAGCCAGCGGTCACCCAGGTGAGCCGGGGCGCCGCGGACGGTTAGTAGCCATGGAGTCGCGGGCCGCGGTGGTTGTGCTCTTGGTAGCCGCTTCAGGGGTGCTAAGCACTCCGCTCATCAATGATCTTCAACCGGGAACAGGTATATTATTTTTGTGATTATTATTCTAGTACTGTAAATTTTTTTTACTGCAAAACATTTCGTCCTAAGGGCTGAAAAATATAAAACTGTTCCGTTATTTTTTGTTTACCAACCGTTAATTTACTAGATGAGAGCTAGATATTCTAGTAGAGGTTTCTAAGACGCAACTCTTATCAGAGGTGCGGTCATACCATGGCATTCCCATAAAGTACCTATAAATTTTCCGAAGTTTAGGATCATGAATCCACAACTTAATTTGTGTAAGTATGTAAGCTTAGTTGTGCAAATTGTGGTTATAGAATTATCAACAAGTTTTTAGAGATGTTTGTAATTCTGTAGCTCTGCCTACCCCACTCTGGGAACGAAGGCGTGAAATTATGTATGTAAGCTTAGGGGCAAATAACAAGTCTAACAAAAAACAAGCTTTAAAAACCCGTTCGCATTTTTATATTGTTGTCCATGTATGTTACACTAGCGACCCGCCATTGCTAAGCTTCGGTATGGTAGTCATAGCTTTACAAATATACATAATTTACCTAATAAGTTTTGAATCTTACACGAAAGTTAAAATTTAAACTTATGTTTAAATCCCTTAAATTTTCATTGTTAATTATTCAGCCGTTTTGGAGCGCCCGATTTGAGGTCAACTTTCAATCAAAAATAAGCATCGTATCAAAAGCAGTTTTACTTAAATTCTGTTATAAAGACTGTACACGATAAAATCCGGGCATGCATGCTCTGGTGTATTTTTTTAATGAATGCTAATTTTCAAGCAGCCCTTTTTTGTAATAGGCAGTGGTTATGAAACTTCATAGTAAAAATACAATCATAATAAAATGTTAGGGCGTTTGTGACTTAGACCATTATATAATCCACAGTACCAATATTTTTTTGTACACGGTCTACTGACAGTCTTTACCAAATTCTCCTGTTATAAACATTTTATTGTTTTTAATTATTCAAGCCAAATTATACCTTATTACATTATCTTTTCACAATAGTTAAAACTTTTCTAATTGTATTAAGATTGAGATAGTTCTGAGGTTTTTTAACTTTGGTGAATTTCACTTTTTGACAAATAAATGCCTCCCATACAAAAATAACTTTCAGTGCTTGGAGTAAAAAGTCTTCCTGACTACTAAAAATAGAAATAAGTTTCAAAAAGCATTTTTTTGGTAAGACGACATTCTAATGTGCGTAAAACAGCTTGTAAAAATATAAATACAGTTGTGACATTGTAGCAGGAAGCGAGTGAAGATTGTCAAAAAACGCTGGACAGGAGATGAAAGGTATGATGTGGTATGATATAATATATTCGGCGAAAACTCACACATACCCATACATTATGATACGATTTTATTTTATTATATAGTATTATAATTATATAAGTTAATAAAAAAAAACTGCTTGAAATTATGCATTCATTGTAAAGATACACCAGAGCATGTATGCCCGGATTTTATCGTGTACAGTCTTTATTTATTGATATGGATGATACATTTGAATCCGTATTTTTTTAGGGTTCCGTACCTCAAAAGGAAAAAAACGGAACTCTTGTAGGATCACTTCGTTGTCCGTCCGTCTGACTTTATGTCAAGACCCTTTATCTCGGGAACGCGTTGAGGTATCGAGTTGAAATTAAAACCATACACTCAGGTTTATACAGTGCCTTGAAGCTGTGAAAAAATAAAACTTCTAAGTTAACGTAAATTAAGATATGACCGTTTACACCGCAAAAAACATATATTTCGACACTCTCAAGGGAATCAAAATGTATAGGGTATTTTCCGTTGACCTAGAACTATGAAATTTGGCAAGTAATACCGTCTTATACTACAAGTATAGGGAAAAATCGGAAAACTATACATTTTTAATTAAATTACAAAAAAACAGCCCGCTCTCGACCGACTCGCAATTGACCGGTTTTTATTAAAGTACCAAGGGATACATGGGAAACTTAGACGAATCTAAAGAATTCTGGCTCGCTTGTCGAAATCGCGCCACCCGATCAGCCTCTACGAGCGAACAAAGAACCATACATACATGCAGGTCCAAAGCATTAATCTCCTTCTTAGGCAGTCGGGTACAAAGTGTTGTAAGGTCCACTGGACATTATCCATAAAATTTTACTATTTGAACGTTTTGTATGAGGAAGCCTGCTAGGAGTCTATGGCGTAGGTATGTGGTAAGTATGCCCAGCAGTAAGGTGTATATTTAATGGGTTTCCTTATTTGTTTGTATCTAGCTAGATATTAAGATAGCTAAAAACTACACCGAGCGGTATTATTCCAATCGATTTTCCCTTTTCCTGGTGACGCCTACGCAACCAAACTAGCTTTTCAATTAGAACAAATCTGTTAAGGAATTGTTCCCATACGCAAAACAGGCGCAAGTCAAATCGCGGAAACCAGCCCGCTATAAAATACAAAATAATATGTATTGTTCAATTATAAATGCAGCCAGTAACGATAAATCACCAGTGAGAGCCGTGAGCTCCATTCTGCACCGTGTATCAATAGTTCTTTGATACCGTATCGATCGTGGGCCCCGCGACTAGCATACAAAGTGGAAAATAACAATATTTAAATGCGGGCCAGTGCCTGTGACATGTTTAATGACTTTCTCCGTTGGTTTTCTACTCGGCCCGATCTTGGTCCTAACGGTTAAGGTTCAGAACTTGATTTGAACAAGAACTACCGGAATCGATTGAGATTGCGCGCACGTATCTCGAAGGCTCGTCCAGAATCCTCATTTGAGAACATGGCCAGGGTTTTAATTTATTTACTTCCTTCCGCGTGTTCATTCTAAAACATAATGGAGTTAGAAATTACTATTGTATTTACATAACTTATGTTTACAAATGTCGGACACGAACAAAGCGTAATATAACTACAAAATGATAAATGAAAAATATATTCCTGGGATTAGACTTTTGTTCTGAATTATTTACCTTGTTACAATAACTCTCATTGGCTTTTTTATGTAGCTTTGGACCTAAGTACGTAATTTTACCTTCGGGTTTAAATAAATTTATTACTCTTATGAGAGATAAGAACGAGCTTCAATTAAAAAGTAACTTAAATCACATTCCAGCTTCGAACGATTCAATTTACTTTATCACTTATATAAAGTATTAATTAATTTTAAACATACTGCTTTAGTTCCAGGAGATTGTATATCCGTGTTCTCTGGGATATTATGCTTCTCTTCCCGTATCCAGTTCTGTGTCAGAATTTTGTCTTTGTTCCTTAAGTAATGTTAGAAGATCGGATTTGTGTGCGATTTTTGTTAGTAAAATTTATTTTATATGGACTCGGTTGGCGTAGGTGCAATGGTAAAATGTTTCAGTGAATACTATTATTCGTAATTCGAATTACTTCGTAAGGAAGTTATATTTGAATAATGTTTTGACTAACTTATTTTGTGACCTTTGTGAAATCAATAATTTGGTTTTGACAAGGGAACCCGCCCCCCCCCCATGCTTCTACAATATATTCTAAATGCTATTTTAGCAATGAATTGTAGATCGTAATTTGGACTTTTTCGCGAAGTGCTCCGGTCAAGGAAGTTAATTTAGATCTGACATGTTCGATGTGACTTTCCCGTTCAGTCTATCATATAATAACTAGGTATATTTAATAAGCGGATTATTATTGGGTAGGTACTAACTACTGACTAATTGGTTTATTTTTTGCAGCAATTATCATGTATGTATTTTTTTTTATTTATAGTTAGTAGGTTGCTTTGACACCAATTATGGAATACTTGTAAGTCTAATTGGTCATTATTAACAAGTTCGTATCATGAGCGTATAGTGTCCAGTAAGTTCTTTGTAGGTTACTTATATTAATAAAAGACCAAGGCCAAGATTTATTTATATAGATGTGAAACACATCAACAAATTTAGGCGTAGCAAAATAATTGTTATTACAATAAAAAGAGGAATTAAATTAAAGAAATCGAAGGAACATTTTCGGCTTTTTCTGAAGAATGTCTTTTTAACGCCTTTGAAAGATTCGTGCACCTGTTCAAACTTGAGGTTAAATTGATAAGGCCTTTATTTTACTCTTCTAGAATTTTTTATCGTAGAATAGTGTACAATAGCTTAAAATGTGACGGGGAAAAAATAAATACCCTCCTTTTTATTTTAGCGTTTCCGGAATTTTACGTGTTCCAGCAACCGTTTGATACAGTTGATGAACAAGCGAAGAACAAAACCTTAAAAGATGTAGAGCCACCAGCAATAGTACCAGAGGAATCGGCCCCAGAAGACTTGGCTATAGTAGATGAGCCAGTGGTATCAGAAATAACCCACGCAAAATACGTATCTAAAGACTCATTTAAATTAGAAGAACCAGCGATATCAGAAACACCAAAAGTAGAACCCATATCTAAAGATTCCGTTGAATTAGAGAAATCTGCTTTACCAGAACTTGCGCCTACAGAACATAAATCTCATGATACTGTAGCAGATGACAAAGCTGTTTTTATACCGAAGGCCGCAGATCTCACCAAAAATGAAGTCAAGGTTGACTATTCAGGTGCTCAAGTTTGGAAAATTTCAACAAACAGAACTGGTGTACGCGCCGTCATTACAAGGCTGAGACGCAGAAACCGTAAGAAACAAGAACCATTATTTATTTTATACTAAGATAACAATATAAAATCTCTAGACAACTTTTTAGATTCATTCATACTCTGCAATAGCATAAATCATTATAACGGCCTTTGTTTAATTGCAGTTGTTTCCACGTGGGGAGGTGATCACTCATCCGCCGACATACTTATAAAGCACGATGCCATAGAAAACGTGACGAGGGTGTTCAAAAGAGAGAACATTACGTACGATGTAATCATAGAAGATTTGCAGCAGCGGATTAATGAGGAAAATCCACCCCTTAGTCCCGAGGAGATAGAGCTTCACGACAGACGAGGTCAGTTTTATTTGGTGTAGCTCTACTTTAAATATCCTAATTTATTGATTTTTTATCCATTTCGTTTTTTCCATGTTCTAAACCTAGAGTTGCGAATCATTTGGCACGTGTCGCCGGTATCAATATGTAGGGTTCATTAACTGTATTCGAAGGGTCCATATCATTCTGTTGCAGCAAGAGCTTACAATTTTTGGCGTTACAGGGCTTCTCATCGCCGAATAGGTTTAATAGGCGCCTACATGGGCTACAATTCTCTCAATCTACCTATGGAATATTGGCCGGAAGCTAATTGGGGTTCGTTGCTGCTATGAGGCACAGCATTTGCACGATTTAGCACGATCACGAGTCTTTAACTAATGATTAGCTCCAGCTACTGTGTTTTAACATTTAAAAATATGTCTGCGGTTGCATGTTCCACTGACCTAATTATGTGTACCTCGAGTCATGACCGTAGTCTGTAACTAACGGCAAGTTTACACGTCTTTGTGTGAGATAATCTAACCTGAACAAGACCAACGTCATGACTCAATTGTTTTTGTTACAGGACACCGAATGACATGGAAACAGTATCACAGACTGGAAGACATCCATGGGTTTATGGACTATTTAGCAAAAACTTACCCGTCTATTGTTAGCGTGAACACCATCGGTAAATCACATGAAAATCGAGATCTTAAGGTACATTTATTTACTTTAAATACAAGAACAACTATACTGCCCTCCTTAGTCAATTGGGGTTAATCCAGATTAAACTCATGTAGGTAGTCTTATTTATTACTAACGAACAGGAGATGAGGAGAGAATTTGCTCTGATTTGGCTATCGAATTTGGGATACCGATTATATTTTGCTTTCTTCATCTTGTTCCTCTTTATACTCTACGGGTCGGCCGTTAATTCCTATATGTTTTAACTGTACAATGCGAGACGGGAGCAGATGCGCTATCGTGGTGACTCCGCTCCACTCTCTAATATTCCGCAGCCACACCTTCCTTCTACGGCCACCGCGTGGCTTAACAGGGCAGTGTATCGCAAATTATGTTTAGCAAAAAATAATAAAGTGGTAATATGATGATTCTTTCTAGATTTTACGTATTTCCAACGGTAAACCAACTAACAAAGCAGTATTCATTGACGGGGGTATTCACGCACGAGAATGGATCAGTCCAGCGACCGTCACGTTTTTCATAAACCAATTCGCCGAAAACTTCGATGTAGAGTCCGAGGACGTTAAAAACACTGACTGGTATGTAATACTAAATATTTCTTTAAAGGACTTACTGGATGGATGACGTTGATTAAGAAATCAATCCTTTGCAGGTATTTCTTGCCAGTTGTCAATCCTGACGGATATGAATACACACACACGGTTGACCGTCTTTGGCGGAAGAACAGGAAACCAAGTAATCCAGCAAGGGTGTGCTCTGGGACTGATCTCAATAGAAACTTCGGGTAAAATAGAACAGATCTCAGTAGTTCAATATTTTCTGTCAATAACTATATCTGGTTTATGGCTCCAACGCATATTTTTACCAAACAATTTTCAAAGGCTTTTTCCACATACTGGATCCGTCATTACTCTCAAGTTGTTTTAAAAGAACCCAGGCAGTTAAGTCTGTCAGGTCTACCTAAGCCGAATTTGCCGGATGATGACTTGTTTATTGCTCAAACGAATTTTTTAACCATATAATTTTCAGAGGGTTTTTCCACATACTGGATCAGTCGTCACTCTCAAGTTATTTTAAAAGATTACAGATCCCAGGCAGTTAAGTCTGTCAGGTCTAGCTAAGCCGAATTTTCCGTGTGATTTTTAGTGGTAAAACTAAATAATTATAACAATTTATAAACGTCATTGGTTACAGATATCGTTGGGGTGGAAAAGGAGCTTCAAGCAACCCTTGCAGTGAAACCTTCCGCGGCAGAGCAGCATTCTCAGAACCAGAGTCTAAAGCACTCGCTGTACGTACGAGAACCTACCCAGCAAACTAGACTATACAGTCATAGAAAGAACATTCCAGCTTGACCAAACCATCATGTTTCCAATCATCTTGAAAAGATAATAAAACCTTGATTGCACTTACTGCATAGGTATAATACACTCAAAAGACATTTGTCAGACAGTTGTACTTTAAAGAAAGGTTCTTTAGATAGATATGATATCTTACTACTCATTAACTTGTTAGATTAGATGTGAACAGCATTTAAAAACTTTATATTTATTCAAAACGTTTTTTCCTAGGATTTCATTAAGAACAGTGGTGCCAAATTCTCAGCATACTTGACATACCATAGCTATGGTCAGTACTTGTTGTACCCTTGGGGCTATGACAATGTGGTGCCTCCAGACTACAAGGAAATGGATACGATTGGGAAGCAAATGGCTGAGGTACTTAATATACCGTCACTTTTAGTTAAGGGTAGATAAGAATTAGATATACTATCACTATAAGCAACTTAAGTTTTAGACATTTTATCAACCTATTATATAAAACCTACATCAGTCCACATTGATAACAGTTATGTTAAGGAAACTGCCACCCAAGCTGTAATAACTGGTCATTAATCACAAAATAAATTATAAAATTTATTTTGTTTCATTATCTTCTTGTTAATTTATGTGTTATTGTTTTTAGACTTCTTAGATGTTATTTAACATCAGTCAAATCAAAAACAGGGAGAAAACATGCTAACACATTACATTTTTTTTCCAGGCCATACAACAAACAGGTGGCTCTAAATATTCAGTGGGATCATCAAGTGGGCTCCTCTACCCGGCTTCAGGGGGCTCAGATGACTGGGCCAAGGCTCAAGGCATCAAGTACAGTTACACCATAGAACTGAGTGATACAGGCAGATATGGCTTTGTCCTGCCCACTTCCTATATTGAGCCTGTGGCTAAAGAATCAATGGCAGGACTTAGGGTCCTGACTAAACAGATTCATCAGGAATAAAGGCAACATTTCCCAGAACAAACTTGCAACAAATAGATTTAAAGCCAAACCCTTGGATGCAAATATGAGCATAATTTTAAAAATAAAGCAACTAATGAAATTAATGGCAACATTGCAAGAATATTGCGATAGTTATTCCTAAGAGTGAAATATGCCATAAATATAAGATACAGATACTCATGAAATGTGACAAGTTTATGACTTAGATACTACTTTTTAATTTTAAAAATTGAACACATTATTTATACTAGATTTTAAATTAGATATTAAGGATTTTTTAATTGTTTTAGTAAATAAATCAAAATTCTTACAAACTGTTTCTTATTTCTGAGTGGGTACAAACTATAAAAATGTATGTCTAGGCAGTACCAACTCTGGGGTAAAGCGAGAGGACAAGTCGCTCTAGGCGCCAGGTAGCAAGGGGCTCCAAAATACCAAATTTTGTTTAACATAAACTGAAATACAATGTGGCTGGTTTTCAAAAAAAGTGTACCTAGCTAGGGCCTCCGCTAAGTCGCGCGGGTGCAAGGAACGGGTGCGCGTGTCGAAAAATATTATGAAAAATTCGTCAAAAAATAGTAAAAATAGTGGATTTTTCATTCAATCTTCGCGCGCACCGCTCTGCACACCCAAGCGACATAGCTGAGGCTCTTAAGGACTAAAATTATGAAATGGTAACTTTAGTCATGTGAGGAAAATTAACTATATTGCTATAAGACACATAGTGGTATCTCAAACAAAACTCCTGTAGCAAGTGCAGCCATACTACTAACAGGTGAGGATTTAATTTGTTTTTTTTATTGCGTTTGAGATACTGCCTATTGGCATATAAGGGCACTATATAAATGTAAGACTAATTTTTGTTACTCACATGACTTAAATAAGTTCCTTAACTTAGTACTCTATTTTTGGAAACCACCCGTGTAGGTATGTGATGTGAAAGCGTCAACCAAAAGGAGAAAAAAAATTAATCTTTCAATGTTTTTCTAGTTTGATCAAGGGCCAGCGCTGTGCCTAACAACGCACCCTTACCAAAAAAAAACACTCGTATTTATGTCTTTTGAACACAATTTTTGGTTTTGAAATCAAAATGTAAAGACTTACAAAGGGTTAAAAACAAACATACAAGTAAGACTGACCTTATGCTGTGGTGTTTTATGTACTCCCTTTAACTCGACATCTGAGGGCTTGGTAACTTTTATCTCGGGTATTTTATTAGTTTTAGTAGCCTCCGGTGACCCATTGAAAGAAGATTCCACAGGGGTACTTTTTAACAGGTTTTTTGTTTCAATTGCAATATCCTCAGCTCGTTTTAAAATCATATCAACATCGTCCACATCACAAGAAATGAAGTTGTTATTGCTGCCAGTGAGCTGGTTGATCTCATTCAGTATCATTTTAATCTCTTCATCGCTGTCTTTAAATATCTCACAATATTTCTCATTTTGTAAAAACTCTTTGGTAGACAAACTATTGTCGTTAGAAGGCATTTCTAGTACAGATACCGTACTTTGGGCCATTTTCTTATACTTACCCCTCTCCGGGAATGGAGGATCCTAATGTACCTGGAAACTGAATAACTGCGAAAGAAAGGGCCTTGAAATTTGTGCCGCAAACTTACGAAACAAACAACCAATAAAACCGTTGCTAGGCAACATCAATCGATTCGAATGTCGTTTTGACATTGATTATGTTTTTTAATGTTGCTGCTACATTAACGGCCGCAATATCAACATTTTATAAAGTTTTTTTTAATATTGTTTTAAAAACTAATAAAAGAATTTTATCTCTTCCAAGGTTTTTTAAATATTTATTAAAACACGTAACGTAATTTTTTTTATCAAAATTGCAGTGCAGTGTCCTTTCATATTGAGTTGTTATAGTGGACGGGGCAATCTATTTAAAAGTTGTAAAGGGGAAAAGTTTTTTCTTCTTCTTCTTCTTCTTTAAATTAATGGCGGTCCACCAAGTGATTTCGCCAGTGTCAGTGAGAGAGTACAATCAGTAAATAGATCAAAATGAACAAAAGTAAAAGCCGATTTAACTACATGGAAAATTCACTTTATTTTTTATGAATGCTTGTCATGGATGACAATCATCGCCCGTTAAAATTATCCCTTTAAAATCAATACACTTTAAAACCAACGCACTTTTAAATTATCAGCCTTAAATGTGGATGCACCCTTTACATAGATCTCCTATAAGTACTTTCTAATAAAAGTTTGCAGTATGAATAAAACGAAATATTTTTATGTTTTTGATGGTTTTTGGTCATAGATAAAGGTGGAGGCAACACTCCCTGGAGCCGAATCGAAGTCGCGTCCTTGAAGTCATTCTATCTCAAACACTTTGGTCCCCTCCTCTCTTTCTAACTAGGATAGTTAAAAAGAGAGGAGGAGACCAAAGTGTTTGAGATAGAATGACGAAAAAGTACATTCAAGAATTATATACATAGACATTAAAGTAAGGATTAAAAAGAACAATATTGTTTCCTTAGTAAAACTATATTATATTGGTTCGCATTATCATGTCGTAATTATGAGGAATAAAAGCTTTTATCTACATCCATATCATAACTTCCCCACAATATGTTTAGAAGCGATAAGCAAATCGCCTATATTAAGAAACCTGTATCTGTGGTTGCATCTTAATGTTTACATTAAAGTATAGTGCATCGTAATGTTTACATTAAAGTGTCGGTACCTAAACATTAAAGTATCGGTAATACTGTACCACTAACTTGAAAATGCAAGCCATATCTGTACATTATAAATAAAGTTTGTTTTTTATTACTTTTTTTTAAGCTTTGGTACTACAACCAAGTTAACAGTAACACTAACTTAATAAAAATACAGGCCATATCTGAACATATATTATAAAAAGAAAGAAAACTTATGATATGCATGTAGATAAAGTTATGTATGCGGCTATACATAATTAGGCATTAAAGTACGAGTGTGGTTTTATGAAACGAGCCGAAGGCACCAGCCACATAAACTACTATTATAAAACATTAATAAACAAATGAGTAGCTTACTTCAGAACGTAAGTATTTTGTTGCAAGTTATAAATGTATTGCAAGTTGCAATTTGCAACTGGCAACACTGACTGTCAAATCTGTGTCAAACATATATAGTAATTAATTCGTGTATTTTGTTTGTTGAAATACAATAAAAACTAATTATCTAGTGTAATAAAAGTGTTTCTAAAAATGTCTGTGCCACCGCAAGCATTTGTGAATAAGAACAAGAAGCATTTCCTTGGGATTCCAGCTCCTTTAGGTTATGTTGCGGGAGTAGGCAGAGGGTACGATACGAGCTAAACATTGTAAAATTCTCATCATAATCCTTATCTTGTTGTTATTGTTAAGTTTTGTATTCTAATTTCAGTGCTACTGGTTTTACCACTCGGTCTGATATTGGTCCCGCTCGAGATGCAAACGACGTATCGTAAGTACAGACAACTTTTTGTAATCATCGACTTGCTATAGTACAATACAGCTCTCATCCCGTTAAGTTCATTCTCAGACGCAGTTTGTATACCGCTGGTCGTTATAACTTACCCGTTCTGAGGTCTGAATTCAAAAAGTGTATTTTTGTATTGAGTAGAACATGTCATCAAGTACAATATTCAAACATTTCGTTATATTTTAGGGATGACCGCCATGCCCCACCAGCTGCTAAACGTAAGAAAAATGAGGAAGAAGATGATGATGAAGATTTAAATGACTCCAATTATGATGAATTCTCTGGTTACAGTGGATCACTCTTCTCTAAGGTATAAGTAGAATAATTTTATAATTAACATACTTAAATATTGTCACTGAAGTTGGTCTATTGTAAAACAAACTAAAATAAATAATTTGGTGGGTTGTTTTTTAACATAGTGATGATATTGTCAACACTGATGGGTGCAGTTTAGACCAGCAACTATATGCAGTGATGCAGTTACTTAATACCCTTTCTTTCAAGACTAATATAAATATCTAATGTATTCCTAACGTAATGGAACCAGTAATCAACAAGGACCAATGATCTACACTGATTCTTATTTTACAGAAGATAAGGGTTATTCATTTGTTTTGTAACACTCAATTTATGACCTTATGACCTTTGAATTAAGAGTTAAGTGTTGATTATTGGTGCATGTCAGCTTAAAGTGCCGAACACTGGTGCCATTATGTTAGCGCACTCACAAGTGATTGCAGTTCATCACTTAACATGGTTTTTCACACAATTAATGCTGCTTATCTGATTGCTGTTAATTAAATTTCATAGAAGCCTATTCCTGACAAACAACTTGTTTTTTTATTCAAATCAGACAAATAATTCTTGAGTTTTTGCAAGACTAACGCACAGCAATTGAATTTATATAAAAAGATTGAGCATAATGCATTGTGGTTGAGCTGTTATTATACATTAATGTTGTAATTATGCATTATAAACAATTTTTAGGACCCTTATGACAAAGATGATGCAGAGGCTGATGCTATTTATGAATCAATTGACAAAAGAATGGATGAAAAGAGGAAAGAATACAGAGAGAAGCGTCTTAAAGAAGATTTGGAGAGATATCGTCAAGAGAGGTAAATTAATCTAGTTTATAACCAAGGATCAGAAAAACGCCCATCATTTTGAAAATATAACCCTGTTCCGTACAGGAGAGACTTCCTTTTGATTTTAATTAAAAATATTATTAGGTATTTTACATTTATTATACCATTATTTATATGTATTCAGCAACAATATTATTAATGAATAAAACCATAATGGTTATGGGAAAAAACACTTTAGCCAATCAAAAAGAATTTCTTTTTTTTAATTTTCGCCTGTTATTCCACAACGACGTGAATTTAGGACCTATGTATGAGTCGTTTACAGAGGATATTGGGGCAATCGTTGACATTGGTTTACTGTTTGTATGTGTGTTTGTGTTTTCTAATTAACATTTCAGTGTCATTCATTAATAAAATTGTCGCTAAGTACATATAAATTATTGTATAATAAATCTATAAAATACCTAATAATATTTTTAACTAATATCAAGGAAGTCTCTGCTATACGGAACAGGGTTATGTTTTCAAAATGACGGTCGTTTTTCCGATCCTTGTTTATAACCCTTCACGTGGCAAGAACTACTAAACTAAACTATCATCATCATCATCATCATCATGGTGGCCTTTTGGTGATCCAATCTTGGATGTAGGCCTCTTCCCTCTTCTTCCACTCTTGGCGATCTTGTGCCCGACTCATCCAGTCTTGACCTCCGTGCCATTGAATGTCGTCCACTGGTCTCCATAACAAAAAAACAAATTGAAACTTTTAACATACAACATTGAGTCGCTGTTGTTGTTTGATAGACTGGTGGAAGAAAACTATAGTTAGGTTAAATTTGAATTTTGAGTTAATGTCATAGAGTATTAATTCTTTTTTGTTAGCAGCTGTTATACGTATGCTTGCGACTCGAAGGGTATATATTTGATAGTGATAACTAGATATATATAAATATATATATATACATAATATATATATGTACTCTTTTGTGACTGACTGATTGACAGACTTGACAGAACCTGACTTACCTTACCTTACTGAACCTAAGGTGGACTAAGAAAGGATTTGTGGAGAATTGAACCCAACCCATTAAATAGGGGAGAAGCAGAAAAATAAAACTATGCGTATGAAGTTGTCGGCATCCTACAGTATTCAATTTTCTTGTTCATATACCTCTTCACTACAGGAGGTTGGCAGTAGACTCTGCATACTACTGTCCATTGTATAGTAGCTCTTCATATTCATGAGCCATCACCTGATAATTTAATGCCTCCTCCCGTCAACTTAGCCCCTTTCAGTTGTTTGAAACAGTTATATCACTAAGGCCCGCTTGCACCTAAAGGATAACTCTAGGTTAACCCCAGGTGAATTATTCGCAAATGTCAGATCCATATGAGAAACATCAATTTTAACAAATTAACATGTTACCCTTGGGCTAACCTAGGGTTAACATGTGTTATTTATTTTTCATGTTCTTAACTTAGATTCATTTCTAATTTACAGGCCAAAGATCCAACAGCAGTTTTCAGATCTTAAACGTGAATTGAAAACAGTCTCTGAAGATGAATGGGCGGCAATACCAGAAGTGGGCGATGCGCGTAACAGAAAGCAGCGGAATCCTCGTGCAGAGAAATTCACTCCTTTACCTGACAGTGTACTTTCGAGGAATTTAGGAGGGGAATCATCTTCATCCCTTGACCCTTCGTCTGGGCTAGCTTCCATGATGCCTGGTGTAATGACACCAGGAATGTTGACTCCATCTGGTAAGACCAAAATCCTCATACCTATAACTTGAGTTATTAAATATTTTACCTTCAATTGTATCCGGAATACTCACAATGAAATCACCACTACCTGAGATGCCAGAAATGTGAGAATACTACATATCTATTGTATAATGTACAGTGGGAGAATGAGCCACATTTACTGCCAAAACATTATTTTTTTTGTTTAACTCTGGGTCCCTCCACTCATTCCACATTAGATTGTCAAGCCTGTAAACTAGAATTGGTTTATATTTCACAGGTGACTTGGATCTGCGAAAGATTGGTCAAGCTAGAAACACGCTCATGACAGTGAAACTGTCACAAGTATCAGACTCGGTCACCGGGCAAACAGTGGTCGACCCCAAGGGCTACCTCACTGACTTGCAATCCATGATACCGACATATGGCGGCGACATTAACGACATTAAGAAGGCTAGGTTGCTATTAAAGTCTGTGCGTGAAACAAATCCGAATCATCCACCTGCTTGGATTGCTAGTGCTAGGCTGGAGGAAGTTACGGGTAAGCAAAAATTTTACCCTTATTACATTACTTATAGTCATAATAGGTCTCAATCATGTGACAAAAATATGAGATAAGATATGTTTTGCTTCTATCTGCTGTCACAGTTTTCAAATATATTTTTATTAACAAACTTGGAGCTCTTAATAGTTAAGGCAATAATGGGTTGTAATAGATCAACCATCAAAATAAGAGTAGTACTCTTCAACCATCCATATGTCCAAGACTAGTACAGATACCAGCAATAATAACTTACTTAATATTGGGCTCAAAAATAGCTGAAATGTCTATTACTAGAGACATTAGTGAGTGGCAGATATTGCAAATTTCCTAATATTAAATATTTATTTCCGAAGCAAGAAAGAAAAATGATTTATTACCACATTTACCACATAATACAAAAATTAAAAACAGATGATAAAAAAGCAAAAGCATAAATAGTATGGCATGTGGTAAAAGGAGCCGACTCAGCAAATGCCGCGATTCCGAGCGTGGGCGCGGGACCTGACAGCGCTGGTTTTCCGTCTGCCCCTGTTGTCTCATGCTAACGATACAATGTTGGCGTAGCTGGCGAGTTACTTTAACCGTTACTAAGTTCTTACTAGATTTGTACTCACCCAGGTAAAGTTCAATCAGCCCGTAACCTGATAATGAAGGGCTGCGAAGTGAACCCCAGCAGCGAGGAGCTGTGGCTGGAAGCGGCTCGGCTTCAGCCCCGGGACACCGCGCGCGCCGTCATCGCTCACGCTGCAAGGAATCTACCACATAGTGTCCGGGTCTGGGTTAAAGCAGCAGATTTGGAGCAGGAGCCCAAGGTAGATATATGTTTTTACATACAAGTTATGTGCAATTGCTTTAGGTCACTTTGCCGCAATGTCAAATATCTGTGGCTTTATTGTATGTAAGTAATAAAATATTAACACATTAACCGCTCACTAGTGGCCACAGTGAACCTCTTTTCGACCTTCTGTAGATGCATACATTTGGCGTACTAGCTTAATTTGAATGATCTGCAATGCGTAATAACACTAAATAATATCAAACTGAATCAAACATTATTTTTTTTTCAACCTAACCTAACCTAACCTAACGCACCGCGAGTCCAAATTAGCGTTTGCCCTATACTGGCTTTCAGCTGAGTCAGACCATTTTTTAATTTTTCTAAAACTACCAGCGGATAGATTAGGTTATTGTATTTTAACAAATTAATTGTAATTCGTTTTTTTGGGCAATAAAGAGTTTACATACATACATAAAACAAGTGCTGTAATGTGATATCCTTTCCAAACTCCTCAGGCAAAACGCCGAGTCTATCGCAAAGCTCTAGAGCACATACCCAACTCCGTCCGTCTATGGAAGGCAGCAGTTGAACTAGAGAATCCGGAAGACGCCCGCATATTGCTGTCGCGAGCAGTCGAGTGCTGCCCTACCAGCGTCGAGCTATGGCTGGCTTTAGCTCGCCTCGAGACTTATGAAAATGCCAGGAAAGTGCTCAATAAGGCCAGAGAGAATATTCCTACTGATAGGCAGATTTGGGTTACAGCGGCTAAACTTGAAGAAGCACATGGTAAGTCGTTTTATTCGTATGTCGCCGGTAATAACTTAAATTAACTTAAAGCTAATAATTTAATTAAGGAATAATCTTATTTACTTATTAAAATAAAAACTCAAAAAAAAATACAAATACCCTGTACCCTATTTACATCGGATAACTAAACTAAAGTTATAGCGCTTAAAGAGAAAAAAAAACTAAAACATTAAAAACGTATAGTGCCGCCGCTGGGCTAACCCTTAAAAAAAAATAACTTTGGGCGCTATTTGGTTAATAAACTTAAAGTAAAATGAACTTTATTTCAAGGACATAGAACCGATAATTCTAAAATTATTAGGAGTAAACAACTAGTACATACTTTGGATGCTAATAATTTAATGTTTTACCCTACTTACTTGTTTTTGTTTTGCAGGAAATACGCACATGGTGGAAAAGATCATTGACCGTGCAATAACATCTTTGAACGCGAACGGAGTAGAAATAAACAGAGAGCATTGGTTCAAAGAGGCGATGGAGGCTGAGAAATCAGGCGCCGTACATACCTGCCAGGTAATATTAATATAATATAGATATCAACTGTATTAACTGAGTGTTAAAATGTGCTTTCGTTTATAATATAACATGTCTAATAAATCATTTATTGTTTTGCAGGCTATCATCCGTTCTGTTATTGGGCAAGGTATTGAACAAGAAGATCAAAAACATACTTGGATGGAAGATGCTGATGCGGTAAGAGAACAAATTTTATTATTACGTTTTCGATTGAATATATTCTATCGATCTTTACTAAATTTGTAAATGACAGACAATTCACAGCCTGCCTAGAAACTTTAAAATTGAATATTTGCCCGTAATTAGTAAAGGTGCATTAAGCAGAATTTTTCATTCAACTCCTAAAAGAAAGAATTGCGATAAATTGGGAGAGAAATTAAGAAGTCGCGGGCATTCTCTAGTATTTCATATTGCATAATTGGCGCTCCGGTCTCTCTTAAGCTGTGGACTAATTAAGAAAAACGTACTGAGCGACATTGAAGCTGTTGGTAAGCAAATATGAGTTGGAAGACTGAGCCGAAAGCAAGGCTGGACATGCGCGAATGTTAAATGCACCACATAGTTCTTTTTAGTCCTTTTATTACCGAGCATGTTTGAGAAAATAACCACAAATAAGTACAGGTTGTATATGTATAACCACAGTGTGCAAACGAAGGTGCGTACGAGTGCGCGCGTGCGGTGTACGGCTACGCGCTCTCGGTGTTCCCGTCGAAGAAGTCGATCTGGCTGCGCGCCGCGTACCTGGAGAAGCAGCACGGCTCGCGCGCCAGCCTCGAGGCGCTGCTGCAGCGCGCCGTGGCGCATTGCCCCAAGTCCGAGGTGCTGTGGCTCATGGGCGCCAAGTCAAAGTGGCTCGCAGGTATGATATCCTACTAATATATAAATTCGATTGTTTGTGTTTTAGCTTGTTACTTCTTCTCGCTGCAACGGCCCTGGATTAACACATACATCGCGAAAAAATTTAAAGTTCCCGAGGGAATAACGATAATCGAAATCTAAGCAGACGAAGTCGCGGGCAGAAGCTAGTAGTTTAAAAAACGTCGCGTTTCATTGTAACATGGTTCCGTGACAGAGTCAGTAACGCGTGTCAGTACCGGTAATGGGGACGGTATTTGTCATGTTAAGACGTACTGTCGCAATGTGACCATCCCGAGCGCATAGACAAATCAACAAGCTGTAATGGAAAATGTGATCTAGTTTTTCATAAATTACAGTGATTATTGACAAATTCATATTTGTATAATGAAGTATTAATAATATGATGTTTTAATTCAAGATATTTAATTTCTAGGTGACGTCCCGGCTGCTCGCGGTATCCTGTCCTTGGCCTTCCAGGCGAATCCCAACTCCGAAGAGATCTGGCTTGCCGCTGTCAAGCTAGAAAGCGAGAACAAAGAATACGATAGAGCGAGACGACTGCTGGCCAAGGCGCGAGCTTCAGCCCCTACGCCTAGGGTAAGATAAAATATTTTAGGATCTTTTATTATTATCTTAGTTTATCTTCATAAAGATAAATTTACTTTTTAATTGAGACAGTTAAACTACACTTTCTGTTATTAGTTATTAGTCAATTATTATTCTATGTAAACACTAAATCAATAAATAAATTTCAAAAATGCATCTGGCTATCGTTTATTCAGTTGCGGGATGTACTTCTTGTTAGTGCCGAAATATAAACTAACTACCGACCCGCCTTCGCTTCGTCTTATGTAACACTCGTACATAAACCAGAATATATTTATACATAAAAACTCTCTAAAATATACAGACAGACAGAATTGGTTTTAATGCTGTTAATTCACTGCAATTCATTTATGTATGATCATTATTAAAAAAACCTTACAAAGACTGGTAGTTGTAACATTGTACTTTCATTTCAACCTTTGCTTTCTATTTTTCCCAGGTAATGATAAAATCAGCGAAGCTCGAATGGGCTCTCAACAACACGGAGGTGGCCCTCAAACTCTTGGATGAGGCCATCAAAGTGTTCGGGGACTACGCCAAGCTGCACATGATGAAGGGGGAGATAGAGGAGCAGGTTGGCCGGGATGACGACGCACATAATACATATACGCAGGGGGTAAGTCGTTTATTTATTTACTAGCTGTTACCCGCGACTTCGACCTCTCTAGCAGAGAGGTGAGGCAATGAGCGAATACGGCCTATACCTAACACAAGATAATTGAACGAAAAATAATTTTCGCCCTTCCGCTTGAGTGGGAGCGAACTCCAAATCGTATGGAAAGCTGATTCTGCAGGATGTGTAGTAGTCAAGTTAATCTTCACCACCAAGCAAAAAAGTGTATTTTGTTTTAGTTGAAGAAATGTGCTACCAGTGTACCCATGTGGATATTACTATCGAGGTTAGAGGAGAAATTGAAACACATTACCAAAGCGAGATCAGTTCTAGAAAAAGCAAGACTAAGGAATCCTAAGAATGCAGAGTTGTGGTAAGTAGTCTGATATGAAATTAAATTATATTCACTCTTTTTAGACACCTGGAAATTCCAGAACTAATTTAAAACATGATACCTACTTTGTATTATGCCTAACACAGGTATGTTGCTGAGTCTTGAAGATTATAAAAAATATAAAAAGATCTAAAGCTCCTACAATGTCCTCCACAACTTTACAGGCAATGCCACATTTTAAAAATCAAAAGTCTAATGGGTTTTCGTAAATAGTTCGGCAATCAACCGTCAATACCTTTCTATTTAAATCGGAAGGTTTTTTTTTCTGAAACCGGCCTTAACTTACATAGTCAAGGCAATTTAATTTGAACTGTGTTGCGATAAGAATAAGGTTTATTTTCCTATGTTCATAAACTGAAAATGGCATTATCGAACAAACGTAATCGAACTTTATTGCCTTGACGGTAGGTTCAAAGTCCCAATTACAAATAACTCCCTGTTTGTAGTATGGGGGGCCTTACGAGGTTAAATTGCTCGAACTTTTGAGTCCGTATCGTAAATTTCATCATGTTGTCTTATTCGAACACAGGCTTGAAAGCGTCCGTCTCGAGAGGAGAAATGGCAGTGCTGAAATTGCAAACGCGGTGATGGCTAAGGCGCTTCAAGAATGCCCCACCGCGGGCCGTCTATGGGCGGACGCCATCTTTATGGAGTCGCGTCCGCAGAGAAAAACTAAGAGCGTAAGTAACCTATAATTTATTGATTCTTAAACACAATTAGTATGTTTAAATTCTGGAGTTACTGTTCAAATTGCTTTGCTCATATGGCATAATAAGGACTAAAGGTATAAGTCATCCGAACCTCAACTGTCTGTGTTGTTCACCCCATACCCTCTTATCCATAACTTTTTGTCAAACTTAAATGACACTGTTAAGAGGGGGTTAATCTATAAAAGCAGTTTACTTAAACTAACATTCCCAGTGACTTAGTTTTAAAAGCACTCATTTCCTCAGGTGGACGCGCTAAAGAAGTGCGAGCACGACGCGCACGTGCTGCTGGCAGTGTCGCAGCTGTTCTGGACCGAGCGCAAGCTCAACAAGTGCCGAGAGTGGTTCAACCGGACGGTGAGTGTTATTGTTATCACGCTGCGAGAGTAGTAATTTTCCTACTATAGTGCTATCAATCCATAAAGGCGCACCGCTATAGCGCACGGGCTGCTGGCCGTGTTGCAGCTGTTTTGGACCGAGCGCAAGCTCAACAAGTGCTGGTATTGGTTCAACCGGACGGTAAGTGTTATTGTTATCACGCTGCGAGAGTAGAGTCATTTTCCTACTATAGTGCTATCAATCCATAAAGGCGCACCCCGCTATAGCGCACGGGCTGCTGGCCGTGTCGCAGCTGTTCTGGACCGAGCGCAAGCTCAACAAATGCCGGGAGTGGTTCAACCGGACGGTGAGTGTTATTGTTATCCCGCTGTGAGAGTATAGTCATTTTCCTACTATAGTTCTATCAATCCATAAAGGCGCACCCCGCTATAGCGCACGTGCTGCTGGCCGTGTCGCAGCTGTTCTGGACCGAGCGCAAGCTCAACAACTGCAGGTAGTGGTTCAACCGGACGGTGAGTGTTATTGTTATCCCACTGCGAGAGTATAGTCATCTCCCTACTATAGTGCTATCAATCCATAAAGGCGCACCCCGCTATAGCGCACGTGCTGCTGGCCGTGTCGCAGCTGTTCTGGACGGAGCGCAAGCCCAACAAGTGCCGGGAGTGGTTCAACCGGACGGTGAGTGTTATTGTTATCCCACTGCTAGAGTATAGTCATCTCCCTACTATAGTGCTATCAATCCATAAAGGCGCACCCCGCTATAGCGCACGTGCTGCTGGCCGTGTCGCAGCTGTTCTGGACCGAGCGCAAGCTCAACAAGTGCCGGGAGTGGTTCAACCGGACGGTGAGTGTTATTGTTATCCCACTGCTAGAGTATAGTCATCTCCCTACTATAGTGCTATCAATCCATAAAGGCGCACCCCGCTATAGCGCTCGTGCTGCTGGCCGTGTCGCAGCTGTTCTGGACCGAGCGCAAGCTCAACAAGTGCCGGGAGTGGTTCAACTGGACGGTGAGTGTTATTGTTGTACCAATGCAAGTGTCTTATATCATCTTCATACTATAGTGCTTGCAATCCATAAAGACGCACCCCACTATAGCTTGACAAATTACACTACAATATTCGTTAGTTGCCATCACCATATTAAGCAGCGGGTTCAAATTTTACCAAGTTGCCAATTTCCCTCCGAACACCGCCCTCATTCATAGAATTAGAAAACTATTTTTTACCAAACCGTACCCAATTTGAAATTGAACGATTACGATTACGTAGAAATAAGTAGCGTTGATCGCACTCATGGATTGAAAACACTATTATGTAGATATGTTTTTTTAACTACGTGCCTAACGGAAGAAATTGGACAAAGAGATTATTTCTTAAATTAGGATTACTTTGAAGCAGAAAAAGATGTACCTAAAGTTCTACTGTTAAAAACTCGCGGGCGAATTCTGTTCAGTTTTTAATCATTCATGCTCTAGGTGTCTGATAAAAAAAGACCAAGTAGGTTTGGGATTTGAGTTCCATGATTTTATCTGGAATGAGCCCTGTGAGAGCTCATATAAACATATAAACTCGATTTCTTTGAGTTTTTTTATACATACTACATACCGGGTGTCCCAAAAACCCACGTCAACCCGCCTAATAGAAGAGGCTAAAAAGCTATCGAATTAACCCCCATGCATGATCAACTATTTTTACTACCTACACTGGCCCGCAAAACTAATTACTTATCACACTTTTAATACTAGCTAGTGATACTTAGTTTTGCGGGCCAGTGTAGTCTCGGAGATATTGATCAATTTTAACGGACTTCAAAAAAAGGAGGTTCTCAGTTTGACCTGTATGTACGTATAGATCTAGTGAATAATCCTTTCATATCGTGAAAACTCGGAACTCACGTCTACTTCCGAATGATGCCAACGGTTCTATGAATTATTGAATTATTAAGTGACATGTTTGTATTAAATAAATAGAGTACTTTAGTTATCAGTGTCAAATGTCAAACCACGAGTTTGAAGTATATCACACCGAGATGTTAAAACCACCACGATCAAATATATAGAAATTAGGTGTAGGTAAACAAGAAGAAATATAAATAAATGTTGAAAATAATTTCACAGGCTTGTCGATCTTAACGTTTCCCAGATCTTAATGCTTTCGGTATGACTATTGAAAAGAACTGAAAACAAACTTAATCTTAATTAACAATAAAATACCGCTCTTGACTGCATGCAGACCTTATACCGCCTCTTGACCGTCACGGTTTACAGAGTTGTCCGATTGGTTTGATAGAGATGTTTGTAATTCTGTAGCTCTGCCTACCCCACTCTGGGAACGAAGGCGTGAGATTATGTTATGTTATATTATGGTTTGATAGAGTATACTTTCGAGGTGGTCCCATTGTCACCAAATCTGAATCTGATGAGGGGATCCGTGAGGAATTGAGGGAACTCCTCAAATATTATAGGAATAAATACAGCGATTTTAGTATTTTTAAAAGGACGGCACTCACACAGTTTAGTTTAGTTTATTTATTCATCAATGTAATATTACAATATAAATTGCATTGCATGTCAAAAAATACGAAATTACATTGATATTGTCAAAATTAATACTAAATAATAATATAATAATACAAAAATAACACTCAAATAATCAAAGTCAACATTAATAAACAACTAATAAATGGTCAGTTTCCGATGTCAATGTACAAAAAGTAATAAAGTCAAATAAACAATAATAATTTTACAATTTAAGTTGCATATATTCGTCGACGGAGTATAATGGATTATCCAATAAAAGGTTTCTCAGCTGATGTTTAAATGCTTCGTCGGATGGAACATTTTTAAGTTTAGCGGATAGACGCTCATAGTATGTGGGACCGATGACACGCGGGTTCTTACCCGCAAGTGCCATGCGACGTGGAACTGTTCTCAAACGCCCGGTGTGGCGGAGCTCCTTGCCCGGAATGTTGACGCGTGCAAAAGATGAAATATTGT
This sequence comes from Acleris literana, assembly GCA_946894065.1. Classification (NCBI taxonomy): domain Eukaryota; kingdom Metazoa; phylum Arthropoda; class Insecta; order Lepidoptera; family Tortricidae; genus Acleris; species Acleris literana. The sequence goes on along the minus strand of OX335684.1, from coordinate 11,909,536 downwards.
TTCTAGTTATAGGTGACATTACTTTGTTCATTCCATTTGTGCCAGCTTTAGTGAGTCTACCTGTATTTCAAACTGAACTCAGGGTTTATTGGTCGTTACAATAGGGTTGCTTTGGACAGGTTTCAATACCGAAAAATACAACCAATGGAGAGATAAGCTAGTGGCTCAACAATCCCGTGCCGTACTGTACTGTGGAATGAGACCTTACTCATAATTTTGGGTCAGAATATCAGTTCGTATATCATAAGGGAATAATTAATGAGGTGATTTAATTGGGAGCCCTTTGTTTCCCATAATTTTATTGGTCATAATGTAATTGTTGACATAATTTTTGATAGTCATAATTTTTTATATCGCTGAAACTGTAAACTTTTCAGAAATTCTGAAATATCTAACGTGTAGACAAGGCTAGGTTAGGTTAGGTTTGATTTATAAAAATCCTGAAAAAGTAACAGTTTCTTTAAAAAAACACGTTATGACTTGAGATGATTATGACCTAAAGCACATTATGACTAAAAATAATTATGTCAGTCAATATAGACCCGATTTAATTATTTTTAATTGAAGAATGATCAGATCACTGATCATGTCAGTTTTGAAGTGTAGTATTGTTTTGTTTTCTTTAATACAAATAGACCTGTCGCGGTTTTAAATTTATCAGAGCTAATATCATGTTTACTCACAAAAATAATAACTTATGAGTTCTGCGACTCCCCTTCAGTTGCATATTTCTGTCAGTGTTAGATATTTACATCGGCGGGTGCTTATTTACTTGGATTCTAATTTTATGACGCATGTTGACGCCCGTAAAGAAAATAACTCTGACATTAATGTCTTGATGTCGGTTGCAATTTCAGACTTTCGCTGTCTTATTTAGTTGCCAAAATATATGTGGCCGTCCAAATAAATAAGGAACTTAAGGCACCTTTAACACTCCATCGCCTTTGTTGAGAACAACATAAAAACCCAAGTCCTAAGATTCCCATTGATTTGGTCGACCACATACGCTTTTCGTCCCAAAGTTGAAGCATCAAAATTTTCAATCTTGTATTTACGTATCTTCCTACCAATATTTTACGTTCGATGCGATCCTAATATTTAGACAGGTCCAGCGTAACGGTTGTTAAAAATAAGAATAGGTATAACGAAATGATATACAGTACTACCAGTTTCAAGCGATCGTCATTCTTAGTTTTCCTATGAAACATGAGTGACAAATATTGTTAGTCGCGAGTGCAAGTGTGACAGCTATAGCCAACCGAATCTGGGAGTACTGTAAGCTAATGTGTATGAAATCGTTAAGCAACTCCATAGTTTCAGTGTCTATGATTGTTATAAGATCTGTAGAAGGAATCTCTACCTAAGCTGCTTTGTTCACCCCGCAGGCAAACCTTGACGCCTGTCGCTCACTGGCCGCAAAACCGAAACGGAACCGGACCAAACCCAGATATTTAAATCAAAATTGAACGTTATCGCAGTGTTCCGGTTTCGTTCTGGTCTGATCCGGTCTTTAGTTATTACTCAATCATGTGAATGGGACAGAGAAACGAACTTCGATTTATGACGATCTATTCAAAGCAAATAAAATTGTATTAAGACATTTCCTTTAAATAATTTCATCTGTAGCCGTTTTTCTGTAAAACAAAAGTCATTAACTACCGAGGGAGGTGCAATTAACTTTGGTGTTTAAATATAACATTAGCCCTCTTTTTAAGATGTGTTTAAAACCATACAATAACGAAACAATATCTCTCAGGTAAAAATCGATCCAGACCTCGGCGACGCGTGGGCATATTTCTACAAATTCGAACTCCTACACGGCAACGAGCAACATCAAGAGGACGTCAAAACTCGGTGTAAAACCGCAGAGCCCAGGCATGGCGAGTATTGGTGCAAACACGCTAAAGAAATTCAAAACTGGTGCTATAGCACGGAACAGATATTACTTTTGGTCGCGAAGAACCTGCCCGTGCCCACTTGAAGTGTTTGTAGTGGTTTAGCTGTGCACGATTGTGGTGTCGTATTGACTTTGAAGTTTCTAAAAAGTGTCGACCGTGTTTTGTTTTTAGGAAGTTCTAGCTTAGGTATAAGGAGAGTACACATTCTTTTTGTGCTTGTAAAGCCAATTGTAAGTCGTCAAGAAACTGGGTATTCGTTATTGAATAGATTTGAATTGGCACTGGATGTCGTTGGAAGTCAATATCAATTTATACTATAAACTATAATAGTTATTAAGTTCGGGTTAATTAAATATAGCTAATGTTATTTTACAATGTTTCTATTTTATTTATTTCAGCCCTCAATTTATTTTTAAATATATTAACAGTTTTTCTTATTTATCTCCCACACGACTGTCTTGTTCTAAGTATCTTAAAATAATTGCATCTGGTGTATACAAAAATCTATAACTAAGTAAATGTTATTTAAGACAAGATCGCATCTCCAGCGTCTAATGATTCCGAGATAACTATTGTGAAGGCATATTGTAAATACTGTTAACTCATAAAAGTTTCTATTAATACGGCGCGCGGGTTTGTGTGTGTTTGAATTATAAACGGTGCGCTGGCAGCGTGCCAGCGCCGCGCATGCGCGCGCTAAATAGCTTACACGGATTTTTCACTTCTTTCTCTTCCCAAAACCGTAACACTCGAATGTGATGCTCAAAATAAAGTACAATTTAGTTTCCTAAACAAACCGTGATAGTTTCTATAATTGTGATAACGCTAGTGCTGTTAACGCTCGAACATGTCGCCCAGGTGCCCCGTGCCGCCGCTGCAAGAGATTACATTATCTCTAGTTGCTCGGCAACTCATCACCACGCTATCTCGGGTTTCCGTCGACGAGGATGTCGCGATGCTCTTCGCCATGGTCTCCTCCTACTACGAGCAAATGGGAGCTACCAGTGACATATTCCAAGATCTCATGAACTTAATATTAAGCTCCGAATACCTGGACCCCTCTATAAGGTACTACACGATGCGACTGCTCCTGAGGGAAAACGTGAAGAGCCTGGCCACAGGAATGTTCCCCTGCCCCTATTACAGAAAGGTCCTTGAGCTAATTGTCGAGCAAGGACACCATCTGACGGCACTCAATTTAAAAGGAGTCTGGGTTAAAGATGACCACCTGTCGCTAATGTACCACCTTATAAAGAATCTCACAAATCTCACCGCACTTAATATCCCTTACATTGCTAACGATGAGGTGCTGAAATTCATCGGCGAACACAACAAAGTGCTTAAACTCCTCGACGTGTCAGGTGAGACAGACATCACGGAAATAGGTATCGACGCGATGTTGGCAGGTAACCCGCAGCTCACACAGAGTCTCACCGTGGTCAACATAGGCATGTACGGGGAGGAAAACATCGACCACACGGACGTGGCAATGTTAATACGAAGGTTACCTAACCTCACAAACCTTGGCAGTTACTCCTTTGTCGGGAAATCAATTTACCACATTTATAACAATGATTGCCCGCCTGGCTTCAAAACAAAATTACAGTACGTCCACGATGCTGATACAAACATGAGGACTATGAAAGCGATAGTAGCTCTCTGTCCGATGCTAGAAACTATTTACTTGGAAACGCCGGATCCGGGCGTGCTGGCTTCAATCAAAGACTTGCAAGACATCAACAAAATAAAACTTAACAAATTCCAGTGCCACGAACTGCATCAGTTGCTGGACAAAATTGGGTACAAGATAATTACTCTCATGTTGTCTGGGTCGCTTGGGTCCTTTAACTTCACCAGGATAGCCGAGACGTGCAGAAACTTGGAGAGCTTGGAGTTCTACCAGATTCAGACTGCGACCCACGAGGAGGAGATACCATTCACAAAGTTAGAACACATTGAGATCATCCAAGGGAATCTTTCTGCTTCTTGTCTGAAGTACCTAATGAGCGGCAGCCCTAGTTTAAAGAAAATAATAATCGGCGATGAAATAAAGCTGGATGACAATGATATGTCACGGTAAGTGTTTACGCATTTATAATTAAATACATTACTTCATTCTTGTAGAGAACGAAATTGGATGTATATAATAATATAAAACTGTTGTATTCGCGAGGTAAATGTACAGACTATACATAGAATGCATTGTCACCGTAGTACGCATCTACCTACACAAAGGGTCGTACGCAGCAGATCGGGCTTATAGCGTAAAATGACGAATCATGACCAATTGATATAATCATTTCATAATAATTATGTAATATACTTTTTATTGAATGTACACCATTATATAGGAGTTTCGCTGGTATTTAAAACTACAAAAAATAAAGAATCCTGTTATCATGAAAATTTACTCGGCGGTAAATCTATAGGTATCTTGATCTAGTTAGATCAATAGATTATACAATAAAACAAGTACACAAATCTGTTTAGAATAGGTACATTTATTATTATTTCTTGGCGAGCATTGAAATTCTTATTAGTCTACATCCTAATGGTTACAGCTTATTGGCGACTAATTGTATTAAAATGTGATTCCAGAATGCTTCGCCGTTACAAATTCGAGAATCTCGAAGGCATTTGGTTTCCCAACGCGCCCCGTCTTACTCGGGACACTGTGGAACTCCTGATGGAGAGCTGTCCTAAGCTGCAGAGCCTAGGCCAGCTGTCAGGCTGGCGGTTCACTCCGGATGACATGATGCTGATGAGAGCCATCATCGCTAGCACCAACATCGACCTGGTACTATCCCCTCTTGGAATATTCCAGCAAGGAAATTAGCATTGGCACATTTACACATTCAGCGGTCTTACCTACTTGATATGGAGTCCGCTTTAGGGTGTTGCTACACCAATCGGTGATTGATTAATTATTGATCGAAATTGATTAATCGTCGATCCATGCCGATCGATTTAATTAGCTAACTTCGTCTAATGCATCGACTGGCGTGGTAACATCCTAATGTGAAAATATCGTAGCTTGATACTCAACGTGTTAATATAAGTTTTTTATTTGAAAATGTAACTTTAATGTTATTTTATACAATGCCGCGATTTGTTCAAACTTATTTAATATCGTTACTTTAAATAGCTTATCGTATTTTGCTACTTTTCTAGTGAGCATTGCATAAAACAAAGGCAAGGTCTATTCAGAGAATAAACCGTTTTACTTTGAGGTAATGTTGTTTTAATCATTTTTTTGTGAGCGTTTCTGTAAATTAAAATTTCAAAAAATATTATATAGCTTAAACTAAAAACGATAACACAGTTAATTCCTCCCACTTACAAAATGCAAATTAATATTATTCAATCTTAATGGGAATTCCTTTGCCCAGCAGTGGGACATTATTAGGCTCTTAAATAATAAATATAATAATGGGAATTCGTTGTTGCTTGTAGTGGTGTAGCGTCAATCCAAAACAAATCTGACGCACACACGTTTTTTGTACATGTATACTGCACTTACTCAATAAAATCCCTTATCTGATTTACCCGTTATTCACTTGCAGCAAATTGCTGTTCTACGCTTAATACACTAAATTGTATAACAGAAAAACTTAATAACACAGTAAAGTTCCTCGCTTCCTAAAAACCAGATTTAAAAATTGTTAACGGACCATATTTGAAACTCGACCGATCGTCACATGAATAGAAAGTGATGTTCAAAGGAAAGTTCGTTTTAATCCCTAGGGATTAAATATGTCACTTTAGTCCGCCTATACAAGGCTATTATGAGTCATTTTAGAGCCTGAGAAGTGAAAACCATATTATAAAATGTTGTCCTCAACTATTTAAAAATCCACAACTGAAGATAAATGACAAACATGTCAAGTGAATACTTCTTTGAAAGTATGTTTGTGAATGTAGCATTATAAATAACCGTCCCTGCAGTGATCTTTTCATTACTCGAATATCACTTTATGATCACGATCGGTCGAAACTCAAATATCTATATTCCTGAGCTACCCAAAGTAGCGGATCCTAAATAACCTGAGCTCCAGTACATACCAGATGCTCTGGTATTAGAAATACGGGCATTACGTAGTTTATTGAAGATTGATATTTCAGAAATCTGTTAAATCCTAATCCTGTCATTTAGGTCTCGAGGAGTCGAATCACAAAAATGATACATTTTGCGAGATTTTAAAAGGGCCTTCGAGTTGTAAAGTGTAGTTTGCTTAGATTCGTATAAGAGCGAGAGGGTATCAAATCCGAAGGTGCTCCTAAGATCTTGCGGAGTACTTATTAAGTATTAGCGTTGCTCGCTGCAGGTGGTGGTATGTTTTCCTGGTTCTTGGTAATTTTCGCCTTATTCTTTTTGTTCGCTTTCATTTTCAGCATCTTGCATTCGTCCGCACATTTCGTCGTTATGATGCTCCTGAAATAGAATTAAAACTAAATAAGAAAATTCTTGTAAGAGTGGATAAAATATAAATAACAAAACCGGTCAAGTTTGACTATTTAAGTTGAGTTTTCAAATTATATATCACATGAAAGTTAAAAACGGTTACTCATGGTATTTTCATTGCAATAATTAATAGTTCCATATTACTAATTTCTAATGATGAGGCGTTGTTTGGACTACAAAAATTCCAAATTTCAGCTCAGCCTGATGTCTTTAGCCGTTTTAGAGAAAAAGGGGCTTGACAGGCAGACGGACAACAAAGTCATCTTATGAGCCTTCAAATTATTTTTCTGATTTTTTTAACCACTAACCACCAAAGCAAGAATTCAAAAGTGAAAAAGGTAAAAAATGTATACGCGTACCTGACTAAATTCTCCTTGACTTTGAATTTATCGGTGATTTCTATCACGATGTCCGAAACTATTTTCGGGTCTAGGCACATTTTGGCGGGCTTATTGGAGAACGCAGGTGACTTTTTACCCGTCAGGGAATGGGTTGCCAGCGTCCTAGAAACAAATAACAAATCTATTCATTTTATTATCGATTTATATTACAAGGGGCTCTGTATCACTTTTTTATATCTTGTTTCATTGTTGACGTTATATGTACATTATATGTATATACTTAAACGAATTATTAGAGAGACCCTAGTAACAATTCTAATTAAAATAATAATTTCAGTAATTTGTACCTTCTAGGGAATGCCGCCAATAACAAAGTCCTCGTTGCGATCGTGTAAGATTTCCAATTTACTCTTCTAAATTTGTCTTTGTGTATAAGCGTTGTTCCAGTGCCAATTGGTACCTATAACATGAAATGATGCAAATAAGATGAACATTAACGATTAGAGTTAAGATAAAAAATATTGATTGAATTGTTTATTTTTTGTAATAACTAATAAAGGAGAGTTGCGCTATGCAATCCATCCTCTAATCAAGAGTTTGATTCGATATAATCTAAGTGATTAAGATGGTCAAACGATGGCGACATATCTTCAAAAATACCCATATATGTTTTTTGTGTGACATCTACCTGTTTCTTATAGCTTCTAGATATATGAAAGATGGAGCCTTGTTAATCACGTAATGACTTTTGACGTGTTCATCAACCAACGTGTGATCCCCGCACTTTAAACTATTATCCCTGCTGTATAATTTGAAGTTATGTTATTAATATAAAATGATGTCTTACCCATTCCCCTTGTTCTGGTTTCACAGGTTTTTTATTTACTGTGTCATACTTATTAGTAATGAGCACGTTATCGTCCGATCTATCCGAATAGTCGCTAGCGCTCTTCTGGTCTGCACCGCCATTGCTCTTATCGATCTCGTTTTTGTCAACACTCTCTAAAGTGTTGTTGACCGAGCGATCCGTTCCCTCAAATTCTGTAACCAGTGGTATGTCAGTTGTATCGAACTCCGGATGAATTAGGCTATAAGCTTGAAATAGTTCTTTGAATAACGTCTTCATTTCTCTGAGAAGGTCGTGCGATACTTCCGGCTTGCTGCCGTTCTGTTTTTGATTTTTTGCCAATTCCCTTTTTATGTTCATTCCGTTTTTTATCATGTCGTTGTTCCTTTTTCGGTTCAAGTTCTGTAAGGCGAGTTGGTGCATGCCATTAGGAATGATGGGGTTAGGGCGATGCGTCGGAACCAGGACTTTCCTACCAGACTTGTTGGGATACTGACGTATTTTTGAACAATCCAATTTGCTCTTTTTGCATTCCTCCTGTAAATGTAAAACATAAACGTTAAATGCTAATTAAAAAAAGCTTTTGGTTCGTTAGCCTTGCTTTCGATTCAAAATTACGGTACGGTATTTAGGTGCAAATTTCTTGCATCTTGATTATTTAAACAGACTGGGTGGGATTTGTACGCCTGCGGGTAGTTTACAGTGGGACACATTTATTGTAAATGTATCACCTATTTTTAAATACAAATATAAATTACTTCCGTCTTACCTCTTCGTCTGACTCTTCCGAAGAGCCGTTGTCGCTGGGTTCCCAGTCGGAGGCACTTGGGGAGAAATCTCCATCCTCCTTTTGTTCACTTGTCCCGGCAGCAGGCTGCTCCTCAGTGTCCTCTTTAAAAGAGGGCTCTATTAATTGTTGACGGTCGTCTGTAAAAAAAGTTACATTTTAAATTAAAGTCTGTCATAGTTCGAGTCTAACACAGACACCAAATAATTCCTTAAGTGGGATACCCAATGGTCGTTTGAGATGTTTCATCGGTGAAGGAATGGTTTGGGTTTTATTATTAAAACCCAAACTTTTTTTCTTGTTTATTTGGTGAGTCGTGTTCGAAAGGTACAAATTGTAGCGATAGTCATGGTCATATGTACCAATGATTCGAAGTGAACCAGAAAGGATCTATATGTACAACGATTCTTATACAAAGATTATGGCAACGTTTCATAAGTATTTTGTCAAAATTATATACGATAATTAATTTTAATTTTAGACCGGCTTTGTACCAAACCAAGCCATAAAAACAAGGGATTCCCATTCAGCAATTTGAGGGTCCGTTAGCAGGTAGGCTAAGGGTAATTGAATGATACTTTTGTTTAATCGGGGACCACGGGAAATGAGTTTGTTAAATGTTATTGTTTGCAATCCTGATTTTAAAGTAGACTTTTTTACAAGTTATTTAGAAATGAGTACCTGTGTATATTTCAGGTATGTACCTACAGTGTGTGCGTTACTTCATTACGGTAAAATTCGCCTTGGGAATAATCCCATTTATAATATTAATAAAATTAACATGATTCTTAATTATGTATTTGCCACATATTGCAACATCTAATACGTATTCGAATATTTTCCATTTAGAATAAACAAATGTATATTAGTATCGTTTCAACTGAGCCAAAACTAACGGTTAAAGACACCCGGCCTGGTATAATAAATCCTGCTTTCTATTATGCGTTACACAATAAAGGCTGGAAAGCGACGCACACGCATCCATTGTCACGTGTCCTTTGCGTAGTTAGGTAATTCGCGCGCAAATTCTATTTAAGTGTCGTCTTCCTTCTGGGTATTTCTACGCCGTAAATGAAGCACGTGATGTCATCGTGAATTTGAACTTTTAGGGAAAAGTTACAATAAAACCGATTTTATTCTAAATAGAATTGGTACAGTACTTATACTAACACATATGTATGACATATATTTCTCATATACCTATCTTGTGTAAGACGTAGGTAAGACTTAGGCGCATACGCATGCGTCGGATTCTAACCGAACATACCTACACACGGCCAGTAGTAGCCCATCTAGAGTACTAAAACTAGGTCATCAGTAGTCATCACGTTACATAATTCTCAGTCCGTATGTTCGCGATTTCGGATCGGAGGCAAAACATGAGCCCCACGAGTCCTAATCAAATGTATGATGTTATTAGCTAATTATGACTCACGAGAACTCGCCAGCACCGTCGCAGTAAGCGGGGTCCCATCTGGCTTCTTCCCAATGGTGACAGCCACCCCGACCTTCAGCTCCTCACCCGCCGACAGCGACTTCATCAGATACCTCACGTTCACCACACTGCGCCCGCCACTGTTCCACTCAACTTGCACCCATCTATCACCTGCCGGAAGAGACGAAGACATGGTTCCTCGACCAGATGTGAACTACGACTAGTTAACGAAATAGCTCCCCAAAGCGCATTACCCTAGCAGGTAAGAGTTCCATTACCGCACCCTATGCAGTGATTACACCCCCCGCCCGTCGAACAATAAGATTTTCGCCAACGGCCCCGGCGCATCGACAAAAAAATGCATCCTTTTTTTGCAGCCCACTTCCTAGTAAGTTTCTTAGCGGAGATTTTGTATTCCTTTGATTATTTATTTTGATAAACAAAGTGCGTTTACAGCCCCCACACGCACGTATTAACTGTAGGTATTAAATTAAAACAATTATATTAAAGTATGTCACGTTTTACCTAATAAGGCCTCTGCCACAAAAGCTTCAGTTTCCGACTATGTTTTGTGTCTTGCTTAAAGGGTTTACTTAATTAGGGTCTTCCGGTGAGTGAAAGCGTCAAGCGTATGTCGGGTGCCAAGATTGAGGGAAAGGCTTGACACACGCACCCACACTAATTGTTGGGGCCACAAAGTAGTATCAGATGTGCATAACTTGGCGCATACTGACCATTGAAAATGGACAGTCGAGAAAACCTTATATATCTGTATCAAGAACACAACAAATGCACCTAACTCGAAAAATAATTAAATTTTCTTTTAAACCAGTCCGTAAATTTTGAGTACTTAATTAATTGTGAAATCTCCAAAATTTGCAGAACGTCGAAAGAAGCGTTTGACCCGGAAACTCATGAACTTGAGACAAATGTTAGAGATATATAGCAGGATTCAATTAATATGGAATGCGTCTAAGCTCTTGCGCCGTTGACCAAGAACCTATTATTGTCTAATTCGCGCGTCATATTAATAGTATCTTGCTGGTACGGTCACGAACGTTAAATTGAGCACCCATTTAAAAAAAAAATGGCTCCTTAATGTCATTAGAGATGCCAAATCATTTGTAACTTATAGGAAACTCAACCTTATTGTTGTAGAATGTCAGATTGACTTTGGACCTAAGGCGGGTCCCAAAATTAGGGATTACTCTGCGCGTACTACCTTCCTACTTACCTTAAAGCTATTATTATTAACGACTCGTGGTACTCGTACCTGCCCCTTGTTGCTTGTGCCCTTTGTAGTCGAAGCTATCTTGACTATAACGACAGGTATGAACGAATTTTCTATTTAAAGTTATTTGGTGCTGTCTTAGATGATTTTTAGAAGGTATAAAAACTTTAATCACCTGTATCTCAAGAACCAATCAAGTCTATTTAACAGTTATAGTTTTCCTTTTCAATTTGTTGTAGGTGCTTATATTTAAGATGTTTTCCAAATATTTTATTTTGTATTATTGTACGGGTACACGTAACTCTAGCGAAAATTGTACTTTTAGTGTAGAATTTAATATGTTCTAACTAAACGGTCTCCAGCCTTCAAATCAAAAAATTGAAAACGATACACTACAATGTAATATACAAAATAGCTATCCAACAATATATAGTTAGTTTCTGAGAAATAGTGAGTATGCATACAGGCAGACGGACATGAGGGCCTTGCCAAGATGCACTACGCTAACCAGCGTTTCTATTCGATTCGGTTTTAAACCAATCGCGTCACTGGCAGACCACGTGACTTTTCGTATCACTTCATCTACCAGTGACGCGATTGGTTTAAAAACGAATCGAATAGAAACGTTTGTTAGCGTAGTCATCTTGGCAGGGCCCTATTGTGAAACTATAAGGATATTAAGGGTTCATAGTTTGACTTCGGAACCCTAAAAAATGTGGTTACCTAGGGTGATGGAACCAGTACTGGACAAGGCACCAATAATGGACACTTGATTCTTATTTTACAGAAGATAAAGGTTAGGGCGCGTATACATAGAACGTCCGTTTTACAGGATCCGTTTTAACGGATCTTTTCTCCTTGTAATCTTCTTTTTTACTGGATAATACTGTTTTGGATGTGAACTCGCTCATACAACTACATACGCCATCAAGATCCGTTAAAACGGATCCTGTAAAAACGGCCGTTCTATGTGAACGCGCCCTTATACATTTGTTTTACAACAATCAATTTAGTACCGTATGAAGTTTGAATAATTAAGAGTGAAGTGTCCATTACTGGGTGCCTGTCAGCTAAAAGTGTCCATCATTGGTGACGAAAAACTGCGTTGACGCAACCCACCGACAACGCTCGTGTGGCATCGATGTAATGGCTGTCACTAAAGGACCGAAGCCTCATAGCCATAGGTTGAAGCGAACACTTAGAGCTGCGTTGTCGTGTTAAAACCTGATAAAAAAAAACCTTTTGGCGTAAGGCTTCTCAAATATGTCATCCATACATTTTCTATTTACCAACTTATAATTAGGGATTTCCACGTGAGACCCACGCGGACAAAGTCGTGACGAAAATTAACTGGTTAGTAAATTTATTATCTTTCCTAACTTAGGGGACGTCCTACCGCCGACGATGAGCGAGAAGTGAGTAGAGCCCGCAGCATTAACTATTTATACATATGTATCTCTTTTATTGACAAGGGGTCTAAGTATATCTTTTGTTCGTTACTTGAGCGAGAAAATAGTCGATAGCTAATCGCTTCCTCGCCGGCGCGGCGGTGGGACAACGGGACAAAGTGCCTTAGGTCCGCTTCTCAACGGTACACCATGGCAGCGGAACCAGTCGCCACGACCAACAAAATGTATGACACGATGCGCAACCAAGCGGACACCGGGTGAGATATCCTCCATAGAGCTCCAACGGAAAACCAGCGCTGACTTTAATGCCAGCATTACGCTGAGTTGGGACCATTTCGTGCCTACTTTCTTCTTGTACGTTTTTATCTGTTCTTTATCATCTTTGTCACGAATAAATCATTTTCTTTTCTTTTTCTTCTTATACATTTTGTTGCTAGCGGCGACTGGTTACACCGCCATGGTCTCCCAGTGAAAAACGGGCCTTACATACCTGGCGGCACTCGGTGGGCTTGGAAGCAGATGCTACTGGGCGGACATGGCCCGAGGTGGAGCACGCAGCCTGAGATAGAGCGCGGATGCGGCGGAATGAGGACACCTGCAAATAAAGGGCATTTTGGGCTGTATTAAGTAACTAACTCCATCCAGAGTAGGTACTTTAGGTATATTGACGTTGAAATTATTTTGTTCTGAATTCAAAGAAAATTTATTAAACCGAAGAAAACGAAAATTTATTAATTTTATACTTTATATCAAGACACACCTGTAATCAGACTTATTAAAAAAAGGGTAATGTACAAAAACTGATAGGTAAGTATACCTACTACATTGATACCTACATATATTTTCCCAATAATCTTTTGAATAAAACAATACTGCACCTCTGGCTGTGGGTCGCACATTTCCAAGCCAATTTCGTAATTTCCAAGCAGCAGCTGATATGCAGAGACCAGCGTGGATAAAGTCCCGACCATGGAGTTAATTAATATTACCCTCCCTTACATACCTAGCGGTGCTCGGTGGGCTTGGAAGCGAATGCAGCTGGGTGGACATAGACCGAGGTGGAACCCGCAGCCCGAGATAGGGCGCGAGTGCTGCGGAATGAGGACACCTTCTGCCGACAAAGGGGATTTAATACATTGTATTCCATACCACATTAATAAAAAGGGTAACGCACAAAAGTAGAAAAGGACATATATTTTCGTATACCTTATTTTTACCCCACAACAATAAAAAGAGATTTATAAGTTTAAAATGTGTGTATATTTATCTCTGTAAATCTGTGGCATCCTAGCTCCCAAACGTTGGAAGGATAGGACCCCGTTTTTTTTAAAAATGAAAGTCGATTTATTCGGGGTGGTTCTTGGCTATGTTCATGAAAATCGGTTCGGCCGCTTGAGAGAAAAGAAAGAAAGAATCGCCATTATTTTGGGGGTTCTTATTCTTTCTCGCCTACGACGTCATCTTCCAGTGCAACCGATTCAAACAAAAAACAACCCACGTGGATGCAGTCGCGACCAGAAAAGACCTAGTAAATATTATCCTCCCAAACATACCTGGCGGCGCTCGGTGGGCTTGGAGGCGAATGCAGTTGGGCGGACATGGGCCGAGGTGGAGAAAAATACATCCTTTGACTGCCAAATTCGTCCAAGTAATACTTTATGGTTTTTAGTAAATATAAATCTTTATAAAAAAAGCAGCACAGTCGGATGCCGTTCACGCACTTTAATTATTATTTCTCGCCAAGGGCGTCATCTCCTAGCAGCAACCGATTGAAACAAAATTCAAACAATAAGACATAACTACATAAGGCATGAGATTCACGTGGATTAACTCGCGGCCAGGATAGTAAATGTTATCCTCCCAAACACATCTACCTACCTAACGGCGCTCGGTGGGCTTGGAAGCGAATGCAGCTGGGCGGACATGGCCCGAGGTGGAGCACGCAGCCCGAGACAGGGCGCGAGTACCGCGGAATGAGGACACCTGCCAACAATGGGTATTTAGGTTATGGGCCCTAGCGCTAGGTACTTAGCTTATCTATTAAAACTGTACCGAGCGTCCAGTGGCGCCTTCATTACTATTATTGTGATTTCTAGTAAACTAACAACTTCATGTCTTTAATTATTGAGCGACCATAGAACCCTGTCATAATGGAAGTGTCAAGTCACGATAAAGAAATTACTTAAGTGAGGTACTTAAAAAATCTTAAAAGTAATCGTTAGATTTCTGCGAGAGGCACTGGCGTAGCTACCAAAGGGCTAGGCTCTTATTGCACTAGCTAGCTAACTAGCTGATGATACCTAATTATGATTATTTATGATAAAGTACATGACTTTGCATTTTTTTTATATTGATAAAACCTACACAGTTTTTTTTGCCCAAGAGCCCTTGGTTGTGTAGCCAGTTGCGCTAGAAGCCCATGCCCCCATGCGGACTATGGCCAAAGTTTATCTAATCTGTGCAATGGCCTATCATCATAATTGGCTCATCCGCTCATGGGATGTTGGTATTTAAATCTATAAGTGCCGACATATATGATTGGCAGCATGAACTAATTCTCACCCGAAAATTGCGGCTGAATTTGGTATGGTTACTAGGTAAGATCTCTAAAGATTTTCGTTGAAACGCACAATGTCCACTGCTCTACGTGAACTTACTCCAAAGGTTGCCAGTATCGCCACGGCCACCGATCTCTGCGTTTGGTGGTATCACGCGAGTTTCACCGGATCGTCCTCCCATGTTGTGCAAGACACTCATTCTAAATACTACCAGTTTCCTAATCTTTTATAATAACATAATTACAATATTTTTCACTAGGTAATAACTGAAAACAACGGATGACAATTTTGACAGTACCTAACATTTTTACACCACCTACCCTCTTTTTCGAATCCAACGGCTCTATCAAAACTAACTGCAAGATCAAAACTACATTCTTCTTTGTTTTCTCTAACGCTCCGGCTGTATTTACGGGTTTCGGCTAAACTTCGTGTTGGAGCCTCTTACTTTTATAAAGAAAGTAAAGCCCGCTTTAAACTTGACTAAATTCAGTGTGCTGAATGAAAAGGATTCTAAAAAAGACAAGTGTAAAGGCAGTTGGCATGTTAGTCAAGCTAATTAGACAGCGAGACCCAACACTTGCCAGTCTAAATCAGTCAGCACACTGAATTTAGCATAGTGTAAAGCGATTTAGAAAATGGACGCTCTCATTTGCTCGTCGCGCGCGGCGGAATGTATACCTACGTTTGGAGTGAGTGCGATTGCTAATTAAAGAAATTGGTGTTTTGAAGGCTCCATTGTGTACGTCCACTGCGTTCGATTTTTCGTTCGTAGTGAGTTAGCACGCTAACAAGATCAGATGTACTTAAAAAAAGGACTCTCTTATACCCTCCACGCCGGCTGTCTAAATTTAGCAAGCTGAATTTAGCCAAGTGTAAAGCGGGCTAAGCTACTCCAACACGAATATTCGTCCAACGCCAATGCTGCAGATGTGGCTGCAGCGTAAGGCTTTCAGTAAACAAGCAGCGCTTTGCAGCGCTTAAGCAAAAATACATCTTTGGACTGCCAAATTGTAACTACTAGGTCCAAGTGATACATGGTAGTTTTAGTATACGTAAAATAGTTTCTTGTCTAAGAAATATTTACGTACTTTATATGCGTGCATGTTTATTTTTATGCTATCTTTACATATTAAGAACTCTTATTTATTTTTAAGTCTAGCCCGGTGAATCATTTTGTGCGATCATGTACTTAATAGTCGGTTTCCATAACTCATTGGGACGGTTTGGACCGGAGTCTTTAGCAGCGCTGCAGTAGTGTGTCACCTCACTTCAATTTGATCAATTCCCCACGTGTATGTATATGAATGAATGTGAACGACCTTATCAAATTTGTTTGACATATTTTTGTAGACTTTATTTATTATTCAACTCGGCAATTTGATGGTTAACGAGATAGCTATTAAATAAAATTGATGACTGCGATTAGTATGGATTCAGTAACTCTGAAAAAGAAATCAATCGGACTAAGCAAAGGCAAATTAAAAAAGACTATTAAAAACGTATTATGCCGACCCGATCCTGTGTTGTGGTAAGCAACAACTCTCTTAACCTGATTTTTATTTAGCATCCGCATTTAATGATATCTAGCTACTATTAGCCTATGCGTTTGTTACAGGCCTGTTATATCTGAAGAAAACGAAAAAGTTTTACGTGTGGCGTTGAGCAATTACAAAATAGAAATCCCAACATTTACGAAGCTACATTGGAAAGAATTAAAACTCATTCCTAAAGAAGACAGACCGAAACCTCCAAAACTACAGTAAGTCTTATTCATATAAGTAGCCTTTTTAACAGTGTAAAGTGCTTGTTTCGATTCATGCTCGGGTTTTGCTGATATATATTATACATATATGGATATATTACAGGTCCAATAGAATTCTAGATCTCCAAAAACAAAATAACTATTTTAGTTTTTGAAGAGATGTGAGATATTCAATAATGTATAATTTAGTAAAATGTAGTGAACCCTCAACTTGGCTATGAACACATACATATAATTGATTGAATTTTATAAGAAATTGGGTCAAGATCTAAAATTAATACTAATAAACTTATCCAATCCAATGTTAATAACATTGTTGTTACTATTTTTACAACATACTAAATTGTGTACAAACATTTTGGTATATTTTTAAGCAGTAATGGATCCATACATTTTACCTGCACACGCTGCCTTAACTCACTCCAATACTTACTGTTCTTGTCATCTTAATTTCAGGAAACCTGAAGGATTCATATTTGGGGTAGCAGAGTGCTGTGAAGCAGTTAGAAATAATAATTGCTCTGCTGTAATTATAGAGGTGGAAGTAAATCCTAGATTAATAGTTCAACCAATAATAGAGGCTTGTACTACAGGAAATGTACCTATTGTATGCTTGAAACATTTAAGAAACCTTAGTGTTAGCAATTTTGGTATCAAAACTATTTGCCTCGGTGTGAAAAAGAATCACTTTGAAGAAATATCACACAAAATTACTGAACTAACCATACATTTTAAAAATAACCATAATTTAAATAAGAAAGAAAAAGAAAGAGATTGTGTAGAAATAACAGAGCCAAAAATAAAAGTGTCATGTGTCAATGGTAATAGTATTGAAGTAGCCAATCTTCTTTTATATCGGAAAGGGAAAAAAAGCAGGGTATTTGTACCTGAATCAAATAACAGCAGTAAGGGGTTGCAAAAATTTACTGGGCAAGATTTTATTGAATTTGCCGGAAAAACTAATAAGCTCAACCACAATAGTTTTCCCTATAAGAATATGATGTTAAAAAAAGTCACAAATAATCCAAATAGAGTGAAATCAGGAAAAAAAAGGAAAAACTGAATACGCATTTATAAGAGAAGAAACTTTATTTATAATAAGTGTAATTGCTATAATGTCAAAAAAGACATGCCTTATACATGTACATTCCACAAGGAATGTGGTAAGCAGCTTCAAAAATGGTGCCGTACAGGTATGTACTATGTTTGCACCATTCTTGAAGCTCCCAAACGTTACCAACTCTTGCATTCACCTTTATACTACACTTGTTAATGTCCACAATTAACTGTTGGTAAAATTTGGCTTACCGATTAAACTAAATAATCAAACAGTACTTCATACAGCAAATGTAAAAATATATCACTACTCTATGAAGTACTGAATGTGAGTAGATATATTTATCTTACGCTTTCGAATGATGCATTGCATTTGACACGTTTTAACAGTTCAATTTAATAAAAATCAAACATAGTGAATTTGTTAATTTCTTTTATTAGTAAATATTAGTATTAGCTATAAAGTAGTGACTATTAGTCCACAATGATGTCTGGCCAAAGCTTACTAAAACTACAACACTAAGAGATAGAAGTGGTAAGGTAAAATCACACCAAAACTCAAAGATAAGAAGTAGAACAAAACAAAAAATGCTAATCATACTTTAATTTGGGCAGAGAAATACTACACTTTTTTATATATATATTAAATATGAAGAAATTATTTGCTATAAATATATAAAAATATCATTTTTTACCAACAACCTAAAATAACATTGTAAAAAATCCGTTATTGGACAACTTCAGTTTTAATCTTGATACATAGTACCAATATTTTATACATTTCATGTCTATCTACATTTAGTATAATAACTAGGTATCCTAGTTCAACCTTTGTGATTCATCTTACATCTAGGTTTGATAATATTTTTGTAATCAACAACTTCCAGTGCAAGCAGTTCACTGGAGTATTTATTAACAATGTGACAAAAGTTAGGAGAATGTTTTATAAATCAATCACAAGTCGTACCAGCTTCATTGTGTTCAACGCCATTCATGGATGGGTCTTATAATCTCCGAATATGAATTTGTACACACTTACGACCTAATCTTATACATAACAAAGATAATTAAATAGCGTCGTACTCTTCTCAGAAGGATACGACAAAACGACCTTAGCGGTGAAGTAAAAAGTGTATAAATGCTACCAAAGTAGTTTAACACGACCAATATTGGCACAAACCGGTACGGCAAACGGACTGAAGTCGAGACGGGGAGTTCGCGCAGCGCATCCACTAGACATTCTTCCAACTCGGTCAACTAGAACGCGGATTCGAGTCGATCAGCACGAATGTTTAGCATGCAACGCCGAAATAACTAGTTCGAATGTGGAGTCAAGATTTCGAGTCGAAATCGAGATAATTCAAACCGGCACCTCGGTCAGTGCGGCGGGACGCGCGCCTCGCTGGGCCTGTACCGCGCGAGGATGATCGCGCACATCGTCTGCGCGTCGGTCTCCTCCGGGTACGTGGCCATCGCCTCCGCTACTTGCGCCTCGGGAAAGATTCCCGCCAGGTGGAAATGCATGCGTCTCCGCGCCTCCCAGTGCTGCAGCGCGCCCTCGGACGAGCACGGGGACACGCCGGGCGGCAGCCGCAGCGCGCCCGCCGCGCCGCCGGGCGCCGAGGCCACGCGCGCCGCCGCCGCGTGCAGGCGCGGGTCGCACGCCGGGTTCAGCGTCAGCTGCCGCGCCAGCTTGCGGTGCGGGTTGCCCTCCGGCGCCTGCGACGGCCCGGGCAGCTGCATCTGCGCGCGGTCGAAGTGCGTCGTGAGCGCCGTGTCGGCGATCCGCGGCGCGGCCGAGTGCGCGCGCGCGAGCGGCCGCTTGATCTCGGCCGGGCGCCCCCCGGGCGGCAAGCTCAGGGTGTGCAAATCGCGAGCTTTCAGCGCGCGGGCGGCGCGCTCCGACAGTTTCTCGGCGACCGATTTGTGAGGACGGCCGGCGCGCTCGGGGTGGTGGAACTTGCATTTGTTGCCGTACGTGCATTTTCTGCCGTAGGGACACGCCGGAGGCGGGTCGGCGCGCTTGAGAAACGCGTCCAGCGTCGGCCCGGAGCGGCCCATGGGGTCGTCGGGGGGCATGAAGCGGTCGTTGACGAACGAATACATGAGGAGTCGTTCTTCGACGACCTTTCTGAAGATCGGGTTTTCGGCGACGAGGTCTCTGTAGTTGTCGTTGGAGACGACGATGCCGTCGGTGTCGGCGGCCAGGCGCAGCACGTACCGGTCGTCGTAGCAGATGAGCCGCTTGCCGCCGAGCAGCCGGCTGGGCGTGTACACGAGCACGCGGTCGCGCTCCAGCCGCTCCAGCGAGTCGCGATCCGCGACGGGGTTGTCGGGCCGCGACGCTTCCTTGCGCCATTTAGGCACGAACACTGTGATCTCCTTGTGCCCTCTCGCTCGGAACCAGTCTACGCATATCTCGATACCCCGGCATGAGAATACTTCCTTGTTGCCATGGCTGCAAATAAAGGAACATCTTGATAAGTTGTGTAAATGCGTGGTCAGTTGTCAGGTTACAGAGAACGTCGATTATGAGTAACTTGTGACTTTTGAACAACATATTATTGCAATCATACAAAACCAACTTATAAATTAAAACTTAACACAAACTTGAACCGGCCCAAGAAAACGTAAATAACGGACCACATAACAATTAATACAACACTAATTTATGCAAAGCGTATACGAATGTTTGTTTACTTAATTTAAAACTTTCGCCCTGTGCACCAATCGTAGTGGAGTGTATAATGTGAAGGGTAGTTACCTCATAGCAACGTTACTGCCATCTATAACGATGTGCCTTTCTTTCGGTCGTTCAGGCGGGGGGTCGGGCTCCGTGAGGGGCGAGGGGGATAGCGGCCGCGGCGGCTGCTTGGACGCGAGCTTGATCAGCTCCGCCAGCAGCTCGTTGCAGGGAGGGTCGGGGCCTAGCCGCTGCAGCGCCGTGCGCGCTAACCGCTCAGAGTATCCCAGCTTCACGGCAAACTCGATTTTCGCCTGAAAACACGAATACAAGTTAGTAATGGGAACTGGATTGGATGGAGACACCTTTACAAACTACCAATTCCTGACTACGATAGACGAGGTTTGGTTGAAAGGATTCAAGAAGTTCTAATGCTGAAAGTATACCTACAGAATGCGATAAATTGAAACTAGATAAAAAATACTTTGAATTACGTCACATATATTTTACATCTCATCCTCCAGGAAGGAAGTCTCTTTTGTTCATTCTTATGGAAGGATATGTATTATATTTTGTAGTTTTAATCTTGACTTTGCTCTGCAATCTCCATAGTATTTAAGCTCCTTGACTTAATGCAAACTTTCGAAATAATATAACTAGGGTTAGGACTTTTAGTAGCATATCGTGGTTCTAGAATCCATGGAGTCGCTATTTCCAATCAAAGTGTCATGTATTATAATAATTAGGAAATAGCGACTCCATGGATTCGGGAACCACGATATGCCACCGAAATTCCTAACCCTAAATATAACTTCTTGGACAAAACTACTTTCTGAATCAAATTCATATTACTATTCTAATCAGATTCTATTCGGGCCCTTTGATAGAAATAAACTAGTACTGCACCGTACGGCCTAATAAGGTCGCCGAACTGGTCATGATTTGCCCACCTCAATAGCTACGTGCTAATTGGTCGATGCTGTCATACTTTGAATGTGCCACTTCCACTGATAACGAACAGCTTTTACAAATCAAGTCGTATGTTATGTGTCGGTTAGTAGTCGCACCGTTACAAGTCAATTCTTAATCTTGAGAGATATATAATATTCGCATTTCGATCTTACTACGATTGCATTTTAGTATTATTTATGTCCACTTATTCTGTAATTAATGATGATAACCCCTTATCGCTAACATCAACTGCTTCCGGTACAGCTGTATAGTAGGGTGTTTCATTTTTGACACATTGCAATTTTTAATGAATTCGATCCAATTCTTGGCCCTAGCGTTCGCCCTTGGTGTTCGCGTAGCGTATTCGCCGTGCTTGTCCAAATATTCGTATGAAGTCCAAATATCACAAATACGACATACACTTGGGATGCCAACAGAAAATATATCAAATACGCGAATATGTTTGCAGTTCAAAATTGAATTTGAATTTGCTAGGATGGAACTGAGCGAGCCATGTGTGGACGGTGAACGCAAATATTCGTCATATTTGCGTCCTTTGATGTGTGCCCAAAAACCGACAAGCGGGTGGATACGCATGTTTGCGTATTTGCGTGTTTGGCTTTTTCGTGCAAATATAGACGAATGAATCCTCCACACATAGTCGTTTTTGGCCAAATATAGCAAATACTCGAACACGCAACGCCAAGTAAAGTGCCAGCACAAAAACAATATTCAAAATGATAATACTATAAGTAGGGTTAGGGGTTGCACACCTCGATAACTTTTTGTATCAATTTTCATGATTATGCAATTTTCCAAAGCCGCAACAGGCGGAAAAAATGGTGCTAATGTCAATATCAATATCATAAGTGTTTCACAAATGTTGTCAGGAAAATTAGTTACGGTTTGTTATTTTTGGAAAAATAATAAACATTGATAATCTGCTCCTTAGTGGTCAATTTGTACAATCTCTAATGGCCTGTTGTTTGATCGGTAGTTAAAGTAACTACTGGTCAAAAAACGTTACTAATGGTTATAATCTCAAGGAAATGTTTCAAATTTTCCATTCCTTTTTCGAATTTTAACAATTAGTTGGTAAATTTTCTTGAGTTTTAACCATTAGTACCTAACGATTTTTAACGATAAGTTAGTTTAACTACTAATGAACAAACAGGGGCATGTTTTATAAAGCTACAAGTTACAATTTTACAGGTCTAAACTGGCAACACTGCTCAAATGGCTGGTCGTCTTTGGTGGAAGTTGTGTCAAATGGAAACTTGTAGCTTTATAAAAAAGTCCCCAGGCCTCCTTCCATTCACCTTGAAACTAGACATTTTCATTTTTTACAATAGAAAGACGTAGGGCGTAATAACAAAAAAACGATATCCCAAAACCACAAGCAGGTATACGCTATTTTTCTATTCAAAGCTATTTGGTGCTATAAAGTTATCCGAGATGATTTTTAGTAGGTACAGGTATAAAATTTTAGAACGGTGTCTACTTATATAGTCGTGAATGTCCAGTTTTAAGAATCCTAAAAGACAATCTCGGTCTATTAATTTTCGGACTAGTTTTAGCCTATTTGCCGTAAATTCATCAATGATTTGTATTTAATCATTCAACACTTCAACAGGTAAGTTTGGTGATGGCATTTCCCTTTTTAAAGTAGGTACTATGCAGTATGGCAGTGACAGGGCCTGTTGTTACTACGACACTAAACCTATTTCGATAAGACTACCAGATGATATAGTTAGTATATATAATTAGTCTCGTCATTAATGGGGGAACACGAAATGGCGATGCTGCAATGCAAAAAACCTGGCTGCGCGAAGGGCGAGCTTCGATCGCTGCAGCAACCGCTCTCTCCACTGTTTGGAAAATGCAGCAGTGGTTTTTCTCTTACACAGAAGTTGATGATCTTTCAGATGAGCTTTGGTTTTTAACCTACCTGGTTAGGGGGTGGTGTCTGTGGCCCGAGCGTGACATACTCCGCGAACTCCGCGGCGAGAGTGTCCGAGGGAGTGCGGGACGCGGCGCGGTGGGCGCACTCATCCTCACACTCAGAGTCGTAGCTCGAATCTTCGCCGCGCTCGCCCGCCCAGCCCAGGGATGACTCCACATATTTCTACAACAAAAAGTATTAGCTTAAGTACACACATTCTAGACAACACAAAAAAACACAAAATACAGAAGACTAGGCTTTTCTGTCAGCTCGTTTTTTTATTTTATAAGGAAGGTACCAGCTATTTTAATTTTAATTCAATAATTATGGTCTTTTTCTCGTGTCGATGGTTCCTATTTTCATCAGACTGTGCGGGATCAGAAATAATGATGATATACAGATATGTATAGAATCAGCATTAACCCGTTATATTAGACTAAAAGATGCCGCGACTTCGTACGCGTAGGATAGGTTCCGGCTCTCCCCCCTTTCGACCCCTTAGGGGATAAATTTCCAAGGATATCCAAGGAATATTCCCTCCAAATTTTTATGTCCCTATCCCTAGGTCCAGCGGTTTTGGCTGTGTGTTGATGGATCAGTCAGCCAATCAGTTTCTTCTTTTATATAAATAGATTCCGAGTGTAAAAGTAATGCTGTGATTTACAATAGTCTTTCAGTAATATAACCTTGCTAATCATACAACGTAGTTTTACGCAAGAAGGAGGTTATTTAAACGCGACAGCAACACTCGGCAATCGCATTTACGTAATGTTACCGTAGAATGCCGTAGCTGTCTCCCATGTAACGCGCTCGTGGAATAATTCACACACGGCAGTTTCGATTTCGCCGAAAAACCTCAGAGACAATGTGTTTGGGAAACCCCACGATGCACGTAAAGCAAAGCTGCTAGTTGACAAGTTCTTAGAATCCTAGCAGTGTGATGTGAACATTTATCACTATGTAACCTTTGACCTAAATACGAAACGGGATGCAGAAGGCATCCATATTTTGCATTTCGGTGAGATTGGGCTTGAGTGATATTAAGAAAATGATTAACTAGGTACACAACAGCAACCGGACGTTTTAGTTTAATTTTACGCACCTCGACCGAAGAGTGATCAATAAGCAAATTTAATG
Source organism: Acleris literana (assembly GCA_946894065.1). NCBI lineage: Eukaryota > Metazoa > Arthropoda > Insecta > Lepidoptera > Tortricidae > Acleris > Acleris literana. The sequence continues at coordinate 11,885,034 of OX335684.1, read as the reverse complement.
TTACAACCGGCGCTGCCGACAGGGTCATGCATGCGGGCGACGAAGCGGATCTACAGATGATCATTGACCTTTAGCGTGTGCGCAACGACCATACCGGTTGTCATTCATTATTTGACCAATTTTAATAACCTTTAAAACAAACCGCAAAATGTTAAGACATAATTCTTTCTCTTCGCTATCTAAGAATATTGAAACCCCTTCACAATCTGAGCCGCGAGAAACGAAAAGTTAGTCATAGCCTCGGCTACATCCGTGTTAAGATCTAGTTGGCAAAGTTAAGATTATTGGTGCCCGTGCGACAAGTTTGGTATCTATTGGAGTCGTTGAAGCATTAAGTCACAGACTAGGATCTACATATAAATATTATATGTTACTGCACAATCAAGATTTTTTCTAATTAGCGACGTATCTATGTGGCAAATATTGGAAGAGCTAGTGGTTCTCTGAAGAGGAGATTGGAGATTACATCCGGCAAACAGTACGGAAACGCCCCGCCTACCTGCTTGCAGCCGGATGCGACTTTCTAAAAGATATGGTGCGCACTGCGCGCGGGCCACGGCCACGGCGAATGAGACCGATCCGTGTTTCTCTTTGCGGTGAATTGATAGAAAACTGCAGCTTCGCATTGAAAAGCCCTGATGAGATTTTGAGGTTGTGCTACGTCCGGTTTTAGTTGTCGACCAAAAACAGAACTAACTTTTACAACAACTATAGAGCAAAAATGTATTTGGGTCCTATTACTCGGCACTCGTATTTGTTGCTGAATCGAATCTTGGTTTTATAAGTGTCGATTTTCTCTAAATCAGTATGTTCTTCGTTGACTCGTGTTTACATAAAGTACAAGCCTAGGGCTTAGTTTGGTCGATTTTCGATTCGTACTCCGAAGGACACAATTGTTTTTTTCTACATGATGTTCGACATAAGGATTAATAATGTTAAGCACGCATATAGCAAATAAGACATGATAATGTCACATGCAGCTCACGATTTACTAAAAACGTCACGTCAAAAAAGTTACGTCATTTCGATAGTCTGTCTAGTGATTTACAATATTGACATTACGGGGTTGCACATAAAAATGACTCTGATCACTTTTTTCAAGATACCGATACTAATTTATTAAATAAGAACTTGCTTACGTAGGTCTCATATTATGAGAATATCTAATATAATGAGTTTTCAGGATAGAAAAAAATGCTTCACGGAATTTAAATACTTATGTGTGTAACAAGAGAGAAAAGTTATTGATTTCGATCCCGAGTAGCTAAGCGAAGGAGTCTATAATTTAATCACGAGCGTAGCGAGTTCTGGGTTAGAATCCTGAGCGCAGCAAGGTATTCAAAAACACGAGATGCAAATAACTGAGGTCTCGTGTTCTGCCGTCGTACGGAGAAAAGGCACAAGTGTAATTAATTCATAGAAGCATATTAAACTCTCCAGGGTTATAATAAGGTTGGAATTGCAATACAACTAATATAGTAGATGTGCCTTTTTTCCGTAGGAGGGCAGTGTTGCACATACAACTTTTCAACTCAGCAGGGAGAACATAAGCTATTTATTTTTTATGGCAAGGAGAAGGCACGCGAGCACTCAGGTCACCTGATGGTAAGTGGGATCTGAGATCCATAGACATTTGAAACGAAGACTTCAAATGCGTTGCCAACCCTGAGGACTAAGATGGAATGCCCCTATGCTAGTAATTTCACAGGTTGTCTTATCCCCACACCGGAACACAGCAATGCGAACACTACTGCTTGGCGGTGGGTTAATGGATAAAATGGTTGTGGTAAAAACTACAACATGGTAAAAGTTAAACCACATGTATGTTTAACCCCCCCCCCCATTTAGGTATACTGGCCAGTTTCTCGGCTTTTTTTTTTTAAACCTCACGCTCGTAACAATATCAACTTTTGCCCAGTCTTTAAACAGCAAAACCTGCCTTATTGAGGTGCTGAGTTGACAACACCTATACTCAGTATTATGACTGATCTAAATTGATCCCTATAATCTCATCACGAAATTTAAATAATACAACATGGAAGATTAACCTCTACTACCTACGTACCTACCTAAACAGATTCTGTAACGTAATACTAGCATTCCTTATCCAACGTATCTATGCAATTTCCATATGGTAATAAATGATAAGAAGTACAGTATTCCCAGCTTCTTAATAGCTATCGCGCTTGCACTCACAACTGATAATATACTTGTGTGTCATAGAAAAACGAAGATTGCCGATCGTAAAATTACTCACAATAATTGAAACATTCCAATGCTTTGTCTATATTATGCCCAATTGCCTACTCACCTAAACTACAATTAAATCTAAATCCGAAGCGCAAATTACAAGATAATATGTTGTAAACTTTTAACAGTCAAGTAACAAAACGATTTATCTTGATCACCAAATCGGCAATGAGGAATTCTTGAACGTTCCTGTTAATGATCAAACCAAATTCGCTCACTAATTTCCTTATTGGCGGGCTACTGTTATAGCAGTGCGCAAAAACCCCACGGAGAATCCCGCATTAGTTTCGCTTGTAAATATCTTAGCTGAACCATTCGTGGCCTTTCTTCCGGCTTTACTGCTGAATAATTCTTCAATCAATCGTTGTTTAAAACCACTGAATCATCCAGTAATTTTCTTCAGACAGATATTGATCATAAGTTGTTCAACTAATGTTTACGGTCCTGAGCTCTTTCTCATTACACATTAATGTAAACAGCAATGTAGCAATTGTCGCAACAATGTCGATAGCTGTCCTTTAAATTATGATACCAACAAGTCGATGAATATTAATGCTTTTGTTGCGAGATAAGTAACAAGCCTGAAGTCTTCTCGACTAGTTTAGCGTTGGAGGTCGCGCAAATCATTCAAACCATTAATTGTGATACGAATTACGAATTGCTGATAGCTCTAAGAACGTACTCGTACAAGGCCTCCACTGTTTCGATCATGTATTATACGATCCTGACCAACGGTGACCGATCATCCTATTTAATCTATGTATGTTCTGCAATCTGTTGTTGTTTTATCTTGCCGTCTAAAGAAGTCTGTAACGCGGGTTAAATGTAATGTTTTTAAAATAATACGATAATTTTACAAATAATAGTGGCTTAGCTATATGTATCGATGTTAATAAAAAAATAAGTTCTAGCGTTTTTATAAAGAAGCTAAAATCCCAGAACAAAACAAGTTTGGCATCGGCATGTTACATCAATATGAATGATGTTATCTTAAGACTTGCCGATTAGACACAAATTGCGCGTTAATAGTAAAATTAATGTGTGACGTGATCAGATAACAATGACGTCAGTAATTAAAACAACGGTTATAAGGGCATTAATGTTTATGCGCTGGCGTTTTCAATCTGTTTACGTACGACACGATAGAGATAAAGATATATACATCTTATTAATTTAAGTGTGCAATTATTTTAGATACCTAAATATTTCGGTTTCTGAAAACAATTTTGATAAAAAATTGCAGAATAAAGGTGAAACGGGTCAAGAAATCGATATGTTGTCAGCTTTCTGCTCGGGGTTTCAGGTATTATTAACGTTTATCTTTGATCGTCTCGTGTTGTATTAGGTATGAATATGTTAACATTATCATGATATCATATCATAATTGAAATAACCGTAATTTCATTCCAACCAACCTAATTTTCACGGTCACCGATAAAATTCAATTTACAAAAATAAAGTCGATTTATATAACAGAAAAGAGTGTGTAATGTAATAAATATCCGCTAAGTGAACCATTTTCCCTGGTAGCCACTATTCGCCTTATGAATTAGCAGTACCATTTACTCGACTGTCCAGTTTCTATTGCGTTAAAATTAATAGCGGTCGTACTGGTAAACAAGTTCGGCCAGCACCGCGTACATCTGATTGCGAGGTTGCCGCACACTATAGTTTCGTTTAGTAGAGGAGAAATTCTATCACGCGTCTGAGCATAGATAAGAGTGGCCAATGGGGTGGTTGCGATTGGCCGATGCGGGCGCACGCCACCTCGCGCGATGTCGCGCCACGCCGGCGGCGACCAACAGGATGCGCCTGCGCCGACACACTTCCAATCCCACTACGTAAACAACCACCCTCGCCCGCCCGACTGATAATGCTCACCCGAAATTATTGCCAATTTGACCCATGACGTTTGGATATCTTATCGTAATTGCAGTGATTAACCACATTAAATGTACGTGATAACACGCTTCGGATAAATCAACGAGTTACTTGAAAAGAGCCACAAGTACCCATGGTTCTAATTTGTAATAGTATTTATTTTATCTACACTCATATCATAAGTCCTCAATTATGCATTCAAAACCCGTACGCAATGACCAGCATTACCTGTGGTAGTAGGTGACAGCGATGACAGCTGTTAATTTTGGAAGATGTTCCAAATTTGGATCTCATTACCTTACAATATTCGATAAAGTAATTTCAAAATTACGTTACAGCTGTCATCGGTGTCACCTACTACCACAGGTAAGGTAATGCGGGTCATTTGTCCTTCGGTTTCTGAACTCATCTTAGAGTTCTTATGATATGTGTGTAGATAAAGTATTGTACGAGACTCTGGGTAATTAGCATTACAACACTCGTGTGATCTATTATGATACTCGCCTTGCGGCTCGTTTCATAAACCACACTCGTGTTGTAATGCCTGTCATTACGCAACCGTCACGTAAACTACTATTATCAATCCCACGATAATGACGTAATAAAGGCATTTATTGCCAGCGCAAAGCAATTTTAAATTTTGTCTAATATTTTCCTCGTTCGTATTGTTATATAATGAATGCTAACGCGAGTTCGTTTGTTACGTTATTAACTATGTCATAAATTAATTCAAATTAGCAGAGAAATGCTCCTATTGGAGTGCGAAATAGGCGTTTGCTGTTTATATTGGTAAGATAAAACGTGTCTGCTTCTATTTAAAACAGCGGGAAAAAATATTTTTTAAGGAACTAGTGAGATTTTAAATCGTTTTTTGAGACTAACTTAGTGAAACAGACAACGTTGTCAATGTCTTTTTTTGCTATTTTTTTTAATAATGACATTCAAATGATTGGAGCTAAAAGGAGTTGTATTCTTGTTGTAGGTGGGTGTTTGCACTAAAACGTGTAATAAACGTCCCAATTAAGGACTAAAATTAAGGAACTTTAACTTAGTCAGTTTTGTGACGCCATACATTTACGGCCGCAATGTATGGCAAATTTTCGTCACAAAACTAACTAAGTTAAAGTTCTTTAATTTTAGTCCTTAATTGGGGTACACGTTTTAGTAAAAACGCCCAGTTACGGTCACGGATTAATTTGCTACCCATTTCAAAGAAAATCTGCTTGAAGATGTCATTGTCTGTCAATAGAGATGCCAAGTCATTTGTAATTGATAGGAAACTCAACCTTATTGCTGTAGAATGTCAGATTGACTTTGGACCTAAGGTGGGTCACAAATTAAATTCCTTGACTGTACATAAACATTAATTTAGGGTACATAAACACAGCTAAACCTAAGTTCAGGTTCTCATAATAAATTAATAAAACAAAACTTAAGAAAATATAACTTATAGATTCTAATATGCCAATTAACATTCAATAGTCCTCAAGACGCTCTATAAAAACCAACCACTTTAGCATATACAATATATGTAGTCGTATTGTGTACAAAGAGCAATTCCTCATCATAAAATTACGTTTGACATTTATCAGCTGATGGATATAATCACAATACAGCTGACAAGTGTTCGATAATTTTCATTTGTTTGTACCGAACTAGTACGCCGTAATTCTGAGAAAAGTTTTTTGTAGGCTGAGTGTGAACTGGCTCTGACTCAACCATAGCAGTTCGAGACCAGCTGACTGCTGTCGCTGTCACTACGGTAACGGAAACGTGCGCGTGCGCGTTCTCTTTACGTAAGCGTAAACGTTGGATTTTTGGAAATTATCCTGCATAACCGGTCAATGAGCCGGATAAATTGCACATTGGTGGTATTCATTCATCAACTACTATTCATATGTATGTATGTATGTAAGTTGTCCGTTTCAAATCTTGCAAGCCAATTTCGAACCACGGCCTCTATTCTAGGTGGTAAAAACCATATCGTCTTTGATCTGTTATCGTATCGTATTGTCAACGTTTTGATAGCTCTTATTTACTTGACAGTAATGGCGGCCGAGTTCAAAACAATACCATAACAGATTAAAGACAATATGGATTTTATCGCCTAGAATAGAGGTCCAGATCCCGTTAATGGAATGGGTTGAAATTTGGACCACATATGTAAACCTGAAGTCAATGCAATATTATGGTATCTAAGAGCTGATCTATTAAGGCCCAGCCACACCGGATGCGTGACGTCCACGTGCGCGTGCGCGTTCGCTTTCCACTGCATTGTATAGTGACATGTCGTAATGAGGATTCATACTATACAACGCAGTGGAAAGCGAACGCGCACGCGCACGTGCACGTCACGCAACCGGTGTGGCTCGGCCTTTAATGTGGAGTCGGAAGGTGGCTCAGGATCTCCGCTATACTTAAAGTAGACCTACCGTTTTGGGAGTCATTAAGTCACTTTGGTTTTGATTTGGTAACGACTTTGCAAAAAAAGAAAATCGAATTTTATCACAAAAATGATAATTTTGACAGAATAATATTCATGTAGTGTATTATCCTTGTCGCATTTCACTGTATTTGATTGTCTGTTGCTGGATTTGCTGCTTCAAAATACAAATCGAAAACATAATCACAAAATAGCGAAAAATTAAACAAAAAAAACAACTGCTGAGAACTGTAGACGTAACGATAAAAATTTCGTGAACATGCAATAAGTACATGAAATTTATCGTTTCCGATAGCAAGAATCAGGTCACATTGCTGTTTAGTCAAGTGCCAACATGAATGGGCGAGATGTTATGCTCTGAGCCTGATTGTTTATCAGGTGTATGCATACCATGAAACCGCACTGACCTTATTATGGTGAGGACCATAAGGTTTTATAAATATCGGCCTTGTTGCCTGAAGTAAAGATTTTGAATTCGAATTAGGATTAACCGTCGAACAAAAGTGAGGGGTAAGTTAGACACATTCATCATTCATTCATACCTTAACGCCCGTCTCCCAATGGGGTATTCACTGTAGGGAGACACTAAGGAACGCAAGGTGCCCCGGTCTAAACATACGGTCACGGAAGTTAATGTGCTACCCATTTCAAAGAAAATCTACTTGAAGATATCATTGTCAATAGAGATGCCAAGTAGAGAATGCAATTTAACCGATTATTAACCGTTTTTGTATGAAAATAACCGGTTAAAACCGGTTATAACCGGTTATTTGCATTCCCTAATGCCAAGTCGTTTGTAATTGATAGGAAACTCAACCTTATTGCTGTAGAATGTCAAATGGAATTTGGACCTAACGTGGATCACAAATTAAATTCCTTGACTGTACAAATTTCGCTTCCTCTACATTCATCAACCTCTTCATGCACTTACGTCGGAATTTGGGTGTTTTTGATTTGGCCCTCAGTACATCGCGAATTTGATCACAAGTTTGACACCTATTTGTCAATCTAAGGCAGTAGCTCCGTTTGGAAACTATTTTAACTAGGGTGGATCTAGTCTATCAGTTTTATTAAACTATTTAAATCTTTAATTAATGAACTTCACCACATTATTAATAGTCTGAAAAACCCCTACACGTTAAATTAACGAAAGTATTTAAGTGAAAAAAGTCAACCGTGATCACTTTCGTTAATTTAACGTGTAGTGTTTTTTCAGACCACATAATAAGGCAACGTCCATAAATACGTGAATACGAATAGTTATCATTTTATCATCTAACTTCAGTTGTCGGTTTTGTTCATGTCCACGTTACAGTTACGTATCCGTCTTGACCGGTTTTTATCATATTTGTCAACGAACCACAAGTGGGGCTCAGTTTGACCGCTCGCCGTCTACCTATTGATATTCATTACATCACAGCATAATCATACCGGATACACTTGATACGTTCCAACTAGCATTAGAAGGTTGCCAGCACATTATTTTTAATATTGTTTACTTTTGAATTTGGCGATTTGAATATTTTTTTACTATTTTAAGCCTGGATTTAAAAAAGTTAGTAGTATTTTAATATAAATCTGTTCGTGTGTGTCAGGTTTTGGCTTCGTAGATCCCAAACGCATGGACCGATTTCAATAGTTTTTTTTTAAATTAAAAGCTAGTTTAGTTAGGTTTGATGGATTATTGACTCTTGAATTTCTGAACTCTGGGTCATAACATAACATAACGTCAGGGGTTTTTAATTATTCGATGTTGTCGCAATATAAGAAAGTTCTAATTTTAATTTTAATTAATGGCTCTCTCTCCTTTTAATGTGTATTTCGAAAATGTCGAGTTATTTAAAGACTTATTTCTCTAAAAAGACCATGATATCACACGCGAGGACAATTATTCAATCAAAGAGTATTTTCTCTTGTGGATTAAACGGAAGCACATGGGGTTAATCGAGGTTTAGACTGGCAATAAAAACTGCAGAAGTTGACTGTTGTCTTACACCAACTTTAAAGTTAGAAAAACAGCAGAATTGTACTTCTTGCTCTAGAACTAAAGTTAAAATAAGACAGCAATCGACTTCTGCAATATGTATTGCTAGTCTATTTCGGCCTTAAACTACACGAGCTTCTGTCACGTACTAGGAATAATAAAGCTGACAGTTTTGAAATCAATATTAGGTACATTTGTGTATTTTCTATGCATATAACATATAAGTAGGATTACGGTATCACTTAAATCACATCCGTATGTAACAATAAAAACTAATACGAGTACATTACGAATTAAATGATTATCTTCATGCTTAGATATGTTAACAAAATATATCTGATAAGTATGCTTATATCTAGCAGGATGTTGTGATAGTTATAGTTATAGTTACCAAGTTAAAGTTTCCCATACAAGGAACAAGCGTATTTTTACCTCTTGCAAATGTAAACAACGACAAATATGGGCACACATGTTGCTTTTTTATAGAACGACATGCATATTGTGATATCAGGCAAAACAAACAAACCAGTAGTTCATACCAGTACAAACAACAAGCACAACTCGCATATCCTCCAGATCCTCCTCAGACCCAGCGGCTTATAATGTAGAACATTTGACAAAATAACTTTAATTTTAACTTGACTGACACAGGATTCGATTTTGAACAATCGAAATTTGAATGTCCTACATATAGGACGATGGACCTTAGGAAGATATTTATTTATGGATCGTATTCAAGTCCAAACAACGACAAAGTAGTCCTAATAAAGATACGAAATAGGAACCACCCAAGTCTAGCGCATCGGTTGTAATTACGAGATCAGATATCGCGGATAACGAGCTATTATAAGTCACCGGTGCTCTCGGCAGAGTGAAAGTCCGCCGTGATACCACTACCGGACCTGCGACACTTCACACGCGACAGATGAACACATTAAACATTAATTAACGCAGCTTACTACTTTCACGGAACCTCGTGTAAACATTAAGACCGACGGTAAAAAACAACGAGATGCTGGCGATGGACGGTCACCGCGATCTTGGCTCCGTACTTGATGACACGGGCGCTAATTATAATAAAGACTCTAGAAGAAGAATGTAGAACTCATAACGCACAACCTAACTATTAACAATTAACGATTACCAGTGTATCTTCAGCACAGGCCTCAACAATCCGATAGAACTTATAAAACATTGCACACTGTCTTCGGCAATTATCATAACCATATGACGTTAAACAGTTTTCACAACAGCCGGCTACTTCCGGGATTGTTATATCGGCCGATCGTGAATGAAGATCATTATTGCCATGCCGTGGGCATGGACATCGGACATCCGTGATGAGAGGTCGAATGGTTGTTATCAGTAGTCAGGTAGGGGTAGGACGTCGAAAGTTGTCGCGCTCACCTGGGTGTTGTCAGTCGCGTACATAATAAATGCGTGTTAGTGGTGTGATGGAAGTTCGCGGCATGACCGCGTGTGCGAGCGCGGCGGGTCGCGGCGAGACTGCGCGCGCGGCGCTCGCTCAGTGAAGGGGAAGCGGGGCACCGCGAGATCCGGGTTGCGGCTCGCGTAGGGATACCATTTATTTCTTTACAAACAGACATTTCGCCAAGAAAGATGTCCGGGTGCCCATTGTTTGGCCGCGACATTGTGTTGAAACATAAAATTGTTAATGTTTAATGCATGAACATGGACAATGCCTAAATGAAAGGCTGAATGTCTTACTAATGGATCGGCGAAAAAAACTTGAAGTAAATAGAAGAAATTCCGGAGGAAAAATAAGAAAAATAGACCGCTTGCTGAAAGCTCATCGGTCACTCGATTTTGGAGAGTTCTTTTATAAGAGTTAATTAAAATTATTTCAGACTTTAATCGCAGCATTACGTAATTGTGTCATTGTCATCGGTTTTCTATATTTTAAACAACTAGTCGCTTCCGCACAGTGGTATCCTTAGCCAACTTTTAGAGAGTGAGCTAGATGGTGACCCTAGCGGTCCGCCCACTGCACCTGGCGGGCCCCTCGAGCCTGGCCGCAGCCTCTGCCACAGCTGATGCAGCATCCGGAAGACATCACCTTCACAACTAAATACCAAACACATCCGGTATCTAATTGTAATTAGGAACATACTAATTCTGATGCATCTAAAATTGTTGAAGTCATTAGGACAAGTTTCTAGGCTATTATTAATAGTACTTTATAATTAGACGATTCTAGGTGCAAAGCCTGATTAATTATAGTATAATCGTCTAGGTGAGCCGTAAGGCAAGGCTTCTTTATCATTTTAATATTGCATAGATCTATTTCGATGATAGGATAGGCTGGGTTTTTAAGAATATCGGCGAGAGATAAACATAATTGTTGTCATTATCTTCTATATAAATAAAAGAAGAAACTGACTGGTTGATCAATCAACGCACAGCCGAAACCGCTGGACCTAGGGACTTGAAACTTGGAGGTAATATTTCTTGGATATCCTAGAGGAGCATTTAGAAGGAATTTTTGGAAATTCATCCCCTAACTAAGGGGTTAAAATAGTGGAGTAGCGGGAAACTGATTCCATGCGTACGAAATCGCGGTCGTCTTTTATGAAAGAGCCCCGATCCGGTTAGTCTGTCTGATTTTTGGAGAAGGAAACTCCGAAATGGGCAAAGATTGAAACTAACCGTGTGAATAAAATTTACGTATTTCATGGCTTCTATTTAGTAAAAATAGCAAGTGGTACCTTCCAGATGAGCATTCAAGACGTTTTAAAAGGACAAACGCAAATCCGCCGTTCCCGATCTGCAAGGAAAGTGTTTTAACCGTTTAACTAAAGTTTAACATTATAACTTTCTCATAAGAAAGGATTAAAACTATGTAGTTACATACATATTCATTCGGTTTTTAATTTATATTTGTGTGAAAAGAATAGCTGTTTTCCTTCTTTAATTTCCATACGTGATGTAAGGCTTATTTTATGGGCTGGACAAGGCACACTGCACTGGTAACCTGTTGGTTAATGTGCTTGAAAGGGCAAGCTCAAAGTCGATATTTTCTACCACCCCAAAAGACTAAAAGGAATGCATATTCCTGAGTGATTTTATATAACGAAGGCGCGCCCCGTTGCTACTCAAATTGACGTAGCACCGTTGCGTCAATATACCCACCTACGTTAAATTAGGAAGTGAGGCGCGACTTCGTGGATCGTTAATACATAATCTTCTACTTTATGGTAAGTACATAAACAAGTATGGAAGCACTGTTGTAAATGCTGTATTTTTCTACCTAATGATGGCTGATTTACATTGGTCCAGCAATAGCACGCCAGTAGTAGTAGATTGACGAGTTGGTTTTCACGTTCGAGGCGAAAGCTATTGTAACGACGCAATGTACTTCTAAACTGGCATGTTTTTAACAGACTTCAAAAAAGAAGGAGGTTCTCAATTCGTGTTTTTTTTATGTTTGTTACCTCAGAACTTTCGACTGGGTGAACCGATATTGATGATTCTTTTTTTATTTGAAATATGGTGCTTCCCGTTTGGTCCCATTCTTATCAAAATGAAGATTTGATGATGGAGTCCATGAGGAATCGACGGAACTCTTCAAAATTTATAGGCACACCTATATCGATTTTGGTATTTTTCATTGTAGCTCGTGTATTTGCTCTTGGAAAGCACTATTTGGTGAAGTGGAACTAATGATGAAGACCACAGATGGCCACCGGAACTCCTAAATGGTATACATATATTTCAAGGGTGGCGACAAGTTATTTCGATTAAGATAGTTGAGCGACTATGACGAACATATTTAGGTTTAAATATATGACTATGACTTTCCCACGGCGTTGCTTGCGGCGAGATTTAAATTTTCTATAGTTTCTCATTAAATGAGAAGTGGGAGAATATCAGCGATCAAAGTGGGAGGTCGAGCAAAAAAAAAAAGTTAAAAAAAACAAAAACCCGCCTTCAAAAAGCAAGAAATAAGTTCTTTAAACTTTAAACTAAAATTCTTCTTAGTTATTTTTTGCTTTTTGAAGGCGGGTTTTTGTTTTTTTTAACTTTTTATTTTGCTGGACCAATGTAAATCAGCCATAACGGATAAACTGTAACAATGCAGTTGCTGCAAAAACTTCTTTGAGTTTTACTTGCCACCCGGCTGATCGAGACGCAAGAAATAAATAGAACCAGTCATCTATCACTATCTGCCTTTACCAAGAATCAATTTATTAATCGACTTGCATGTTGGCCTAAACATTTCATCTTATTATGCTTATGATAAAAGTTAAGTGGATAAAAAGACTGGCCAATGGAACGAATTATATTTAACAGTAAGTACCCACATTAAATATTAATCAATAGCGTAAAATATACTGCGGTGGCATTGCTACTATCCTAAAATACTCCACGCTTCAAATCCGTCAAGGGGTTTAGCCTACCAGGAGGTCCAAAGCAACATACATAATACATACACCCGAAAAACGTTTCGGATAACAAGAGTAGAGTAGACAACAACTAATAACAATTATTCCACGTTGTTGTAAAACTAATAAAGCACAAACAATACATCAATGGTAGCATTTCAAACTTGCAATAAAATTGGTCTTGATATTAATTTATTGCCTCCGAAATAATAGTCTCATTCACAAATGACTGATTGTCAGTGAGTAGGCAGTCAGTTTTATGTGGGTTTAATTAGCAAACTGAGACAGAACAACATTGTATATACGTTGTGGCCAGGGTAAAAGGAACCTTGTGGCATCGGCTCACGGTTTCGCTTGCTCGGATGACAGTTTTAAAGTTCCAAAAACCCAAAGCGGTGACAGAACATACACATAACCGATAATCCTCATGCAAATGTGTATTATGTTCCTCTGCGCCACAAGCAAATGCCGGAAACTGTCCGGTACTGAGCCAGCTGCCCTCGTTCGGCTGCGTACTACGTACTACTCGTAACGTACCCAATAGAACAAGTTTGGGCAACCCTACGTGCCCGAGCGTTCTTAGGTAACCCTTGAAGAGCCGTAGTCGTTTTTGTTTGTATTTACTACAATACAGTGCGGACACCGCGGTGACCAAAGCTGCGACGACGCTCTGTTTAAAACGTTGCACTCTTAGAGACACCCGCAGCAACAAAACTGCTAAGCAAGTTTCGCAATGCAAGACAGTCGCGGCTGCTGCGTCGAGGAGACGTTTGGAGTTTAACTTTCATAATTTATTGTTTGTGTCCTACGAATTGTACAGTCAACAGTATAAATAAGTCATCATTTATGTACCTTGTCACTTTAACGTCGTGTTTGAAATGTCATACAAAATTGTGAAACGATTGAAAGCGACAAGGTACATAAATGATCACTTATTTATGCTGTTGACTGTACCTACCTAGTCATCTGACATTTGTTTCTAATTTTAAGAATGTTACCAGGGCCGGTATTCTAGGAGGTAAAAACGATATCGTAGTTTTCCTGTTATGGTATTGTTATGACGTCAACCGCCATTACTGTCAAGAAAATAAGAGCTATCAAAACGTTGACAATTCGATAACAGATCAAATACGATATTGTTTTTACCGTCTTGAATAGAGCCGCAGGGCCTCTCTTGAAGAGCCGTAGTCGTTTTTGTTTGTATTTACTACAATACAGTGCGGACACCGCGGTGACCAAAGCTGCGACGACGCTCTGTTTAAAACGTTGCACTCTTACAGACACCCGCAGCAATTTCTCTCTCTCCATTCTAATGGAGGCGCAGAGTAGGCTTCCAAGTTAAGCTTGAGAACCGTGGCCGTCATTTTGGAATTTCTAGTTAAGCACCACCAATATCTTTCAAAATTGATATCACACGAATCACACGATCTGTGTGGTCTCCAAATAGCCCATTATCAGATTTTAAAAGTGACTGCCAACTTTTAGTTACTGGACTGATTGCTTTGAAAATCGATATCTGACAATGCGTCCGGCCTACGACTTGTATAACAAGCGAGATTTAGTGCTATATTGCCCTATTTCCTTCACGGAAATTGGCGACCCCCGTTTTCTGCCAGGTTATTCGTAGCAGTATAACATTTCAATGGAATATTTTCTACAATTCTGGTTAGCTAAATTCTATCTAGGTATCATACAAGTTGTGAGAAGCAGAAGAAAGAGGAGGAGATGAAAATTTAGATTCATCTGTCTTAACTGCATATTTTAGCAACTACTGAAACTATTAATTTGAATTTGTTTATCAAAACTTATTGCAAAATTAATTAATAAAAATAAAATGGGCCTAAAATGGGGGAAGGCGGAATTTCATAGTGGATCTGCTAGATTAAGTTATTCATAATACTTATGAAAGGGCTTCACTAGTATTTTTAAAAAAGATTTATTTTATTCTTAACCTCATAATAAAAATAAAATAATGAAAAATTAAGAAATAAAATAAATAATTACCCGTTCCGAAGACGTACACACTGCAGTGCTTTGTCACTTTAATGTTATGTTGCACTAATCTGGCAAAGGCGTTAACACAAAGTAGGTACAAAAGTGTGCAGCTATTTGTAAGGCCGACTGTACCAGCCAAAAATACATAATTCATAAGTATTGACTATAGGTAATCTTAAATCTATTAGGAAAATTAGAAATGAAGCTGTCATACCATGTTTTTTATTAAAACATTAACAAGTTAATATTTTTAATATCCCCTGGTCAGAAAAGACCTAATCATGTAGGAAATAAAACCTATTTTAAGTAAAGGAAATACAAAAACGAAAATTATGTTTTTGTGTACAAGTCCAACCTGGACTAAGTCAGTTTTTTTAAATTAAAAATTGCAAGAATTTGCCTGATTCACTACAATTTAACCAAAGGTTAGTAACTATGAGGTTAAGAATAAAGCGTGCTCCTAGATAGATAGTACCTATTCACTCTCAATTTTTAGATTTAAAGTCCTGGTTATCTGGAAATAAGCTTCATACCTTGCCTTATAGTCTGCCAGATACTTTAAGAGATCCCTTAAAAGGATAAGTCGGCCTTTTTACTCACTTATTTTGTGTAGTTTTTTTTTCTAGCCTCGTCCTGCCAACTGTTTTTAATAAAGGACACATTCGATTTGGTAGTTTCTGCCCAGGAAATGAAATTTTATATGTAAAATTGTCCTTTTTAGAGGACATTGGGTAGAAACCGGAAGTATAAATAAAAATGCTTCGGCAGGACGAGGCTAGTAGAATAAATAGAATATTTAAATCTAAATATTTATGTACATAGGTAGGTAGGTATATGGTACTTGGTGTTCAACATACTTAATAAATAAAACAAAATAGGGGCTGAAGGGATAAAATTCCATTTCAATGCAGTTCTCAAGACAATCAAATTGAAGAGTGCTTTGTGAAATACTATATCAAGTTTAAATACTTTGAATACCAAATAAAACTGGCTCCGCACATCTATTTCCTCCGTTATCTACTTGTGTTTGATACACTAAAGGAGGATTACAAGATTTACAAGTCACCAGCATGTTGTGCTGTGTCTGATACACTTAACAATCATCCGCATTAACTTACTTTTAAGTATGGTTCATTTTATGGTTTAGAAAATGCTAGGCTAGGGTAGATACACTCCACATTACCGACATGTAAAGAGCCCTGAGCCCTGAGCCATTATTGCATTTCAATAAGGTCTACTTCAAGGAAAGTCAATACACTCCTATTTCTTATTTCATTTGCATAAGAAAGAGAATAGCATAAATACATAGTAATTCTCAGGGTAAATATAACTTCTGAATATCTACACTGTCTAATGTCATGTAAGAGAAAATAAATTTATTAACAAAATGCTAGTATAGTATTCTTCGAGACGAGAGTGAAGAACAATGATGCGTGACGGAGGATCGCCCATTTTCACGACAATAACCACGTTCATCATTGCGTGGGGGTAGACATGCAAAAAATGTGAGTAATTGATAATTTCACTTACTTGTATTCTGCTGATGATCTCCCGTGGATTAAAGTTGCCATCGGTCGGGCTCAAGTTGAACAATACATGGAAGTACACATATTCAGGCTTCTCTTTGGCAGCGACTGATTTATTTTCAGATAAAGTGACATAGTAAAAAGTTTCCACTAAATTAAGGTACTTGCTGTAAAACTCTGTTATACACGAGCGCGGCACTGATATCAACAGATCGGTATCATGAGACATTTTTAATACTTCAACACGGATGTCGCAATTGTAATCACATGGCAGTTTCACAATGTAATTGCATAATTTGAATCAAAACACAACTCCGTCATTCGTCAGTCTGCCATTTATTGTTGTAGTTGACGGTTTGACAGCTTTGACGTGACGTTTAAGCGGAATGTTGCCATGTTACTTTATTCTGACTGAGATACCATTTTCATTTAAATATCCTAATACATTGTGTTAAAGGTAGTCAGAAATTTTAACCTTCAAAGTCCCATTAGGACATCTGTCGTTTTCTAATTTGCTAAAGTCCCAAGACACGACAACGCCAAGATCCTATGATTAACTCTGAACGGACAATGATCATAGGTTCTCCCCTTTTGATTCTTTGGTTTAATTGTGTCATTGCTATGAACAAAAGTCATGTTTAGTTACTATTGTATATCGGGATTGTCGTCAGTTTGGGGAATGAATTAATACCACTGCACTACTGAAAAACACGCTTAAATATTTATTTATGTAGTTTATATATACAGTAACAGACGATATGAACACTTTGGAGCCATATGCAAGAGAGCGAGTGAGTGACTGACAGATTGTATGAAAGAATGAACAATAAAGTGAATATACAACAGTTACAAACTATTTTTAGTGAAATAGCTGAATTAAACTCATTTTAACAACGTTATACAACTTAGTAGACGTGGGGGAGGTCCGAGCGACACGCGCGGCGGCGCTGCTGGGCCCCTACTTTGAAAATCGAAGTTCGAATTTACATTAGCTGTGCCCCTGTCACTCGTCATTAGAGACTAAATCGAGAGAAAGAGATGAAGCTAACGTAACTTCGAACTTCGATTTTCAAAGTAGGGCCTGTGTTGAAATGCTTTTACTGAGGCCCTACTTTAAAAAACTAAATTCGATGTTACGTTAGGTCCATCACTTTCTCTCGATTTAGTGATTTTAGTTTAGCATTCTAAACTAAAATCACATCTACGAGTGCCAGGGATGGAGGTAACTTAACTTCGCACTCTGATTTTCAAAGTAGGACCTCCGTACTCTTTGCTGTTGTAGCTCGTGCCGCGCCAACTCGTCTACCTGCGCCTGCGCCTGCGACCCGTTCATCAATCCACGACGCAGGTTTCAAAAACAAAACTTTGACGACGATGGGTCAAGTTAAATGTAGACTGGCTCGCCCACGATGTGTATTACGTGCAACGCTTGTACGGCAATACTCGTAGGTTGGTACATTACCTAAATAAGTTACATGATTTGACATAGAGGTCTTTACTTACTAGGTATCCGTTAAATTTAATATTTTGTAATATTTTTCCGGAATATAACCACCGTTGGCTCAGTCAAGTAGTTTTATTACACAAATACACAGACGGACGTGGCGAACAATTTTATTTTATTTATAGAGATTTAATTTCATAATTGCATATCGTAACGTTGTCAAGTTCGATTCATAATTTTACCTGAGAAATGCACCAACAACTCTTAATCCTGCCTCTAGGCAATCGTTCCAAAAGATCATAAACCCGGGCTAGCTTAAACAATAGACGCATCTGGGTACTCAATGCTTACGCCAATTACCTGCTTCAACATTTTGGTTCCTATTTGAAACCGCCACATGCCTTAGCCGATTAAAAAAACAGGGTGAGTGAGAGGGTCGACAATGAGAGGTAGCAATTGGCATTTCTCAGTCAGTCTGTGTTTAAACCTCGTTCAGAAGGTTTCTATAGCGCTTATCCCAGTAAATGTGTGGTTTAATTTGCGAATTTGAGTCTCATTGGCAGTTTTTTGCCATTCTGAGATTCATAGGTAAGACGCTATTGTTCAATATATTTGTATTTTAATTTAGTTGCTTATCCGATTGGTTCAGAAATCGCAATCGACTTCAAAGTGGAACAATTGTTTTAATTTTGAACGCAGACTCGCCTTCGGACTGCCAAAACGAAAACGATTGCGATTGCGATTGCGTTAGGCAATAAGCCTGCTGTTTCACCTAAATATACTCAACATTAAGATACTGGTAATTGGGCGTTTTCCAAAAAAAGTGTACATTAACTTTTTTTTCCAGAATTAGTTTTTTTTGGTTTTTCTTAATCAGAATCGTTGATACTATCGATCCTCATACAAGAAAAAAAATGTCCCAAGTATTTCATTCCAGATCGTCACATTTTTGTATGCAGTCTTTTTTTATTTCTATGGTCGTGACACACTGGAAGAAAAAACTTACATAGTAAAATCTGGGGCACTTTTTTTCTTGTATGGAGGATCGATAGTATCAACGATTCTGAGTAAGAAAAACCAAAAAAAAACCAATTCGCGAAAAATAAGTTCATATACACTTTTTTTGGAAAACGCCCAATTATTACCCAACCTTATAAATTATAATATACTTGTAATCATTCTATTTCAGCCCATTATGATTCGGTTAAACGTCAACGTGACTGAGCTGGACGCCGCAGAAGCCTTACTGGAGCTGTGGTGCAGCCCGGGGCCCTCAGAAGCCTCAAATGATGAGGTCAAGCAGACTCCGACTTCTCCAGAAACGCCCTCTCAAAACGGGAATGCTACGGGAAATGGGAGCGTGGCGTCGGCGGCGATCGCGTCACCTGATGACCCGGTAAGACCATTTTATCATCATCTTCATTCCAGGTGGAAGACGTCCACTGCTGGACACAGGCGCCCCACGGTATGCCACAAGGACCGGTCCAATGCGCGTCAATCCATGTGTTTCCCGATACCTTGGACCATTGACTATCCATCCTTCCATGATCCATGATTACATTGAAATAAGGTACAAAATTGTATAGGTACATAAACATAATATATTTGTGCTTATATTCCTATATCTATGAAAAGGAACCTTATTGTCGATGGCGCTTACGTCGCACTGCGTCACGCGACGTTGTATTTATATCGGAGCATCTTTAATAATGGCGGAAGCGCCATCGACAATAAGGTCCCTTTTCATAAATAACGCCACATAAAGGTACTTACGTTGTACTTTTTACTCATGTTTAAAGAAAGGTCGATAGATTTAATCCGAAGTTTCAGCCTAGTTGCATCGGCCGTCGTTACAATTATTAATACTTAAATCTAAGTATTTTTTTTGGTCAAAAAGTCTAATTCCAGTCTTATTTGATCAGCTGTTTTCTTATGCACAAGGGTAAATTCGTCAAAATGCTCTATGAATGCCATCCTAATAGGACCAATACTTTCAAGCGACGCTTAGGTATTGACAAAAAAATACCCTTCATACGCGAGTCGGAGTCGCGAACCGAGGGTTCTGTACTGAACATTAGAAGCGTGACGTTTTACCAACCGCAACACTAAGTTGGTCTTGAAAAGTGACGAATTCATTTACATTCATATTAAATATGGAGCCCAAAAAAAGAAGTTACTTTGCCGCAGAGGTTACAAATAAAATTTCTTGTGTTGTTGTGTTGCACTGAATAGCTACCTTTACCTAGCCTATTTCAAACGCTAGCCCGCATTGCCTTAACTGTTTTAGTAGGTAACTCGACATGACAAACTGACAACTGGGACAACAGAGGAGTCGTTATAAAATGTTCTCTTATTTTTAGGGTTTCGTAGTCAAATGGTAAAAACGGAACCATTATAATTCTGGGGTTCTAGTGAAAAAGGGTATAAGTCTTCTGAAGATCGAGTGAAAAAGGCGTTAAGTCTAGTATACTCCGTTCATGTATATACCCTTTTTACTCGTAATTACGAGTTAACTCGACTTGTACCCCTTTTCACTAGGACCCCAGAATTTTGTTATGACCGCCTTTTGGAAGGACGGTCAGACAGACAAACGTTCAAAAAATCATTGATTCAGCTTTGATGAAGATAATTCCTTCTTTATCTTGAAATCATGGCGATACGGGTAGGTACATTTATACCAACAAAAATCGAAATAAATAATTATTACACTGCTAAAAAGTCTTAATAAGTCGCTAAATATTACAATATAAGACGCTGTATTCGGACATTACTACGAATAGTACCTACCTGCTTTTACAAATATCTAAAATTAAAGTTTTAATCTAGGAAAAAACCAAAAACTTCAATAATTCAAAAACTTTAATTTCGTGATTAGAAATGAGTCAGTTAGGTTCCTATATTTGTTTGATGTATCGTAGAAGCGGGTCGCTTCCAATGTTTTTTATATTCCATGAAGCATAAAGAGGGTGGGACGACAAAGACGCATCGTGCTCTACTGCAATTGGGTATTGCATTATTTTTTACCTGAGAGAATTGAACGTCGTCTTTCCTTCCGTTAGTCTGCGCCTATTACTTCGTTTTGATACTCGTGTTTAAATTTAAAACGTTTATTTAAAAATGTCGCAAAGACCTTGGTTACTTGTGGAGTGGCTGGATGAACGAGAAATCTTTCCTAGTTATGGAATAATCCATGTGGGATTTTTGATCGGCAACGATAGTAAAACCCCACTGCATGTTGGGAAGATGATATTTGTTCGCAATAGACGCGGGGGCAACCCGCGGCGCGCTCAGGTTTTGAAAATCGCAGGTGAGTGTTTCTTAGAACAACCGTTAGGTACTTTTCATACCAACGAAACGAAACCAAACCGATTTTTTCGTTTGCTTACCCATACCATTTCGAGGTTTATAAATTTTTCACCTGCTTATTTATTGAGTACATCCGTTAGGTTACTTACATATGAATTAACTAAAGCTCAAATTAGACCATCTGTAAAATGAAAAAATCGGCGAATCGTTTCTCGGCGATTCATTTCACTAGTTTTTTTTGTACGCTGTACTTTTTACCCTGTCTTGTCTTTTTATTTGTTGATTTTTTACCTAGATTGTAAGATTTTTTATTAATTTACTCCTCTCAAAGTTTTTATTCCTTACATCAGATTCGAGCAACATTTCACATAGGATTATTCATCTATTGTAAAAATGTTATATTCGAGTTAGTAATTTTAGGTACAATTAATTATACCTTTTCCAGATGATAAGCGTTATGTCAAAGAGAGAAAGAAGTCATTGGAAAGAGAGGATCATCGTTTGGGAAACGTTTTAGCGTTATGCATGCGCACGATTCGCGAAGTGAAGTCGGGGTCGATGGTAACAACTTTTGGCTTTATTTTGTGGAAGACAGGAAGGGAGGCGGGAGGATTAGCATAGGGACTTAAAGATTACCTATGTAAGGACTTGGTGTGGCGAAAAAGAAAACAAAACCCCTAATTTGTTTGTAGTGCTGATGTATCCGGTTATATCCCACGATTTTACCCCCTAACACTGCTGCAAAAAGGGTGTTCGCACTGTTATGTTCCGGTGGTAAGACAGCCGGTGCCATTTTTTGCATTAACGTATTTTATCTTATATTTAGTCCTTGAGAGTCACAGTACGCTCTGTGGCATAAAATATATTTAAATATTTAATGTAAGCGGTACCTATACCTAAATCATTTTGATCATTTAAATACCACTAAAATTTTAGCTTATTCGTTAACTTTTATTAGTTAAGCTATAAAACTATAAAAAGGAACTTTAAGTTATTAATTACAATTAAATGTTATATTTTTTCGCAGTACTCCAGTTTGATGAATCCTCAGCAAGAATTACAGCCGAGCACAAGCGGACCCGGCGTTCTGCCCCAAATACTGGCGGACTTCCAGAACTCCAGTAGCGAGGATACTTCGTCGACTTCAGAGGTAAATCTTATTATAATAATACTACGGTAAATGCGAAATAGTTTAAGGTTTTTTTTATAAGTACAGCATGTAAAAGATAAAGATAAAATAAATTTATTCAGTAAGTAGGCCGCACGGGCACTTTTACACGTCAAGAATCTACCAGCGCTTCCCAAGAGAAGACCACTGCCGAGAAGAAACGCCGCAAGAAACTCAGCAGTCAGTCATTTTTTAAACATATTTCTTATTACAATGGTACTACTTAGTCTAGCATTATATAAAGCTATAAATATTAAATTAAATATAGTATCAAATAACATGCGTAGTTCAGCAGGAAAACATGCCAATTAAGAATCTTACGGGAGATAGAGAAAAAAAAAAACACATACTTATGTGTATATAAGATGGTGCGAGACGATCACATAAAAGTTTCGATATGTTTTCCTACATCAACGGTGTCCCCTAGACAAGATAAAGATTTTGCATTGAATAAATTATTATTGACTAAGTTTCGGATTTAGGCCATGCATTTTTGTCTGTTAGATAGTCCTCGATCCTATAATACGCTTTAGACAGTAACGACCTTTTCAAGTAATTTTTAAGTGCTGGAAAGGGTAACTTTAAAACTTCGTCAGGTAATTTATTATAGAAATGAATGCATTGACCAACAAATGATTTATATACTTTACGGACGCGGAATTTTCGGATAGCGAATTTATTTTTATTTCTGGTATTTAAATTATGTATATCAGAATTTTTGGTGAAAGAATCTAAATTTCTAATAACGTAAATAATATTCTCATAAATAAACTGAGACGCTACAGTCAAGATATTAATTTCTTTAAAAAGTTCTCTTAATGAGTCACGGGAATTTAAATTGTAAATAGAACGAATGGCTCTTTTTTGTAACACAAATATAGTTTGTATGTCAGCTGCCTTACCCCAAACCAGAATACCGTACTACATGACACTATGGAAATAACTATAATAGACTAAGCGAGCTGTCTCAACATTGGTTAGTTGTCTAATTTTCCTAACGGCGTAAGCTGCCGAACTTAGTTTACCTGCCAGTACAGCTATATGGGGACTCCATTGCAAATATTTATCTAATGTTATGCCTAAAAAAATTGCCTTATCTACCATTTGCAAACACTCGTCATTAGAAAAATACTAGAATGTACCGGTTTAACATTAGGCAAAGCGAACCTAACACATTTCGTTTTCTTAGCATTTAGTAGCAAATTGTTGCTAGTAAACCAATTAAGTACTTTAACTAGTGTGGTGTTAATCCTACTGTAGTCTACGGATTTTCTATCTACCTTGAAAATTAGTGAAGTATCATCAGCAAAAAGTACAATATCACAAAGTTTATCTACTGTTGGTGGCAAGCCATTTATGTAAACCAAAAATAAAAAAGAACCTAAAATAGAGCCTTGAGGCACACCTATTTTCACTGTAGCTCCAACAGATTGCGTTTTGTTTACAACAACTGTTTGAGTTCTATCACTTAGATAAGAAGACATAAGGCTTAAAGCTTTATTGGACAATCCATAATGTTCTAATTTTAAAATAAGGGTCGTATGATCCACGCAATCAAAAGCTTTAGAAAGATCACAAAATATTCCTACTGCATCGCAAGATTTCTCCCAACTGTTATATATATGTTTAATGAGTACAGATGCCGCATCAATTGTTGATCGACCTCTGGTAAAGCCAAACTGGTTATTGTTAAGTAGTTTATTTCTGTTAAAGTGACCTAACATATCCTTCAGCATTACTTTCTCAAAGACTTTACTTAAAACTGGTAGTATGGAAATGGGACGGAAGTTCGTTATATCACTCATCTCGCCCGATTTAAAAAGAGGTATTACTTTACTATATTTCATGAGATCTGGAAAGACCCCCTCTGATATGCAATTATTGTAGATTAATGCTAGATGGGGTGCAATTACATCTATGATATGAAAGAGTACCTTAACTGATGTGCCCCACAAATCTTCAGTCTTTTTTAAACTAAGTGATTTAAATATCTTGACTATTGAATCTGAATTTACAGGGCTGAAATCAAAGTTTATATTACATTTACTGACATTAGTGCTAAGTAATGATTGAGCTTCAACCGCGGATGATTTAAGACATTTCGTAGTATTAATGGCTATGTTAGAAAAATAATCTTCGAATGCTAAGGCAACGTCTTTATTTGACGTGATTTGTTGGTCACCTGTGTTCAGAGTGACTTGATTATCACGAGTTTTTGATTTTCTCGTTTCTCTATTTATAATATTCCATACAGTTTTTACCTTGTTGTCAGATGATTTAAGTTTGAGACTAAGAAAATTTGCCTTGGCAGTTAAACAAACTTGCTTAAAGGTCCTTGAATAATTCCTAACATAAGATAAGATAAGATAAGATTCATTTATTGTCAGAAACTGTGTACAATTAGGTCACATCATATAAAAGGTCCAACAGTTTGCCCATTTCGGGCGTACAATAACAAGTAAATATATTATATTAAAAAAGTCTTAACCAGGTATACATCTGAAATATTCATTTAAATTGTAGAAACTTTCAGTTAAAAGCCATTTTTTGAGCTTTGTTTTAAATCTAATCCCATCTAGCGATTTAATATGTTCAGGCAAATGGTTAAATATTTTAATTCCATATACATATGCGCTCTTACCAAGTATAAAGCTGGAAGGTCTAACTGTACAAACATCGTATTTATATTGGGATCGGATATTATTTTTAGAGTCACTTTTTTTAATAAAAATATCATTTCGGTCTTTAACAAATAAACAAATTTGTAGTATAATTATACATGTCAAAGTTAATATTTCGTTATCTTTAAAAATGTCTCTTAGGGATTGCATATGTCTGAGCTTAAAAATAATTCGCATACATCTTTTTTGAAGACGAAATGTGGATTCAACATTTACGGAATTTCCCCAAAATATTATACCGTACATAAGTACGGGGTAAACATTTCCATAGTACGCCTTCATCGCAACATCAATCGGAACTATGTTAGTCAATATGGATAGTGCATAGCAGGATTTGGCTAGTTTTTTATTTATGATATCTATGTGGGACTTCCAATTAAGGTTGCTATCAATTGTTACTCCTAAGAAGTTTGTATTATTCACTTTTTCAATTATTTTACTGTTTACAACAACATTTAAGCTTTTTTGTATGTGCTTATTGTTAATAAATTGTACAATTTTAGTCTTATCTAGATTTACACTTAAATGTAACGTGGACAACCAATTTATTACAATTTTCAAGGTATTTTGTAACTCGTTAGCTATATCGGAGCCCTTTTCTTCAGATACAAAAATAGTGGCATCATCAGCGAACAAAACACACAGGTGGTTAATTGTTAATTGTTAATTGATAATTTAGGAAGACAGCATTCTTATTGTCCTCCCTCTCTCTATATAGGTCATAAAGCCTATTTCTACTTTTATGAATGCCTGCAGTAGCCCATTCACTAAATTTTGTTTTCGACCTAGAAATAGTTTTCATTTTAAAATTGTTGTTAAATTGATGTAGAATTACGCCGAAGAAGTCTTTATAAATACTATTACACTCATTCTGTAAAAACGGTAACACTGAAAGATTACTCTGAACTTTATTTTTGAATAATTCCAAACGATTACTAGTTATAGGTCGGTATGTTATTGTATCAGGTTTTTGATAAAAATCATAGATGAAAGATGCCTTCTGACCACTATGGTCAGAATTAAAACAATTAAATATTTCTTTATCCAAACATTCGCAACTACAAAAAATATTATCTAAGCAGGTTGCACTACTAACACCTATCCGTGTGGGTTCTAAGAACAGATTACCTAAATTAAAAGATTTAAATAAACTAAGTAACCTAGTGGTATTATTTGACGTTTCGAGTAAGTTAATATTAAAATCTCCACAAACTATAACATGCTTCTGGGTATTACATGCTAATTTTAACACATGTTCCATAGTAGATTCAAATGTGCAAAAATCAGCCAACGGTGGTCTGTAAACACATAATATTATATAACTTTCTAGTTCTGCGCAAGAAATTTCTACAATCCTTTCTATCGATAGCTTTACAATATCCTTTCTTTCTTTGGATTTAAGAGTACTTTTTACAATTATAAAAGAGCCACCATGAATGGCACTTTTTCTGGCAAAATAACTAACTAATTTAAAATTTAAAAAATCAAAAAATAATTGCTCTTGTCTAAGCCAATGTTCAGTAATGCACATAATTTGTACATTTTCATTATCTAAGAACAACCCTATTTCTAGTTCTTTGCTGGAAAAACCTTGAATATTTTGGTAATTTAAATTTATATTCAAGGGTGTTTCCGCTGTCCTATAATTTAGTTTAAATCATGAGGCAAGGCATTATTGCCAATAATGGCTTGTTGGGGCTGAGTACTACTGTATGTATTTGGTTCTATATTAAAAGCTAATAGGTCAACCAAGGTCAAAATATATTTCCTGGGCAAATGATTTTTTCCTGATGTTAGATCAAGTGTATTTAAAACTGAAAAACCACTACACAATCCGGGTGCAAAACCGTTTTGGCATTGTATGTAGTATAGCGGGCTGGCAAAAACAAAATTCGCGCAGAAACGTACCTATTAGATTGGAAAAAAAGAGTTTGACGTCAATACAAGTGGAACTGTAATATTCTCAAGTGGAAACTATTAAGCAGCAGTTTGTACAAAGTAAACAATTTTTTGCCACGTTATAACTGCCCTGTGTATTTTACGTAATATCACATACTGAATCTAAAATTTAAATTGTTTAAAGTATTCGGTACGTAGCAAACCACGAATACGATTTTTTACCAACGCCCGTATTTTTAAATGTTAAAACCCTTTTTCAGTCACAAATTGAAATTGGAGGACGGCGTTCAAAACAGGTGGCTCATAACTCACGCTTTAATCGAGATGGCTCCTCGACCAGTCGGGATAGGCAGCTTTCCCGCCGCCCTGGCTCGCCTCAAAATAGTCGATCCATGGTATGCAGCACACCGGTGTCAACCACCTCTAGACCCATGACCTTTGACCAAGGAACTCAGACAGACGTCTCCCTGGTAGCAGCCAGTAAACAGCGATTACAGCACATGGATACCATTATCAAAACGCTGTATCAAAAATTCATACTACTTACAGCCCAAGTAGAGCAAATGACAGGGGAAAGAGAAGGAGCTCGGGTTCGATCATTGGAATGGGCAGGATCGGAATTGAATCATGCGGAGGTGTCTGGATCGGAGCTAAACGGATCGAGGTCGTCGCCGGAGCAAGTCGGGGGATCGGGGGGGTCGGTCAATGGGCCAGTTAAGTCGAATGCTAAACCATTGCAAGTACGCAGGGTGTCAGCTCATACTACTAATAATGCTGGAGAATCAGGCCATGAAGATGAAAATGAAATGGTAATTAAAAAACTGACACCATTTATTTACTTAAGTTCAGTATGCCTATACAATATGTGTTATGTTCTTCTAAATACATTTGTACACTTGCTTTCTCGATGCACAGCCTATCACTTTTCTCAATCTCTCAAGGGTTAGCTGGAAAAGATCCCTTGAAGGGAGTTCGCCTTTGTACATATTTTTATATTAATGTATTATTCTGGTTTTTCTTTTGTACAATTAAGTGTTTACATACATACACACATACATACATACATACAATATAAGTTACTAACATACTTTTTACTTTATCAATTTTATCATTCAGCTATATTTAATTTATAATTTTACAGGTTCCAATTGGAGATTGTAACACCATGGTACCAAGAAGAATTCTGAACGATATTGACTGGAGTAACTACAGTACCGCTACAAGGCAACTTTTGCAAGCTGTGTTTCCGCGGAGGTAAGGAATCCTAATCCTAATATCAGGTCAATAGAGATCTATTTACAAGATAAATGACTGATAATTTTAATTTTGCACGGGAACTGGAAAGAATATAAGTAACTTGGTGATAGATAATGATATGTTTCAATTTTATTTGCTGACAGAGTTTTGGCAACTCACTCGCTCACGGGCAAGCAATCTCCGGCGTTCATGAACAGGCCTCCAAAAAAGCGTCTAGACTCTCGAGTAGTCGACGATATTGTTATGGCCGTGGCTGAGAGATGTGGTGTTCCTCATAGAATAGTGAGGTAAATATGATCTTCTCAAACACACAGCAAAATATATTCTATGCTGAGATATACCTACTAGGTACTTGGGGGAATTAATAAAGAAGATTTTAGAAAATTTTGTACGCTCCAATAGGAGATATTTTCTAATTGGAGGACTTTTTAGTTACAAGGACTTTCGAGCTGTCATTTTTATTGGCCTCGATTCCGTATTGGGTAATAAATAGTACCTACTATTTCTACGATTGCGAAATCTTGACTGATTGCTGCAACTTTTGAGACAAGACCCACCTTCATTTTGTTTTTAGGATGAAATGTCAAAGTTATTGAATGATATGATAAACGAGAAATATAGCGTTCTTTACCAGTATCATTATATCCTTTAAAAAACCCTTAAGAACTACTAATATAGGTACTAACTAACTGACATAGGTACTTATTGGAAAGTTAAAATCATATTCTGGAGCGGTATAGAAAGGGCTTTCTTATGCCTCAACATTTACGTCAACTTCTGTGGGACACCCTGTATGCCTTAAGCTCGATGCCTGTACACAATATATTTTCTCATATTCTATTCTTCTCGTCAGGTCTATAATAACCACTAAGTGCACCGACGAGGCAAGACTGTACCGGAACCGGCAGACGCTAAAGCATGCCCGCCAGGCGCACCAGAACCAGGAGAACGTGCCGCCTTTCGTGCCTTCTTCCGACGACTCTTCCACCACTCCCACAGAGTAAACTGCTGTCTGGATCACTGCCAAGCACTAATATAAGGCTTTTCTTTGAAAATGGAAGTATCAAGTTATGTTAGCTCCATCCCTGTCACTCGTCATTCGAGACTAAATCGAGAGAAAGGGATGGAGCTAACGTAACTTCGAACTTCGATTTTCATTGTAGGCCCACTGCATTATAATTAATAACCTATCTAATTTTAATTTCCCGAAAAGCTATTTGCCGCAGCAGCATTTATTTTTCGTAGTCACATGCATCTACTTATCCTAAACGAGTATATTAGTCTAGAAAGTCCATCTTGCGACGCCATCAACTAAGTGGTGAGCGCTTCCCTTTCCCACTACTCACACCGCGCACGAGTTTCTTTGACTATGGCCAAGTAAAAGATTTAGTCAATCTGAAAATAAAACAGCATAGCACAAATAACTTTTCGGGTAATACGGCGAATAGATACATTTGACAAAAAATTGTTTGCCCACATGGCAGGATCACCCAAGTTTTAACGTGTTTTAGGTTTTTGAAACCAAAATCAGTTTTACCACAATTTTATTTGGTCCTGTAAGGAACCATCCGGTAAGGAACAAAATCCAATAGCAATAAAAAACACGTTCAAACACTGAAAAGTTGATGACCCAGCGCAGCCACCGCCGGGGCACAGCACATAATTTTGTGGCACTCGATAATAAATTTATAGATAGCTATGAGTATAGTGAAGGCAACATTGTGAAACTGTTTATGATGAGTAAGCACAAGCTACTTTTTTAAAGTACATCATGTTAATTTATCTGTACAAAATTTACAAGATGATTTACCGAAAAAGTATTAATATGTCAGAGACCTAAAATCGATCCAATTGTTAAACTGTTGTTAGATAGTATACTATTTGTATGAGTGGCAATGGCGTAATCGCGCTTCGGCCGCATCCGGTTTATCCGGATTCGTTATTAACTTATTACTATGAAGAAACCGTTTACACTTGTCGGTAACCGAAAATGGTCTGCAGTTGAATAAGGCCAAACTGAATAATGTAAACGCGCCAGTATGCACTAACGATAAATCCTCCTTTTCGATCCGTCTCCACCATGCCTATAATCTCTTACTTAGACCATAATTAATAATATTGTCTCTGATTTGTGTCGGATCCGGTGAGAATGTGGAAAATTAGGTTTTGTTTCCACCTGCACTAAAACTTCCGGGATAAAATGTCCAACAGTTTTTTCGACAGTTGTACGTCATTTGCAAGAAAATCAAGTGTGTAACTATGTATAATATGACTAACCACTGACGAACACAGACTGTCGGATATTTTTCGCTAATGTTTTCTTGCAGGTGAATTTTATTGAATGTGCAGTATCAAAAGACGATTGTATTGTCTAATTTTGGATATCGAACGTGGTAGGTAGATTGCTATGTCAATAGTGTCTTTTTATATTTTTTAATGTTAGTCTTAAGTCTACTAGTCTTATTGTATTGTGCAATGAAGTAAAATGGGTTTTTGGTCCACATTTGCACCCGTTTTATGGGTGTCTATAATTAATTAGATAAGTTATTTTTCCAGAAATCGATAACTTTGATATTTTGCTCAAACTTTAATATCAAATGGATGGTATTTTCTCTATGGTGATAAAAGACGTGTAACCATCTAACTAAATTAGTCTGGGGCATGTTTTATAAAGCTACAAGTTACAATTTTACAGGTGTAAACTGGCAATACTGCTCATATGGCCGGTCGTCATTGGTCGAGGTTGTGTCAAATGGAAACTTGTAACCTGTAAATTTGTAATTTGTAGCTTTATAAAACAGGCCCCTGGGGCACGTTTTATAAAGCTACAAGTTACAATTTTACAGGTCTTAACTGTCAACACTGCTCAAATGGCGGGTCGTCATTGGTCGAGGTTGTGTCAAATGGAAACTTGTAACCTGTAAATTTGTAATTTGTAGCTTTATAAAACAGGCCCCTGTAGCCCGTTTCACGAAGCTACAAGTCACAAATTACAAGCGGAACTCTCTTTCTAGCAAAAGGAGTTAGAAAGAGACTTCCGCTTGTAATTTGTAACTTGTTGCTTCGTGAAACGGGCCTCTGGTCGTCATTGGTCCAGTGGCCCGTTTCACGAAGCTACAAGTTACAAATTATAAGGGGAACTCTCTTTCTAGCAAAAGGAGTTAGAAAGAGACTTCCGCTTGTAATTTGTAACTTGTAGCTTCGTGAAACGGGCCTCAGGTTGTGTCAAATGCAAACTTGTAATCTGTAAATTGTAATTTGTAGCTTTATAAAACGGGCCCCTGGTGCTCCTATCACCAGTCATTATGGATGTTAAAGACTGTACACGATAAAATCCGGGCATGTATGCTCTGGTGTATTTTTTTAATGAATGCTAATTTTCAAGTAGCCCTTTTTTGTAATAGTCAGTGGTTATGAAACTTCATAGTAAAAATACAATCATAATAAAATGTTAGGGCGTTAGTGACTTAGACCATTATATAATCCACAGTACCAATATTTTTTTGTACACGGTCTACTGACAGTCTTTACCAAATTCTCCTGTTATAAATATTTTATTATTTTTAATTATACAAGCCAAATTATACCTTATTACATTATCTTTTCACAATAGTTAAAACTTTTCTAATTGTATTAAGATTGAGATAGTTCTGAGGTTTTTTAACTTTGGTGAATTTGACTTTTTGACAAATAAATGCCTCCCATACAAAAATAGAACTTTCAGTGCTTGGAGTAAAAAGTCTTCCTGACTACTACAAACAGAAATGAGTTTCAAAAAGCATTTTTTTGGTAAGACGACATTCTAATGTGCGTAAAACAGCTTGTAAAAATATAAATACAGTTGTGACATTGTAGCAGGAAGCGAGTGAAGATTGTCAAAAAACGCTGGACAGGGGATGAAAGGTATGATATAATATATTCGGCGAAAACTCACACATACCCATACATTATGATACGATTTTATTTTATTATATAGTATTATAATTATATAAGTTAATAAAAAAAAACTGCTTGAAATTATGCATTCATTGTAAAGATACACCAGAGCATGCATGCCCGGATTTTATCGTGTACAGTCTTTAGATGGCAGTACCCATCTTAAATATTTAGTTTAGCATTAGTTCAGTAATCATCAGTGATCGGAAATAGGTGAGCTAATTTGCCTAAACTTGATGCATGTTCATTCAATAATGTATTCCCATCTCTCTCACGCATGAATGAATATGCGTCAAGTTTAGGCAAATTAGCTCTACCTATTCCGATCACTGGTAATCATTGTTTTACAAAAAATATAAGTCCTATCTGTCGTTTTCGATTCTTCAGAGAAGCCCATAACTGAACATGAAAAATATATAATTAGTATTAAACATTGTATGCAAAAGCCGTTGGGAGATTTTTTGATTGGTATATTATATTTACCTATGTCATATTATGTACACGACAGATCTAAGTTTTCCACTCTATTCGAATTGTTTTACTGCGAAAATATACTGAGAAGACTTATATTCTTTGTATACCTAACTTTATTTTATATATAAATAACTAAGTATAAACTGTGAATGCAATTTGATAATACTCATAAGTCCATGTCTAATAACTCGTTTGTAGAAGGTATTAATTACGTATTTCAGTGAAAAACGAAAACATGACTAAGACTATTTGATTATTTTGACCGATCTAATATTCCTTAGTCATGCAAATAAACAATATACCTACTGTGGTCATTTTCATTTTATCTGATATACCTACTACGTTTTTAAACGTAATTAAATTTTTAAACAGTTAAACACGTAACGTATAATACGCAACTTTCGCCACGTCGGCGTTTTCACTTAAAGCTCGACGACCTTTTTCGCCCGTGTTTACTTACATTAATTTATTAGAAGTTCGCTTACTTAGGGTGACACACGGCGAGTAAAGTTGCCGAGCCATAAGTACGGCGTACTGACTCGCATTTCTATCTGGGACTTTAGAGCCCCTAAACACTGCAACGGTTGCGGTCGCTCGCTCGCAGTACATAAACTGAGCAATTCGCTAATATCGGGAAACATCTAAGATTAGTTGGCATCTTCTACTTTAACATAAAGAAAGAAAGAGACATTAAGACGAATATTCTCTGTTCCCGCCGTTGCAGCTCGAGCAAGCTACGTCTTATTATATTATATCCACTTTAGTTTTGTACTCGGGATAAGACTCTTTAGGGAAATCATTACCGTAATTCGGAACGTTCACTGTACACCTTTTGACATATGTCACTGTCAGATTATTGTAAGCCTTTTGAGGTTA
Source organism: Acleris literana (assembly GCA_946894065.1). Lineage (NCBI taxonomy): Eukaryota > Metazoa > Arthropoda > Insecta > Lepidoptera > Tortricidae > Acleris > Acleris literana. Next base: position 11,851,511 of record OX335684.1, on the reverse strand, counting down.
TTGCAATTAGTTTCGTGTCGTGTTCTTCGTTATAATTAAACGTAATTATGGATGATATTGATGATTCCGAATTCGTAGCTTCTGAGCACGATCAGCTAGTAAATGCTATAACAAAACTGGATAAAACACAATTTATTACTGAGCCAACAAGGAGTGAACCAACTAACCTAAATTCGGAATTTAATTTGATTAAAACTTCTCGAAAGTTAAACCTTAACAATGTTGTGAAAGTGTTAGACGACACATCTCATCATGTACAAATCAGTAAGAAGCTCAAAAAGAGTCAGGATAGTAAGCAAGTGCTGGCAAAGCCTCTTGAAAAGCCGCAAGCTGAGCGTATCAAGCGAGCGACTGGTTATGAGCAAACGAAGGAGAAAGTGGGCAGATGGGACCCCGTAGTAGCCCGGAGTCGCACAGCGGACTATGTGTCATATCCGCTGAAACATGTATCAAACAAAATGCAGCCTACACAAGAGTTCATATCTAAATTTGAACTGAAGTCTGCTCTAGAAAGGGAATTAGACGAGCTTGATCCTCCCAAAGTGGAACAAGTTGAAGATGAGGATGAGAAAGTATATCCTATGACATATGAGGAAATGCTTGACCACAGACAGCACTCGGCTAAGCTAAGAGCTCAACAATCTTATAAAGCAGCTAAGGCTAAGAGGCAGAGCAAGATTAAGAGTAAAAAGTATCACAGGTTAGTAGTATTTATTGTGAAACACAATCCTAACCTCCTATACTAAAATATCTTTTGTAATTTAAATGACCTACGGACCTACCACACCTTTTGCAGTGGGCATTACAAGATTAAGATTCAGGACAAGAGCCGGCTGCCACTGATGCTGTAGGAGTTAATTCACTACGTAGCTTGAATTAGCTTTTTGTTTAGAAAAAAATCTACTTCATAACATAAGTATTGTTTATTGTATATTAAATAATCAATTTTTTTCAGAATTCTGAAAAAAGAAAGACTAAAACTACAGCTTAAGGAATTTGAGGAGTTACAACAAAAAGACCCAGAGGAAGCACTCAAAAAGTTGGAGGCTCTTGAGAAAGCCAGGGCTTTGGAGAGACATACATTGAGACACAAAAACACTGGAAAATGGGCTAAAAGCAAATTGATTAGAGCTAAATATGACAAGGAGGTAAAAACTATTATGATTTACAGTATCTAGGATTAACTTGCTTTGTATGTTTGTGTTTATATTAATTTTCTGTTCCAGACTAGACAAGAGCTGGCTGAGCAGCTGGCAGTCAGCAGAGGGCTGACTCATAAAACTAAAAATAATGAAAGCTCAGATGACGATGATGACAACAATGATAATTTACCTGGTATTACTTTATCACAAGATCCTATGAATCCCTGGGTTATGAAGAGATCAGACAAATCTAATGTTGATGCTGATTTTGATTTTGGTTACAAGAAATATGTGCAAGGGAAACTGAAAAAGACAGATGACAGTGATGATTCTGAAGATGATACAGTACAGGAAAAATCTGATAAAGAAAGTGACGAATTACAAATGTTAGTTTTGAAAGAAAGTGTAAATAAAGTGGTTCAGGATTACAATAAGAGTGCCAATGTCACTAAAATGCAAAAATGTGATAAACAAGCAACTGGTTCTAAAACGACTAAAAGAAAAGCGACACTAATTGTTGACACCACTAAGAAAGCAGGCGTATCTAAAAAAATCAAAAAAGTTGTATCTACAACTACTTGGTCTGTAGAACCTGCCACTAATGATATAAAAGAACAAAAACAAGATTTATCAGACGCCTTTGACATTCTTGAAGAAAATATTGCAAATAAAGTTGCAAAGAAAATTAATAAATTAAAAAAAGATATTCAACAATTGGAGAAAGTCACTAAAAATTCTAGAGCCAAATCTGGGTCAAAAGAAATTAAAACAGATAACCTTGAGTCTTTAAAATTAAATAAGGAAAAATTAAGGCCAGTTATTGATGAAGAGTTAATTGAAACAGGGTCAAAGATACCTGATGAAATAGAGGCTGTAGAAAGAACTATTACTGAAATAGTCAGTGCCCAGGAAAATAGTGAACCAACCCAAGACAGTGTGAATTCCAATATTGACCCTAATAGATTCATAGCAGCAAAACCTAAATACTTAAACTCTGTGGTTCCTGAGGGTGAGTCAGGTCATGACTTATTGGATGATGATGATGAACAAGTTGTTCCAAGAGTTAATATTGAAGAAGTGTTTGAGGAAGATGATGTTGTGGACAGTTTTAGACAGGAGAAGGAAGATGAAATTAATAAAGACAAGCTGGAGGATGTTGATCTTACTCTGCCAGGCTGGGGTTCTTGGGGTGGCAAGGGAGTAAAAGCTCCAAAAAGAAAAAAGAATAGATTCATAACCAAACATGCACCAAAAATGGCCAGACGTGATGAAAACAAGGGAGAAATCATTATTAAAGAGTTTAAGGACCCTAAACTAGCTGTTCATAAAGTCACCAATGTACCTTTCCCATTCTCAAGTGTGAAGGATTATGAGGCTTCAATCAGAGCTCCACTGGGTAACACATTCATTCCAGAAAAGGCACACAAAAAGTTGATAAAGCCTAGTGTGATAACTAAAGCTGGTGCTATTATTGATCCGATGGATGAAGAGGAATTGCTTGTAAAGAAAAACCGCTCTATTAGAAATGAAAAGGTTCTTAAGTTGCTGGCAAAGAAATAAAAATATATTTACTTGTTTAAAGTTTTATTTGTTCTTAATGCTTAAGCTCCAACTCTTACAGGCGGTGACACTAATATGACACCATCTCCTCTTACAAATAACATGGGAATGGTTCTTTTGGTTGTTCTGTAAACTTCTTCATATGTTTCCTCATCAATCTCTACTGTTGTGATGGTTTCTTCCGCCTCACCTAGAACCATGTTCAGATGTTGGTCATAAGCCTGCAAAACAAAAATGTACCTTTGTAAAAATGTAGAAACACTAGGTCTTATAAAATTTTAACCAACTTCACCTAAACCCAAAAGACTTTTTGACTGCTTGTACACTACATAATTCTCAAGATTTATGTATTGAAACTAGACCTGCACTATTATTAACACGTTCGGCGCTGGTGACACAACGTCTGTGATTAAAAAATTCTGACTCCTATGCCAGTGACACATAATGTTGTGTTTTTATTTTCAAGCCTTTTTCTCAACATATTTCCAATTAATTTTCTTTTAATTAAATGTGCAGTTATGTTATTGAAATATTAATCGAATTCCGCTATGGTTTTAAAATCTGTAAGTTTTTTAGATTTCATAAAAGTTACCCTTATACAATGCCGATGACACAATTGTAATTTTTCGACACAAATCGGCGGTTTTCAAATATTTTGCAGTATTTTTTCCAGCACTAGCACCATTCGACTACACGTTAGAAAGACGACTGAAGCCGCAAAATAAAAATAAACACATTTTAATATTTTACCTATGAACTATGCCAGTTGATACGTATTTGTGTCCATGTCATTCGTACTCCTATGCCAGTGACACAAATACGTGACCACGATAATTTCACCCGGCATAGCTTAAGGCTCAGTGAATCACTGCTGGCGCCGAACATGTTAACTTGTGGTGTCTCCCTTATTTTGACAAACACAACACAAGTCATGTAAAGTGAATGCTGTACGAAGTTCAAATATCTAATTGATCAAATATTGATAGTTTATATACATATTGAAGTTGAAGTTACAAAGAGGGTTGAAGTTCGGTATCCTGACTTTTGACCAAATCATCATTTGACAAACTATCACTGTGCTTAAACCATAACATAATACACCGGTTACATAGGCTTATTAAATAAGTTAGGTTAGGTTAGATTAATGACCACAAAAAAATTAAAAAATGTGTGCCAGCAAGTACGTCTTTACGAATTGAAAGTTTGTAAAAAATGATAGTTTGTCAAATGATGATTGGTAAAATATTAGTGAACCTTTAAGTTCACAATGACACATATAGGGCAAGTAAAGTGACAGTAATTAGTTGCCATCCCTCGGCGCAGGACTTTCTCTCGTTGTTTCATTCATAATAGAAATATATGAATTGAAGCTTCCTGTTGTACTTACATGAAGTTTTCCTCTAAGTTCGCGTTCATTTCGCATTTTCACGTATATCCTCTCGTCTAAACTTAATCTTATTAAATCTAGAGGCTCTTTCACTGTCATTACCGATACCTGAAACATTAAGCAATTATAAGTGACATGACGCAAGAACTTAAGATAGATCATAGTAGAACCCATTACAAGTTCATTTGCGGGTAATTAATATGTACAGTCATACAATTTGTTTCAAATAACTAAATACCGGGAAAGCCGCACTTAGCACTTTTTTGTATCAGTAGGTTTACTTACATTTTCGCCGTCTTCTGCCATAGCGAATATGACTAAGTGCACTTCAGTAGACTGCGAATTTGTTGTATGAAGCAAGTAGATTACAAAGTAATCGTATCCTATTGTTATTTAACTGAAACAATGAAAGTATTTGGTTAGAAATCTTTAGATTAGACTCGCGTTGTTTCGCCTCGATCACCACAGATTATATTTAAAAATATGGTTGCATCCAATACCAAGAACTGTCAAAATTAAATTAATTGTTGTAGAAAAGGTTAAAAACGCCTTTGTTAAACTTGTACTCCTTTTTTCCTCAGGTTGGCGTGATTGTAAATAATTTGGTTTGTTCAGAAATTTTAAAAAGTTGAACTTATTTTTGCATTGCATTATTGCATATTACCTTTATCTGTTCGAAGCCAAATAAACGTCAAAGTTTTGGAAGTGTTTGCTTTGCTTGCGTTGCGTGCATCATTTCGTAAATTTTGTTCGTGATCGTTACATCGTTTTACTTTAGTATCTTAAACATGCAATAAAGTAGCGTGATTACTTCTTATTTTGATCATGGTTAGAAGCGGGTAAGTGTAGATGTTCAATCTCAATAACATAAAGGTTACAATGCTTTCAATAATCGTGTGATGTATTCTAGGCGTGATCGCGACAGAGATCGCGAACGTCGGAGGTCGCACAGCCGATCTGCGACGCCAGACCGAAAGAGGAGGCGCTCGCGGTCGAGGAGCAGGGATCGTTCTTCCAAAACTTCGAAAAGGAAGCGTAGCCGTAGCAGAGAAAGGGAATCTAAGCGAGACCGTAGTAGAGATCGCGATAGAGACAGGAAGAGGTGAGGCTGCGGTCAAGTGATTGCCTATTGCATATTAATGTTTCATAATATTATACACTTGTGATACAATTATTACTTATTTGTTTTCCAGTGACAAGCGAGATGACAAACGTAATGGCACTAGCAGTAAGTCTTCGAGGAAAAAGTCACCTGATAAGGAGAGAGACAGGTCTAAGTCCAAAGAGAAATCTATTAAACAAGAAGCAGACTATGACATTGGCTCTGCTGATAAGGTAATTTAAGCATTCATGAGTTGTTCACATCATAGATAGACTTATATTAGTAATTTAGACAGATAATAAATAATAGGAAAACTATGAACCATTTAATTTCTGGGTCATACACACTTGCAAAAACAAAAGTTGTCTCTCCTGTGGTCAATAGTTAAAGGCTTGTGTCCATATAAGTTATTTTTTTATATGCTAGGACTAAAGTAGACCTGACGGCGCTTATGAGCATGTGGGTTCAGCCAGCAAATTAGGCCTTAAAAACGTTAACTTTGGGTATGTCCACAGGAAAGACGGTAACCTAAATCTGTGTATGACCCTTCTACTACTGTGAGTTGTATTTTGTTAAAAGTTCATACTTTATCAATTAATTATAAATCCATTTTAATAACTATGTAAACAAACAGGTCATTAACTTGACAATAGATAGGTTAATGAAAGGATTATAAATCAACTAATTTATTAAATTACTTGATTCAATTAATTCTATTAATATTTTAATTGCAAAAGTTTTTGTGTACATGTGTCAGTTTGTTAGTCCTTCACACTGGATCGGCAGGACGTATTTTGATGAAATTTGTAATAGAGATACTGGGATATCTTATACTCTGGATTAACAATTTCCTGAGGGAATGACAATAATCAAAATGTATGCGGACAAAGTCGCAGGCAGAAGCTAGTACTTCATAATTTTTAAAATATCTTTCTTTCAACAAATAATGTGTCAATTAAATCAAGATTTTTTTGAATAAAATAAAAAATTGTTGCTTAAATGGATATTGTTGAAGTAACCAATGAGATATCAAGTTAATATTTGGGAAATACAAATAAATATTATTTTATTGATAGGTTGTGTTAATATTCATTAACAAAATCGGTATGTTTACATAGATTAGATATTACCTAAATTGGATTGACACAGACTTTATACCTATACAAGTTAAAATAACTCAATATTGGGCTCATTACAAGCTGTAAAAACTAAGTTTAGATAAAATATTAGATTTAAATTCTATTCTTGTTAGGTGAGAATCATGATTGACAATAAACATAATTTTTGTCAATCTCTATATTTAGAGATAACAATTTTGAATTAGTCCCACTGTCTGTGTAATCGTGTCAATTTTATAGCAAATTTTCATGCTTCTGGTAAGCCAGAATAATCTAATGAGTGACAGATTGAACACATTTTATATCAGTTAAAGTTTTTATAAAATAAAAAATAATATAAACTAGACTTACGTAAAAGATCACGTAGGGTTGTAATGTATCTAAAAGGAGTTCACAAAAGAGACAACCTTTGATGTTCAATGTTTTAGGAAGAGGAACAAAGCCGCTTGGAGGCTGAAATGCAAAAACGAAGAGACCGCATAGAAAGGTGGAGGGCTGAACGGAAACGGAAGGAGTTGGAGTCTGCAAAGAAGGAGGTACAGAAGGGTAGCATTGTCAGCAACATACAGCTTCCTGCTAAGAAATGGTCGCTAGAAGATGACTCTGGCGATGAAGGTGAAAATGCTCGTAATGGTATTTACAACAACTTTTTATTTATTATTACTAACCAAATTAATTCTTTATCTATAATTTTTTATAAATGCATGTTTTGTTATGAAGTTTTGATTAAAAAATCTTTTTTGTTGTGGTTTTATTTAATTGTCACTTTCATTGTTTTGTGATGTTAATGGAATTTTATTGTTTTAATAATAAAAATGAATTATGCACATGTTGTTTTATTTAGCAGGTGAAGACAGTGAGGCAAAAGAAAAAGCAGCCGCTGAAGAGAAAAAGGAAGCAGAAGATGAGATTGATTCTTTGGATGCTTACATGCAAGAAGTCCAACAAGTATGTTGATTTGCTTCAAACTAGCTGTGATTGCAATACTTTAAACTTGTGTTTATATGCATAAACATCTTTTATTATCTATTATTTTCTTGCTATGTAAACAAGCATTTAAACCACCCATCCTGTGTGTTACAAAAAACCATTTTGTAAGATGACAAACATTACCTTTTGGGAAATCCTGTCCGAACCTTTTGCTTAACTTCTTGCTTAAATAAAATAATAATTAAATTAACCATTCTCTAATTTACTTTTTTGTAACTTATTCTGTTTTTTTAAACTAATAAATAATGTAAAAGAATAAGGCAATTCTCCAGTAATTGCATAAAATTGCACATGTTTTAGGAAGTGCGCAAAGTAAATCAAATGGACCAGCAAAGAGGCATGACTGTGCCCACTAATGGAGGCACAGGAATAGTTATCCTGACTGGCACAGCCAAGAAAAAGGTTACAGAGCAGAAAAATAAAGGTATTCAATCTCACTGTATTTTTTTTTGCTATTTTGTTTTTTGTTCTTAGGCATATAGTGAAAACACTTTTTTTGTTGAAAAGGTGAGCTGATAGAACAAAACCAGGATGGTCTGGAATATTCTTCAGAAGAAGAAAACGAAGACATTAAGGATACGGCCGCAAATCTTGCCTCGAAACAGAGGAAAGAACTGGCAAAGGTGGACCACTCTGTCTTGGAGTATATGCCGTTCAGAAAGGCTTTTTATACTGAGGTACTGTGGAACTGGTTGTATTTAAAGATGCGTTTCATTAATGTGCAAAAGATGCGTAATAGGTAAATAAGTTTGTCATCGAGAGGGTGCAGGGGGAAGTATTTCGTAACTGAAGAGATACACTGAGCGTCAAGTTAGAGAAATCTGGTTGTGCTTAGCCATTCCTGAATCTAGTATTTCATGAAAGCCATTTGGTTTTAGGTAAGCGAACTCACGCGAATGACTCCCGATGAAGTGGAAGCGTACAGGACTGAACTTGAAGGCATTCGCGTCAAAGGCAAGGGCTGCCCCAAACCGATCCGCACGTGGGCGCACTGCGGCGTGAGCAAGAAAGAGATGGATATATTGAAGAAGCTCAACTTTGAAAAACCAACGCCTATCCAGGCGCAGGCAGTTCCTGCCATTATGTCTGGAAGGTAAGTTATTATTTGTGAATTTATGCCTACCATAAGACCAAATTTTAATAAGCTTGCACTGTATAACTTCAAAAAAATAATTCTAATTTATAATACTAATGTACTGTGCAAAGACCAGTAAGTGAGCCTTCCTGGACAAGTATGAGGTAAAAGCTTTTATACATCGAGCCCAGGATAGCTCTTATTGGTCGAAGCATATGTAGTGCTTTTCTCAAAAATAGAATACGTAGAATAAGTAGAATGTATTTAAAAATGTATTTTGTGCAAATTGTGGTCATAGAATTATCAACAAGTTTTTAGAGATGTTTGTAATTCTGTAACTCTGCCTACCCCACTCTGGGAACGAAGGCGTGAGATTATGTATGTATGTATTTAAAAAAAAGTAAATAAATTAATATACTTTTTTTTAATTTACCTACTATTGTACAAAAAACACCAAACAATAAACAAAATTTTCTCCCGCTTTTTTTACAGCATTAATCCTGTCACTGACCTCGTTTGTGACAAACTATTTATTATTAAGGACCATGTTCTAGTATAAATCTGCCAACCTCTGTTGAGCTGAATGTACTATAAATATGTGGCTTTATCTATGAAAAGGGGCCTTACTGTCGATGGCGCTTCCGCCATTATTAAAGATATAAATACAACGTCGCGTGACGCAGTGCGGCGTAAGCGCCATCGACAATAAGGTCCCCATTCATAGATAACGCCACATATGAGTATTTTAATTATAAATCAATTCCAATTGTTTTTTTAATAATGTTGCTCTTTGCAAGTCCCAATTGAGTCAAAATAGATTTCACTACATTTTTTTTTGTGTCATGTGATCTTTTCTTGCTTGTCTGTGTAGACTGTAGGCTGTCACAGGTCTGTGCCGATAGTTCCAAATTCAAATAAAATGATATGTTATGGAATATCCATAGTTACTTACTGGACACTTATTGATTCCAAATTCGAAATTCCTCAACTTTTCTGGACACTTTGGATAGTCGTCCAGGGACTTCTACTTACTGGCTCCTATTTACTGGTGTTATGGCAAGATTCTATAGCATTTTTGAGAAAATCTATAATATCTATGCATTTAATACGTTACCTGTGTTAAACAACTTAATGGTGGATGGCAACAACAACAACATTATTACAAAGTACAATCTATTACATGGATTTGATTTACTGAATTAACTATTACCATAATTTTTGTCTAGCTTATCTTATCACACCTAAATCTTAGCAATGATATTTCAGCTACAAATGATCTGTATTGTCTTCAGGGATTTAATAGGCATAGCCAAAACTGGCTCCGGCAAAACCCTCGCCTTCATCCTGCCGATGTTCCGACACGTTTTGGATCAGTCTCCGCTCGAAGACTCTGACGGGCCCATTTCCCTCATCATGACTCCTACAAGGGAACTGTGCATGCAGATAGGAAAAGACATCAGGAAGTTTGCCAAGTCACTGGGGCTGAGAGTCGTCTGTGTTTATGGCGGAACTGGCATATCTGAACAGGTACATATTTAACTTACTAGTTAGTTAGACATGTGATTCAAGTATTTCGTTGTGGCGTAAACTATACACCTAATCCTTTGAAATATTTGTTCCTGGGGCTTTAACATTTTCTATGTATTTTAGTATTTAGTATGATTATCATTGTTTAATTAGCAAATGTTAATTCATTTAAATTTATGACTAGTCTATGTCTGTGAAACTTATATCACATAAATCTTACATGACTGTGGTATAAACTGACGTTCGTGAATTTGGTATTGTAGTCACCAGCAATAATATATTATCCAACATTGCCACAATTTGCCACGCTTACTTACACGCTGTTATGCCTCTAGTAAAAGAGACGGGTCAGATATTTTAGAGCCGTATGTTGGATAATATACTAATGCTGGTGACTGTATACTACAATTATGCACTCCGTGTCATTTTCCTTAAGCGCCCTTTTGCATAACTCATCCTTCCTTCAGATAGCGGAGCTGAAGCGCGGCGCGGAGATGATAGTGTGCACACCCGGCCGTATGATCGACATGTTGGCGGCGAACTCGGGGCGCGTGACTAACCTGCGCCGCGTCACGTACATCGTGCTCGACGAGGCCGACCGCATGTTCGACATGGGCTTCGAGCCTCAGGTAACCTATATAGCAAGGTTTTCTGCCAGCTACGTACAGATGTATTTCATAATCATACGACATCGTATTTTGTCGAGTCGGTTCGTATTCGGCTTGCTTTCTTAGTTAGCTTATCGATGAGTGAAGCTGACTGAGAAAACAAAATAAATACTAACTTTTCCGATCAAAAACAATTTCATATGTTTATTAACTACATCTGTAGACATTTGTATTTTTCGGAAAAAGAGGGAATTAACAAGATCAGCTTATTACAAAATCGCTGATGCTCACCAATCGTCTATTGGGTTTATTGCTCAGGAATTTAATCAGTCGTTAAACCTGGAGCTCATGTTGGAAACTGATGGCCAAAATGGTCGACCCAAGAATTTTGAATGTTCGCCTAAGTTTATGTCTCGGCATACTCAGAATCTGATCTGACACTTTTTTATTCACAGGTAATGAAGATCATAGACAACATCCGCCCCGACAGACAGACTGTGATGTTCAGCGCGACTTTCCCTCGACAAATGGAAGCGCTAGCACGCAGGATTCTGCAGAAACCCATCGAAATACAGGTACAGTATTCTTAAACCCTGACTTTCTGTTCTTTAATCTTTGTTTTTTATAATGACATCACCTTGTGCGGTGGTATTACTTCCCGTCGGGTAAGCCGTACGCTAGTTTGCCTCCATCGCTAAAAACATAAAACATATAGGCTGACCTATAGTGTGATATTGTGTTGGTCAGGTGGGCGGGCGTAGCGTGGTGTGCAAGGAAGTTGAGCAACACGTGGCTGTCCTCGAGGACGACGCCAAGTTCTTCAAGCTGCTCGAGTTGCTGGGCCTGTACAGCTCTCTCGGGTCCATCATAGTGTTCGTGGACAAGCAGGAAGCTGCCGACAGCCTGCTCAAGGACCTCATGAAGGCTTCGTACAGCTGCATGAGCTTACATGGAGGTATGTACCGCTTGGGTTGGCATTGTGTGATAGGTGGTGCAACAGCCTTGGGGCGCACGCACACACTTTGTGTTTAGTTTTTAACCCTGACAAAAATACGGGTGTTTGACGCCTTTTTTATATCCGTCCGTCTGTTCAAATAGACAAACTATAGGCAATAGTTAGATTGTGTAACGAGGGGACAGTTTCGACTATTTTGAAAAAACAGTTTTAAAGAGGTACATACTATCCCATCATTGGCATGTTGCTCGAACTGCTGTTGACAAACTGTCTTGTCTTTTCTGTGATATTAGTGGTAGACATCGGTGCATGCAACTGCGGATAAAACTGTTTTTTTTAAATGATTCTTCCATTTAAGAGTCTTGTAAAAATGTGTGCCCAGAATTTTTCAATGGGGACCCAAAGTTTTAAAGTATACAGAAAATGCCCTTGCAGATACTTATTGGGTTGAAGGAATAGTTGACGCTATTTTAATTTATCACAAAACAGATTACAGGTTTTCGTATTTCTTTACAGGTTGCAGTGCGACTTCTTCAATAACTTATCCTGTCTTTATTTATGTTCTACCTTAGTACAGACTTGTTTATGCAGATTATTAAATGAAAGACAATAGTTGGGTCAATCTAGGATGATTCATGTGACAGCTCATATAACCGTATTAAGCTTGTTTATTTAAATGATTTAGCTGTGTGTGCTTACGGCTGTCACAAACATCCTAAATTGTAACAATACGCTCATTAATTCCTCAAATCAGTTGCCCAAAAGTACGAGAAGTCTAATTAACCAATCATCATAGCCTGCAAAAATGAACAATATTTATACAGCTTCTTTTGCTACCAGTAAGGTTCAAAAGTTTCCGGACTCATAGTTAAATATACAGTAATATCTTTATTTTCCTATATCCGACCACTAAACACTTTTTAGAAAGTTCTATCGTCATTTCTTTGTAAAAATATGCCAAAGTTTCGTCTTCAATGTGTTCAAGAATCGCGGCGGTAACTTCATCATCAGGCGAAAATAAAATCCCCTCAAAAAGTAGTCAGTGGGGGCCAGATGAGGGTATATTATAAGATGGGTGGCGGATTGTATTGAAGCCGCACTTGGATATAGCCGCCTTTGCAACTGCTGCTGAGTTTACCTCGACGTTTCAGCTTTATTGCTTCCCGTAACTGCTCTATAAGGCCAGCATGAGGGTGTCCCTTATTTTTCATATTCTGTGTTTTTATTACATGTTTACATACTCCCAGTATTTTTTTCAATTCATTCTATGAACTGCCATTCCCGTGCCGACTTGCATCTTTTAAGCGAAATAAATATAATTATATCTTTTTCTATTTCAATATCCCTTCGCAATCTCAAAATATCGTTACCATTATATTTCTAGTAGCTTGACATACCTTGGTCTTCCTTGGGGGTGCTTCCTCAGAGCGACGTCGCTCCATCGACTTTTTCTTCGAAAGAGGATAATATAAGACCAAAGTTTCATCTCCGGTTACAATGGACTGAAACAGTTTAATTTTTCTTGAATTCCTCTAAAAGAAGTTTCGAAACCCATCTTGTATTGACTTTATTCATATCCCTAATCCACATGATCGCTCTTAACTTCTTGTACGACTAAGTTGATATTCTCCTATGCGTGCCTCAGTAGGCCTACTTGACCGAGGTTCATCGTGAATGGACTTTCGTCTCGAACGAAAATGCTTACCCTATTTCTTAACCGTGAAAAATGAAAGAGAGGGATCTCCTTACACATTATCCAACCTATGTTTTATTTCGTTCAGACTTGAACCTTCTTTATTGCCAAAATTGTACAAGCAATAGCGGTATAAAATGAGTTAAAATGACGTTCATATATTCTTAATTTAAATATTTTCGGCCAGGAACTTTTGGACCTTACCTGGTACCTGAACTGAATGTTCGATCTCCGTTGGTTATGGAATATATTAACACGTGCCTGTTACAGGGATTGATCAATTCGACAGGGACTCGACTATCGTGGACTTCAAGAACGGCAAGGTGAAGCTACTTGTCGCCACCAGCGTCGCGGCGAGAGGGTTGGATGTGAAGCAACTGGTGCTCGTCGTCAACTACGACTGTCCCAACCATTACGAAGATTATGTGCACAGGTACTGTAATACAAAGATATGGCTTTGATATGTTTTCTAGTGGCGAGATATTGTCTATTAACTAAGTCACGTGACTCATTTTGCTAGCTATTTAGGACTGATCATAGATACTAAAGATTTCCTTTATTGGTCTGTTCAAAATATTTTTTGTCTGTGGTCTGTCTTCATTGGTGAGCGTACTAAGTCACTTTGTCTTCTTTGGTCACGTTTAGCTACCTCTGGCATGAGGATTAGGGTCAATCTACTTTTTGTTGTATTTCGTTGCCATGGTGAAGTCTCTTGGGTCACTGTTTATAACTTTTACTTAAACTGTGTCCACTAAAAACCAGTTTTATTGGCAATTAAAAACGAGTTCTTCTATGGGTTTTCTCCTGAGTGTGCTAGAAGTATATTATAAAAAAAACTAAGAAATTCTATCACTGTTGTCTCCTGCCTTACGGGACAGAATAACAACAACAAAAAGTTGATTGACCCATTATAGCACATGAATTTGCCAGTGGTTTTAAAATGCTAGCATTGCTTTACCTTTTTCCAAAAGTCAATATCGACGTTTTTAACCGACTTCAAAAAAAGGAGGAGGTTCTCAATTCGTCGGGTTTTTTTTTTTTTTTTTTTTTATGTATGTTCCCCGATTACTCGAAGACCACTGGACCGATTTGAAAAATTTTTTCGTTGTTCGAATGGTTATACTTTCTAGTTGGTCCCATTGTCACCACGTCAGGATCTGATGATGGGATCTTGGAGAAATCAAGAGAACTCCTCAAATATTATAGGCACACCTATAGCGATTTTGGTATTTTTCACTGTAACTCATGCATTTGCTTTTGAAAAGTACTATATGGTGAAGTGGAACTGATGATGAAGACCACAGATGGCCACCGGAACTCCTTAACGGTACCTATTTCAAGGGTGGCGATAAGATATTTCGATAAAGGTAGTTGAGCGACTATGACGAAGCACATTTAGGTTAAAATATGACTATGACATTCCCGCGGCGTTGTCTGCGGCGAGCTTGAAATGTTCTATAGTTTCTCATTAATATTTAGAAGTGGAGCTACGTAACAGCATAAATAGGATCACTAAAAAGTATAAAATAAAATAAATGTTTAAAAAAACAAAAACCCGCCTTCAAAAAGCAAAAAATAACTTCTTTAAAATGGTAGGTAAATAGGTCAGTCCAACTGAAGTCGGCGTCCAACAATATTTTAACCAAAAGCAGACTTCAGTTAGACTGACCTATTTACCTACCATTTTAAAGAAGTTATTTTTTTATTGAAACTATTCTGTTCCCCACTAGATGCGGCCGCACGGGTAGAGCAGGCAACAAAGGTTTCGCCTGGACATTCCTCACCCCGGAGCAGGGACGGTACGCTGGCGACGTGCTGCGCGCTATGGAGTTGAGTGGCGCAGTTGTGCCGCCCGCCCTACGCGCCCTGTGGGACTCCTATAAGGATGCGCAGGAGAAGGACGGGAAGAAGGTCCATACTGGCGGTGGATTTAGCGGGAAAGGTGAGTTGAACCTTAAATCTTGCATTTTTGGACGTCAGCCCTTCTTCAACTGAGAGTCAACCATCCCAACACATTCTAAGCGCAATCGTGTCCCATTTGCAAGGCGGTCAATTACTAAATATTTTGTACAGTTAGTTATTTAATCTTATTTTCTTTGCCAACAAAGAGAAAAACTTATTGACTTCTAAATTTTCCTTTCATATAATAAACCTATCAATTCGAGACGTGCAAGATAGATGAAATCCACTAACCAAATAACCAACATACTCGTTACCTTCTAGGGGTTTGCCGACTAAAAAGTTACTAAATTGCTTGCGATTTGTGGTTACATTATTAGTAACTTTAGTTACGAGCGGCTTTTCTTTTACATATACAGAGCTGGTACGCACAATTGGTTGAATTTACATTCATTCATTGCCGATGACTGATCATTCTTTACCCTCAACCAATGCCATAGACGCCGATTCCATGAAAAATCTTTCGTAAAAAAATAACGTGTTTTGAAATAATTAATTGTATCTTTATTTAGCATTTAAAACTACTGGTTTTAGTCGGTTTTAAAAAAATACATACATATTTTGATATTATCGGATGCCTGCGACACCGCTCGGCGTCCAATTAAAGTTTAGCTGAAGGGTGCGGTCGCCGAACAGCGTCACATTCAGGTTTAGTTGGGTGCCGCTAACGCCGATCGGCGTTACATTTGGCTACAGCTGGGTGCCGCTGACACCAATCGGCGTCACGATTTTAAGGAACCTCATGTTTGAGGAGGCGTCTCGGCATCGCGGCATAGTGCGGTTGGGGCCGCTATAAGCATACAATTTGAACATGCCCGCTAACCGCATCCTTGTGCAGGGTTCAAGTTTGACGAGTCCGAGGCGCAGGCCGCCAGCGAGAAGAAGAAGTACCAGAAGGCGGCGCTCGGGCTGCAGGACTCTGACGACGAGGACGTGGAGGGCGACCTCGACGCGCAGATCGAGACCATGCTCGCGGCCAAGAAGATCGTCAAGGAGATCAAGGTAACATGATTTATTAAATTTTTTTGCTCGATTTTAATAACAGCTGGTAGAATTACTATAATGTCTATAACAATAGATAAAAAAAGTTATACCATACAACAGACATGTTCAGAACACTTCGTTTGCGAGTTTGATTCGTATTTGTCCGGTTTCTTTACACTTCCACTAACTGTCCATTGTGATCAATCTAACGAGTATAGATTGGACCGGTAAAACATAACGACAACGGAGATTTTGTAGAAACTTGCCGACTTCATCATAAGACAGTTTGGTAACAAATGTTACTGTATCCTGGAAGGCAGGGTGTCTGCCTACTTACAATTCCACCGACATATTATAATGTAATGTGATAGAGTCTGTCTAATGAAAGCTGAACCTGGGAAAAAGCGGCAAATTCAAAAAATCTTGATATGGTATTACCGATCAATGAAGGAATAAACGATATTGATACTTTTATTATTTTATTTATTTTGGTGGGCACAAAGGAAGAGGAAACGCGTACTATATTTTCATATATATTATTACGAGCGCTATATTTTGATGAAAAGCACTTTAGGTAAAATACGATGACAGTGACTGGAGCACATTTGGTTTTTCGAAATATATTTGACATGAAAATATAGTGATCTGCACGTGTAGCACAAGTTGTATTTTCTCGCTTGTCGCTCTGTGCGTCTCTATCGTAACAGACTAGATAGTAAGGGAGATCCGAGCGACAAACAAGTCACGAGCAACTTGTGCTAGTCGTGCTGTTGATAGATTTCATTGATACGAGAGGTTTTCGTCTGTGTCGCACACAGCATAATAAAACAATGATGATGAGGAATATTATATTCAACCTTTTTAATAAAGTAATTAGAGGTAACATTATTCTCATCACCCTTACACCTCTATCTAACGACAATTATATCTTGGAGAAGAAGCGCCGCAAGAAACTCCAGCAGATCATTTTTTCCAATCATAAAATACAATTATTCTTAAAAGTAACATTACAAGGTAGTAAAGTAATTAATAATTATTTCTAACAACACAAACTTAGTCGTTACAAATGTACGCTCAATAACATTGAGTAAATTAAAAATAGTGACTAGGAGAACAACATGACGAGGTCTCTACGTCAGGAACGATAACTAAAATAACTAACTGGAAAACAGGTTCTTGCAAGCGTGAACAGACAGGACCCCACTGACAACACCCGTTCACGAGTATGACGCTGATCTCAGCCATCGCCTCCTCAACCATGTGTTTGAAAATAATAATTAATGAGGGCTAATAAAACAACGGAATCTTTAGCACTCCTGGTATGAAGCGACCTCATCCAGCCACGGTTTCTAACTTGGATAACTTTGATGTTAAAACTATCCGTAATAAAGTCTATGAGTTTTATGTTGTAAAAAAATTATTTTATTTCGGATAGCTTGGATGTCAAAGCTATCCAAATTAGACACCGTGGCCTTGTGAGGTCGCTTTTTTCCGGGAGTACTAAAGACACCGTTGTTTAATTTTCCCTCATTACTTATTCTTTTTAAAGATGAAACACTGATATCTGTAAGAAGAAAGAAAGTGTTAAATAAACAGAACACCATTTAGAAATACATTGTGTGGTTGCGCAGTACAGCCCCATTGTACAGTCCGACAGCCCTAAAAACATTTGGGTTTAGGTGAAATGAAATTGCATCAGTGAGGTTCTAATCGCAACGGTTTAAGAACAAGGAAGACTCATATAACCCGAACATCTTTTATATCTGGCCGATCAAAAATGACATTAAATAAATAGATAAGGTACTAAAGTGTACACATATTTATGAAATCGACTGTACAGTGTACATTTGGTTCATAAACAACAAAATGCTGTTTGCTCCGCACACAGAAAATACATATCAAATAATATGTTTATGATATCTTTTAACTAAACACCTCCTTATTGTTTTATTGAAACTATGAGTGTCAGTTACATTAATCATCTGTCTATTAAATTAATTTAATAAAATTGTGAATGCTAAGAGATTCAACATGATATAGGGACAGACAATAGGTACCTACACCTATTATATAGGGAAAGACAATGATAATTTTAGTAATTACCGGTCATTGAAGATACTTCTTCCAAATATTTCGTCTGAGTCTGGCAGGCTAACTCAGTTTCCTCAACCTCTTTCAGCTGCTTTACGTTTTCCAGCACACTTTTGTCAACGTGCACGTCCAGGTTTTCTGAAACGAATTTAATTTCGTTTAATTTCTTAATCTCATCGTATAATAGACAGAAAAAGGTAAATTAAACTTAGGATTGCACATAGAGAAATAAGAAGTATCAAAATGAACATGCCGTACTAAAGCCGTACTAACCTATAAATTTGGTCACCGTAACTAAACAATTAATTTTTTGCATCAATAATGCTTTTCTTTCTTCTTGTTTTTCTTTGTACTTCTGTATAATAGTATACAGAATCTCCCGGACACCGCCTCTTATCGTCGACGGCATGATTACTCCGTATTTTTATCAATTTAGATCTCGAATTGACAAGTTTCTACAACAACAAAGTCCAAACGACATATTAAATAGTGTTGCCAGACTCGTCAGCCAAGAAAAATCCAGGTTCAGCTTTCATTAGACAGACTCTAGAGTCCGACCAGCGAATCGTGACATAAGCATATTTTTCTAATTCTTCACATGGCAACAATTTTACCTATGAAACAAGCTGTCACATCATCCATCCAGTTGCTATGCATTTCTGTTACCAGCTAGTGATATTTTAATTTTGCCCCCATTTTTTTTGGGTCACCGCTCACTGGTGAAATAAGTGATTTGAATAATTTTGAACTTTAGAATCAAATACCGGATTGACGGGAGCGAAACTGTACCTGTGCTAG
The DNA here is from genome assembly GCA_946894065.1 of Acleris literana. Taxonomy (NCBI): domain Eukaryota; kingdom Metazoa; phylum Arthropoda; class Insecta; order Lepidoptera; family Tortricidae; genus Acleris; species Acleris literana. The sequence goes on along the minus strand of OX335684.1, from coordinate 11,832,522 downwards.
TGATTAATTAAATATCGACTAAGTTTTATCAACATCGTTAAAAAGTAATTTCAAACATCATAATTAATTAATGGTCAAGTTTAGATATATTTTAATAATTTGTAAACCTCTTTTATTTATACTCATCGCAACTATTCCGTAGTCAAACAATTTTTTTTCTTTTTCAACATTTTATTTTAAAATTTGACAACTTCTATTTATTTTTCGCGTAAAATATAAATAGTTTAAATCAGGATTTTTTTAGATTTTTTGGCATATAAACTTAGGAGATAAGGGTAACATAATTGGTAACCACAAAAGAAAATACTCCATTTTTTATGAACTTTATTTTCTATGCGATAAGGTTCATTTTGACCAGCGTAAATTTTAATACCTACAGATTTTCAACATGTTTTTGTTATTTCTCAACTGTAACTTATGAACACTTCATTTTATTTTTCCCATAAAATGTTAATAGTTAGCTATAAATTAGAATTTTTTCAGTTTTTTTGTTTTATAAACTTCGGAGATAAGGGCCGGTCAAAAAAAAACCTTTTTTTGTATATTTTGGCTATAAATTAAAAAGTACGTAACAGATAATTAAATTAAAATAGTTTTGTATTGTACAGATTGAGCCCTTTCATATGACATCAATTTACTTTTTTTTTTTTTTTTTTTTTTTCTAAAAAACAGATGCGGGCAAGCAAGTTGTACAACTATGCCAAATTTCAAGTTGATAGCATTTATAGTTGTTGAGGAAAACTGCTGTGACATTCATACAGACAGACAGACACAGACAACAAAGTTGCACCATAAGGGTTCCTTGTTTACCATTTTGGTATGGAACCCTAAAAATGAATATGTCTAGTTTCAATGTGATTGTCAAAGTCTAAGTCAAAGTTTTTTATTCTTCAATTTAGGCATTATATAATGTACCTATGAATGTCAAAAAGCATTACCACCGGTTGGATGGCATTACCAATTAGGAGCAGATTTTCAATGTTTTTGTTTTCCAAAAACAACTTAAAATAACTAACTTTCCTGTTAAGTAATGTGAAACACTAAATATATTGACCATTATTACCATTTTTTCCGCCTGTTGCGTCTTTGGACAATTGCATAATCATTAAAATTTATTCAAAATGTTGTCAAAGTATGTAACACCTAAATACCAAGTAATTGTATTATAATTTTGAATACTGGTCTTTCAGATAAGTAAGACCAAGAATTCGATCGAAAAATGGTAAAGTGTCAAAAATTAAACACCTAACGCACGTCAAGCAAGCAAGAGTCTTATAGCGAGCAAGACTGAGTGGAGAAATCGGGGGCCAAATTGAAAGCACTCGAAACTGACTGTTTAAACCGTCTTCTAATTCGGGTCACTCTCATTTTTAAAAACAAAAAATTCATGTTTTCCCCGAAAGTTGAATTTAGATTAAGGATAAGATTTATATTATTTTTCTTCAAAAAAGCACTTCGTACCGCTTATAGAGGCCTGGTGCTCTGTTGATAGAAGATTGAGTGTTGAAGTTTTTTTGTTGGTACAGCCGGGCGTGGCGACGCCGGGCGGCGCGGGCGGCGCGGGCGGCGCGGGCGCGGACGTGAAGCTGGAGCTGGCGCGGCGCCTGGCGTCGCGCATCAACCTGGCCAAGGGGCTCGGCGCCGAGCACAAGGGCGCCACGCAGCAGGCCGCCGAGGCCATCCTCAAGGGCGCGCACTCCGCGCACACGCTCATCACGGTAACACCTGCGGCCCTTCCTCCAAACACTACACTGATAATATTACTTCATTCAGTACAATTTTCTACAAGACTATTTATGCAATGTAATGAAATTGGTGATCACCTTTTACCGTTAAAGGCCGAGCCGCACCGGTTGCGTGACGTGCACGTGCACGTGCGCGTTCGTTTTCCACTGCGTTGTATAGTTACATGTCGTAATAAGAATTCATAGTATACAACGCAGTGAAAAGCTAACGCGCACGTGCACGTCAAGTAAGCGCTGTGGCTGGGCCTTAAGTTGATTACGCGAAGGTTAAAGATTACCAAACTTTGTCATGCAGTCCAAAAATGCTATCTCGCCATAACACCAGTAAATAGGAGGCAGTAGGTTAAAGTTCCTGGACAACTACAAAAGTGTCCAGTAACTTCGAGTCATTTGAATTTAGAACCGATAAGTGTCCAGTAAGAAAGTATAGAAATTCCATGACATATCATATTATTTGAATTTGAAGCTATTTGTACAGTCTTGTGACAACCTTCAAAAAGGCTAAAGAGTTAAGCAAGAAAAGGTCACATGGAACTAAAAAAACAGGTATGAAAATGAACACGACAATAGATTCTTTAACTAAAATAGGTTTAGTGTACGTTTATGAATCAGGAAGTTCACGTTTTATCCAATCATATTTTAACTATATCTATAATATAATTCCAGGCTAAGACAGTAGCAGAACAGCTAGCCGCCAAGCTGAACACGCGACTAAATTACCAGCCGCGCGATGAGAGCGCCAACGAGCCGGCCGAGGAGGTGTTCCGCAAATACGAGACCGAGCTAGAGATCAACGACTTCCCGCAGCAGGCCCGCTGGCGCGTCACCAGCAAGGTAATGTGGAACACTTGCTTATTCTGTGTCTTTTTCTATAGGTACAGTACTAAAATTCCCTTTACACGTTCGCTGCCACCATACAAAATGAACTGACGTCACACGGCCAAGTGCGTTTCCAGTTTAGGGATACGGACTTATCAACGTAAATCCTAGTGAGGATACACGGACTTGTGATACCTAACGTCCTGCCTGACCAAATTGTGGGGTCATTCGAAGCTGTGAATCCATTGGGGGCACTCAGACAGGGAACGTGTTACCCTTGGTATGTCTAAGCACTGATCAATGCGCTCCCGTTGTCTGCTTAAGCACTGAACACTAAGTGCAAGGCTACATCACAGTATATAATTTATACTATGGCTCCATGATCATTTTTTTTAGATTTTGAACTTAAAGCAAGTGCAATAGAGTCTAAAATTTTTCAATTCTTCCAATCCTATTGAACCGTATAACCGTTTTATGTAATGTTTCAAACAGTTCTAAATTTGAATTTGACGTTTGACGCGCCATTTTGCAAGTGTGCGAACACGTCCGACATACGAAGGAATAAATAATACAAATATACCTACCTAATAACCTAAAAAGATCGCAGCTTTGTTTGTTAGAGGCCATAACATCATATTACATTACACAATTAAAGAAAAATCTCTTGAACGTAGAACCAAACTTCATAACCAACTTGAGCGTAAACACCATCAAATATGCTTAAACAGTCAGCGCTAGTTCACCATCATCATCATCATCATCTTGACAACTCAGTATTGGGTCATACACAGATTTAGGTTACCGTCCTTCCTGTGAACATACCCGAAATTAACGTTTTTAAGGCCTAAATTTCTGGCGAAATCCATATCCGCATAAACGGCGTCAGGTCTACATTAGTCCTGTTAAATAAAAACATTATTTATATGCGCACAAACCTTTAACTATTGACCACAGGAAAGACAAGTTTTTTTTTTTCGAGTGTGTATTAAATAATAAGGTCATTATTCATTGTTTCTTGTAGTATCTGAGTCTCTGCGTAGTATGGATCGCAAGGATTCTCTCTCTCTTGGGTCGGTGTCAACGAATGGTTGTGGTGTCCCAATAAAATAATAGTGCTAAATTAACTGACTTTTATTCAAGATATGATATTTCTCATATCTTTGCATAGTCCGTCAATCTATTTTTCCTCTTTGAACTATAATTTCCACATTCATCCATTCATTCATTCTTACTTAGGTACTACTTATATCTCAATAAATATTGTGTTGGATATTAAAGTAAAAACCACATACTCAGTTAATTTCTGAACATTGCCTTTTTATTGCATTAATCACTAGGAGAAAATAACAAACTGATAACAAAGTGCTTTCAAATGCCATTTAATCGTAATCTCACTAATTACATAACAGTAACACTTCTATTTATTCGCACCCTTATGGTCAATGAAATAAGAGCGATAGATATCCTTATCGATACCTATTAATTACTATGTAGTCTCTTTACTGGTTTCTCTAGACTTGTTTACTCCAAGATGGCTTGCCCCCGATCCTAGTGATAACCCTAGCGCTTAAAGGTCCGCTGCAACTGACGTGGAGACCAGTTGTTATTGTACCATTGTCCAAGATGCTGTTGAAACTGGCCCTTATTGGTGCTTTAATATTCTTTTGTGTTAAACTCTTAAATCGGCGAAAGTGTCATTATTGTAATTGAAATATAAGGAATATCATGCAGCATGTAAGTTGCTTCGATGTCTATATTATTGACATGACGTTTTACATTGTAAAGGTATTATTTTTGAAATCTATTGGCTATCAAGATTTTCCCCTCAATTGTACGTGAATTGGAGCTCTGTGAAAGACTGAAATGTAATTAGGTTTACTATGTCTGTCTTTGTTTAATTTAATGCTAAGTTTTGAACATAGAACAAATAACAGATTTCAGTAATTTATATCATCCTATCAATCAATAATATTCATTTTAAAGCGTTTAAACAATTAGTGTTAGTATCACAGCCATGATACCTACAGATTCTAACACAACATAAAATCGTGTGACAACCCTGTGTATTCGTCCACAGGAGGCGCTAGCCCTGATCAGCGAGTACTCCGAAGCCGGCATAACAGTCCGCGGCACATACGTCCCTCCAGGCAAGAACCCGCCCGAGGGTGAACGGAAACTGTACCTCGCCATCGAGAGCTCCCAGGAGCTCGCCGTGGCCAAGGCCAAGTCGGAGATCACGCGCCTCATTAAGGAAGAGCTGCTTAAGCTGCAGACCTCGGCGCACCACATGGTTAACAAGGCTAGATATAAGGTCTTGTAAGAATAAATAACTGGTTGTATGAAGTTGCTTTTTTATTTTTGTTTTCTCTAATTAATTGGGGCAGACTTTGATAATAATTGAAAGTTGCTTTTAGTAACATACGGCTGGAATGAGTAATATGAAATCCTACAAAAACATAAATGTAAAAAATAGGCTATAGGCGTACAACTTAATTGGTAGGCATGAGGTGCGGAGGTGAGGTACGATGAAACTATACTCATCACCGTTGCCCTTTCCCCGTACTCCATGCATTCCCTGGCTCTCAATTAAGTTGTACGCCTGTATGTGTGTATTCGACGATTGTAGCGACAAGGTCCTACCACCACTAATTGGCTTGCTTATATAGTAGTACGGTAGCCACCAAATATGTCACAACATAACGTTCTCAAAAATATCAAAGCTATCCTAAGGTCTGTTCATTCTTACTTGTCTTATATAGTAAACAACTTTCTAACCTCAAAATGAACGTTTTTTGGCTAAAACAGCTCTTTTATCGTAAATAAAGTAAACTGAATAAACATTATGGATATCAGCAATCACAGACAATACATCAGCTAATGTATTGTCTGTGATTGCTTTATTTTGTTTAAAATAGCTGTTTTAGCAAAAAAGGTTAATTTTGAGGTTAGAAAGTTGTTTACTATATAAGACAAGTAAGAATGAACAGACCTTAAGATGGTGTAAGGATAAGACAACACAGGTAAAATTACTAGCACATACTTTCAATTATTTTCATTCCACCTTAGTCCTTAGGGTTGGCAACGCATTTGCTAAGATTAACCTTTTCGCCGCCATTGACTTGATGCAAAAGTCGTCCTGACACGCCAATGACAGCTAAAAACCACAGCTAATTTCAACCTTACGTCACAAATACTCAGGTCTATTTTGCACTGTAATTCTCGTCAATGGCGGCGAAAAGGTTAATGAGATTACAAATCTTTTGTTGTCAACCGTACTATTTTTTCCGAAGTCAATCAATACCAATATAGGGGAGATCTTGTCGCCACCTTCCAACTCCATCAGCTCAGCTCTTGGATACCATAATATTGCATCCTGAGAATTTTACATATGTGGTAACATATGTACATACGAACAGTGCAAGTTAAGAGGCTGTATACGAAATTTTGCCGATTTCGCTGATTTACGTGATTTTACAGACGCGATTTTACAGTTGAAATACTGTATTTCTACAAGTTTTAATGCACAACACGAAAGATAATTTCTAATTTTAACGAATGTATGATCTACTTTTTTGTTTTTATTATTTTATTTTGATTAATCGACCTGACACCGGCGACTTATGCGAATTTTGCTGGAAGAGGTTTAGAATGTCACATGTTCATGAATCGTTTTGACGTCTTAACGGTATGAAAAATTTACAATGTATTGCTGTGAAAGTCGTCTAAAAAATGTATGAATTACTTTTTACCACTTTCATATAAATTTTTCGAGTAAAAAAAAAAAACATGGTAATTTTTGATTTCGGCTACTCAGAACTCGGTCATAAAATTAAAACAACAGAAATAAACTTTAGTTCAAAATCAATTCATTACCTAAAAAATATATCCAAAAAGTTCAAAAGAATTAGCAATAAATAATGTTTTAAAACAACCTAAATCTCGCATTATAATACTCGACAAAAATAAAAAAGTGCCTCATTTATTCGTAGCTCATTTATTCGATCATAACTAAAATGACATTTAATGTCGACCATTAAAACTTATAGAAAAGCAGTATTTTAACTGTAAAATCACAAAAATAAGCAAAACCGGCCAAATTTCGTATACGGCCTCTTAAATAAACCCTAAAATGTACTTACCCTAATTTAAAATATATTTTTTAAAGTTTATAACTAATGTATCGCAAGGATCAATGATGGATACTTGATTCTTATTTTACAGAAGATAAGGGTTATTCACTTGTTTGGCAACAATCAATTCAGGGCCGTATGAAATTTGAATTAAGAGTGAAGTGTCCATTACTGGAGCCTGTCAGCCAAAAGTGCCCAACATTGGTGCCGTCACCCTACTAACCTTGTGTCCCCTTGTGTTACCCTATGTCTATAAGGTGTGTCTATAAGTATGTAAAAAATAATTTAAACCTGTACACGCTGGTATAACCAATCCCAGAAAAATCTCACAAAATAGTGAGCTTCAATAAAATTACGCCTTCGTATGACTGATACTCCAAGAAGAGTTTTATATACATGTCAGCTAAAATTTGTATTTATCTGCCTAACAATATTAAACGGACTGATTTTCCGGAATTTAAAACAAAATTGTATAAGTGGTGGTTGGGGAAAACTTACTAAAATCTTAATGAGCACTAATGATAATTTTATTTGGACATTTACAGAATTTTTGACTACGTTAATTTTTATTACTGGTTTAGGTATTTTCGAAATACTAATTTTATATAATGTTATTAGAATGATCAAACATAGTTATTCTTATATTGTATGCCGAGACTGGATGAATTTGGTGAGACTTTGTAATATGGCATCATTTTGTAATACCCACTTTCTGACAATAAATTATCTTGTATCTTGTAAACAGATGAGAAGTCTTTCTTAAAGTTTCAAACATTTCTTCGCAGACTGAAAACTGTCAGTTAACCTAAAAGACTTGGCGGATTAAATCGTTTGTCTGCGGTGTCCTTAAAATTTGAAGTAAGAGTAAATCAGCAATAGTCGCCGGCCACACATTATCCGGCCGTGAAAAGTTGATCGCTAACCAGCCCTTTTATAGGATTTTTCTTTCACAATGTTGAGCAATGATTTGCGAGCAATATAGTCGAAGCTACCAATTCGAATTTAGTTTATAAGTACGTAGATAAATTTGTTAAGCGGAAATGAGTAGATTCCTTATGTCATGTGTTGCTTTGATTGATTGTTAGTGTTCGTGTGTTATTGTTGTCTTCATTCAGCGAGATAGCGATACCGCGTGTTTAGATAACTCTTATCTGTGTAGGTTGAGATTGCTAAGGCAAGTCCTAAAAATAAAACGATACACTTTAGATTTTTCCTGTAGTTTCTTAACAAGTTTTGAATATAGGGTAACGGAAAGAGAGCTCATGGCTGTTGTACGGTAGGCACACTTTTCTTTGAAGAAGTGTTATTGGAAATATCATTTTCGGCTATTTAATATTTTTCTCGTTCCGTTACAAATGGACTGATTTTTGTTTTGCAGAACTAAGTACCCAAAGTAAATCAATACGATTGAGTGATTTCTTCACAATTGAAATCGGACTCTATAGAATCATCAGAGTAAATGGGTACGAAAGTCTTGATTCTTATCGGTTATTTACAAAAAAAACAGTGAGTAGGTATGTAAATGCAAGTAGTTTTGTTCTTAACCGGTGCGAGCCCCGCAGTACCTGGGCCCTCCACTCCCAGGTCTCCGGAAGGGATTTTCACCTTCGCCCCTTTTTCTTTTTCTAAAGTAATTAATTAATAACAGCAAACAAAAGCAAGGACTTTTGTCTTCGGCCCTTCAGGAGATTACCAACAAAAAAAATTGCAAGTTGTTCTTCCCGATCGGTGCGGGGTTACCAGGACTTAGTCGTTAAGGGAAGGAGGTGTCTAGGATCGTAGCGAGTGGACTGTTATATTATGTAGGGAATGTAGGCATGCTAGTTTTATTTTACTTGTACTTATTATTGTTACGAACTATAATTGTAAGAATGTGTGTGAGCAGCGCGGAGACTTGCACTGAATATGTGATAAGTAATCGGATGCATGCATGCCGGAGCTGACTGCAACTGTTGCATACTTAAAGCCGGATATGCTTAAGCATGAAATCTGACTCAACCCAGCATCATACAACTTACATTAAGTTATAAAATTGGGTACGCACGCACGCATGTTGTATATGTAGGTAGGTATTTTTATACACATACCCACTTACTAATAAACGTTGAGTAACGGTGGTATAGCTATACAATGTTTTGTCCTTATCTGTCATTGTGACATTTGAATTTGACAGATAAGGACAAAACATTGTATAGCTATACCACCGTTACTCAACGTTTATTAGTAAGGGGGATAGAGTTTTAATACAGTAGGCAAGCGGTCAAGCAGGTTGATTTGATGAGAAACTTCACTTAACAGAAGAAATTAATAATTGTTGGGTACGGTAAATAGGAAGTGGTAGGAGAGGGAGAGAAACTGGGCCTCTGACGCCCTCAGTGACCACACGAAATTTCTATACAATTTCTCAACACTCCTGTGTTCTGATATTCTGTAAAAGGGTGGAACAGGCATAGGCAGGTAGATACTGTGAAGAAACGCTCTCAGTGATATTTGTATTGAGTTCAGGCCCGGATTTAAAGACCCCCCACGCTCCGTAGGCACTTGGTATTTGGGGCCGCCCAATCCCGAAACAATTTTTTGCAAGCCAGGCTATTGGGCTAATAATGATGGTTCAGCCGCTGGGGCAGCTAGGCTGGCTGGGCTCCTAGGCCGGGGTCTTGTTGGGCTATTAAATCCGGCGTCGCTTAAGTTCCATGTTTGGAAGGCTTGTGTCAGGTTTTTTAAGACAGTCAATCTTTGAGATCTTATGTGAAGTCTCTGGACCTGAAAGTGAAATGTAAAAGTGTAATAAGTACCTATTATCATAACATTGAAGAAGTACCTATTGCATCGAAACCGGTAAGTACTTTTACGGCCCAGCCGGCCCATTCGTACTGGCAACAGCATAACTATCATAGTTCGTTGATATCACTAATGCATGCATGTGAAACATTGCACTCCGTGTCGGTTTACGACAAGTGCCGCTTTACGTCATGTGGTCACGCCTTTACGTCTCATACCTGCATGGAGTCGTGGAGAATTCCAGCGAGATAAGGCCCCGCACACACTAGGACACGTGTCGTAGGCCGAAGATAGTTTGTCATTATATATAAATAACACGGACAGGGTCTCGTGCGCAGAAGATAACCGGGGTTATCGGGCGCCTTATCACCGCGGGATGATTCCACGACAAACAACTCCGTTGTCACCCATACAAAGAGGCGTATGTCGCTAGAGATAAGTTGTGCGCGAAAATAGACCTAAACTGAGAACTGTATTTTTGGTCGCAGATGTCATAGGTTTGAGTTCACCAACCGTGACTAACAACTTTTGTTTTTAAATATGACAACACCGCCAATGCATTGCCCGTTTATTTTATTAGTTGTAGAGGCTAGTGGTAAACTTCACGGTGGCTTCAATTTCGTTGAAGTAATCAGAATAAAATTGTAGTAGAATATAGGTACAATGTACTTAGGTAAATTCTTATCATCGATATTAACATGATACCTCTATAATTACAATTTTCATTGTATGACAACTGGGTAGGCATGTCTAGCGTTGAAAATTACGGAAAAAAACGAATGTTTTTTACTTGAGTTTTTGAAATTTTCGTATTTTTCAGTTTTTTCGGTTTTTTAGGAAAAATAACATATGAATATGACAATTTATTCACAGTCAATCACTGACATTAGTGTCACGCTCGCCACCTATTTCAATTGCTTCTGCCTCCATGTCGTCGATGTCGCCCTTTTGTAGGTGCAAATAAGACCTAATATAGATTAAAATAAGAGCACAAAAATTCATTGTATTTTTCCATAAAAATACGAAAAAAACGAGCTGTTTGGAAAAAAACGGGATTTATTCCGGACTTTTTCAACGCTAGGCATGCCCCACAAGGACTCCGTAGTAAGTACCTAATATTGATAGGCCTGGAAAAGTCACATGATCAGCGCTGTTTTTCCCAAGGAAAAGAGAAAGGCGGAGATATTAAGGCCTAATAAGTATTTTTTGCAAAATAGGTTCCTAGTACCGTTCTTTCACAGACAATCACGAGACCAAAAGTTGTATCACTAGGTAGTTTCGACCGGCGTGAAGTTAGCAGCCTAAAGTTAGCTGCCTATGACAACCCGACCAATTGAAGAAGTCCTATTATGAACTACCCTTAACCTAAGTCAAAAGTTGTTTTCAAGGTCAGCAACCGCATCATAAACAGTAAAACATGATGCGTTAACAAAATAAACCCGTCTGGAACACAAAATCCATTAAAAAAAACACTTTTAAAATTTTAGGCTGCTAACTTCACACGGAAATTTAATGTCAGAAAAAGATATTCATATTTTTTTGTATGAAGTAGTAAAGATTACACTTTTTAATTGATATATTAAGAAACCTCATCAAACGCCCTATCTAACAAGACTAGTTTTGTCAATATTGAAAGAACAAGGCTACCTTTAATATAGGTAAAAGCGTTAGCAGCCTAAGTAAAATGAAGGTTTTTCATACATTTTTGTATGAAGTTGTAGAGATTACACTTTTTAATTGATATAATAAGAAACCTCATCAAACGCCCTGTCTAACAAGACTAGTTTTGTCAATATTGAAAGAACAAGGCTACCTTGAATATAGGTAAAAGCGTTAGCAGCCCAAGCCAAGGGAAGGTTTTTCATACATTTTTGTATGAAGTTGTAGAGATTACACTTTTTAATTGGTATTTTAAGAAACCTCATCAAACGCCCTGTCTAACAAGACTAGTTTTGTCAATATTGAAAGAACAAGGCTACCTTTAATATAGGTAAAAGCGTTAGCAGCCCAAGCCAAGGGAAGGTTTTTCATACATTTTTGTATGAAGTTGTAGAGATTACACTTTTTAATTGGTATTTTAAGAAACCTCATCAAACGCCCTGTCTAACAAGACTAGTTTTGTCAATATTGAAAGAACAAGGCTACCTTTAATATAGGTAAAAGCGTTAGCAGCCCAAGCCAAGGGAAGGTTTTTCATACATTTTTGTATGAAGTTGTAGAGATTACACTTTTTAATTGGTATTTTAAGAAACCTCATTAAACGCCCTGTCTAACAAGACTAGTTTTGTCAATATTGAAAGAACAAGGCTACCTTTAATATAGGTAAAAGCGTTAGCAGCCCAAGCCAAGCGAAGGTTTTTCATACATTTTTGTATGAAGTAGTTGAGATTACACTTTTTAATTGGTATTTTAAAAAACCTCACCAGACGCCCTATCTAACAAGACTAGTATTGTCAATATTGAAAGAACAAGGCTACCTTTAATATAGGTAAAAGCGTTAGCAGCCCAAGCCAAGGGAAGGTTTTTCATACATTTTTGTATGAAGTAGTTGAGATTACACTTTTTAATTGTCATTCTAAGAAACCTCATCGAACGCCCTGTCTAACAAGACTAGTTTTGTCAATATAGAAAGAACAAGGCTACCTTTAATATAGGTAAAAGCGTTAGCAGCCCAAGCCAAGGGAAGGTTTTTCATACATTTTTGTATGAAGTAGTTGAGATTACACTTTTTAATTGTCATTTTAAGAAACCTCACCAGACGCCCTATCTAACAAGACTAGTTTTGTCAATATTGAAAGAACAAGGCTACCTTTAATATAGGTAAAAGCGTTAGCAGCCTAAGCCAAGGGAAGGTTTTTCATACATTTTTGTGTGAAGTAGTTGAGATTACACTTTTTAATTGTCATTTTAAGAAACCTCACCAGACGCCCTATCTAACAAGACTAGTTTTGTCAATATTGAAAGAACAAGGCTACCTTTAATATAGGTAAAAGCGTTAGCAGCCCAAGCCAAGGAAAGGTTTTTCATACATTTTTGTATGAAGTAGTTGAGATTACACTTTTTAATTGTCATTTTAAGAAACCTCATCAAACGCCCTGTCTAACAAGACTAGTTTTGTCAATATTGAAAGAACAAGGCTACCTTTAATATAGGTAAAAGCGTTAGCAGCCCAAGCCAAGGGAAGGTTTTTCATACATTTTTGTATGAAGTAGTTGAGATTATACTTTTTTATTGTCATTTTAAGAAACCTCACCAGACGCCCTATCTAACAAGACTAGTATTGTCAATATTGAAAGAACAAGGCTACCTTTAATATAGGTAAAAGCGTTAGCAGCCTAAGTAAAATGAAGGTTTTTCATACATTTTTGTATGAAGTTGTAGAGATTACACTTTTTTATTGATATATTAAGAAACCTCATCAAACGCCGTGTCTAACAAGACTAGTTTTGTCAATATTGAAAGAACAAGGCTACCTTGAATATAGGTAAAAGCGTTAGCAGCCCAAGCCAAGGGAAGGTTTTTCATACATTTTTGTATGAAGTTGTAGAGATTACACTTTTTAATTGGTATTTTAAGAAACCTCATTAAACGCCCTGTCTAACAAGACTAGTTTTGTCAATATTGAAAGAACAAGGCTACCTTTAATATAGGTAAAAGCGTTAGCAGCCCAAGCCAAGCGAAGGTTTTTCATACATTTTTGTATGAAGTAGTTGAGATTACACTTTTTAATTGGTATTTTAAAAAACCTCACCAGACGCCCTATCTAACAAGACTAGTATTGTCAATATTGAAAGAACAAGGCTACCTTTAATATAGGTAAAAGCATTAGCAGCCCAAGCCAAGGGAAGGTTTTTCATACATTTTTGTATGAAGTAGTTGAGATTACACTTTTTAATTGTCATTCTAAGAAACCTCATCGAACGCCCTGTCTAACAAGACTAGTTTTGTCAATATAGAAAGAACAAGGCTACCTTTAATATAGGTAAAAGCGTTAGCAGCCCAAGCCAAGGGAAGGTTTTTCATACATTTTTGTATGAAGTAGTTGAGATTACACTTTTTAATTGTCATTTTAAGAAACCTCACCAGACGCCCTATCTAACAAGACTAGTTTTGTCAATATTGAAAGAACAAGGCTACCTTTAATATAGGTAAAAGCGTTAGCAGCCTAAGCCAAGGGAAGGTTTTTCATACATTTTTGTATGAAGTAGTTGAGATTACACTTTTTAATTGTCATTTTAAGAAACCTCACCAGACGCCCTATCTAACAAGACTAGTTTTGTCAATATTGAAAGAACAAGGCTACCTTTAATATAGGTAAAAGCGTTAGCAGCCCAAGCCAAGGAAAGGTTTTTCATACATTTTTGTATGAAGTAGTTGAGATTACACTTTTTAATTGTCATTTTAAGAAACCTCATCAAACGCCCTGTCTAACAAGACTAGTTTTGTCAATATTGAAAGAACAAGGCTACCTTGAATATAGGTAAAAGCGTTAGCAGCCCAAGCCAAGGGAAGGTTTTTCATACATTTTTGTATGAAGTAGTTGAGATTACACTTTTTAATTGTCATTCTAAGAAACCTCATCGAACGCCCTGTCTAACAAGACTAGTTTTGTCAATATAGAAAGAACAAGGCTACCTTTAATATAGGTAAAAGCGTTAGCAGCCTAAGTAAAATGAAGGTTTTTCATAAATTTTTGTATGAAGTAGTTGAGATTACACTTTTTAATTGGTATTTTAAGAAACCTCACTAGACGCCCTATCTAACAAGACTAGTTTTGTCAATATTGAAAGAACAAGGCTACCTTTAATATAGGTAAAAGCGTTAGCAGCCCAAGCCAAGGGAAGGTTTTTCATACATTTTTGTATGAAGTCGTTGAGATTACACTTTTTAATTGTCATTTTAAGGAACCTCATCAAACGCCTTGTCTAACAAGACTAGTTTTGTCAATATTGAAAGAACAAGGCTACCTTTAATATAGGTAAAAGCGTTAGCAGCCCAAGCCAAGGGAAGGTTTTTAATACATTTTTGTATGCAGTAGTTGAGATTACACTTTTTTATTGGCATTTTAAGAAACCTCACCAGACGCCCTATCTAACAAGACTAGTTTTGTGAATATTGAAAGAACAAGGCTACCTTTAATATAGGTAAAAGCGTTAGCAGCCCAAGCCAAGGGAAGGTTTTTCATACATTTTTGTATGAAGTAGTTGAGATTACACTTTTTTATTGGCATTTTAAGAAACCTCACCAGACGCCCTATCTAACAAGACTAGTTTTGTCAATATTGAAAGAACAAGGCTACCTTTAATATAGGTAAAAGCGTTAGCAGCCTAAGCCAAGCGAAGGTTTTTCATACATTTTTGTATGAAGTAGTTGAGATTACACTTTTTTATTGGCATTTTAAGAAACCTCACCAAACGCCCTGTCTAACAAGACTAGTATTGTCAATATTGAAAGAACAAGGCTACCTTTAATATAGGTAAAAGCGTTAGCAGCCTCAGTAAAATGAAGGTTTTTCATACATTTTTGTATGAAATTGTAGAGATTACACTTTTTTATTAGCATTTTAAGAAACCTCACTAGACGCCCTATCTAACAAGACTAGTTTTGTCATTATTGAAAGAACAAGGCTACCTTTAATATAGGTAAAAGCGTTAGCAGCCCAAGCCAAGGGAAGGTTGTTCATACATTTTTGTATGAAGTAGTTGAGATTACACTTTTTAATTGTCATTTTAAGAAACCTCATCGAACGTCCTGTCTAACAAGACTAGTTTTGTCAATATAGAAAGAACAAGGCTACCTTTAATATAGGTAAAAGCGTTAGCAGCCTAAGTAAAATGAAGGTTTTTCATACATTTTTGTATGAAGTAGTTGAGATTACACTTTTTAATTGGTATTTTAAGAAACCTCACTAGACGCCCTATCTAACAAGACTAGTTTTGTCAATATTGAAAGAACAAGGCTACCTTTAATATAGGTAAAAGCGTTAGCAGCCCAAGCCAAGGGAAGGTTTTTAATACATTTTTGTATGCAGTAGTTGAGATTACACTTTTTTATTGGCATTTTAAGAAACCTCACCAGACGCCCTATCTAACAAGACTAGTTTTGTCAATATTGAAAGAACAAGGCTACCTTTAATATAGGTAAAAGCGTTAGCAGCCCAAGCCAAGGGAAGGTTTTTCATACATTTTTGTATGAAGTAGTTGAGATTACACTTTTTAATTGTCATTTTAAGAAACCTCACCAGACGCCCTATCTAACAAGACTAGTTTTGTCAATATTGAAAGAACAAGGCTACCTTTAATATAGGTAAAAGCGTTAGCAGCCTAAGCCAAGCGAAGGTTTTTCATACATTTTTGTATGAAGTAGTTGAGATTACACTTTTTTATTGGCATTTTAAGAAACCTCACCAAACGCCCTGTCTAACAAGACTAGTATTGTCAATATTGAAAGAACAAGGCTACCTTTAATATAGGTAAAAGCGTTAGCAGCCTCAGTAAAATGAAGGTTTTTCATACATTTTTGTATGAAATTGTAGAGATTACACTTTTTTATTAGCATTTTAAGAAACCTCACTAGACGCCCTATCTAACAAGACTAGTTTTGTCAATATTGAAAGAACAAGGCTACCTTTAATATAGGTAAAAGCGTTAGCAGCCCAAGCCAAGGGAAGGTTTTTCATACATTTTTGTATGAAGTAGTTGAGATTACACTTTTTAATTGTCATTCTAAGAAACCTCATCGAACGCCCTGTCTAACAAGACTAGTTTTGTCAATATAGAAAGAACAAGGCTACCTTTAATATAGGTAAAAGCGTTAGCAGCCTAAGTAAAATGAAGGTTTTTCATACATTTTTGTATGAAGTAGTTGAGATTACACTTTTTAATTGGTATTTTAAGAAACCTCACTAGACGCCCTATCTAACAAGACTAGTTTTGTCAATATTGAAAGAACAAGGCTACCTTTAATATAGGTAAAAGCGTTAGCAGCCCAAGCCAAGGGAAGGTTTTTCATACATTTTTGTATGAAGTCGTTGAGATTACACTTTTTAATTGTCATTTTAAGGAACCTCATCAAACGCCTTGTCTAACAAGACTAGTTTTGTCAATATTGAAAGAACAAGGCTACCTTTAATATAGGTAAAAGCGTTAGCAGCCCAAGCCAAGGAAAGGTTTTTCATACATTTTTGTAGGAAGTAGTTGAGATTACACTTTTTAATTGGTATTTTAAAAAACCTCACCAGACGCCCTATCTAACAAGACTAGTTTTGTCAATATTGAAAGAACAAGGCTACCTTGAATATAGGTAAAAGCGTTAGCAGCCCAAGCCAAGGGAAGGTTTTTCATACATTTTTGTATGAAGTAGTTGAGATTACACTTTTTGATTGTCATTTTAAGAAACCTCACCAGACGCCCTATCTAACAAGACTAGTTTTGTCAATATTGAAAGAACAAGGCTACCTTTAATATAGGTAAAAGCGTTAGCAGCCCAAGCCAAGGGAAGGTTTTTCATACATTTTTGTATGAAGTAGTTGAGATTACACTTTTTAATTGTCATTTTAAGAAACCTCATCAAACGCCCTGCCTAACAAGACTAGTTTTGTCAATATTGAAAGAACAAGGCTACCTTTAATATAGGTAAAAGCGTTAGCAGCCCAAGCCAAGGAAAGGTTTTTCATACATTTTTGTATGAAGTAGTTGAGATTACACTTTTTAATTATCATTTTAAGAAACCTCATCAAACGCCCTGTCTAACAAGACTAGTTTTGTCAATATTGAAAGAACAAGGCTACCTTGAATATAGGTAAAAGCGTTAGCAGCCCAAGCCAAGGGAAGGTTTTTCATACATTTTTGTATGAAGTAGTTGAGATTACACTTTTTAATTGTCATTCTAAGAAACCTCATCGAACGCCCTGTCTAACAAGACTAGTTTTGTCAATATAGAAAGAACAAGGCTACCTTTAATATAGGTAAAAGCGTTAGCAGCCTAAGTAAAATGAAGGTTTTTCATAAATTTTTGTATGAAGTAGTTGAGATTACACTTTTTAATTGGTATTTTAAGAAACCTCACTAGACGCCCTATCTAACAAGACTAGTTTTGTCAATATTGAAAGAACAAGGCTACCTTTAATATAGGTAAAAGCGTTAGCAGCCCAAGCCAAGGGAAGGTTTTTCATACATTTTTGCATGAAGTCGTTGAGATTACACTTTTTAATTGTCATTTTAAGGAACCTCATCAAACGCCTTGTCTAACAAGACTAGTTTTGTCAATATTGAAAGAACAAGGCTACCTTTAATATAGGTAAAAGCGTTAGCAGCCCAAGCCAAGGAAAGGTTTTTCATACATTTTTGTATGAAGTAGTTGAGATTACACTTTTTAATTGGTATTTTAAAAAACCTCACCAGACGCCCTATCTAACAAGACTAGTTTTGTCAATATTGAAAGAACAAGGCTACCTTGAATATAGGTAAAAGCGTTAGCAGCCCAAGCCAAGGGAAGGTTTTTCATACATTTTTGTATGAAGTAGTTGAGATTACACTTTTTAATTGTCATTTTAAGAAACCTCACCAGACGCCCTATCTAACAAGACTAGTTTTGTCAATATTGAAAGAACAAGGCTACCTTTAATATAGGTAAAAGCGTTAGCAGCCCAAGCCAAGGGAAGGTTTTTCATACATTTTTGTATGAAGTAGTTGAGATTACACTTTTTAATTGTCATTTTAAGAAACCTCATCAAACGCCCTGCCTAACAAGACTAGTTTTGTCAATATTGAAAGAACAAGGCTACCTTTAATATAGGTAAAAGCGTTAGCAGCCCAAGCCAAGGAAAGGTTTTTCATACATTTTTGTATGAAGTAGTTGAGATTACACTTTTTAATTGTCATTTTAAGAAACCTCATCAAACGCCCTGTCTAACAAGACTAGTTTTGTCAATATTGAAAGAACAAGGCTACCTTGAATATAGGTAAAAGCGTTAGCAGCCCAAGCCAAGGGAAGGTTTTTCATACATTTTTGTATGAAGTAGTTGAGATTACACTTTTTAATTGTCATTTTAAGAAACCTCATCAAACGCCCTGCCTAACAAAACTAGTTTTGTCAATATTGAAAGAACAAGGCTACCTTTAATATAGGTAAAAGCGTTAGCAGCCCAAGCCAAGGGAAGGTTTTTAATACATTTTTGTATGCAGTAGTTGAGATTACACTTTTTTATTGGCATTTTAAGAAACCTCACCAGACGCCCTATCTAACAAGACTAGTTTTGTCAATATTGAAAGAACAAGGCTACCTTTAATATAGGTAAAAGCGTTAGCAGCCCAAGCCAAGGGAAGGTTTTTCATACATTTTTGTATGAAGTAGTTGAGATTACACTTTTTTATTGACATTTTAAGAAACCGCACCAGACGCCCTATCTAACAAGACTAGTTTTGTCAATATTGAAAGAACAAGGCTACCTTTAGTATAGGTAAAAGCGTTAGCAGCCTAAGCCAAGCGAAGGTTTTTCATACATTTTTGTATGAAGTAGTTGAGATTACACTTTTTTATTGGCATTTTAAGAAACCTTACCAAACGCCCTATCGAACAAGACTAGTATTGTCAATATTGAAAGAACAAGGCTACCTTTAATATAGGTAAAAGCGTTAGCAGCCTCAGTAAAATGAAGGTTTTTCATACATTTTTGTATGAATTTGTAGAGATTACACTTTTTTATTAGCATTTTAAGAAACCTCACTAGACGCCCTATCTAACAAGACTAGTTTTGTCAATATTGAAAGAACAAGGCTACCTTTAATATAGGTAAAAGCGTTAGCAGCCCAAGCCAAGGGAAGGTTTTTCATACATTTTTGTATGAAGTAGTTGAGATTACACTTTTTAATTATCATTCTAAGAAACCTCATCGAACGCCCTGTCTAACAAGACTAGTTTTGTCAATATAGAAAGAATAAGGCTACCTTTAATATAGGTAAAAGCGTTAGCAGCCTAAGTAAAATGAAGGTTTTTCCACAACGACTGCTACGTTTCCATAGATGAGAAGTTAAAAAACCTAACCCTTGAACAGAAACTAGAGAAAAATAGCGGAAAATGTGATTTGTGTGTTGCCAATATTTATTAGGTCGCCCAGGGGCCCATATCTCAAAGCCTATAAATCTAATAATATTAGAGTTTTGTCTCATTATGAGACATAACATTAATATTATTAGACTAATAATTTTTGAGAAACGGGCCCCAGCATACGGTGCCCTCATTACAGCTGTTATTGTGCTTTTTAATTAACACTACCGATTCACATCAAACAACAATTCAATTCTTCACATCAAACTTCTGATTTTATTTCTAATGTAACAAATTCATTTAATAAACGTTTATTTTGACACATGAAAAAGTAGGTAATTCAGTGATATTCAGCTTAATGTGTGACATGAACTTGGTTATTCTGTGATATAGTCAGGTTAAGCTGTGTTACATTTTAAAACTATAAATAAAAGACATGAAATTAATAAAAAAACAATTATAATATTCTCTATTATGCCACAGGAGTTCAACCTCTATTTCTGCAGGCAGGACATAATTATGGTTTTCCACCTCCTACATTCTTCCTCCAAAGAAAACTTTTTGCAGCTTTATAAATAGTAGGTACTGTTAATTCCATTGTTAATTTCTATAACGGCAGCTTTTATGCTGGATGCATTGTAAGTTTTTTTTTGTTGAACATTTTTTGAAAGGAGTCTCCTGTGAAACAAATAAGTGTAAGTGTAAGTGTTATGCTTTAAGTGGCTTTGCTGTTAAAACATACATAGAACAGAGTCATAACCCATAATTGTATTGAGATAAATTACTGCACTTGGTTATGTGGTGATATAGAAACATACAAAACAACGAAAAACATTAATAAATCAATTCGAAGTGAATCGAATCCGAAATAAAGGATTTAACGAACGAAAATGTTAACTTGACATTGATTTAAAAATATAAACAAGTTTAAAAACTCTTAACTGAACGGGTTTTTTTTTTCGCAATCACTTTCAGCTGTTTTCCGTAATGAAACTTTAATTACACCTCTTATCAAACCATAAGAATGTAGGTGAGGACAATTAATTTGCCAATTAATTTTTGATTTTTAATTTTTGTGAGTTCATTCGGATTCTCGCCCTACGCTATCATAATGAATGCAAGTCACGCAATCTAGTTCTTTCGATATTGACAAAACTAGTCTTGTTAGATAGGGCGTTTGCTGAGGTTTCTTAAAATGCCAATTAAAAAGTGTAATCTCTACTACTTCATACAAAAATGTATGAAAAACCTTCCCTTGGCTTAGGCTGCTAACGCTTTTACATATATTAAAGGTAGCCTCGTTCTTTCAATATTGACAAAACTAGTCTTGTTAGATAGGGCATCTGGTGAGGTTTCTTAAAATGCTAATTAAAAAGTGTAATCTCTACAACTTCATACAAAAATGTATGAAAAACCTTCATTTTACTTAGGCTGCTAACGCTTTTACCTATATTAAAGGTAGCCTTGTTCTTTCAATATTGACAAAACTAGTCTTGTTAGATAGGGCATCTGGTGAGGTTTCTTAAAATGCAAATTAAAAAGTGTAATCTCTACAACTTCATACAAAAATGTATGAAAAACCTTCATTTTACTTAGGCTGCTAACGCTTTTACCTATATTAAAGGTAGCCTTGTTCTTTCAATATTGACAAAACTAGTATTGTTAGATAGGGCTTTTGATGAGATTTCTTAATATATCAATTAAAAAGTGTAATCTCTACAACTTCATACAAAAATGTATTACAAACCTTCCCTTGGCTTGGGCTGCTAACGCTTTTACCTATATTAAAGGTAGCCTTGTTCTTTCAATATTGACAAAACTAGTCTTGTTAGATAGGGCGTCTGATGAGGTTTCTTAAAATATCAATTAAAAAGTGTAATCTCTACAACTTCATACAAAAATGTATTAAAAACCTTCATTTTACTTAGGCTGCTAACGCTTTTACCTATATTAAAGGTAGCCTTGTTCTTTCAATATTGACAAAACTAGTCTTGTTAGATAGGGCTTTTGATGAGGTTTCTTAATATATCAATTAAAAAGTGTAATCTCTACAACTTCATACAAAAATGTATGAAAAACCTTCATTTTACTTAGGCTGCTAACGCTTTTACCTATATTCAAGGTAGCCTTGTTCTTTCAATATTGACAAAACTAGTCTTGTTAGATAGGGCTTTTGATGAGGTTTCTTAATATATCAATTAAAAAGTGTAATCTCTACAACTTCATACAAAAATGTATGAAAAACCTTCATTTTACTTAGGCTGCTAACGCTTTTACCTATATTCAAGGTAGCCTTGTTCTTTCAATATTCACAAAACTAGTCTTGTTAGATAGGGCGTCTGATGAGGTTTCTTAAAATATCAATTAAAAAGTGTAATCTCTACAACTTCATACAAAAATGTATTAAAAACCTTCATTTTACTTAGGCTGCTAACGCTTTTACCTATATTAAAGGTAGCCTTGTTCTTTCAATATTGACAAAACTAGTCTTGTTAGATAGGGCTTTTGATGAGGTTTCTTAATATATCAATTAAAAAGTGTAATCTCTACAACTTCATACAAAAATGTATGAAAAACCTTCATTTTACTTAGGCTGCTAACGCTTTTACCTATATTCAAGGTAGCCTTGTTCTTTCAATATTGACAAAACTAGTCTTGTTAGATAGGGCTTTTGATGAGGTTTCTTAATATATCAATTAAAAAGTGTAATCTCTACAACTTCATACAAAATGTATGAAAAACCTTCATTTTACTTAGGCTGCTAACGCTTTTACCTATATTCAAGGTAGCCTTGTTCTTTCAATATTCACAAAACTAGTCTTGTTAGATAGGGCTTTTGATGAGGTTTCTTAAAATGCCAATTAAAAAGTGTAATCTCAACTACTGCATACAAAAATGTATTAAAAACCTTCCCTTGGCTTGGGCTGCTAACGCTTTTACCTATATTCAAGGTAGCCTTGTTCTTTCAATATTCACAAAACTAGTCTTGTTAGATAGGGCGTCTGATGAGGTTTCTTAAAATATCAATTAAAAAGTGTAATCTCTACAACTTCATACAAAAATGTATTAAAAACCTTCATTTTACTTAGGCTGCTAACGCTTTTACCTATATTAAAGGTAGCCTTGTTCTTTCAATATTGACAAAACTAGTCTTGTTAGATAGGGCTTTTGATGAGGTTTCTTAATATATCAATTAAAAAGTGTAATCTCTACAACTTCATACAAAAATGTATGAAAAACCTTCATTTTACTTAGGCTGCTAACGCTTTTACCTATATTCAAGGTAGCCTTGTTCTTTCAATATTGACAAAACTAGTCTTGTTAGATAGGGCTTTTGATGAGGTTTCTTAATATATCAATTAAAAAGTGTAATCTCTACAACTTCATACAAAATGTATGAAAAACCTTCATTTTACTTAGGCTGCTAACGCTTTTACCTATATTCAAGGTAGCCTTGTTCTTTCAATATTCACAAAACTAGTCTTGTTAGATAGGGCTTTTGATGAGGTTTCTTAAAATGCCAATTAAAAAGTGTAATCTCAACTACTGCATACAAAAATGTATTAAAAACCTTCCCTTGGCTTGGGCTGCTAACGCTTTTACCTATATTCAAGGTAGCCTTGTTCTTTCAATATTAACAAAACTAGTCTTGTTAGACAGGGCTTTTGATGAGGTTTCTTAATATATCAATTAAAAAGTGTAATCTCTACAACTTCATACAAAAATGTATGAAAAACCTTCATTTTACTTAGGCTGCTAACGCTTTTACCTATATTCAAGGTAGCCTTGTTCTTTCAATATTGACAAAACTAGTCTTGTTAGATAGGGCTTTTGATGAGGTTTTTTAAAATATGAATTAAAAAGTGTAATCTCAACTACTGCATACAAAAATGTATTAAAAACCTTCCCTTGGCTTGGGCTGCTAACGCTTTTACCTATATTCAAGGTAGCCTTGTTCTTTCAATATTGACAAAACTAGTCTTGTTCGATAGGGCGTCTGGTGAGGTTTCTTAAAATTCTAATTAAAAAGTGTAATCTCTACATCTTCATACAAAAATGTATGAAAAACCTTCATTTTACTTAGGCTGCTAACGCTTTCACCTATATTCAAGGTAGCCTTGTTCTTTCAATATTGACAAAACTAGTCTTGTTAGAAAGGACTTTTGATGAGGTTTCTTAAAATGCCAATTAAAAAGTGTAATCTCAACTACTGCATACAAAAATGTATGAAAAACCTTCCCTTGGCTTGGGCTGCTAACGCTTTTACCTATATTAAAGGTAGCCTTGTTCTTTCAATATTGACAAAACTAGTCTTGTTAGATAGGGCGTCTGATGAGGTTTCTTAAAATATCAATTAAAAAGTGTAATCTCTACAACTTCATACAAAAATGTATTAAAAACCTTCATTTTACTTAGGCTGCTAACGCTTTTACCTATATTAAAGGTAGCCTTGTTCTTTCAATATTGACAAAACTAGTCTTGTTAGATAGGGCTTTTGATGAGGTTTCTTAATATATCAATTAAAAAGTGTAATCTCTACAACTTCATACAAAAATGTATTAAAAACCTTCCCTTGGCTTGGGCTGCTAACGCTTTTACCTATATTAAAGGTAGCCTTGTTCTTTCAATATTGACAAAACTAGTCTTGTTAGATAGGGCGTCTAATGAGGTTTCTTAAAATATCAATTAAAAAGTGTAATCTCTACAACTTCATACAAAAATGTATTAAAAACCTTCATTTTACTTAGGCTGCTAACGCTTTTACCTATATTAAAGGTAGCCTTGTTCTTTCAATATTGACAAAACTAGTCTTGTTAGATAGGGCTTTTGATGAGGTTTCTTAATATATCAATTAAAAAGTGTAATCTCTACAACTTCATACAAAAATGTATGAAAAACCTTCATTTTACTTAGGCTGCTAACGCTTTTACCTATATTAAAGGTAGCCTTGTTCTTTCAATATTGACAAAACTAGTCTTGTTAGATAGGGCATCTGGTGAGGTTTCTTAAAATGCTAATTAAAAAGTGTAATCTCTACAACTTCATACAAAAATGTATGAAAAACCTTCATTTTACTTAGGCTGCTAACGCTTTCACCTATATTAAAGGTAGCCTTGTTCTTTCAATATTGACAAAACTAGTCTTGTTAGATAGGGCTTTTGATGAGATTTCTTAATATATCAATTAAAAAGTGTAATCTCTACAACTTCATACAAAAATGTATGAAAAACCTTCATTTTACTTAGGCTGCTAACGCTTTTACCTATATTAAAGGTAGCCTTGTTCTTTCAATATTGACAAAACTAGTCTTGTTAGATAGGGCTTTTGATGAGGTTTCTTAATATATCAATTAAAAAGTGTAATCTCTACAACTTCATACAAAAATGTATGAAAAACCTTCATTTTACTTAGGCTGCTAACGCTTTTACCTATATTAAAGGTAGCCTTGTTCTTTCAATATTGACAAAACTAGTCTTGTTAGATAGGGCTTTTGATGAGGTTTTTTAATATATCAATTAAAAAGTGTAATCTCTACAACTTCATACAAAAATGTATGAAAAACCTTCATTTTACTTAGGCTGCTAACGCTTTTACCTATATTCAAGGTAGCCTTGTTCTTTCAATATTGACAAAACTAGTCTTGTTAGACAGGGCGTTTGATGAGGTTTCTTAGTATATCAATTAAAAAGTGTAATCTCAACGACTTCATACAAAAATGTATGAAAAACCTTCCCTTGGCTTGGGCTGCTAACGCTTTTACCTATGTTAAAGGTAGCCTTGTTCTTTCAATATTGACAAAACTAGTCTTGTTAGACAGGGCGTTTGATGAGGTTTCTTAATATATCAATTAAAAAGTGTAATCTTTACTACTTCATACAAAAAAATATGAATATCTTTTTCTGACATTAAATTTCGGTGTGAAGTTAGCAGCCTAAAATTTTAAAAGTGTTTTTTTTATAGATTTTGTGTTCCAAACGGGTTTATTTTGTTAACGCATCATGTTTTACCGTTTATGTTGCGGTTGCTGACCTTGAAAACAACTTTTGACTTAGATTAAGGGTAGTTCATAACAGGACTTCTTCAATTGGTCGGGTTGTCATAGGCAGCTAACTTTAGGCTGCTAACTTCACGCCGGTGTAGTTTCGATTGACCTAGTATGAGAGCGCTCGAGGTTCGTTCGCTAAAACCAATAATAAAATAGTTTCGTTTAGTGTAGTTTATTTATTCATCAATGTAATATTACAATATCAAAAAATACGAATAATAAGTAGGGGAGACCGGGGACAATTTAACCACGGGGCAATTGCTCCACACGCGATTTCTCATAAACCAAATAAGTTATCAATGTGTGCGTACCTTCCGAACAGTCTTACAAAGCGCGCCAGGCAACTGTCAGTCAGCCGCGGGCGCAGACCAGCGCAGGCGGGTACTAGAGGACGGTGAAACGATGAACGACAATTTAAAAAGACCCGCCCTTATGGGACGAAAACCAATCAGCAGAACCAGACTGATGTGATTTTATTAAACTTTCTTAGTTGTATGGAGAAATTATTACGACAAGCCAAGTAGTTCCCAAAAACCCGTTTATTTCTTTAAATCATGATTTCAATTGAATTCTACTTTGCTTGTCATAGTGATTTCTCAATACGACTATTAGAACACTAAAACTTTTGTTAATTAAAATTATTTTTAAAGTAAAAGTAGTTCTTTCTCATGTTTATTTTATTTTTTATACATTTGTCTTGGAATTGTGACTGGGGCAATTGAACCACTGGGGCAAATGAACCTAGGTCGTTTTCATACAAAAACATTACTTCAAATAACATTAGAATCTCTAGTAGAAATAACGAAACTTGTATTGTATTATATGTACAAAGTTAAATTACAACGTTTGCTTGTTTTAAAATGAGAATATAACCGGGCGTTAAAAAGTTAGAGGCTAACGTTTTATTTAGTCCTCTTTGTTATTCGTTTCAAGAATATTGAAGTTTTTATCACTAAAGCAGGTAAACTGAACTATATCCTTTTTTATGTGTAAATGTGTAGTTGTAAAATATGCTACAAGTAATAGTTAGGTGACGTTAAACATTTGATTCAATTGACCCCGTGACGGGGTTAATTGAACCACCTTCTCCTGGCGTGTTTAATAATGGCGATAACTCGTTACTTTCTTAAGAAAAAGGGATGTTGCTTATTCCATTTACTAGCTGAATAAATACTCTATGCAACGGTATACGACACTAATGCGTTACGCTTTTAGTTAAGGTGCAAATAGCCGTCAACCAAAAAATGGACCAATTGTACCCGGTCTTCCCTAACAAAAACATTTACCTACACATTTTGTATATTTTTACCTGCACATGTTTACCTGTGTGCGTGTTTGTTTGCTTTTAGGTACTGTGGCTGTTGTCAACTAGTACCTATGCCATTGCCTGCTAATTTTATGATTAGGTACCAATATTGTACTGCTAGATTGGACAGGGCCGTCTTAGGCCATGCCGGGGCCTGTCTTAGGCACACAAGAATTTGGAGACCCGTTGGAAAGTAAAAAACAGTAAATAACAACACATTCTTCTGCTATGATTTTATGTTTATTTCATCGGCCTCACGCGACCCCCGTTAGTGTGGTGTCTGGTGTGCCTTATGGTAAAGACGGCAGGTACTGCTGGCACGTAAAGACTAGTAGGAGAAAAAGGCTTATGTAGGTAGGTACATACCTACTTACACCACGCGGTGTTAGCATGTTCGATCCTATCGCGCAAGTTACTTAACAATATTTATCACACATATATACATTAAATCACGCCTGTTTCCCAGAGGGGTAGGCAGCGACCACTTTTTTCCACCTGCTACGATCCTGACAATTCATACAATTAATATCAATATTTTAATATTTTAAAAATGCAAAATTACTTTATCATACATAATCATTATTAGGTATCATCAGCTAGTTAGCTAAGTAGCTAGTGCAATAAGAGGTTTGCTAATCAGGTCCCCCCCCCCCTCCCCTCCGACCCCGGGGTACTGAGGCCCTACTTTAAAAATCGGAGTTCGTAGTTACGTTAGCTCCATCCCTGTCCCCCTAGAGCCCCTGGGCCTATTCTACACTGTTTTTACACCTGCTGTTATCTTATTGCCATCTTATGATAGCTCTTATTAACTTGACAGTAATGGTTGCCGAGTCGGATACCATATAAATGCAATACGAGAAAAGTCAATGTACTAGAACAAGATCCCTGAAAAAATCATTATTTTCTCAATATTTCTACATACTATATAGTACCTAACTGGTAAAGGACATTGGGTAAGTTTGTATGAACATTATTGTCATTTTATTTTTCAGCGGCCACGGATGATTTTCTTAAAATGGTTTAGAGGACCTCTACATACACATAAATGTATAAAATTTAATGCGTTAGCGTTAAATAATATCGGAGCGGAGATATTAAAGATTTAAGATTTAAGTAGTATTATTACAACACATAACAAAATATGTTTTTTTGAATAATTCTATCATAATTTACCACTTTTATGGCCCTTCTACAGGATGGCCCATCATGGGCCAACGCAAGGGACGCACTTACACGTTAGAGCGAGCAACATATTCTTGCATCTCACTCTTCATCACTCCGTCCCTACGTTGGCCCATGATGGGCCATCGTGTAGAGCAGCCATGACGAATGACAGCTCACCTCGAAAATGTATGACTTTTACAAATGACAACACTTTTACCTAAACTCCTTTGTTTCTATGTAACCGGTTTGAACTTAACGAGTGTTCATTCAAGATACGCGCGTGTTTTTCGCGAATATCAGCGACTTCTTGACCTTAACATAAAAACGTTTCTGATAGTTCCTTATCGTAACTCAAATTGAATATTATGGAAAATTTACGTGAATAATCTGTTTGACACACTGACGTTCGTTGTCTGAAATGTTCAAAGATCATTGTTGCCTAATAAACTTAAACGTTGTATTATGTCTTTATGTCGGATACAGGCAGATTATGGCTGAGAGGTCTTCATAAAGTATGATGAAAAATGAAAAGCAAGCTTTAAAAATGCGACTGTATTTTTTGATATTGTTATTAAACCCGTTTTTTATGTTACTATATTCGTATATTATTTGAGACTAGAGGACGCTCGCGACTTCGTACGCGTAGAATTAGTTTCCCGCTACTCGCCCTATTTTAACCCCTTAGGGGATGAATTTTCAAAAGTCCTTCCTTAGTGCTCACTTACATCATGAAAGGGCCTGAATCCTTTATGTGCCAAATGTACCAAATTTCAAGTTTCTAGGTACAATAGTTTCGGCTGTGCGTTGATATCTAAGTCAGTCAGTCAGGTTTGCCTTTTATATGTATACAGGGTGTCCGGGATATAGTGGACTACCTTACAGGGCTGGATAGCTCAGCTCAGGAGTGGCCAAAATATAATAAATTATGTTTAGTAAAAGTCGCACCAAAAACGATCACATCGATCGATATCATTTTAGAATTTCCATTAACCAGGCCAATTTTTAAGGAAAGCAGCAGTACAAGTCTTAATACATTTTTTTTACACCGTGCGATGTTAAACTTGCCGCAAGTTAAACTCAGATACCTAAACTTTAAATTTGATTTGAAAAATTAAAAAACTGCTTAACTTTTATTAATTCCGTTGATAGGGTCTTATAGCAAATTTAAACAGCTATCTTTCACAGCAAACGAAACTGAAAAATTCTAATAAATGTGGCCGCGGCATCGAAAATGGTGAACCAGGGTACCGCATTTCCAAAATTTTGAAAAGTTGAGATGTCTCGTTTTTGGTGCGACTTTTACTAAACATAATTTATCATATTTTGGCCACTCCTGAGCTGAGCTATCCAGCCCTGTAAGGTAGTCCACTATATCCCGGACACCCTGTATATAGATAGATGGTCACATTAAGAGCTTTCAAATGATACCTATATTGTAATACCTATTGGAAGACTTTTTGGTTAACATAAATAATTTTGACATTGTTCTTATTTCAATTTTAACAGTTTAGGTATTTTATGTCACCCGGGATGATGAAAGGATTCTAAAGATACCACACACATTTAAATCGGCTCAGGCGGTTAGAAGTTTCTAGCTAACGACCCGCCCTCTCGCTTCGCTTCCCTTTATGTGAGTTTCTGTGACACCCGTATTTTCAGAATTAATTGTACATAAAACCTTCCTCTTGAATCACTCTATCTATTGATAAAGACCCATTAATATCCGTTGCGTAGTTCAAAAGATCTAAGCGAACAGACAGAATAAAGAATCATACATAGAGTCTGTCTAATGAAAGCTGAACCTGGATCTTTCTTGGCTGACGAGTCTGGCAACACTATTTAATCTGTGGTTTGGACTTTGTTGTTGTTAGAAACTTGTCAATTCGAGATCTAAATTGATAAAAATACGGAGTAATCATGCCGTCGACGATAAGAGGCGGTGTCCGGGAGATTCTGTATACTATTATACAGAAGTACAAAGAAAAACAAGAAGAAAGAAAAGCATTATTGATGCAAAAAATTAATTGTTTAGTTACGGTGACCAAATTTATAGGTTAGTACGGCTTTAGTACGGCATGTTCATTTTGATACTTCTTATTTCCCTATGTGCAATCCTAAGTTTAATTTACCTTTTTCTGTCTATTATACGATGAGATTAAGAAATTAAACGAAATTAAATTCGTTTCAGAAAACCTGGACGTGCACGTTGACAAAAGTGTGCTGGAAAACGTAAAGCAGCTGAAAGAGGTTGAGGAAACTGAGTTAGCCTGCCAGACTCAGACGAAATATTTGGAAGAAGTATCTTCAATGACCGGTAATTACTAAAATTATCATTGTCTTTCCCTATATAATAGGTGTAGGTACCTATTGTCTGTCCCTATATCATGTTGAATCTCTTAGCATTCACAATTTTATTAAATTAATTTAATAGACAGATGATTAATGTAACTGACACTCATAGTTTCAATAAAACAATAAGGAGGTGTTTAGTTAAAAGATATCATAAACATATTATTTGATATGTATTTTCTGTGTGCGGAGCAAACAGCATTTTGTTGTTTATGAACCAAATGTACACTGTACAGTCGATTTCATAAATATGTGTACACTTTAGTACCTTATCTATTTATTTAATGTCATTTTTGATCGGCCAGATATAAAAGATGTTCGGGTTATATGAGTCTTCCTTGTTCTTAAACCGTTGCAATTAGAACCTCACCGATGCAATTTCATTTCACCTAAACCCAAATGTTTTTAGGGCTGTCGGACTGTACAATGGGGCTGTACTGCGCAACCACACAATGTATTTCTAAATGGTGTTCTGTTTATTTAACACTTTCTTTCTTCTTACAGATATCAGTGTTTCATCTTTAAAAAGAATAAGTAATGAGGGAAAATTAAACAACGGTGTCTTTAGTACTCCCGGAAAAAAGCGACCTCACAAGGCCACGGTGTCTAATTTGGATAGCTTTGACATCCAAGCTATCCGAAATAAAATAAATGAATTTTATATTGTAAAAAAACAAGTGCCTACACTCAGATGCTTATTGGCAGAGTTGAGAGAAAGCATCGGTTTTACCGGATGCCTTGAGACTTTACGCCGAATACTAATGGCAAATGGATACGAATTTAAACAAAATACTGAACAACGTTCGATACTTATTGAGCGTTTTGACATAGCAGCTTGGCGACACCGCTACCTAAGGACTATTGCATCAAAACGTGCTGAAGGTAAAAAAATAATATACCTGGATGAGACTTACGTTCACCAGAACTACAAAACAAAAAAGTCGTGGCAGGGGCCTTCCACCCAAGGTGTAGTTGGCAATATCTCAGCTGGAAAACGATTTATTATTGTTCACGCTGGATCAGAAGATGGTTTTGTGCCTAATGCTTTATTAACGTTTAGCACAAAATCAATCAAAGCAGACTATCACCATGACATGAACGCCACAAATTTCAATAAGTGGTTACGTGAGAAGCTTATTCCCAACTTGAGTGAACCAAGTGTCATTGTCATGGACAATGCTAGCTATCACACGGTGCAAATTAATATTGGAAAAAATGATCTGCTGGAGTTTCTTGCGGCGCTTCTTCTCCAAGATATAATTATCGTTAGATAGAGGTGTAAGGGTGATGAGAATAATGTTACCTCTAATTACTTTATTAAAAAGGTTGAATATAATATTCCTTATCATCATTGTTTTATTATGCTGTGTGCGACACAGACGAAAACCTCTCGTATCAATGAAATCTATCAACAGCACGACTAGCACAAGTTGCTCGTGACTTGTTTGTCGCTCGGATCTCCCTTACTATCTAGTCTGTTACGATAGAGACGCACAGAGCGACAAGCGAGAAAATACAACTTGTGCTACACGTGCAGATCACTATATTTTCATGTCAAATATATTTCGAAAAACCAAATGTGCTCCAGTCACTGTCATCGTATTTTACCTAAAGTGCTTTTCATCAAAATATAGCGCTCGTAATAATATATATGAAAATATAGTACGCGTTTCCTCTTCCTTTGTGCCCACCAAAATAAATAAAATAATAAAAGTATCAATATCGTTTATTCCTTCATTGATCGGTAATACCATATCAAGATTTTTTGAATTTGCCGCTTTTTCCCAGGTTCAGCTTTCATTAGACAGACTCTATGATACATACATGAACCCTGAAAACATTTCACTTTTTTTATTGGGCAGTCGTGTAAAAAAAACGCTAAAGGGTAAAAAATAGATGTACCTAAATATATAGGTAGACATAAACCGAGGGGAAAGACAGCTCCTGGTGAACGAAAGGAAGATTTTTCAGAAATCTTTAGCCCTGCGCAAAGAACCAATGTCGGCTGTAGACTCCGGGAAAAACGACGTAGGTAATTGATAGGGAATGCAAATTAACCGGTTATTAACCGTTTTTGTATGAAAATAACCGGTTAAAATCGGTTAAAACCGGTTATTTGCATTCCCTAGTAATTGATGAACTAGTGCAGAGGTTCTCAAACTTTTTTAGCGACAGAACCCTTTGTAACAACTTAATTTTAAGGAGTCCCAAATTAGGCAAAACCTGTTTTGTTTGTGAAAATAAAAAAAAATGTTCCTTAGAATTATAATACGTTTTTTTTTCAACTGAGCCCTTGCTTAGCCCCGGGCTCCACATAGTACACTTTAAGGCTAAGACGTAGTCAGGGTGTCCAAAGTACACAGACTGCGTTGGCTTGTCCATCTAGACCGGATAGGAAAAAATCGTGCTTCAAAAAGAACATACCAGGGTATAGAACGAACAAGTCGATGACCTGTCGGCCGAACCAGACGTCGATGGTCTGATGGTCCAAGCTGGCGACTGGCGGAAAACCCACACAAGACCGGAGTAAGTTATTATACAGTACACTTATAAGGGCAAATTTTAGCTACCTAATTAAGAATGCACCACCTTAAATGTTGTTGTATGTTTGACGGGACAATTTAAACTCGTTAATTAATAATTCGTAAACCCTGAAGAATAACATGGCATTGCCGTAAACTCGTACCTCACATACAGTCACTTCGGGTCGTTGCGCCAGACGAGTAAGTACCAAAGTATAGACAAAAGTCTTTCTGTATTGAACAAAAAAGGTAGAATTAAACTTTGTACAATTTTTTTTACGTAAATAATTACTGAAGCGAGAGATCTCTAAAGTTATTTCTGCTTCCTCATCTTCTCAAGTAGGCTAATAAGGCACCGTACTCGTATTTTGTAAATGCCATTAGATAGAGATGATTCATAAGACACATTTAGCACAAACAGTTAAAAGGAAAAAACAAAGTAATTAAGTTAAAAATAACAGATGCAGAGGCCAGTAAATAAGTCTGTTTTCTCACAACAATCAAGAAGGGTCAGTTCAATTGGAACAGAGAAAGGGGTCCGAGTGACCCGCCGACCGCTGACTCACTATCTCACTAATTACGAACCTAAGTAAAGTAATGCGCATAATGCTGTGTAAGAATGATTCATTGTTTCGTCATTGTTGGAATGATTATGAATGTTTATTGATATGAGTTGTGAAATACGATATCGTCACTAAATAAAGTAACCAAATGTTTATCTTTGCGTAGAAGCAAATTTTATATCAGGCAGCAGCTTAGTTGGTGTTGAAATCGTTCTACGTAATTCTTCATCTTAACCGTATTAAAGAAATAACTGTCATTAGGTTTAGATAAGATGTTACATCGAATCGATCGCGTTTTGTCAGTTTTCACTTTCATCTTAGTGTTGGCAACACCGCCAATACTAATTTTATTACTTTTATAAATTTTAGTTTTGTATCGCATCTATGGTGTAACTTTTTCTTGTTGTGGTGAATATAGAATGTTGTGTACGCTCTCTCTACTTTAATTATTTAATTAAAAGTACTTCCAGGTTACCAGTGTATATTAATTAATAACTACAGTCAACTACCAATGCTCATCACTTAGCATATGCTCGTCCACTGCTAAACTATGTTTCTTCTATGGATTCCCACGTTGTCCTTGATGCGGTAATTCTACTTAGTCCAGGTTGGCCTGGCCATCTTCGGATTATCATCCGACTATCTAGATTAGCGGTCTTCCTCTTACGCTCCCGGTTCCGGCATCGCTATTGCCTAACGCACTCGCAATCGCTTTCGGCTTCAAAGTGGAACAATTCTTTTCATATTGTATGCATACTCGCCTTCATACTGTCAAAATGAAAACGATTGCGATTGAGAGTGCGTTAGGCAATAAGCCCTCGGGTCTTAAGTGAAGCGATTGTCTTCATCTGTCGTCATTTACGCGGCAATTACGATCGGAGTTGCGAAAGTCTTTTACCGGTTATCGGTTATTTAAGGGTAAATTCCATTATTTAACTCTTTTAAGAGTTAAAATATTAATTTGTGCCTTGTGCCTTTCTTATCTTTTATCTAAGTAAAAAATACCTTATTTGTAAATTCTTTGTCTTTTTTTACAATTGTCATTGTCTAATTAGCTACTTCCACCACAGAATAAGTAATCTTCCACTCCGTTCTATTCTTGGTAAAGATTTCACGTAGTGCCCGTTCGCGACACATTTTGAGCTTGACTAATGCTAAAGTTTAACCCGAAGCGTGGACGAATTATATATACTTCGGCGATACCTGAAGAAACCGAATCTCGGTATACGCGGTTTGAATGTTAGGAACAATAGCCGATCGGTAAATGAACTTCAAAAATATTGTACCTACAGCCTATGTACTTAAGGACTTAATACAGACAATGTTGACTTTCTTCCATTGTATAACGAAAAATACTCATACAATCATAAAGTGGTTTACTGTCGTCATGAAAAGGAAAAGAATAAGGACTTCTTAATAAGTCATTAACTATGTAGGTACAATACCTATTTTTGAGATTCACCTAGGTACATATATAATAAAATCCGACTTTAAACTTCTTATCGCTGGGTAGTGCGCACGAACAAACGTAAATAAATAATTATTTGTAGATGTTTATCTACTTTGGGTAGGTATACGACTATTATCATAGTTTGCACTCGAGAAACAACAATTTTGTGTCTTTAAGTAAACAACTACGTATTGATCAGTAATTCCGTACACGAGCCACTTCTATATGACGTCTGTCTAAGCCAGCCCGGGTTTGTGATCTGATGTCTGATTTTTGAGCGGCACACTTTGGTACTAGGTATAGGTATGTTTTATAATCCGTTATGCTAAATTTTACCGGCACTTTGTTAAGATGATGCTTAAATCGCGTAGCTGTCATAAAAATCCATACAAATCAAGTCCGATTTCAACGATTTTTGAATACATATGAACCAAAATGGTAAAAAAGTTTAAAATTAAGTTACGCCGATGCTGTCTTTGGTGGTTGTCTAATAGCTCGTAGGTACGAGCAAGATGGTGCAGCGTGTTCAAAACGCTTGCGTGCGCTATAACAATACATAACAGCTGCACTGTCAGAATTGCACTGTCGCTTTCACATCGTTTTGTTTTATCTATTAAAGCACCTCTCTGTGTATGTTCATCCTATTTATCTATATATGCATGTACATTTTGTTTGCAGTGTCCATTATTCACTTACTTTATATGTATATACCTACGCTATTATTTGTACATGAAAGCAGCGCTTAATCCCAAATTGGTGCATTATAAAATAGTTTTAAGATTTTGTCCCAAATTATTTTTTTACTGTATTTCATCTTTTTTTTCTGTGTCTTGCACCAAATAAACGATTTACTTACTATATGTTGTTGTTATTATAAAAAAAAAGGCTTGTACGATACCGTTTGTTTTAAAAATACAATTTTAAGAAATAAATAAGAAATATTTTAAAGAAAAAGTACAGACCTAGTTTTTCATAATATCTTCAACATATTCAAAAATTATAAAAATCCGACTTGGTTTAAGGGTTATTTACAAGCATTTTATGGAGAAATTTCTCACAATCATCTGAAAGTCTGAAGTAATCATCAACGTTTTAAATATCTTTCAGTCCAATTTACTTTACGTTTTTTGAATCTCCCTTGGGTAGGTAAGTAGGTACACTTTAACCTTTTGAACGCCATACGTCGAATACAAAATGTGCCACCCACACGCCAAACATGTTTGCTATGCTATGAAAATTACACCTTATTGCTACCAAACAAAGTCTCTTTTAATCTTGAACTCTTGTCGGCTGTACGGCTACAGCCGACAAGAGTCACTGACGCCACATCGGCATGTGGCGTCAGTGACACGACTTTTAGTTGACGGCCAGAGCCGACTGTGGCGTTGAAAAGGTTAAAGGATTAGGAAACGGCTAGTCCGGATACGACGGTAACGATGACTATCGACTTTCCAAACACTTGTAACATGCTTATTGAGCTTGTTTTACTCTCACATCATGTACATTCAGTGAATGTCGGAACTAACTCACGGCATATAATAGAGAACTAGTGGTAGCAGGTAGCGATTACAAATCGACGATAAAGCTATGTGTGAATAAAAATATGGTTGCATCTTAAAATCATTTCCGAAAGCGCGTTTTAAATTTGTTACATCATAAAATGTATTACGATATGAGTTTGTTTTTGTTCTTCTAAGATGACGTGAAACAGAGAAATATCCTATATACTCGTATATATTAAAATTTCTTTTAGGTTTAGGTTAATGTTTATAGTATACAATTTAGGTTAATATCTTTAGATTATTGATATTACTATACGCCCTAAAAGTACCACATGGAACAACTAATCGAGTCGATTCATATTTATTCCGCTTTTAAGTTTAGCTTAGAGCTCTAGAATTACTTACAACGCTAATCGAGCAAAGTCAGTACGAGTAATCTAGGGTAAAATTACGTAGTAGGTATATGTCTCTGAAATCCCCACCGTACAAAGGACATATGGTAACAAACCAGAAATATGTTGGTGATGTTTTTATTCATTTAAACTCTATGCAATCATTTGAGTACGGACACAACCTAAAATAAGTCATAAGTTGTCACAAATATTTAAGAACAATTATTAAATTGACAAAAACGTTACGTCTATTGGAAATAATTTCAGTCTTATGATTAGTAACATATGCTTCATTTTACGTAGTGTCCCTACTCACCCCGTTTTACGGTACGCTATGTGTTTATTCGTGTTGTGATTGATTTCCTTATGAAATTGCCAAACAATGTAAAAAACACTTGATTTCCAGTGTATATTTGCGACGGTCTGTTATTTGCACGAAAGGACTGCTTCAGTTAGAGATATTGTGAAATAGTCGGTTGACGCCAAAGGAATATACGTGTGACAGGTTCCTAATTAGTGCGTGATAGTGATAAGTCACACGGCAAGAGTCATTCGACTGTGTACGCTAGGACACTGATAGTGCTGTTTAAGGACGTTTCCCAACGACAAATTAGTAAATAGCGTGTCGTAAGTCGTTGATAAATATTTACTCGCACACTGGGAAATTTATTATCTATTAGATTTCGTAACCAGACGTTAAGAGCATTTGTAGTTCAAGGCCCAACGTAGGTACAGGTACCTACAGTAAGCCAGCAAAATGCTGGGTGCTTTAGCTCTTGTTGTAATAAACTTCAAACTGAACGTAAAATAACAAGCATTGCCATATATTGTTAATTGCGAGATTTTTTGCAATTAACGCGTTTTTTTTATCTTATCTAGTGACAATGACAACGTTCTAAGTATGCTCAACACTTACCCAGGGTGACGATATATATTTCGCTATCGTATAATGCAGTGTCCGTTTAGCGAGACGGGGCTATTGCATAATAAAGTACAAGCCTATACTATTAGTAAAAATCCATACAAAACTACTAATACTAAGTATTAGCTTGTAGTTTATTATGCAGTCAGCCCTTGTTGGTAGGTTGAGAATTGACAGGTCAAGGCCTATCCCGCATTTTTTCATTTTTTCCAACAGTATGGCGCAATGATGGATGCCTCGTAGATTTAAAAGGATAACAAACCTTGTAATGTAAATAAATTAAAACTGTTATTAAGACCAACCATTGTTAAAGTTGGCTTTTTTTTTAAACGTCGTCTTGACTGGAAACCGACTGTTTTAGCGATCGCAGAGATTTGTACTTCACTACAATGTTTTAGCACACCTAGATAATAAGATTAATCTTTGGTTTTAGATTTCGGAAATCCACTGCAAGTAACAAAGGCTAGATTCCAATTAGTTTTAGCCCATCTTGCTCATATATCGTAATTACATTGTAGACTGCAGAAGGTCTTACTGTTAAATGAATTAAAGCTACCATAACTTCAACAATATGATTACGATATAAAAGTATGATGAGCAAAAACAAAGTGAAATAGACGTCTTGACGTCCAAGGAAATATACGTATTGTTCTTGTAGCAATATTTATTGCAAGCAATAACACAAGAAAGTATGTATTAAGTACTAGTAAGGGAACGTTCAACATTGAACATCTATCGACCTACATTATACCCGTACCGAATAATGATACCTAATTATGTCACAAATAAAGGTCAACTTATTGAAAATAAAACTTAATGCATACGTGACATGATACACGCGTCCCGTTACCTCATACATTTTACGATGCTATACATCACTTTACCCGTCAACAACTTATTTTTAATTACGGTTAAGTACCTAACCTAAAATATTAATACCTTTTTGTTTAAGAGTTGTTGGTAATCCTGTAGCTCGCCTACCCCACCCTGGAAATGAAGGCGTGAAGGTATGTATGTATGTATGTATGTATGTATGTATGTATGTATGTATGTATGTGTTTAGGAAGTGTAACTATTTTCTCTACTTCACATTAAGTTAAATTCATACATTAGTCACCATTTACCTACAAAACAGTTTCACCTGATAATAAATCATGACTAAGTCAATGATGGAGATTGAATGGCCAACTCGTTCGCTTTTGAATTTACAAAGAGGGATAAGTAAATAGGATTCCAATATACCTAATTGAATTCACCCAATATATAATTAAATTGTCTGTGCAATTTTTCTAAATTGTCTTTAATAAGTAGACTCAAGTGCACAAAATCGAAAGTTAATGATTAACATGACCTAGTAGTTAAAAAAACCGCGCGACATTACTAAATATTCAACTGTACAGATTTCTTAATATTCATGATAGTCTCAAAGCATTTGTGGTTTTTGTGGGATTCCTAACTAGGAGGAAGGAAATGCAAGGATTCCATTTCTTGACTAATGCAAGTCCGTCAACCGGAAGTAATAGTCATCACCGCATAGCCCTTTAGATTCCACCGAATAATGTGGGGAAAATACAAACGAATCGAGGGTCACAACCTTAGTTCAGATGCTAAAATTCACTAAATGATACACCCGGAGGACCCCGACAATCCTATGAAATAAATCCTAAATAAAAATATGTATATACTTAAATGTTATTGAGCCATAAAAATACTACGTCTGCGCAGCAATGTCATTCTGAGCTAAGGATTCCAAGGTGACCACCGTAACGTCATTGTTTACGATGAAGGGACCAGCCTAACTCGATCCTTGAGCGGGTATTCACAGCGACAGCTGCCCGTGTCAAGTATGCTGGTTAACGGCCTCAGTTTTGTTTCTCTCCAGCAATTGGCAATATTCTCTGGTTCTCATCGATGGATTGATAGCCGAGGCTACTGCTTACTGCCTCTGGCGGAGTAATTTCGATAACGAAATATTCAATTAACTCTTCTTTATGTCTACAAGCCCGGGGGACAATTTTATCTAGCCGGATATTGATTCGCAGATGAGTTCGTCACCGAGCTGTTTGTAAGACCGCATACACATCATATCATATACAGGGTGTAAGCGACGGCTCACCGAAAACTGAAACTATAGCTTCAGACCATTGTACTGAACTGAAATCCAGTGGAAATTTTCCCGGGAAAACAAAAATGTTCTCCAATTTTTTTTTCACAGTTTTGCATATTAACCGGTCTAAGACAACATACTATGACAATATACTTATACCTAATATATATTTATTGGTAAGTCATATAAATTACATGCATTGCGGTGGTGGTAAGCGGAGGGAGACGTATACACAAATAGATACATAAAAATCGCCATAGCGCCGTCGCAGACTTCTGGCATGCTTTATACAACGCTATGCATTTCTTTTTTACATTCTTTTTTTTCTTTCCTGCTTATTTCAAGATATAATTGGGTCGCTATATCATAGCAAAGTCATATCTAGGTACTTTAGGGTTGTAAATATTGTAAGTGTCGTCGTATCAAACGTAAACTGCGCTCGCTCGCAGACAAAAATACTAGGAAAGTGCGAAAACATATGCATCATAATTAATTGATCCATATTTACGAGCGTTATCTTATAAACTTTCCACGGACGGAGGTTTCCGTCGCGTGCTCCCATTAGAGTCAATCTTATCAAGAGTTCATTACTTCTGGGCTCTGAGGGGGTCGGGTCGGTTGCAATAGGTACATACCTACAGTGCCAAGGAAACGGAAGAAGGAAGATATTAGACCCATTTTGTAGGAAAATTGAGGAGTGTGGTATTGAATGTGGTAATAGGCACGTACTCAAAATTAAATGCGAGTAGGTACGTAATGAGATGTTAATGAATAAACTTATCAATTTTATTGCGAGGAAATAAGTGAGTGTCAGACATACACCGTGGGCTGCTAAAACCCGACCGATTTTAACCATAGCTTCCTAAGCCTAAATGGAGTAAAAAAAGTCGTACAATATGTAGTCCAAAAACGCATATTTTTTGAAATAATCGCGATTTTCATAATGAAGTGCAAAGCTTAATTGATTTATTTTGTTACAAAAGTTAAAAAATAAATAATGCGTAATTGGACCTATGTTCATATAACATTATTTACTTGTAATTAAGTCAGGAATATGTGGTTGATCTCGGTCGGGTTTTAGCAGCCCACGGTGTATAATAATGACAGTGGTTTTAGTACCTTTGACAAACTTTTCCGTTGCTCTCTGACTGACAAACATTGCACAGTTTAAACTATTAAACCCAGAAATAAACGGTAAATTAACCTTAATATAAACCGAGAGAAAATAGGAAATAGCCGGTAACGAATAATTATACCTGCGAATTTGCCAACATTCCTCTAGCACAGTAACGATATCATCGTTGATTTGACGTTAAAAATTGGTAAGTAGTTTAAAACAAATCTTGTTTACCCGAATGCAATCAACACAGCTACTGATGAAATAAAAAGGCCATTTATGCAATGATGTCGCTTACAAGTTTAACCTCAAATTGCATAAATTTTTAACCTGTATCCAATTTAACCCGGCTACCTATAACGTGTTTTCTTCTACTTCTAGAATAATTAATGGTGAATAAGCCATTCCCTTAAAAAAAACTACAAAACAAGACGACGCGCTGGCCTAGTTGGTAGTCTACGAAGCTAGCGGTCCTGGTTTCAAATCCCGGTAATGGCAGATATTTGTGTGTGTGATGAGCGCGAAAATTTGTTCCTGAGTCATGGATGTTTTCTATGTATTTATATCCTTGTCTAGTACCCATAGTACAAGCCTAGAGCTTAGTTTAGGACGAGGTCAATTGGTGTGACATTGTCCCCGGATATTTATTTATTAATTTATTTATAATATGAATCTAGAGGACAATGTTTGTTGTTACTGTATAAATACACCTGTCTACGTTGTGCTTGATATGGAACCCTTTAACGAATGCGTGGACGAAATCCGCTTGGCCGGTTTTTCTACAATGTATTCGTACGAGGCTAAAGCGATAAGGTAGCACGTAATTAGAGATAAGTGAGTACGTCACGGCTATCACTGTTGGCTATGGCAACCAATACCGGGAGATTCTGAACGAACGTGAGCTGACGAGAACGTAGGTACCTACTCAAGTTCAAATGCCAGTGAGATTGCGGTTTTTTTGTGAGGTCGTGACACGAGAATGCCTACGTTCATTTACCGTATCGATGCAAATATAATTTTGTATTTTATTTGTTTGCAATAAGGAATTTACTGTATTCAAGTACATTTATTAACTTTCATACATACAAGACCTTATACATATAGATAAATTAAACAACAGTTCAAGAAAATCAATGATTTTTGGGAATTGTAATAAAAATCTGATTGAACTTTTACTTAACTCTGTTATAAAAGCAATTTTATCATAGAGTTTATATCCATGTCTAAAATAATATAGTCGAATAAATTAATAAATAAACAAAATGTCGCTATATATTTTTTTAACTTGTGTTGTTATTATATTTGATCGAAGGTACTGGTACAACCTAGTGCATTAAACTATTATTATTTACTAAGTAGGTATAACGAAATATTGTTATCAGATAGTCGTCACGCTTGTAATTTGGGGGTGGGTGTCACGTTGTATTATCAAAAGTCTTATCAATCTCGTCACTTCGATGATGCAATGCAGTGGAATCTTACGTACTTAGGTACATTAAGGTGCGATTTTGGGAAATAATTAGGGATTTAGTTTGCTAAGAAATACCTAAAATACCGTGGGTCCGATTTCTGCAGACAAGTTTGTAAACTGCATTTTAAAAATGACCACACTCGTCATCTCACTGCTAGTTTCCTCAAGAGATTATGGTTATATGTAGGTATAGGAGAACATTCTAGGTTTAAAAATGGAATAAACAGACGTTACCATAGAACCGCATTTAATGTTTTTTTAATTATTATCACAGGTTTGTTCTTATGAGATATTTATTTAGTAGTCAGGCATTTTTTAGGTTCAGGTTGGATTAGGGTGGTTTTGACACAGAATTACTCTATGAAAAGCAAGCTTTAAAAACCCGACTGCATTTTTTATACTGTTGTCGATATACCTACATATGTTAATAATTGTCATTTGGCCATTGTTGTTATTTAAATTTTAACAGTTTAGGTATCCTATGACACTCTCGCTGCGAAGACGAATCCAATGATATCTCATTTGTCAAAATCGTCCAAGCCGTTTTTGCTGTAGCGGGAAACATAGAACTGGACATACATGACGGTGAAAAACATAACCCTCCGCCGCAGTCGGGTAAAAAAAACTAAAGTGTATACAAACATGTAGTTGTAGGTACAGTCATCGTGAAAAGTAGCTGATCACTTTTGTACTTTTATGGCGCATAACACTTTTGTTAATATTGTCGGACATGGCTGTAACGCGACCAGAGGCACAAAAGTTCGTTTCTATTTTTGTCGCTGACCGTACAACGTTTTTTTCTATTACAACTAATTAGAGACATGCTATACGGAAACTAACAACTGTAAAAGTCTGTCAAAATGTATAGATATGACACAGGCCACCGCAGCACATGACGCTTACGTCAATTCCAAACGAATTCGTTGATTTCTGCAGTCCGTAAACGTTGCAAAATTCCACTAATTGAGCCTATAGATATATTAACACTTTCATTGCCGCCGACCCGCTAGGCGGGTCCATTTTGTATGAAAATCGGAGACCTTGGCAATTAAAGTGTTAAGCTATTAAACTTACTTACGGTCCTGGGTTCGATTCGGATTTATGTCATGACACTGATAAGCGCGAGTACCTCATTTTTGACTTTTGTTTCGTCCATTAGTGGCCAAAAATAGAACTAACAAGCCGATTTGTAAAGTTTTTCTAAAGCTTACGCAAGTTTAAAAGGTGCGCAAGCGGCAAAAGCTTGTTCTTGCAAGTTACAGAGCTTTCCGCTAGATAGCGCGCAGACAAGAGCTTTCATTTCAAACTGTGTAAGAAACACTGTTTGCACCAATGCAACATAGATGGCGCTGTGGGTACCAATTTCTATCTGCTTCTGTACATGTTCAATATAAAAACATTAACAAGTAATTAATTACAGTAAAAATTAACATAAAGATTTTTTATTTACTTGTTTGTTTGTAATAAATTATGATTATAAAATAAATATATCATCGATGAGTTGTAAGGTTAAATAAGAGAAAAATATTATTTAGTCAACGTTGATACGGGCATGGCACATTGGCCTATTATTAATATTATTATCTTCTGTTATTTATAAATGCAATAAACTGTTTCTTTTAACAACGATAAGTTATTCTTGGAATTGAACAATTTTAGCCTTGCTTGTAAACATAATTATTTATATCGTGTCGTACTCGCTGATAACAACGCCGACTGGCGGTAATACTATGTTGCAAATTCGTATTGCTAAAATAATATAAAGTAGGTACAAAAATGTAAATAATAGTTTTAATAGTGTACTCACATAAATATACCTACGTACTTGACGGTGAACTTACAAGGATA
This sequence comes from Acleris literana, assembly GCA_946894065.1. Lineage (NCBI taxonomy): Eukaryota > Metazoa > Arthropoda > Insecta > Lepidoptera > Tortricidae > Acleris > Acleris literana. The sequence goes on along the minus strand of OX335684.1, from coordinate 11,788,241 downwards.
TTATTTGATCCAAAGGACATGTCATAATGTCACTTTTAAAATGGATAAGTAATAAAAAACGCAAGAGGGTTAATATGACAACATGAACCTGCATGATTTAATTTCGAACTAGGTACCTACAACAATTTGAAGGTCCAAAGCAAATACATCATAAATTGAGACATTTAAAAAAAAAATAGGTTCCTATATTTCTGATTAGGTCTTTTATAGCATAACTAACGCGCCGCCCTCGCTTTGCTCCGATATTAATAAAAAAAATAGCCAACGGGAATAATGTATCCTTAAAATAGATTACCTGTCGTATAGATAGATACTAACTCACAAAATTCGCACTCTCTAACTAGGTATATTATTTTTACTCTATATTTATTTAAATTTCTGTAATATAATATATTTACTCTATTATTTTTAGTAAATAGGTATATTATAACTCAACTATTACTATTATATTTGTTAGTTTCTTAAACCTGACTAGAAACTGTAGTTAGGATTGAAAAATATATTATATATTAAATTGTATGTCATGTCAATAAAGACTATATACATACATATGGGTATATTCATAATTCAATCAATCAATCAATCGTTTATTTCAGCAATTTACATGAGTAGCCTAGTTTACATTTCTGTATCACTAAGATATAAGTATAAGTATAGGGAGAATAGTACATAAATAATACATTTTTGTAGTTTGATTATCTAGTACTAGACCGAAATTTTGACTAGGCTTGAAGTTGGGTTACTGTTCCCTAAACTAGGTAAACCTGTCTTATAAGGAACAGGGTCCCTCCGACCCTTAATAGTAAGTACAAATTACAGCCTTTTTGTACCAGTAGTGTTAATTAGACAAATACTCTACCTAAGATCCTGCAAATTGAGTTATTGAGACTAGTTTAAAATGACAAATGAACAATACGGACCCGCTGAAACGTCTGTGTGTCGGTTTATTAATTTCCACAACATTTCTACTTGGAAACGTTTGCATAAGCATAATATTCGTTTACACACGTACACATGATAATATCACGTGGCCTGACTTGGAAGAGAATGACGACAATGTTTTCTTGATATTGCTTGTTATGCGCTAAACGGACGGTAACGGACCTTACCTTTTATACACATGTGATACTTACACTTCGGCTACGTAATAGAGCAACATAAGTTCAATTCAGGTTTATTAATGTTATTAAATAAATAACTTGTTGGGAACTATAATTTAGTCCCTTAGGTGTGCAAGTGGCAGCGCCAGTATATTTTACTAACAGCGTGTAAACAGGAAAGAGCTCTCAAGCGGGCGACTTGCGCGACCTTAACCTCTCTTCCTCGCGGCCGAGGACTCCGAGGAGATCTCCATCGAGCCAGCAACTATGTTGCCTCCATCACGATTGTTACGAGCACATAGTGCTCGAATATTTTCCATTAAAGTAGGGATTAAGTATAGGAATGAAAATCAGAAATATAAAGAAATATGTTTTTATTAACTTACTCTTTTGCCAGTACTCACGATTCCGTGACTTTTTTTAACGATAAAAAATAACAACCCGAACCATATTTACTGGGTCCGATACAACATCTCTTACTTTTACAATAATATTTACTCTTTAGTATCACAAAATAATCTTATAAGCTACTTTTATTAAAGCTTTCAAGTTGCTTACGAGCTAAGTTTAACACTAATAAAATTGTGAGATCTAGAGTTTTAGTATGTTTACAACATGAACATCACTAGTTTTTTTAGTTTTGAACAGGGCGAACTCAGTGGAGCAGCGGCTCCGACGGTGTTGGAACAGATGTGACCGCGGAGCCGGGTCCGCCCGCTCCGCGAGGGGTCTACCACGGCCGCCACACCACCGGGCTCTTGTGGAAGGAGTTGGTGGTGCAGTCCAGGGGCGTCGTGTGCATGGGCACGGGCGAGGCCGGCGGCGAGGGGGTCACGTATCCAGAGGAGGACGACGCTGTCGACAGCGCGGGGCTGGGCGGGCTGGCCGGCGGCGTATCGGTGCCGGAGGCCGCGCGCTGCATGTCGTTCAGGCGGTGGCCGAGGTGGGTCATCAGCTGAGTGCCCAGCCTCACGTCCACTCCAGGAATGGAGGCCAAGCAGCGGGACACTTCATTTGCGGCGTGGGTGAATCCAGCTCGGAAGCGGTCGGCGTCCACAGAGGGGCTGAGTGACAGGCGGCGCTGGCGGCGCAGCTTGTGAAGGTGGCGCACGGTCAATTCCAAAATATCAGCCTTCTCCAACTTAGCGACGTTCTCGCCCTCCGACTGGAGAGCGCTGACCATCAGCTCCTTAAGTTCGTCAAGGCAGCGGTTGATGCGAGCGCGCCTCTTGCGCTCAAGCATCGGCTTCATCACTTTGCGGTATTGATAAGTGCGCGAGACGGGCTGCGGGCCGTCGTCCGCGATCGAGTACGCGATCTCGTAAGACATGGTTGTGTGAGTGAGTGTAGTGAGCGTGCGTTAGCGCTGAGCGTTGAACGCGGAATGCGGTGAAGCGGTCGGAGCGGGGGCTTATATAGGGAGCGGCGAGCGCGCGATCGTGGGAACGCATGGAGCCGTCGAGTTCCCACACGCGCCACCTGTGCGGCGCGGCAGCTGCCGGCGGGGCGCGAGGGGGCAGGGGACGGCCGCGCGTGCGCGCCGTAAACAATCGACGCGGGCGCAGCGCACGCCGCGACGCCCGCCGCGGTAATTGCTGGCGTTAGTCACGCCGCGGACAGATTCTACGCTCACTTGCTACCGGTTACCTACCTAATGCTTGAGATTAATAACAACCCATGCTTTACAATACGCCTAATGGCTAGATTATGATAGTGCTTCGGATAGTATTGAGGTTGACATCTTTTTAGAAGTAACTCTGTTGATCAAACATAGTTTAGGCTTTCATAGCTTGGTTTGGCTTGCGTTGGTTTGTTTTGAAGGATAAAAAAGTGAGTTCGTGGACTCGTAGCATCATGAACGTAGAAGTTCTACGTCGTAGAGCTCTAGTAGCTGTAGTTAAAGAAGTCCGCTCTATTTCAATTGTAACAATTAATCAGGGCTCGTTGCATCCGCGCAAACAACGTTACGTAATAGTACAGGTACAATTAATGCAACTAATTAAGAGCGCGGATTTACATGGTGTCGTAAGGTATCGGCCGATCAATCACCGCCAGTGGCGACGGGCACAATGCCGCGTCAATTGTGCGCCCGCGCCGGCTTCTGTTGCTCATCAATCATGGATTAAGCTTCGTAATAATTATTGACAGACAGAATTACAGGCCATATTCCGCTCTAAATAAAACTTGCCTAATGACTTACTGGCTGGAATAAAGTTGTCGGGTATGATACTTTGAATTAAGAAGGGATTTTGCAACGGCTCGGTGTTGTTGTGGTTGTTTACTGGCTGGAAATATAGTCGGGTTTGAAAGTTTGAATTAAGAATGTTTTGCAACTGTTGATGAGGCAGCCAGGCGCGGGCGCCGGTAGCGCGGATGGTCGCATTACTCAGTGCGAGTGGGCGGTCGCCGTGTAGGCGCCCGCGCCGATGAGAAATTGTCCAGTGGTATCGACACGCGATTAAAGCACGGGACCATGCGTTACTCTCTTACACCCACTTGGGCACTTAACAAGCTGTATATGGAATGTTTATCAATCGACGCCAATTTATTTGAATTTTGGAATTGTAACTTTTATAAGCTGAAATTATTAAACGTCACTTATGTATGACCACAGTAGTATATTATTGGGCGTTTCAAAACACATTTCATGTGTTTCGTGTTTTGAAACTCCCAATCGGTTTTGAGGTGTTCTGAAACTCCCAATCGGTTTTGAGGTGTTTTGAAACTCCCAATCGGTTTTGAGGTGTTCTGAAACTCCCAATCGGTTTTGAGGTGTTTTGAAATGCTCAATCGGTTAAGAAGTTCATACAGTTTTAAAAAACCTGAACATATTCACATATAACTACTCAATATCTTGAAGGTCTACTCTCATTGGGTACAGACATTTCATGCTTACAACACGTAGGTAGTAATATTGTTTTTATATTTGGAAATATGAAGTTTGTGAAACAACTTCAAAACTTGCAATTAGAAGTCGTTTGTCCAGTTCGCCACGATCGCAATTCACGTCATGGAGAGCTTTTACCGAACACAATTCGAAGTATCATTTGTGGTCCTTCTAACTGTGGTAAAACTAATTTAATGGTCGGTCTTCTGCTGCATGAACGGGGGCTACGATTTCAAAACCTTTATCTTTATTCTAAAACTCTCTTCCAACCTATGTATCAGTATTTAGAAAAAATACTAATGTTGGTTCCATCAGTCGAATTTAAAAAATATAGTGAGAATGATGAAGTACTAAGTCCACATGAAGCTAACATTAACTCAATTATTATATTTGATGATGTTGCATGTGAAAATCAAAACAACATAAGGGATTACTTTGCAATGGGACGTCATAAAAATATTGATAGCTTCTACCTTAATCAAACTTATAGTAAAATACCTAAACAATTAATAAGAGATAATGCTAACTTAATAATTCTATTTAAGCAAGATGATGTTAATTTACGTCATGTTTATGATGAGCACGTTGGAAGCGATATGTCTTGGTCACAGTTTCGAGAAATGTGTGCTGAAGTATGGAAACTGCCATATAGTTACTTGGTTATAAATAAAGATTCTACTCGTAATTCAGGATGTTATAGAATGGGTTTTGACACATTTATCATTATGGATTAACTATAATACATGATGCATTATTATGAAACATTTATTGCTTCATAGAAAACCATCAAGATCAGACATGAATCTTAAAATCAATGACGAGAAAAATTTGAAAGAAAAAGTACTTAAATCTGTCGAAGCCGTTAAAAAGAAAGTTAGTCTGATTCGTAATATGAAAACTGATAATGATATGATGTTGGAATCAGTATTGAAACCAATAACAGAACCACTTAATGAAATAGTTAAAGTTAAAAATGAGAATAATTACTTAAATACTAATGATGATGATTTAAATGACGGATTTCGATGGGGAAAGTCAGTAAAAAGATTAAAATTGAGTCCTAGTGAAGAAAAGAGGCAATCTATTCATGATTATACGGTTGTGAGGAAATCTTCTCAATCGAGTCTTGATAATGAAGATCAAGAGGATAACACATCAAACAACGATGAAAGTGATGTAAGCGATGGAGTGGAAAGTGAACAAACTAATGATCAGGATTCAATAAATGATATTTCATTTAAGACGACAGATTCTTTCGCATCTCCTCGTGATGATCCTAAATTTCAAAAGAATTATATTACCAACTTAAATATACCTTTTGGTGTTCGAACGGAACGGGACAAGCTAATGTTGGGATCCTGTCCGGTATACACAACACATGATAAAAAATTAAAAGTAAATGCCCATACTTACTATTTAACGCCAGGTTTAAACGAATTGCTATATAAGAAAGTACCGGATTTAAATATTGTAACTGAGGATGATAAACGCAATTATAAAATCTTATTATTAGAAACTAATGCACATAGAAGAGATTTTAATCCTAATAAACCAATTAAAAGCAACAAAGGCATGAAATATTTATACGTAATAAGACCGCTTTTTAAATTAGCTAAAGAACGTTTAATAAGTGGTGAAGGATTATCGACCATGAAAAAAGTTAAAACCGATGTATCATATGTATATTGGGATAACCCAAACGAATTAGTTGAAAGATTAAAATTGCTTATAGCTTCTCGTGAAGCTGGTAATACAGGATTGGATAATGAAATCATATCTGTTATTGAAGAACTGCAAGAAGCAGGATTAGTTAACAATGTCAATATATAAAACAGTTACTTTACTATTATCGTTAGTCGAGGCAGAACTTTTGACGTGCAAATAGAACATAAAATGAATATAGACAAATTCGGTCATCATCTTCATAAACGCCTGCGTGTATCTGAAGTTTCTGAACTTAAAAATAATGCTTTGCTCCGATCAGATGATGGACATTTCGATTTACAATCATTAAGATTAAAGGGACTTGCACATCCATTGTCACCTGATGATGCAGTTAATAAGCAGTACGTCGATCAGCTCGTTCAGAACCTTTATCAGAAGAAGTATCTAGATTCTATGTTTGATGACATAAATTCTCAAATTCATCAGTTGGCAAATCAGTTGAAATTGAACTTTTATTCAAAAAGGGAAATAGACGATATTTTCAACAAATTAAACAATGGCAAAGCAGCAAGTCGTGAACGAGATACACAGATCAGCTCGAAAAAACTTTAAGCGACGAGCAGTTATATTAAAAGGAATTGATGATTTGTGGCAAGCAGATTTGATTGACTTACAAAATTTACATAAGATAAATAGAGGATATAAATACATTTTGGTTGTAATTGACGCCTTTTCAAAGTATGCGTGGTGTATTCCAACAAAATCTAAAACGAAAATAGAAGTTAAAAATTCTTTCGAACAAATTATTAAATCATCAAAACGAGTACCGATAAACTTACAGACAGACTTAGGGAAAGAGTTTTATAATAATGAATTTGGTCGTTATGTACATTTTTTAAAAATAAATCATTATTCCACGTATTCAATTAAAAAAGCATCTATTGTTGAAAGGTTAATAAAAACGCTCAAAAATAAACTATACAAATATTTTAGTTTCATTGGAAATTATAAATGGGTTGGAAAACCTTTGAATGATATAGTTAAATCCTATAATCAAACTATGCATCATACAACAAAATTTAAACCTTTTGATGTTAATTTTGATAATGAGTCCAAAGTAAAGACAAACATCGAAAACGCGCAATCCAATCTAGGTTATGAATCAAATAAATTTAATATAGGAGATCATGTACGCATAAGCAAGTATAAAAGTGCTTTTCATAAAGGTTATACACCGAATTGGTCGACAGAAATATTTACTATTAAACATGTAAATCACACTCGTCCAGTTACTTACCTTATTGAAGATCAACGAAAAAATACAATACTCGGTTCATTTTACGAACAAGAACTTCAGAAAACAAAGCATCCTGATGTTTACCTCATAGAAAAGGTGATCAAAAAGAGGGGAGAAAAATTGTATGTAAAGTGGTTAGGGCTTAATGATAGCGAAAATAGCTGGATTGATAGAAATGCCATTGTATGAGTATATTTATTAACTTTATTGTATTCAAAATTGTCATTATTATATTGGATATGAAAGGGAGAGGACTTTTAAACAGTGCTATTAATCACTTACCATTTGAGCTGCACTTACCTGGGTATAATTATTGTGGACCAGGTACAAAATTGCACAAACGGTTGCTAAGGGGTGATAAGGGAATTAATGAGTTGGACGAAGCGTGTATGCAGCACGACATTGCTTACGATAAACATTCTAATCTAGATGACCGACACCGTGCAGATTTAGAACTTTATAAAATGGCTAAACAAAGATTAAACTCGAAAAACGCTGGAAAGGGCGAAAAACTTGCATCATGGTTAGTTAGCAAACTAATGAAATCTAAAATAAAAATCGGTGCGGGGATAAAAACATTTAAACAGTTTACATCTAAAATACGTGCTGAATTAAAGAAAAACAAATCTAAAAATAAAGGCACTGCAATTAGCCAAGCTTTCGCAGCTGCAATTAAAGTATTCCGTAATAACAATACGAGTAAATTACGAGTTCCTCGCTTAATACCGATCCCAAAAACTGGAGGTATTTTACCACTGATACCTATTTTTGCTGGACTTTCCGCGTTAGGCTCGTTAGCAGGAGGAGCTGCTGGAATCGCAAAAGCTGTTGCTGATTACAAAGCTGCAAAGAAAAACTTAACCGAATCAGAACGCCATAACAAAATGATGGAATCTATTGCATTAGGAAAAGGTTTACATATAAAACCGTATAAGAACGGCAAAGGATTGTGTTTAAAAAGTTCAAAAAACTAAATAAAAGGTTACCTAGACGAGCTCTCACTAATATAGATCTTTTAAAATACTCAACAGATATTCCTCATTTTCGTGGTGTTTATATGAGAGATAATTTGCCAAAGCGACCTAACAGAGTAGAATGTGCAATCGTTAATTTAGACAGTTCTAAAAACCAGGGGACTCACTGGGTAGCCTATGTTAAAGATAATAATTATTGTGAATATTTTAATAGTTATGGTGATCTTCAACCACCGTTAGAATTAATAAGGTATTTAAAAAATCATGAAATTTCATATAACTACAACACTTATCAAAATTTTGACACTGTAAATTGCGGACATTTATGTTTGAAATATTTAAAACAATTTTGGAGCGACCGTTTAAATGTCTCTGTGCAATAAAAACCTTATCATTCACACGATGTCTTTCACTTTGTCTATAACTGGAACCTCTTCTACCCTGGTTACGAATCATTCACCAGCTCTTCAACTAGATGGTGAATATGAATGTGGGTTGCTATACATGTCAACTTTTAACTCTATACCTAATATAGACTACAGAAACAATAAATTTTATTATGGTAAAAACGAAGTAGTACAAATTCCTGAAGGGTCATACGAACTTCAAGACCTTGACGATTACTTCAAAAGACATCTGCAAGGATGCACATTTTCACTGACGTGTAATAATAATACCTTAAAGACTTCGATAGTATGTTCTAAAAATGTATACTTTAATAAAGAAAATTCGATTGGCAAGTTACTAGGTTTCGGTGAAGAAACTGTACAAGCTAATATATTAACAGAGTCCCCCTTTCCTGTCTCCATTCTGTCTACAACTATAGTGCGAGTTGAATGTGACATAGTGAGCGGATCATTTGTAAACGGAAGACCAAGCCACATTATTCATGAGTTTGTTCCGAATGTGCCTCCAGGATATAGGATTATAGAAACACCGAAAAACGTTATCTATTTCCCGGTTACCCAAAAAAGCTTAAGCTCACTTAAAATAAGAATATTAGACGCAAATAATAATTTACTTAATTTACGAGGTGAAGAGATTCAAATATATTTACATCTTCGGAAAAATGATAGATTTCAATAAAAGCAAAGTCTCGCACGATAAACGTATTAGTAATCACTGTGCTATCAAGAAAAGAAGACCTATAGAGCAATTTACAAAGCTAACGAAAGATAATAAACAATTTTTAAAAAACATAGGCTTGTTAAAATGAGTATACTAAGCTTAATAGATCCATTGAGCTATGATAACACGATTGAAAGTTTCGAATATCATTCATATAAACCGTACGTAACCAGTTTTAATTTAAACGATGAAATCCGTATACCTATTAATCAACAAGATCTTTACGTATTACCATCAGCGAGTACTTTATACATAGAGGGTACTATTAAAGTAATCAATAGAGAAACAAAAGCGCAGGTGAACAGTGTTCTGTTTACTAATAACCCTATACTACATATGTTTCAAGATATTCGATATGAACTGAATGGGATAGAAATAGATAAAATAAAAAACGCCGGGGTTACGACTACTATGAAATCTCTTATATCTATGAATGAACTCGAATCTTCGATGTCAAAATTATGGGGCTGGGACGTTGATGGCACAAAAATTACCAATGGATCATTTTCTGTATCTGTGCCTTTAAATAAAATTCTTGGTTTCGCAGAGGATTATAATAAAATAATTATTAATTGCAAACATGAACTTATTCTTTTACGATCCAATAGTAATTTAAATAGCGTAATATTAAATACAAATGAATACATAGACAACATTACTATATCTAAAATAGTATGGCGTATGCCTCATATTAAAGTTTCTGATCGGGAAAGATTAACTTTATTAAAACATTTAGAAAAAGATCGCGCTATTCAAATAGCATTTAGGAACTGGGATCTTTATGAGTATCCGCTTTTGCCTAAAACCTCTAAACATTCTTGGTCAATCAAAACTTCATCTCAAATTGAAAAGCCACGATTCGTTATAATTGGATTAAAAACGGACCGAAAAAATATGATTAACAAAGATATAACATGCTTTGATCATTGTCATTTGAGAGACGTCAAAGTTTTTTTGAACTCAAACTATTTTCCATATGAAAGTTTAAATGTAAGTTTTGGAGACGAAAAGTACGCTTTATTATACGAACAGTACGCTAAATTTCAACAGTCTTATTATAGACGTAGTCAAGCACCGTTGTTAAGTCCGCAAAAATTTAAAGAGAAAGCCCCTCTCTTCGTCCTCGACTGTTCTCATCAAAACGAAACCTTAAAAACAGGTGCCATAGATGTACGGCTAGAATTAGAGTGTGAACAGGATATTCCCGATAATACTGCGGCGTACTGTCTAATTCTGAATGATAGTATTGTAGAATACAAACCGTTAAGCAACATTACAAAGAAAATATCATGATGACTGACCGTTTGTTCGTGGATCTTCAGGGATTTAAATCGTATAAAAATGAATTTATTGTTAAGGAATTTGCATACAGTACAGATGAATACACGCAAATATTTTCAATAAAACCCCCATATGCATTTTCTACTTTATCGGAAAATGAAAAACGTCAGGTGAACTGGATTGAGAAAAACCTCGGAATTTTATGGCGTGAAGGATATGTTGACTATAGAGAATTTAAAAGAATGATTCATGGTTACTTAGAAAATAAGAAAATATATGTAAAAGGATTAGAAAAAGTTAAATGGGTAATAGAATTGTGTTCTAATTGTACAGTAATAGATTTAGGAGAAAAAGGTTTGCCTAATTTTCAATCTATGCATCAAAAATATTGTAAAGATCTCAGTACATATAATTGTATGATTCATAAAAAAACATGTGCGTTAAAAAATGTAATATGTATTAAAAAATGGTATTCTGAAAATAATTTATCATATTCTGTAGAAAATAAATAAATAAATAAATAATTGCTATTAAATCATTGCATTTTTATTTTAGGACCTATTGCAAACACATATATATTCGTACGTTAAATCTAACAGTGACGTGACGACTAAATAAATTTCATACTTAATCAAACATTTCAATAGTGACATTGATATATTTAACGTGCGAATATTATGATTATGATACACGAAGTAAAATAAAACAAGATTGTTAAAAAACAACGTTTATTCAGTAATGATCACCTTTATTTACAATATTACACCTTAAATCTAACTTGTTTACATTAAAACAAAGATTGATGACCCCAAGATAACGTCGAGGTTTGATTCTTTAGTATAACGCGTTTGTCATCATTTGACGACAATGCTACTTTATTTAAAGACTGTGTAAAAATAACATGTTTTAGTGATTTAAATACAATATTCCTCTTTCTTATCCGCTCTTTATTTAAAAGTACTTTTTTATACTCCTCAAAATCCACACCTCGCAATACATGTTTTTTTGTGCCCTTAGCCTTTTTAATTTGATTGTTTTCAGTTTTTATACAATACAATTTAGACCTAAGACCTACAAATTCGTTTATTATTTCTCCACCAAGTTCGTCCTTAAACAAACCTGGTACTTTTTTATGTTGACGAGTTATACCAAATACGTTACTGTCTGAGTAATTACTAGTATCAAAATAGTGGTGAAATTTTAGTTTTAAATCTGCATATAAATCTTCTGTATTTATGGAATACAGAAAGGAATCTGTATCAGTATAACACAAACTCAGATTAGATGTATAAAATGGTTTCATAACAGAATAGTGAAAATCGTACATATGAGTTTTCGATATTTCCAAAACAGTAAATCCAATGTAAATTGGTCGATCGAGAGTTATCGATTCTGGCTTCATTTGTATGGCAACAAAATTTTCAGTAAAAATGGTTGAACTATGAAAATTGGGTCTCCCTGTTAGCTGCTCAGCTGTATATTTCTTTTTTGTTTTATTTGTAGTGTCTCGCCATGCATTAACTAACATGACATTTAACCTTTTTTCGGGGTCCTCCAACGTTTTTCCAAATATAGCATTGTTAAATAGTTTGCATGAATTTTGCTCAAACACGGATTTAGCTTTCTGTCTTAACTGCGTGTTTAAGTCTATATATTGCTTCAAAAATGGACCTTGTTTAAACTTGATTACTCTATGTATTCTTTTTAATATCAAACCGTGTTTAAGACATATTTTTAAATGCATGTAATGGATGACATATTCATATTTATCATATAAATTTGGGATAAGTTTAGGTTGCTTCGAACCAGGAGGTGTGAATTTTTGAGGACAGAATGGAATGTCATTATGCAAGTCATGCAAATGTTCTGGATATTCTAAATCCACTTCCAAAATATAACCATAATCCGAATTATCAGAGATTTTTAGAATATCAAGTTCATTAATTGCATGCTGTGGTAAGAATTTGAAATCAGCATAAGGTAAAAAACCACACATTGCATAACCGTATAGATTATTACAGTCTATGTACAATAAGAAACTATATGGATTACTGGAATCAAAATTCGGCATGTATTTATTATTTGCCTTTGCATACCGAGTAGAACATAAACATACACCTCCACGAATACCCTTCTGAATCATTCTAATTATTTCAAGGTCATCAATGAGTTGTAACTTCACATCAGTTATGAGTAACATAGCATCAAAACTTAAACTTGGGGCGGTTAGGTAAAAAGCAGGATCTAATCTATAATTAATTTTACAAGTTTGACGAAACTTTTCAAATATGTCAGCTAGTAATAATACATCTGATTTAAGATACAGGTCAGTGTATTCTCCTAAACTCTTTACATCGAAAGATTTCCATACAAGTTGCGCATGCTCATAGTCATATTTTGAAATACTGTCATTTTTTATTGAGTTGTAAAAATAATGTTGCTGCGGTAAACATTGCTCTTTATAGCGACTCCAACTAGTCATATACTCGTATGGATAGACACCCTTTCGTTTCAATAGATCAAAATGCTGTTTTATAGGAAAGAAATGACAGAGGTGAATAAAATCTTCTTTATTTAAGGTGCTTACAAGTTCTTCCAAACTTGCTGATAAAAATTTGAATGAATCTACAAAACGAACAGGCATATATCCGTTTTGATCTGTAATGAAAAATTTCGTGAATGATATGTAATTTTCTTTGTTTTTTGCAATAACTTTGATTTGACCAGGAAGTTCGCCCAACTGACGTATAAACAAATGACTGTCGTATCCAGATAAGTTGTGAAAAAATACTGGCACAAATGATGGTAAGCGGTATCGAATATTACAATAAGAATGGGCTGCCCCCCTATAGCGTCCCGTTAAATGACAATGATCTCTCACGGAGTCGCCAAGCAATAACTTGCGACAAAGAAAACAATACTGAGAATTTAAAAAATCATTATCTTCTTCCTTTGTAATAGATATTGTCTTTTGGTTAGAATATATTTTATGAATTCTACATACATCTATTTGCAAATATTCGAGAAATTTATCTACGCAGTCTTTTCCACGATAAGAAACGAATTTGTTTAGCGAGCTATTGTATGAACAAACAATGTAGTACGCAAATGCAGCTGGCACGTGCTCCTGTAATGTTGTAGTACATTTTGAACTAAGCGTTTCGTCTGTATTTGACTGCAATAATGATTCAAAGTCTGCATAAATTATGAAAGGCATATCTTGCATTCGTTCAAAATTTTTAAATTCAATTTGCGCACCCCGTTCAGGTAAAATTGTCTTAACGCCCCCGCATACGTGAGCATTTAATTTATTTTCACTATTAAAAAATATCATACATTCATCACAAAAAAATATTTGTCCGTTATGTTTTGTTAATTGAAGTTTAAGCAGACGACTTAAATTTTTTATTAGGCAATAATGTGTTTGACGCCCGTTTTCTAACATTAATAGGTTAATATGATGTTGTTTCCGACATGCGGTTTTATAAAGCGGGCCTACAATTTCAGTTTTATTTTTGAGTGCATACACATTAATACTTATATTCTGATTGTTTTTTTCGAATATTTTGATGTCAGATAATCCTACAGGAAAGGTCATGTCCGCGCTATTTAGAACACCTTCATAATGAGGGTATGAAGATACCCTATGAGCATTACTTTTAGCGGGGAATAGTGCAGCCATCACACACCACAAAAAGCAAAAATTATCTTTATTTTGAATATTGATGCACGCACGCTTAAGTTTAATATTTTTAGGCAAATCTATGAATCTCGATGCTCGCAGTGGGTTGTATTTACTGATGTTTACCTCTAGGTATAAATTGCGCATAAAAGCCCAACCACTATCCCTGTCTTGAAATTCATCAATTTTTCGACAAATAGAGTGTAAAAGATTTGAAAATATTTCATTGAAATCATAAGTCTGATGTATCACTATATTTTGAGTCGCAAAAGACTTAACGTCGCATGTATCGTTTTTAAGTAAAGAAAATTCTGCAAATAATTCAAAGTTAACTTTAACACTCTTAAAGACTGATTGTCTTGCATCTAAAATTTTTCGAACGCGGGCGCGAACACTGTGTAAAAACTCGGCAGGAGGACTAGTTTGCTCTGGGCAGTCTTCGTGTCCTCGCACGCGGTAAGACGCTATCCTACTTCGAAAGGCGCTAGCTATTTTTTCAACACCATCACCGTTATCTATAGATATATTATTTTTATGCACGGTACTTCGTAAATGGGCAGAAAAAGCTCGACTTGCAACAGATGTTTCGCAAACAGAACAAAATATTGAGTTAAGACTCATTTTTAAAAAGAAAAATTACGGTGAATATTACAAACAAAGGTACCTATCACATCAATTCTAATTATTTTAAATCGCGATAGAACACTCCATCATCGATGAAGTGCTCCTTACTTAATTTTAAAACTTTATTAATATTTGATACCTCTTGCGAATCCGCATCTACCTGAAGTTTTAAGTTAATTAAAGCCTTCTTCCATCGATCTTCTACCGCAACAGTTTTTATGTCAGCAACATTATACAATTTTAACTCAATAAAAAGATTACCAGACAATTGTGCAGTTCGCCGCACCCTGCCGCCAGGAACTTGCCGTATCAAAACAGACGGGAACACCGTTTCCTTTTGCTGAACACGCAAGTCTTCGTCTTCGCTATCGGAGTCAATTTTCCAGCCTGCAGGCGGATATTTTTGTTGACACGTCTGCGACAACTTTTTTGTGCTGTAAATCGAAACCAAAAATTAATAATACGAACATAGGTAGGTACATACTGAGCTAATTATTTTAATTCAGTTTCAAAAACGGTAATTTAATTACTCACCATGAAGTTGGAACCTCTTCTTCAGATTCGGGAAGCAGGGTTTTCGATAATTTCAACTTCTTAGACCTATAAAAAATTAATTTTACATTTTTAAAAGCACATTAGAAGGTTTCAATGTTTCATTTGTTTAAAATATAATTACCGAGGTGTAGAGACTTCGTCCTCAGATTCAGGCAGCGAGATTTTCTTTTTTGAGGGAGCCTTTTTGGAGAGTTTAAGCTTCTTAGACCTATAAAAAACAAATTATACGTTTTATAAAACACATTAGAAGATTTTAATATCATTATACTTGTTTAAAATATAATTACCGCGGTATAGAAACTTCGTCCTCAGATTCAGGAAGCGCGATTTTCTTTTTTGAGGGAGTCTTTTTGGAG
Source organism: Acleris literana (assembly GCA_946894065.1). Taxonomy (NCBI): domain Eukaryota; kingdom Metazoa; phylum Arthropoda; class Insecta; order Lepidoptera; family Tortricidae; genus Acleris; species Acleris literana. The sequence goes on along the minus strand of OX335684.1, from coordinate 11,772,692 downwards.
AGCTCAACTTGACAGTATTCCGTATCAGACCTGCAAACAAAGTATAACATTAATATTGTGTAAAAAAAGTTAATAACAATGTAATTAAATGTATTAAAAACTTACGAACATTGTTTTAGTGCAGTGTAGGTAGAGTAAAGATGATTGATTCACTGTAGAACGATTGACTGCAACGGTGTCTAATAAAGTTATGCGTTACAACATAAAAAATAAATTTATCGGTACCTACACCACAATACAGAAGTTCTCAACATTTCAATATTTATTACACTCGATTTGTATTAACAGTGCTACTACAAAATACGAACAATAATGGTTTTTATAAAGGTTTAATACCTCAGGCGTCAATTTGCAAAATAAGCAAATGTGTAACAAACAAAAGTATCATGTTAATTATGTTGCAATCAAAGAAGCCGCCGTTTTACAAAGTAGTCGCGAACTTCGCTAAGGCTCATTTTACACTGCATGAATTAAGACTTGTTTAAACTTGTATTTGAAGTGTGTACTTATTTAGCATAGGAAAAATGTTACTGCAACAATTTAATACTCGTATTTTAGTTCTTTTTTGAACGTCAATTTAGACGGTCGCAGTTTTATTTCATTTCCTGTATCTAAAAAATAAGTGTAGTTCTTCTTTGAACGTCAATTTAGACAGGCGTAGTTTAATTTCAGTTCCTGTATCTACAAAATAAGTAAGTACAGCTATCTCAATTATGTACTACTTTTTAATAAAAAAAAAAAATAAAAAATGGTTAGGTAGTTATAAATCTAATTCTATTCATTTATTTTGCAGAGTATGACGAGTTCTCAACCCATTGACTGCGTGAAAGAAATCGATGAACAGTTCCCACTTTTTTCATCTCAGACTATTGCATCATTCGACGAACCATTTTCCTATTGCCAAGACATGGATTCCTATTTGAAGTACCAGGAAAGATGTATAAATCAAAATCAGGATACATCTTTAGCAAATTCTCCGAAAAAATCAAAACGAACATTGAAGAAGAAAACACTGCAAAGAAGGACTCGAACATCAGATATTGGGTTAAACTCGCATGTAATTAGAAAAGCTAACAAGGGGAAGCAAGTAATAAAGATTACTATTGCGAACCTCGAGTCGAAACAAGGTGAGGATTTGACGACGACGGTGCAGTATGTCGTCCAAGATAACTACGATGAATTGTTAAGTGCTACGGAAGAGTTAGTTAGCCGAATTGTGAAAAGACTAAGTGACGTTAGCTATTAGATTTTATTAAGTTCATATTTTAATACTTACCTTGAACAAAATTACTAAGTATAATTATTATGTCTTGTAATTGTTTATGTGCTATAAAGAGTTTACATACATATATACTACATTTAAAATAATCAATTTTTTAATAAATTTCGTTATGCAACTTTTGATTCTCGATATTATTCAAAACCATAAAATTACTACAATTATTGTCTTGTAATTGTTTATGTGCAATAAAGAGTTTACATACATACATTTTGATATTGTTATCTTAATTTGTTTAAAATAAACATTTTTTTTTTTTTAAACAAATTGTTTCTTTCTATTCAAAACCATTATAATTATATTTTGTGTACCATGTAAACACTGCTTAAGTACATTATTTTGTCGTCTTCATCAAAACAATTAATTATTTAATAGCCGTGTCGCATAGTGATAGATAAGCAAATTGTGAATATGCAAAAATTTATTAAGGCAACATATCAAATGACACTTCAACTGATTGTAAACTTTACTTGTACAGTTAAAGAAACAAAATCAGGTTGAGTAATTTGTAGAGTAATAACTTATTTAAATTTCAAGTAACTTTTTGCCATTGATAATTGTATGTTTAGCGTCACAACTACGTCACAGAAACTAACCAATCGCAGGCTCAGGTCTACATCGCGCTAACGAAGTTTTTATACTTGGTTGATATAAATAAAACACAAAATATGTAACCGACGTGCTCCCACCTTCCGTGACCGACCGGCGGAATGGTAGGGTGCACCAGCAACCTGTGGCTCGGCCTGATCACCCTTGCTACTAACCGCTGAATTTGTTATCCTTGAACTTGAGGAGATTCTGTGCCTATGCGGTGGTAGGTACAGATGACCCACGCCTTGGTGGAAGGCCCCCAAATCCACCTTCATGTAAAATGCAGCCATAAGACCACTGGGAACCTATAGCATCCCGGGTGGCTCGTCCTTGTTGTGGAGATTGATCACCTTCGCAGCAAGTTGTGAAAACACCTTAGCAAACCAAGTCCGTCCGTAGCGGTGCGGTGCGCTATGAGGGTCCTGGACCCTTGCATACATGCTGAGCCTGATCAACTTAGTGTGTGTGTTGTGTTAAGCTTTTGTTATTTTACTTAATAATACAAATGTAAAGTAAGTTACGACTTAGCATGGTGAAAACGCATTCAATTTTGTATGATGTGTTACGGGCACATCGTGAGGCGACACGTAAACCCGATTGAACGTTATGAACCAAATATATCAAAGAACGCAAAGGCGTTTCGAATCAATTACAACTTAATAAAATAACTGCTATGAGTTTCAGAGAAACCGATTGAGCGTTTCAAAACACCTCAAAACCGATTGAGAGTTTCAGAACACCTCAAAACCGATTGAGAGTTTCAAAACACCTCAAAACCGATTGAGAGTTTCAGAACACCTCAAAACCGATTGAGAGTTTCAGAACACCTCAAAACCGATTGGGAGTTTCAGAACACCTCAAAACCGATTGGGAGTTTCAAAACACCTCAAAACCGATTGGGAGTTTCAGAACACCTCAAAACCGATTGGGAGTTTCAAAACACGAAACACATGAAATGTGTTTTGAAACGCCCAATAATATACTACTGACCACCGAAAAGTTATTGGTGGGTTCTTTAGATTTTTGAAGTATTTCAGAGTTGCGTACTTTTATTTATGTTGTTTTAAGATGTAACCTTTTACTCGTACTAAATACAAGAAGAATCTGTGTTAACGTTCAACGATTTATTAACAAGACGTTGAGTAAGTTGGCTATTTATTTGTACAAGATGCAAACGCTGTTTTGATTCGTCGCATAAACGAAGCAATTAAGTGATTACGAAGTGACTAATGAAACTAATTGATTTAGTTCTAAATGCCTCAATGACTCAACGACGAGCCAATACTATTATCTCATGCAAATTGATTTGGCTTGTTACGAGGTCGATATTTTCTAGACTAGGTGATATATTTGTATACATTATATAGTTAAGAACTTATATAAAACAAATTGTATTTTAAAGGCGTTTTTTACGGTACAGCCCTAACAAACCAAGGAATATACCAACTTCATTCTGTTATCAAATAATCGATTCATTATATAATCTTAAACAAATTGACTTAGTCCTAAACTAAGGTCTAGACCAGAGGTCTTCAAATTTTTTTGTCTTCTAGACCACTTGGCATTTCTTTCGGTTTTGGGTGGACCCCCTGCTTAACTAATGTTTACGTTATCACGTAAAAACTAAGCAAAAAATCTGCGGATTTTTTGCACGGATAATTTTGGAGGTCTAGCCTGCTAAAAATAGACACAGGCTGCAATATAGACTACTTTGGGGATCACTGGTCTAGACTTATAGATACTACCTATAGACGAGGATATAAATAAAATAAATATTAGGGGACTATTGAACCCAGGACCGCTAACATCATAGACAGGGTAACTATAACATCTAGGCTAACGGGGCGTTTCATTTATGTTCGGTTGGTCTTCGGTTTGCCGATATGGGTTACAATTATTTATTCATTTAGCTACGCGTTAAGCTTCTTTGGTAGTGAACGTGCCTACGAATCTAGCGGTTCCGGGTTTAATTCCCGGTATGGGCTAACATTTGTGTGATGAGCGTAAGTATGTATTTCTCTATATAAGTTTGCCTATCGTCTAGTACAAGCGTATAGAGCTTAGTTTGGACCTCGGTCATTTTGTGTGAGATACTGGCAGTCCTATGCCTATTTATGGATATTGAGATAGTTTACCATAAGGGCACACGGGGCCCGTGCCCAGGGTCCCCATCCACAGGGGGCCCCGAAGGACCGACAATTTATTACTCATGATACATAGACGATCATAGTAGAAAAATGCTAGTAATAATTCGTTTTCTTTACTTTCCAAAGGGGGCCTCAAATTCTTGTATACCCTAGGGCCCCAGCATAGTTTAAGACGGCCCTGGATAGTTTCCCTGATATTTATTTATTTACCCACTTGATCCATTCGTGGCAGCTCTTGTTTCAAAACCTATACTGTGACAAAACTCTTTCAGTTTTAACGGTTCTAACGGACACCGAGTGCTAAGCTGTCTTCAGACTATTGTTCATCAAAGTCATTATAATAAAAATTCCACAAGGTTAACGTGCAATGGAAAAATGTGAATTAACACGCTAATGGCGGCGTCGTCAGCGGTTAATGCGATCGCGTTAACGAGGGGAAACTTTACGTCATTTATCTCAATCCGGTTTGTTATCAGTTAGTAATGGTGGTAGGACCTTGTGCAGGGTCCGTCCGGATAACTACCATCATCTTACTACCATGATGGTCGCATCGCATTGCTGTGTTCCGGTGTGGGGATTAGACAACCGGTGAAATTACTAGCATAGAGGCATTCCATCTTAGTCCTAAGGGTTGGCAAGGTTTTAGGTAAGTGGGATCTGAAACCTCAAGACTACAATCTCAAAACTGCAATCCTAAGACTGCATGTCCAATGCCAACCCTGAGTACTAAGGCGGGTTGTTTCTATGCTAGTAATTTCACCAGTTGTCTTATCCTCACTACGGATCACAATAATGCGCTTACTGTGCTGGTGATACTGCTTGATGGTAGGTTAATGGATAAGATGGGAATGGGAACATCATTCGCACTGCTAGATCAAAACAGTAGTAACTCAAAATACAACTGTATTTTAAAATCAACTTTAATACAACTTCGATGAACTTGAAACAAAACTGGCAAGGATTTTGAGTTGATACTGTTTTGATCTAGCAGTGCGATGGACGTTGGACTTTCTATAGAAATACTCTAGAACGTAGAAATCAATATAGAAAATACACGTTAATGTGTGGAGTAAACCGGACTGTTGACATCTCTATCATTAGGTATTAGAGGACAAACGTGAAGCCCCAGACCTCTGCTTCCTGAAATAATTTGTGCTTTGTAGTTATACCTACATCGAAAATTTACAAGATTTTTGGCACTCTGACCTTTGCTTCTTTAAATAATTTTCATGGTTTTTTGTACTTGTTTAACGTGTTTACTTCTTACAATGGACCTATTGTTTAACTAAGGTTAACATTTGAATTTTTGTAGATTCTACATTCTCCCAGGGTATTGTATCTAGCTGGAACACGTTGTATTGCCACCACAAAGTTTATCAACCTTTACTTTAAAATCATCTAAATTTTCCTACTCCACTCATGTCTAGAGTGCTTACACTAATTTTTTTATGAATTAATACAGAAAATGTTTTGCTAAATTTTCCTTTTCTTCATCGAATTTTAATGAATGAACGCATTTATACTCTATTTGCGATATGGTCTCGACGATAACGTTTTAGGGTTAATGGTTCACGTCATATTCGATTCATAAATAATAGGAATTTTCCTATTTTAGTGTAATTAGGTCTACTTAGTTGTTTATCACGGCGAGCGCGTGGAGTTATTATTATAGCTGATACGACGCCAGGAAACTAGATATCATTATCTGAAGTTCATTGCTTTATCATTATTCGTTTTGATCATTATCATGAGTTCGCAATTATTGTAAAATACGGCTGTTTTGGTGATCTGCTAATAACTACTTGCGAGGAGGTCGAGTTGAGTTTGCCCCATTTTCGATTAAATTTTGCGTATCTTAAAGTAGTGATGAACAATAAATGATGTGATGAAGAAGCGGGAATCAGCTTACACGCAGTCTGTACGAGACGGGTTGCGGGATCGATCTTTAAAAAAAGGGATAGGGTTACAATTAGATGACTATGCTGGTTTGATGTATTCATCTAAGCACAGGACGTTTTTTATTTATATTTTTTATTTAGTGATTATCGTGTGTTTCTTTTCTAGTGTTTTGTTTGTAATAAGAAACGCGTGATTTCACTTTTTTATTGAAACCTGCAGGCTTGGTTAAATAATGCACGTTTATGCAAATATCCCGACTGTTCACACAGACAAGGTTAAGTCTACTCTAGGTAGTTATTTTTAACCACATAGAACACTTAAGATCAACGAACACGGGTCACGGGGTACGTACATTTCTAAGTACAGTGACCTGATTTTAATGCTGTCGAGTGCAGCTATTAAGTAGACGCGTGCGTCAAACGTTACCTTCCTACAATGTTGTTGAATAAATAATTGCATAATGTCATTTGATTCTTAGTACCTACTGATAATTTATACATTTAGGGCCGAGAACTCCGCTTCTGACACTATTGCAATGGAAATCTGGATGCCTGGTACAGAATGAACTTCTCATGTAGCATCATTGCAAGGACGCCACACGACATAAATAACGACTGAATCGAATAAACCTTTTCTTACGTAGCTTATAGCTTGGTAAGTACTTACTCCAAGGTATGATGATTCTAATTTTAGAAGGAATATTTGTACCTTCCTAATTAACTTTAAAAACTGTATTTTTATGAAAGACCATGGCGATCTACAAGTTCACGACCGTTTCAGTGTGCAAGACGTCTAGATGAAACTAGAATTTTCTAAATGTCGTATTCATAAGTTGACCTGTAGTTAGATGATCATCTCAAGGCGCGTCAGAAATGACTTTTTTATGACTTGACGTTTCTTGAGACCTGCATCTTACTTAAAATACCAAGATATAATTCCTGAAAATATCAGATCATGGCTATTGTATCTGGCCTAATTGATATGCTAAATCATAAACAGTTGGTTCCTGGATGGCTGTTTTGATTCTTTATTTTTATTATCCTGGAAAAATTAAGACGAAAAATGGTTTTTGAAAAGCGGACTGGACATTACTGATTAAACATTATTAACATTATGTACTTACTTACTAGTTTTATTTTGATCTGTTATTAACTTGTTTTTGATTTGCATGTTTTTTATGTACCTACTAATGTTAAATAAATGTACCTACCTTTTTTTTTCTAAACAACGTCGAATATAATATAAGGCCTAAATCACTACCTTTATACTCTTGAACGCTGTAGGCATCTCTGTACGTTTTCCTTATCTAAATATTTTTCCTCCAATTTTTCCTCAACCGCAGCGCGTTTTCCTAAACGTCATACGTCAATGATCATATGAAACTATGTCGCTTTTACTTTTTAACGATACCATATAGCAGTTCAAAGTGTTCAAACTTTACGTCATAGCGAAAAGGTACTAAAAAGATCACGAGCAGACGTCTGCTACTACGTGCTATCTGGCCCATCCTCACTTGCGGTAGCACGTGGCATGCGCGGTAAGACTTGAATCACTTGAATTTTGACCCCGCATTGACGTAGCTGAGTCGTCGACGCCAATACATTTAACAAGGACATAAACATACAGTCGGGGTCAATAGAAATGACAAAAGATGTAATCAAAACCAAACGGATCAATTCAACCATTATTACTCGACAATCACGTACGTTTGGACATCGCGACAGGTATTTTTACTTTCACATTTTGTTTAACATTAAATATCTATTAATTATAAGTATAACTAATTAAAATAAAAACTAGTTTACTGAAAATTCGAGGTTATGTGTCAAACAGTAGGTGAACGTTCTAATTATTTGCCATTATGTATTGTTGACAGCACGTTTTGGCTAAAGGGTGAGTACTATTAAATTGTCGCCTTTTGAATTAACGTTTACAAAATGAAATAATGTTATAATAACTCTTTTTTTTTTATTATAAGAAAGTTCAAGACGTAAAATAGATCAGCTAACACAATTAAGGTTTCTCCAGAGCACGACGAGAGAATTCGCGGACTTTACTCTTCACGCGACTCATAGAATTTTGCACGGATTCATTAGTGATCAGTTTTGTACATTTCATCCACTTTCTTTTAAAATCGGGCAATGATGTGGCCGGTTGGCATGTTTTCCGCAACTTTGTTTTAATATTAGCCCAGTATTTTTCAATCGGCCGTAGTTCTGGGCAATTTGGCGGATTCATATTCTTCGGCACTACATCGACAGAATTCTGATTATACCAATCCAAAGCTCGCGACGAATAGTGACAACTTGCCAAATCTGGCCAAAACAATGTAGAAAAAGTATGTTTTTTTACAAGTGGTAATAACCGTTTTTTTAAGCATTCGGAAATATAAATATCCGTGTTTATTGTGCCAGTGGTTACAAAAGGCGAACTTCTCATGCCGCACTGGCATATCGCTTGCCACACGAGGAACTTCTTGGCGAATTTCTCTACTGGAATCACTTTTTCTGATTCATGTAGACCCGAGACGTTGCGAGAAGAAAAGTACTGGTTTCCAGGTATTGATTTGAAATCAGCTTTCACATACGTTTCGTCATCAATAATTAAGCAACCTGTTTTTTGAACTAACAAGGTGTACAGAAATCTAGACCGTCTAATTGCTCGATTATACTGTTCTACAGTTCTTTTGGGGGCTTTTTGCTTCTTGTAAGTAGAAATACCATACTTTATTTTTATTTTTTGTACATTTCTTTGACAAGTACCAACTTTTTTGGACACATCTCGAGAAGAGATTGCCGGATTCTGATCAAACAGCTTACACACTTTTAAATCCAATTTTTTGTTCCGTTTCCTTGTAGGATGGCCCTCTCGCTGCTTTCTTTCAATATTTCCACCTTGTTTTAGTTTTTTTAGGGTCCTTTGCACTGTTCTCCGACTTGTATTGCACGATTTCGCAAGATCCAAAGTGGACATATTGGGATTTATTGAAAATTCTCGCAAAATTAATTCACGAACGCTTTTTTCGTTTGACGACATCTTGACTGATAAAAACAACTGAATGTTCTTTTAAACAGTAAGACATGCAAATACGTTCTAAATTTGAAATATTATAAGTTTAATGAAAAAGGTTGCGTGGCCGAAAAAAAAATACGGGAAATGTTGGCGACAATTTAATAGTACTCACCCTTTAGTTGGCATCGTTAGGGCATGGTAGGCTTTCCAACACTGACGTCGCTAAGAAAATGTACTTATGTTTTTTAGTTTTCTTTTTCTTCTTTGCGTGTCGACGGCATATGAGATGTAAGCTGACCAAATTACTAATTACATTTTATTATTATTCTTTGTTATATAGCGTTTTACGCTTCGTGCCAACTTTAAAAATTTGGATACATACATTGTTTAATTGCTATCATAGTTGAACTGATACATTTTTGTTAACAATGAATGTTAATTACTTATTTAAATTTTCCGACACAAGTCATTATTTAAATCCAATTAGCTAACCAATCTGAAACAAAGTCATCAAAGTGGTTAACTGTTCAGGTAAACACGAACAGTCGGCCTTATTAGTAGCTACACACGTTTGTACCTTGTCGCTTTAACGCTTTTGACAGATTTGTGCCGCAAGTCAAACATGACGTTACAGTGACAAAGTACCAAAGTGTGTAGCAACTTAAAAGTTATAAGGGCGACTTTACGTGTTTTCCTGAACAGTTGAACACTATGATGACCCTGTTTCAGATTGGTTTGATGACCGTTTTTCAGATTGGTGGTAAGTACTGTGTTTGTACACTAATTGATCTCACACAAATTGACCTATATAGTCCCAAACTAAGCCCTCACGCTCATCACACAAATATTTGCACCCAAGAATCGATCCCAGGACCGCTAGCTTCGTCGGCAGGGTGACTTGTATAACTACCAACCAACTCGGCTAAGTCGTCTACCTTCCGTACTTCCTGAAAACCGCACATAAAACGTAGGCAATCCAACGTATACCTCTGACCCCCACGTGAGATAGCTACGTGCGCGCGGCACGCGTCTGCGCGCGCGACCTGACTCACGTCATGACTCATGACCCTGCGCGCGCGCTTATGTTCGCAATAGCTTACTTACCTTAGTTACGCGGCAAATATCACTCGATTTTTTATAAAATTCATCAGCGTTTCAGTGGTTGCATTATCTGAATATTTCAGGTACTTATGTAAATTTGTATTTTGCTTGACTACTTACAAGGAACCAAACGAAGTCTTTACATGTTAGAATGTTCTGAATACTTTTATTTTAAACATACTGTATAGAAATATGTAAGTATGCGAAATAAAGAAAGTATTATTTACGAAGAAAATTTGTAGGTAGTTATAATTATAATTTTGAACTCAATTTAGTAGCATACAATCTCACTTTCTTACAGTTTATTGTAAGGTAGAACTTGGTAACAAAAATATTCATTTATTCCAAAAAAAACCTTATTAGATATTGACAAAATATAAACCACCATAAATTTAAACGCACTTTAAGTGCTAATTTTCTTCGCAAAGGCGTTTATTATTTAGGTACGGTTATTTCAACAAAAATATGCTTGAAAGTGTCAGCAACGGTCCGGTCCGGTAACCCCTTCACGGGGTGTTGGAAGGGTTTTGAAAGGGTTACAAAGGGTTAAACCCTTTCAAATACCCCTTGAAGGAGTTACCGGACCGGTCCCTGGTCGTCTGTATCACTAGAGATGCCTAGTCATTTGTAATTAACAGGAAACTCAACCTTATCTTAGAATGTCAGATTGACTTTGGACCTAAGGTACCTACGTACTTACGTTCGAATTAAGTTATCTACAATCAGTGCATGCATTCCTAGTAGGTACAAAAAGAAAGACGTTCTACATATTTTAAAATAAATTTACTAATTTACAACATCCTTACTCATCAAACTTTCCGGAACTACATATCTAAAACATTTAGCGAGGTCGATAACTTAAATTCCGGACCTTGGAAATTACTGCATGGCGTGATGTGCCCGGGTAACCATCCTTGCTCATCAAACTTTCCGGAACTATCTAAAACATTTAGCGAGGTAGATAATATAACTTAGATTCCGGAACTTGGGAATTACTGCATGGCGTGATGTGCCCGGATCCCAGCCTGCGCACCGCGATTTATGCAGAATCCGAAACCGGTTTCTTTCTGACGCGAGTTGCTAATGGTTAGCGAGTAAATAAGCTTGACGCGCGACCGAGGCGTCATTGTGACGATGACGAGGCAGTCGAGGCAAAACCAACCTCTAACTCCAACGTCATCCGCCATTTCCCCTTACACGGATATACCTAATTATCACACTTCCGAGACATAGGAAATTAAGTTAATTAATTAAGGCACATTCTCATTTAGTGGTGGCAGGAGCTTATGCAGGATTCGTCTGGGTCGCTTGCAAAATCTTCACCAAACAAGTGTTCGTGTTGTTATGTTCCGTTCTTACACGGATATACCTAATTATCACACTTCCGGGACATTGGCAATTAGGTAAGTAAGTTAATTAATTAAGGCACATTCTCAACCTATCACCAAGCAAGTGTTCGTGTTGTTGTGTTCCGGTGTGGGGATTAGATAACCGGTGAAATCACTAGCATAGACGCATTCCATTTTAGTTTTTTAGTTACGCATTTGGAGTCTTAGGATTGCAGGCTTAAGATTGTTGAGAGTTAAAATGTTCATGGTTTCAGATCTCACTTACAAATACGCCTGTGTGCTCGTGTGTCTTCTACATGCCATAAAAAAAAGAATAAACGCGAAAATTATCAATTCAGTAGCTTTTGCCTGCATTCCCTCCACTTAGAAGTCGTTTAACGCTATTTCTTTGAAAACTTTTCCATTTTCCGGAATAAAGCCGGCCGTTTTACCGCTGTAAATTTCAAGTCGATCCGTGGAGGCATTGAATCGTGGAACTGAAACAAACAAATAAACACTTTTTCGCATTTATAATATTAGTCAGATTAGGGATACTTAAATAGATATAGTTCTCTATATCTTTGATTTAATCAACAAAACATAATAATAAACAGGTATTTTTCCGTGCGCTGCAACACGTTTTCGTTCAAGGATTTCTTCACGTCAACCGTATCTTATCAGCAGATAAGGAATTCCGTGATCACTCATCGTGATACTAATGCTGAAACAATGCCTCAGCGGTTAGCGACCAGTCGGGTCGCCGGCGGCGGCACAGGTGCCGTATGTAAACATGTCGGCTATTTTTTTGCTAGCTTCTGTAGTTTTCGACTAAGTTATTTAGCGTTAAAATCTGTTCGAATCTCAGGATTAGTCCGCTTTTGATACCCAATACCACGGTCATTTGTGTTCATTCAGCGGTTCGGCAAATATTTTCTTAGCTGCCGAGTCCCAAGCATTAGTTGTCGGCCACTTGAAAGAGCGGCATTTTTGTCTCGGCAGTGGCGCCGAGATTTGCAAGTCTCGCCAATATTTGAGCTCGAAATGCCAACCCCTGACTAATGACTTACATGTGCAAGAGTTTTTCAAACGCTTCTATCTTCACCCGATAAGCGATTTTTTTTGCTTCCGTCTTAAGATAACACTAAAGTAATAAGTTAGCAAAAAGGTTGCTACTTTTAAAATATCACCTGTAAATTAGATCATGAAATCACCGCCAAAATAGCACCGCTGTTCTCAAACATGAATTAACTGATGTAATCTCACCGGTGTCTTTTATGTGTCAGTTTTAGGACGATGCTTATCAGCGAAACAAAAGGTCCCACAGACACGTGTTCGTATCTAATGTTTCTGAGAACGGCGATAAACAAAAAGCTGATAAATGGTTGAAACAGGTACCGAGGCAAGTGCAATGTCGCTGCGAACAATGCGGATCACACTTGAGACAGTGACGCTCGGCGGGGGTCGCGCTAATACAATGTGGCGCCAACTTTTTACCGCCACTTGTTGCTGAAGACAGTCCCCGAGGTGTCGGGACAAACGACGTGAAGCGTCTGGCTTTTGTACTTAAGCCCTCAAGTGTCAGGAGGACAGGACACTTGAGGCTGGTGATGCTAATGCAAGACAAAAAACAGACGCCGTCGGAATTAGCTGAGTAGTTTCTGTCGACCAAGTGCGTTCCAGGTGCACTTGTAAGAACATAGATTTTGCAAAAAAGTACTTACTGCGAAGGCAATGTAAAGGAGAAAATATCCTCAACATGTTTTGTAATTCTCTATAGTTCGTAAATACTGGCATGAAATTAACTTACCGTGCACTCTTTTCAAAATTTCCATGGGCACAAACGGACTACCGGATTTATTGGGAATTTAATTATTGTATTCATTGTAAATTTCTCATGCGTGTAATTTTAACTTTAGATCATACAACCGGTGTTTAAGTGGATCTTCGTTGTATAGGAATTACTGGTATTCAGATGATTTGTTTTTTCCTTAAGGCGCTTGCTTGTTAATAGATGCGGGCACTGATTTATTGTAAGTTTGACTTTGAATGTATCCGCATATCCGTAAAAGAATAAAGACTCTTTCATATTTTGTGTAACTGTTCGGGCGTTATTCGAATTCCGGGAATGTTGTAAAAATGGCGAACCCTTTTGAATGCTAGCGGGTAAGGCCCTTATCCACGTGCTGTCGGCTCGCCGCCGACAAACGCCGTTTACGGCCGCTCTCATCATTGTGAAGGACGTATTAACAATAAATAATAAAATACTTTAAATTCCTTTCAAAAAGCCGCAACGGTGATGTCTGAAAACCCGTGACCAATATTTGACAAGTCAGCAAGCCAAGTTCGTTGAGGAAACCTTTGTTTTCTTTTAGAGTATTGTCTACAATATAATGATACGGGACTATTGTGACTACCGATCATTTATGCAAGGAGTCGGAGAAGTGTATAAGGAAAACGAAGAAAGGCGATGTGATGTTATTCCAAAGCTATAAATTACATGCACATAATTATTTCATATTAGATTGAAAATGTAGGTTAGGTTTAGGCGTTTATCCTTCAGTTTGATCCGTACGCTATTAGCCTGTTTTATACATAACCACAACAAAACTCCATAAACTTGGCGTTACACTACCTCAGCCGGCTCCTTATGCTGTAGTAAATTTTATGACATATTATAAAGTTCTATTTAGTTTTTGGAAGTTTTCAAGTTTTACAATCGTTAAGCTTTGTTGTCACCGCGATTTTATGGCCGGTATACCTAACCGTAATTATCACCGAGAGGCAAAATGAAAAGGCAGGACGGCTTGCCATTATGATCCTTATGGGAATCGTGTAAGGTCTACGTCTCGGAACATTTGACGACTGGTGTTTATGTTATGCCTATGACGTTAATGTGGTTTTTATTACAGGAATTTATAACGTTTTAGCTAATGCTAGTAGGATTCAAAACTTTTAGATATGAGAAGGTATTAACAGCGCTGATTTTATGGGTTTTCTTAAGAACTGAAAAGCAAAGTTTATTTATGAGTAATGTCCACCAATTTGTTGGATGTTAATACCAAAAAATGTGAAATGTATGTTTTTCCTATATCACAATCATCATCATCATCATCATCATCATGTCAGCCGAAAGACGTCCACTGCTGGACATAGGCCTCCCATAAGTCTCTCCACACACAATATACCACAATATCACAATATTCACAATATTCTCACTAATATCTACATACTTTAAATGCAAAACAGCTAAAACAATAAAAAAAAATGGGTCATATATAGTTTGAATCTCTGGACAAAAAACTTTTCATCCCCATAAAAATAATGTGTAGTTTTTGATGGTATAATCATAAACAAGTTTTACGCGGACGAAATCTAGTTAGTCTTCTTTATATTAAATTTAAAAGGGGTGGCTAAAATCACGCTAGTAGATTCATTCCATATTACCGACATGTAAAAGAGCCCTCATGTGGCCAATTTACTGAATATTTTTTTGAATTTTTGAATGAAAAGCAGTCTTACCTTAACTTACCTCAGTTAAGTCTTTCTAGTTAGTTCTCAAATGGTTCCTGCGGAAAATCAGCTCTAGAGGGAAAATCAGTAAAATCATCTTTCGGTTACCTTCGGGGAGGGAAGATGGTCGATTGAAAGATGTGCCTCTTTTACTTCTGGTTTATTATGTTTACTTACTTACTCTCACTTACTTGACATTATCGAAGTCACTGCGGAATATTGCGGTAGACCGCCAATAATAAAAGAAGACAAATAAGAAGAAGAAGATGAGTAGGTACCGTGCTGATCTTTTTGCATCGTCTGGCTCTAGTTCAGTTGTTTTATGTCTACGTTTTTGTTTGATAATAAATTCTTGTACTTTTGTTAGACGTATGTAAATAAAGGTGTCTTATTTATTTCTTTCTTTCCTGTGTCTTTAATTAAGTACTATTTTTTCATAAACTCACTATTAACAATACCAAACCTTAAAATACATACGCAAACGCAAGAAATTCTAGTGACAAATTACTCGTTCTCTAATGAATATGTGCCCGTAACGAGTGGGTTATTATTTATCCAGCAAACCGTATGATTACCGTCTACCCATCGTGGGGAGCCGCAGGGCATCAGCCGTGTTCGCACAGCGCGAGCACACTCGTGCGCAACCTGACACCACCATTTTCGTAAACCAAAAAGACTTATCGGTTTTGAAAGTGTTATAGGATATTGAACCTAATAACTTACGAAGCAGAGTCGAATTTAGTTTTACAATTAACGGCTAATACGTCCTTTTGGTATGTGGTGGTAAGACTGTTCACATATAGTAAACTTGCCTACTCGCTTGGTTTGAACACACCATTCGGTAGCGGGCTATAATGCTGTGATCCATCGATATTTTTATGGCCCCCATTTTAACGTAATCACTAGCTTGCAAGATCTGTTTGAAATATATTGAGTGGGAAAATGTGGCAATAAGTTAGGTCCTATAAAATTATCGGTTTGATCGTAGATTTATATGGTTTTCGAATTAAAAATGGGTAGTAAGATAAAATAAAACTTTACAACGGTGAGGTTTGTTTTCAGAAGCTGTTTTAATAGTCCATCGTTTTATGGTTTTAGCCTCAAGCAGTACTTGGAGACCACACAATGGTCTTACCTTCCTTTTATTTTCTATTAAACAGGATGCTTTAAATAACATTAAGGCAGGTTGCAATAACGACTTACAGCAAATTTATTGTAAACATTATCAAGCAACATCTGTGGTTATATTAGTGATATGAAAATCAAAGTCATTAAGTTTATTAGCATGCTTTATTTTTTGGGTGTAATTACATATACATTAACCATGACTTGTCTGGCTTGACTTGAGCTCTTCCGTCAATAACTAGAAAAGTTTTGAATCACATACCCGCGTATCATTCATACCCATTTGCCTTCTAAGGTTGCATTTCACCAAAGTGAAATAAGGTCTCAAACCTAGATTTAACGCTGAATTTCTATAGACTAATCTCGGAGTAAGTCTTATTCCAGTTTGGTGAAATGCGGCAATAGTAGAAAAGAGCTCGAGATAACTCAAATGATAACTATTAGATAGATAATAACCCCTGATATAATGGTGGAATCATTCAGAGCTGATATATCGTAAACGGCTTAACCGATTTTCATAAAACTTAGCTAAAAACCACCGCCAAAAAACCTGCTTTTAAATAAAAAAAATAACTTCGTCCATATCGGTTCACGCGTCTAAGAGCTACAGTGCCAAAGACAGACACACACAGCGGTCAAACTTATAACCCCCCTCTTTTGCGTCGGGGGTTAAAATGGTTTTCAGTACAAATTGATACATTGCCTATAGTCTCATAATTGAGATTCACATTTCCTATAGTTTCATAATTATCTCAGCGAGTACACGTTCAATAAACTGCGGCGCTATCGGCGCTTGCGCCTCGCCTGATTGATATCTCTCGGTTCACGCCGGGTATTAATTCTCTATAATCACGCGGCTACTGACCTATCGGCCGCTTCCGTGTTCAGCTGAGAAAATTGGGCAGTGTTATTCTGTTTTTATTTCTTAACCAAAAAAGGCCTTATTAAGGTTATAATTTTCACGCCTCTATCTGTTTTTTGGCTTTGTAGTTCGATTAACCGATTTTAATAAAAAAAAAGACATTTTATTCTTGGTACTGGACTTTACAAAAGGGATTACGAAACAACAATTTCCTATAGATATGAGGAGCCTTGTTTAAAAAAGAACTTAGAAGTACATAAATGACACTTTAGCTCAAATCATTTGGTAAAGCTATATATTTTTTTAATCTTAGGTGAGTTTGCTCTTGATCCTAATTGAGACAAAAATGTATCGAGCTTACCAAGAAGGTGTATTTACTAATCCTACATCCTAATAGGCCAGCAATTCCTTATACGATCGCTTCATAAAGAAACCCAACAAGCTATAATCACTTAACTTGAAGAAGAACGCAAGTCACCGGCCGACCGCAAGGGCACCCGACTCACCTATCCGTAATCTCTTTAATGACTACCGGTCATTTTAATCTTCAGCGTTCTAAGAACGCCGCCACTGACTCATTTTGGTCCCTGATTAAGATTTTATTTTCGAGAATCAAATTAATTCAATAACCCCGATTTTACGAAGTTAACGTCCTATGATTTTATCTGGAGAATTTCAGCTGACACTTTCTTGGAAGCCACTTTAATTAAAATTTAAGAATCAAAATAATTTTGATTGCCACGCACAACACATGCTTACGGAATAAAAAGACATACACGAAATAAACAGCAACAAGACGCAACAATAATAAAAATATGTTATGGCAAATTTTAGAAGTCAGCATTTACTGTGAAACCGAGTCTAGACAGCGCTGTTTTTCAGCCCATTTTTTGCAGTTTTAATGTGAAAATCAGTATTGCATTATGTAATTTAATTATCAACACGTAAATAAAAAACTTTGTAGTCGTACAAATAAAAATATAATGATAATATCCCGTTTAAGTGTGTTCACACAAATAGATTTTAAAACAAGTTATGTTAGAACAGGTCCTATAATCATTTGCGTAAATAGGAGAGCACGAAGTAATCTAGCCACTTTGATTGGATATTTTTCTCATTTCCTCTCGCCGTAGGATTGAGATAAAAAATTAGACGCAACTTAATAAGACCGCCTGCATGTTTCTTGATATAATAGTCATTAGAAAACACGATATCGATTAAATTATGGCTTTAATATCGGCAAATATTGCTGCACCTAAATGTAATTTTAATTATATTTATCAACTAGCTTCTGCCCGCGACTTCGTCCCGTGGAATAGTTACTTTGGGCTAACGCTAACTTTAACCCGCGACTTTGTTTACGTAGAAGGTTGAAACATTCTTCATTGGTGCTCCGCTCTTATTGGTCTTAGCGTGATGATATAGCCTATAGCTTTCCTCGATAAATGGGCTATCTAACACTGAAATAATTTTTAAATCGAACCAGAAGATCCTGAGATTAGCGCGATGCTGAGAAACAAACAAACAAACAAACTCTTCAGCTTTATAATATTAGTATAGATTCTGTAAAGTTCAGGCAATATAAATAGGTAAGTTGCACTCTACGAAAGAGAAAGAATAGACTAGACTTGTAATCGGTTTTTAGTACAATAAAGAGTTTATATACATACATACTAGGAATAACAGAAAGTGACAAATATTTAATTATTCAATATTCAAACCTCGGATGGATTTGATACTCCGGGTTAAAATTTGACTTATTTTTTATGTGGAAAATGTAGAATTTAACCAAATTTATTTGCGGTTAAAATATTGGGATCGGATAGTTAAATTTTCATGCGCTCCATCCATGCCTTATGCCATTTCGTTATTTCAGATCTGTGCAGTAGTTAACTTTGGTAATGCAGCTTGTCTACTTTTACTATTACTATCTAATAGTAAAAGATAAATAAGAGTAGTCTAAATAAGAAACGAGCAGTGTTATAAGAAGAGTCCAATAACATTTTTTCTAGTTTTGATCACTGAAGCGATAAACATATTGAGCCGCAAAAACGATGTCAAGGCAACACGGAACTAGATGTAAGCAAGTACTTAAGTTTTACTAACTAGATTTTTAGTATTAAAGTCTTGCCTAACCAGTTTCACACTCCAGGATGCTTTATATTTCAAGTGCGTTAATGGCGGATATTGCAAACTCGGGGCTAGCTAGAGGTAATTAATTTTGATATCTTCAACAACAAAGTTTAAACATTTATTTGGATTTCTTCAACCACAAAGATTCAACATGGTTTTGTTTCTTGCCAAAGTTTTAGTCAATGGCAATATTTCAAGTTATCAAAACCTTAAAAGTTCCAGGCAGTAAAAGAGATAGATATATGAACCCTATGGTTCTATCTTATACTAAAACTGTTAATGGTAGTTTGTTTGCTTTCAAGTGTAAAATAATTTATGTTGACGATCTTAGGTATAACTATTATTGTATAACCCATTATACATAAACGCACTATGAATCTATTTTAATCAAAGTATGCTTTGTCACCTTCTGTCAGACGCGTATGTCACAATGACAGAATTGGTGGAACAATTACGAGTATATTTAAACTTTGTAATTGTATCCTAGCCTATTGGTGAGCCTACTAAATAAATAAATAAACTTGGCTTGATACGGTCCCCGAGCCCTAGATAAGATGCCTAACGCTAACGTAAACGATTGTCGAAAACTGCCAAAAGTATGGAATTGTCATAAGCGCTCGACGCGACCCTCCGGCAGCTCACGTCAATCCTATACATTTTCTACAACAATAACGTTCTCGAAATCCATCTTGTCTAAGGCCTACGAACAAAACTTTGAGGCTAAGACACACCGATGTACGGTTTTCGATTCGACAAAGCAATCTGCCAAAACGTTATCTTAAACTTAAATCAATTCAACTCGTGCCTAATGAAGCTATAGAATATTCTAATACACTAAAGCTTCCGTTCTCATTAAAGATATCAAGTATCTCATCGAATATCGAGACATATTCAATTACCCGGCGTCTGCGTGACCGATTACTGATTATTATTACTTCTCACGTCACGTTTGTTTTTTATTAATCGGCGCCAGCCTATTCGATTACTATACAAAATGTAACCCATATGGAGCCCTTGGCAATGTATGTAGCAATACCGTCTGCCGCCATTCACGGACATTCATCTGGCCAGTTTGAAAGCTAAAATTCATTAACGGGTATTACTTTTAGTTGCTGATAGTAAATGAAATGTTATTCTAATAACACGCATATTAGGAGGTGTTAAGGTTCTGTTGGAGGCTATCGAAGTGCATAACTTAATATGTTTTTGTTAATATTCAATGAGTTTATGTCAAGTATTAATGCGCAGGCGCCATTGATTGAAAACTTCTTAATTGTAGATGATAGATTTTTCTTAAGTGCGTGGTTTAATAGATCTTCTGCATGCATCGTTAATTTTATTGTTAAATCTGTCACTTTAGTAATTAAAGTTGAGAATAAACGAGCAAAAAAGACCCTTCGTTTTACTTCACTTAGTATTCATTAAACGAACACATCTCCCAGTGTTATTTTAGGGTCACTTGCGAGAAAGAGATAAATCCAGTTTTGTTTTAGAACTAGATTTAACACGGACCATATATTTTGGCACTTAAAATGAGCTTTGGCCAAAATCTAGATTTATCTTTTTGGCTGCAAGTGGCCCTTAGGTAAATCAAGAATGTCGTATTTTAAAATACATCATATCCTGTTTCATTTTGAATAAGTAGGTATGTCTTTAAAACATTGTTATTACATCGTTTCGGATAAAAAAAACGGGTTATTAACTATAAATAGACGCCTTTGTTGCATTATAAAAAACGATACGATGACTGTAAATTAGCCAATTTGCGTCAAAAAACGGCATCAGCCCAAATACTTATGATTCAAAGCTTTTTAGTCAATTAATTAGGCCGGTATCGGTCTCATCCAAAGTGGATCCACTCCATCAAATTAACCTCTTCTTGATTGCTCCAAATTGGTTCTTTATGTTTTTATTGGAGACTTCTTTAAAATTAACCGATTTTTTTACTAATTGTATACTTAATTTATTTATTTTTATATTTCTGGGGAATTTGTTTAATCGAATTTGGACTGTATGTTTGGCATGTTTTAGACTGGAATGGCTTGATGTAGGATTTTAGTGTGTGGGCAGTCATCAAAATTTTACATAATTGAACTATCGACTGACTAATGAGGTGGTCACTGAAAATAAAACGAAGTATTTTTTTAACCTTATTTATAATCTTTTATTAACGTTAATTTGTTTCATTATTAATGAATTAGTTTTTATACTTCCGACATTAGAACTAATTCTACTTTCTACCCTTTGGGTAATATAGCTATACCTAAGAAGTGTAGTTACAGTCGAGTACGGTTAGACTTTTGCACCGATGATTAGGGTGCTAAAGTGTATACATATCGTTGTACGCGACTGTATTAAACAACAATTAACCAAAATTCTTGGAGTAGCTGTAGTCGTCTGCTAGGCGCTAAGATAAATCGACATGTTATAATATACACAAATTTACATGAAAAGTTCCTTTCTCAAGTTTTTAGCTATAAAACAAAAGGGCGGGAAGCATGAATGGACGCCATGATGCACTATTAAGTATTCAGGTATGCACGCGTCCCGTTGCACGCGTTGCGAAACTTCGAGAGGCATGCCAGCTAATTAATGAATGAATACTATTGTGGCTAATGACCATGTGTGCGTGCCTGTACATGTATTATGTGGGTGCGTATGTGGGGTCCTTGTACGATGCATGTAATGTTAGTGTAGTAGGTCAATAATTAAAGGTTATTTTCCAAATAGTCAGGGTCAGATAGATGATGTAAAAGTATCATACGGGTACCTACATTCACTTAGGAGTCCTATTTTATTACTGCAGTATCATTGTAATTACCCGACTACGGCGAAGCCCAACAGGAGGGTTAGTGTTTGACCTGTATGTATGTAATGTTTGTCCGTTCCTATGTCCCCTTGTAACTACTCAACGGGTTAACCGATTTTGATAAATGATACCTTCCTCATTAGATTCGTCTTGATGGCGCGAGTGTCACCGATAACATAAAATTCTTATAAAAAATATGGCGGATTTTTTGCGCTATAACGTTTTTAATATATTTCCATGACAATATTAACAGATGCAGTCGGGTTTTTAAAGCTTGCTTTTTATTTATTTACTTAAGTTAATTAAGGTACGTAGGTATTTAAATACAGTGCCCACTTATGCAGAGAATCAAGTCGGGTCATATACAGACGCTCTGAAATGAAATATCATTAAAATACAATTATTATGTGTGTAGGCACTATATGTAAGTATGAACTCCGCTTGCCAGATAAAAAGTTGTATCAGGCGTCATTAATATTTATAAGTAATTTTAAAAAGCAATCAGCACATAAAATTGGTTCCTAAACATCGTTTACATTATTCATAAACGTATGCACGCCAAAAGCATTTCGGTTTTGCCATTAAACGATACTGGCCATCGATTAAAACCTGAATATTAAACAACTCATGAAAATCATTATTACCAAGAGGTTTGAAAATAAACGCGCGTCGAGATCGTTAAAATGTATTGAAACTTAAAACGAAATGTCCGATAACAATTAATGAGAGATCATCGCAGATCAAATCCGAGACGCGCGCCCGCCCACACGAAAGCCCCATAAAAAACCTACGTCCACTATGTAATAGTACAAGAAAACTAGTACACACTAACGAATTAGAACGCACACATACGCGCACCCATTAGTATGTGAGGCGTCGGACGAGCGCTGCGCGTGCTCGCTCGCTCACGGCTTCTTATTATTATTATTTATTGTTGAATAATGTGAATGGTAATGCGTGGTTGTTCACGATCCCGCATAACACCTGCCGTCTTTTCCCACAGTCGAGCTGCGCGCGCAGGAAGTGCGAGCGGGACGGCGCGCGCGCGTGCTCCGCGTGCGCCCGGCGCGCGCCAGAGCGGGACGCACATAGGATAGCGTAGCGCGTAGCTCGTAGCGCTGAAAAAAAACGCAATGACGTTAGACGCGGGAAATTAATGACACAAGGTCTGTCTGTGGTCCGAGTTAATTGAAACAGAAATTGTAAGAAAATAATAATAATAAAAAATAGTTAATGCTTCATAACTCTACTAGCGTATATTTTTAGCGCTTGGAACGATCTTTTATTAATGGATGGTGATTATGGAAATATCCCAATTTATCTGCATTTTTTTCGTATTAAAGGCTATATCGTTTGTTAGCAAGGCGCAAAACGTTATAGCATCATAATTCCTCTTAAGGAGAGAAGAAAAACCTTGACGTTGAATGCTAATTCTCGTAAGCGCGATAACGGAGCCGTATCGCAGCATCTCTGTAAATGTCATGTAACTTATTATGTAAATTAAGCTTTTTTTAATAATTCCACACGGAAGCCGCTGGCAGTGAAAGGTTTTAAGCAAAATTACTCTGCGTATAAGGCTGATTACTCAATTTTGTATCAATGAATAATACTCGTGAGATTTCGCCGCGTGATTGCGGTCATGACCGGTATAATATCGCCGTAAAATCCAGAAATCAATTAAATTAAAAAGAAATAACTGTACCCGTGTGCCTTGCTGAATCAAAGTTAATAAGTTTGTAAGATCCAAGCTAATTAGGATTTTTAAGTCAGGTTTTTTATCGAACTTAATTGAAACAGTTATAATTATAGTACGTATGTTTTTTCGAACTAAAGAGACCTATTATCAGCTCAAGAACCGTTCAGAAATCCATGATATATTTTCTGGGCGGAAACAAGATGCCGCCAGATAATATAGTATCAAATAACAGTTCATTGTTGATACCTTCCTTGTTCGATAAGAATGAGCCTCCGAAGACGTAATTTTCCTGTTATGCTCTCCGTCAATGCGAGACAAGACTCGATATTACGAAATAGCCACCGCGTGAATAGGCACCCCGGATGTGCGCAATTTAGTTTCGTCCAACCCAATGAATGCGTCTATAGTTCATTTAACAATAAATATTGCTCATCCCGTGTCTTTAAAGATTTTCGACGTTCGAAATTCAAAGTAACAACTACGAAAACTAATTTCTGTATTCTTTATTATAAGGTATATTTTTAAAAAATCTTGTTGCAGTGGCCAGTATCTTTTTGCATCAAGAAATGTCCACCATGGAGGTCAGTCTATTAAATCGGGTTGTCAAGGACCGGATGGGACGATCGTGTTTCAGTGATTTTAAGTTGCTTATGTTACCTCACGCCATTGTCGATTTCAAGGGTGGTTTTGTTTTTCGTAAAAGGGATATTATTTGCATTTAACTGATTGCTGATTAACTGATTTCAGCAAATAGAAGGGTTATTTGAATTTCTTTATGAATAAAAAAAAGAAGAAAGCTGTTTTGAATGATAAGTCCCAACCCAAAACAATACTATGCCAAAATTGCTAATGCATTCTAACCATTTTTTTTTTTCATATTGATCATTTGATCCTACGTTCTCAACATGCGAACACACATGCCATCTTAAGATCTTAAGCCAGCTTTACACTTCACCAGAAGTAAGTCATCAATGGCCTGCTTTTTGCGACATTTGGCCAACCTCCGACCAGTGTGGCGGCCAAATGTGTCTGTAACTTGACCTGGGCAGCCGAGATTCGCCACATGACGTGGCACATGGTGCCAAAGGTCGACTAAGGTGGCATTTTTTATAGTCTTCCTTGTTTACGTCGTGTTCAGACCGTTGGAGTTGATGGTTAATTGAATTAATATGCCTGACATAGGCAGTACAACAATGTAACGTGATGAATAATAAATCTAAGGTTACCTCGATAGAACACGCGTGGAAAATGATACGGTTAAGCACCACACCAAATCGAAGTGACTAATTGCCATGAAATTAAGCATGACATTTATGGATTGGAAAATACAGAATACTTTTGGACCTAGCCGTAAGCCATACCACGCAGTATTCTTCAACATATTATTATAACATTGTAAGAGGCCACTGGCAATTACTAAATAACGAACCCGACAGTAGCCGCCCGCGCAGCGATAAATCAACATCTCCATTACAGTTTAATTCTTACTTCAAATAAATAAAACGCTGTCCTTTTCACGCTTCATGCGACTTCGAATTTCGAACGTTCACAAATTATTGGACCTCGTTTTATTGTCGTGATATTTTTTCCTTTCATTTAGCATGTCCTGTCTTCATCTTTCTCGCTGGCTGTGTATGCGTTGTCTCGTTTCGTCTTGCAGCATTGGTAGCGGCTCGAGCACGTGCGACACGTTAAAGGCAGAGCGTTCCCACGGTCGCGGCGACTCGCGCCATCGCCCCCTCCCCCCGCGCCCGCCGCCGCCCGCTGCGCGTGATTCTACGGACACTCGTGCCCAAGAAATAAAGTGCCCGCACAGCACGTTCCAATTGCAAAATACTCGAACGAAAGTGGCGGATATGGGTTTTTCTGTTGAGTAACGACTCGTTAACAGTTAAAAGGTTGGATGTAATTAGATAGGACGTCGTGTCGCCTTGTACAAGGCTAAGTTTGGCGCGGACCATTTGCGACGAGTCACGAACGATCCCTTTAATTAAGCGAATTGAGAGAATTTGCCTATAGACGCTATCGACAGTTAAAAACAAAACCATTACAATGGAATCTGAGTACTACCCATAAAAATAATATTTTTAAATAGTTGTCATTATTGAATATAACATTATGTTATATTGGCGCGGCGGCGTATAGATTGCTGTGCGGTTGCGATATGCGCCGTGACATTGCGGTGCGCGTGCGCCGGTGCTCGTGCCGCGCGGTAAGGCGCGCCATGCATTAACCAACGAGGCTCGATGCCATGATGGTGCCAAACAAGGCTCGGGAAAACGAGCTCACCCTGTTGTTGTAGAATGTTTTTTGCTGGAAAAATTACTTGATGGTTTTTAAAGACTGGGCTTATGAAGAAAAGGGCTATAAAATATTTGGACCAATCCGGATGATTGCGTATCGATATTATATCTTGTCAGTTTCTACTGTTTCTAGTTTTGAAAATAATTTAATTGATTTTAAATATTAGCCTTCCCTTATAAAATTATATTAACTAAACAGCTGAGCTTATTAATGAGCTAAGGATAACATTACTCTTATAATCAAGAACTACCCGGGGGATTCAAAACTAAGACCGCTAATATTTTAACTGGATTCCTCCTGAATAACTGTCAATTAATCAAACTAAAATAGCAATATTGGTAATATATTTTAATTTAATATTTTAAGATGGACAGTGAACAGCGTTTTTCAATACCCGGCAAGCCTTACTAGTTGTTTATACATGCTTACTAATTCTAAGTATGTTTTATAAGTTGTAAGATTAGGTTAAGTCTATATTTAGTCTTAAGTCCTCGTGTAACTGTCAATGTAAAGTTACTGTAAGCAATATGAAATAGTTGCCTTTTAGGTTAGACATGATATCTATGGAAATGCTTCCTGGTAAAATGGTTTAACAGCAATCTTCTCTCGATGCTTAGTGGTGTAATAGTTAATATCTATTGTCACTAAACATATACTCGGTATTGGAGATTAGATTGAGTCTAGTTTAGTCTAGTCTAGATTAAGTTGCTTGGAAAAGGAGATTGTATCATCTGATCACTTTCAATTAGTCATCTTGTTTCATTGTCAAACATGCTTAGCACCATCTTCGAATAGATTTAACGACGTTACAATGTAAGAAAATATCTTGCAATATTTCGCTGCACGACCCTAAGTTATCGACGCATAGGGTCGACTATTATCATAAATTATGACTGATTATCATAGATCTTCAATAACAAGGAAGGAGGAAGTGTTTTGCGTAGTTTCAAGATAAATCTAGCGTGCTAATAGTGGTCACACCCTTGGGCAGTGTCACGGCATCGCGATAGGGTGGAGCCGTAGGTATAGTCTCTACTTCAGTGCCTAGAACTTCATATCGGGTCTACTTTGTAAGGGAGTCGTTTAGTTCGGCAGTGAACGCGTTATCTCGCGTGGTCTTGCCCTTTTATCTCAGCTAGGCACGAATACTCTTAATGAACACTAGGTGCGTAAAGTCTTGCTTCCGGGATTACGTCGGGTATATAATTTACCGGCCGTAAATCATAAAAACAATAGCCATATAAGGCGGGGAATAAAAAGTGACGCAACAATGCATTAACGCGTGTACGAGAAGTTCTCAAAGAATCGAGCGAGTAACGGAGCGCGATCGATTATCATTTTCATACAATCGACCATCTAAAGGTCACGCGTAATGCTATTCAACGCGAACTAATCTATATTGAAGAAACTTCACGCTGCTTCACGTAAAAACAGTACATCTTTACTTTTTCAAGACGCGATATGCAACTCAGAATGAAGGCCGATAAAGTCGATGTTGGAAAAGCTATGAAGTTCTATGTTAAGTGTTAAGCTTATTTGTTGAACATCGAAGGTGAGACATTTGTTGTCGGATTGTAGTATCTCAGTTTGAATAGGTAAGGTTGAGAATGATATTTTAAAAAGCGCAGATTGTGTCGTGTGTATCGTTAAGCCAGGAAGCGCATTGTTAGGTCACGTTCTCACAACTCCCCTTTTCTTCGAGGGGGAATAAATAATTGCACTTTTTTCTGTCGCATATGGCCAAGGAAACGGGGGATTGTGCAAGACCGTTCCCACGATTCGCCCCTTGGGCATAAAGGCCGATTGAGGTCAAGAAAAAATACGTGCCAGCATA
Organism: Acleris literana; assembly: GCA_946894065.1. Taxonomy (NCBI): domain Eukaryota; kingdom Metazoa; phylum Arthropoda; class Insecta; order Lepidoptera; family Tortricidae; genus Acleris; species Acleris literana. The sequence goes on along the minus strand of OX335684.1, from coordinate 11,745,062 downwards.
ATGTGAGGGTTCCTTTTGTAACGGCAGATGCACGAATCTAGGGTTAAGCGTGGAATCGCATCGGAACTGGAATTGATTGACGCGCTGTTAGGGATGCTTGTTTGGTGAGGTGAGAGTGACTTTAGGAGTTTAGTGATCTGTAATAGGATAGGGTAGGTAGCAAAGCAAGTCATACATAATGGCAGAATTAACGCAAACATCAAATATTTTTAGAGTTATGGACGGACACAACTGAATATTCTGAGGGAATTAAGCATCTATTTAATCAAATTGTTAAAAAACGTGGTACTCTTTTACACGGTATTTAAAAACCAATAACAGTTAAAACGTAACGAGTTGTACCGAAAACCGTAAAAAGCCCGAAACACGACGCTCAAACAAACAGTTTTTTGCTAAAAACTTTTAAATGCCATATCTCGAAGACAAAATTTCAAGGGTTCCAATTTCAAAACCCACTCGCCACTACAGCCGCCATTAGAGATAAAAACTCGTTGAGAAAAAAAAGGAATTGCACCTTTTCTAAGGCGTTCTATATTTGAAAACTCGTCGCGTTCCCACGGTCGCCCACGCCAGTTGCGCTCTACCCCTCTATCTCAAGGTTTTTTTGTGCCATTATACAGGCGATATTTATGTAAGCACACGTGAAGAAACGTCGCATGTATAATTTAAAGAATAATAATGATAAGGGAGGAATCTCAATATGCTTTTTTAAGTGTTTCCATGTAACACTAAGATTTACTTAAAATGGATTGTTATTGACTGTTATGGTACTCACTCGAGTCACTTAACATGATATTATATTTTAAGTCTCAGTTGACGTTTAGCAATACGCATTTAGAGAAAGTTATAAACAGCTATTTTTCTTTTAAGAGCACTTAAAGACTAAGTAATCATAAATTACAGTCAATCAACACGGGGCATGTGCAAAATAAACACTGCTTTGCATTTACACAAGAAAATATTCAAAACAAGACTGCATTGTAACTACGTACAGTTTATTTTTAGTTAAAGGTCCTTATTCTACAAGCTGCATTCAATAAAGGAAGCTTTATTGTGACGCGTTTGAATTCATATTTGGAACGCGTGTATAGTCATCATTAAAGAAGAGGGCACAGGCACACATTGCGTTCAGCCAGGATCCGTTCCCACGATCCACGCGACATATGGCGCGAGCGGGGTGCGTACGCGTGATCAACGGTTGTGGAGAAAAAAAACTTGGCCTTAGCGGATCTATGGGATGATGCCCGCGTAAATACAGATAAGGAAAACCGATATAATGGATCTGTCGTAGTACGTTTTTTGTAGCCTTTCAGTTTCTTATTTATTATTTTAGACTGTTGTGTAAAATAACAACTGTATAAAGAATCATAATCTTACCTATGACCTAATTGGTTTGAAACGAACATCATTGTGCTTAAAATTAATGAATTGTATTGTTATGTACTTGGATGCGTACTTAAAATTAATGATAAAAAAATATTAAGTACCTACATTATAAATCAAGCGTTAATAAAAAACTGCCTGTGTTAAATAGAGATTAATTAATGAATATTCAGAAAAAAAATATCGCCATAAAGTACATACATACATTCCCGAAACAAAATCTAAGTACTGCCATAACAGAACAGCCAAAATACTAATTCAAAAAACCCGACTGCCAAGGTCAGGCAAATTGTTCCGAATTTAAAATTTCAAAGTGTTTTTTTGGCGGGGGGCAGGTGCGGCGCGCGCAACTGTCGTCGTTCCCACGGCTCGCACACCGGTCCTTGCAATACGGACCGTGTCATGATTGCCAATTACCACATTAATGATTTTGTTTTTAACGTGTAGACTTGTAGATGTAATAAAAAGTTTGGGTTTAGTTAGCGCTACGAGAGCGTAGCGCGTCTACGAGATTTTGGTAATAGGGTACCTAATTAGTGAAAAAGACCCCGTAAAGTCTAAAACAGTGTTTAATTTAATAAGTTCGATTTTGAGTGTACCTAGAAAATATTTTCATATGTTTGTTACACGCAACTGGTGACTTTTGTGACTCATACGCGTTGATAAATACACATTATTGTTCTTATGAGGCTATAAGTATTGCTAGTTATTAAAACTGGATTTAGATACTGATACTTTATTGCTACACTAAAAATATATAAATACAAGTAGCTTAGTTTATCAATACTTAGTTAGACATTAAATTCTTTGGTTAGTATGTCATAACAGTAAGGCTTGTAATTAAATCATTGTTGCGGGAACTATTCATATTTATTCAACAAGAGTAACTGATTTATTCCGGTTGTAAACAGTTCTTAACCTACATAAATACACTAAGTACCTAAGTTGGTGGCACAAATAGTAGCGCGTGCGCCGGCCACGTGCTTCTGTTGCACTGCGGCCTTGTTTGTGGGTAATGAACATTTGGTTTGGTTAAGGGTCCTTTGGTTTAGAAATATTACAATTAGGTGAGGAATTTGAACAAAGAATATCAGTTAGGGGCACATTTTTTAAGTTGTTAGTTTTTTTTTAAAATAAGAATTGGTGTCGGTTTGTTTATTTCATTAAGCTGGTATTTTTAAAGTTACCTATACAACAAAGGAGCAGAAAAACCCATATCGTATTCTTAATGTGGCCATGGAAATTGTTACAATTGTTTGTTAGAAAATATTCAGTCATTTATTTTTTTTACTCTAAAGTAGTACAAGATTTTTCACAGATGTTGGTTCATGAAAATTTTCGTTCTTTCCTTGTTAGTTTGTATCAGAGCCATCTAGCGGTAACCGCGTGAACTTCAACCAGGAAGAGTCCCCTCACAATAAGTAGATAGGGGAGTCGGAAGTATTTGCAAGACAATAGTTGCGTAGACAATGTCTTTGTAGGTCAAAGACCAACTATTTATTAGGGTTCGTGGGAAATAAAGATTTCGCAAGTAATCGAAGGGTGATGATCGTATAAAATTTGAAGCGATTACCGTTTGAGCTCAGTTATATTTCTACCTCCAGGAAGTAACGGTATCTGCGGTGTCCCTAATTCGAATTTGAATTTTTTTCAAATTTTAGAATTTTGGAGTAAAGTACAAATGTTTCGAAAGTGAGCTGATAAAGTGTTGAGTTTGTAGTGTTATGTGTAATCTGTGTGTGCAGTGTTGCAAGTTGCAACTAATTGCAATATATTTAAAATTGGAACATTAAATAGCAGTGCAGAAAACAAGAACAAATCAAGAGCTCTATTCTACCCGATAAAGCTATATTACTTTTGGCATGTTACCGTATTGTCAACGTTACGATATATTTGCTTGGCAGCAATGACCGAGTAAAAACCCATATGATACCATTATCAAAGTAATATGGTTTTGCCGCGTAGAAAGAGTTCTTGGCGTGACTTTTCTGAGTCATTCCGAAGTAATTTTGCTTTACATGGTAATCCCGCCGTATCAAAAAATTAAGGTTGTGTAATGAATGCCAGTTGTCAACAATCTATGTACACAAGCTGTGTAACGCAGTGAGTCACTGTTTGGAGTGGTTAAGGCGATGAGTGGTATTACTCACTTCACTGACAATGAGTACGCCTTCTACGCAACGCAGAATAATTTCTAAAACTCGATGTTGACTTCTACCTAGTACCGATATGCGATGAGATATAATTAAATGATGTACTCGTAGAAATTGAAATAGAAATAAAAGTCTTAAGATGAATAACATAAGTATTCCTTCGACTTCAGAATCGTCACGATAAATATTAGCCTTATAATAAAATAAAATAAATTAAGTAGTAATAAAAACAAGTAACAAATTAGACGCAATTGTTTCGTAACGCAACATTGACATTTAAAAAATCTTTACACAAAGACATTTTAGTCATTAAGCCAAATTTCTCTTAATAATTGTACCATGCAAAAATTTTAACTCATTAGGAAGGTTATTATGTAAAACTATACACATATTATAGGCATTTTTTCTATAGACATCAGATCTGCAAGGTGCTTTATATACCTACCCAGCAGATTTTTGTATTGCTCACGTAGGTCTCCTGTGAACATAGAAGTACTAAAACAAATGCTAGCGAGGGTAATTCAATCTTTCTTAGTCTTGAATTAAAACAGGATTTAGACCTTTTAGGTCTGAAATTACCACGTTACAATTATACTTAAGTCTGATAATCTTAAATGATTTCAAGCTCCAGTTTGGTTTCAATGTTTCATTATCATTTAGCGATATGTAATGTGAATTTCCATTATGCAATTAACTTTGTTTAAATGCTAGTTATATTTGCTGCAATTTTTGTAGTAGTCAGATTACCTTAAAAATTGGCAAATTTTGTGGTTTTAGTTCCACTTATCTAACTATGGAGTGGTACGTACTATTTGTATCTACATGCTGTTACAAAAAAGACTATCGAACGGTACGTAACCCACAATTTTCTGCTGAAAACATGATGTTCTCAGGATATCTTAACCATTCATTGCGTAGGTTAGGTTAATTTAGACTTGTGACTGCAAAAAAAAACTCATGCGGCGAGAAATGCCTCTAGATGAAATGAAAACTCTGCGTAATGATACGTTCGATGAAAGGTGTTTTGATAAAATAATACGTACCCCTATCAAACAATGATAATACTTTGTCAAGCTCATAGTTAATAAACTCAAATTTGTTCTACAACATTAACTAGTAATATCTTATGAATTAATATTAATATGAAGAGAGTAAATATATTTTCGAGTCACTTATGAGTTCCTAGTCCTAGGTAAGTCAGCTAGGTGTAACTTACGGTTTCTAATCTTAGAACCATGTACCAATGTACTACGCAAATTTAGCATCAGATTTATAATGAATGGGAGTTAACGAGTCTGGATATTCAGTTAATAAGTAATGTTAATATCGCCTAAGTTATTCTGAACCCTGGCCTTAAACGCGCTCGCGCCAGCTCACAACTCTGACGCAAATGGATGTGTGTTCGATAACTGTTTGGTTCATCTGTGCAAACTGGGTGATATCATCGCTTACTCGGGCCGCTACAGGTGTCATATTGTTACGCAGCTAAAATAACAACACCCCTTAACGGTATGGACTCACCAGTTATGAGGGATAAAGGTATTCTGGTCGGGTTTTTCGTGTTGATTGGTATCTATACGATCTATTTATCGATTGGTATTGTTCTAATGCATATCTTTATCGTGTGAAATCGTGCATGGTCTGATATTGTGTGGTTTGTGTAGCTTTCTGTAAAAATCTTTTGCGTCTTTAATACACTTTAATGGGCTTACAGCTCAATTTCATAAGTCACCTTTTGCAAGAGGAGTGCTATTTATGATGAGGCTAAGAACGTTTCACAAGAGAGCCCTCAGGTCATACATTATTATAAAATTAATAGCATAGCATGTACTACGATGTTATAACTCGGTTTATTTATTGAGATCGCCTTAATTGGACTAGAAGATTCATTACGGAGCTGTGCAGTCTAAACAGCGGTATAAACGTAGTGAAGAAATAACAAAATGGAAACCGGTAATTGCTTCGGATCTGTACGCATTGGGCTGCGTGAAACTTCGTTAATGCTGTTCTAATTGCTTTTACCGAGTTCATACTATGTAAGCCTAATAGCAATTTAATTGTAATTGAAAACTAATCAACTCGAGCAATTTCTTCAATTAGCCATAGATCATCATTCCCTCAGTTCAATAGCCCTTAGCTAGCTACGCGATTTATTGACCCTTTTCTTTTTCGAAATCTCTGCACGTGGCGAGTCTTTCACGTCAAAACCTTCAGTCATTTCTTCAAGCATTCCAAACAAACAATTGAAATGCACGTGTTTCGAAAGTATTCCGAATTTGAAATTGGAATCGGCAAAAAAATATAACCCAAATGCAAGAGTTGCGGAATTGGAAATAAGGGTTGCAAAAAATCCTTTCTAACCGGAGCGTCCGAGTAACACGTGCACAGCGCGATGAGTCAGGCCGGCGAGCGCGCCAGTACCGGAGCGAACGCCGTATTATTAAAACTCGAAAGGGAAAAAAAAGATAAGCGTTCACTCGTCGTACCGCGTCAAGAATTGTACATCTGCCGAAATTTCTCACGGGTCCTTCGCGCAGCTCCGCGTATGGTATTATTATGCTGGACCGCTTCGCTATCGCTACCTACGTATTATAGATCGCGGACTTGCTCTCCGGCAATTATGACAACTGCACGGTTAGCACATAAGCCCAAGCGACGTAGCTCGCGAAACGAGAAATCTCTCTCTCCGCCGTCAGTTTTCTCAATTTTGGTAGCACAAGTGCACGTGACGAGACATTCTCTTCAAGCGAGGACGCTATCCGCGGGCGAGACGTATGTGTTGCCTTTTGTGCAGATAGTATTCTACTAATGGAATATTCTTTTGTGGCAACACTGAATCGGTAATGAAAAAGGGCGCGTCCCTTCGTTTTTTGAGTGAACAGCAACCCTTACACGAGCTTATAATCTGTGTGCGAAATCAAATGTGTGAAATTATACCCTTATTTATAATCTGGATTTGAAGTAAAGTAGGTAAGTTCATAAGTTGTTGTTTGTTTATCAACATGGCGGCTACGACTAAGCGTAAAGTGTAAGTATTTTGATTATTATTTTATTGGCTTCTAACTTTACGCAACAGTAATTTTCTATTATTTTCGCGAAATATTGTTAATAATTGTATTACAGGGTATAAAACTTGATGCTTTTCTGACCGGTTCATTGATAAATTGTCCATCGAAGTATTGTTTTCTTTTCAAATATATTTTTTATACCTAAATGTTATTTCAGTGTAAGGAGCACCCAAGCTCAAATTAAATTAATGGTGGACTATATGTCCACCAATCCTCTGTTTGCCGCGGGCGAGTATACTGGCCCACTCGGCGGTCAAAAAATGGAAGCAGAGTGGGTCAAATTAAAAGACCTGCTAACAGAAAAAGGCCCTGACAAGTCCATCGAGCAATGGAAGCACGTAAGTTATGTAGATTAAATTTATCTCTTTGATGTACTTCACTATTAAAACTCGGTGCACGAAATAAAAAACATCGACTCACACTTTCATGGAGAATATTTATCTGCTACTGTAAACTCATGCAACTATGTTTCTAGCTTACAACAATAGTCCAGGAATATAGTACATAGTCAAAGTTTTCTTCATACCTACATTAATTATTTTACCACATATAAAACTATACTCACACAAATCAAAAGGCGGTCAGAAAACTAATAGATTTTTTTAGATATGTACTGTATGAGGAAAAATTTGACTGTTGTTACACCTAGGAACAGAGTTGTGTGAGCTTACAGTACATAATTATTAGTAATTAAATAATAACCAAAATATAATTAGTCTTAAAATGTGGAGCAAGTGTAATTGTTTTCGACCTAATAAGGTTCGTTTTCTTGTTGCTTGTTCGTATATAAATTTACGTAATTTTTAGACATGGCGTGACTTGAAAAAGAAAGCTCGTGACGAGGGGGCGCGAGCCCGATATGCACTCGGAGTGACGGGGAACGACACAATTGTCCCAAAAATTTCCGAGATATCTGAGAAGATTTTGGGCACAATTGGGAGGGAGTGTGCTGTTGGAATCGGGGCAGAAGGGGAATCAACTATAGGAGGAACTGTCGTAAGTACTTGAATATCATCATAATATTAAACAATCTCACACAAATTTGACAAACTACGCTCTAGGCTTGTACTATGGGTACTAGGAATAAATACTTACAAATATTGCCCTTATTAGGAAATGAACCCATAGCCAAAGAGCCCGCGTCAGCCAGACCTAATTATTTTATAAATGCTGGAAGTTTCTCTGTGCATGTCCCGTAAGAATGATACCCGCCTATGAAATTTGGGTAGTGGTGACTCAGGCAGGTAACAGGTAGTAAATGTGTATAAAACTGCACCTCAAATTTCGTTTTATTATAAAGCTCAGATTTTATATATCTTATTCAGAATAATATTAGAAATCACATTGTTCATTGCCAGTACGGTACCCTTAGTACGGTTGCAACCCCTGCGACACCCTTAAACTATAATGTAATAAATCATTTTTACCTATTTTGGGGACATATATACATAGAGAAACTTTCGGCCTTTGTAATATAACAAATGTCGGGCCGTCGCAGACTCTTGCTCTACGGATGACTAGCTTAGGCAGGTTCACTACCAACTTGAGTAACTGTGTTGTCAGTGAGGTTTAGTTTTATAGTAATACTAGCTGTCCCGGCCAGGAGCCGTGTTTTTTTTCATACAAACTTTATGAAATCTACTTTACGTAAATATACACACTAATAAGAATCGATCAAGCCGTTTCAGAGGAGTTTTTTTACAAACACTGGGACACGATAATTTTATATATTGGATTTTTTCTCTAAATTGCTTTGGATGTAAAAGGTTCACAAATCCCAATGACTTCTCGTGTGAATTAATTGTAATAAAATGGCATTTATTAAACACAACAGTCATATGAGGAACGAGGGGTGGCTGAACAAGCCTTGGACCAGCCCTCAACCTCTGCCTTCATTGGGACAGACCCTCCTGGTCCCAGCAGCAGCATTCCTCGTCGCCTCCCGGCAGCTCCGCGTCGCAGGCGGACGCGTATCCCCTCGCGAGAGGGACCGATGGCGCAGTATTTAAATTTAATGCGTCAGCAAACGCTGTTGCTGGAGGTATGATGTCTACTATTATGTATCTTTATCTTTTATTTTTTTATAACTTTTGCCGGCAACTTGGCCGTCTAAAACTTCTTAAAAGGGTTTCATTGGACACTATTTAATTTCAAGGACAAAGCTGAAAACTATGTTAAATTTCAAACTATCTCAATTCCAAATTTCATCAAAATCCGTTCAGGGGCTTAGCTGTGTAGGGCCAGCAAATGAATGACAAACATAAATATTTGTGGGGATGTGTTGTATTAGCCTATTTTTTTAGGGTTCTGTGCCTAAAGGAAGGGAGCTCAGCAGGACCCTATTAATAAGCCTCCGCTGTCTGTCCGCTTATCCGTCCGTCCGTATGTCCGTCTGTCCGTCCTTTACTAACTTTAAACAGCTACCTTTTGAACCGTAACATGTGATTTTACGTCGGGTTTACTAACAAATCTAAAAAATACAAGAATGGGAAATAATAAAGGGCGTTCTCATTCATGAAACTTTTTTTTTTCAAACTATTTTTGTTTTTGTTGAATTGTATTATAAATTGGTTTGGTTATATATCAAACCCTGAAGAAAAACATCAAATACTAATAATTGCTCAAGAGTGAGTTGGGCTCATTAAAATTGGAATATAATAATACCTATTGAACGGCGGTACAGAACACCACGGTGCGCGAGTCCGGCTCGCAACTGACCGAGTTTTTACCCGACTGCTAAAGGAGGAGAGTTATGTGTTTATTGCACTTGCAGCACGTTGCGCCGGAAGCTATGTAATAGTGGACGCCTTTACACGTCTTTCTATATTGAATAATTTCATAATAAATTTATTTCAGGTAAATGCTAGTGCCACCAACCGCCTGCTGCGGCAGTTATTGAAAAAAGAGGCAAACACGCCTTTTTCAAGACTTAGTTTTAATTAGATTATTTTAGTTTAAGTAAATCACTTTATGGTGAAGGTATTTTGATTTAAAATTTACAAAATTATTTTTTATAATTACTTTATATTAGGTTAAGTTCATTATTATGGTAATGGTAATATTGATTGATGATTTACAAATTATTTTTAATAATGGGTATATTACTTTAAGTTAATTATCACGGTAAAGGTAATTTTGATTGATGATTTAGAAAAAATGCTATTGTTAAAACATTATTTGATTTCATTCTGAGAAAAATAATATCTTAGTGCCTTTTTAGCTTTAAAACATGTAAAAAATAAGCTTGTAAGTTGAGTTTACTATTTTACAATGTACAGTCAAAGACTTAAGTTTGGTACCCACCTTAGGTCCAAAGTCAATCTGACATCCTTAAACAATAAGGTTGAGTTTACTAAAAGTTACAAATGACTTGACATCTCTAATGACATTGATATCTTCAAGCATATTTTTCTTGAAATGTACTATCCAACCTCGACATTGGCAGACTCATCAAAATATTGATTGGTTTGGGCTTTTATTCAAATACAATAATGTTATGCCGCCAAACTAAACAAGAAAGATATCAATAGGTAATAAAAACAACCTAGGGTTAACTTAAATTTAACTCAAATGATTGTTATATTAATGTAATTTGATTTATTCCTGAAAAGTATTAAGTGCCATAATTATATCACAGCTATAGTTGTGTGTTTTGACTCTACTAAGTAGTAGGTAATAAAAACCTTGGTGGACTTTTACCTTTAAGATTTCTGGGATTAAGTACCTAAGGTTACCTTAAATTAATTAATTATTATTTATTTAAACTTATGGCATAATCTAAAGAATATATGTACAGAAAAATATGAGGCTACAAATTAAAATTAAGAGATTATAGCCACTCAGTGGCTACATCGTTCAGGGTGATTAGGATAATTTTATTAATATGACTAGTATGTAAAGTTATTTGAGTAAGTCTCAAAAAATGTGAACTGCCATATCATATCACACTTATACCTCTATTACGTAATAAGTAAAACCTAGGCACCTTTCTACTTTCATTTTTTACCCGACTGCGGCAAAGCCCAAAAGGAGGGTAATGTGTTTGACTTGTATGTATGTCCGACTCTATGTCCGCTCGTAACTACTAAACGGCTAAACCGATTTTAATAAATTATACGTAGTTAGATTCGTCTTAACCACTAGAGAGGCTATAGAAATTATTTAAATGTGAAATTGGCGAAATAAAAAATATATACATGACAAGTAACTTTACTTTGACGACATTGTCCAAACCGCAGTTGGGTTTTTTTAATGCTTGCTTGTCGTAAGACTTTTGTAAATTAAAATTACTAGTGTTAATTAATATAATTAATATTGTTATACTGTTAAAGGATTTATAAACGGATACAGTACAAAAGGTCTATTTTTAAAGAGCTAGTCTCAAAAAAGCTGTTTTATAATATAATTTCAACACTATTTAATTCCAATTAAGGCTCTATAATTGTGATATTAAAGTTATTTGAGTAAGTACCCAAAAATTTTGAAGTGTAATATTAAAGTTATTAGAGTAAGTCCCCAAAAATATTGAAGTGTGTGTGTGAATTGTATCACACTTGTACTTACCTCTATTACATTGGGTAAGTAAAATGTAAGAGTCTTCCTTTACGTTTTAGTATACCTCATGTTTTGATCTCACATAAGTAAATTGCAATTAGATTGCAACAGAAAGAATGTGATAGTATTACTGTAACTAATATTAACCTATATTATATTATATTAAATTAGTTTTTTTACGATATATCTAAGAGATACATCAATATTTAGTACTGCCCCAAGCTAACGGAACTTTAAAATAATGGTAATTTTAAAGTTCTGTGAGCTTGGGGCAGTACTAAATATTAATGTATCTCTTTTATTTTTTATATTATGAATGTAAGGAGGGTGTATGTAAAAACTTTTTCATAGTAGCCAAAAAGGATTAAAGAAATTTAAAATATATTTTTTCATACATTGCGTGATCCACCCTACTACATACTTTTGTGAACATTCAGAAAGTGTCAAAGAAGGCTCGATTGGCTATTCACAGGGGAGTGCTAGTTCCTACATTAATGTTTGGTAGTGAAAGATGGGTATGGCAGAAAAAACATGAAAGTAGAGTTAGTGCAGTAGAGATGAGAGCGTTAAGAAGTATGGTTGTGGTGAACGTGTGTGATAGGACTAGGAACAGTGTAATAATAGAACAAGGATTAATAAAGGAATGCTGAAGTGGTTTGGTCATGTGGCGAGAATGGATTAAGTGAGTTTAACAATGCAGGTATATGAGGTAATAGTAAATGGGATTGTTGGTAGGGGAAGGCCAAGGCGTACTTTCCACGATCAGATTGAGAATGTATTACGAAAAGGCCAGGTCGGGAGTACCCTAAACCGACGCACGAGTATGAACACAAGTAATCCAGGCGTGATTGTATGTATGTATGTATAAACCACTTATCCCGGGTGGGCGTAACTATTAGCAACGCAGCGATACAGTTTTTGATAACTGCAGCTTCTTACAAACTAATTGATATTGTATTATTTAATAATAAAATGTGTTCAATAAGTATATTTTATCTTAGTTAAGTAAATTTAATTAATATTGTGATACTGCTAAATGACTGATTTACTATTTCAAATGAAAAAAGCCTTGCTTTTTACTAATACTACTATATATAATACTTTATTTAAATAAATACTTTTTGTTGAATTCAATGTTCTTTATTTATTAATGATTTTATTATAACAAGCTGTTTAAAAGCACTTGCTCATCTTCCTCCTGTGTGGTTGCATAATCATACCACCATATACTATACAACATTCAGTTCTTCAATAAATTACTGTTTTATTTATTAGAAAACAATAATGGTACTGGGTGTGGCACCGTATGGTCGATGTATGTTCGGTGCAGTGTTAAGCAGATTTATTTTTAATTATCTTAATAAAACAACTTTGTTTTTAGTTGAAATGATCATTTATTAATCCGTCCCGTCGTGCCACTGCAGCTCGCAATAGCGTCGGCTCGTCGGACGACGAGTTCTCTCCGACTTCTTCGTCATTGATTTCGGCTACCTCTCTCAGCTCAACCCTGCGAATCAATATTAATATTGTCAATATAACATAATAATATTACAAATTAAAGCCCCTAAAATCTCAGAAAGTCCTATACGGAATTTCATACGGTTTTCACCGACTAGTGACTACCTAGGAAGGTTGAGTGATCCTCACAAAGAAGTTTCTTTCTTTATTTACTTACTGGATTACGAAATATAATGGTAATCTAGTAAGTAGTTGTTTAAGAATTTTGTATAAATGTACCTAGTATAATTTTACCAACTCTCATTTAATAACTTTAACTTTTATTTACCTATAGTGTTTCATTATGTTATATAAAGTGCAGCAGGCATATATGATGCGGCTCGCACAGTCAGGAGCGTAGTGGAGGGACCGATCTATACCCAGGCACCTCAAGGACCCCTTGAGGTACCCGTTGGTCCGCTCCACCACGTTGCGCGCCTGGCAGTGCCAGCGTGTGTAGCGGTCCTCCGGGGAGTGCGGCGCCGCGCGCAGCACCGGCGTCATGAGCCATGGCTCGAGGGCGTAACCCGAGTCTCCTGCATTTACATACATCTTGTTATGTTAATATCAAATTTGTCAACAGATTACAGAATCCTTTAAGCAATTTTATAGTACATACCCAGAAGGAAATAACGCCCTATGCGGTTTTCATAGAGCCGGCGCATTTCGGCGCAAACATTGGAGTTTTTAAAAATTCTACTGTCGTGAACCCGGCCCGGATACTCCGCATTAACGTGTAGCACACGGCAGTCAACATCTGTTACCTGAAATAAAAATAGATTAAGAAGTTTCTGTCTACTACCAACCAAAACTCATTCAAAGTGCTAAATACTAAAACTTACCAACTGCACATTTATTGTGTGCTTCCCCTTTCGATTAATGTATTGCAGCCCATGTGGACGAGGCGGGGGGAAAATCGAAACATGGGTGCAATCTACTGCACCCAATATCCCTGGCACTCCGAACTTCTCCACAAATCCAGAGTCCACACTCCTCCTCTCTATCTCGGAGCCCGGGAATTTTATCCACATGTCTTTCAAGCTGTAATAAATTAAGTATTTATTTTAGATCTTTACATTGCTTAACTCTTTTTCAGGACCCGGTAGTACAGGCATTAAAATCATGTTTAGATAATGAAGTCATCTATACTATTATCTGAAGAATACTATATCCATAGAAAACATAACTTTTTTGTGAAATACATGGTTGTTATTATGCTGTATGCCTGTTATTGTAGTTATATTTGAATTGATCCACCTTATCTTCCATTTTCATAATATTAAAATGTATTTAGTTTAGTTTGTATTTAAAGTAAACGAAATATACTTGTACAGTCAAGGACAAAAATAAATATACACACAAAATTGGAAACATATTTAAACATACACTTTACTTTATTACCGTAGTAATAAGGGCTGTATACATATTTTTGAGGCTGAGCATACATACTGGTGCCTAATTGACTGTAGTATGAACAATGCCCTACTTAGAACTACAACTTGTGTGTGTTTTTATGGCATTGTTATTATGTAGTGGTAGTAAATGAATCAAGTACTATAAATTATAAATCAAATTTTACATGTTAACGTAAACAGTGCCCACATCTTACCGTCCCTAGTCTTGTGTAGGGTAATGATTTAATTAAAGGTTTTTTACAAAGTGTATGTTTATTAAAAAAGATAGAGCCTATTTTGTTGTAAGTACCTAGGTGTTATTTAAAAAAAATGTGGACCTATAAATCTTGAATTAGTTATATTACATGGTTAATGAAATATAGGCATTATGCTTAAAAAGGGGTCATGATTTCAGTAAGTAGTATTTATATTATGTGGTAAATGCCTTACCGCAGGTTTATGGCCGCTACAACTTTGCTCAAATACTTCGAGACAGTCGTCTGAGCTACACAGAGGTTGTGGTCTTGACCCACCCCCCTCTGATAGCTCCCGGCAGCCATAAACATAACAGATGAAAGCACCTGTAATATGTTACAATTACTTTGTCAGCACCATTGATTGTAAAAACCATTCCATAACAAATAATTTTGGTATATTCTGGTACGAGCTAGTTAAAATTTTCTGCCTTGCCGATGACCTTTAACTATGTAGGTATACACACACACAACAGACAAAACTCAAATGCGTCCTTAAACACGGTCACCATTTTTAAGGTTCTGACAGAATAACAGCTATGCGATTCCTATGCTGTCACAACACAAGCCTGAGTCAGAACTCTTTTCATCCACCCACACACACTGCTGGCTTCTGCCATTCCTACACATTTAAAATGTAAATTGTTTATATAATTTTGCATGTTCTTAGTAGCACTTTTACTTTAACCATGTTGTTTGAGCTGTTTCTTTCTTTCTTTCTTTCTTATTTACCTACAGTTTAGACATACCTGTACGTGGACTGGAACTCCGTGGGATGAGGTGAGGGCCAATGCGCTTTCAAGCTGCCGAATCAGGTACATGCCCATATCTTTGTTTATACGGTACAGGTGTTGAAACTCCTGATCCGGCAGCTCGAAGGGGTTGTTGGCATCCCTTAAACTCCGTCTTTGGATTTTCCTCTGTCGGACCTCCTCGTCCCGAAAAAGGAAAAATGCCATCCTGTAGAATTAAGAACTTCTTCACTACACAGAAAACATGTAAAATTACGATAAAGTAGCGGATGATACAAATAGCACTTCAGAACATGTATAATTGTAAACAAATAAACTTACATTGACTGTTTAAAAGATCAACCAAACACCAAAACGTTACTTCAAAATCAACACTAAGACACTCTCGCGAGTCTCGCGCGCTTGAAAGCTCGAAGACTAACTGTCGGCTTTTGACGTTGAAAAGCGTGGTATTATTTCGCCTTATGGGCACTTGTGCTACGAGTTGCGAGGAAATTTCGCCTCTAACTGTCAAGCGACTAAGATCTGTCGCGTTGACGTTTGGTCGCGGACGTTGTGCTACCAACACGCGAGAAAGCTATATATCGCGCTCTTTCTCGCTTGTCGCGCAAGTCGCTGGCAGATGTGCTAGCCGTGCTGGGCGACTAGCGGTATCACTCGGCGGCTACTTTTTAATGGTTAGCGATTAGCATATCGAGTTGCGGTGTTTGGCGCGCGATATCTCTAGAGATTAATTGTCGTCGGGATGAAAGTTATCGCGACCGCTTTTAGCTAAGTTTAATTACGAAACCGTGACTGCCATTTGTTGTAATTAAATTAGTTGGTTGGCAGATTAGCGCGCGTGTTCTGACACGCTCGTGGGAGAAAGCTTTTGCACGTGCGTCGATAAATTATCGAGCGTATTGTGATGGGCCTATTGTCAACCAAATACGAGTACTACTGTGTTATTCTTTAAGAAAACGTTGCACAATAAGGCTTTATTTCGGATTGAGGCGAGTCCTGACTCGTCGAAGGCTTCGCGGCAACAGGTTGGGACTTGTCGTGGTGGCTCGAGGGTTGTTTTAACTTGTGCAAAATGCGAGCCAGGCTGAAGCCTGCATTTTATTTTATGGCTTGTGAGATCGTGATACTCTGATACCATACTTTTCAAGAGCAGATAGGCACTTATTTTTATGTACAGAAATTAACTTTTTTAATGTATAACTTTTAGCCATACATAAGGATAAAACTAAGGAGACAACAGTCTAAGAACTATAGCTTGACTGTTAATTTAAAATACAAATACTAACGAATGCTTATTCTCAAAAAACGTTGCAACCTGTGATTAAAACCAATTTATGTTAAAAATAAAATATGCTGAAAAAATGTGCAGCAGTGACAGTGACATAATCAATTGTAATTTTGACATTGTTATCGTATTGTCAACGTTATGATAGCTCTAATGGCGGCCGAATTACAAACAATACGATGACATGCCTAATGCAATATGGTTTTATCAAGTAAAACAGAGCCCCGGGCTTTTACTTCAGCTATTTCAGGTAAATCGAAGTATGACTTGTGATATGACACAGTTGTAATATAGAGAGAAAACTGTGATTGTTAAAAATATAATAAAGGACCAAAGCTACCTATATCAATATTTTTGTTATATTTTTTGCCTCGTTAGAGATAGTAAGAAAAAATATTATGTACTTAATGGTTTTGTATGTAATTTGTGCTTAAATTATCAATATGTTTTTATTATATTTACCGGAAAATTGTAAACTAATTGTAAGACAACTCTTGTCGGTAAACTGCACTTTTAGGCTTTTTTAAGAAATAATGCCCGATTAATATTTGTGAAATTGATTGAGGTTTAATGTTGAATTTATCTTTAATTTTAATTATTAACCAACGGATAATAGGTACTATCATGCTGTTTTAAGAAAATGTGATTTATCATTACTTTAACATTCAACACGCAAGCATCCAATCTTGAACTAACTATCTATGTCAAAGTCGTATATTAATCCATTAAAACATTTTTATCTATTTTGATTTTTGATGTATGTATAAAACATTACTTATATCACAAATTATAACTACCTCAGTAGGTACGACATTACGTGCCAGACGATACCGCTAGATTAGAAATGGGTGCCTGAAGTTCCAGATTATTGATTCATCATAGCCTATTAGTTAGCGTATCATAATCCAAATAAGTTTATTATCAAAAACCAACAAGATCAATCTGAACACAGATAACATTAGGCAACATCGCATGCCTCCAGGATACCTATTGTTGTCATGTAATCATAACGTAATCTATCTCTCAATCAAAGTCCACTTAATCACGTCGGCCCGACGTCCGAAATAAGACAGCGAAAACGCCAGTAAAAAGTGACCATTAAAAACCCAGTAGCGAGGTCCGCCTTGGGCCCTGCACGTGCGCAGGCTATGGATGGAGCGCGGCGCGCGCGCCGGCTCTTCTCGTCTGACCACTTTTGGAACCAGCCAGAACCAAATATATGCTGTATGTATATGTTCCATAGCCCGATACGACTCGAGAGATTGAGCTGCGGTTGCTACCTCGCTACTGTGTTACCACGGCATATCATGCCCATTTACTTAATGATTATATCATTATATTAAAATTAATAGGGTTGTGTGGTGTGGAGGATGCAAGTGAAAAGTATAAAAATTCATTCAAAATTTGTTTTATTCATCGATTTACGTGAACCATTGTACATAAAATAAATTATTACCCTAAGTTAAAGCTCGACAATCACAATATCAATAAGCCTACACCTAATTAAGTTATACAATATTCAAAATATCACATTGCGATTCGATAATACAATTAAAGCTTTCGGAGTTATCACGATTCGAATCTTAATTATCCTAACCCTATATGGCACCTTTGAGATTAAAGCTAACATCACAGACGATTGCAGAAACCGGAGAGCAGCACTGGTTTCACGGAAGACACTGATTGTAGTGTAGGGTTGGGAGACTTAGGCTTGCACCCAGCGGTCTTGGAAGACTGGGTACTGCTGCTCGGGGGTCTGGCACTCGGTGTAGCAGTGCGTCGCTGCGAAGTCAGCTTCGGTTTTGGTGACGGTGGTCCAGAAGAAGGTGCCGGCCTCGGTGCGCGCGAAGTGCACGGGGATGTAGCAGTCTTCGCGGGTCACGGGCACGAGGTCACAGGAGGAGTCCTGGTTGCAGACGAGGAAGGCTGCGCCAGGCTGGCACGCCTCCATCTCATCGTAGATCTTGCGCTCTAAGGCCTCGTTGCTCGCATTCTCGTCGGACTCGAAGGAAGTGTCGACAGTTTTGGCGGGAACCTTGCGCTTCGTCGTTTTCTTAATGATCTTCATTAGCGGCTTCAATAGCGCTTTGATACCGCTGTTCTTCATCTTTTCGCTGTTGTATTTGTTCTCGTTGATCGAGTTGTTGGTTGCGATGATGTATTCGTTGTTGGCGTAGTAAGACATGTTGATAGTAAAGGTAGACGTGTGTCGCAAGTGAGATCACAGGCGGGAATGTGGGGCTGCTCGCGCCGGGGCCCCTTTTATACCCGGCGCGCCGCCCCCAACATAAAGGCTCCTCGTACGTGAAAAGATCCCTTTGCGTGTGTGGGTGAGTTAAGTGGTTTATTCGATACGTTTTCATAAAGTCCAATGGGTTTTTATTATGGTCGTTTTGGTTAGTTACATACAAATATTATGCATTCAGACTAAAACTTGTCCAAAGTAGGTATTTAGATATTTTTTTGTCTTGTAATAGGTACGCATGATACATTTAGAGAATATAACTGTTTGTGTATGTTTTTATTTACAACCCCACAATGTCTTTTTTTATTTCTATGACCAATGTCCACCAAAATGTTTTCTATAGAGATAGTATTTAAAAGCTAAAGGGAGCATGAGACTGCGAATATACTTTTAAAAAATTGCATTAAGGCTATTTCAATTGCACCTCGCTCACAAGTTTTACTGAAGTGTGTTTTATTATAGGCTTAACTAACACTATGTTATGTAAATATGTATTCAAACTGTTGATCATGCTACAATAGCTTATAAATTGATTTTCAGGAGTGTCCACGTGCCGTCCACACGCCCCGCGTAAACAGAACATGTGTTGATTGACTCCCCCAGCGAACAACGCGATTGTTATCTGGGGTCAGTAAGTCATGAAGGGTAGCTCGTTCCCAGGGTCACCCTAGGGGTGAGGGCAGGGTCACCCGGGGGAGATGGCGCGAGCGAGACTCGCGCGCAGTTCGCGTGACGTCCATCGACACCTGATTAGGGGTAAAGTGCATAGTCGTAGATAAGGTGCATGGATTAAGCCTTTGAGTCATTGATGATATATAAGACGTGCGTACTTTATTTACGTAATGGTTGATAAAAGTTTTTTAATATAAACAAATAACGGTATGCGTCATGTATCTGTTTTGTGTGCAAGTAATGTCTCGAAAACTTAACCCTATCTCTCGATCAAGCATTTGAATAATTCAGTCGATGTTCATTAGCATTTTGTAAGGAATTAATAAACATAAAATGCCACCTACACACAAAATATCCAACCCGTACCGGTCCAAACATGTAAGATTTTTTTCTTGTATGTCCAAAGAGAGTATTACAAAAAAAATAAGTTTAAAAGAAATCAGTGTAGCGGTGATAGTGTCTTTCGTCCAATGGGGTGCGCGCGCGGCGGCAGGTGCTGCGATCCACGGCGCTCGCACACACTCGCGCGCCGTTCAGATATACGACCATTGAACACGTGCATTCGAAGGGGATGAATATATAAATTCGCTGGCAAAGCGAGCGGGACGGCGGATATTTTTTATCGAGATGTATAGATTCACGACTCCCTCATATCCGAAATAGGGTAACGCAAAGGCTAATTTGGTTATTGAAAATTGAGGGGTTGTTCGTGGGAATGCTCTCCGCTCCTAGGTTCCCAGGGTTGCGCGCACATTGAGCTTTTTTTCGGCGATGCGAGATTCGGAACCGCGACAGATGGCAAGCGGGCCATCGTTCGCGTTTTGCTTTGTGTGTAATAAATCGTATGGGGCATTGGAATTAAACGCTCCATTTTGATGGCTCAGCGCGTTTGCCGGGGGAGGGATGAAGATGTAAACAAGTGTAAAAGGGGTCAGTGGAACTCGGCCGCGACTGTAATTAAATGGCTATTAGAGCTATTTTGAGATTATTAGGCGAGATTGCTAGGGGATGAAGATTCTTTTGGGTTTTCACGTAATTATACCAATTAAAGAAATGCTGAGCGCCTCTATTTGGAGTTTTAAGTTGTGAATAGTAATCAAATGGTAGTTAAGGCAGAATTACCAAATACAAATGATTAGTAACTTGATGGTAACTTAAGCTTTATAGTAAACATAAAATACGCAAACGACGCAAATGCATTGTACAACGCCTCTTTTTTTCAATTGACTCCTATTGGTTTTTGGCTTGCATTATTTATTTGAGGATGACACTGACCAAGATACCTGCCGTGATTCCCACGGCTGAAGGCGCTGCAAAAACCTGCAACAAAGGTTCTCGAAAGAATACCCTGAAGTAGGCACTTTGCGTAATATTAAAAAGCTGTATTGTGTCGCAACAAGTGCGTGGGAGCGGGGGATGAGCGGGGGATGAGCGAGGGGTGACCCACCCCCTATTCAAACCGCTAGCACTTGTCACGCTGCCGGGGTCAAATATAAGATTTTTTGCTTTGTTATGCTTTAATTTATCAACATTTTGTGAGCAGGTAGGCATGGGATTTAGTTTATAATACAATTTACAACATTGGGACCCTGAAATAGTTTTAAAGAAAAAGTGTGAGATCTTTACACGTTGGGTAGGGCTTATTATATGCCATCTTAAGAAATTATTATTGTATTAGTGTACCGAATTTATTGACGATTGTGAATGGGTAAACAGATTACATATAAACATTACATTTGTACACGGATTACAAACCGTACAACACGTTCCGTAAGGATTTCGAATTTATTGTTACGTACGCATTGGAAATATCTGTTACATCAGTTTATTTTCTATTATAATATGCGCTTGCTTTTGAGAGATGGTGAAAAAAACATTACCTACATACCTATCAAATGAATGGAATATCAGGTACAAGAGTGCTAAATTTTATTATGTGATATCATATCATCACTTTTACTTGAACATTATCATCATAATCATCACCTTTTAGATGTAAGTTAGTTTGAACTAATCTGTGCATAGGTGAAAAACTTAAGTAAATGACCTCTTGCATGTAGTTATGTACAAAACTAATATGGAATTTACGTCAAATTTCAAATATAGAATGTCGAACGGTCTATCCAGATGTGTTACAACTACATGCAAGAAGTAATTTACTTAAGTTTTTCAACTATACCGCTTAGGTTTCTGATTGTGATGCTACACTATGTAATGATCCACTTAATAAATAAATAATTCATCACATCAGTTAAAACATTTATATCTTACTCCGCCCAGTGAATTTAACATAATACAACTTTACTATAATTTAAGTAATGTTTTATTTACTGTTACTCCCGTCGAGTGCAATAATTAACTGTAATATAGCTTAAGAAATATCTATTAAATAACAATTGGTCAATGATACACACAGTAGGCGAATATGACCTTAAATTTCTTGATGCTAAAAATATTAATCTATGATAAACCTTAACAGACTTCTATTGTTGCCGAAGTGTGGGAATTTCGGTTACGAGATTAGTCGAATAAAAATTGAGGGTGGAAAATAAAGAGGCATGTATAAATCATCCCTAATCGCTCCTTTTGTTAGCTGTACACTTGTTGCGTCACCCATACCGTACGAGAATTTTGTACAAGGGTTCGTTCACCATGTGTAGAAAAGTAGTTCTGTAAAATAGACTCTATGTCTTTAATTATAAGGTCACTGATCGGACGTGAAAGTGGTATAAATGGTATTGGTTCTTGGTAAATGTAATGGGGGCGTAGAATTTTAGGGGTTGTTGAACAATTAACTGAATCGCAGGTAAAATCATTTCTAATTGAGGTGAACAAAAAAAGGTCAGATGATTTTGCATCTGTATAGCGACGGCGATTGGATGAATTTGGTAAGATTATGGCTACAATATCAATTGAATGCTAAAATGAATCATAGTTGGAAATCTATAGTTATGATCTCTGATTTGATTCATTGACTTCTTACATGACTAGACATATATTTTTTATCGGGATGACGTAGATTTACTACAGCACAGGCGATAGCTCTTAAAAAAGCTTTCATGTCTGTTCCTGTCTCTCATTCACTCCTATAATATATCTAACCGACTTCACTCGAACCCCTAAATACTTTTAAAACCCCTTTTAATTTACAATGTTGGCTAAAATTAAAGAATTTGATGATAGTCGCGGAATTGAGGGACACCTATGTATGTCCAACATAGAACTTTAAGACTCTAACCGCAGTACTTAGGGCCGTATTAATAAACTGATCTCAACTCTAATGCTCGTCTTGAGATGCGTCAAAAATGACAGTGTTCTATTGTTTGACGTTTACTTTGAATCTTGTGGCGGACATCTCGGCCAATATGTGTTTATTAATACGACCCTTAGAGACACTCCTTCCTTTTTCAAACTTGTGTATGAAAGCTCGTTAGTTAGGAACGACTTACGGCCGAACCCTATATTCAAATCGCGGACAGATAAGGCTTACTTTGGGTTTAAATTTGACATTTGCCCATACAAAATGTGTCAAAATTGAATCCGAAGTAAGTTTATCTGTCCGTGGTTTGAATATAGGCCGGTTCGCCCGTAAATCGTCGTTAACTGACTTAATGAGGGCATAAGATGCTGAAATGACTCCCATTATTAGTAGTTAATGTAACAGTTACATAATGAGAGTTCTTAAAAAACGAGAATGGTTTTATGAAACGAGTCGAAGGCACATCTACCACCACCGCCACACAACCACAGATAAGAAAATTATCATAGTAAAATTGATTGATTGGTCATGCTGGTCATTGCTAATGGGTTCTGATTCGTGTGTAGATAATCTAGCTAAAATCGTACGTATAGTGTAATATAAATGTTCTGATTCATATACTCATCAAGTTTGATTCCAAGCGTACTACACCGAATCCAATAAGATCCTATTAGACTACTAGTGGTTACGTTATTTTCAAAAGCAGTTCTATTCAGTTTTTTATGGTTCTAAGTTAATGAGAGCGGAGTCATTAGCGGCAAGAGATCGAGGCCAGACTCAAGACCGGGATAAGGGCGGGAGGCGATAATCACCCTCGACCCTCGTTACCACTCTTGCTCTATTTTGAATACCACCGAAATTGCCTCAGAAGTACCGCATACGAGGAAGCCTAATAACAGTTTCGGTTGAAAAAGGATTATTACTCTGAGGTTTTAATTAAGGATTCGACTCGCTCTGGTTAGGGTAATAAAATCCAAGTTTTTAGGGCGTCATAGACTGTTCTATTAGATTTTATGTTCGTTTTCGAGATGATCTTAATAGTTATGAGTCAGGAACTGGAATGGGTTTATTTAGATGGCCACATAGGTACATAATGTAACTTTAGACTAGGGCTTTATACGTACATAGGTACCGTATTCTTCTTCGATATGACATGATGACCGCTGTTATAATATGAACGAGGAAATACTGCCAGCATCTTTACAATGCCTATGGGCCATTCTTAGATTTAGTCTTATTAAATCTTATTTTTAGTATACATTTTCAATTATTGTTTTATACCTACTTCATGTATTATTTTACGTCATTTTTCAATAAATCTCTATTTAAAAAAAAACTTTTTATTGTGACTTCAAAACTGGAGTTTCTGCCGCACTCAGAGACGTCAATTAAATTTAATGCTTGATTGAAGTTGCTGCTGTCACTTTCTTTACTATAGAAATATAATACGACAACACGTCACTGAATAAGCATTATATTTAATTGACGTCTCTGTGTGCGGCAGTTTGTGTCGGATTTAGAGGAAGCTCGGATGCACAGAGCACAGAAGTTGACTAGTCGTATTAAATACGTAGATACCCAATTTTTAGGTCAAAATCTGGTTATAGCTTGGAATATTTGGTATATCCACTTAAACAAAGTGTATACCGAGGACTTAACCGCCACCGCCAATCTCTAATTCCCGTTAAATTGACGTTGCGTACGGTTGCGTCAATGAGGTACGTAAAATGCTGCGTCGATCGAAAACACATAGGTAGGTATCTATGGTTCTCATGACATGCGAGAAATAAAATGAATTGGGGCTCTATTGTACCTACTCGGTAAAACCATATAGCTCTCATTTACTTGACAGTAATGGCGGCCGAGTCAAATACAATACGATAACATATCAAAAGCAACATGGTCTTACAGTAGAATAGCGCCCCTGTGTATTTTTTTTTGCTACTTTATACAGGGTGCCTCTGACCTTGGGGCTTTAAATGCAACGATCGATTCTACTCACTAAACTGACCTACTTTTGTTCTGCAGCATTAAAAAATAACTTAAGTTTAGATAAATAATTGATGTTAAAGTCTAATTGTAAAATCAGTGTAAATTATGGCCATATGATCACCATCTCATGGTACGGCGGCGACATTTCCTTGGTACGAGGGCTAAAGGAAAATATGTCAAAAACCTACGCTGAGCAGAATTTGTTCGCGAGCTGGCAGACTGATATGTGAGTATCCCTTAGTAGTCTATGATGTTAATGGAGAATTGGAGCGCGTAGGTACTTAGAAAATTACATTTAACTTGTATGAAAAAAACTTGGACGTCATTTTAACAATTTACAGAACAAAAGTATTCAGTTTCAGGAGTAGAAACGATCCATGCATTTAAAGCTCCAAGGTCATTTACAGGCGGCACCCTGTAGATGATTTCTCAAACTTCATACAAACCTACAGCTAACTGAGCTGTAAATTTCTGTTTAAATGTAATTGCGAGCGATACGAAGAGGTCCTATTAACAGCAATGGCGGGCAACAAGCAATGAGCAGGCCGTAAATAAACGTCTAAGTGCAACGGACGGCTAATTCAAGCAATTTGTGATGCTTTCGCTGCTAAGCTATGAACGGTAGCGTAAAAGCTTTACGCTACCGTTCGCGTAGAAAAAACGAGATTAAAAAAATAACCTAAGTAGTACAAAAACTTCAATTTGATATTGTTAGACTACGGTTATAATGATTTGATGTTTTTGCACGACTTCCCAAAAAAAGGATTGTAATATTTTCAGGGTTAATGTAAGTAACATATGTACGATCATTTATTCCACCATAACTTCTAAACTCCTAAGTCGATTTAGATGTGTGTGGTATCGTTAGAATCCTTTTACCATCCCGGGTGACATATGATACCTAAACTTTTAAAATTAAAATAACAACAATGGCAATATTTCAATTATTAACATAGGTATAGTAAGCATTCCTTTTTTATGATTTATTGAAAGTCTAACAGCTTAGGTACATAACATGATAGAAGCAAACTTACATAACTAGAAAGTCAATTATAAGTTCTCACCTATATGAACATTTTACTTAACATTTCGGATGCAAACACACACAGACACACAAGCCGTGGTGCAATTATAACAATAGAATGCTTGTCACAACCAAATTTCCCCGTTATCGAGAAAGTAACGTTAACGTAACGTCATCTACATAATTTGTATGGCGATTGGCTACGGATAGACTGCGTAAAAGCGATTCGAAAGCGAGATGTATGATTGTAATGATTGTGCTAAAGCAACTGTATTTGTAGGCAATCACGGAATGAAATACTTACAAATTTACTTTGTGCGTGGACTATAAATAGTTGACTTTACTTCTATCACGTCTAAAAAATGTGTAAATATTTGTAAATTAAGCAAGAATAAAACCGAAACTTGTAGAATTAACTACTAAGAAAAGCAATTTAGGCGGGGGAGGCATTAAAAAGCCTCTGACGGTTTTTAGTAACAATAGTCGTAAGTACGGTCAACAACTTTTTTAATTCCTGTCTTATGACAGAGTCAATAAATCATGAAAAATAATTTACGTCAAAATTAATCGTCGGCTTTCTGCAGCTTTCTACTAATAATTAAAGTTCCTGACAGAACCTACCTACCCAAAAAGCTTAAAAGCGCCAGTATTGACAACCAAATCAAACAATTTCAATCATAACCTATGCTACAAATCCGCCTCTAGTCTATGACTCACGTCGGCGCGTGCGATTAATTGCGGCTAATAGTTGTCGCGGGCCGTTACCGCGCAGCGCGCCGCGCCGGCGCGGGCGCAACCAGTTTAATTGATCTTGCGCGGGATTACTACATGCGCCGTATGGAGTTGACCTGTCGGTGAGTCACTGGGCATAGTGGAATTGGGCTCAAAGAGTGATTATTAGCATGAGAAGCTTCGGAGTTGACGTATCGGTGAGTCAGTCGGTGGACGGGCTACATAGAGAAAAGTTTCACGTCTTACGTGTATGTGATGGGGCCTGTTTTTAGTGGAAATTTATTGAACGATGAATCCATGAGAAAGCTATGTTATGTTTATTTATATAAGTCGGAAACCAAAGGAGTGGACTGCGTTTGAATTATAAAACCATAGTCAAAAAACTAACGGTTTGATTATTTACTCTGTAACTTTCCCTGAAAATGTACATAGTACGACGAGTCATAATTATTACAAGACAAAGTATTTTTATGAAAAAAATCGTTATTTTTTCAGGATTTTTGTTGAATTAAGCTCACCTAAAGCTATCTACATCTAAAAAAAAATGAGAAGTTTACGGTTGTGATATAAGTATTGTATATTATGTTTTAGGTATGACCAAAAAACGGGAAATAACGAGCTCCTCCTACATGCATCCCCAATGTGATTCAGATTTAGCTAAAGCTACTCCTATAGGAACGCACATAGTTGCTTCTAAAAAGGCGATGGAACTTGAACAAAAATATTAGTTATTAGTTTTGTTCAAAGTTATTGCTTAATGCGTTTAAGGCGCCAGCTTTTTACCCGCCATCGGTCTTGGGAAGCCTCCGTAATCACCGCCATTAGTGACACTAACATTTAACGGATACACATTGCTTTGCTATCGGCATCTTTGAACGTAAGAACTATTCCCACTTGTAATTAACGTTCGCAGTAAAAAAACTGTTAGTTAAGCTAATTCTAAAATTGAACGTTACAACTTTTATTTTCTAAAAATGGTTTCCGAACCCAATTTATTTTAATAGTCGGGCGAAAACTGAATTAGTTTTCAATTTCTTTAACGTCCCAGAGTTCCAAGGCTTGTTATGCGGTATTCTTTTATTTATAACGAAATTAACACGTCAGTTGAGGGTTTTACGTGGTTAGTAAAAAATCAACCCTTTGTTGAGGTTGTTTAACCCTTCAGTGCCGAGTTAACCGGTAATCAATCGGTGGGAAGGGCCCCGATTACTGCATTTAACGACTACCGATTTCGTTTCATGCCCAACAAAGGCTTCCAAAATTACATTTTATCACGTAATATTTGTTGTGTTAAGGGCTGTGTCTGTAAATAAAAATGCCAGGATGAGTTAACTAGTTCTTGTTTAGATATGTAAAATGTACCTACGTATGTTTATTTACGTTTGTGATTTCAGCATAAAATAAAACCTTCTCTGGAACGTTTCTGTATGATTCATAATTTATAATTAAGTTGGTACAGTCAGTCAACAGCATAAATAAGTGATCATTTATGTACCTTTTCGCTTTCTATCGTTTCACAATTTTGTATGACATTTCAAACACAACGTTAAAGTGACAAGGTACATAAATGATCACTTATTTATGCTGTTGACTGTACGTACAGTCACCCAATGAGAATGTTGACAATAGTAGTGCTTGCCATTCTATGTTCGGTTTGAAGTTTGTTATGGCAATAAAATGCTCAATATTTTTATTGGAGTAATTAATGTAAGTACGAGTATTATCGTCAACGTCAAGGTAGACACACCCTTTTTTACACTATCGCATTAAGCATATTTTGACATTGCTTCCGTGGCTGTAAATCAAGAAGGTACAAGGGCTGTATCTATTTTTAATGTTGTTTGTGCTACGTCGTGTGTACCTATGTATTGAAATCAAACATTATTGTTTTGTTAAAATATTATAATTTGCGGCATTTTAGAAAAAATCCGCAATACGATTGTGTAATCTTATATTGTAAAAAATTGTTTAACGACTTAAGTATGTAATTCTGAACCGATTTCTTTGAATCTTTGTTGCCAACTCTTTTACAAACGATCTCTGTCGTAACCAGTCGTGTAATTACGTGCTACTAAACGATTTTTCGGCGGCAAATGATACCCTTAACTCTTCAGTCATACATGAAATAATGCTCTAAAAGTTGAATATTCCACTGCTTACACCGTCAAAGTCGGATCTTACTTACAACTGGTTATTAGAACTCGACTTTACCGTGTAGCAAATAAAGTTTATATTTGAAGTAGATGAGATGTGATGTGAGAGGTTGAGGGGTTTATTAGTGGATATAACACCTTTTTGCGTTAATGGGGTCCGGAACACCTAATTATTGATGATTGGCGTCGTTGAGTCGATTCCGCTTAATGATGCCAAATTACGTCGGTAAAACGCGCGGCCCGTGCGGCCGCTCGCCATTACGTTCATAGCCCATTTGCAGGGAATCTTACGTATTGCGAGTCATTAGTTCTACTATGTATTTATTTATAAATCCATTGAATTTATGTTATATTTAACTACTAGATATTTGTTTACAAAAAGTTTAAGAACTTTTGTCGTGATTAGTAGAATTATGACAGATGTTTCTACGCATAAATCAACAATTAAGAAAATAGCACGTTTAGATTTTGTCGTTTATACTCGTACGTATAGCCCGCTGCGTCTGTATTAACTCTGTTGGCAAGTGTATGGCCGATATCGGATATATCAGTCTCAAGATACGTAAGAGAATTGTGAAGCTAGAAAAACGTTTCTCTTCCTTTGCACCTAGTCCGTTTTTTTTTTGAATATGTTTGTGAGCATTTTTGACCACGTGCTGGCCTAGCTGGTAGTGACCCTGCCTACGAAGCTAGCGGTCCTCGGTTCAAATTCCGGTAAGTTCAGATATTTGTGTGATGAGCGCGAATATTTGTTCCTTTACCCATAATACAAGCCTAGAGCTTAGTTTGGGACTAGGTCAATTGGTGTGACATCGTCCCCTGTTTTTTTGGAAATTGTATTAGGATTTAGACATATATTACTTCTCTTTATCATTTTATTCTAAATCCTGTATATTGTCTGTTTGTTTTTTTCTCCAAATGGTAAACTAGGTCTATACGTTTTATTTTCTAATAAATATTTATATATAAATCAGCATTTCAGGCAAGATTAGTTTATTAACACGGCCCTTAGTGTTTTGTAGTTATTTTTAAATCCTTTGTGTATTTACAACGTGGCTTTTAGGTTTGTCACTTCGAATTTTACAACCAAGAATTATACAATTCAAAAAGTCAACGATTCTCAACCCCACCCGACCCTTGACATGAAATATTTATGTCCCTAAACTGTAGTGATAAAGTGCTAAATAAAAAAGATGCCTCGAGATAAATACGAAGTGTCGTGCAGGCATTTTATCGCTCGGATAGTAAAATATCGCTTAGCACCGCTATAAACAGTATAAACCGCCTTATCGGTGGGAGGTGGACGCATCGGGCCTGACCTGTGCCTTTAGAGATAACTTCACTGTTATGAGGAGAGTAAAGGTCTAGTCATATCATTGTGAAAAGGAAAGCTATGAGAACATTTGCTATCCGTATAGCTTGTGTTGGTCAGTACGTACTTTCACCTTTTCTATACATATAGTTCAATAGGTTTCAAGTTGGTTATTGGGTATAGTCACTTTATAAATGCGAAACTTTGTGTGTGTGTGTGTGTGTGTGTGTGTGTGATAGTTTGTTACTCCTTTACGCTGCAACGGCTGGACGGATATGGATGAAATTTTAAAATGGAGATTGCAACATAGTGATAGCAAATTTCCCGACAGAATAACGATAGTCGAAATCTACTCGACGAAGTCGTGGGCAGAAGCTATTAGTAAAATGAGGTTATTTACTTGTGAAACAAAAAGGAACCTAAAATTATAAGTTTTTTATTTATTTTTTATGTACCTATTTGGACGTTATGAAAACCATCGTAACTTGGTACCCGCCGTTACACATGTTTTTGGACATTTAGAATTATGAAAATGGCCATTCACATCCATATCGTCGGCCTAAATTGCTAACCTGCTAAATCCATTTTTAGTATTTAGCAGTTTACCATTCTAAATAGATGAAATAAAGTGCAAAGCTGCTAAATCCTAAAAATGGATTTAGCAGGTTTGCAATTTAGGCCGACGATATCCATCCTCACTAATATTATGAATGTGCTAGTAACATTTTCAGTCTGTTTTAACAAAGCTTTCACGGCTAAACTGCTGAACCGATTGAGATGAATTATGGAGACAACTTCAACCCCGAGGAAAAACATAGCGTACTTTTTTCGCAAATAGCGACCAATGACTTCTCTGCGGATGGAGTCGCGGGAAACAGCTAGTTCAATCTATGCTATAGCAGCAAAATAACAATTAAAAACTTTAAGCGTTTATTCGAATGTATGTGCGCTAGCCTTTAGCCTCTAGTGGGTTTCTTATCATCCGAAAGCGCCGGAGCTTTTATCAGAAGCTGATACGTGAGCTTTAACTCGGTATATATTTAAATAAATTTTTGGATATTTTTTAAAGATTGAGCTTTTTGTATCGCTACCGGCTACGCTACGCATAGTACGAAAAGCAGTAGAGAAGTGGCAGTCGCCAAAATTGCGCTCAAACATATTTATTACGTCTCTTTTGATATAAAGACATTAGAGCGGGTTAAATATTTTTGAGCGCAATGTTAGATAGTATATTGTGACTGTACCTATACAATTCGTCTAAAACCAATGATTTACATAGATACTTACTTACAAGTTACTACTTACAATACTTATTAACGTTCAAATATATATTTATACCTACGTTGTAAATCAAAATGCATTCATATTCCAATTCCATTTCGAAGTCACTCGAATCTGTTTTTTCTGACCGTTACCCAAACTCCGACATGCCATGAGTCATCTCTAAGTCCACATGAGCTATAACAACATCAAAGCCTTACTCGTAAAAACAAAGTCGTCATCGATCATCACGGCCGGACAAGGGCTCCGGTAAACCAAAAACCGTGCCCCGAAATTACGGCCCTAAGAAAACAAAAAACTCTCGAAGATTTATTTAAGGGAGCGTAAAGATCTGTTTATGGTATGCGTCGGTAATTAAGGGGGCTCGCACACGTGCGCGCGCGCAAAAACGAACGAGAAAAAACTATACCTGTTCCCATCGGCGGAGCGACAGGTCCGCTGACACGCTCTTCAGGAGGCTTGGTGCTCAAACTTTGCTATACTACTGGACCTTGAGGAATAGTGCTTTTTGAAAAGTCTAACACTTTTTAACACTGCGTGTTAGTATTAAAGCTAATACGGACGATGCCGTGCCAAAAATTCACCTTACCTTATTTTTACATATCTTCGTGATGCATTAATTCTACAAAATTTTCGCCTGTTATTTGTTATTTTTAGTCGGTTTAATTTTTTATGAATACAATCAAATTGAAAATGTATGTAAAAAGGTTTTTAGTAAATCAAGGTATTGATCAAAGTTTGAGGGCCGTTGTCCCACGCCTTCCCTTAATGTTATCTTATTATAGCTAAAATGAGTTCGGTGTTCAGAGATAATAGCCAGCCCTGGGTTCCTCACCAACATTTTTTACCCCGACTTTTTCATAAAAGTCAAGATAATACTGCTTTTAGATATTGCGTGTTAGATGATTTGATTTTTTGGATGCCCCGTCGTAAACTAAAGCGTCGTTAATTTTTAACAACTTCGCGAAAATTTGAGGTTATAAAATCGCCATCTTGGCGTCGTGAAAGGTTTTTTCAAAATTAGAACTGTCTCGTAAAAATCCGTTAGGTACCTACCAGTGTACGGGATAAAATTTCTTTCTTACTCAAAATACTTGGAAAATTGTTTAAAATATCATTTAAATTTCTATCACGGCTT
Source organism: Acleris literana (assembly GCA_946894065.1). Classification (NCBI taxonomy): domain Eukaryota; kingdom Metazoa; phylum Arthropoda; class Insecta; order Lepidoptera; family Tortricidae; genus Acleris; species Acleris literana. The sequence continues at coordinate 11,712,911 of OX335684.1, read as the reverse complement.
GAAAAAATGTTTATCATAAACAATCGAAGGATTGAAAATAATCATCATAGAATGCCAAAGAATGCGTGGATGTCATAACAGATTATAAAGGTTTAATAACGCATTCTTGGAGGGGTATCATGAAACAATGTTATCGGCCCATCGACACGTGGTGGGGCCATTTTGTTTACAAATAACTCTATGAATTTAAAACATTCATAAAAAATTGGTACATAAATAATTTATGAATATGGTGTTTTCGTGTTTTGAGTATTATATTGAATTTAGATTTTTTATCAATAACTAGGAGTTTGATGTTTAGAGTCACTGTTAAGAATATTATAATACACTTCAAATGGTACATAGATAATTTAAGTAACTCTTTGTATTGAACAACAACTTTAAGATTTAAAAACGCCTGAATCTTAACTATTTTATTTACAAAATCAAATTTACATTAGTACTTATTGACCTATTTTTGAACCATCTTCTCTCAAATAGCCCTAACACGTATGCTAACAGCATGCACAAATTATAAGTAAGCTCACATTAAACTTAATAAATGAGCTCACACATTTCCAGTTTTTTTTTATGAAATTTTCAAAATCATGTTCTTTTTTCGGCGGTAGCAAGTTTGACAACCACCATTAATATTTACTAAAGTTAGCCTCGGCTTCCTGCCCTCGCATGATGTATCACTGCGGGGGAGGCTCGATTAGTGATGACAGAGGGCCTTGGCTGTAGCTTAATGTGATTACAATACATTTTACTACCGAAAGGTCGCATAAGCATCGACGTTAAATGGAACTTATGACCTGTCGGCGTCGGAATTCCCTAGGCGATCCTTTTGGGATAAGAAGTTTTTGAACGACAGCGATGTTAAATTCGCATTACAAGTCAAGTTTTGTAAATTAGTTGTGCAGCATGAACAGAACTGATGCAGCAATGTATTATGAAGCTGAAGAAGAGTTTTGGAACAATGTTAATTAATTTATAAGAATTTTGGTGCTTTCGTCTTTCTCCTCGGGGATGTTTTTCTTTTAAACAGTCGGAGTAAACATGTCGAATGATGAAAGGTACCTTTTTTGTTCCAATATTTTAATTCCATAATGAAGTTTTAATTGGTATTCGTTAAATATGAATTTAGTTCGTTAGTTAGAGAACTGACTTTGTAGCTTGTTATTTTTAACAGCATGAGATAGTTCACTTTTTATAGCTTTTTGATGTGTTATTTTTAAAAATGTTATCACTTGCTGATCTAAACAAAGCTATAAATAACTAATTCACCCTAATATACAACATCAGCATCGAAACTTTCCACGTTATCTTTAATCTTCGTCATCTCGTGGTGTTAGTTTCACTGTCGAGGCGAGGGCAGAGCCATAACGCGACCCACACAACTAAAACGTTCCCAGCCAGTACAAATTCATAAACACATACGACCTTATTGTCAGTGTAATTGACACTAGTAGAGGCTTGATGGCTTATCAGGCGTTATCTGATGGAGAGTCGGTTTGTAGACCACTTATAGCCAAAGACACGTTTATCTTTCATCTCGTCAATTTTGGAATCAGTGGACCGTGAGGTTCGGTCTAATTATAGTAATCTTGTTTTGTCGTTATTTGTATACTTACGCTGCTCGGACGCTATGGGTGACTTTATAATTTAACAGAATTGTTCTGTACATCGGATTTGATCTTACATGACTTAATAGTTCACTCAAAAAAAGTGTTTAGTTTCAATACTACTGTATTGAAAAGTGAGTGAGAGGGAAGGTATGCTCTCTCTGACGAAACGTGAGCCTAATAGTAGGTACTAGGTAGTGACCCTGCCTACGAAGCTAGTGGTACAGGGTTCGAAATCCCGGTTAGGGCAGATATTTATGTGATGAGCGGGAGTATTTGTTCCTCAGTCTTGAAGTTTTTCTATGTATTTAAGTGTCTATTTCTCTGTGTAAGTAAGTTTCTCGTTGTCTAGTATCCATAGTACAAGTCTAGAGCTCAGTTTGGCACTAGGTCAATTTGTGTGATCTCCATAACAGCCAAGTTGCAACTAGGGAATGCAATTTAACCGGTTATCAACAGTTTTGTATGAAAATAACCGGTTAAAACCGGTTATAACCGGTTATTTGCATTCCCTGGTTGCAACTCGCAGCCATCGATTTCCCACAATCGTTTCGTTTCGTTTCGTTTTCTAGATCGTCGGGTCCACCTTGAAGGAGGCCTCCAATATCCATATATTCATTTATGACATCTCGTAATGAAATGCGGATAGAAAAATACTCTCAGCTGATCGTCAACAGTAGACATAGCGTTGCCAAACCTTAGAAGCCCTAGTCAAGATGCAAAAGCTACTAACGTTTTTCTTTTCTATCACTCAAAATGTATGGGATGACCTCGTGCGATGCGTTAAACCACATGGTACATTGTCATCACATACATTTTGAGTGGTAGATAAGAAATTTGCATCTTGGCAACGGCCCCTGGGTAGCTGACGGGTTATATTGCCAAAATTAGGAAAAAATATCCAACATTAAACCACCCGATTTAACATGATGATAAATGTTTTCACTTCCTAAGGGAACATTATATAAGACATCTTTCTTGCAAACAAAAACTCCATATTTGCACAATATGTTGATCTCGTCACGCTACACTTGACACCGATGCATTGAACAGGGATTACCGATGTTTATCAGTTCAGCCTGTAAATATTTGTCGGACGGATCTGCGGCTACAATGGCGGCATAATATTTGTCATTGTTGTTGGATCATGGAAAATCCACATTGTGTCATATTTATTGTGATTATGTGTTTTCAGGTAGATTGCGTGTTGGCGGATCAGACCGTGGTGTTATCTAGATTCAAGTTATATTGGAGTTGTGATTGTGTCGGTTTTATCTAGGTACACTTCGGAAAAACCAACTACTTCATTATTACTTGTAAAGTTAGTTCAAGGCTTCCTTTAAACAAAAGAAATTTCAGAGTTTATGAATAAAACGAAAGGATTTTAAATAAAAAATAGTTGATGAAACTTCGCTGGATAACTTCTACACTCATCACGAAAAGACCACCAATATTTAAAGTCGTTTCAGTTCCCTAACATGTACCTACTCGAACAAAAAATGAAAAAACGTTCTCTATTCTCTTCTACAGCAAATAAACTACAGATGGCTCATTTGAAAACCATTTCTTTCTCCAAACATTTAGACACTTCCTTTACAAACCATCTAAATGGAATCGCGCAGTAAACCTCACCAAATGGGGCGCGTTCTAAATCCTTCCTTATCTCATAGACACCATCTCTATGGCCGCGGTGTAGAGTTACAATGAGACATTCTACAAACTACCAAGAAAAGGAATTCAATGTAAGCCTTAACAATCTGGTCCCATTTGACCCTTGAATGTGAAATTCACGCGTGAATTAATTTTCTTAACAGAAAAATCCAAATTGAAAGCGGCTGATTTTTTGCGAAGCTACACACAATATCTATAAAGGGAGATGTTTTAATAATAAAGTTGGCGAACAAGAATGAATTTTGCAACGTAGTGTGAACGTGTAATTATTTAGTTATATGTTTAAGATATTACGGGACGGTTGGTTGAGTTATAATGCCAGATTAAGATGATAGAGTTTGATAAAACAGCAAATAAGATGTTTTGTTACGAATTGGGAAGAAGAATGATATCAAGGTGCAAATAGAGAGGGTTAAAGCATACATATAAAGAATTAAATCCAAAGAAGCAGCACCTAACATGTTAGCAACAATCGAATTGATGTCAAAGATAGCTTAAATGAATATAACATCATCATTATCATAAGTCAGCATAAGGGCGGCCACTGATGGACTTAGACTCGCCCTTAGAAACAGCTATAAACAAACGCAGTTATAATATCATATTACTTGTATGTGTATCATACATTAACACTTAAAATAAAGGTTTCTCTAATACATTTTAAAATTAAATATTACACAATTTTCAGTTCCCGGAACACTTCTATCATAAGTCAAATTGTCAATTACTGATCAAATTCAACACAAAAAATCGCAAGAAATACTATGCCGTGCAGTTTTTTTAAGTGACGAATGTGTAGTTTCAAGTTCATCATTTTGAAGTGAATTCCGGTATCTCGTCGTGACGACCCGGGGCGGTCGGGCGGCTTCACTTACAAATATTTTGGAAATATTTCTATAACTTGTCGGCGTTTTATCTACCGCTTCTTTCCGTTTAGTTGCCTATTGCATACCGAATATAAGGTTTAAAAATATAAGCCCAACTATACGGTAAACTAAATTTGAACTCAATTTATACACCCACAAAGTAATATTTATTTAGGATTATTTGTCGCTTACATCGTTACGATTGTAACATAATAAAATTATCTAAATGCAAGATCTTTACAAAAAAGTCAAAATAGATGCGCGCAAAAACGCAAGATTCCGATTTAGAATTAGGGATGTCTCATAAATTTTAAGTTAATGGAGATTATTATTTTATTATGTGAATTTAATTAATTATAATTAATAATTTATTGCCATTTGATTACAGGAAACGATTATAAAAATATCAATTGTAAATTATTAAATGGCGCATTTGTTATGTAAAATACGTGATGGTTTTAAATCGAATTAATAAGAGTAGTTGTCGGAGTATAGTCCATTAATTTCCCCGTAACTTACTTTATCCACCGACTGTCTTCACATCGCCCCACTATCAAGCAAACATTTCCTCGGTCATTGTGTCAACCCTAACGTTTATCTTCCACGTCGTGCTCAGTAATTTGACACTTTCCTCTGACAAAGCCCACATTTGCTCGACACAGACCGACCTCCGAACCGCGCAAAAACCGAGCCGCTACACAAAAAGCAATTAGGGTTTTTTTGCGCGCCTTTTAAATTAATATTTGGAGGAATTTCAAGAAAAAAAAGGTTCAGCACGTGTTAACCGAGAGCATGCGGACTGTAAACTATGTCTTATTTTTCATAATTAGGCCGTGAAGTTTTGTGGAAGAAGGTTTGATAGACGTGGGGCATTCTTGAGTGGGAGCGAGGGTGGTCTGAACGACGTGTGAGCATGACAAGAATCAGGGGTTTTATTGACTCATGTCCGTCAAGTCACGATTTTGGGGTTAAAAACATCAAGGGGTCAGACATTCTTGGCCGTTGAAACGAAGTTATTTGAAAGTTTCACGCTGTATAAAAAGTTTACCATAATGTTGTGTTTTTTTAACGTTGTTTTGTGTTCATTGAAGGTATTAGAATATAACACCGTAACATAATCAATCAAATGCGCGAATTCGATTGCAGATAGCTGAACAAAAACATGTCCCCGGGCGAGATCCGTATCTATAATCCGAACAGGAAACTCATTGTGCACAACCAGATGCGAAATTCCGATGCACCGTAATTGTCCGATTCAATGGTGCACTTGTGGGCGTGGTCGGATTGCATTCCGAATATCTAGTTTCTATCATAAATTGAATTTCTTGGCACGTATTGTTAGATAGATAGGTGTTTGTTGTATACGCAACTTGGTATACTTGTGAAGGTACAGTCACCAGCAATAATATTGTATTATCCAACATTAGGCACAAAAATATCTGATATTTTTGCTCCCAATGTTGGATAATATATTATTGTTGGTGACTATACAATAATACATATTAAATATATACAATTATACTTAATACCAGGGGACAAACTTGCAAAACTTGACCTAGTTCCAAACTACGCTCTGGTGGCTTGTACTATGTATACTAAACAACAATAAATGTACAATAATTGTGCAAATTGTGGTTATAGAATTACCAACAAGTTTTTGGAGATGTTTGTAATTCTGTAGCTCTGCCTACCCCACTCTGGGAACGAAGGCGTGAGATTATGTATGTATGTATGTAATAAATGTACTTATGTAATGAAATGCATACTTAAATGTATAGGAAACATCCATGACAGGAACAAATCACGGTCATCACACAATTATTTGCCCTCACCGGGAAACCCGGGACCGCTAGCTTCCAAAGCAGGGTCACTACCAGGCAACTATGCTTACAGCGAGCGTCATCTAAACAAACTACAACCTACGAAAAATCTCTTGACATCATATTTGGTATTAATTATCATCAGTCTAGCCGAGATACGAGATTTCCATCAGAGTCGACTCAGTGACTTAAGTAAGTATATTGGGCTCCCCCCAAGGTGGAGACCATTGAAACCTTGAAGTAAATAAATGAATAAAATAAACCCAGAAAGAAACTAGTACATATTAATAATTTATATTCATATGTTTTGCTATTTGTTGTATTGTAACAACATCACACGGCCTTTTACCATCTTTGCCCAAACGTCAACTAGTAAATAATGCCATTAATCATTAACTTATTGTACTTAGTAATCATATTATAAGTATCATATTTTTGTAAAATAAATAGAAATCATAAAATAAACGTCGTATTTATTACATAGGATAACGTTTATAGTAAAGTTGTTTTTTGGAAGTGTTTTATATTTGTTTAGTCAATAGCTGCCAAAACGCCGATATACTCTTTTCATTCCTTTTAAAAAGCCGGCAAATTAAAAAAAGCTGTAAAACACGATTCAATTTTCAAAAAAGGAACTAGAGAACGGAGTAACTCAGGCGGCAAATTGGAAACCAAAGGATTTCCTACTGTTTTGAAAATAGAACGTGCAAGGCGGTGCACTTTGAGAAGGATTAGGGCAGCGCACCCGGGTGTCTTTTATCCGGATTGTTTTTACAGCTTTGTGGAACCCTTTGTCGGTTTTGCGGAATTACGGAGCCACGAGAAACCGAATAATGCGCACCGGTTTAACGTGTAGTCCTTAAAAGAGGTTTATACGGCTCTTGAATGGGTTCTCCTGATCTTTTGACGCAGAATCTACGTGATGGAGAATAGGGTTGTTTCTGTTTCATGCTTGAACCTTCAATGGGGCTGAAGCTTTTCTGTTAGTCTCGCTACCTACCTTTGTTAATGCAGGAAATGGGGAGCGCAACTTAGATAGCCATCCAAATCTTTTGTTGGAATCACTTTCGCGGCTCGCCGAAGTGGTGTTCCGGGAATTGTATGTTCTCGGTAGGAAAACCAGAATGTGTTTATTAGTTACTAGTTCGCAGGAGCGTGCAACAATTATCACCAGCTGAGCATCATTAACCATTAGTGGACGGGCAAGGAATTTAGCACTGGGGTGTCGACACAGCTACCAGTAAACAGCTAAATGTAGTTATATATTAGGAGCTAAGAAAGGGCTTTGTATTAATGTCTGTAGTGCATTTTTAGTAGGTAAGTACGAAGGTTATATAACATAAGGGTTATTGAATTTAAAAAAATATCTGCCTTGAACTTTGACTGTAGCAAAAACAGAAAAACTTTCGAGATATACTACTTGTTCAAAATACAGACGAGACTCATAGTAATTTGGTAGATTAATTATCGTGTCAGTAATTAGAACTCATAAATGTTTTGCAACCGAATCTACAACATCGTATCAATTTCCTGTACAAGCCCGTACATATCTTATAAATATGTTTTATTGTTAGTACTTCCTGAATTAAGCTTAATAACCACTATAATATATTTACTTTCTTTGTTTACTTACCTACATTACTTCTGATTATTCGGATATTTAGAAGGACTTCTTATTGATGTTAATTGCTAGTCTTTTTTTATTGTCGAGTGTACATATTTCATTTGTCATATTTAATGTGGTCGTTTTTTATTTTTATTTATTAAGATTGGATTTTAAATTATTCTAAACTAAAGGATATTATGGAATACGCATGGAGAACTATCTGAAGCACCCAAACCCCGCTATTTTCATAAAAAAAGGGTTCTATTTTTGAGGATGTTTTAGCATAACCCACTCAAACTAGCCGGAAGCCATGTGTACAAATATTTAACAGTGTTCTGCCTGCGGACATTTTTTGCCTAAATTTATTTAATGGTTACTAAGTATAGGAATCAGACCCTTTTTCGTTTGACAACGATTTTTAGAACCCGAAAAGATTAGCGTCAGCATTGTCAGGCATTTTTTGAGAACGCTTTTTGTCATATTCCCGACAGCGATTTTAATAAATAACCAATAGTCTAACAAGGACGCAAAAAAGATTTCTTTTTATTAATGCAATTCTTATACCGATGGCTTTTTGTGAAGCTGACGTTTGGGTTATTGGATATTTATGCAAAAAAATATTAACATTACAAATGGGGTTTTGGGATATATGTCATATTATTACAAAGGTATTATACTCCCCCCGCAAAAATATTGTTTCAATAAAACATAATGTAATTACCTAACTTATACAGGGTGGTTTTTTTTCACTGGGATATTATGGGGGAATCCGAAACTATAGTCGATACAGGATAAACTGTCTTAGCAAATAAAAAATATCAGGGGTTAATAATATTAAGTATTCTTTTTAAATAATTTTTGCCATAGTTTTTTTTTTGTGTAAGATTGAGTTGTCCGTAAAAATAAATTAAAATGTTTGACCTAATGTTTGCTAAGACAGTTTACCTGTATCTTCAATGGATTCTGATTTCCCCTTAATATCCTAGTTACAAAAAACAAACTGTATATATTTAGATTAATTATAGCTTGTCTAATATACAGTCCGTATCACGTAGGCACGTATCATAATATATAAAGTTCATCATACTTAATGGTTCATATCATAATCCATACTAGTTTTTTCTAGTTTCAGGTTTGTTAATCTATCCAACGCAATTTATTTCTGTTACTTTACCTTAAAATTAAATAATATTTTTTACATACATCCATATAATTTATTACACGTGAGTCGCAAAAATATCACTGTGCATATTGTCAGGGTTTCTATTCGACGTGGTAATGCCATATTGCTTTTGGCGTGTTATCGTATCGTCAACGGTAGGCCGGGATTACACCTGTAAGTTATTACGTAAGTTTTGAAACAAAGCTATATGCAAGAGAGAGATGCAGATATTTGCCACTCACTCTTACCCATAGTTGCGTCTCAAAACTTACGTAATAACTTACAGGTGTAATCCCGGCCGTAGGATAGCTCTTATTTACTTCACAGTAAAGGCGGACGAGCTGAAAACATTTTTTTTTATGGCAAGGAGAAGGCACGCGAGCACTCAGGCCACCTGGGGCACGTTTTTTAAAGCTACAAGTTACTATTTTACAGGACTAAACTGGCAACACTGCTCAAATAGCTGGTCATCATTGGTCCAGGTTATGTCAAATGGAAACTTGTAACCTGTAAATTGTAATTTGTAGCTTTATAAAACAGGCCCCTGATGGTAAGTGGGACCTGAAACCCATAGACACTTGAAATGTCAGGACTACAATCTCAAAACTGCAATCCTAAGACTTGAAAACAATACCATAAAACATCAAAAACAATATGATTTTACCGTTTTGAATAGACATAGCCATTACTGTGAAGTAAATAAGAGCAATCAAAGCGATGACAATACGGAAACACGTCAAAGGCAATATTGTTTTACCCTGTAGAGTAGAGGCCCTAAGGGCCCTGCCAAGATGCATTGCGCTAACTAAGCAACGTTTCTATTCGTTTCGTTTTTAAACCAATCGCGTCACTGGTAGATGACGTGATACGAAAAGTCACGTGATCTACCAGTGACGCGATTGGCGTAAAAACGAAACGAATAGAAAAGCTTATTAGCGCAGGGCCCTCTGGTATTGTTTTTAACTCCGTCGCCATTATTGTCAAGTAAATAAGAGCTATCAAAGCGATGACACGTAAAAGGCAATAAGGACTTGATTTTAACTTTAAAAGCGATAATAGGTAATGTTTCCACAGAATTGAACGACGCCGCGATCTTAACATTGAGACTGGCCAGCAATTTCTAAAACCTTTGTATCAGCCTGCGACCCAAACAATATTTCTTACAATAATCCAAGAGCAATTGTGAAGAGATCTTCCTCTGATTGATGATATACCGAAGGTACAATTTAGCCCTGTCGCGGTACAATACGCATTCATTGGCCCAGAATATGCCTTCCGAGTGTGTGCTATAAATAATACATTATACACCTCATTGTTGCCAAACTGAATGTAAAGCTTTAAGGGTGGATGATCTCTTAAAATAACAAGTGTTTGCTTCAATGATTATCGACAATACAGATACCTTTAGCTGCCTATGAAAGACTTATAAAATGTTCAAGGAATAAAACGACATATAGGTCAAAAACGATTCATGGTATACCCTGTCAAGTGATGTTACTCATAGAGTTGCAATTTCAATTTCTAGTAAGGTTTAACGTGGATTGCTCCTGCGTTTCATTTTTATTCGTTGACAAAAGGAATGAAGGTATATTTTCGTTTAACAGCGTTTATTTTGATATTTATAAAATTGGTTTCAAAATAAAATGTGCGTGAAACATCACGGCCAAGTTGGTTCACCATAACACAATGCAACATTCATCCATTGATACTTTGCTAGTTAAATGGTTTTACACATTTATAATATGAGTTACGGTAAATAGGGGCCTTTGTGATCGGGTTTTACTTTGTTCCGAAGTTATTGTATGAAAATAATGCACTAATCTAATACAATATTTGGATGAGTTTCGAAGACGCTCAAAGGTTTAATTGGGATTGCATCTTAAAGGTATTTATAGATTGAAGTGCATGAAAGAAAATACAGGATATCTTAATGTGGAAAAGAAACGAAAGGTTACACTTTCTAGACTGTAAACACGGTACGTCAACGTTTTTAATTAACAAATTAAGAATTCCTTCGATTGTTTTAAAATTGGCTGTACGTGTCAATAATAGGTACATTATGTAAATGGTGACATGGACTAAAATTATTGCTGATGCTGTGTTGCCTATGTTTACTTAGCCTCCACCGGAGCGCAAAGGAAAAACCGAGGAGAGAAACTAATTTTCGAAATAATTCCCTGTAAGAATTCACGGAAAACTGCGTTGACGCTTGATTCTATAATGTTTATTCAATCTTTGTTCAGCAACTTTACATGCCTCATATTAATGGATTAAAACGCAAATATACAGTAAAGCTGTCTGTTCATTCACACAGCCGGATCAATGACTCTAATGCAACAGTTATGCAGTTATTATACGGTTAGTAGCTTCCAAGAACATCTATTTATGGCGTAGGCCTCTATTCCACGCTGCCTTAAACCATGTCGGTACAATATTTTTAATAAAGGTTATGATACCTCTTATTAACTCCGTATACGCGGCTATGTCGTAAAAAACAAAATCGTTTCAAAAAAGGTTTTTTACAACAAAGTCAAACAGAGGTTTTGTTATACTTTGCAAACCTATTAATTCTCGCCATTTTTAAACTAAGTTAAGGTTTATTAATTAGTAAATAAATATCTATTAAACAATAAAAATATTTGAGAAAAGGCCATTTATCCTCCTTAATCAATCCAGCTACGAGTTGACCACGCCTTTTAATCTTATCGACTCGAAATTGGCTCATCTGCCATCCTTAAGTGTATGGCTTGGATGGGTCATTGAATGGTCCCCGCCCTCGTCCAGATCCCCGCCCAAAATACGCCCGGCGCTTGTTAGTTTAAGGTATTATTGATACTTTAATGCCTTCCAAGAATTTGCTAAGGTGTTTGGCTTAAGTTTGTGGGCGAAAATTTTTAAATGTGTTTTTTGTTGGATGACTTTTCTACAGGATGTGTTTGAAAAAATATTATTAATTGCTACACGAAAGGTCGGTTGGGAAATTGCAAAATCTATTTTATTTCTGTACCTGGTGGATATTGATTTCATACTGAAATAGATACTTTGAATAGTTACATGAACTAAATCTTTATTTTCGTTACGTTTTATACATTGCTCTATCGTGAGATAACCAGTAGTCCTAGATGAGATGCAATGCGAGAACTTTATCGTTATCGAAAATGGATAGGATTGCCGTAAGCTGCCGGACCATCCCTTCGAGCGCTTATGTCAATTCGATACATTGTGATAGTTTTCGAAAATTGTTTACGTAAGCGTTAAGCATCTGGTCTAGGGCCTCAAACTTTAAGTCATTGTAACTTGACGACTTTTTACCGAACTTACTCGTAAATTAAATCCCAACAAACCTGACAAACACTCAACTTCAATCGTCAATAACACTTTTCAATTAAAAATCACCACTAAACATGACTTCGCATAATCCGCAGCTGCTTCAAAGTTCCGCCCTCTACATTAATTTCAACAAATTGGCTGGTTTCCTAGTTTATTCTCAGAACTAAATGGCTAGTTCCCGCCCTTGACACCTCCTGTGCCAGGTCCCTTAATTTTCATAGAGAATGGGCTCGATATCGCAACAAATGGCACTGAATTAACTAGCCCCAAGGGGGCCCGCCCGACCCCGCCTGGTGCGATCTTCAACGCATTCGGGGCCCAAAGGCGGTTCTTCTATTAAAATATTGACATGTAAATTGTTTGGCCAAACTCCTTTGTGATATAGAGTACCGACATTCCAAGAAAACTTCAATTGTTGATAGTGAGATGTGTTATTTTCTGAATAAACGGTTTTACTTCCTTTTGAGTAGAGAAGATTAAAAAAAAACTCAAATCTAGAAATTTGACTTGCATTACCCGTAGTCTAAGATTTATATATGAACTTAGTCTTAGTATTCAGCTCATAAGGTCAACATAAAGGAATTTATTAAAAGAAAGACAGTTGATATAATCATACTGAATTACCACAAAATAAGGAACGCGTCAATTTAAGACACATTTAAATATCATACTCGTATGTCTAATGAATTACCATATTAGCATAATATAGAAATAAATCATATAGTAGGAGATCCGAATAGGAGACGATTTGCACCGGGCTGTTTATATGATAAAAAATATTTTATACCAAATTTAATATTATGCTAAGTAATATATGGCGAATAGGTAGGCTGAACATTTTCAGTCCAGTACATAATTAATTAAAAAAATAAAAATTAACCTTGTTTTAAAAAATTGCAGTAGCTTGTTTAATAGACAAATTACATACCAATCGAAAGTATGAAGACTATATAATATGCAAACGTTAGGTTGACTATTTTTTTCCTGTCAAACTATTGGGTAGGCAGGTATAAATAGTTAAGTCGGTACTAATAATTTGCACCAAACCTATCGTTTGCATATTCTATAGACTTCATACTTTCGATTAGTATGTAATTTGTCTAATAAACAAGCATTTACAAATAAAAAAAAGTTCAGTTTTAATTTAAAAAAAAAAGATATAAGTACTGGACTGAAATATTTCAGCCTACCTATTCGCCAAATATTACTTAGCGTATTAAATTTGATATAAAACATTTTTCATCGAAAAAACAGCCCGGTGCAAATCGTCTCCTATTCGAATCTTAGACCAATACACATAACATTTCATTACCTATTTAAATGTAGGTAAGAGCTCAATGAGCTGACAATTAGGAAACAGAAGAGATAACAGTCTATCACTTAGGAGACCGAATTGCAATAGGAGTGCCGTTCTATTTATTTACTAGCTACTTATACTCGTACCAAAGCCCCGAGTACCTTTACATGTACCTTTTATACCGCATACGCTAGGCATAGCGCCACCCGTTTGTTTCGCAATTATTTAGGTACTTAAATGTGCCTTAGTTAAGACGTTCTTACATTCTCGTCAGCCGGCTAAGCCCTAGAAAGCCTCATTGTATGAACCAGCATGACGTATTTCCCAAACAACTGACCATACTTACAGTTACAACACAAATGATTGACACGTCTGAAACGTCATTCGTGCTTCAATTGTTTTTTTGCAGATCTCAATTTTCCTTAGAGGTTCTTATCTCGTTCGATCTTCGTAGGTTTGAAAGGGCCGAGATGTTATCAGCGCAGACTTAAGGCCCAGAAGGGCCTTTTAAACCCATAGGGGCCCAGACAATGTACCCGTGATCACGACACGTGGACCGCTATTCAGACGGAGCAAATTGGGCATTATGACAACGTTTTTTTTGAGAATATTGTCTTTTGAAGAAGGTTCTTTGGAAGCATTGATGTGTTTTTTTATGTTAAATAAGTGGTCTTAGAAATATATTTAAGTCATCATTTATCTAATGAAAAGTACGTCTAAGTAATAAGATGAATGTAATGTAGGTATATATGATTTTAATTAGAATATTAATTCCAATACCGTAGGTTCCTTTGGAACTGAGACAGGCTAAATCACTTCCTATTTTTAAGAATCTTTTAAAAGAACACCTATTGTCACTTCTTTCGTTTTTTTTTCTCCTTACCTTTTATTTTGTATTTATGTATTTCTTATTTACGTACCTTTATGTATTTATTTAAGGGATATTTATATGTATTTTTAAATTGTTTAATACAGTTTGCACCGCCTGCCTATTTCTATTGTTTATATTTAACCATCTCTTCTTTGTAAGGTTGTCTGGAAGAGATCGCTATTTAGCGATAAGACCGCCTGTTGACTCACTATGTAATCTATATTTTAGTCTCTTGTATATTCGTTACTTGGTGTATGTGGTGTTTCAATAAAGTGTTTTTTTGTATTGTATTTTACTGATTTATTTTGACGACACATTTGCCTAGTTGGTTTGGTAGTGAGTAGTGACCCTGCCTACGAAGCTAGTGGTCCAGCAGGCCTTTCGCGTAAACACACTCGCAATCGTAATCGTTTTCATTTTAAAAATCGAAGGCTTGTCTGCATACAAATTGAAACCAATTGTTTTGTTTTGAAGCCAAGCGCGATTGCGAGTGAGTTACGCGAAAGGCCTGCTGGATTCAAATCCCGGTAAGGTCAGAGCACGTGTATGTGATGAGCGCGAGTGTTTGTTCCTGATTTCTATCTATTTAAGTATCTATTTTTCTATTTAAAATATATCTATGCTTATTGTTGTCTAGTACCCATAGTACAAGCCTAGAGCTTAGTTTGTGGAATTAGGTCAATTTGTGTGACACTGGCCGCTAATATTTATTTATTTATTGTTAAAAAAAACACACTTCATATTTTACATTAATAAAATTACATTATAATGTATAACAATTACTTACATTACAACACATTTAAAATATTATTCGTTGTACTTAGCTGTAAGTAACCATAAAAAGATATTCAGGCTTGAATGAACATTTTATACAAGTACATAGTTTTATAGCAGTATGAAGTTTTATCAATAGCCGGCTTTATTGCGACTTTTAATACGAGTATAATAAAAAAACAATGAAAGGTTGAATTGTCCAATTGCTTGACTCGTTATTTATTATCGTGATAAATTTACATTTTTTTAATAATAAAATAAAGTTACAAAATGTTCAAAGTAATTTTATTCCGCTTTTACGATCTTACCTACCGAATTTATGCGAAGTACGACGTTGCAATAAATTTATATGAAATTTTGTTTCTTTTTGAGTTGACTTTATATGTTACTATAAAGTTGAAATGAAACATGCGCGCGCAGATGCCGTTCTTATTATTTGACAATGTAGTTATCATGCATCACCAATCATCAACAGCACTTTATTAGAGTCATTCCAGCGCTTTCAAAAGAACATTTGTTGGGTATCAAAGGTGTTCTTAAACGGCCAGTTATTTCTTAATGTTCCTTAAAGACCATTAATACGAATATAACCTATATTTTAGAAGAAAATCATTGGAGCGAGCGAATGACTCGAAAAAATGTGAACCGTCATTTCTCGAGTCTATTATTGATGTTATTATGTCCTTTGTTGTGTTTAGTCGCTTGATGTTTCGCTAAACGATTTTAAAATATACAGGGTGTCGTAATTTAGTATAAAATGGATGACTCTTAAACACATGACACTTAAATTGAATTAAACTTCTCATCTTTATTTTGTGCAACATTTAGATCTATAAATTAAAGTGCCAAAACGCCGCAAGGCCATGGTAAAACTAGCAGTGATAGAGTCGGGGAGCCAAGAAATAATACTGCAATATTCAAGAATTGCTAAGCAATTTCCTTTTGAGGTTTTACTTAAACAGATCTATTAGTTTTATAGGTTGATTGTTACCAAAATTATTAATAAATTAAACAATTTTTAAAACAAACTAATTAGCACAGTACGTAAAAATGCCTGCTTATTCGAAAAAAAAACAATCAATGAAATTCAACTTTAAGTAACTATAGAACATTGCAAGGGAGTTAACACTGCAGGTTTTCACCTACCGACAACGCGCGTCACCCTGTACACGTCGTCATTGTTGTGGCAGTCAACTACAAATCAATAGCGAACAAAGGACTATTAAATGCCCTTTTAGCGCTCAATATCAAGACAAATTCACTTTAAAAGCCAATTCCGAAAACGTGTTAGCGAACTGACGCGATAAATGTAAGCCATTCTAAACAAAAAGGAAGTATATGCATAAGGGCTTCATACCCTTATACTGCCTTTTTCTTTTGACGAGCAGTATGCGCATAGCCATTTGTTATAGCACGTGTATGATAACAATACGCATTATCAGTTTCATTGTCATTGTGTATTTGACTATCTTAAGGAAGTTATTAGTTAATTAAATAGTGAACTGAATTTCCACGAGGCTGATAAATTAATTGCCAATTATGCAATGACGAGACTTGATAAACCAATGGATTTTGAGCTCCAGAAAAAAAAATGCATGTGTTTAAAAAAACATGCTAATAGAGGTTGGTACAGTCAACAGCATAAATAAGTGATCATTTATGTACGTTGTCACTTTAACGTCGTGTTTGAAATGTCATACAACATTGTGAAACGATTAAAAGCGACAAGGTACATAAATGATCACTTATTTATGCTGTTGACTGTACCATTTTTTTTATTACTTGTTTATTATTTACCTAGAAAATAAATTAATAAATATACGCCACATGGTCTTTTCTACGTCACAACACTCACAACTAGTGCTACGTAACGCGGTTACAAACCAAATGACGTCGCTTCGACTATTACTAGTCCAAAGGGGGATTGAATTGAGACCATCCTCTATAAGCATATTTTTTTCCAGAACACCTTTTAAAAAGTTTCTGTTGTCAATTAGGTTGACAGAACCAGTAATGGACAAGGACCAATAATCGACACTTTATTCTTATTTAAATGAAGATAAGGGTTATTCATTTGTTTTGCAATAACTAATTTAGGGCCGTATGAAATTTGAATTAAGAGTGAAGTGATTACTGGTGCCTATCAGCTAAAAGTGTCCCTCATTAGTGCCGTCAGCCTAGGTAGTTTTAAAATCGCTCGTATAATTTCGTTCGTTCGATTGACAGTTTGACAAGAAGTTGTTTTCAAGAGAATAACACCCCAGTAGCTCTAGACAAGATGCTTTGCGAGGTCGTTATCGGTATCGAAAATGTATAGGATTGACATAAACTGCCGAACGGTTGCGTCGAGCGCTTATGAAACTTCCAATAATATTTTGAAAGCTTTCGAAAAACCTTTACCTTAGCGTCAAGCATCTTGTCTAGAGCTACAATTACCTATCTTCTATCGTTTGCCCGAGCGATGTGCTAATAAACATTTGCTAGTACACTTAACCTCGTAAGGCCCGATGTCCTAAATTTAGGACATCTGTCAAAGTGACTTTTGCCTTTAGTTGAGTGAGATAAGATCCTTACGAGGTTAAAACGAAAAGCCAAAAATAAATAAGCTACAGTTCAAGTAGACTAAAACGAGGTGCCGACCTAAACTACAGTACGGTAATAATTTATAATTAAGTGAAATAAACGTTTTTCTATTCTATTCTATAGCTTTAAGAAGGTGCTTCTGGTTTGTACTTGTCTCTCACTCACTCTAATACACTCTTATTAAGAGCGAGTGAGACAAAAGTAGAAACCCGAAGCCGAAGTTGTGCTCACAGACTGTACCTTTGCTGCCTCTCAAAATGACACCACAGAGGTGTGATCTGCGACTTCGAGTATGTCACCGTCGATCCCATAGGATCAGCAGCGTCGTCTATGTTTCTACATGACAGAACATCGATCTCTTCACTTCAAGTTACAGCTGTTACAGGATTTCATCACACCACACTCCATGCACTTTAACAAGCCAGCAAATTGGCCCTTAATACTAAAAATAATATAATACGTAGAAACCGCTGTATGGAAAAAACTGGATGTCTATCAGCCAGTTACATAAACGTTCCTTTAGCACTAAAGTCACATTAGGCCACCCTTTGTCACTTTCTCATTCGCCAAGGAAGAAAGTCGGCACTTACGACGACAACAGACTTAAGCCACAAGTGAAATTAAATGAAAGTTCGTGCAGCAGGGTCTTAGTAACAATACGAACGACGAGGTGGTGGACCTTGTGCAGAGATCGTCGGGATAGCTACAACAATATGTCACCCGTCAACCTGCAAGCACTAGTGTTTGTATATTTATATAGACAGCCTGAAAAATTACTATAGGAAAGAGGCATTCCATCTTAGTCTCGTAGTCTTGGTTTGCTGTCTAGTATATTAAATATGTTATCTAAGTCCTATCGGAGTTTATAAGGGCGGACCGTATAAATATTGACAAGCCCCCCTGGGGGCCTATTACCTAACGCACTCGCGTTTTCATTTTGAAAGTCGAATGCGAGTCTGCATAAAAAATGAAAACAATTGTTCCACTTTGAAGCCGATTGCGATTGCCAGTGCGTTAGGCAATAGCGACGCCGATGATGGTACTGATTCTGATTACGGACTTCGAACACACGCAGTAACTTGACATCGTTATAACTAGGTACCTAAATTCACATCTTTAATAGCGGGTCCTTTATCTGTTCCACCTTGCGACTCTTAAAGAGTCTGACATTTAGCATCAAGCCATTTCACTAAGATTAACTAGATTGTCATTATCAACGGAATCGTGCTCTACTGAAATCGATTAAAATGTCTTTCGCATTACATTGACCGTCGTTTGAGACTGAAGCTTGAACTCATAATCTTATTATACTAGCCAATAATGGCTTTTATCTTCGCCTTTATCGGTCGATTTGTTCTTGCCTGATTTATCTGTCACTCTATTAAGTACGTAAGAAAGAAATTGAGCAGATGCAATATCTCAAAGAATAAGAATTGGTATTTAATACGAGCATATCTACTGTCATATCCCAAATGAGGTACGGAGTATTAGCTTCCTATACACCTATTGATGTTACCAAATTAATCCCTTTAACATTTAGTTACAAGCTGAGATAACATTTCTTGACATCATTTCATGTCAAAACCGTCTTTCCGCCTAATATCTTCTCCGTCCTTTTAATTATTGTCACGCATGCGTGCTCGGATTCTTTGCAAAATATAGAAATTTTACTCGCTCAATGGTCTAAACTGAATAGGGAGACGGTAAGAATGAGATCGCCTTTTGGAGGCAATTCGATGACAAAAGAGGATGGGATAAAGCATCATATTTATTTCATAATAAATGACAATTATCGTAAATTGATTTTCGGGTCGACAATACACGATGCAGCTAACCAAACATTGGCCAGAAAGGATCGCCCGATGTCATTGTCAAGGACTTAGAAAAAAGTCTTATTCGATACTGCCCTCTTTACAAAACACGATACAAATATCGTAGAACTTTTATTAGATATTCAACCTTAATCTGAAAAGTAGAAGGTTGAGATTCCTTTTGCTACAAAATAGCACATGCACCTTTTTGACTCATAAGAGGCCGGTATAACAAGTTCAAAATCTTATAGAAAAGGTTTGTGTTCATTGTTAAGTAAGGCAACAAATATTATGTAGGTATTATATTCCTGTTATCGCAGTAAATATATTCATGGTTAGTTAAAATAAATAAGCTATCGAGGGAGCCAAATAGCAGTTAGCCAAGAGCAATTGACTGTGGTGTTGGTTTAGCTCAACGGTCAGCAACCGGCGGACCGCGGTCCGTTTGCGGACCGCGAAAGGTCGAACCTTGGACCGCCAAATATTGTAATGTATTGCATACCAAGTATAAATTAATACATAGATAAGGTATACGTTACCTTTATTAATTGAAATAATATTTTTAAGCCACATAGAATCCAACTTAATACTTTTGTTTTTATCTGGACCTCGTTGAAATTTCCCCACAGTATCCGGACCCCACCTAAAACTACTTGCTGACCCCTGGTTTAGCTTATTGATAAATAAGAGAATTCAGATTTAAACGGCTAGCGACCATTTTGGCCGCCGTTGTTGTAAAATAGTGATACATATTTCTAACCGAAACGTGATGTCTTTTACATGTAAATTATTCGTGTTGTTATGTTTAAACGTCTTTTTACCAGACTGCGGCAAAGCCCAAAATGAGGCTTATGTGTTTGACCTGTATATATGTCCGACTCTATGTCCCCTCGTAAATACTAAACGGCTAAACCGATTTTCATAAATTATACGTGGTTAGATTCGTCTTAACCACTAGAGTCTCATAGGCTATATTAAAGTTATTTGAATGTGAAATTGGTGAAATAAAAAATATATACATGATAAGTAACATTACTTTGACGACATTATCCAAACCGCAGTTGGGTTTTTTTAAAGCTTGCTTTTTGTTAGACTTGATATTCTCTTTATAAAAATTTTTAATCTTATTCATTGATAGTAACTTTACTAGGTCGTAGCCGTATCTTTAAAACTTCATATTGATAAGGCTTCGAATACACTTTGTTTTAAACCGTCTTGCTTCTTTGTAGTAATCAAATTGTACGTATTTATATCTCTTATTCACTTGACGTTAAGTTAAGAGCTATTATAACGTCAGCCCTAAAATTACCTTACAGGAGCTAGATGGATTAAAACAAATTTATTAGGATAGAGCTCTCAGTTATTAGTTTAAATCAACGTCGGATAACGGCTAGGCCACTACTTTGAGCGGCCACGTCGGCGGCTATGAAGAGGAGTGGCAAGAAACAAATGTATAGATGTATGAACCATCACACAAGACACGGCGCGGGCGCATAAAGTGATTTCCTTGCATTATTTTCCAACACCTAGCGAATCTATCCGTAGCATGAACCGCTAAAACAGATTTACGTTTCTGCACATTATTACCTTTACTACTCCTTGACGATATGAAAGTCAACGTAAATTTCATCGTGTTATGAAATTTTAGCACTTAGTACGGATACAGGACTACCATACAAAGATGGATCAGGCGAAGTTGGAGTCGAGTCATATACCGTGATCAATAAAAAATCCATGTTTGATCTACGCCCGAAAGTACAAGAAGATACTATTTGCTGCCTATTTACTTAACCGCGACTTCGCCTGCGTGAATCGACAACTTTGAAAAAAAATGGGTTAAAAAGTCACCCAATGACGGAAAGTTGTGTTGAATTAAAACATGCGATTCCCGCACATAAATATTCTGTAGAATAGAACTTATGGTTAGGCATGAGGTGAGCAAACGCACATACTTATGAAATTTGAGCGCGTTCCTTTACACTTGAGAAAGATCTTGAGTTATCTCCAGGGGAGCTAAACTTTAAATAAAGGCTTACAAAATTAAACCATCTGCTCAAAATTCAAAATAACCCGATGTTCGCGACTTGTTCTACAAGCACAACGAGTGCCCATCAATTATCAACGGCTCAATTCTCAAAACTGCCAAAAACTATATAAAAGACAGGTGTGGCTAGACAATTAGTATAATCACTATATTTGGAGTAGTGTCACGGTTCCGAGGAAGGGCTTTGTTGGTAGCCACCCAGTGAGATGTTTGCGCACGGGCCGAATGCGCGGGACCAATATTTGCCTTACGAATGAAGGAAACAATGCGCGCTGGGACAGTTAGCGTTTACTTGTGGGGACAATGTTAGGGTGGGGTCTCATTGGAGCGACAATCGGATTTATAAATATTTATTACTTAGACTTATCAAATGAGTGATGAGTTGTGTATAAAAGAGTAAAATACGATTAAGGTCAATAAAAATATTCGAATACCATCCTTATAGTTGTTTAACAAATACGACAATAGTACTTATTTTATTCTTGACGACGCGGTAAGCCTAGTTGGTTAGCGGTAGTGACCCACCCTACGAAGGCGAAGCTTCGATTCCCGATAAGGGCAAATATTTATTGGACATGCGCGAGTGGTTCCTGAGTCTCCAGGTTTCGATATATATTTCTTTATTTTAGTTTATTCATCGTTGTCTAGTACAAGCCTAGAGCTCAGTTTGCATTTAAGTTTTTCTTAGTCGCTGGTGTAATCGCTTCATCGGAATTGTACCCTAACAACTTTTGGCAACCCTGTTGTCACCAGTGTTGGCACGTCGCGTCGCTCCGATCGCCGCGGGAGGCTCGACCACCTCAGCTCTTTGTATTATGTTTATTTATTTACCTTCCCTAACTCCCAAACACCCTAAAATAAACCAGCACGTGATTTGCAATCCTAAATCGACAAAGACGTTGACTTGCAAGACTCAATTGTTGATTTGAATTCATTTGTTAACCACGTATGACATTGTTGGTAAAATATGCACTTGGATTTCTGTCCTGGCGCAAACACCTTTGTCGACAAAAAGAAATGAATCATTTGTTAATAGAAGCTGTAAAACTCCCATGCTGCTTCGTAAAGTACAGAATGTCATTTCCTTACTTAGACTAAGAAGTAACAGATCCTGTAGGCTTATGTACGTTTCCATATTTAAACCGCTGATAGATTAGGTGACTTGGGGTTAAAATTAGAGATTGGCCACGTACAAAATGAGTCAAATTTAAACCCGAAGTATTGAATTTATTCGCGGTTTGAATATTGAGAACGGATATTACTCAATTTGAATTCTATTAAACAGCATAGTTAGTTATCTCAAACTGCAACTCAAGACCTTTGAAGGCCTACTTCTTATAAAAGGCTCCAAATACAAAACAAAACAAAAAAAGGTATGTTACAAGTAATATATATTTTTTCATGATTAAAGGGGAAAAGAGTTAGTAATAAAGCTAGGTACTACAATTTTTAGAGAAAAAAAACACGTTAAATTTCACTATTCTTATTTTTCAAGAACAGTGATTATTTAACGGAAGGCCAGAAAATACAAACAGTCCTTGAAAAAAAGAGGAATCTCGCTGAATATTGTAAATGGTTCCATAAGGAAAACGATGACGACGAGATGACTAAAACCTAACGATCAATTTCATTTAAAAAGAAGAGCAAAATTGAGTCACGCAAGAGACACCCGCTGATCGTTGAATAATGCAATCTCTAAAGTGAGTAATATTATAAGTAAGGTTTAAGCAAGATTTTTGATACATAGTCTTAATTAACATAAACCGAAATATTTACCGCAGTACTCAAATACATTTTAGAGATAATTAACTCGTTCCTTTTTCAAAATTGTGCATGAAAAATTGTCCCTAAGGAACGACTTAAGCGTCGTTAATTGACTCTGAGTGCGGTCTTAGGTCTTGTGGATATGGTTAAACTTTATTACTGAAGTAGGTAGGTCTGATTTCTGCCCATAGAAACATAATTGTAGCATATTATTTTGATGTTGCGTATGCAACATTTTTATATTGTATAGTTTTTAATTCATTTTATTTTATTATTTTCCCCTTTTTTTGTGTTTCCAAATTACATAAATACTAAAATCATTCATCTTAATAATCTAAATGTGCCATTCAAGTAGTATCAAAACGTTTATCCCCACTAAGATAATCCGTTTAGCTTAAACTATTCAAAAAAATTGCAAGTCACCTTTCTAATTTTCTACTTAGCTGCGCATAATTTTGGCACTATTTCCGTGTACCAGTAACCTACAGTAAATCTACAGTATCAAATCGAAGTTTTTAATTACACTATCAACGCCTTCAAAACCTCCTCTTCAGCGGTCCGGTTTCGGTCGCTACATTTGTATATTTTGTATTTCGGCCTGATCGTTCACGTGCTTTAGTCGTTTAACTTTATTTTACTTTGAAAACGATATAAATACTATAAGAAACCACTCTGTAACTAATCTATTGTAAAATACTTACCAAGTCCTTCAATACACTTTAAACTGCAAACTATACGCTCATACAACCATTGCTAACACCAAATCACTTCGATACGGCCCGCAATAATTCATAGATCATCGTTAAGAATTCTACTAAAGCGGTAACGAAAACACATTAAGCAAAGGCATCATACTGGGTTATTATTCGCCTTACAAACCATCACACCTACGCGATGACAAAACTAGAAAGACCCAACTACCATTACACCAAAACTAAAACGACTGAATTTTATAGGCAAATTGTAGTACATACGACTGTATACCTCCAAGCCGATATCTGTTAGGTTTATTTGTTTGTAAGAGAAGCTATTCTCAATCCTGCGACACTATTGTGAATCTTCTCACTTCGGACGACCCGCAGGGCTCCCTCAAGCATTGTGGGAACACGTGCGCTCTCAATGGGCCCTTACGACATCTTGGATTGACGAGTTTAAGCCCTAATTGAATTATAGGGATATTAATGCGGGACGCTGGTGATCTTGTTTAGATGTTTAATTAATGTTTGTAGGGCGTTTTGAGGGCGGTACGGGTTATGGTTTTAATATGGCTGTTTAGTCAAGTAGATAAGTGTATGTGGATGATGTTTGGCTTAAAATAAAAATAAATAGGACAGATATAGTTACAAAACCTATACCTACAGTGGTTTTGGTAAGAAATGTTTAACCTAACGATAAATCATCCTATGAATATGAACTATGTATATCCGTAACGAAAATGGAATTGATTTTTTTTATTTCTATAAATGATCTTTAACCGAGATAATATTTACAGAATTCAACATAAATAGAAAGTATTAAAATTAAAATTAAACTAAGCTGCTCAAATGTTAAAGATATGAATAATAATCACCACTATAAAAAGAACACCCCCTCTAGCAGGTCCGCTCGCGGCATGGTCCCCATGACACTGGCTGCATTACCTCTCTGGATAGCTAGCCCAATCCTTTGGGAGAGGTAAGCACCAGCTCTCGGATCTCCGGAGGAGTCTATGAGCCGGGATGACAGGGACTTAATAAAGCTTTTCATATCAGCTGACCAAGGTCCCATGGTCTCCACTGCAAGCGCCACAAATTCGTAATTGACAACATTTCAAACAAAAGCACTTTTGTTTTTTCGCGTTTATAATAGCTGGTTAAAAATTAGACTACCCGTGTTTCATGGTTTTTACTTTATTTAACTTAAATTCGTCGTTAATAATTTATTAAAGAAATAGTCATTAAAAATACCGTATATACAAAGTTAGGAATACTGATGTCGTGATCTTAGCATGATATAAAATAAAAAAGTAACTTTCAACAGAGAAACAGAACTGACTGTCATGTCATGTCACTTGTCAACCATAACAACTGTAACAACATGAAATCGTCGACTTTGGGCAGATTGCGGCTATCCACTTTTACAAATCCGTTAGTCACTTTCATTTTAAATAGCGTATATCAAAACAATAGTATTACGAGAATCGAAAGCGTGTCGTTAGAATCAAGTAATCCGGCAGACAGATGAAAAATGGACATGACAGTTGTATATTTTTTCCAATTCCTATGGTAATAAATGGACTAAGGGCACTATAAGTGTATTCCTAACATTCACAATAAAACTTTTTTTACTGTTTTTCCTAAATATAAAAAAAAACAAAAATATTTTTACTGTAATCAGCAGTGTAAAATCTACAAACGGTATTTTATTTTACTACTTTAGTAGATATGAATTGTTGTCAATTATTTAATAATGATGAATATTTGCGGCGCTTGAGGGTTTGGGCCTGAACAGCTGCAAAATTATTAAGATTTTGATCGTAACAGCAGAACAACAGTACTTAAATAAGTCTTAAGTCTAACTCTATATATTTTTTATACTTAGCCTACTTATGGCCTGTTGTTTGATCGGTAGTTAAACTAACTAATGGTCAAAAAACGTTACTAATGGTTAAAATCTCAAGGAAATGTGTCAAATTTTCGATTCTTTTTTCGAATTGTAACAATTAGTTGAGTTAACTACTGATCAAACAACAGGGCCTCAGGTTTAGATTTACTTCAATATCCACTTTATGTTACTGTGTTTTATATCTGAATAAACGACTCTTAATGTTCAATACAAAATAAGTTAAAAATAGATCGACTTCGTTCTACAGAACTTAACAGATGGACAAGTTCTTTTCAGAGTACTCGCGAGCGCGTTGAACTCTACTCGCCGCTGAAATGGCGCCTGCGCCTGCGCCTGCGCCACAGTAGGTCATATTTTCTTATTGCCACAGCATAATTCTCCGGATATTATCTCAATACGTAAAGCAATATATTACAGGCGTTATTTATTGTTCGCAAGCTTCAGGATCGTGTTTGTGATAAATATAAACAGTGAATTGTTACGAATGTCTTGAACAGCGTCAAATAAAGTGATAACTTGCAAGAAACAAAGCTAAGTAAAACTGATGGTCATTTAACATGGGCAATTTTGTCATTTCCTGATTGACAGCGATAAAGCAAGTTTTATATTCCATCGACCTTCAATAGATCACACATTATATACCAGCGATCCGCTTTCGCTTCGCTTCGGTTTTTGCGGGTTTTCTGTAATACCTGTGCAAAAACCTTCCTCTTGAATCATTCTATTTATTGATGAAAACCGCAATAAAATCCGTTGCGTAGTCTGAAAGATCTAAGCGTGCATACAGACGGACAGACGGCGGGAAACGACTTTGTTCTATACTCGGTTAATGTAGAGATTTAGGTTAACAGAAACAGTTCATTCCTGTACATTTATTTGTAATGTTTTTAATTTTGAATTTGTATTTTTTTTTTATATGTGATAGTTCTAATAATTTATATTTGTTGCTTTATTACCTTGTAATGTAACTTACTTTTAAGTATTATTGTATTTTATGTTTGAAAAAATGACCTTCTGCTGGAGTTTCTTGCGGCGCTTCTTCTCCGCAATGATGGTCTTGTCCGAAGCGCTAGTAGATTCACTGTATATTACCGACGTGTAAAAGAGCCTGTATGTGGCCAATTTACTGAATAAATATTTTGGTTTTGATTTTGATTTTGTAAATTCAACATATCCCAGGTAGAACGAGTACACTTTATTGCAACTAAAGTGTATTCCCATTCACTCAAGGATTTACGCATGGCCAGTTTTATGAATGAGCAGTGAGCAATCGATTACGTAACGGTCACTCACGAGTGAATGAAAACTCTAAGGCTTCCCGCAAACCCGTGAAGTATGTCATTCATTCACTCACCGTGAAAAGTGTTTCCATATTATCTCCTTTTATACACTCCTACTCTTTGTACGTATGTTTATGAGTTAAAGTGATTTGATACGCTGTTGCGATTTTTGGAATCGCTTTTGTGGTAAAAGTCAGTGTCACTGGTGTCACTTTAAAAGTACATCAATGCTCCATTCAAAAGTTAATTTTGCTCATAAGAGTGGCTTAAAGATTTTATTCAGAATAAAAACCTTTCAAAACTCTGACAGAACTATTGAATAGTGTTGGACGAGGTGTGGTTTAATAGTTTAGCTGCTGCCAAATTTCAGTAGAATGAGATACATATTTCATTTAAATAAATAAATAAATATCAAAGAAATCTGACACATATTTACCTAGTCCCAAACTACTATGGGTTGGGACTTGTAGGTACTATAGGTATTAGGCAACAATTGACATATATACTTTTATAGAAAAATGCATATGGAAATACATAGAAAACATTTACGACTAATCACGTCGTCTATGTATTTTATTGTTGTACAACAATTTATCAAGGCGAACGCATCTCTAACTGGGATATCTTCCAGCTAATCCTAAAAAAGTACATGAGTAAGGACAATAGCGGCCTTTACACGGTAAAGTTCGGACCGCGGGAAACGCCACGCGCCATTCCACGCGCCAATCCGAACCGTAAGTTTTTGCATAGTACTTACCAGGTAACGCAAACACGAGCTTGCAAAATTTAAGTATAATTTCACTACAGAAGAATTTGCTTTTTTTTTTGCCCTAAGCAGGATTCGACCAATGACTTGACCACAGAAGGCAATCTAGATCAATGAGTCAGACCAACAATTCCAGACTCTTGGAATTCACTATATAATAGAAAGTGCTCTGCTTTAAACAAGATGAATTCTCCTTTCCTTACAAAAAATACCCCGTTAATGATAACAAAACCGCATTATTCTAACAACTAGAACGGAAGTTTTCCTTCCCTCAACAAATTAAGAAATTCAGTACCAGTATCCAAAATCTCCGTAGAAAATGGACTCGATATCGAGTTCTTGGCATGCGGTAATCGCAGTCGTGGTTTGCCGCCACCATACAAACAAACCCCGCACTTGTTTGCGGAGATAACAGCCAGCTCCGAAATGGGCCAGAACAAATATGTGCTCAGCTCTCAAGGACGCGATCCAGATTATAATAGGGTTGCCAAGCGAAATTTGAAAAAATATCGATGTGGTAACTTTTTTAGCGCTTTATTTACAGTTGTGAAGAAGTCAGCCAGTAAAAATATAATACTAAAGATTCATTGACTTAATCACGCTTGTTTATTTTACTGCAAATTCATTATTATTCTGCGATATAGAATAATATAATTTCCAATTTGAAATAAATAACTACCTACTAGTACCTACCCTACGATTGATTATTTTGAAATACATTATGATAAGGCACTAAAGTGCTCAAAATTTTCTTTGGTTAGGGTACTGAAAGAAAGTTTCTCTATTACAACATATTAAAACTATGTCTATGTAATCAAAAACTAAACTGCGTATGCAGATCAATATTTTCAGCATAATTATACATACTTACTTGTAATGACATAAATTATAGACAATATTGGCATATACTACCTAGCATATAGGTAAGTACTCTAGTTATATCTATGCGCTACTTTTTTCCTGATTGCTACTTAAAATACTGAATTGTATACATATAGTATTTATTACTGTTATGTTCTGTTTCGTAATTAGTTAGGATTAAAAGAAGCATATAAGTAAAAACCAAAAAATACCATTTAACATAACCCTTTATGTACTTATTGGCAAATTTATTTAGAAGAACATGAAACATTAACTAACTTATTGATGTGTACCTATAACTAAATATTTAGGACTATTAAAAATATGCTGCCAGCATTTTGGGAACGATGCCCACTGGCAGCGGTTTATTAGATTAGTGTAGTTTTAAGTTAATTTTAGGTATATTTTATTGTATATATTTTTGTACTTAATTGAAAGTGAGTCACACAGATAGGTTGTGATTTCATTAATTGAACTGTGCAGTTCGTCGTAGTTTTTTTTCTACAAAACGTATTTTAAATCTCCAATTATCAAAAAACCGGGATATGTCCGTGATTTTATAAAAAAATGAGACTATAATAAGCCCCCATACGCCTGGACCCATGCTGCGTCGGGTCCAAATTCGATCAATAGAAATTTATTACCTCGATTCGCGAAGGATTTTTTCTTTCAACCTCGATTGTAAGGCGGGCTACTTTTTTCTTTTTCCCCAATAAAATGGCGCGAGCGGCCGGCTATTATGCACTAGAGCCGAAATGACAGTAAAAGTTACGCCCACTCTTTTTATTCTTTTTGTGCGTCTTCAAAAGTTTTTAAAGATTATAGAATAAGGTAAGGTACGGTTACAGGGTTGCTCGTGAGAGAGGGTGGACGCAAGATTATAAATTCAAAATTTGATGTTTAACAAGATTTTAATATTTAATTTTACTCTAAGTTCTATGGTATCCCGATATGTAAGGCAGCCTTTTACTTAATAATCGGCATTTTGATATCCTAAGTATAAAAATAAAGGGACTATCTAGTTTGACTGATAAATAACTGTCAGTTATTATTATGAAGTGCAAAGCTTTTTAGTGACGTGCGATCTAACCTTCCAAATTAAATAATAAAGAATCCGAGCACTTCCACATCGTGATAACTGCGTCATTATCTGAGATAAACAGGCTCAGATACCTCTAGTGGCCATCTAAACACGTGTTCCGACTACATTGTTACTGTACTTCTCACGATGTAACGTCACAAGTCCCGCTCACATGCCAAGAGAAACCGAACGTAGTATTAAGTACCTGAATGTTCAAATTTGATGGTTTAAAAATACCAGGGTTGTCAGAAACGCCGTTTGGTATCGCGAAAACGTGACAAAATGTTTTGAACATTTTAGTTATGTAGGTAAGGGTTGTTTTTATTTGGCTTAAAGTGAGATGAAACATTTCTGTAATAGCCGTAAAAGTGAAGAATATCACTTGATTTTTAAGGGGCACTTTAAGGCTCTTCTTGGTTCTCGTAGCGAATGATTGTGTTACGGCGATCCATCAAATCGAAGACATCTCGAAGGTTTCTATTGAGCCTTTTTGCCGCTCACTCATTTCCTGTCCCGAGGCGAAGATTCCTAAATTTTGCGAACACAATTAAAGTTTTTAAGACGTTTTTTCGATTTGGTCAGTTTTATGTTACAGGTAAAGGTTCGTTTTTTTCAAATTAAAACTCTATGGTCGGATTTTTACCGAATCTTTTAGCTCATTTTTTATTTGCTTAGATATTTGGCGAGATTTTGGCCAAGGTGCGTTTGTTAAAAAAATTGGGTCGGCCATGTGCGCTCTAAATTCTCGTCTGCTTTTTTTCTCAAGATTTATGTGTGTCAGAATAAAAAATCCTAACTCCCGCGTGACTGTAAAAACTAAAAATCTTTCTTACTTTTTGTCGTCACCTAAAAATTCGCAGTTTCCGGTAAAAAAGGAATGCGGTAATTTGAGACCGCAGTAAATTGCCACAGTTACACACGTGCAGATAAAAGTATTTTTTCCACTTGTTACCATATTTTACGAAAACAGCCCGAAACGGCATAACTTTTTAGGGATCCTTACAACACGTAAAACATGGTTTTTAAGCTTGATTTTGCGTTCACATTGTATTTGGACTATTGTATTTTAAAAATGTCTAGCTTTGGAAAATCAAACGATAGCTACCTATGAACATCAATGCAGTAGGTACAGTAAAACTTGTGGAGGTAAAGACCGCGCGGTCAGTACCAAATACCGTGTTTAAAAAAACAGAATGTAACTCATATTTTAAAATTAAATAATAAATAAATCAGAGGACAATTTCACACAAATTGACCTGGTCTCAAACTAAGCTCAAGGCTTGAACTATGAGTACTACACAACGATATAAATACTTACATACAGAAATATATACTTAAATAGTTACATAGAAAACATCCATGACTCAGGAACAAATATTCGCGCTCATCACACAAATATCTGCCCTTGCCGGGATTTGAACCCAGGACCGCTAGCTTCGTAGGCAGGGTCACTACCAACTAGGCAGCGCGTCGTCAAACACAATTCATTGTAAGAATTAAGTCATTGTAAGAATGGAAATATCGAGTTCTGTAAATAATAAAATAACTGTAAATTGAATTATGTTTTATATGACCTTAATTAAAATACTTTCTTTAAAATAAAACTAATGGTATTATGAAATCCAACAACGTTCAAATATTAATAAAATCAATATTAACATTTCTACAGAACCCTGCTAATAATTAACTAAGATGCATCCGGCTTTTTGCATAAAAACCAAGTTTGTCACGTGTTAGTGATTTGCGTCGGTGGCTAATGGGTGCGTGTTTCGGCGCTTCCTCTGGTGATTGCGCCAAATGCGTCAAATTTGGTGGGATGCGTAAGCGCAGTGTTATGTTATGGGTGACCACAATTCTAGAGGAAAGTGAGGAATTGGAAGAAACAAGATACTCTTTTTGTGTGACTGGCAGATTGCTGCAAAAATAGTAGAAAATAAAATTTAAATGTTTTAGAATAGCACTTTACCAAGTAGAATTAAAACAGAAATATATTTCCTATTGGCCCAATACTCCTAGCATTAAACGTTAACCGGCGTATGATTTCAAATTACAGATTAGATTAACCATTAGGGTCCAGGTTTTTTAGTTTAAAAGAAGCACAGGCTTCGCGTTACAGCCAATACAATACTTAGTGTACAGCGTTCCTTTTTAAGTCTCACATATTTTTAAATCTATTTAGCACGTCATTAAATATTTATACTAATCGATTTAAATCGCATGCCCACCCTAAAGCCAATCGGAAGTGGGTGAGTGTTGCCCGACGCACCTAATTACCGACTCGAACCCGTAATGGTTTCCTGCCACTTCGCATGTCCTTGCGAAAGTCAACAAGTGTTTATACGCTGAAAAAATATTAATCATAAGTCAACGTCATGCTTTGTTTTAATATTGAATCTTAAATTATAGTTGTAAGGTTTAAAATATATTAGAAGTTTATTTCATTGTAAGCTTCTTTTGTTTTTTAACAAGTGAAGTGTCACACCGTCCTAATGCGACTTTCGTGTCACTTGACGGGCTTTTCAACAATGAAAAGGAAATTGTGTACGGTGCTTACAATTAACGCCGCATTTTGGTCTTTTGGCGTTGTTTTAAAGGCTAATATAGCGTGCAGGTTAGTGAAGCAGTGTACTTTAGGTGCTGCGGTCAACAAAAACCCCGTTAAAATTAACACTTGAGGGTTTTGAGAGGACGAAGATTGCTGTAAAAAGTTGCAAAGTGCAACTTGATTGTTCGGTCATTTCCTGTTATTTGGTAAAACAAGGTGCGCGGTTTTTTTGGAGTAATTTTTGACCAAGAGATTTAAAACTTTTGAGGTTATAATGATTCGTATTACTTTCTATATTCTATACTTACGGTATTACGTGGATAAAATAAACAGCATAACCTAATATCTTTCACGATTCACATTGCGCTTTTGGTATTGGGTATGCAAATAAATAAACATATAATTTCTTTTGAAAAGGGTTTAAAACAACCAAAAATATATAACAATAACAATATGTAACCATTTTCTTAATAGCGATCGGCAATCATCGTTTTTCTATGACACACGAGTGACAAATATACTTTCAGTTGCGAATGCAAGCGTGATAGCGGTAGCCAGCCGAAAGCTATTAGGTAAGTAGCTGTGAATACTGTAATGTTTTTGTATGTGTGTTTTCCTAGTGGCTCAATTTTTTCTTCTGTATCTTGGAAAATTATAGTAATTTTTTCAAGTTTTCATGAAAGTTTTGTGGTAGGTAAATGAAATAGCAGAATTACTCCCTGACAACATAGGGACTTTCATCATGTAATGGCCGTCCGATGCAATATGCTGGCCCGCAGTTTCGTTAGGTGTACCAAAGAGGTCAAAGTAACGCTTTTCAAAGCGTACTTGCAGACATTTTACACCTGCAGCCTGTGGGTCAGTTTTATGCAGAAGGCGTAAAACGAGTTGCGTGTTCAGTACAACAACGCATTCCGGGTGCTGCTGGGGCTGGGGCGGTGGTGCAGCGCGTCTGGCATGTTCTGCGAGGCGCGCACGGACGGGTTCGCGGCCGTCATGAGGAAGCGCTGCGCCTCTCTGCAGGCCCGCCTCCGCGCCAGCCCCAACCGCATCCTGGCTGCGTTGTCTGACCGCTGGGATAGCCCTATGTGGGATCGATGGGAAAGTTTTTATTATTTTTATTTTTATTTTTAGTACCCTAACATTTATTTTATAAGGATTACTAACAAATTTGTATGGACCTTGTCTGAAATAAACAATTATTATTATTATTAATGGGGCTGATTACTGGTCACTTTTATAATAAAAATAATGCATCTATATTTAAACACAAATTAAATTGCCGATTTTCGATTTCGCATAGTATGTATTAATACGTATATTAACATAATGCATACTATTTACGTTATGCCGAAGCCTTTAATAGTGAAGATTGAGGGTTTAGGTAGTAAAAACGGATCACTTCAATATCTATACCTATTTTATTTATTTAACAATAACCTAATTCAAACCATGATAGTTAAATAAAACCTTCAAGTATACACTTGCTGTGGCCAAAATAAATTAAACGGTAGAGATGTAAAAATACCAAGACTGCCAAGATCCCGTGGAGTCAAAAAAAATTAAGCTAGATAGGGTGGTTTTAAATGAAGTTATTTCAACCTATACTTATTCCACACCCGTGATTCTTTTAGGCGGGTAAACTTTGAATAACTTACACAAGTCTCGAGACGTTCGCACCTCAACGAACTTTTATAAGGCTATCGAAAGAAGTTGTTAAACGCGCCAGCTTTACTTGTTGATAAAATATATCGATGCGTGAACTCTTTATCACAAAGGCAAACTAAAATATT
Source organism: Acleris literana (assembly GCA_946894065.1). Classification (NCBI taxonomy): domain Eukaryota; kingdom Metazoa; phylum Arthropoda; class Insecta; order Lepidoptera; family Tortricidae; genus Acleris; species Acleris literana. The sequence goes on along the minus strand of OX335684.1, from coordinate 11,678,778 downwards.
TGCGCGTAGAAATAAAATAGAAGAGAATTAGAAACCGTTAAGTACCGAGCATAAGGTGTACAATTGATTTGGTGCAGGTTTTTTAAGTGTATAAAATTGGTATAGTGGGCTGTAGAAGATTTTGAAGTTCAAAATGTAACCGGAAATATACTCGTGTAAATATTGTATCTTATTGTAGTAGCAGTAGAGTTGAATTTCTTTGATGTGTATTCGGAGAATGGCAATATAACGTTGTTTGTTAGTTTACTAACAAAGTAATCCGAATTTCACGCGAGACTTGTTTGTTCTACTCGGCTTTTTGGACAAAGGTGTTCGAGTTGTGAATTTTAACAAGGCAAGTGGCAAGTCGGCTTGATTTTCACAGGTTATGAACATAGTGTTGGCCCATTTTAATAGAAGCCGCTGTTAAAAGAAGCTTGAATTTAGTGGTCCAAGAACTTGGGTGTTTTTTGTTACTTTACGTCTACTTTTTCTAATAAGTATATGCAGAACAAGCATGTTTAAAATGTTTTTTTTACTGTAGTCGTGAAATCATAATAGTTAGAATAAAGCAAAAGCTGTTGCATGTTGTCAATCGGTAAGTTCTAGTTGGAGCTCTATGTAAACGTCTTTTAGCCCATCTTGCTTCTACATATTAATCAGATGGTTGCCGTTGTAATAGCTCTTATTGTCAAGTGACTTCACAAGAGATGATAAGCTATGAAAAGCTGAGATTGTTCACAAATTATCACACTGAATTTTATTCATGTCTCTAAGCAATAAATATAATTTTTTTCCTTCCATATGTATGTATGACACTGGGTTTTTACACAACAAGCACAAGTTCTCTAAACTTGGAAACACATAAGTATATAGGTATATCCAAATTCCACTCCTCCAAATCTGGTTGGTATTCGGCGCACAAAACCTTTTATTGACCACATAATGCACTTCGCCACCAAAAGCCGGCAAAGGTGACAAACGCGCCGCTGGCGGCCATCTCAAAGGAATGCCACAATGCACTCGCCTCTGTGCCATACCGGGCTTATCGCGACACGTGTGACGTGTACCGATTCACGGTGCCATGTTTGCGTGGTCATTAATAATGGGCATAATGGCTGGTGATTATTCCGATCCTTGCGAGTGTTAAAGCCACTTTGATCACATTATTTTACTTAAAACTACGCTCTTGTCGGAGGAGTAATTACCATTTCTCTCTGCGAGCTTTTTCACCTACTTATATGACACGACATTAGTCTTATTTTTCAAAAGTAACTAGGTCTTTATCTTTCTCTTCGATAATTCATCGGCCCATTGTAAGGCCAAATGCTGCTAGCGGAGGAGAGCTTAAAGCTGATGGTTAAAGGATCGACAAGTAGGTATGATTTCAAGTAATTTACTTGGGTGTATATTTGTCCCTCTGATCGTTTGCAAAGAGCACTCACAGTGTAATGTTTGATACTTACTTAGGTAAGATTAGTATATGTAGCTAACCGAAATATGAAATACAGAACACTAGTAAAGTGTTTGTGGTATAAATGTCATCATCATCATAATTTAAGCCGAAAGACACTCACTGCTGGACATAGGCCTTCCCCAAGGTGACTTCAAGGCCGGGTTCTGCGCTGCTCCATCCATTCGTTTCCGCCGTTTCCGGCAACCTTAGCCACGTCCTTGGTCCATCTTGTTGGAAGTCTACCAACGCTGAGTCTAGCGGTACACGGATGCCACTGAAGAACTTCATACCTCACCGGCCAACTGTGTTGCGAGCGATGTGGCCGGCCCATCTAAGTTTAGCAATTCTTACGGCTATGGGGAACTGGTGACTTGTCTCTGAGCATTGCGCTTAGGTCTTGCATGGTTTCAGCCATGACTATATTGTCATCAACAAATGAAATGGGTTATGTACTCGCCATTTAGAACCCTGTCTAGAACCCTGAACACATCTACAGTCAAACAGTTTGGGAGAGATAAAATCTCGTTTTCTGAGTATAAATATATTCCATCTAAATACGTTTAGTTTTAATTTTTAATTGTATTAATGTTGAATTCTGTACTTAGTTGAATATATTCATATGTTATAATAACTTATAAGCTACATACACTCGTCTCTGATTCGTACTAGGCCTGATCGTATGTAAGTACATACTAGTTGGCCTTTTGGGAGTAGTACCCAAAAATCGAAAAAGCTTTGGCATAATATTACAGTGGTTCATGTTGGTGAATACCAAAGCGGACTAACTGACTCCAAACTGAACCAAAACATTACATCGTTACCTTTTTATCTATTTTTTAATTAATATTTATATTGTTTTGGGTATAGTTATAAATACACCGTAAACCTACGCCAGCGGAGAAGTTTAGGTAGTTTGGAGATATACAAGATTATTGTTATATTAATGATATCTACCGCTAAATAGAATGACAATGACAAAGTGTCTTGGATTTTCCTATAAGCAAAATAAAAGAAGAATAGTGTCAAGCAATTCCTAAGGTTCTAGAAAAAATAAATGGCAATGTCATCCCATAAAATTCATAACTAGCAGCTGTGACGGAAGGTAAGTCAACATCAATGTAACGCATAGATCGCCGTGAAATCTGTCGCGAAATCTAAAAGCCGGCGCGGATCAGTGAATGCAGAACGAGTCTAAATCAAAGGACATGTGTTTGTAATGCTGACACCCGTTCAGCGCGTCGAATCGGCGAAGAAAGCCCGTACAAATCCCTAAGAAATAACCGAAAAACCGAAATTTTTCTGCGATTCGTCACAGCCCCGCGATTTCACGGCACCCTATTACTGGTATCCTGCTAGACTGAATAAAACTACCTTTATCGCGCGAGGTGTCCCACTTTGTGATCCCGACTCGGGTCGGAACGAATCGCGTTTAGAAATGCGGCCGATTTATCATTCTTAAACGTTTTCCCGAACTTTACATGATATTAAATGGACATCCCCTGCGTCTATGAAATGTCACGTTCTGAACGGTTTTTTGACACGTACTGATATTGTTTCCGAGACACGTAGGAACCCAAGACCGGTACACAGAGGTAAAAAATAACCCTTAACTTATATGTATAGTAACTTTTATTTAACCTATGCATGGTAGAAGTAATTGTTCATGTATATATGTATACAACGTTTTCTAATCGGGTCCTAAACTGAACATTGTACGTACACCTACCTTATGACGGTTTTTATATTGCAGAGAATTTTTCCTTATTCGGTGGACGTTTATTTGGATGTTTTTGAGGGAATAAACCAAACCTAAACAAAAACCTGGTATTGGCAAATACTTTAGTGATGAGCGCGAGTGTTTGTTCCTGAGTCCCAGATAAACAAATATTAGAAAATCATCTCACACAAATTGATTTAGGCCCAAAACTAAGCTGAGCTTAGAGTTTAATATATAGGTATTTATTTAGCAGTGTTCCACTTTTGCTAAATAAACGAAACTTAGGGACTGTGTATAGATTAGCTGACGGCTCACGTTTAAAAAAAATGTGTTGGTGACACCGATGGAAATTGTTTACAGAGTGCTACATTTTTTAAATCTCTTTTTTTTTAAACGTTTTTCTCTAACGGCCGAACCCTATATTCAAACCGCGGATAGATAGGCTCACTTCGGATTAAAATTTGAAACATTTTGTATGGGCAAATGTCAAATTTTAACCCGAAGTAAGACTTATGTGTCCGCGGTTTGAATATCTATGTGCGGCCGTAAGTCACGACAATATTTGTGCAAAATATGAAATCCGTCAGTTACCTACATGGATCTGGAGAAAAAATAATAAAAAAGTTTTCTGTTTAATTTTATGGTTTAGCTAGCTCCTTAGGAGGTAGCAGAGAGATGAAAGTCGGTTTGGTACATCATCTACGTTATCTCTACATAGAGCATCGTTTGGTCATAGTTTTGAACTCTAGGTTTTGGGGGCACTCTTTCAAACGTTACCCCGCTACACCTTTTTACGTTGATCGGTTCAGGCGTTGAACCGTGAAAACGGAATCAAGAAACAAACAACTTTCGCATTAATAAAAGATAAGAGGATTAGGTCTGTTTTGTATGAAGCTTAAGGGCTAATTGCCTAACGCACTCGCAATCGCAATCGTTTTCATTTTGACAGTCTGCATACAAAATGAAAACAATTGTTCCACTTTGAAGCCGATTGCGATTGCGTTATGCAATAGCGACGCTGGCTTGATGTCAGCTACCAATCCATGATAATTGATTTGCAAAAAGCAACATTTACCTAATCTCATCTTTACTTTGCACATCTGCAACTCGGATAGGATTTTAGTCGGTGTCGAATGTTAATTAATTTAAATATACATCGTCTCACGGTGCAGATATACGGTGACACAGACGGTAGATAATGTTGAAGAGGTTAGCTTCAGTAATGTGACTCTGCCTACGAAGCTAGCAGTCCCAGCGAATGCTGCGTTGGGACCGTTTCGCAACAATTTCTCTGTGTCTTGTTCTTTTTGTATCTATGTAGTGTGATTTTGTATTATTGCGAATAAATGTCTCTTTATCATTACACTCAAAAAAATTAGAGCCAACAAAGAGAGATTTTCACTTAGTTGACAAAAAATTATTACAATAGTTAAAGTTAAGATATTAATTATATCAACCAAAGCTGATAGTTAACGACAGTAATTTCTTTAGTGATTCAACTAACATCTTAGTTGATGTATCTTACGTCTTAGTTGATGTATCTATCGTCTTAGTTGATGTATCTATCGTCTTGTTAGGCTCATATGGGATCGAGACGCTTATGCACAACAATCACAATCTTGTTACAAGCGACCAATTATTTTTTTCAGTGTATCTTTATCTTTATAAGTAGGTACATATATTTGACCGTATGTGCTTTTGACTGTACCCATAATACAAGTCTAGAGCTTAATTCTGCCCTCCTAAGCTAATAAGCAGTATCCCAAATTCAATCACCAAAGCAGTTTTAATTCTCTTCTGTTAGTAATAAGGTTGATATTGCTACAGGAGTTTCATCCGAGATACTACGTATTGGATTAGCAGGGCAGAATTTGGGACTAGGTCAATTTGTGTGAGATTGTCCTCCGATATTATTTTCCAGTATTTCTAGATTTTTGTTTTACATACATACATAAATCCACCCCTTACTCGCAGGTTATAACAGATAAAACTTGTACTTACCTTTCCTTTCGTTTACACCAATTAATTAATCCAGAATTAGTGCTATGAAAACGCGTAAGTATTACTTATAGTATATGAACATTACATTATTATGTGAAGAGATGAGGCACACTCAGTGCCGAAGGCTACATATCGGAATCATTTTGTATGGAACTGAACCAGACACAGTGTTGAAGCGGTAATTTCTACTTAATGGGTTCTTGTACACACGAGAGCAATTAAAACGGGCTACCTTGTGTTGTACGTTTAATAATTCGGTTCCATTGCTCTTAAGTGTAATTTAAAATATTGAATGGCTATGTAACATAGCTATTAGTAGCATGATCATAATTCTTATCTTGCAGGTATAGTTTTTTAAACCACGATGTCTCGCCCCACGGAATACTTTATTTTTCGTGCTAACATTAACACAACAGTCTGCACTCATAACCCAATAGGTGTTATTTCAAACTCATTAGCCAAAGAAGCTACAACCCTCTCCTGTTAGTAATAAGGTTGCCCTTGCTACATGAGTTTAGTCAGAGATACCGCCATTTGTCTTAGCAGGGTCAGAACTGCGCAATGTCTATTTAAATGGCGGGTCAAGCCGTAGATACTTGAAAAAACTATGGTAATTATACAATAGTCTAGTGCCATCAATATTTTATAAAAAAAGTGAGAAATTTTTGGCGGGATAAATCAAAATTCAGGTTAATGTTCATTTTATCTTTATTAAGACTGCGAGATCAAACGAAAGTCTTGAAAATCCTTAACTTAATTTTCTAAACTAAACCTTATTGTCATAAAAGTTCAACAGTGTTGTGAATACCAGTATTTCAGTACCTTAACTAACAAAATAATTTTGCCAAATTAAAACTAACAAAAAACTTAAATCAAATTCCCGTTAATTTAGTTAATAAATGAATGTGTTTTATAAATGAGTGCATTTTCTATTAATGAGTGTAAATTACGACCTAGGAACAGTGAATATAAAAACTAACGTTATTCTAACGGAAGCTTTTAAATTCCTTAACATCTACAATTTTAAATGACACTATAATTATCAGTGTGTTTATCAAAAAACTTATCAGTAAAAAATGTACTATTTTAAAAATTAAAGCATTTACTTAAAAACCTAATCATTGACACATTCGGCCCTTTAGATCGAACTAACGATACATCTAAATACACATGAAGTCGAACTAATCGATTGAGACACTTACACATTATTAAAGCTTCTGTCATTGATATGTTTTAAATCATACATATGCATAAAACACTAATCATAAAACTAAAGCGAACATGGGAGTTCACACACGAGGTATCATCAAAAATTCTCAAGCACGCAAGAACAAATAAACCTTACAAAAGATTTTAATTACCTTCAAATAATTATTTTACCTTAAACTAATTAAAGCTTCACATATAAAATCTCTGTATCACAGACAATATAAACCTCTACTAAAACTAATGGAAGACAATGGATAAAAATAAAGGTAAAGATACGAACTAAGCAGAAATTACTAAGACCATGTAGTGGCTGTAGATAGCTTGAAACTGGTGCGGTGATAATTACAGTGCAGTTGACGTTAAAGCTGTCTACCAAAACTTGAATGGACAATAAATTTATACTGTAACATTACATCGAACTAATTTTACTATGAGTGATGATACGTCGCGTCCGCTCAAAGAAAACTATAACGCTAGATCACAGAAAACCGATAGCTAAAATCACACAAACTTGTAACGAAAGCGTCGCATCACCAACTCACTTCACTAAGTCTACTGGAAGACATTGGATTCACGCTCACTCGAGCCACTAAATCTACTTGATGGAAGACAAGATTTTGTTTTCACTGCATCTTTACCAAACATTTGATTAATTAAGAAAAGAATTCGAAATGGAAGACGAAGTGGATGAACTATTCGGATTATTGACAAATGTTACATACGAAACAGTGGTGCCTGTTGGCCGCGAAGCAGATTTCCCGCACTTCATTGGCCATGTTGTCACTGACCTCGGGACCTTCGGAGATCAGCTCGTATCGGCTTGTGTTGAGGATGTTCTGGTTCTCGGCGTTGTCGTTGTCTTCCACCGGCACCGGTTTGACCGGGTCCAAAGGTAAGAAGAATTCGGAAAAAGGTATGACGATAGGTTCTTCGGGGTATGCAGTCTTTTGTGATGGCAGATCGGCGCGTGGCGAGTTGTTGGAGATCAGCTCTCCAAGCTTCGACCAGCACTTGTTGAGGTTCACTCGCGTAGAGCTCGCAACTTTACGAGGAAGCCTTGGTTTTGAGTTCTATAAAGAAGGAAAAATATAATTAGTCTCTACTATTTAAAACTTTTCAATTACTACCCTATGAGGCTATGATGTTACAAACGTGTGAATGTAAAATAATCAAAACAAATTATTAAATTGTCTGAATCAACATAACTTGAGACGATAACTTCAGAAAAAGTTGAAGAAAAATCTCGAAATTAAATCAGTACATACCTGTCGGTTCAGAAGCTTTGCCCAAGGCGACCTCAGCGGCGACGCCTCCTTTTGCGGTGAATTCTCCTCCTTAGCTAAACACATCTTAACTAACGTAAATGCTACGAACTTAGAACTATCACTAAGGTAGAGAGCGACGTGTACGCGCGGAGCGTCAGAAGGGAATGAGTGAATCAGGAAGGGCGGCGCGGTTTATATAGCAGGGGGAGCGCCGGCGCGCGCCGCGCGTGCGCCGGGAGCGGGGCGCGCGCGCAGCACGCGAGCGGTAGCGCGCGTTCCGACTGGTTTTTACGTAGAACTTCTACGAAGAAAGGCTTTGACGTGCCGCGACTTAGAATAGTTACTCGTACAGAATAGATAGCGCTCGTAAAGATTTATTGATGACGAACTCCGAGATTGTTTTTATTATTTTGAACCTTTTCGGTAACCACTCAAATTACTGATCACATTAAGGATATAAAATGTTAATCGGGCTTTATAGTGGTCGTACGCATTCCGCTGCGTCATGATTCAATGCGTGCTTATTATCGTAAACGTGGTGCGCGCCCACCGCTCGGTCGTCCGGCGGCCGTCACTCCGTGGGCGATTTTCTAGCAAAATAAACAGCTATCGTAGGCACTATGAATCACGGGCAGCTGGGGCTTAGAGCATTGGATAGATAAGTTCCTTTGCAGATATATCATAGCACGACGGTGTCGCTTCCTGCGATTAAATCGCCTGCGCCGGCGCTCGCAAATCACGTTCAGCGCCCTGATAAATCATTTCCTCCGGTCACTGGCTAAGGATACACGACGGCTAATGCTAGCGCGCCTAGATATCTATCACTTGAGCTAGAACATGGGGCCTATTATTGCCAATAAATAATTGAGCTGCGTAATATTTTTTGTTGCTGTTTTACAGGATATGCAATTATGTTCTTGGTACTTGGTACCCGATGATATATTAGCAACAATTAATTCTTCTAAGGATGTTTACGTAGTGCTATTTAGCTCACCAATAAAAGCGAGAAATATTCTTAATCATATACGGTTTGTCACGCTTACTAAGAGCCTCTCCCTAAATATATAGTACAAAGATATCAGTAGCAGAGTTTTCGGGAAAAAATAGTCGATCTACTTGGTCTCTTTAGAAAAAAATCTCTGAAAAGCTTGTATTTAAAACTGTTCAATTTACGTAAACACTGTGAGAGTTTATTCGAAATGTGTAAACTATGGAAGCTGTCCGCTAATCACGCCCATTAATCGCCTCGACACGATCTCAAGCGTTTGTTTTCCTGATTTTGGAAACAGAGTGTGATCTTAAGATAAACCCACAACAGACGTAATCGGATACGTTTCAGACAGACGCACAAAGTTGATGATTTTAATTATAATAAAAGTTTTATAAAAATGTCTAGATATAAATGATGTTTCTGATAAGATTAGATTATATGATTTAGAAGAAAAAAGGTATGTATGGTAGGGCTATTTTTAGACACAATTGACGATGGCGATTGTACAGCTATACTTTTTAATTGTCACTGAAGTGTATAATTTTACGGGTGAAATATTTTTGGATTTAAAAGAGACGTCAGCGACAAAATCCTGAATTATATTTAAAAAAAAAAACTTGCCTTGGCTAGGATTTACCCAATGTGTATAATGTAACTATTTTTGTAAGCACTATACGTACGTACCTACGTCAACTCTAACTTTTAAGAGTTTGGAATTATTGGCGACAACAAACACTTATTTTATTTCCAAGACACTTTCGCGCCTTAAATTTGTACTCACATTAAACATTGGAAAGATAATCTCAAATGGAGTTTGAAATTAAGGATATTGCGGGTTTTTTATCTTGCCTCAAAATCCGTCTTGCAGGATGCAATAACAATTTTATGGTTTTAAGACCGACAAACGACATCACGACTCTCAGATACAGCAATAAAGTAAATCAGTGGATGTTTAGTAATAGGAACATATTGACCAAATTAATTGTGGTAAGTTCACCTACCCGTACTGAAAAATAGTAACGTATTGTGGCCCTAGTGAAGCCGAAGTAGCTTGTATTAAAAAAGTGTGGGTACATCATATATCCTATCTATCTACCTATGATGATGATATCCACCCAATTTCAACCAAGGCGACTGCTTCAACTCTGTGAAAAGTATCGATCGTATGCTCTTTTTTGAAAAAAGCTTTCCCATAGCGTAAGCACGTGAGCACATCATCAACATAGTTATACCTAATTGATTGCCGCGGATGGTCGGGTTTTCAATTCGTCCTTTTTATCGTCCAGTAAATCATATCTATACATCATACATACATAATCTCACGCCTTCGTTCCCAGAGTGGGGTAGGCAGAGCTACAAAATTACAAACATCTCTAAAAACTTGTTGATAATTCTATAACCACAATTTGCACAAATAGGCTAAGATGTTTACCAGCGTATTAGTCACGGGTTGCAAGCCCATCGCCTAACAGTACTACAAGCCTTTATTCCCTTAGTCGTCTCTTACGACATCCACGGGAAGAAATGGAGTGGCACTATTCTAACTCGGCAACCACACGAGGAAACATCATATTATCACTACTTAGTATATTAGACTTATACTATTTTTCACTTGAACCTCGGAAGACTTGTATTCTTTTTAAAATAGGCTCATGGTGTCAAGTCGTAGAAATCAGCCCATACATTTGTATGATATTTTTTAATGGCAAAGGCATTCTACTTTTAAGTGCGGTCATTTCTCAGTTATCTATAGATTTGTCGCTATAAAGTTTACAGGAAATTTACCATAATAAATGAAGTCATTCAATCATTCCACAACTGACGGCACTTAATTTTGGCTTCTAGCTCGATCCTAAAGTGCCCACTTAAAATGTGGAAGGGGCAAATAACTACAAAATTATCAATATAATTTTGTTTCAATATTTTGCCTGTCGACAAAATGGAACCCTGACCCACCAATAAACTGTTTCGAAAATGTCTATGGGTCACAGATCCGTATCGTAAGTGTACCATCAAGCGGCCTACACAAAATAAGACCCGAGATGAATACCTTGGCACTGAATGCAATAAAATAAAAGATCTCCATTTACCAAAGAACACTCTTTATAAAATACCTCATTAACAGGTATCTTGTTATCGTTCCGACTCCTTTAATGTTCATTTTACATCTTCTAAAACAATTAAGTTTGTGCGGCGTTAAGAACCTTCGTGGGAACATTGAGAGCATATTTTAGTGCTTTACTTTGATGACTTACTTGACACACTGCTTAAAGCGGCACAATTCTTATAGGTTAAGTTGTAGTAATTGGTTAGTCTTGTAAGAGTCTTATAATGTTAACTGCCCTCAGGCACATTATGATTTCATTTTAAATTGATGGTATAACGCAGGTACTTGTATTTGTATAACTCAAGATAACGACATAATTCAAAGAAATCAGCTTAATGCAAATCGCAAGCGAATAGGTACTAAGGAAATTATAACGCGTGCGTCATATCACATATATTATCAAATAAATGCTCGTCTAACCGGTTGATTAAGATTCCACTCATCAATCCACCACCTCAAACCTATCCTGGCATCGAAAGCCGTTGTAACCGACACCAAAGAATTTTCCAGAGCATAATACCAAAAGAAAAAAAGCCTAGACCACAAACCGACCACGTGCAGCCTTTAAAAAAAAGAAAATCTTTTTTGTCCCGTCCCCAAAGTGGGGTAGGGTTACAACAAATGGGACTTTGTATATCGAACGTTAACGTATCAAACTTCGCTTTTGAGTGCTCTCATTGTATGCGTGTGCATTGTTTATGTGTGTGCGTGAAGCGTGCAACACACACGCCTAACACACTCCCTTATTGTTGACTTTGGTTTAAAGGATTTTGGCCGTCAATTATGACAGGTATATAATGTCATGCTCTATTTTGGGCTCTGAAGAAGCGCCTCATTTAAATTTTTGGAAGTTATATTGATGTCAATTGAATAAAAGTGTAGCTATTGAAGTGATTTTTTTTATTTGTTTTAGGCGCTTACTTAGACTCAAAATTAATGACAATAAGTGATTTCTCATTTTCATAAATAAGTCTTTTTCATTGTTCACCCTAAAAATAAGTTAAAACAATTGATTAATCACAAATTCCCACTCTATCATTTAATAGCCATTTGCAAGCTTCACCCCTAACCCGCAGCGTTCATTCCATCACACAAACTTAATTAATCAAAATACGGCATCTAGAACTCAATAGTTAAAGCAAATGAAACCTACCAAGTTGCAGTTAAGGTTTCATATGTAATAACTCTGCTATAAAACATAAGTCCTTTTTGCAAATGAAGGGAAGAATAGGGTTGTCAATAAAACAATCACGCGCATGAAACGCGCACGCCACGTGCGGTACGCATGCGGGCGCACTGTTGTGCTGTGGTCAATTTGGGGAGCACTAACAATGGTTTTTGTTCACTCACGGTATGTAGGCCAATTTTAGGCGCGATATCTAGAGTTATTTTTCATACAAATAATTGGTAACTTAGGTTGTATGCATTTGGATCCATAGGACCGGTCTTACAACGATAGAGCACGTGGTACTCTTCGAATGTTCTGGAAAAATTGTGGAGTAGACGCTTAGGAGGAGAAAACTAGCAATACCTGGTTGGTTGGTTATTTAAATCAAATGGTTATTACTACAAAATAAAGGGTTTATATAAGAAGCTGTTTACTTTTTGATATCATACGACCAAAAGTATAATATTGATAATCGTCATCATCGTTTCTTTTGTAGAGTCTTTGTCTTCGATTTTTATACGTGTCTCCTACAGGAAAACGCAATTTAAAATTATATTCCTTCTTGTTCCTTGTTTATGGAACTATTTTATTCCAACATCATTTACACTTATTAAAAAGTTAATGGAAAAAGAAAATAGACGAAACATAAATCGCAATCGTTCCATCACATCATACACAATTTCTCCAATAATCGATACTCTATAGATTATATCGCGGACGCATAAAAATCCTATCGAATTAAAACCACAGGATGCGGGTAATTAATGGGAAAAAAGTGCGCGGACGCAACGCGAAACGTAACTCGATTATCGTTACCATAACATTACCATAGGAATGAATAAATCAAACACGCACGCACACTAACACAATGGGGTGGATTGGTTAATACCAGCGACTCTAAATTGAGCCCACTTTCTTTGCATATTAGGAAGATCGGCACTGAACAGAGCCGCACACGTACGTGTGTACACCCCGCCCCATCACATAACATGCACACATGTCTACTTCAGATAGTACGTAACAAATAACACATATACAATTTTGCAAAGTTTTTTTACCGGAATGTAATTTTTTGACGCACCAAAAATCAAAATGAACTCCTAAATAAAAGTGATAAGTCTGCGCTTTTCAAACATTCAATTGATTTTTAGTCCAATACATCCCATATAATTAACCTAAAATAAATAAATCCAAAATAAATATCTTAAAAAAATATTTTTTCATGAAATCTATTTTCCCGCGAAAAGCCCGGGCGCCATTTTCAGCACATTGAGCGTGCGCACACACGTGTAATCGGCGCTTCCTCGCGTGGCGGGCGTGTGCGTAGCGCGCGGGCGCAGGTGCGCGCGCCGTGGGAACCCGGCCCAACCCCCAGTTCCCAGACCCACCACCTGCCGTAGTACGCATAATTCGCGTTGTAAATGAACGGTAGTGACCACGTGAGGGGTTTTTTTTACGCGGAAGACGGGGGCAATTAATTTGAGCTTAATGTGTTTTTTATTGTAATCGGTTATTGGGTTTGGTTTATTTTTTTATTTTTCGAAGGGGTAGTAAAAAGTTTCTATCGAAATTTTTAATCAAATATTGATCTAGCTGATTTTGTATAAAAAATCTCTTTCCGCGAACGATACAACAAAAAGGCGTCAATTTAAAAAAAAACTAACAAGCACTATAATTCGCAGTTTCTTAACTAAGCTTTTTGTCATAAAGTTCTACTATTAGTGTGCTTCTTAATCCATTCATTATATCCATTCATAAAAAAAAAACAATAAAATGTAATACCTACCCATATATCTGTAACCGTTAACAATGATCTAGAAGCGATAACTATGCCGCGACCTTTAGTAAACTCCTGCGCACTTGTTCCGGTTCCGATCCAGTGCGCTATGGCGGTTGGTATGTTGTGGCCGTTATGGGGATGTTCGGTGATGAACCGACATTTCAGTGCGGACGAGGGTGAAAACGGACATCGAATCTTGGTTCGTGGTGGGGGATTTGGCTTTGATGCTACCATCTCTATAATGCATTCAAAATATTTTTATTTAATCGAAAACCCATAATATACTATATACTTTTATGATGTAAAAATATTGAGTCAATTGAAAAAATATGTTTCGGCAATAATTATAGTAGGTAAATTATTTTAATTATTTCATCTTTTAACATATGTAAAGTCGGCTAAATAAGCGGTCTTTTAATTTCGACACCATTTCCTACATTAATGATATTAAGGCGCATCTAATACGTTAAATACTACCACCCTCGTCATCAATAATGCCTACCTGACCTGTTCCAAAAAGAGCAATTAGATTACCCCTTGACCTTGACCCTTCTGTGGACTTATTTAGCATTTCACAAGGCCCATCAAGGTTGTACGACCATGTGACCTTCCGTGTCAAGGACCCAATTATCTATTATACTATCAACGGACGGCCGTTTTCGTAAGGTTGAAACAACCTGCTTCCCTGTCCCCTTCCGGTTCCGCTTTAGTGCGCTATGGCGGTTGGACATTATGGTAATCGTAACGTATGGATGCAAAAACAAGTGCTGTCGACACGCGTGCGGCATGCGGCCGTTGGGCGTTTACAGGGTTAATAAAAGGTTAAGTGAAATAAGATTAGGTTAGGGTAATAAGGACATTTAAAAAGAGGTAAGGGCGGATTTTTCGAAACCACTCTTAACTAAAGTACAGTGCAAGTTGCATTATGCAACCATTTTCTTAATAGCGATCGGCAATCATCGTTTTTCTATGACACACGAGTGACAAATATACTGTCAGTTGCGAGTGTAAGCGTGATAGCGATAGCCAGCCGAAAGCTATTAAGAAGCTGGGAATACTTTACATAATACTTAAAAATCGGTTATGGTAAAATCTGAGAAAATTGTATAAATAAGTAGAGTTAACAAACGGATTAAAATAAACACACGTCTTTTTGAATGAAAATTACTTTGCTTTTATGGAATATTTTAGTACTTTCCAAAAATATTACATAATTTTGTTACTTTAATCGCCTATTCCATGCACATTTTTTTGTACAATGTTAAAGTGTTAGTGTGACGAAGCGATAGCCTAGTTGGTAGTGACCCTGCCTACGAGGCTAGCGGTCCCGGGTTCGATTCCCGGTATAGGCAAATATTTGTGTGATGAGTTGAGCACGAGACTTTGTTTCTGAGTCTTGGATGTTTTCCATGTATTTAACTATTTATTTCTCTATAAAAGTATTTATATCGTTGTCTAGTACCCATAGTTCAGGCCTAGAGCTTAGTTTGGGGCTAGTCAATTTGTGTGAGATTGTCCCTTAATATATTATATTATTACTATATTATATTATTATTACAGACACTATACAGAAATACATCTGCTTGACCTGTCCACATGTACCCTTGATTCCAAAGAAATTATAAGCAATTTGTAAAGTTACAGTTAAGTAAACAATATTTTAAAAATAAATTTTCGATTCATATCTTTATAAAATTCCACAAAGTAGCATGAAACTTTAACATTATTTTTAACAGCTACTGCAACCAGCAATCACGGTAAAAAAGCCGCAAAAACTGATAGCATAAGTGCTAGTTACAAGAAAGGTAAAAGGGAAATGAGTAATTTCACCAATCAATTAACCTGTTTGGCCCGGGGTATGACATTTCCAGAGCAGGATAATTATAGGACCGGGCGGTAAGTGTGACTTTACGGCCCCGTGCCTGGGGCGGTATAAGATGTAATTTTCATATTTTAGCTACTGGGTTTGGTCTAAAAATTTCAAGCATTATTAAAATTATTATTTTATTACTATAATTTTTATAATTATTAGTTACATTCGATGGCAGCGTTAACAATAAAAAAAAAGAGTAATCGCTTTTTTGTACAAAGTCAGCTAAATTACAGATGTAAACTTAAAAGGATTATTGGACGCCGACCATAAACTCTGTTGCTCAAGTGAAAACGGATAAAAGTGTATTTAACTCAAAATAAGAGAGACAAAACGTCATTAACTTATTCCGTTTTTCATCTAAACCTCAGGTGACTTGTGGCCTTTTTCACTAGGGCCACAGCATGGTGAAATGTATTCTAAATGAATTAATTGCGGCATTGTCCCAAAGATAGACAGTATATGCAGCATATAAATAATTCTACTGAAACTGAAGAAAACAAAGAACTACACTGTATATTTTATTCATTGAATAGTTGTTTTTGTAAGAAAAGTTGAATACTGCGAATTCCAATTGGCCGAACAATTGAACCAGAGCTTTTCGTTTTCTAACAAGCCACTTACTGGGTTACGTGCGGCGACTGCGCCGGCCTATTTAAAGGTTATTATGTCTAAAAGAAGTGCTATTTTTCATAACAAAGTATCCAATCTTGTAGGTACTTTTCTTGCTGGGACTGTAAACTAATAATATACTTACCAAGTCATAATAACGTCTAAAAGGCGAGATGTCCTAGAGAAAATGAATGAAATTGACTGAAATTACACGTAATTTAGAAATATTAAAGCACGTGCATATTTTTAGCCCTTGTTTAAACACCTCGATATTGAAGGGGCTATGACTAAAAAGGTATAATTATGATGTACTTTTATTTTACTACAATTTCTGAGGATAATTTGTACAAATTGGTTTCTGGTTGTCTTATTGGAAGTGGCTAATTGTATATACATCGGAATTTTGTTTGCCGCAGTGAAAAGATTTTTAAAGGTTAACCTTGCTTAATACATATGTACATACATAAAAACAACTTAATTTGAAATAGTATTAAAATAAATGACATGTATTTTGTATTTTCGGGACACGTTTTTCTAAAAGATAGGTAAGTACTAGTTCTTTGAAAGGTATTGAAAATAGTAAGTACATACTTACTAAATGTAACGTCATCCATTTAATAATTTTATGACTGAAATTTTTCTTTCTTTCTTTTTAGCGACGTTTTGGATGCGTCTTTTGTTTGCGTAAACCTAAAACGCAAATAAATGGCGAAAAAACTTTCAAATTACAATTTTAAATGACCTACATTGAAAAAGTATGGAGTATCCTAATTGCGAAGAATAAAACTAATTTGGTAAACAAGTACTTAAGTAAAAAATCTTAAAATATATCATTATAAGATATTATGATATACATATGATATATCACATACGTACCTAAATATATATCATAACTTATATTTATTCTTTATCCATTAGGTCATTGTAAAATATACTGTTCCTTTCCATTAAAGATTTAAGTAGTTCCTTCTTTACTAAAATACCTAATATCTTATACAGGGTGTCCCAGGAAGTAGTGTCAAGCGGAAGTCCAGAGGTAGTGCACCTCAAGGGGCATCTGAATCACCCCCATGTATGTTCCGCGATTTTTAGTATTTTCGGAGATATGGATCATTTAAATCAGAATTTTGGTAAGTTTTCCTTGTGTCCATGTTATGAAAAACCCTTAAGTTCATGTATTATTATAGTATTTTTTCAGTGGTTTCTTACATTGATAGAATAATTATGAACTTAGGATGTTTTTAAAACTACATGCCAGCTTTTTTTTCATGATGACTTTTTGTGTAATCACACAAAGTTTGTTTGTCCATACTAGTTGAAAAACAAACATGGAGTACAATTAGTATGGAGAAAGTAACTATGTGTGATTACACATTTTTTTTTTTTTTTTTTTTTTTTTTTTTAAATTATTATTATATCGAATCACCTTTCACCGAACGTATCATTTCGCAGAATTTTCATTTCATCGAATGGCGTAATTTTAATTAGAATTTTTCGTAATTTTTTTTTCGTAGTCGCATGTTTAACCTTACCTAACCTACGTAATTACTAATTAATGTATAAGATATCCTGAAAACATCACGGTTTCAGCAGAAAATAGCGGTCGATGAAATGATACAATCCATGAAGTGACATTCGATAAAATTATGGCTAGCGCCTTATATGTATTACAAATACTCGTAGTGGGCTAAATAGTGTTGTATATCAGTTACTGTGACGTCAAGTTAGTAAATCAAATTTAGGTCTATTAATGATCTTTTTGATCATGATCATTCCAATTACCAGGACCACCAATCGATAAACAATCTGCATAGTTTTTAATACCCTTGCTCAGTGACTGAAGACTTTAATGAACAAATTAAACACTCTGTGCTATCTACGAACCTGTAAAACAAGTGCTAATACTCATTACCATCCACAGAATATGAATGTGAGCCGAGCAAGCGTATCTTTATTGCAGCCTACAAATTGCCCGCGCTATCAAACCCCACCGAGAGGAAAAGGTCACGCATCGATCTTTACGAGCACACTTCATTTGCCCGCACCAATTAAGGGTGACTCAATAAATTTAAACTAAAAATAAACTCAACTCGAGCGTCGCAAAAAAGCCTGTCCTCTGATAACCGAGCCGTACCAAAAAAGCAAGCAGTATCATTAAACACACAAAATATGTTTTCCATTTAAACAGACGCTCCGAGGCGGTTATAATTTTGTATACGCTGAGTGTTTACTCAGTAAGAAGTGCTCGGGATCGGTAACACCTGCCGCGTTTTCCCACGACAGCGCTCGGGCGTCTTCGGGCGCGCTCGGGGGCGCTCGGCTGCGTGTGCGCCGCTTGCATACAGATTACTCGGGTATTAATAACGTACGCGCACTCTCGGTCGTCACGCGACAAAGATGTCAAACGACCCCTTTTATTTAGAAAATAGAGCGTTTACCTGCCACAAGGTGATATTGGATTTTGTATCGTTCCATTATTTAATACTGATTTACGGCTTGCACATGCGATTTACGAAGCCATTATGATGCCAGCTAGTCAGGGAGATTTCATGAATTGGGTTTGTTTAAAACTTTGACTAAAAGCTCTTTTTATTTAGAATAAGACAAGTGTATTCTTTCCGTAACTTTATAATGTTTTGTTATTTGTACAAACATTTTCACATTTTTAATTAAAACAAAATTAAGATTTTACTGACGAACATTTATTTTAGCAAATCAAATAAGTGTTTAAAATTTTCATTGTTATTGTATACGCCTGAATAAAAAAAGATCTCAACTTAACTACCCCTGTAAAAGTTCATGGAACAGTTTTCCGCGTAGCAGCGCGCGTAGATGCTTGGTTAATGCTTCCTGAAAAGCTTTTCGGACAAATATGTTGTTGCCTTTTCGTCGTTTTTTTAGATTAGAATAAATTACAGTTATTTTTATTTCATAAGAGGAGTTTATAGTATTATTATTTTTATGATCTAAATGCAAGTTAAGTGAGTTTATTTATCATAAAGGTGTAACAAAACACTATAAAGCCACCAATTTCAACATAACACTACGCCTTAAAAGTAAACAGCACAAATTGTATTAAGTACCTAAATGTGAGCGAATTTGATCGATATTAATCAATAAAAAAATCTAACAAGTAAGTAGGTCGTTGTTATTTTGCTGAATGAAAATTAAAAAGTTTTTGAAGGAATCATAAAGTAATTTATTTTAGTATTTAGTTTTAGTTATGTTTTATATTTTTTCTGTTGTTTTTTGTTTGTGTCGCATTAAAGTATTGGTTCTACATGTAAAAAAAAGTTAAAGAAATGCATAAACTAATGGAAGTAACCAAACTAAATCAGAGTTTCCATTCATTGTAATAATGCACAGATAAGTAAGGCTTAGAGCACATAGCACACTACAGTTAAATTTACAACGGGTAGTTTATATAAAACCTATTTATAAATAACGCGGTTGTTTTTGTCTCATTTGAGAAGCGAGTACATCGACAACATTGTGCATACATAAAAAGGTTACAGTTACTTAAAAAGACTACAAACATGATATTTACGCTCGGCTAGCGTATAAATAAAATAGTATAAATAAAAGACAATTGACAGGTCTGGACTTGTTTGCACTCGCCAAATAAAGTAAAACAGTGGGCCCGTTATTGGTCCCGCTGCAGACAGTATAGTGACAAATCATTGGACCCTAGGAGTACCGGTGCTGGGCCGCTCACACACTAGATTATAGTATCTGGTATTCTTTAATTTGAAGTTTAAAATTAGATTTTGTAAAGGTTTTATGATGTACTACGATATGGAAATCATCGTTATAATGATAGTCTGGTTTAAAAATGGTTTGAGTTGTGAATTCGGAATGTTTTGTTTATCGTTTAAATTTTTTGCTGATGCGTCTTATAATGTCATTTGGCTTTCACTGAAAAACATTTGGTTTCTTCTTACAAGATTGAGATTGATGTGAATCAGCATCTTCATTCCATACCAGCCTAACAAGACGTTAGATACAACAAGTAAAAAAAAAGCGTTACGAGTAGGTAGGTACCTCTAAAATCTATCTTGCCGAGCGTATTTTGTGTGTTGGAATATTGAAGAATAATGCTGAAATTTGTTCTGATGGCCAAGTCATCGCATAAAGTATTTTAAATTTTGATCATAATTAACGAAGAGATAACTTTCCTGTTTAATCGGCTATTATTTACTGGCGTTTTAAAAACGTGAATGCCTTAATTAAACCATAAAGTTATAAGATCCGTTGCATTTTGCTCATATTATGTAAACCGTAACTTTTAATGCCTAATAAACACTTCGCTTGCTCTTACGGGCACTTGTTCATATAAGAGGCTATTATTTTTACGGCGTAATAAAAAATAATTGGACACCTTAGTACCTTTTCCTCATAAAATTAACTTAGTTTTTACATCTCAGATCGTAATGGAATTGATATGATAATATGTATCCTTCGCATTAGTGTCTATCAACACGTCCCTACCGATGAAATAA
Source organism: Acleris literana (assembly GCA_946894065.1). Classification (NCBI taxonomy): domain Eukaryota; kingdom Metazoa; phylum Arthropoda; class Insecta; order Lepidoptera; family Tortricidae; genus Acleris; species Acleris literana. The sequence goes on along the minus strand of OX335684.1, from coordinate 11,658,124 downwards.
GATCTAGAAAGGTACCTAGAGCTCATCTAAGCCGCATTTAGAAATCTGTGAAGTAATTGTAGTATTTATCATGAACTAGCTTTTAACCTGTTCATTATCTGCAAAGTATTCAAATAATTGTTATTTCTTCAGGAATCAAACTTTCTGAGACGAAAAGTAAAGTATTCAGTGTTTTATTATTATTTGCATTCAATTTACAAACCACCTTATTACCTAAATAGCCACGTTAACAAGATTCTCATTGAAAAACAATTATAAACTGATGATTCAGTAGCATTTATCCGTTAATACGTTAGTATAATTATTCAATACCGGATCGCGTTGAGCCGCATTCTTCTCTCATACCCCAAAGTGTTAATTAAAGTTTGGAGGCGGTTATTACCGCGACATCGTGTGTGCGCGGCCTTAGCCCGCACCTGCTCGGTTCTCCCACGGTGTGACTACACTTTGCGCTTTTTTGTTTTTGCGTAAACAGAACCACTTTCCTTCCAATTTTGAACGCTGAAGCTTTCAAAAAAGGCGCTCGGCCTCATTAGCTTATTAGTTTGAAGGGTAACGAGGGTGTGATATTAGGTACCTAATCGTTAATAGGTAAATTGACTCATGCCTCTGGAAATTTCAGATCCGTTACATTTCGCTAATATATGCTTAACGTAAACACTTCGCTTGTTTTTTTATGAGCAAAGTTACTTACTTAATGCAAGGTTTGTTTATTAATTTGTACGATGATTTGATGAGACCCATTTTGTTTAAAAATATGATTCTAGTAGGTAAGTTTTTTTTGGTGCAAAAATCTCGTAGTATTTTTCAAAAATACCGAGCTTCTTGTGAACACAATTTACATTTATAAAATATTCCCATAATAACCTAGTTATCTCAGTGATCAGTAAAAATAATCGATCTACATTTTCTCGCCAATAAACACTGAAAAAACTCAAGCATGTTGCTAAGAATTTTTATTGCGGTTATAATGATTCCAGAAACGTCTAAGTAGGTAATCGCGCGAATATAAATACCACTTAGGAATCGATTTATAATCTCGCGGACAGGTTTTGCATCTGACCGATAATTGAGAGGATTAAGTATGGCATCCAGAAAGTCTTTGAAATAATTTAGCCTCACATAATGTACCCTATCATATACATAGATACCTAGACCAAGAGTAGAATTGGATGGTTATATGTACTTATTATGAATTTAAGAAATAATTTTTAACTTGTGAATAATAAGTAAATAAGTAAATGTATTGACTTGAAAATGCTTTCAATAGATATTTTGCTGCTAGGGTAAATCAAATATTGCTTAGACGATAGGTTCTAATTTAAACGATTGTGATTTTTTAAGAGATGAGTTGTACGTAGTTACTGTAGTAAACTAAACTAACTTACCAATGAAAATCCGAGTAACCACGCCTACCATCATCTAATACGCCTACGGCCATTTAACTCGCCTACATCTCCATCTGCCACGCCTACCGCGCAATAGGTTGTCCATTCTCAGTAAGAAACGCAAACTTTAACCTAATGTTTTCGTACTAAAATGCCGTTACTGTAACAATATTTTCAAATAAATCCAATATACGCAATCCAATATACGGTATGAAGCAAAATTTTCCAGTGAGTGCAAAGGAAAAGCGCCTAGGCCATCCTCCGGCCGTGATTGGTGCCCCGTTAGCCAATAGAAATGTTATTCAGCCCATAGGCGTTGCGCGCGCACGCCCTCTCAATTCTATTTTTGAATTTGAATAGGTGCGTTTGTTCTAATAACGGGCATCGCATTGTCGTCTTTTGTTTAGGTTTTAAAAGGAATATTGAATGGGATTTCTAAACGTCTTTAGACGACTTTTATGTCCTTACAATGTAGCTATGACTGATTGCGTGATAATAAGCATTATATTTACACTCGTATTCGTAAACATAAAAAATAAGGATGCAAATAAAAGATTCAAGGCTCCCTTTAAAATTACTAGTTTCAATTATACATCACAATTATCAAAAATAAACAGCAACTATTCTGGTTGTCGCTCATACGTCGATATAATAAGTAGGTCGGCATAAATTATAATATTCGTGCCCATGGAGAATATTAATTATTACTTGCCAGTAACTGAAGATAAATTAACATCTTATAACTTGTAATCGTTCGATTGATTAAACGAAACAGTACAAAAATAATCACTTGAGCGGAGTTGTTACAAATTTGAGCGTTTAAATAACAAATCTATCAGTTAATTTCTAACAATCCCATGTCGCTTATATGTTTGATCGAAATGGAACTCTATATATTTATATCAAGGTTTACTTTGTATTTTAATATCGTGAAAGATGTGAGCTATTTGAAAGTAATCACTTGATAAAGTTATGAATAAATCAATAAGCGAGATCATTTGACTCTCAAATGTTACTCCCACGCAATCCTTGTATAATGACTTATGTTATGAGCGTTAAATAAAAAACAATGAAATGTTTGCATTAGTTAACCTGTTGAATAAATTTATTAAAATTAAAAAAAACTTTGGGTATTCTATCAACATTTAACTCTAGGGACCTAGTGAAAAAGGGTATGAGTATGAATCGACTTAACTTGTTCTACAAAAGGGTATATATACACATGAACGGAGTACTAGACTTAAACCCTCTTCATTTGATCTTTAGGAGACTTACACCCTTATTCACTAGGACCCCAGAAATCAGGTCAGTCATTACCTACCCCAAATTGCCCTCATAAAAGAGATCCTAGTTGAAGATTGAATAAAGCTATTAGGTATAATAGAGGATCAACCGAAACTACAACAAGAATACAACAACAAGTTATTTTCATTGATTTAACTTTCACTATACTTAAAGTGTTTTCAATGTTGTGTTCGTGTGGGGATAAGACAACCGGTGAAATTACTAGCATAGATGCATTGCATCTCTGTCGTCCGAGTTGGCGACGAATTTGCCGTCTTATGGCCTGTTGTTTGATCGGTAGTTAAACTAACTAATGGTCAAAAAACGTTACTAATGGTTTAAATTTGAAAAAGGAATCGAAAATTTTACACGTTTCCTTGAGATTTGACCAATAGTTACGGTTTTTAATGATTAGTTAGTTTAACTACCGCTCAAACAACAGGCCCTTAGGGCCGCCGTATTACATACAATTAAACTCACACCGAGATGCCCGTCACAAGCGTCAAAGAAAACGTCCATCTTAAGCATTCAGCGTCCAGCACTGCAGCCGAGATAAGTTTATTCACACGGCTCTCAGGACTGCAGTCTTAAGATTGTAGTCTTGAGAATGTAAATATCCATGGGTCACATCTCCCACTTACCATCAGGTGGTCTGTGTGCTCGTTTGCCTTCCCCGTGTCATAAAAAACTATAGGTGAAGTATCTAATAGGTTAGGCATGTACCGTAAAAGGGGGTGAGTAGGGATTAAGAGGTGAGTAGGGACACAATCTAAAATAAGTCATAACTTGTTACAAATAAGAACAATTATTTAATGGATAATTCGTTACGTCTATTGGAAATAATTTCAGTCTTATAATTAGTAACATATGCTTCATTTTACGTTGTGTCCCTACTCACCCCGTTTTACGGTATTAGGACGTTCATTCACAGCAATCAATACTTGGTTTCACTTGATGTTTAAATTTCACAATAACAATATAACACGTTTAGTGAGCCAAGCCGAGGTTAGCTAGTACCTACAGTAACAAGTCATTCGGGATAATCTCCGCAAGATCGCTCGCGCTCATCCCACAAATACCGAGATTTGAACCCGGGACCGCTAGCTTCGTAGGCAGGGTCACTACGATCCAGGCTTACGCGCGTCGAGGATAAATCGTGTATATATATATAGATGAAAATGATTTACTTTACTAAAGTAATAAATTGGGAGGCAAAAAAACTACATTGAGCCTCAATTGGCGATATAGTGATTTTATGGAGATTAAATTATAGGACAGTACATTTTACTTACGTATGTACCTATTCAGTAAAATCTCAATGAAAAACCACATGAACTTACGTGATATCTTCGCCTAGTTTCTTACTCAACAACTCACTTTAGAGTTCATCGATAAATTACTAACCAGCGAGCCTAAGTTAGAACATAAACAACATTTAGTTTCGTGTTTTAATGAATTCTCGTGAAGTCGTGAATTTGGTCGTAAGTTTCGTCAACGAAGCAGGTCTGCCAGGAGGAAGATATGTAGTGGGGGTAGGACCTTGTGCAGGGTCCGTCCAGAATCCATCTTATCCTTTAACCACCAAGCAGCAGTGTTAGCATTGTTGTGATCCGGTGTGGGGATAAACCAACCGGTGAAATTACTACCATTGGTGTTGTCCACCTTAGTCCTCAGGGTTGGCAACACATTTGCAGTCTTAAGATTGCAGTCTTAGGATTGCAGTCTTGTGATTGTAGTCTTGAGAGTACAAATGTCTATGGGTCTCAGATCCCACTTACCAGTAGAAGCCCTGGGTGATCGCTTGCCTTCTCCTTGTCATAAAAAAAACGCTGACCCGCGAATAATTTTTCTTGACTGTACAACCTAAAGCCAAATACACTTTCATATGATTCACACTTTGACAACGCGCTGGCCTAGCTAGTAGTGTACCCTGCCTACAAAGCTAGCGGTCCAGGGTTCAAATCTCGGTACGGGCAGATATTTGTGTGATGAGCGAGAATATTTGTTTCTCAGTCATGGATGTTTTCTAAGTATTTAAGTATATATTTCTCTATATAACTATTTATTTCGTTTTCTAGTACCCATAGTACAAGCCTAGAGCTTAGTTTGGGACTAGGTCAATTGGTGTGACATTGTCCCCTGATATTTATTTATTATTTATTTATTTATACTCGTATTGGCATCACAGATGTTCTAATCCTAACCATTTGTGTCTCTAAATTTAATTTAGTCATTAATATGCCTTTACCACCGGGTGACTATTTTTTTTAACGAAATACCATTCAACGATCTTATCATTACGTTACGCAGAATTTTCATTTCATTGAAAGACATTTTTCGACGCATGTGTTTTTTTTGTAATCATGAGTCTAACCTAACCTAACCTAACCTATGTAATTATTGTTTAAGATATCCAGAAAATATGATGGTTTCACCAAAAAATTGCGTTCGGTGAAATGATAATCGGTGAAATGATAATCGGTGAAGTAAAATTCCGACCAATTTTTGGTTTCATTTGGGCCGGAGCCCCTGGATTTCGTTGTTGTACTGACGAGTATACCTACTAGTAACCCTAGATGGCGTCACTGTGCGTTGTTTTGATAACAACCTCCGTTAAAACCCGTGCTGCAGTGAACACATTCTCTATTTAAAAACATGGGCTCTTCATCATTGCTTGATGTAAGGTGATGTGTTTATTTAAGAACCTGATTCAGGCGAGAGAGCCTGAGAAAGTTATAAGAGGAGATAGAACTCTGTGTCACTAACTGGGGCTAGCAGAAAGTGAAAGGTTACGATGAAAACAAGGTCTTCATATTTTTTCTTTTTTTCTACCTTATACTTATACTATATGCTTGTCTGTCTCAATACATACATTTTTGTCAAAGAGGTATCTCAATTAGATGTTTAGTGTAACCGACTGTTTCTATTTAGTCCGCTAAGTTATCTGGAAATGCTATGTATACTTGTAATTGGCTTCTGCACTAGACATAATACTATCTCTTACTATGATATAAACGCTTTCTGTACTTGCTTGCGTACCTTTCAATAAATAAATTTTAAAAAAAGATTTTTTATCCCCTCTTCGCCCGCTTTGTTTCTCGCTTCTTGTTGCAATATGGTGAAACATGTTTATTTTATCCTTTAGAATGTAAAAAACCAGAACATAAACGCTCGTGAATTATCTGAAAACGATAAATAATGTACTTAGGTAATTTATTTCGATGTTATTCTGTTACGTTACCATGACAATACTCTATATTGGTCTAAAAAATAAATATCTAAGTTTTATAATTTCTAAGTTGGATTAAGTACAGACAGCTTACTTTATTTTCTACATTATTGGGTTTAAACTGAAACTGCGTGTATCGCCATCTGTGGATGCAGTCGTGAACTATATTAGTATTAAAAGGAGCCGCAAGCGCTGACGTCGCTGTTGGTTAAAATGTTCCTTTATCATAAATGCGCCGTCGATATATTTTATGTACGAAATTAGTCGTGTAATTAGAATGGTCAATTAATTCGATTTCAATAATCCCAACTTTATAACTACTATACGAATACCGGTACTTACTCAATCAATAACTCACTTCTTCGCAACTGGTAACAAAAAAGGAATCTTTTGTTATCATATTTCAAAGGACGGCTTAAATGTCTAATAATGAAAGTCATTGTGCTGAAGACAATGAAAAGTTTCTATACGATAGCTAAGTTTATACGCAAGCAGTGTCTTTGCAAAGAAATATTAAAAGTTTTGCGAGCAGCGGCGCCATCTCTCCGATATTCTAAGCAACAATCCCGAAGCGTGCCCTGAAACTGCCACGAGCCAACCAATCTCGCTGTTTCGTTCCCACGCGCCGCGCACAATATACCGCTCTCTGTCACCGCCTTATTTGAACGCGCGTCGTCTCCCTCTTATCGCATCGATCATTGATCTTTGAAATTCAAATGCGGTAACTCGAGCGGCGCGCGCGCACACCTTCGCCACAGCTTCCGTCTCGCTCTCTCGCACGCGTTGCGTTCGCATTTGTCTTGTGTTTCTTTTATTACTGTTTTATTATTTCTTGTAGATCACGCGATTGTAAGCTGTCGCTTGGTGCGCACACGTCACGCGCTCCGTCTCGTTTTAGCTTGTTGTTTTTTGTTAGTCGCGTCTCTTTCTGTCCGGCGCATGTCGGGTCGGCTGCCGTGCGTCGATGTTTTGGGAAGTGCACCCGACCGTCGTTCCCACGGTTCGCCTTCGGTCGACTTCCTTACGAAAAAACAAACAAGAGCACTTTGTTGAAGAAAATCGACGTCTGCCGGTCGCGCTGAATGATTAAATACAGTCGAGCGGCGCGGGCGCTGGTTCTCTATTAGGGACACGTGGACGCCGGTTATGGCATCGGCTGCGTTCGAGTATTGACAATAGATACAGATATTGGTAATTCAGTAGAGGAATCATTATAGATAGTATGATATGAAGGAATTAATTTTTTGAGATGTTACACTTTTGTTTGATGAGGAGTCGATGATCTTCTTAAAGCGTAAAAGTTCTGATTTTATTACTTTCTAATTGTTAGGTACTTTTGAGTATTTTGGAGCTTTGAGGTTGCAATAAAATACTTACTTAGAAATATCAGGGGATGGGATTGTGTACCCACATATACTATTTTGGGCCATCGAGGTTGGATTGTTTGGTTCTATAAAAAAGGTTTAAGTCGTTCAAATGAAATGACCAAATATTGAGTAGGTAGGTGCTGTTATAATTACAAATTTTTTTTGCTATTGAAAAAATACTGGTACATAAAGGATACTGTAGAAAACGTATTAAGCTTAGTAAATGTATTAAACGTACTCTTCATTAAATCCATTTCTGCGAAATACGATACGACATACGAGTGGGAGTGGCAATTAGCATATATAGTTGTTTTATGAGAGATAAATGGAGTCACACCGTATTTTAACGACATCGACATCTTACTTATTTTACGTCAATAATTAAAAAAAAATACGTTTTATTGAGCTACGGCGTAGCACTTCGTAGCGGCGTAGCGGCCCCTGCACGTTAATTAGAAATTTAGGAGTAAAGCAATCAATGAAAAATAGAAAACTTACTTCGATTATGAACGTTGTTAGTGTTAATACATTAAGAATCTTTAAAAACGTGTTTTTGTAAATGTAAATATATAAATCAGGGGGGACAATCTAACACAAATTGGCCTAGTCCCAAAATAATCTCAAGGCTTCTACTATCGGTACTACTAGTCAACGATAAATAAATACATGAATACGTAGAAAATAACCAAGACCTAGAAACAAAAACTCGCGCTTATCACACAAATATTTGCCCATAACGGGAATCGAACCTGGTTCCGCTAGTTTAGTGGGCAGGGTCAATTCCAAATAGGCTGGAAAAGTAGTCAAAAAAAGACAGCTAGTTTGCTAATAGATAGTTTCATAAAGATATTTGTAACACTTGACTTTTGCTTGAAAAATGACTACCTGTATACAAAATTAAAATAAATTTTAATTGACTTGGAAACCAATCGAAAATAAATACTTAATAACATTAACTTTTTATACTTTGATATCCAATTATTTACGTTGCACTGAATTAACTAATGTTTACCTTATTTAGCGAATCTTAGCTTTTATCGAGCACAGCTTATTAAAAAACCTGTTTGTTATTTAATTGAAAGGCAAACTTTATTATCGGGCCGTTTTTGCACCGCGTCCGATTCGAATCACAATTTTTTATCTTGTTTGACGATGACCAAAATTAAAACCACTGCGCAACCGAACATACAAAAAGTACCGCGGCCTCTTCGGATATGGGTACGAACTTCCAGATCTGGATCGACTCCAGTGGAAAACGCCATAACTGTACCTTGTAAGTATCGCTAATTAAACTCAAGCAAATAAGGATCCATATGAGTTTAACTTCTTATTTGTACTCTCAAATCTTAATCTCAGTTTTGAAAAAATAATCGAGAGGCGTTCATTACGGGTGCGCTGCAATCAGTATAAAAACATTTTGTATAATTTCATTTAACTAACCACGAAAAGCATAATGAAAGTTTAGCATAAAAACCAATTGTATAATTTTATCTCGCATACGATCGAATAACATAACACTCATTTAATATAACTATCATTTTCTTGTTATTATGAATTTTAAGTCAATTTATTCTAACTAGGTTAGGTTAGGTTAGAACTGTGACCACATTAATAGTAATGAAGGGAAGCAGTTAGAAATATTTACTTTTAAATTAATAAACATTATAGTTTTGGAAGTTATGCATTTCGTTTTATGCATCATGACTATTAAATAAATGGTTTATTATAGGTACCAATTGAAATTATGCAATTCGTGTAATGTAAAATGATCATTAGACCATTTGTTTTTATGCTAAACATTACACACCCGTTTATTACACCAGTAATTAAGTGAAACAGGTCATCTACTTATTCTACAAGGTAAAACGATATTGCCTTTGACGTGTTATCATATTGTTTTTAACTCGGCCGCCATTACTGTCAAGTAAATATGAGCTATTATAGCGTTGACGATACGACAACACGCCAAAAGCAATATGTTTTACCGTGTTGAATAGAGGCCCTGCGGGCCTAGTATGTTTGCGTTTATCGCGTGACAAAATGTGGATAAAAGCATCCCTCACTCTCGTATTATATACGTGTCAGAAAGTGACGGGTGTTTTATCACGTGATAAACGCAACCATATTAGGCCCCCTGGAAATCTTTGGAACCGTTGTTGAAATAGTGAAGACGCACAAAGTTGCAAATATATTATGTATATATTAACGTACTTACTTTACGTACGTTTTTTATTACGTACTTTATTGGAGTACGTTTTATACTTAAATACCTTTCAACGAACGTACAGTATTCCCAGCTTCTTATAGCTTTCGGCTCGCTACCGCCATCACGCTTGCATTCGCAACTGACAGTATATTTGTCACTCGTGTGTCATAGAAAAACGAAGATTGCTATTAGGAAAATGGTTGCACTGTATCATTACGCAGAATTTTTATTTCATCGAAAGGCATTTCTGACCGCATAAGTTAATTTTTAATTCAATTACACTACCTAAATAACATCCGTTTGGGATTCCCAGTATTTGTTCATTTTGGCAGTGTATAAATCTGGCCTATATTCACTTCTAGGTATGTGTTAGCTTGTTGTTTGGCGCAGATGGCGAGTCTTCCTTTAATGCGGGACCCGCTTTCAATCCAACAGGAGCGCGAAAGGCGAAGGGTGGATAAGACATCAATTAATTTTAATATTATTACTTGAACCTTAACCCTCTTATTCATAAGCCCGCAACAGCTAAAGTATGCTTAAAATATGATTTGTCCTTATATATGTGACATTTGAATTTTTCAGATAATGACCTAAATATAATAGTATATAGTATATAAACAGCATAGAGTTCATTGTGGTACACGCAGTATAACAGTAGGTATATGTAGAATATGACGATCACCTGGCGTCAGTTAGGATATATTTGTAAGTGTAGTCACAGTAGGACCGCTGGTCTGCCGACTAAAACATAAAGAAGTATGCGCAAATGAACTTTATGAGCTTGGGGTTAAGGTGCAGGCTTTGAGACAGATTGATGATTGATTGATGATTGCTAGATTCAGAATAATTTTAAATACTTGCATAATATATTTTTAAATCATAATAACTATGAGTTAACAAATTTGTTTTGGATGTTATTTTAGACAAATATTTGTACATTCTTTTAGGTAAACTGACACATTTATTAAAAAAAGTGAACAGGTGAAATGAGATGAATCTAGAATTTAGTTCTGTTTTTAATTTTAAAACCTTGAAATACTTAAATTAAGGCAATCTTACAAAACAGCCAATTCTTAGTTGAAACTATAAAAGCTCATTTAAGTTTATTACTATCTATAAGAATCTCGTTATTTTAAAATGCAATTGTGACCCTTCTTACCAACCTGTAGAAATGAAGGAGGCACGTCCACACTCCCGCTCGCGCTTGGCATGTGCTCGAGAAACAATATTCCTGCGCGCGCGCTTCCCACGGCCCGACCACGTGGCCGCCAGCCAGACAACACTCGCCCAATTAATTACATTGCGTCACCTTCTCAAAACTGAGCCAAAAGTGTTGATGATTGAAAAAATATGTAACACGATGATAATATGTAAATGTAAATGACTCGAAATGAACCGTAATACTTCACTTGCAACATCGTTAGGGCTGATATGTATTTATTTATGCCATCATGCTCATCATCATGTATTTATGCCTATATTTTTATTAGAGAAAGAATACATAAATACGGAAACAGTAATGAAGAAACCGGTATGGTATCGTATACAGAAAGTCAATAGAAAACTCTTAGATGAATTAGTTCGACGCGACGCGTCCCGTCGGACTTTTGAGTTAAATTATGACCTCTCTTCGATATTTGACGTGGATGACGACGTGGTAAGCCTAGTCACGCCTAGTTGGTACCATGCCTACGAAGCTAGCGATCGATTCCCAGCATCATTCAAAAGTCCGTCGGGACGCGTCGCGTCGAACTAATGGTTACCTAATGATTCGCCGTCAATTATTACGCAAACTTTTCGTTTCGCAGAATTTTAATTTCGTAGAAAGCTAATTTCTGCTGAAACCTTATGGTTTTCAGATTATTTTTTGGTGGTCATAGGTCTAACCTTACCTAACCTACGTAACCCATGCTAAAAATAATCTGAAAACAATAAGATTTCAGCAGAAATTAGCTTTCTACGAAATGAAAATTCTGCGAAACGATACATTTGCGTAATAATTGTCGGCGAATCATTAGGTCCCCCGTTTGGTAACCAAAATTTCGTAACCACCTTTAATTTAATGTTATTCTGTACCTGGTTACGAAATTTTGGTTACCAAACGGTACTAAACCACACACACACACACACCATGATGAGCGCGATTATTTATTTGTTGCTTGAGTTTTGGATGTTTTTGGATATTTTATCGAGTTTTACTTTTTTTTTTGTCATCGAATTCCTTTTAATCGAACACTATTTTCTGCTCAAACCATGATGTTTCAGGATATCTTAAACATTAATTGCGAAGGTTAGGTTAGGTTAGATTTGTGAATACCAAAGAAAAACTCATGCGGCGAGTAACACTTTTCGATGACATGAAAATTCTTTTTTTTACATAGATTAATTATATTTTGACTAAGAAGTAAACAAAGTCAAACAAAAGCAAATTACATATCCTTCAACTTCATTTCTTCCTCACTTAGCCAATACCGTCTAAAGGCATACATCTTTTAATAAAGGTTCTTAAAGGATACCTATTATTTTATCGAAACACGTTTCACCGAACGTATCATTACGCAGAATTTTCATTTCATCGAATGGCATTTCTCGCCGCATGTGTTAATTTTTCGGTAGTCAAATGTCTAACGTAACCTAACCTACATTATTAATGTTTAAGATATCCTGAAAACATCATGGTTTCAGCAGAAAATAGCGTTCGAAGAAATGAAATTCGATGAAATGATACAATCGAACAATCGATGAAGTAAAATTCGATAAAATGATGGGTTACCGTTCTTAAAACATGTGAAGTAAAGCAACCAACGCAGTTAAATTATTCCTAATAAAATGTAATATCCCTTTTTAATAAGGTCACAGTTAATTTGTAACTTTCCATTCCGTGACAGACATTTATTTATCACGTGACACTTACTTTCAGTTCCGTTACCGTCACTAACTGTTGTTACTGCACGAAGTTCAAGAGAACCGCCCTATTGTTGAAAATAATTATTTTATTGCTTTGGTAAACATTTATTGGTTTGGTACCGTCTTTAATTTGCCGTTTATTACCTAAAAGTATCCATCAATATACAAGGACTTAAAACGTTTAAAAACCGTAAGCGTCTACCTGTTCCGTAACGTTTTTTGCATTTCTTTGGCTTTTTGTGTAATTCAATACAATTTTTTTAAACTTGCCAAGATTCAAGGCCAAAAAGAGTGGAAGTGGTTGTGATATAATCCAAAAGAACTTTAATGGTTTCTTATTCACATGCTTTTCGCACTTCACTTGTCCATACGGTAACTGTTTTGATACGTTGCATAGGCTTTCACGGCCCTTAAAAATATATGTATATGTTATCTCACAATTTTGTGCAACTTATATTCAGTTCTGTTACTCATAATTATAAAGGCTGGTTTAAAGTAAAGCTGGGTTGTAATTAAGTCATAGGTGATACGTAAAGCGGAAAGTGACAACACCTGTCTTCTTTTCCCACAGCGTGCGGATGTCGCTTGTCACCTTATCAGAAAACACGCAAGAAGGATTTACTCACTTCGGCGGCGATGGGTTCTTTACGATTGGCTTAATTGCAATTAGGCGGTAAGTGATTTGGTACATACTTTATTAACGCCGTCGTTATTAATTACAGTGAGATGGGTTATACTCGTATAACTACGTAATGTATTTTATTCGAGGCAGAAGGTTGCTTGTTGCTTAATTTATTGAACATATACATTCAACCTAGGGCTCTATTCCACTCGGTAAAACCATATTGCTTTTGACATATTATCGTAATGTTAATGTTATGATAGCTCTATTATACTTTGACAGTAATGCGGCCGAGTTAACAACAATATCAATACTTGTAGAGACAAAGTAGAATAAGGCCGGTCTACGAAATAAAACCTATCATAATGTTGATAATAAGATAGCATGTCAAAAGCAATCAGGTTTAGCCCAAGTAAAATAGAGCCCCTGGCTTATATCTGTTCCCAATATTCAAACCGTTGATAGATTAGGATTAAAATTGGTCAATTTCAACGTACAAAATGTATCCGTTTTTAAACTTAAAATATCAAGTCCATTCATGTTTTAAATATTAGGGACGGCCATGAGACAAATTTAATTCTATGGTTCCTTTCTATTGCATACATTAGAAAAAGACATATTAGTTTGCGTTAAATTTTATACAACTGTACGGTAGTTCCAATACCAAAGATTTTTTTTTTTAATCTGGCGCAAATTCGAACACGAATAACAAATCTAAGGTGTGTGCTGACCTTTCGCAGAGTCGTAGCCCGAATTTGGACCAGCCTATGTTGTAGGCACTCCTATTACACAATACACACACATTCATCAGTCCACTCGTACAGCTCTTGCGAAACGATGTGCAGGTCCACTGGAAGTAAATGGTACAAAATGATTAAGCCTAGCGCATCATTAGAGGCATACAGGTGTCCATTATTAATTACCGTTGATTACGAGTTAAGAAATCGGACCACCGGCAAAGGGTCGTAATATAAATCTTTTCGGAAGCCGCAGCGCGGGCACTTAATTAGACAGCTAGTTGTTAACCGCCGCAGGGCGCCTTTATTCGTTCCGATGCGTTTTAGGAGCCGACACCGTTATGATTATTATATTGTAGTCTTTAATTTAAAAGTTATGACTTTATGGATAATTTCTTATTTTAAGAGTAGGTATAGGTGCTTAACTGGCTGAACAGCGGATGCATCTTTAGTAGTTTGGTTCGTCAGAGACAAACTATCGTACGTATAATAGCAATTGACACTCTCATAATCTTCTCTACATACTCGTAGTATAAAACAAAGTCGCTTCCCGCCGTCTGTCCCTCTGTATGTATACGCTTAGAACTTTCGAACTGCGCAACGGATTTTAATGCAGTTTTCGTTAATAGATAGAGTGATTCAAGATGGATTATTACGGGTGTTACAGAAACCTAACATAAACCGAAACGAAGCGGGGGCGGGTCGCTAGTCTTTTAGTAGGAATTAAACATATCGACCGCTTTTAATGACACGAGTACTGGTCGCTTGTAGAAGCCCTTCAATGGACGCGATTCTACAGTAGCCTCTAAACTTCCTAATTTTATTTAGGTGTCGCTAAAACACTTTGCTATTCTATGAGCAGCTGTCATAATCAAATGACAGCGCTAATTTGAATCTGACGCTTCTTATTTTAGACGGTCTATTCAATATTATATTGACATTGTGGAATAGCACTTGTTAAATCTGCCGTCTAAACTATGTCTAAAAATTATACAATTTAGTTTTAGGCTATTTAAGCGATGTGCACGTAGAATCGGGTCCAATGTGTTTTTACTTTCGGCATTGTTTAATATCCAAAGTGGCTAAATGTTGTCACCAGGATCGCATGAAACTCATTCTACGCCTTAAGTACATAAACTTCGTAGCGGCTTGGCTAATTTATTCATCAGATAATTGACCAGTTTGCAAAGCTCAGAAGAAAGAGCATATTCAGAATTTCTACTATTCTCATGCTCTTGCATTAGCACCTTCAACTAACTATTTTGTAAAAAACGCAGCCTTAACACTCCGAGGAAGTCACATAGGAATTATCGCTACCCATAAACACTGAAGGAGACACAAGTTTGTTGCCACCGCTGTCGGGGTTTTTAAGAAACATCAAAGAAAATTTAATTCGAAAGGGAGAATTGGAAAGTGTAGAAATACTTAATTCCGACCTCAGTTATTCTGAGGTTGTAAAGCTTTTTATTTTGCATCAGCTTTTCCCAAGAACTTTACTAGATCAGAGCGTTTGCTTGCGTGTCCCACGTCTACTTTTGCAAAGGTCATTGCCGTCTAATTTAGGAGCAATTTAATTGCAATTACTTGTTCATTGCAATTGCCGTGGCCGAGATTGAATTATGTCGCGTTAGTCACCATCCTGTGGCGATATTCAGTGTGTGAACCAAAATTCGTCGCTTGTAATAGTCGTTTAAAAACATTGCGTGACTCCTACATTAAACTCGGTATAAATGGTAAGAAGGTAAGAAGAAGAAGGTATATTTTTGTTTTTTTTGTTTGACGCTTATTATTTTTTACTTATTCAGTTTATACCTTACAGTAAAGTAAGATTCGCTTTTAAGATCTGATTCAATTTTTTTTTGCTGACCCGCTTTGGTACTTTGCCTCCTGAAACTAATGATTAATTTCGACTTAATTTCTTTCTCGCCCTCTCTCGTGACAGGGTTCTATGATAGCTCAACAGTTAAAGTGTAAAGATGTTTTTATGAGTTAATGCAAACATGCAGCAAAGTCGGAGGCTAGGATTCCGCTAGCGTCACGCTTCCTAATATTCTATTCTGTCCTGCTATAACTTATGGCTGACAAAACGCCTTTAGCAAGAGTAATCTTATTACTAACGAAAGAGGGTTATATTTGATTTGGCTACTGAGTTTGAGATATCGCCTTTTGGCTTATGAGAGCAGTATTCATTTCTAAATACCAGTAAGGTAGGTAATGATCTAGCCGTTGTTAATTTTGAGCGATTTTTGCGTGTGCCGCTTGTTTACGCTTACATAAACACTTTGCTCTTTAACAAGCTTTACCTTGTTCACAATTTGACGCGAAGTGTAGGACTTCCTATCGTTTTAAGATCGGCACTCTTCGAATACCCCGCTGCAATCTGGACAATTGCCGGCGGATTGTGCATTGAATGAAACAAATGAAACGTCGTAAAACAAGCTGTTACAAAGTCGTTAAACCGACGATAAGTACCCGTTTATAACGTGATGAATGTCTCCTATAGGGTCAAACCAATTCGCTAATATGACTTTTACAAAGAAAAATGATGCAAATAAACATGGTCTTTATGATGATCAGATATAATGCTTGAGTTTTTTTATGAGGTCTTGTGTCCATGTTCTTATTTCTGATGCATGTATTATCGTTTATTATGTAGATGAGTTGGTCGATGGTAATTGTTAGTGTATTTAGTTAATTTTCGTATACTAGGAACTAAAGGTACAGGTAGTGGTGGTAGGACCTTGTGCAGGGTCCGTCTGGATAGCTACCACCATCTTATCCATTAACCTACCGCCAAGCAGCAGTGTTCGCATTGCTGTTTTCCGGTGTGGGGATAAGACAACCGGTGAAATTACTAGCATAGAGGTATTCCATCTTAGTCCTCCGGGTAGTTTTGAGATTGTAGGTATTCAAATGTCTATGGGTCTCAGATCCCACTTACCATCAGGTGGACTGAGTGCTCGCGTGCCTTCTACTTGCCATAAAAAAAAAGTTGTTTAGACGGTATCAAAAATTCACACAGTTTTTCCTTGTTTTGTTTTTCATTTCGAAAGTCAAAACAAGTAAAAACATAAGTCAATTTAGAGGTAAGTAATGTTTTATCAACTTCTTTGAGACTACATCATAAAATAGTAAATTACTGCTTGGTCTCCAGGCATTTTTCCAAGCCGGCAGTCATCTAGTATGAGAATTTCGATAAAGGAAGTTGCATACCAGTTTTCTAATAGGGTTCTTAATAAATAGCTACATTAAGTTTTATGGGTGAAATATGTCAAGCACCGGTACATCGTAGCGCTACCGGTATTCGCCGGAAATGGACCGTACGATTACAAAATTCTCCGGTAATATCGTGTTATTCCATCTGCTGTATCAAACGTATTGCTCATACTTTTAAAGCTATTTCTATCGAGAAGTAAAGGAAAAGCTGTTTCGTTTTTAACGGTCATCTGATTTATGTCGATTTATGATTTTCAGTAGAATATACAGTGGGAAAACTGCTTTAAACGCAGTATTTGGACAGTTCTTAGTGTTACAGGATGTGCTTATGTTTTACTTATCTCAGGTATGCAATACCGAAAATAATACTAGAAATTCACTGTTATGATATTAGTCCTCAAAAGAAACACCTCAATCACAATTCACAACACTATATCACGTTGATTTACTATAGTAAAAATTAACAAAAGCATTATTTAATGTTTATTGTACTATATTTTTTGTATTTAAGGATATCCTCAAAGTGACATTGCGAAAAATGTTAAATACAATAAATGTAGTCACTCCCCTTTAATAAACAAATAATTTATTTACCTAGCGCATGATTCGAATAGCGGCTAGCGCCGCGCCGCCACCTACCTTAGAGGCTTAGACCATGGCAAACAAAACAACAACAATTTCTTCAGTGATTCAACTAACATCTTAGTTGATGTATCTAATGTCTTAGTTGATGTATCTATCGTCTTGTCAGGCTCGTATGGGATCAAGACGCTTATGCAAAACAATCACAATCTTGTTACAAACGACCAATTATTTTTTTCAGTGTAGTTTTTCAAGACTAGGTCAAAGTACCGTATTCTTATTTATAATGTTACCCGCAGGAACCGTTCAATTTACCACAATAGCCCCCGCAGCATATACCTAATTGGAAATAATTATTGCTGGTGTGATTACGTTTATATTGGCGGTAATAAGCGTGTGGATATTCCGAGGCGCGTGATACGCGGGATTTTTTGGCAATTATCCCCTTTGTCCCGTCACCGAACATCCTGTAAAATACGTGATCAATATTATACAGGAGTTTCAATATAGTCAATATTTTTTTCGTAATTCTTGATCGGAAAGTTAGTATAGTGTTTTTATTTACTGAGTTGATTTCAATTTGACGTATCTAAGAAAGCACGGCCTAGTCACGAGTAGGTATTACATGATTAAATATGATTTATATTTTTGATTTTCATAAACGTTAAATTAAGTAAATATTTGTTTCGCACGTTCAAATAGATGATTAAAATTAAATTTGCGATCATAACCTCAACACCTCTTTTGTTCTGGTTTTTCTTTTGTACAATAAAGTATTTACATACATACCTGCTTAACCTAGATTAATAATGTAATTTAATACAAATTAAAATCTTCTGCGCTTACTAATTCCCTGTAATTTTCAAACACGATACAAAATGGATGCATCATTACGTAAAATGTTATCTAAGTTGACTTTAATTCTACAATTTGAGGGTTTGACCCTTTCAGTGATCACCCTGTAAGCACACCGTTTACGAATCGTGCGCAGCTGCAGGAAATCGACGTCTAATTACCTGCAAATAACCACTGAAGTGCGGATATAAGCCTGTTATTGTTCGCTGTTTACCGTTACGAACTGTGCTGAGCTTTGTTTGCGGACAGAATCAGCCTGTGAATATTTTGACACGGGAGAAACAATGACAGTGTCTCTTCAGTTGACAAATACGGGTGTCTCGAACATGTCTGTGTGATTATAATCTTCTGTTGCTATGCGTTATTGGTTTAAGGCTAGGCTCTGAATTTTATACGTACGGATACGTAACCCATTTGGATTGAGCCAAAGCCCCTTAACTGCTGCGCCACTCTACGGAGGAAGAACTAAAGAGCTAATGAAAACAGATATTTTAAGTATAGGAATTACTTATATGTTTTTCGATTAGAAAATTCACGGTTCATCATCGTATCTTATCGATTTTAATATGGTACAGATATTGAGGTCCGTATCTGCACCAAATTCTGGCCAGGGGACGGACAAAGGACACTTTTTATCCCGGAAAATACGTACCCGAAATTATTAACCCTTAATTTGGCAAAAATAAAAAAAGAGAAATTCAAATCCTTTTCCATTTTGAATCAGCAAAAAAATAAAAACACATTCCCAACATAAAATGTGAACATTATGGTATGTTGACTGTGACATACATTGCCAAAAGGGAACGCCCTGTGCACAGGTTTTTTCTCTTTGAAATGACGTGCGGACAGTTAGATGACTAGGTATAGACCGTTATTGTTTGACACTATACCGTTATGGCAGTCTGGACTTTTTTCATGCGTGACAAAATCAGGTCGTGAATTATTTTGTCACGAATTCATGGAACATTGCTCTGATTTGACAATAGTTTCAGATTAAGTTATTTATTATGTAAACAAAACTTTTGTTTGAAGTTTGATGTAAAAAATGGCTGTTTTTTAAACAAAAATTGATTTGGTCTCGAAGCAGACCACGCGTGTAGATCGGATTGGCCCCAAAGCTCTATAGCAGCTAATGCATGGTAACTAAACCATCTAAAAACCACCAGTAGCTGGACGATAGAAGAACTTTAATGTTGTTCAACCTTACTTTATATACAATGGAGTTGCGCTGACACAAGCAATATGCGTTTATGTAGCAGTAAACTATTAACTACTGCAAACACTTAAACTCACCAATTGCTATACCATCAGTTGCCTCCTGCGAAAGATCCCTTTAGACCTGGAGTAGCAGAAAAAAAAACGCATGTTACTCGTTTACATCTTTTTTTTGTAATCTGTAAGGTAAGATATAATGTGGACAGAATTAACAACAAATTTTTAGATTTGTTGGTAATTGTAGCTCTGCCTACCCGACTCTAGGAATGAACTAAACATTTGTTGATAATTCTGTAACCACATTTTGCACAATTAGGCTAAGATGTTTACCAGGGTATTAGTGACAGGTTGCAAGCCCATCGCCTAACAGTACTGTAAGCCTTTATTCCCTTACCATATTATTTAAACAGCAAAATCTCCTTTAAATCTTCAAGTTCAATTCATTTGTATGGCATGTACTTCTCACTAAGTTATTGGGTGATTAATCAGTTAACTAGGTAGTTAAAGAATAAATAACTTGAAAAGCAGATAATTTTTGATTTACTTCCAATTGTTAATAATTTAATTTAATTTATTATTGAAAGCGTCGTAATCCGATGTAAGTGTATTAAATTTGGTTCATTGATTTGTAAATTTTATAATTGTTGCATTCTATTGGCGAATGCGTGCGACCTACTTATAAATTTTGCTGAGTACCCGTGCAGGTTTATGGCACGTGCCGGGTATTGCAAGTTGTTTAAGACTCAAATATTATTTTTAGTGGACTGGAATAAATTATACTTAATTTATGTTTTTACATGGCATGTCATACATACGACTGCTGCTGCTCTCGATGACGGACCGGACTAACCCTGGATTCCTCTTGATTTGCGTACCAAAGAAACGACAACGCTCTTCTTTCTTCTTATTTTCTTTCCTTATTCCTGTATCTTCTGTATTGTAATTCTTCTATATTTTCTTAGTTAAGTCTTGGAACCTTCAATATTCAAAATTCTTCAGTGAATTTGTTTATTTTCATTCTTACCCCGGTGTTCTTCTTTAAAAACATTTAAAGTGCATTTATTAATATCTTCATTATTAAATTATGAATTCCGTCTTGTCACTGCTTTGCAGGAACCTTCATTTTTCTCGGTCTTCCGATATGAGTTTTATGGGTCGCCATGAGCTAACAATACTTCGTGTGGTATTCGGCTCTTCCATCTGGTTTTTTCTTCTTGTTTTGGTGTCTTGCAAATGTTTTGCAACTGTATTCTCGATTTTCAATTTCGCTCAGAGATTTCGATTTTCGATTCGTTGGGCGGTCGCCATGTAATTACAGGGCTTGTTGATTACTAATTATTGGACAGCGTCTAGGTTAAGAGACCCAAGTAAACACCAATAGTTGCTGTACGATAGAAGCCCTTTACATACATACATACATTAAATCACGCCTGTTTCCCAGAGGAGTAGGCAGAGATCACTTCCTTCCCCCTGCTACGATTCTTCTTCCACATTCATACATCGAGTCATGCATGCACGTCGGTTTCGGGTACTTAAGATCCGGCCGTTTTCCAGTATTTCTCCGATTCGATTCGAAAAAGTACCCAAATAGAAGCCCTTTAATGTTGTTAAACCTTAGTTTATATACAATGGGGTTGTCGCTGACACAAGTAATATGCGTTTATGTAGCGGTAAACTATTATGTTATGCTAAACACTTAAAGTGACCAATTGTCACAATACAAACTTTTCATTAACTGTTTACGAAAGTATTTAATCTTTAACCCTATAATAGGTAACTGTAGAAACAATACACGACATGGAGTTTCAGTCAGGATACAGAAGAGACAGCGATACACGTCCTCAGTTCGTGCGGACCGCTAATACGCAACAGAAGTATCTACCCAGGGCGACATGTCATGGACCCACAAGAGATACAACTCCTCACTGCCCAAAGCATCTGGAAATTCCTGGACGCAACGAAGTATAAACAAAGGGCTGCCTCAATAGATCAGCAATGGGCGAAGCCGCACACAAGGTACTCTCAACTCCCAATAATAATAGTAACCTGCTTAATAATCTTCAGAGCTATAGGCATTCTATAGGCATATAGAAAACCAAGTTTCACAACACCTATATAGTCTGTGCCAATTGAAATGATGATGATGATGAATGATGAAATTGGCAAAGATGTAAACACAACCAAACGAATCAGGTGTGTTATTCTCTCAAAAAACGGCGGCCGGTCGGACGGTCGAGCGAATAAAAGCGGCGAGTTTAAGTAGTCCCGTCCGACCGAACAAAACACATTTTAGCGCGTGCATTGTCAATTAGGGAGCCTTATACGTTCGAGAAGTTATGCTGCCAAATTGAATACACGCGCTAAAATGTGTTTTGTTCGCTCTGTCGGGACTACTTAAACTCGCCGCTTGGACCTTCACTCGAGCGAACGATCACCTTTGCTTGTTGAGAGAATCACAACCCAGTTTACCATTTTTACTCGATAATCACGTGCTTTTAAAGATCATGTGAGGTTTAAGCAATGATTTGATCTTTACTTTCACATTAAGTTTAAGATTAAATAACTATTTACGTACTATACGTTATTTTAAATAAAAACACGTGTGATGAATATTTGAGGTTATGTGTCAAACAGTACTAATTTGTTTATATCTTTGGCAAAATCAATTGACACAGACTATACACACATATTATGCTACATAATTACCTAGATTTTTAAAACTACAACTAACTAATCCGTGCTCTTTCATGTTGGCTCGCAATCCGACGCTGATGTCTTAATCAAACGCAAATGCGCAGAGTTCACACTGCATATAAAAAGCATAATTGACGCAAATCACATAAAGCTATTTTACATCATCTGGATCCGAGCTAGATGCGGGCATTATCAGTACTTACGGGTGTTTTTGCCTCAATACCAATAAGTCACAGCTTCGTTTGAATGGTTCTTGCCCGACTCAGGTGTCAAACTGGCCTGTGGATAATTTAAATCGCATTACCATGATAACTCAATTGAAGAGTGCATGTTTGAGGTTAGAGTTGCTAAGATGCAGAGATGGAATGATTTATGAAATATAGAACAAATGGCTACCTATAATATGTAACGTGATAACGTCACATTTTTGGATATTCGATGTAAATATAACACACATGTACGCCTTAGTGCAAAGATCAATAAAATAGCAGACGTACAAGCATTTGACAATTGTTTTTGTTTACAAAATGTAAACAACGAAGTAAAAAAAAACTGAACTACGCAAGGCACTTGTTTACTTAAAAGCTGTTTTTTTTCTGGATTATAGTAAATAAACACTCGGCAGGTCAGTGAACCATACTTGTAGCCAACTTTTTAATAGATTACGAGTCACGGAAAATAAATTAACCGCCATTTATAAACTAAATAGGCGGCAGCTGAGGATACCTTTGAAATAATTACCATCGGTATTTATACAGTGGCCATCACCAATCTACTCAAGTCGATTAATCCATTTCAATTCTTCACATACCAACAAGTGTCGGGAAAATGTATGTTCACACATTACCACTTCCTTGACACCTCTCGACATTCCTAAGTCCATTGCTTATGGAAATGGGCCCCATTAAGCCTGATTTAAATGCCGCTGTGTTGGTACCCCTGTCCCTGAGGGCAATTTGTCCAGTATGGAGAAATTAGCGCTGCGACGAATCCACTACCATATTTTAATGCGTAAATAGTGCCTAGGGATCGTTAGCGATTTTGTTTTTGTTTTCGATTATACGAGCAGAGACAAATCGCTTTCAGAAATTATAAAGTTATGGCCTTTAGCTTTGTGTTTATATTTATATACGGGGTATCCCATAAACCGACGTCAACCAACTCGTCTAGGGCTGATAGAGCAGCTAAAAAGCTATTGATTTAACCCCTATATATGTTCAGCGATTTGTACTAGTTTCGGAGATATTGATCATTTTAATTTGAACGCGGCGCGGCGGGTTGACATGGGTTTATGGGACACCCTGTATAAATGCATAATAACAAGATTAACAAGCCAAATTTGACCAAAAATTCGGCATAGGTCTGTCAAGAGAAGGTTTCTAGATGTATTACTTTGCGAACTCTGGACTATGCAGACAACTTTGAATTCCTTTGCATAATCATGTAAAAATCATCAGTACGGCTAGCACAGGCATTATTTTGTCGCTTGTTGCTCAGTGGGTCTCTTTCATTGCAGACTAGGTAGAGACGATTACCGAGCGACAAGCTTGACACAAGCAACTTGTGCTAGCCAGTTAGTTACTTTATTCCGTAAATTCCCGAGGTGGTTATACCAATATCAATAGGTTACAGATTTCTCGAAGGTTATTACCATTTCAAAATCGAACAATAGATAGAACTTTCTGGTCAATGGCTAATTTAATGCCATGGCTCGTAAGACGATGGCATGTTTTAATATCGTAATAAATTAATAATTAGTTCTCTTGAAATTTTCCATTACAACCAATTAAAAACTCATAAAGTCGTAATATGTAAAAAATACAAAACATCTTATCTTCTAGATTATATCGGAACTAATTGGATTTTTTTTAATTAACTCATGTACTTACTACAATAATATGGTATTACTTGTCTTTATTATTAATTAAATAAATGAGGACAATGTCACACAAATTGACCTATAGTCCCAAACTAAGCTCTAGCTAGTCTTGTAAAGTCGAGTTCATAAATAGGTGTAGGTACACTTCAGTACCTTATCACTTTAATCTCTATGACAATTCATATATGGCAGTTTAAACATGACATTAAATAGTCAAGGTACTAAAGTGTACACATATTTATGAACTCTAATGTACTATGGGTACTAGACAATGATAAACACCCTTATATAGAGAAATACATACTTAAATACATATTGAAATATCCAAGACTCAGAAAAAAAACTTGCGCTCATCACACACCGGGATTGAACTCGGGACCGCTCGCTTCGTAGGCAGGGTCACTACTTTTCACTTCAATTTAACCTGTTATTAACCGATTTTGTATGAAAATAACCGGTTAAAACCGGTTATAACCGGTTATTTGCACTCCCTAGTCACTACCAACTAGGCCAACGAGTCGTATTTATTGTCTGTGTTTACGTACCAATGCACTTTGAAGGTATTTACATCGGTATTTTGTGCCGTGCGTCAAAGGAATTACATTAAACACGTGGCCTGCATGTGCAGTTTAACGTTTGACACGTGCCTGGGTGTAGTATGTCGATCAAAGTGCAACATTCATGTTAATACTTTGGAATGTTTTTATTTTGATAGTCAATAATGCCTTTTGTTGAAAACTACTTAAATAAAGTCGTACATAAAGTAGAGTCGTGCCGATTCAGAAACCCATAAATGAAGAGAAGTTAGATTGAAGCATGAGGAATATTGGTTTATCTTGTCTATACTCGAAAATCTAATTTAAGACCAAAATGCTAACCTCAACCGGCGCACATTCGCTGTGATTACTGCATTTTGGTGGTGTTTTAATCAATAAAACTTACTCTAATATTACTGGTTACACGAGTTCTCAATCATATTTTTATGAAATAATGTTAAAATAACGAAATAATCAAGATGGGAACTGTCCGATTTTGGTCTTTAATTAGATTTTCGAGTATAGTTGGTTTGATTTTACAGCCGCTGATTTCTGACTAAAATGTAGCATTTCACTTCTTCTTTATTATTATCAGTATAAAGTACAAAACAAAGTCACTTTCCGCGTCTGTCTGTCTTTTACACATGGAATTAACGCAATATATATTTTGACAAACATCTAAAATCGCAAGCTTTCATAAAACGCAACTACTACCTACTCTACTCTACTAGCCTGCTGTTTTCTCAAAGGCCGGCAGTGCACTTGCGATTCCTCTGGTGTTGCGAGTAGGGAATGCAAATTAACCGCTTATTAAACGTTTTTGTATGAAAATAACCGGTTAAAATCGGTTAAAACCGGTTATTTGCATTCCCTAGTTGCGAGTGTTTAAGGGTCGCGATGATCACTTTTAGTCTGTGTAAATTGAAATTGGCAAAGATGTAAACACTACCAAACAAACCAATTTACCATTATTTCTCGATAATCACGTGCTTTTAAAGTCAGTCAGGTTTTGACCATTATTTATACACTTGATCTTTACTTTCACATTAAGTTTAAGATTAAATAACTATTCATTATTCGTTATTTGAAATAAAAACACGCTTGATGAATATTTGAGGTTATGTGTCAAACAGTACTAATTTGATTACATCTTTCGCAATTTCAATTGACACAGTCTATACCATCAGAGGGCCTTTTGCCTAACGTACTCGCAATCGCAATCGTTTTCATTTTGAAAATCGAAGGCTTGTCTGCATACAAAATGAAAACAATTGTTATGCTTCGAAACCGATTGCGATTGCGAGTGCGTTAGGCAATAGCGACGCAGGTGACTCGCTTGCTTGTCTGCCTCCTTTTTCACGTTACAAAAAATTCACTGGTCATACTGCTACTGATTTTAACATAACAGTAGCGAAATTGACACGCTCCCAAAACCAGTTAGTTTTTTCTAACATGCCCAAACGGCCTGCTTTCACACGTCGGCGTTAAGTCCGCCAGCGAACCGTGACCGCCAATATCCTGTGGATGCTACCATAGGAACTCATCAAGCGAAAAACTTTTATCGAAAGCAATTTAAATTGTAACGGATAGGTAGTATTTATTCATTGAAATTATTAGCTAATGGCTGTTGCTCTCGACTTCGGCCGCGTATATAGAGTAAGTAATTTGCTATAGGTATCTAATATTCCTACATCTCATTTCGTTGATCAAGCTACGGGGAAAATACACCTCGTATTTTCCCCGTTTTTTTCGAGAGTAAAATAACCTATGTGGTGTTTGTTCAGGGTATAAGCTTTCTTCATTCAAAATTTCATTGCAATCCGTCCAGCTATTTAAGTTGGTAACATATATGTATTTACTAGCACAACACAGACAAACTTTTGCATTTATAATGTTTTTTGAGTGCAACAAGGAAAAATTTATATGTGTAATGTATATTTTTCACGTATTTTTGAAAAAGAAAAACACATAAAAAAGAAACTAAAAATATTACTAAGCTTGAACTATGTAAACCGCTGAATCTAAAACAGCCCCTGCGGTATTATCCCGAAGATGCTGGCAATATCTCCTCGCAATTTGGGCTAATACTAAAACATCTTGATAAGAAAAGTAAGATTATTGGTTGACGGAAGTGATTAATAAACAAGACTGGCATCTCCGCATCCGCCATCGAAGAACAACCAAACATCACGCACGTCGCTTACAAGGAAATTCAATTATATTAACCAATACCCCCTGGTAGTCCAGTGAGGCTAGACAAGTTACTTAACGCTAACGTAAACGATTTTCGAAATCTGACAATATGTAGGTATGGCATTGACGTAGGCGCTCGACGCTACCGTCTGACAGATTACGTCAATCCTGATAACTAACGAACGCGGAATGTCTGACAAAACTTAATACGTGTACAAATCGACAAAATAACCTAGTTTTTCAAAAGAAAAACTTTTTGATTTACACTAGTGAAGTCCGTAACCAAACCTTACATAGTGCATTTATTTTATTACGTGCATATAATATTTTTTCGATCTTCATTTCATAAATAATTCATTCGATGCCTAAAATATTCAGTCAAAGTAAACACATTTGAGAATAATTATAAGATAGCTAACTGCAAACAAGTTCTCGTAAACTGATATACCTACTACTTACTGAAACTGCATGATTTGAATATTTAATTTGACAAGGGGCTCGATAATATCTTGTTCAGTTTGTGTTATCTTCTTCGAATTAAAATTTTCCCAGAACTGAATAGTACTTTTAAATGTAAAATAAATTTATGGCTGTAAAGAATTGGTCAAAGCAAATGTGGAAGTTGCAGAATATTTCAGAAGTTTGGAAATCTTCTCTAGGAAAGACAGAGATAGATCTCAGACATATTTCAGAGCATTAGAATGTTACCTTTACATAAAAGTAAAACTTTTCCTGTTAACTTTGTCATACATACCTATATACTACTATCGCGATTTTTTCCACACATCCAAAAACAACGGCTCAGCTGGTAGAAGACACTTGACTCAAACAAAACATACCACTTTATCATCGCTGTTTCACTTGTATAAGGTACCCGATTATTTCTTAAATAACCATGCCATTATACAACTTTGTATTACCAAGAGTGTTTGAGTTAAACCGCGGACGGACGGACCAGCGAACATGGCAAAGCTATAGCTAAAATTTCTTTGCTCAATACGGAACCGTAAAAAAGGAGGACTCAATTTTCCTTTACTTTTGCAATGATAAGTGAAAATGGGGTCGAACATGGAAATGCTTTCCTGGGTCATACCTTTCCACTTTTCACTTTTGTTTCTTAACTTTATCTTTCACTTGTTTTAACAAGGTGTAAGTATTTCGCCAATGTCGAGTTTTAGACAACCACCATAGACTTATTAGAGAGATGTTAAATAAGTCCATGGATATCACACGCGAAGACAATTGTTCGGTTGAAGAGATTTTTTATCTTGTGGACTAAACTGACGCACATGGGGTTAGCTCCACGCGATTCTGTCAAGTCCACTCTCGACTTAATTTTTTTCGATTGTAATGTCTGGAGAAATTGACACCATCAAGTTTCATTTTGATTATAACTATTATAGTTAAGTAGTCCATCTTACAAACAACAAAAAGCTAAACGATCCAAATATGTGCAAGAAGCATTTTATTTAATTGTAACCTTTACTTGAAGTTTTCAAAAGTGAATTCCCTTAGTATCGTAAGTTTAGTACACTCATTGCCCTCGATCGCTGTGAGGCACTCACTGAACAATTAGGTTCGAGTTTCAAGTACCTTAAATCTTTCAAATTTAAAATTAACGTGGATCATATTTGTAGATAATGAAAAAATTACTTGACTATAATGTTTTCAATCCACAAGTTCCCGCCCTACGATTTAAGTTGACATACCTACATTGACGAAACTATTCGACGGTAAGTAGTGTGACGGGGCTGTCTTTGTGGATTAAAAACTCTATATTTAGGGTTGTTTCACGACACGTTAGCCTAGTTGGTAGTGACCCTGCCTACGAAGCTAGCGGTCCCAGGTTCAAATCCTGGTAAGGGCAGATATTTGTGTGATGAGCGCAAGTATTTGCTCCTGAGTTTTATATGATGTCTTCTACCCTATTTAAGTATGAATTTCTCTATATAAGTATGTTTACCGTTGTACCTAGTACCCATAGTACAAGCCTAGACCTTAGTATGGGGCTAGGTCGATTTGAGTGAGATTTGTGCCCTGATGTTTGTGTGTATTTGTATTTGTAAGACTTGTAAGCAATTTATAGTGGATTTTAAGGTTTTATATCAAAACATATTCCAAATACGATCAAAAAGCATTATTATATTTTTATAAATTTTAGGATGATTGTGAACCGTCGCATAAATCGACTAGCTGTCCAATTTTTCCATTTAAAATTATCTCCGGGCGATAACGTTTCTCACCCCCTAAATCAAGTCCGATTTGCACGTTCATTTTTTTTATTCGTTCTTTTTTTAAGAAATATTTTCGCTCTTAAACGTACAGATCTAGGTTTCATAATATCTGCAACACATTTATAAATCGTACATATCGGACTGGGTTTAATGGGTGAGAAACATTATCGCATTTTATATGTAAATATTTACCTTCACAACACAACCCTCTTAATATTTTCAGAATTTCGACGTTATAATAGTTACATGTCTTTGTTTGCGTGTTTCTATGAAATTACAATTATATCTTCAAGGGCAATCGTATGACGAGAACGGCGGCGCCGACCACTATCTCTGTATCGGTCTTTTGTCATATGTTCATATCTCCCAAGTATTAATACCAACTAACTACACCGACGATTTGGTTTTTATGACTTTGATGACTTTTAAAATAAGTCTTTATGGCCACACTGGTATTTAAAAAGATATAAAAGAATTTCATTATCATTACGCTAGCTGACACGTCCGCAAAAAGACAAAAGACGTCCAAGCTATGATAAAAGCATTATATAAAGTTTTTTCTTACTAGCCTATATGAGTGTCCTACTGGCAAAGTAAAGGCTCCCTCCCCTTGACCTCCATGAGTCACTATTTGCTGTCTCTTAAAGACCGTATAATAAAATTTGCTACGTACAAAACAAGTTAATTTTTATCCTTTAGTAACCAAAACTATCTGCGGTTTGCTTTTTTTTCCTATGATTAGAAACAACGCAGTGCTTGGCTTCGGTTTTGGTTTTGTTAAAGTTATGAGGTTTAATTTAATAAAAGCATTTTAAGAAATAAAATTAATCAAGCTATTAGTAGGTACCTATATGATATGATCAGGCAACAGGCATGAGATAAGAGATAACAAAAACATTGATGACAAAAGGGCATTTAAGTTTATATTTCCAAGTTTGGACTAATCAAGGAGTAGATTGAGTTTTGTGATTAATGATTATGAAACATTTTTATCACGTACCCGTATTACACTAAATTGTGAAATAGATGCCAATTTTTCGTAATGTTGGACTTACACTAACATCGTACTAGTTTCAAACTCGGTTTTTTACTTTGAGGAAGGACCGATTAGAAAACGGTAGGTACCGTTGATGTATTTTTTTTTGTAAAAATATGAATAGACAAATAAGAACCATCCATTACTTGTTAAACGGATAGCTTAATATTTAGACTACTACTTAGACTTAGACTACTGACTGACGCGCCGAATAATATTCGTAGTATAATGGAAAATAAAAAAAATACAATAAAAAAAATGTTACTCTGTAGGTATCGTTCATCTGTAGGTATATAAAACATAACTGATAATTATAACGGGAAATAAAAGTTTAAGGTCGCATCATAAAATTGGGCACAAATATAAATATCCCGGACAATATTGCAACATATTGAATATTGAAACGAACGTGGTCATTAGATGCAACGTGTATGGAATAATTATTACGGGCTCCTTTATATAAACGGTTAAAGACGAAGTTCAAAGATCTGTTCTATTACCAGTAAACTCAAATACCAAATTAGGCGCCCGACGGCGTTTATCTTGTCAAAGGAAAGTTAGTAGGTAACTACGTCCCCTCACAAGTAGATAAAATCGAAGAAAAATAAATTTCCTCGTCTACTTACCGCTTTGTCGGTCATGTTGAGTAAGCAGAAGGAACCAAAACACATCATTCAACTTAATATAGTCCCTGTTCCAAAACTTATAAGTAAGACCTATTGTCTTATAAGTAAGACCAAAAGATAAAAGCTTTTGCCGTGGCTCCAAAGGGTGCAAACATTATTAAGAAAGAATAACAATTTTTGTTGAAAGCGCTGGCTTTGTTTAAATATAAGACTACATCTACCGGACTTTTGGAAAAAGACACGACTTAAAAAAGAGAACGAATCACCCACATTTATTTCGGTGCAATCAATCGGGAACACAACTATAATAATTCTGTAAGGCTCTAACTAGATCTCTAAGAATAGTAGTGTAGTCAGTTATAGAACTCATTTAACGTTATTATTTTCCGAGATAAATACTATCCTATGTCCTAAAGTATGAATTAAGCTACGAGTACATTATGTGCATCAAATCCGTTCAGCCGTTCTTACATCATTGAAGCCAAAACATTTGATAACTAAACACCCTTTTAACATTTAACATTATAGGTATTTCTCTTCATAATGTTCTGAACTTAATCCATATTTCTCGGTTATTGCCGCGCGAGGCAGCGGTCTGTAAACAGCGCCCGCGCATGTTTGCACAACACCGGTGTTTGCGCGCAGGCGTGGCAGTAGGCGTCGCTCGTAAGGTTATTGAGAACGTGCACTGTTTGAACCTACTTAATGTTTATGGTACTTGAAATGAGTACGTTATTAATATTTAAATTTGCAATTAGGGTATAATATTTTATTTTATTCAATTAATCGTGGTAAAGGCAATTCCGTGTAGTGTCTCACACTGTACAAGTCAATTTGTGATTTATGAAAAATATGACTCCCTACGCTTGAGCCTACCCTTGAAATTACTAAACTGCTCCGAACTAGTCAATCTAGCAGGACAACATTGAGAAACTAAGTTTAAAAATTATATACGTACGGACTGGTGTTTAATGTAACTAGTATGTATAAACTCTTTATTGTACAAAACACAAAAATTCAAATACAATATTTACAGAATAGGAATGTACAAAAGCGAACTAACGTAACTATGTACTTTTAATGTTATTTCCACGAGATACTCGTAACAATAACTATCAATTTTTCCGAGAGGTTACCAATTCTATACTTTAATCTATGGGCTACATATGTCCCAGACAACACGCCGCTTGAATTAACTTTTTTTTTTCTTCATATTTTGCATGGAATGGAATTTCACTGAAGTCTGCTGAAGTCTTGTTGCTTTCAGAAAGTCATGACCGCTCACTACGAACGTAGGTTAGGCTAGGCTGGGCAGCACTAAAGCGCATACATTTGAAGGTCCCAGAACTGCCCAATCGCGACGAGGTAGATCACCGCACCTAGGGGTTTTATTTATTTATTTAATCTTTATTGCACAGAAATAAGTTTAAATGGCGGACCTTTTAGTGGGTATCCACTCATGCAGCGGCAAATCTTACATACCCCGGCTTCTTCCCCTAACGAAGTCGGGTATCTTGAGACGATTTTCTCCTAAAAAAGGTGACGCTAAGTGCGGTGTAACTTCCACAAAATGTAAACTTGTGCGGCGGGAAATGCCTGTAGACGAAATGTCAATTTTACAAACTGCTGGTTATATTCTATGAAATGTATGTCGATTAAACAAATCGTTCCAAACTTTATTTAAATCCGATTATTTACTTAGCAGTGTATGTGTGATAAAAGACTAACGTCTCTTATCTTATCTTTTCTTATCTATTTCTGTCCCACTGCTGGGCAAAAACCTCTCTCTGGCCTCTCAACAATTTTCCATCAACCGACACCTGAGCCCAGGCTTTATAGCTGGTCGAGTTCTTCCTGCCATCACATTTGTCAAACTAGATGGAAGAAGAATTGTTTTGTTTAATTTGCCTGCAGCTCGATGCTGCAGCTACAGTAATTAGTCAGAGTCTATTCCTACACAATCAATAAATATTTTTGTTGTCATGTCAACGCAATCAATCGACAGTTAATTTGATTAATGATGAGGACATGTCGATGTTTCAGTAGCTGATCGAACTGATCTCAGGAGCACATGTTTACCAAAGCTTGACTTCTAAATGTCAGTACTGCACACCTGTTTATTTCGACATTCATCCAGTCATACCTGTTGATAATAATTTTACCATATCAAGTGTTCAGAGTCAATATTAACCTGGTGCCGTGTTGATTTTTAACAGATTATACTGCGATATTAAAAGTCAATAAAAAAATCGCCCGTCCTGCGAGTTCAACACCCGAAAATACAAATATTTGAGGCGTATTGCTGGAAAATGGTTTTACTCCCACTTAGCTCACATAGGTGCATATCTTGGCCGCTATCTGGCTGGCGTCGGCCATTAACGGTGCTAACATAGTTATCAGGAATTTCAGTACAGCACCGACACGAGCAGTCGCCATGTTTATTTTCTAAATTGTCAGGGCACATGCAAGCATTTCATTTAAAAAAATATGAATCTATTATCTAGACTATACGCACAAAAGATGTTATTTCAAAAATTCAAACCTTTGAATACTTCTAAAAATATCAAACTACAAACGCATACCGATCATCCCCGATGTTTGTTAATTTCTGTATTGGATGTCGGGTACTCTAATCAGCGTACTGTAAGGGAGCCTGCCGTTTGACCAAAATATTTTTGTCAAATGTATCATTTCCCAAATTTTCATTTCCCAAAAAGCATTGTGTATTATTTTTGTTTTATATCCGGGATATCGAAACCGCTTGCTACGTCTAGCGTCTATTAGTTTAGGTTACACTTGTGACTACATAAAAAATAAATCAACTGCGACGGGAAACAACTTTTTGGGAAATGAGAATTTGGGAAATGATATATTTGACCAAAAATATTTTGGCTAAACGGAATAGACCCGTACTGTAAATATACCCATTACAAATAGGAACGTAATTTTAACGACCGACCAGAGGCCCTAGACAAGATGCATAACGCCAACGATTTTCGGAAACTGACAAAATTTATGGAAACTACATGACCACTCGACACGACCCTCCGGCATCCTACGTCATTCCTATATATTTTTGATAACGATAACGTACTAGCAATGCATCTTGTCTATGACCACAAGCTCACAACCCTTATCACATTACAATTTTGGGTTCGTGAGTTCCTTACCCTGAAACGGGAACGAAGACTCGTACCTATTTTATTTTATTATTTAGCACTAATGCGCCATGACATACTAAACCGAAAGATATATGACTTAATATAATGAAACAATAATAATAAGGGCTACGGTATTTTCTATACCTAAGGAAAGCAATGACATGCATCACTTCGCCTCAACATTGTTTTGTTATTGCAAATGCTCAAAGATGAGTCATTTAAAACTTTCCTGTGAGAACCAAAGACAAAATGCTGCGTGGCCATTCCAAGCACAATGACACCCGACGCCGCGCCACGACGAATAAAATACCATTCCCGTCTTCAAATCGAAAATTTGATAAGTAAATAATCGTTATAACCGAGCGGGTTCCTCGGCCAATGTGGGCGGAATCCATCGACGTTTACTTTTTTGACACTAACCCCATCGCAAGATTCCGTACCATGCACGCACTGTGTCGCTTCTAAGGAATTTATAGCTTTTGTCATAAACTATCTAGGTACGTGATAGAAAAAATAAGGAGACGACCCGGGTGGGTCGGCCCCTGCTTACGTCAGCGTGTCAACAAAGCGCGGTGCCCACGCGCTAATGTATTCAACGCGGCGATTGATGAAGTATAAAATTTCTTAGTACCGTCTCACTCACAATGGAATTATGATAATTTATCGGTTGGCTTGTGCCGGCCGAGTGTGTGGGAACGCGCGCGGCACGGGCTTTCCCACGACGCGGGGTCGCGGCGCGAAACGTCTTGGCCCGTAAAGGAAGTCACGTCTCATACGACGTATCGCTTCGGACTAGTTTTGCGTCGTCAGCGCCGTTAGGTCGCAAGTGCCGAGCGACGCGGTACTTCGTCTCTATTTGAAAGGCGCGTGTTGTGACTTAAGACGTTTTACGGTGGGGTCGCGTGAGACAGAATTGGAGTAAGTAGCGTCACGGCGGTGTCGACCGCACAATGGGTCGGTGTCGGCGACTAGCGGTGCTGAGAACACTCGCACCTCCGCGAGCTGATACCGCATGTTATTGTTTTGACTGACTAATTAGGGTGGATGTTTTTATTCAAGAATAACCATGTAATTTTAGACGCAGATTACACTGAATAAAACATGAACTTTCAAGAAGTCTTACTTTGTATATCTAGGCTATTGTTTATTATTATTGGGTACTTACAAACACGAAGTCCATTTACTACAATGCAGACGGGTGGTGCAACAAAATCATAACTGCAGTGTGACAAGTAGGTCACTAGTAAATTAATAATGAAGGTAGGCTAGGCAGTAAAAAGCTAGTACATTTCTATTCGTCACTGTTGTCTGCGCGGCCCGCGGAGGCGATAACGCACTGTGTCGCGCGGGCCTGCGCTCGCGCCGCCAGCCAACAGGGTTGTCACCTACGCACTTTTTAAAATATTTTAAACAAATACAATTTAAAACTTACTTTTTTTAGCGAATGTCAAAAACTTAAAAAAACAAAAAATAATTTTGAATACGGGATTAAGCATGCCAGACGTGTGTAACGGTTATATCTGCTCCTTTAAAATAGGGGAAGTGTGTGCCATTGACAGCGACTAAATAAATTGCCACGAGTCGAAGCATAATGGTCGTGACGTCATTGTCTTGCCAGCGGGTGCCGTGACGTCATTGTCCCGCAAGGGGAGCGTCTTGCGCCTGCGCTTGCGTCTGTGGGAGCGTGAGAACGCGTGGCCAGCTGAAAGCGACAGCTGTTTGGACTTGAGCTGTGTTAATAATAAAATATTTAATAATAATAATTCTAGCGTTTTAAACTGAAATAAAGATATTAAACAAGTTAAGCTTAAAATGATTTTGTATCATTGTGTTTTACTTGCATTTTTTTACGTGAGAAATAACACATATAATTATAAAAATAATAGGTGATTTGGTATGCACTATAAGCCTATTTTTGTGTAATAAATAAATAAATCTTAGTTATACACACAATATGGGAAGTAAATGCGTATATTTTGAAACATACTGCATCTACATTCTCGTTTCTATTTATTCTGACATTAAAAACAACATGTCTTACTTGATTAATACATTTGGGTCAATTTCAACAAAGCAAGATTTTATGCCTATTTCGGTGGCGAGATAAAAAGTGAATTTATAGGAGAAATGTACTGCTCAAAATTGTCATTTAATTTTAATTACATCTTTAATGTATAAAAGGATGTTAATATTCGTAAAACTTTTGAAGAAATCAAAATTTTATTAGAATAAACATACATATGTTTGAGCCACTGAAATTGGATAAATATTGCCATGCTAGCGGAGATTAGTACTATGATTTGCTGGAACTTGCAGCGACATGATGATGACACACCACTATTTAGTTCGGGGGTTAAATAGTGACTACAGTGATGAGAATGATGATGATCGGTGGTGATCAAAGCGTTACGAGTGAAATTATTATACTTTAAAATCTGCCCACCAGAATTGGTCCTCGCGCGCGACAAAATGTACGCATCGGTCACGACTTATATAGTAATATTAGGTATTCAGGGTATGTTACTAAATATGCAGTATATTAAAGAGATTTATGATCCAGTATCCAGTAATAAAAAACTGGAAACGTTAACCCTTTTCTAAGTATATATTTTTTTACTAAACCAGCACAAGGATGCCCCACCGCTCTCTAAAAATATTTTTTAGAGTAGTTTAAATATCACACAATAATTATTTTCTGAAAAGCAATGGAAAATAATGAATTTAGTAAATTAAAAAAAACGTTATATTTACCATAATTATATCATCCCGATTATCAGCTCGGACACAATAAAGACACGCTCGGATAGTGACCTGTTTACTTCTTGGTTTAAAATGATTCATTAATATAATAAAAACAAACAATAAGTTATTTCCAATAACCTATTTAATAAATTTTAATAATTGTAATATATTTCTCAATACAGATAACTGTACCTAGATCATGGATTTAAATATAGTTATGTACTTACCTAATAATGTACCAAGGAATTTACGGGAGATATTAAATATAAGCAGCTGTAACAAAATAAATAAAAATACCAAAATGTCGCGAGCGGCACCCCTGCTTTTATCACGGGCGTTTTGCCACAATCGGTGTAGGGCGCATAAAAGCGGCGGTGCGCGCGCCGCGCGCTCATTCGCTCCCGGCCGCGCGCGCAGCATGATCCTCCCGCGCACCATGTCACCGCCGCACGGCGCCTTCCACCACCCCGACGAGGAGCCCGTCTCCAGGACCTACCAGTACCGCAAGGTTATGAAGCCCATGCTAGAAAGAAAAAGAAGAGCGCGCATCAACCGATGCCTCGACGAACTCAAAGACCTCATGGTCACAGCCCTCCAGGCCGAAGGCGAAAACGTCTCCAAACTAGAAAAAGCAGACATCCTAGAACTCACCGTCCGACACCTGCACAGCCTCAAGAGACGAGGCCAGCTCGTGCTGAAGCCCGAGATGTCGTACGCGGAGCGCTTCCGTGCAGGGTTTACTCAGTGTGCTACAGAAGTGTCCCAGTTTATTGCAAATGCTACGTTGGCTGCTAACGCTATGCAGCGTCAAGGGCCCGTAGATCCTCAAGCTGGAGCGAGGTTGCTGCAGCATTTGAGCGGCTGTATTCGGAGGTTGGAGAGTCCTCAAGTGGTGCAGCCTCAGCCGATCGCGCCCGGCGTGGCGCGGCCGACGCCGCTGCAGGCGGTCCCGGTGCCGCAGCCGCAGGGCCCGGAGCGGACGGTGCTGATGGAGCGAGGGCTGAAGAGGCCGGCGGAGGCGCTGGCGGACGCCGAGGCCTCGCTGGCCAAGCGCGCGTACGCGCCGCCGTCGCCGCCCCACAGCCCCGCCTCCGAGCCCGACTCCGCCCAGTCGATGTGGCGGCCGTGGTGACCGCGGCTCCGCGTGGCCTCCCGAGGACTGTGTGACCCAAGTGTGATACAAACGTTTTGTTGTTTATTTATCGTTCCTAGAACAGTGTGTTAACTGGTTAAACTATGCATGGTTAGTTGTTCTGCTCGCTTAAGCTTGTTGAAGTTTGTGTTTGGTTTTAAACTAATAAATAAGGTTTTTGTTTTAATGAAACAATTTTGTTATTTGGTATCCTAACTTCAACGTCTTCCGCGTTCGTGATTAGCATTTATTAACTGTAGTTAGATTCGTAAGGATAATAAAGTAGTACCTAAGTTAATTCTGTGATATTAAACACTGTCTTGAATCATGGAAGGATTTGGATAGGCAATAGTTACAGCTAGGTTTCCTAAACTAAGTGTTCAATAAGAGAAAATAAACATTAAGTTTGATTGCTAACATCTTGTTTTGTTTATCTCCACAACATAGTATTCGTACCTACCCGCTTTCCACTTTAATGTAAGTATGGCTGGTTTTGAACACATTTTTTGGAACAGGAGTTCAAGTTTTTGCTGTTCAAAACTTAGTAAATATCTGTCACAGCGAGGTTTTGAATAAGAATCATATAAAGAGTATTGATGTTTGATAATTAACGTCATTAGGTCATTACCGACTAACGAGTGATAACGACAGCTTTCTGACCCTCATTACCGTCGGTTGACAATCAATATAAGTGAAAAATTACCGCTGCCGTTGATAGAATGATAACGAGTCACTGATCCCACATAAATTACCTTTGTTCTGACGTAATTACCTGTTCTCCATAATCATGAAATGCTATAATTGCCGCCAACTCCCAGTAACAATTTAACAGCTCCGGAGCACAATGGGCGATAAAATGATTAGAATGATGATTTTTATGAAATATTCAAGAGGTTTCTTTGTATTAAGCTAAATGTCAGTTCTCACGCTGTTCGGTCGGCTAAGAGGGCGTGCAGCGTCGTCGACCGACTAACGCAGTAAATTTAAAACTAAATAGCATCTTGGCCGGGTATTGCTAAAAATCAATTCCGTTGGGGGTCAATTTTCAAACGATAGTTTTTTGCGGTCCCAGTGCTGTTATTTCAAGTAAATTAAACATAGACCCTTGGGGTAATTTTGGAAATATACATTATTCGTCCATCCAATCAATGTATCCAACGACTGTTGGGGTGTAAAGGCCTCTTCCTTGTCACGCCCCACTCTCTTCGGTCCTGCGCAAATCGCATCCATTGTCTCACCGCCGTTCATGTAGGATTCGTCGCTCATTCAATTTCGTTTATATTTTCAAACTAGCTCACAAAGTAGGTATTCATCAGTTCAAAGTATTAAATTAAAAGAGTAGTTTGATTTCTGAGAAATATCTCGTAACATCAGCCCACAAGGCATCCGCAGTTGGCACAGTGCAGGTCACAGGGGATTCCCCAAGGATATAACAATACGACTGTTCTTAGGCCGGCTTTAACCAATAGCTAACCAATAGCTGCTTCCCTACTTACGTAAGTCGTAAGTTTCAGTGTAAAGGCCGCCTTACGCTACCCGATATACAAAACTCTAAGTTAATATTAAATTTTAATATAATTAATTTGGTAACATTTTGTGACCTTTTGGGATAAATAGACTATTTAATACGACATTTGTGTTTACGTAACTATCTGTTATTTCGGCTTTAATCTTTATCGTACGCACGATTTCAAGCACGACTATCTTTACAAGATTTAAATGGGGTCTCGTAAGGCCTGTAAGGTTAACCTTACAGGCCTTACGAGACCCCATTTAAATTTTCTAACTGCCAACTGTTCAAGATTCACACGCAGTAAAATTTAAAAG
Organism: Acleris literana; assembly: GCA_946894065.1. Taxonomy (NCBI): domain Eukaryota; kingdom Metazoa; phylum Arthropoda; class Insecta; order Lepidoptera; family Tortricidae; genus Acleris; species Acleris literana. The sequence goes on along the minus strand of OX335684.1, from coordinate 11,618,456 downwards.
TTTACAAACCGTGAACGCTTTTAAAAGCTCTCTTATCCCAAGATAAGCTATCGTGGTAGCGCCTATTACCGTCGCACGCGCACCTAGAATTAGTTCGGTTCTAATTGGAAGTACAGCCGAACCATCTAACTAATGATTACGTTGACGACCTTATTTCCTGCATTTAAAGATTCTTATTGCTTGATTCGTGTGCCTTTTTAGAATGGTGCTTCTACCGTTGCGTGCGCGCAGCGTGGGAAGCGGTGAAATGCCGCGGACCGCAATTTATATTTAGTTATGGCCGTGAGCGATTCGACTTGAAGCTTGATGCTACACTTTTTTAAGGGAAAACGCTTGGGTGTCCTTGACGTTGTTGTTCTATGGATTTTATTGTAACTAGCTTCTGCTCAAGATTTTTTAAGTACATAGTCTCTTAGCTATTTACTTTTGAAAGATTTATTCGTCCACCAATTGGAATGAATGGCTAATTTATATAAGAGTTTTCATTATAACTACTATATAAAATACGAGTAAATCTAAAACAAACAGAACACGGTCTTACACGGTCATAGGTTCATTGACGAATTGTATAGTTCGTCTATGATGGTTGACAGAATGTCAAGACTTGCTATAAGTAAATATGAAATGCTTTTATAAAATGTCCTAGTGTCCAAACGTAGGTAATGGGTAGCTGTTGGGCCGTGTACCCACTGCTTCGACTTTTGCGAATCTGTCTTTAAACCCAGTGTCGTATAATTTAGCAGTTCGCTATTAGACCAGTTGTGTCTATACATTTGCTTGGGTAGTAAAGGTATCTCTTACTTGCGATTGCGTAAGTAGCAACAATCGGTAGAGATACCTCTGTTCCGCATGGGTGGTCCGGCTGCTAGTCGCACAAAATTGTTTCAGATTATATACATGGGTTCGATGGGATGGGATAGAGAGATAGGGAAAGATTGGAAGCGTTTGAGATGTGGTAATGGTGCAGAACTGGAATGATTATCTAGACGAAAAAGAAAACCAACAGATAAGTTTTTTTTTTTAATTATATTCTTAGATAGTTAAAATACATTTCAAATTTACAAAATTTCGCCGAACTGCGGAACAGTTTGTTGGCGAAGCATGTGCACTCTTATATTAAAAGTTGGTAAAGTGTAGTTAATACTAAATCTAAAACGGTACTTTCGAGTAGGACATGTTAAAACTAATAAATATAATATTACGCATCAGCAACCTTAACTATTTTCTGAGTGGTAGGCGTTTATTAACCAGGATCTCAATTTAGAAGATGGTGAAGGAGAATAGATACATACCTACTTAAAACTACAGAATATTAAAAGGAAACATGATGGAGGATCTAACACGGCACGTTAGATTCTTTTTAAATATTTTGGAAGGCAACGTCGAAGAAAAAAAAGGGAGAGGAAAACTTAAGAAGTTGTTTCTTGAAAATCTGAATATAAAAGTGAAACGCTAAAAGCATAATTTCATAAGTTCGGCGTTGGTTGCGATGGTGATTTTGAGACGAGAGGTCTCGAAAGTATTCTACTTCTCAAAATCGACCCTCTAGGCTAAGTAACTGTGGCTAAATAAGGCAAAAGGCCAATTTCGTGTAATATCAGGCAATGCAATGGCGGTAGCTTAATTGATATAGAGAAAAATGGTAATTAGGTACTCCACCAACAAGCGCAGTGGCTTAAGTAAAAGAAAGTTTTGTTTGAAATTTGTATGCTTCATTCTTTTGTCTCGTCACTCGTTACCAATTCACGAGAAAAAGACTAACTTTGATCTTCGATAGGATTATCCTAGAACCTAGCTGGTTCGGGCTTTACTTTGACTAGTTGTGTATTCCTATACACAACGTAGAGGGTAATTGATATAATAGAATATAACAGAATAGAATAGAAATATTTCCTAGTGTGGTTGCCGAGTTAGAATAGTGCCACTCCATGTCTTCCCGTGGATGTCGTAAGAGACGACTAAGGGAATAAAGGCTTGTAGTACTGTTAGGCGATGGGCTTGCAACCTGTCACTAATACGCTAGTAAACATCTTAGCCTAATTGTGCAAATTGTGGTTATAGAATTATCAACAAGTTTTTAGAGATATTTGTAATTCTGTAGCTCTGCGTACCCCACTCTGGGAACGAAGGCGTGAGATTATGTATGTATGTATGTATGTAGAATAGAAATAATAAAATGTTAATAATGTTAGGCCTTAAAAAAAAAACTTAACCAGAAACTGTAGAGACATTACAAGAAATCAGAATGACTAATACCGTCTCTCGACTGCTTTCTAAAACGAATTCCAGACAAACCAAGTAAAAACAAATCAAGAAAGTATTAAACAAGTTCATAAATATGCATTCTGGCGTCGTGCGCAGGGTGGCGTGCGCAGTAATACGGTTCAATAGGGCTAAGGACCAATTCAATTGCAAGCAGTTTTTGCTTCTACTGGTGTTATTCTGTAACTCGCTAAAGGCGAGCTCGCGCAAGCGAGCTAGCCTACCTAGATCCATATCTCCAGACTATACCCATCTACTTATCTATCGAGCCCCATACGCGCAACTAGTCTTGCGCGGTGACCTATATCTACGACCTAGGCACGACGTAGCCTTAAGCGAACAAAGTTGGTATAGATACACATGCCTGGGTTATCTTATCTGATCTTTATACAGTTGGACCCTTTTAGATACACTTCGACATTCTAGGATCTTTTTGTAATTTCCAACACTTTCACACTCAGCTCTTCTAAAGTGCAGGTTTCCTTCACAATAAGAGTACTGTATATGAGGTACGATCATGAATTGACAGCTAAAGAGACTATAGGCCACCGTCACCGGGGTTAAGTGAAACTAGTTCGATCAAGCGAACTCACAAAACCTTTGAAGAGAATACCACTTTTGCCACGTTATCAACAATGGATTGATGCATCAAGGTGGGGTAGCTAACGAATACATAAATAAAATAATTGTCTATCTAATTGAGCGATATCGTTCAAAATGTAAAACAGCTTAACCATGACCTGATTGTGGAAAAATCTGCAATACCTGAAAGGCCATCTGTGCATTTAAAATAATTTCTATCAATAAATGGTGAAGTGAGTGACATTTTATAGTTTTTTTCAAAACGTTTCAGGAAAACTAGTGTAGTGAGTAAGTGAGTAAGTGATAAACATTGTAAGCAAGTCAGACAGGCAAGTCGACAATTCAAGGCTAAAACGCGGTTTTACAACATGCACGAGATCTTCTCGTCTGGGTACCCAAAACAGGTAAATAATATAATGCGTAAACCAAACCATGGCAAGTCTATGTTAGGAGGGCGAGCCGGCTTCAGGTACCTATTAGTAGTATTAATTGTTTTGTGCAAATTGTGGTTATAGAATTATCAACAAGTTTTTAGAGATGTTGTAATTCTGTAGCTCTGCCTACCCCACTCTGGGAACGAAGGCGTGAGAGATTATGTTTATGTAATTGTTTTAGTCAAATAAATGTGTTGAGTTTCTTTGAGTTTTAATATTTGTAAGCCTTAGTTACTTGTATTTGGAAGATTAGGCTTTCAGGCATTTCTTCTTACTCCTTAGGGTTAGCAGCGCATTTGCAGTCTTAGGTTTGCAGTCATGACATTATACTCTTGAGATGGGAAATGTCTCTACTCCATCTTACCACTTGGCCTGTGTGCTCATCTGCCTTCCCTCTATTATTTATGAGGAAATTTAAATATCAGCTTTAAAACTCAGTAAGCACTGCTGCTGCTGCTTACTGTTACGCTCGACAAAAAGTAAAAGTCCGGCCCAGTATCACTCGACTCCTGCTGCATCGAATCTGCTTCTAGTTTTACGTAACTCCTCAAGCCTTTCATCTTATCGATACTTTACACCTTTCCTACTTTTGCTTTTGTCATAAATTCTCGATCAATTTCCCATTTCTACGTTCAATTCGTATTTTGCACCGAACTTTGTTAGGATGAGGCTTATGAAATCATCGATGTAAAGTGAATCATAAAATATGATCGTTTATGGACGGAAGTAATCACGATCGATGACGTCCGCATTTGGTGTGACGTAATGTATATCGTGAATCATCTATTGATAAACCGGTGAATAATATTCGGAGAATCAAGATGCGGATTTGCAGAAATGTGCTGTTGTGATATCATGACAAACATTTTAACCCGTTGACGTAAACAACAACAGTCGGAGTCCCCCATCACGAACTATGCGGTGACTAGAGGAAAGGATTGCTACGGGTGTTGCTAGGTGTAACTTAATATTGTAATTGAATTTCTAATCCGGGTTCGCATGGGGATAATATGTATAAACCCATTCTTGAGTAGCAATTTTTATTATCTATAGGGTCAGCTGATTTCAACAGTTATGCACTTAGCATTTTTTTTATTAAAGCTCTTGGACAAATTAACCTAGTCCCAAACTAAGCTCTAGGCTTAGTATCAAGCTGCAGAAGATATTGAATTCTTAATTAACTGATTAGAGGACTCATGGAAATTGGGTTTCTATGGTACACTTTCATTTGTTGCACCCGTACATAAACATACTTATATAGAGAATTAAATACCTATAAAAATCAAGGAGTCAGGATCAAATATTCGTGCTCGTCACAGAAATATTTGCCCTTACTGGGTCTCAAACCTGGAACGAAAGACGAAAACTTCGAAACTGGGTCACTACCGACTAGGCAAACTGCGTCGTAAAGCTCTGTACAACTATTTCCACTAACTTGGGGAGATTTTAAAATGACTCTCAATTTTCGACTGCTTTTACAAAGACATTACCATCTCACAGAGCTTCGTTAAGATTTTACATATCATAGTAAGTTTAGCCACATTGAAAAAATAAAACTTAGTTGCTTCTAACAAGATTGTGATCGTTATCAAGAAGCGTCTTGATTTCATACGAGCCTAACAAGACGTTGTTGTTGTCGTTATACTTGTTACTATCAGCTTTGGTTGATATATATATATCATAGCTGATTTATTAAACTTTTGTCAACTAAAATAAATCTCTCTTGGTTGGCTCTCTTTTGTTTTAGTGTACTAAAGTATCCTACTCGTATCTGTTTTCTCCTATTTAATGTGTAGATACCTACTGAAAGTAGGACGCAATAACGTCTTAAATTTATTTAAGACCGTCTTAAGCTAAGCCTGATAAATTTGCCGTACTAGGAGAGGATACGACCCACGAACGTATGAGAAAGGCGTGACCGCACCTGACCTTCACGTCAAACTAGGCTGCGAAGACTACTACCAAAAGAAACTGCACGTTGAAAGTTAATTTAGAATGAAATAAGTTAAAATTTGGTTCTAGTTTTAAAAGTTTCCGTTTAAAAAGTTTCACCAAAAACTCCAACCGTAACTAAACGTCTCTATTCTTGCTTTGTACTACTTCTGTTGTGTTTGAGGAGTTTTGTTAAATGTATAAATATGATCAAACTAGGCGAAAATCAAAAGGTCAATGTATCTCTAGACTCTTAACTTTCTAACTTACTGAGATATGATACAAAATTTTCTACTCGGTCTTTATAGCAGAGTAAAGAAGCATAATGTAAAAAATGCCAAATCATTGGCCTGCAATTTTAATATCAAAATAGCCTACTCGAGTTCGACGAGTGTCGTGTTCTTGTCACAGAACATACATACATACATAAACTCACGCCTCCGTTCCCAGATTACCTACCACTCTAAAAATTTCTTGATAATTCCGCAACTACATTTTTCACAATCAGGCTAAGATGTTTACCACTGTTTGTCACTGAACGTATTTAGAGTATGTTTCATGTGCATTGCAGCATATCGGCATATCTCAGCGGCAGCATCTCACTAATATCGCTCGGGTATTTCAATTCAAGTTCTGGCTAGCATTGCCGTTTTAAGTCGCAAAAGAACTTCTCAGAGACCGAACTTTGTGTCAACATCACGCTGTTGGGATGACTCAAATGCGTCATCGCAAGAGAACGCTCTCAGGGCTCTTTTCAACTTGGTAAAACCATATTGCCTTTAACATGTCATCGTATTGTTTTTAGGTCAGCTCCCATTACTGCCCAGTAAATAAGAGCTATTTTAACGTTGACAATACTATATACACGTCATTAGCAATATGGTTTTTCAGAGTAGAATTAAGTCGTGTCAGGTAGAGAGTGAGTGATTCTGGAGTGCTCTCTAGTGCTTCTCAATTTGACGACGCGGTGGCCTAGTTGGTTGTGACCCGGCCTACGAAGCTAGCGCTCCTGGGTTCAAATCCCGGTAAGGGCAGATATTTGTGTGATGAGCACGAATATTTGTTTCTGAGTCATGGATGTTTTTTGTGTATTTAAGTATATATTTCTCGATATAAGTATTTATATCGTTGTCTAGTACCCATAGCACAAGCCTAGAGCTTAGTTTGGGACTAGGTCAATTGGTGTGACATTGTCTCCTGGTATTTATTTATTTATTTATTTAATTATAAGACTAAAATAGTTACGTAACTTTAGAATTTAGCGTTTTCTTTTTTTAATTACTTAGCCTGTTTTGAAAAATATTTTCATTCATTTTGTACATTGAATGTCTTCACATATTTCTCTTTCCCGATAAATTTTCACAGAATTCAGACCCGATTGTGTCTTTTTTATAAAAACCCATAAGTAAATTTAATATCCAAATCGAAAATACTATAACATTTTTATTTATTTATGTCGAAAGCCCCTCGACTTGGTTCTTGAATAAGCACACATTGCAAAAACATGGTGTATCCCAATTGCGACACATTACAAGAGACCTTCTTTCAGAGTGAGTTCTTTGTGTCAGCATCAGTGTCGGGATGGCTCGAGTGTCGCCGGTTCCGGCTGGCGGTTGCGTCAAGTCGCGTCGTGATTGCGGCGCGCGCCGCCGCCGTCACGCGCTCGTGGTCTCTGCACGAGCGCGCTGGCACGGACTTAGGCAGGCTTTATGTAACCTAAGGAACTTACCTTATAATTGAACAGGTCTTGGTTGAGATGCCAGTCTCAAGACATGTCAGAAATGATGATTTTGTATGACTTGCATATAATTCTATTCGTAAAGCGTAAAGTGTGAGGCTAGACAAGATGCCGCTAACGTGAAATGACATTTAGCGCTCGAACTGACTGGTACTCTTAGCCTACGTTAATCTAATACATTTTCGTTAACGATAACGGTCTCGAAATGCATCTTGTCTAGGGCCTCTGAGCCCTTAGTGCAAGTTGCTAATACAAAACACGTCTCTCGTATAAATAACACGAACGCGCAATCGCGTCCGAGATGGTTTGCCGTATTAACAGCAACTTACACTCAAGGCTCAGAGTCTATTAAGACACCTTCTCACTCCCGTTTTCAGACACCTTAAAAGTAAATGACGAGTGATAAAAAACTGTTATCTCTGAAGCGTCTTACAAAACAGGCATCTCAATAGAAATCAGTTTATTAACACCTACTAAATCCTAGAGGATTAGAATTTTTTGAAAAAAGTAATTCAATGCAAATAAAATGCATGATAGAAGAGATGCTTTTGGTATGGCTTAGGTTTTAGGAAACACTATCATACTTATCATTTATCCGACTGCAAGCGGCTACTTGAAGGTGTACAATATCGACACATAGATGTTCTTTTTTGAAATAAAACCTACTTAATAATTAACTTAGTAGATAGTCTCACTCCGTTGACTGACCTGTTTATTATGTTTTAATGTGAACCATTTCACTTTTATACTTGTAAAGATTCCTTAGATATCGTAAGACGGCAATCTCGGAGTCCTCAATCCGTCCCTGCGCGTGGCTCGCCACAGGCGATAGTTTTCCCACGGTCGGGCCGACCCGCTTCGCGGCCGAGTATTATAGCTCTGCCATTTGCATGCCCTCCCGCCCCGCCGCACCTCCCCTCACTGCCTACCGTATTACCCCGCCAACGGAACAACCGTAATCAATAAGCCAAAACACTAGCAGACAGCTCCTTCTCAACTTGGAAAGGTTACCGCGAGAAAACGATGGTCAATTCGTTTCTTAATAGATCAACCTCGTAGTGTCTAGTGGTAAAACATGGCCAGAACATTGACGATCATTAGATTTGCATTAAATCGATTTGTTATCTACGCGGATAAAATAAATAAAACTGAGCGTGTTTTTGAATATTAAACAGTTGTACGGCTAACACAAAACACACCTAACTGAAAAAAATACATTTATAGGGTATTTTAGAAGACACTTTAAGCTGACAGGCACCGATAATGGACACTTAACTCTTAATTCAAACATCCTACGGTCCTAAATTGATTGTTGCGAAACAAATGAATAACCCTTATCTTCTTTAAAATAAGAATCAAGGGTTAATTATTGGTCCTTGTCCATTACTGGTTCCGTCACCCTAATTAAGTAAAGATTTAAATAGGGTTAGCAATTAGTCTTACTCGTAATAAAATTTAAAGCTAACAATTCCCTAAATTGACGCCCGCTGTTTCTGATTTCGACAACAATTTCGTCAAAGACTACGGTTCCGCTCACTAGATTATCAACTTGCGATTATTCTTGAAAAAATATAAGTACATCCGTGAATTACCTGTAATTTTTAGTTTCGTTCGATGAAACATAATACTAATGAGATAAAGAAGTAATTACCAAGTGGGCACGTGGATAGATAACGTAACAAATCGGTCATTATCAATTAGATAACTCGTTGCGTCATTGAAAGCCACAACTTGTTTTAACGATAAGTTCAATTCCACTAAACTATTTTTATTTAAAACTTGCAATATTACATTTTAAATATGTATTTTAAAATTAATTAATTCACAAGTACTGATGTGCAAGTTGCGGAAAGTTTCCAAAAAGTTGGAAAAATACTAAGAAATTTCCGGAAACTTTCAATACGTAATAATAAAAATATTTTGGAAAGTTTCCTTTGGCACATCAGTATTCACAAGCTTAGCTAGCTTAATAGGTAACCTATTTCTAATCCATTAATTAACGATACTTAGCACTTGAAAATTACTTTAAAAACTCGTTGATGTCTTAAGTTTTCTGTGTAATAGGGTCATGGATTATCTAGCAGACAAAAATGCTTTAGCCAAGCAAGCGGCAAACCAGAAACGTATAAATTAAGAATAACATAGTCATAAAACATGTAAAGTTGGATCTTGTCAAGGGGACACAGTTTAGGTAGAAAAACATATCAAACCTCTTTTATATGTGGTTGTCTTGCACCGTCATATTTACACATAAAATGTGTAATGATCGAAAATATCTCTATATTATCTTGATATTTTGCAATGTTTTGCAACGTACTGCGTTGAATATCAATGTAAGGTTAAACAAATTTGATATATTAACAATATAATATTTTGGATGTGCATAAATATTTTTTAATTTTTATTCATTTGCTCTGAGTTCCTGACACGTTTTCCTGTTAAACTACGCATGATATTTTATTTGATAGAATGGTAAACTAAGTTCTATCGTCATAATAATTAGGTAATAAAAACGTCAAAGAATGTCGAACTGTTGATTTTTTTTTCAGCGCTTTTTATCAGCCGTGCCTCTTTAAAAGCACCGGTAGATATTTAACGAGTAAAAGTGCCCGTGCGGCGTAGGTACTTACTGAATAAACATCTTTGGCCTTTTATTTTATTATCTTTTTACTTCCCGACCAAGTCATTGTAGCGCAGTTACAGTTCCGATAGCATTTGACACCAACATATTGTATTACCAAAGGGTATAATCAGTCTACCGAAGAAGCGTCTGCGGTGTTATTATTTCTCGAAAATATTTACCCCTGCTGCTGTGGCTGCGCCCAACCAAGATTATAGTCACGACTTAACAAACAATCCTAACGTGATCATGGGTCAACTTAGGCCAGTTCTAACGAGCGAACTCTCCTTTGCTAACAATACCGCCACAGCGCTCAAAGGTAATTGCGCCCGTGCCACCCATCGCCGCGTCATGGCCCCATTAAGACTCTCAACTGGTTGATGGGTCCATTTAGTATGGACACCAGACAGTCGGGCACTGAAAGCCTCAAAAATAACTAGCCAGTTAAAGGGTCATCAATTATTCAATGCCCCACTCATCCCATAATGCAAATTATGGGAAAGCGGGAGTTTACGGTTGACGTTCGAGCTAGTGAGAGGAAAACAATGGATTATTACGGGATATGAGTAGGTAGCAGCAGCTGTAAATTGTTACGTGGCATGATAAGTAAGTTAAGTTTGGGGAATACTACTTTAGGCTGAGGAGCTAAGAAGACGTTAACTAAACTGTATTAGTTTAACGGTTTTCTTAGAGACGTGGCTTATAAGTAAGTAGGTATTCGTAGATAAAATGATAAGCAATGTTTAAGTTTACATATTAACACACAGTACAGATCATTCACATCCAAAATTGACGTCATGATTTGTCTAATTTAAATAGGTAAAGTTAAGTAGTGGGGCGCGTCGTCGTGGATTAAAATCCTAACTTATATACAACTAGCTTCTAGCGGCGACTTCGTCTGCGTAGATTTCCATTATGGTTTTTGCCCACTTCGCCGTTTCCCGGTGGCATGGAAGAACTGCGTAAATTTTTGCTTGCCGCAGCAAACTGGCTGAAATACCTGGACATCGACCTTTGATCCATGCAGGACGAATGCCATACATACGCAATGAAGACGGTGGTTATTCCCTTGGGAACTTTTAAATTTTCCGGGAAAATGTGTCTCCATTCCAAATTTTATCCAAATCCTTTGCAGCGTGAAGGAGTAACAAACAAACACACATCCTTTCGGATTTATAACTTTAGTAGATTTAGAAAGAAAGATATGTTCCGCCGGTTTTAAGTCAGCCTACAAGACCATGCACGCTGGTTGGTCACAGTTTTAAGTTTTTATTGTTATGTAGGTATGATAATCTATAAAGTATTTGTAATTATGGGTCTTGTCTCCCGAAATAAAATTTTAATTCTTATTCAAATTCTTATAAACTTATATCTGGGTTTTCTTTTTACTTGGGGGACAAACGCGCGCGCGTCATGGGATTTAGAAAAAGTCTTCAGGTCTTTTCCATTTCTTAAAAACACGTAATTCATCCTATATCGAATTCTCGAAGGGTATCGTGGAATTATTGTTCGAGTAAGGCCAACTGCTATGACTGTAAAAACAAACTCTGCCAAGTCTGTTATCGAGTCATTTTTCTCTCGTTCATTCCCCTTTTAATGTACACATAAAATTAGTATAATTTGCTCCATCCTCTTTTTAACATTAACAAACCAAAGTAAGCAAATAAAAGTAAAAAAGAGTCAACATTATTTAGTTCCCCGATTCGTAATAAAGTCCGTTGACCACTGGATCAAAACACTAGCGGAGCAACTGACCGCGACTTTAATATTATGTAGGTATTTATGCTGAAGAAGTTCTTACCATTTAATTTAACATATAACAACTATCGAAGTACAATTACTACAAGTACTTGTATTGCACCAAAGGTATTTTACTAACCTAATATAAAAATTCGTTTCCCTACAATAGGTCTCTCCTGTACCTGTCGTTCTGACAAATCTTTTGTAATTACTGTTAAAAATTCGCCGGAGAAGATAAAAATGACCATAACATCGTATATATTGGCATCATAAAGCTACTCGTACAGTAGTACCTTGACACTTCCCTTTCGTATTTATAGATAGCTCTAACAGAACGCGTTAGTTTCATAGGAATAATTATCACCAACCTCCAACTGTTAAGGAGCGTCCTCACTGAGAGCATTCTCGAGAGTGGTGTGGAAGTTGAGCCGAGCGTTACAAAGCTAAAACACCACTCGATTTTCACGCCTAATGCTCATTACCCGCTAATGCTCTCAGTAAGGACGCTCCTTAAAAGATTCGTAGCGTCGCCAGGGCTTACCACCGTTCTAGACACATTTGAGAAACAATTATCTCGTTCCTTTTTCAAACTTGTGTATCAAAAATCGTCACTAAGGAAGGACTCAATCGTCATTAACTGACTCTGAGTGCGGCCGTTAGAGCCTATTGATAAGATAATTAGCGCTGCTCGCCTGGCTAGCGGGCCTTACGCACGCACGAGGGAGCCGACTATTTTAGTCGGCGCGATTGAGAAAACAGATCGCCTCCCGTTCCCACGCCGAGCTTCCGTCCGAGGCGAATTTTGACAGATAACTTCGGATCACTAACAATATTGGTACTGGCAGCAAACAAAGCTCTTCTTTTCTATATAAATTAACCTTTAACCATATACTAACCATAAAGTAATTTTTAACCTGTCACTAAGTTGTAGTGATCACGGTGTGGGGAAAAGACAACCAGTAAAATTACTAACGTAGATAGAGGCATTCCACTCTAGCCCCGCAGTTTTTGGATTGCAGTCTTGTGATTAAAGACTATAGAATGCAAATGTCTCAGGGGCCCTAGCCAAGGTGCAAACGCTACAAACGTTTTACTTTTCTCGTCCGTTACGGTAAACCATGTGGGCAACTGTCATCCCATACCCTTTGCATCTTGGCTAGGGCCCCTGATCCTTTGGCTGGTATGCTCGACCTTCTCCTTGACATGGAAAAAAATATATGTTTAGTTACCATTTTGTGAGATTATCTTGTCATCGTCATCATGTCAACTGAGCGACATACACTTTTGGAAACCATACTTCCCCAGGGATCTCTACGTCACTGGTCGCGTCGCGTGCCGCCCGAATTTCTGCAACCTTCACCAGGTCCTGGGTCCACCTCCGGTGCCTTCTTTGTGGATCTCATATTATCCTTGAGATTTTCTCAACCGTTTCATTTGACAACCCATTTTTTTTCCTGTATCTGTAAATATTTGAGGATTTATTTCAGTACCATCATGTAGAACCCTATAGGTTAGGTTAGGTTAGTTTTTCCTGAAATATTTACGGTTACAGAAAACAAAGCGGGTTGGCACACGAAACGGTTGGGAAAAGATACAATTTCGCAAACATATTTCGCCGAAGCAAAGGTACCTAACCCATTATCCTCACATTTTCATCACTCGCTTGTATAGATACCTTGCATTGAAATGCTCTTAATTTATTTTACTCTAGGCTCTCAAGGGCAAAACAAACCGCATTTTTATTCCACTGTTTGTGTACCTTTGCGATAATAATCATGATAATAACAGCTTTAGCGCAGAGTTTAAGACCAGGGCCCGTATTATTGTCGCCTATATCGCGGTGGATAAAGCATCCGTCACTCTCGCACTTACTTACTTGTCAGAAAGTGACCGGTATTTTATCCACGTTTATCCGCATAGATAAACACGACCATAATAGGCCCGCAGTTTGTTTTGTTGTCGCTACGAATGGTCGTCAATTAGCCTCGCGGGCGCGGACTAGTTCTGTACCGGCGGTTTATTACCCGCAGACTTCATTTTAACTTAACTCAGTACCAAAACTATTGATATTGAGTCAATTTTTAATACAAATCAGGAACGCGGGCACTGAAATTCTGCAGCCATAAAGTAAAGTTAACTGTTAGAGTGGGCGGAACTAAACGATATTGTTTTGTTTGTGACCTCTGGTTGGTTTTAGCAACTGTTTGGATTGTTGTTGGAGCTTTGAACTGGAACTTTGGAATGACTTGGCTCTTGATATACTAACTGTTTTTGAACTTGGTCCCAGATTTCTGTCATGGCAAGAACTATACCGAATTGCTAATCGTTAACAGTTTGCAGTTCCTAAATTGATACAAATATGTTTCGTCATGTGGACATCGCGGTTCATGTCGAGTTTTTTTTTTATAGCCGTATAAGGCAAATGAGCAGACGGATCACCTGATGGTAAGCAGTCACCGTCGGCCATAAACATCAGCAATGCCAGGGGCACAGCGAAGTTATTGCCTTTCAGTGAATACCCTTTTTAAGCCGCGTTTAAAGGAGGACATGTCTTAGTGCTGAGGAAACACCGTGGAGGGAAGATCATTCCATAGTTTTAAGATTCCAACTGCAAGATGATGTTTGAATTGTTTCGTAACCCGCGTGAAATAATTAACGTGATATAGGGCCTTAATTAAACTTGCCTTACTCACTTGAGCTCGCTTTATTTTCCAAATTAACTGGCATCTGATATATTAACACTATCGTATCGTTCCCGTATAATATCAATGCAATAATCTCTTTATATCTCTTTATAAATTGCTGTAAAGATCCTGGCCCATTATCCTACCCGGCCAAAAAATGTTTGCGTACATAAACCAAATTGGTGGTAAATTTTGCAGTTATGACCCACGTTTAATTTTAAGTAAATAGTTTAAAAAAAACCATGGAGGTAACATGTAACAGTGCAAAGAAGATTAGCTATAGTTATATATTTTTTATTAGTTAGGTATATGAAATCCCTAATTAATGTGGATAGTTCAGTCTTCGTAGTTCTTAATGCGACATATACCATTATAAAGTATACATATTTATTTTTAATTCCCGTCCAATTTCATTTCTGTACTCCCTGGGTATTATTTTACGATATGTATGTTCGTGTGGTCTTCTTAAATTACTCAGACGGTGGTGCCAAGCTACCGGTTTCGGTGACTTGAAGGTGTTTTGAGATTGTTTGTTTGTTTTGAACATTTAAGGTTACATAAGTCGGGTGACATCAATAAACAACGTTGCCTCTATGATAGCCATAAATGGAGGCATAAACGAAGAATTAGAAAACAAGAAATCTAATTGGGTGATTAAAATATTTGGTCGAACGAAAATACGTCAAAATATATTTATTTTTTGCTATAAGATAGTCGCCACGGCGTCGTAGTTGTGTTTAGGTTTCCTTAAAAGTTTTATTTTGTTATTCAATGGGTTTGCTCCTGACCCAAGAGCAATGCTGCTGTGCTAAGGCTTATGTCTAATGCCTATGCCTATGCCCATAGGCCTTTTTGGCCCCCTTTTTGAGTCAGGACAAAGTCGACAATTTAGCGAGCTTACCTAGATTGTACCTATTAATCCTTCTTATTATAGTACCTACTAGGCAGAGAAGAAGTCCATCCCATTCTTAGGTTTGAGGTTACAATCGGTCCTGAAATAACAGTTGTCAGGATTGCCTACGTATCTCACTTTTACTATAAGTTTACATTTACTTGTGATCTTTTTGATAGGTTTTGTTTTTCGGAGCACTTCGCGGCTTCAACTTACTCAGATTCAGTCAGTCTACTTCAGCCGAGTTTACATATGCTCTTTTTAATTATCAATCTATTAATTAAACCTTAGTTTGAGAAAGGCTCTTTCATTTCTTTCTACAAAGAAGAAATATTACTTAGTTTAAGGAATTTAAAGTTCTTATTTCTAAACTTCGTACTAAAGACGTACAACCTTCTAAAATGATGTTTCTGAAACCTGAATACTCGTCATGACGAATACCGTAAGCTGATGCGTCTTCCTTGAACTTCCGTGTTTAACTTCTCATATACAGAAATAAAGGCCGTCACCACACGGGCGTAAATGGAGTCCACACACTCGTGTCTTAACTGTCATAACCAGCTAAAACAAATGCAGAGACAATACATCAATGGCGCTCGGTTGTGAGAACATTACCGGACGGGGTTCTCACGCGTGGCGATAAACAAAAACGCCCACCGGGTTCGGCTGTCTTCTTTAATTAATGATAATCAAGCAATTATGCGGCAGTGTGATTTAAACGGACGGTACCGTTACGATTGACCTGTGTCGCGACGCGCTAGGAGACAAACTTGTTATGCTGGTTGAAGTCTGGCGGTAGTACACTGGATCTTCACTGGATATGTGACATTTGGAATTAGTCTGTTGGAGTTAAGTAATTCTTGTACAAGCGTTATTTTTAAAGGTTTGCCGAAAGCTTTGTAAGGGAGGGAGGCCCAGTAACTCCAGTAATTTAGGGATTAACGAGGTTTATATGAAAGTGTCATTGGAACGTGGGTACCTACATGGTCTACACCTACACACATATCTGCAAAACTAATTGAACGAACTTTGATGTTGCCGCAAATCTATTATACATTTGAACCGGAAAGATTGCTAACATTAATAGATAGCAAGCAGTAAATAAACCAGGACTTATTTACTTTTGTAAGTTCGAATCAGAATTGAGATAATTTGATCATAAAACCTCCATCTCGATACGTGCCGAACCGAAGACTCGATCTCTAGAATGAGATCGCCAACGCCATCTATGAACGCGTAGCGGCGTACCAATATTGCGTATCGATATTGCACCGACATTGATGTTAAATGCAGGATTATGGCATTTAAATACATAAAGTAGTTATTGGGCTAACTAAAATATAAACTAATATTACTATCGTGCTAAATAAATCAGGGAAATAAAACTGTAACTTTGTAAATTGCATTTATTAAGAGGAGTTACTGAAATTCAATCATAAGGATTATTTTGAAGTTAGTAAAAGTAATGCGTGGCTATTGACAGATGTATGGAAACATGAAGCATGTCGCTATTTCCCTGAGAACAGGTAATCTGTATGCGTGGCGTGAGTCACGGGTGAGAATGCCATTGTTTGGTCTAACCCGCGGTTCAACGTCGCCGTAAATTCCTCGTAGGCAATCTTGTAGCCATAATATTTAAGTATAGGCAAAAAAACTGTTTACCGATTTTTCTTATCTTCTTAATATAATTTGAAATGGAGTGCAGTATTAAAGTATCAAAGTGCATACTTACGCGCGCAGATACTTGCTAACATACCTAAAACAACATCTAACAAAAATATTTTTGTTTACTTATTTCGCATGACATGACGTGACATGACATGAGATAATCATCTCGTTGCATTATTCAATTAAATACTTATTTTTTTACAATTGTATAAACAACCGTTACCCTCAAGTAAATAATATCCGTACAAAACTATTTTTTTAAGTTATGGCCATAAAGATAAGAGCGCTTTAAAGTTGTCCACGTGCTGTTTGAAGCTATTCTATAATTTTATTGTCCAATGGTGGAAGGCGGTGGAATAGTAAAAGCTAACAACCCCGATATCTTTGAAGAGCGCGCTCGCGTCGGTGCTACCTGGCCCGTAGGACCGCAAGGCCCATTTAACGTGTCCCTTTTTCGGCCTGTGCCATTTATAACGTTTTTACAAGACTTTTGTCCATGTCCTTCTCAAAGCACGCCGCCAAGGACGAAGCGGGCTATGTCTTTGAGATAAAATAAAAGTTGATTGCAGAATAGTACTGTAATTATCAGGGTAAAGACGAACAATGCAAGGCAGTTAGGGATGAACCCGTTGTTTTTGGTTTTATGGTGTTTATAGCGGTTAGGGTAGTTTTGAAAATATAATAATGTAAGAGTAGGTAACGGTAATGTAGGTAGGTAGGTATTGTTTTGTCGGCACTTTGATGTTTATGTAGTGAAAATTTTATTTTATAGAATTCAAGTTGGTGTTGTATTAAACTTTTGATGAAGTCTATAATATAATTTTGTAAAATGCCTGAACTCTACATTCATGTTGGACGAAGGCCAAATACAAGATCAAATACAATATCAAATAGAAGTGAATTTACCTATGAATTTTTCTCTCTTTATTTTTTATTATAAATAGTCTTTAAATAGTAAAGATCAGCCAGATCAGTAATGTTGTAAGACAGATAGAACTTGGCGAATCAAGGAATTTCACGAGAAAATACAAATAGTAGGTACTCATGTTTTGAAAATACAAACTCAGATTCAAGAAAAACAATATCTTTCTTTACTTTACAGGTTTCCGTGTTCAACATATTTTTTACAATTTGCGTAAACAAATAGGTACTTACGCTCTTTACCTGACGCATAACTAAACTCCTTATCGCGTCATTCCCGTATGTCAAAAAACTTGTGCCTATAACTTATTCTAAAAACTACACTGTCGTAGAAAAAACCCATTGTAAATTGCATTCCCTTGGATAGGCGAGGCGTGCTTGAAACTTGATCGGCAGGCCACACGTGCTCCCGCGCATGAATGGAAGGGCGCGGGCGCAGGGCGAAGGGGGAGGGGTGGGGGGCGCGGGCGCGGGCTAAGGCTTTTTTCAGGCAGTGCAAGCCAAGACGCCAACGCAGACGCGCGTGCGACGCAGAACGCGTTCTCGACTTTTGCTAACGCGTTTGATTAACATTTATCGCATTTTATGGTGGTGTTAAGTGAGTTTATAAGGTGAGTTCGTATTTTTACACATACAAATAAGTTTATTAGAGTCTAATGGTCAGTTGTTGAAGTCATGAATATAAAAGCAAGGCGATTATTTTGATTTATTCGGTTATTGTGATTGATTACCGTATAGCGATCGGTTACTTTTGTTGTGCATGTTTTAATAGGGGTTTTTTAGCCTAATCTCAATAACTAAATTTTATAGTTTTAGATGCTTTCTTTAATATTAAGATGTTTTGTAACATTGTTTATGTTATTGTTCACAGGTAGTTAACGATGTCGTACGACCCAGCTCCGCTGTCAAAGACAGCGAAATACAAGAAGATAACAAAACCGCTGCTCGAACGCAAGCGGCGCGCGCGCATCAACCGCTGTCTCGACGAGCTTAAGGACCTCATGGTCGGAGCTTTGGAGGTAAGAACCATTTATTACTTAATAACCGGCCAGCAACCGCACGCTCTCGGCAAATCGACGATCTTGCGGTTGATGTTTACCCGATTAATTCAACGTGCGCAGGTTAATTTAATAGGTACGACTAATGTTTCAAATATTGAAATTGAAATTCCTTTTATGCAGATTACGATCACGGGAACACGGACACTGTTGACCACTATTATTTAAATTGACCGGTCATACAATTTAAATAATAGTGGTCAACAGTGTCCGTGTTCCCGTTATTAATAAATAGTTGCAATGCGCTGTCATGCTTATTTCTTAGTAAACTTTGTAATTACCGCGTTGTAAATTTATACCGGTTACCATATAAGAGCGCTACAGTAATTTACTGATCATCAGCGCAATGCATTATTCACTGACGTCTTTTATTTTTGTCACGGCCGGGCGTCCTTCTGTTCGAGCGAGTAGGTACTTACCATGCGCCCGAGTGAAACTGGATATAAAAGTACAAGTTCCATTAAAGAAACAGACGCGTACAGTTATATTAATGTGACGTTCACCCTCGCGCCGTGAGAACCGCGCTCCGCACCTGCCCCTACTCACTATGTTTTTATTTGCCCACAGATCGATGACGACAACCTGAGCAAGTTGGAGAAGGCCGATATCCTTGAGCTTACCGTTAATCACTTAACGAAGCTACACAGCCCTAAAGACCCGGTTTTGGAAACGAAAAAGTTTCAAGCTGGTTTCGGGCAATGCGCAGCGGAAGCGTGCCAGTTCATCATGTCCGTTCCAGATCTAGACTCGAATGTGAGTCAAAACCTGATCAGCCATTTGTCGAGGCTGATCACGGCACAGCCTCTCACGATCCAAGTGCCGGAGAGACCTCCGTTCTCTCCGCCGACGTCGCCCTCTTCCGTAGTGTCCGACCGCCACCACTACTACAGCGACCACGATCGATCGTCTTCCGACGCGGAAGATTCCGTCTACTCCGGCGAAGGAGCTTCACATCGGTGGTCCAACTCGAGACCCCCCGCCAAGCTCTCGCAAAAAGCGTCCTCCCCGCCGATGTCCGGCCTGCTCACGACAGTCGACAAAATCCCTACCACGCACTACAATGCACCGGAACAATTGACTGTTGGCTCAAACGGACAAAGAAGCGGGGCTTACTTTAACAGAGTCCCAGCCGAAGCTAAAGACGTGATACTACAAAAAATCAGGCAACATATAATGGATAAGCGAGGCAACGACCATGTCGAGGTTAATGTAAGCGCAGACATGCCCGAGTCGAGGTACGCACACCGAGACGACCCGTACCGGGGCGATTATGCGTGCCAGTACCCAGCGGGAGTCCCGAGCCACAACGAGACGTTGGACCTCAGGAAAGTGAGGTCACCGACGAAGTCGGTCGGAGCCAGCTCTCCCACACCCGCCGCATACCGCAAGAGAAATCAATTAGAAGCGACCCCTCCGCCGGCCGACAACAAAGTCGAGGCGGCGGCCACTCTTCCGGAACAATGCCAATTGCCGATGGATTACAACAATTTGCCGCCTAAAAAGAAAAGAAAGCTGATTGAGTACCAAGAGTATAAAAAACAAGAGGAGGCAAGACGTTTGGCTGAAGGTAGCTGCGCGGAGAAAAAAGAGTACCGCGAGGAGGGGGGAGCGCCGGGGGACGAGCTGGATGCGAACAAGTGGCGCCCGTGGTAGGCGCCTTCCTATTGTGATATTAATAGTCTCTTCCATGACAAAGCTTTAATTTGATTTAATTTATCTATTATGTATGTTATTATGCTGTTGGAGTATTCCCAGTCGTGCCTTAGCTTTAATGTACAATCTAATTTATAAGAATTCGTACCTATTAAGTATTCGAGTATTGTATAAGTCAGAATATTTCAAATTATTTATGTGCCATTTATTTTGATCTCGTCTTCCTCCGAGTAGGTGATGCTTAGAATTTTTTTAGGTCTTCCATGAGCCTCAGAGCTACCTACTTTCTATTGTATCACTATCGTGTATCAACTGGCGATGCCAGGAATATATAGTAATTTTAGATGTGGTTGAAAACGATATCGCTTGATTGTTAATTACTACCATAATTATAAAATAATGATTCCCACTCTTTTTGTTAAGTTTTATTTTTCAAAAAATCCCGATCAATTAAAAGGACTCAAATAAGTTTGACCAAAAATCTTTTGAAAATACCTTTCTGCTCAATAGGTATTTATTTTGTCCAAAAATTAACTGCTTATCTAAATCAATCTAAGCAGTTCCAACTCAGTGGGTCAATGTATAATACCCACCTAAGGTACGGACCCTAATGGCCTCTTTACGGCTCTGTTATCAGATCTTTGTGCAGAGCTCAATGACGCCATAAAATATTGCACTACCATCAATACGTTGCCAAATTTCAGTAATTATCACCGGAAAAAAGAAAGAATCAATTTCATTTCTTTGGGAGTCAAATAGGATTATGAACAATCTAGCTTGATGTCTATGCCTAGCCATCGCGTCAATTGTATGTATACATAGACCTCATTGTTTACGGTAAAGAGGCGTGTAGATATTTTGGACGTCTTAGAAACATGTTTAAATTTATTTATGACTGACTGTACTTAAGTAATCGGTTTTGCTACCAACTGCTCCCTCTATCGACTGTTTTACAAAACTTTCAAGACAGCGCCATCTGTTACAAAACATATTGTCTGCTTTCTTAGCAGGTGAACCTAGATGTTTACACAACAACTTCAGTTTAGCTGTTATTCAAAGTTGTCAAGAGATGTCTCTTTGTAATCAAAAGTTCAATGTAATATATAATAATTATTCTCTTTTAATTCTCTTCCCATAAATATAAAAAAATCGTTTTTTTTTCTTCTGTTGAACTAGGTACAAATTTTAAATTCAATTTCCAATGAGCCAGAGGCTCGGAAATTAAACACAACTCAGGCAAAACAAAACAGTGAAATAAAACAAATAAATTGTTTCGTTTTGCGTTCTAATTATTCGTTTGTTCTTTGCTCTTTCTTGCTGTCGACATCTGTGTTTCCATTGCCTCCTTCCACTAAAACTCACCCACGATAAAGGCTTCATGTTGTTGTTTTGTCTCTGCGTCTTATTATTAACGTATGTAATAAATATTTCTTTTGTAATGTTTTTTCTGGAAAACTTGAATGTTGTTGTGCGCTTAGGCATAGAGCCATAGATAAAAATAAAATATCTCTTCTCTTTAACTGGTATAGCCACAGATTAGTGAGTATTTTTTCACTTTTTTTTTTTTTTTTTTTTTTAAATGTTTATGGCCTGGACTCTGGTTCTTTAAGCCACATATTATGTAGTGTTTTTTATTTAAGTTGTAAATTGTTTGTGTCACCTTATTTGTAAATTGTTTGTGTCACCTTCCGTGCTGCCACCGAGCGGTCTCAACGGAAGACCAGCGCTGGCTTAACAGCTGGCACATGCTGAGTTGGGACCGTTTCACAACAACCTTTTTTTTTTTTTTTTATATATGTATTTTCTTTTTTTCTTTGTTGTGTGTTGTTGTGAATAAATATTTTTATTATTATTATTATTATTATTAAATTGATATGATTGATTAATTTTATATAATAAATAAATTGATTGATTGATTGAAAACAACACCAAACAACACTTTATTACGTTTATAAATAATGACACGTTATAAAATATTAATTATATTTGTTTTGGCAGTTATGAAAAAATATATATTAAAATTTAGAGAACAGCACCATCTAGTTCGTATATATAGCAGCATTTAGTTAAAGTACAAGCTCTCTTATTGGCCAACTTACCACAACTTTTAGTATTTCTACTCAATGCTAGATGGCGTTTATAACAATGTCTTAATGCTTAACTTTAATACAAATAAAAAACTACTCGTCGACAGATGGCGCAAAGAGCTATAAACTCTGAAGACTCTTTCCATTACACCATTTTCGAAATGTATTTATTACTTTGTATAATTATTGATCTTTCATCATATCAAGCTTTACCGTCATTTTTTAATTTTCTCTAGTCAAAATGCTAGTCTTGACTTTTTTTTGATTAGGTAGTTAAATACCTATATGTGACGTTATCTATGAAAAGGGACCTTATTGTCGATGGCGCTTCCGCCGTTATTAAAGATGCTCCGTTATAAATACAACGTCGCGTGACGCAGTGCGGCGAAAGCGCCATCGGCAATAAGGTCCCTTTACAAAATGATAATGCCACATAATCGCACCTTCAGAACAATAGTGACCTAATTGAGAAATTTTAAATTTCGAGTTAGGTCTCTATGATAATAAATTTATGACTCGAAGTTTGAAAGCACAAATTTTGAATTAGGTCATTATTGTTCTAAAGGAGCGCGAGGTTTTGAGCTCCGAAAGTGTCCTCTCTCTTAAAACTATCCAACTGTAAGTTTATATACAATGTGAAAAATCAAGCTATTAGTTGTGATGCGATATATGTAGATAGATAACCAGCACATATTGGTCTATTCATACAACCTTTGCAAGTAAAGCGGTCCACTTTTATTAGTACCTACTTATTTAAAAAATAAATTAGCTTTGTGTTCCATATAAATATACACCTATACTTATTTTATTTTTTACATTTAATTTAATCATAAAAATAAAGAAGTTTCATGGAAAAACATTTTTTGTAAGGTGAATACCTACATATTAATTATTAATACAAATAATTAATGTGCCGATCATTGCAAATGAAACGACATGTAACAAAAAACACCAATGAAATACCTAACAACAACATTGTACTTTTAATCCCGTACCGACAATACTGATAAGAAGCAACGTCATTTGCGTCGCGTGCAATGGAAACACGCCGCCAGTCGTAGTAAAATAGTGGGGCCGTCGGGGCTGTAGGGCGCAAATCAACTCCATTCATTCATTGGCGCTTCGCCGGTCGGTCGGTTGCGAGCGGAATTGACCCATAGATGCGCGCGACTTTAACGAACTTTTTCGACGTTTAAAAATAAACGAATTTGACAGTTCAAAAAGTTGACATTCCTTATAGTGCATTTTGTGCTGGATTATTTAGTGCTGTGAGTGATTTGGTGTAAAAATGGATGGTTTAAGTATGTTTTGAGATGCTTCTGGGGGAACATTCGCCGGCACCGCGAGTGGTGGCCGGCCTGAGGAAACTACGCCCTGAACTCACGCCAGGACCCGTGCCTACTCCCACCGACCCTAATTTGAGGATATCAGGTGTGTACCCTTCATTACCCGGTTTAGAATTGCCTATCAGTAAGCTAGAGTAGCATGTGTGTAACCCAAATTCTAATTGAAAATATATACTTACCTATATTGAATAATTATACAATGTAGGTCTACCTTATCATAATTACTTAGGTGGTAGGTACCTATTGTATCGATCTCTGAGGTCCTACCCAAAGAGTAAACAAACCAATTTATCATAATGTTATTAATTATTATTAACACAATATGCAAGTAGGCACTTACCTACCCACAGTATGATTTAATTAAATAGGTCGGAAGTGTTGGAAATTATTTTACTTCATTCTAGGCCGCTTGTTTTGTTTATTAATGCTTTCCGATTGGAGTAGGTAACCTACTACATAATTATTTAAATACTTACTAGACCTACTACCTAGGTAGTGAACGATTTTACAACCTTATTTTTTTAGACGTGATACTGATAAAACGTGATTATTGTAACATAGCATTGAGGTACCTATTCAGTACTTGGCTTCGTCCCGTCATTTTCATTACTTTCATTAGTCTGCTTGTTTATTTGTTTAACGATCGAGATGGCTATGCCCATGGTACCTTGTACCACCCAGTTACCTTACAATTACTGTCACTTGACATGCCACCTCTTAATCTATTGTTGTCTGGTTATCTTACTTACCGAGGGTAGGTCAATAACTCGCAAGTACTCATAAATTTTAACCAAACAGTCCCTTGAAAACATACGCTGGGCTGAATGAAAGAGCCTTCCCTGGTTATACTATACCTCTATCAAATACATACATACATAAGCTCACGCCTTCGTTCCCAGAGAGGGGTAGGCAGAGCTACAGAATTACCAACAACTCTAAAAACTTGTTGATAATTCTGTAACCACATTTTGCACAATTAGGTCAATTAGGCAAAGATGTTTACCAGCGTATTAGTGACAGGTTGCAAGCCCATCGCCTAACAGTACTACAAATTTCTATTCCCTTAATCGACTCTTACGACATCCACGGGAAGACATGGAGTGGCACTATTCTAATCAAATATCGATTAAAAAACTAACCTTACTACCTACGTAGGTATCCAGAGGGAGTCCCAAACTAAGGGGCATTAGTGTAGTCAATGTTATTTAAAAACCTATGTAAATAATAGTGGAGGTAAGGGCAAGAGCATTCATTAGTAGCAAAAACCAAAGACATTAAATTAGCAGTGATTGCAAACAATAGGTGCGTGTTCTCGGACGCGACCAACGTGTGCTTATGTTAACATAACTATGTATTTACATTTCTACACCTAGGTTCATTGGGAATCTGATTGGCACGACAATACAATGTATTACAATAACTCTTCTACGACTGAGACCAAAAAAACATGGAAACAACACGGGCGTTGGTCATTGAAAAAACAATCCTACTGTTACAGATTGATGTTGATTAAATAATCTGAAGTTCATTGAACGTAGTGTTTTGTCGAAAACGTTTGTACGTTCGCACGTTTGGTGGTTGCATCCAGTTTGGTACAGTCAAGGGTAAAAATAAATATTTGCACAAAGGTGCAAAAATATGTACACATAAACCTTATTGCCATAGTCATAAGGTCTGTGTACATATTTTTGAGACTTTGGGGTGTATACATATTTATGCCCTTGACGGTACAAGTACTTGTCAATTGACGATACTCCGTTTGTTATTTAAGACATCGTCTAATTGATATTTGAACTTATTAGTTTTGTCATTGTTATGCATTTATCTTCCTTTCTCATAAATAGTAAACAGAAGTAAAAGACGAAACATACAAACCGATCGTAGGTACTAACTTTGGGGATTTTTATATCTAGCGGGGGCACGCGTCGTATAAACTCCATCACCAGCCTACCTAAATCGCTGCTGAGCAAGCCCTAACTTCTTGGCACCATAAAATCCTGATGTCTACATTTCCGTATGCTCCTAAAGTTAAATTAAATTAAAAAAAAATATGTTAAAGCTGAGTGAGACACGAACGCTTCTTGGTAGGATTTAAGTTATGCGAGTCATTGATAACATAGATTAAGCGATTAGATTGTCTGATACCAGTAAACTACCTAGGTTTATCTCTTTAATCTTTCGAAAACAGTCTTGCTTCGAAAATAGCCGGTAACTCAAAGAACGAATAAAGCTTATCACTTTAAACCAATACAAAAAGCAACGCAAGCAGTTCGCATTGTTTCGGTGTAGGGATAAGGCAACCGGTGAAATTACTATCATAGATAGAGGCATTCCATCTTTCTTCAGGGCTGGTAACACATTTGCGGTCTCAGGACTGTCTTCAGATTGTAGTCTTGAGAATACATGTCTTACTGTGAAAACAGTTTTGCAGGACGTTGTATTACAATTAAGCTTGAATATGAATATGTTACAATAAATAAATAAAGGCTTGTTAGGCGATGGGCTTGCAACCTGTCGCTAATACGCTGGTAAACTTAGCCTAATTGTGCAGAATGTGGTTACAGAGTTATCAACAGTGATCGGAATAGGTACAGTATATTAACCTTAAGTTCGCAAAAGGATATAGAAAGATGAAATATTAATTTATTTTTATTGAATTCCGATTTCCGGTATTTTTCTGGTAGGTACTAGTAAATGTAGTCGCAAGGGAGTCTTCAGTTTATGACTCTGTTCTAAGAAGTTTAGGTAAAATATTCTCCACCTATTACATAATTAGATATAAGGAATGAGTTACAGGCCCCTTTTATCACAAACTAACATAAAATATTCCATACCGTGAGTGAGTAAATATTACGTATATTTAGCATTAAAATACCGGAAATCCGGAATTCAATAAAAATAAATTAATATTTCACCCGGTTGTAAGCACTCTATATTATATCCTTTTGCGAACTTCAGGTAAATATACTCTACCAATTCCGATCACTGGTTATCAACAAGTTTTTAGAGTTGTAGGTAATTCCGTAGATCTGCCTACGCCACTCTGGGAACGAAGGCGTGAGTTTATGTATGTAAATAAATAAATAATAAATAATATGGAACCCAGATCCCACTCAGGTACCATCAGGTGACCTGTGTGCTCGTTTGCCTTCTCAATGCCATAAAATAGATACACGCAAAAAAGGACTTTAATCCCAATAAATTAAGTATACAAGCAGTAAAACTGCCCTCCTAAGCCAATAAGCAGTATCCCAAATTCAATAACCATAGCAGTTTTAACTCTATTCTTTTAGTAAGTAATGAGGTTGATATTGCTACAGGAGATTTATCTGAGTTACTGCCAATTGGCACAAAAAGCAATTCCACTAATTTAGTCAAAGTTATTAACCTCATTAAATAATTTCGTTGCTATATTCAATTGCCTGCAATTTATAAAATACATCTGGCATTATACTTAAACGGGGGGGAGCGAGACACATGCCCCCCGCATGAACTGGCTATCCCATATGTGCCGACATCAGCTGTGCATACAGTGTATGTCAAATTACAAATTCAGACGTCAGCATCCACAACGGAAGGTTCAAAATCACTGTTCAATAACAAATGAGTAACGGAGTATGAGAGAAAAACCTGTCTGTGGTGTTTATCTTAATGATAACTTAATTATTTTGTCAATAAATACCTCGGTAATTAGTGAGTTGCCGCGGTAAATGCCTAGGGCCCTAGGTGCTTAAGGTACCCGACGAGTAATTATGAGCAACTCAAATAACTAGAAAGGAAGCCCCGAAACTAGGCGCCTAAAGTAATTTTAAATATATCCAATGCTGGTTTATCTTCTGACATTAATTACCTACGTAATAGGTATATTTTAATTGTTATGGCATTTAAAAACGGGTTTGAAGAAAACAAATATTAACAGCTTGACATAAGTTCGATAACTATAATAAATATAATACCTACGTGATAAATTTACATCTAGGGCGGTTATTAAATAGTCTTGAAAAAAAAAACAAGATTTTCAATTTCATTAATCACAAATTATTGCAAATCCATGAGACAATATAACGTTATACTGTTATATTATAGTAGATGACAATCGACAATACACCAGACGTTTCATTTTGATCATTTATTTATGTAAACTATGCATCTGCTGTCACTATCACTTGTAACTTAAACGTAACACTGACCATAACACTCTCCAGAAACTCGTTCAAAGGTTGGTTACACCTGCCGAGTGAAGAGACGGGGTGCACAGTGACACAGTCTCGCTCTACTTAGCACGTGTGTAATGTAATAAAATGTCTGAACAGTCAAGCGAGCCTAGACTTGAATAGTACGTATCTTCTTGGACTACGTATTTCATTCTCAATTATTGATAAGACCCGTTATAAATTTCCAAGAGCGTATAGAATACTTGTAATAGAATAGTATTCTAACTTGACTAGAATAATATTCTAGAATAAACTACAACGGAAGCCAAAGCCAACTCTTCTTCGCTGCGACGGTAGTTTGACGCGTACATGTAAAATCGATGATCGTTAGCCCTGCCTTTTTCTCTCAATCTTGTCACAACAAAGCAAAATTGAGAAGGCATAAGAATCTCTTACTTGATCACCCTTTTTAATCGCAGTTTTTTTTCCCAGGAGTCCTTCGGCAGTACTACAATGACGACGCGGAGTCGTGGGCGTGGGTGCGCGCAGCCGTCCGCGGCGGCTGCCTGCTGGCCTGGCGCGACGGCACGCTGCCCCGCCGCCCGGCAGCGCGGCTGCCGCTGCGCCACTTGCACCTGCGCGCTGCGCCGGCGCTGGCCAATGCCTTCCAGCTCTCCAGGTTGCGGGACGACACTGCTGTCGCTACATTTCAGGTAAACACTACTCACATTTTCAGTGAAATTATATTTGGGAAATGTTTTCTATTAGTGTTTTTTTAACTAGACCACTGGTTTGCTTTAATGATTTTACACATCATTTAGATTTGGCGTCCAGAAATATATTTTTCTTTATAACTTTGCAATGTTCATTTTCTTACCTTATTTCATTGCCGAGAGTCTGTATCTTTTGAGAATACCTCAACGTCTTCCTTCTATTTACGAGTATGTAAAGACTAGGCAAGCCACTCATTATTGTACTAATTGAACTCCGTACAGTTTTTAATTTGTCTTCATCCTTCTCAAATATATACCATAAATTCAGATGGAAATTCCTCAGAAATGTATCACTCAAGGTTACATAGCACTTATTACTTAAAGACACAAGACAAACCAATTTATGTAAATGTTGCGAAAACTTCCTTCCTCGTGCAAACCTTTGCGACGCAAGCAACAATTTCCTTCCCACTAACTAGGCGGTCGTTGTGCAAGATTGGTAATTTTATAAAGTTAATACGTTCTTTTGAAAATGGACGGATATAAGTAATAAAGTACAATCTAAAACAATGATGATAAATTACAAAACTAAAAGTCACGTATTTATCGTATGGCGCTGCATCATAATATTCATAATCCTTTAACGACCTATTAGCTGCCTATTAGCTGTCGCCCGCGACATCTTCCGTGTAGACGTCCGTTTACTCCTTGGGAAACTGTGAAAAAAAGCCGAGGTTAAAAGTATCGCATGTCCTTCTCTAGTGTTTAAGCTATCTCCATAACAAATTTTATTAAATGTAATGAGCGTTTTAGCTTTTGAAGATAAAAATACAAAAAGCAGTTACTTAAGAGGATTGTGAAGCTAAAAAATCTCCATACAAAATGCGAAAACGTTTCTCTCCCCTTAAACCTCGTCCGATTTTTACGATTTTTGGATATGTTGTAGATATCATGAAAAACTATGTCTGTAATATATTTCTTAGAACAGAACAAAGTTAAAAAATAAAAAACAGAAACGTACAGACCTAGGTCTTCATAATAAGTACCACATATTCAAAAATCGTGAAAATCGGATTTGATTTAGGGGGTGAGAAACGTTTTCGCCCGGAGCTAGTTTTGTATGGATTTTTTTTGACAGCTCCGCGATTTTAGCGGCGCTTCACAATCCTCTTAAGCCTATTTGATATAAGTATTATGGATTTCCCTCCACAAATATCATATCATAAATTAAAATCAGTCGTATAGTTCATGAACAATGCTTGCGCAGAACAAAGCAATGGAACATCCGATTTTTTTCTACAATCTTACATACTCGCACTCCACGCATTCGGTGAACCGAATTCTGACATCATGTTGCATGTGTGTAGATAATTGTATTAGAACAAGCACAATATGTTTAAGCACAATTACATAAACAATTGCCGTAATATTATTGTTTAGGTATCATGAAGTAATACATTACAATATTCCCCGTGATTTACACAGGTGTCTCGTAAATAAGGAAGGCAAACATTATTGTAAATCAAACATTACGTAATTGATTAATAATTATTAATAATGAACACTCAATAACTTCAATTGAAGATTTTAAATATCGTGTCTGGCTTTTAACTGAAATGTATTTAATCTGAAGTTATACAATGTCGTGTACTTGTACTTGCTCCGGCAGTACATAATAATATACTAAAATTGGAACTATACAGAGAAGATTAGCATGGCCCCTGCGCAAGGATGTCTTGTCTCTCAAGGAATTTTCTATATACAAGTCTGCAAATGAAATGTACCTCGTGGAGTATAATATTATTATAAAAATGTAACTTTAAACATATAATTATACAACACCAAATAAGTTTAAATGAAAAATTAGTTTATTTATACATGTTGTTTTTTGAGATAGTTTTTATGTTTGTAGGGCTTTATATTCATATTCATATTCGTATAATTTATTGCACACATGTAAGTACCTATAAAACTCTTAAACCAATAACTACAGTTCAACATGAACCCTTTAAGGGCACAGCAATTTAATTAGTACTATTTTAAATTATGATAGTTAAAATTCATAAAGAAAGAAAGTGGAAAGAATTGGTCTCTGCCTACCCCTCTGGGAAACAGGCGTGATTTAATGTATGTATGTATGTATAATTCATATAGGAACCCTACACTGAGCATAATTGGTCTGACCTGCTCTCTCCTGGTTTTTGGTTAAAGGCCTCCTTCAAATCTTTAGCGGCAGTAACCAGGGTATACCTACAGTAGAGATGAATGTGTACGCCAGTCAGTAAATCGGCAACATTCGTTAGTTTTTGTATTCACAATGAGTGTAATTATGTGAGTGGTCACGTATACAGCCACTGGTCATTGTCTAGCGATGACAATGCTTTCATAAATAATTATCAACAGTTATTGTAGACATCCACGGGTTACGTGACCACAATGGCAAGCGTAAAATACTATAAATGCTTTTCGGTCCCAATAGAATTTGTAATTGAAACCCAGTGATCTGACTTTGAAATGTCGAACGTCGACGAGCGTATTGATTTGGCGGCTGCATGAAACATTTATTGATTCAACACAACTTATTTTTAGATTTCTGTTCCAAGCACCGAGTTTTATTTCCGCGGGATAAAATAAACCGGTGGTTGTATCAAAGTCAAAAGTCAAAGTCAAAGTGATTTATTCATAGACACAGGTAACACTGGTTACAATGGTAGAGAGAAATACGGTATCCTATGTTTTGCCAGGTGGCGTGCAAAAATCTGTAAAAACATGAGTTACACAGTCAACATTAATTATTACTTAATTAATTTTGACATTTTATTACATTTAAAACTTCTTGCAACAATGTCAGATTAAGCTGTTACACAGGTTAGTAAAAAAATACTATTCTAAAATAAAAATACAAAAATGTAAAATTGCAGTAAACTATTTCAAAATATAATTTAAGAACACTCTCAAAGGATAATTTTATTTTATGGATTAAATAATTTAGGAATTAATAAATTTGAAAATATTTTTTTAAATACTTGTAGGTACATTTCTTTCTTAAAGCATTTCGTACATTGTTAAAAATCTTACTTATCCGGTTACGGATCAGTTAAATCCCATCACGAGCTTTGCGTATGGAAGTTTTTTTATCTTTTTAGAGGTCACGTAGCAAATACAAATATTGTCTTGTAAGACGTTTGGGTCCCCTTCGAGCCCCGCCTTTCTCACGATTCGCTCTTTAATAGACCTCTATAAAGAGCAACACCCGTAAATCAAGCCTTTGTGCTCAGCTGGCGACCTTTGACGGCACTATTACCATAAGAAGGGCTAGATGCGCGAAGGTGTTGACACGCAAAGGAAACACGTTCTGAAGAACATATCTCGAACTTTTCTATGGTACACTATAATAAAAGCTAGTAATGGGATTACCAGGGATCAAATTAACTGTAAAACGTATTTTCAACTTCACAATAAGATTAACATATGAATTTCATGTAACTCGATACATCAGGCGCGATTGTTAATTACAACATGCAGTTGCCATCGTAAATTGTGTATTTATTGCGAGAAGTAACGTAATGTTTCATTGTTACAGGCTTGCAATGCGACAGAGTACGCAAGATGGGTGCGCGCGTTGTGTGTCGAAATCCTCGGACAAACGCCGCTTCCACAAGTCCGTTTTCTGGACGTGCTCTCCGCCGCGGACACAGCGATCCGGAAACCAAAGAAGGAGGCCCTTCCGCAGGAGACAATGTCGTGTCCCCCTCGCCCCCCGCCAAGAGCTCGGCGAAGGCTCATCTCGTCGCCGGAGACGCAGCTGCCGCGACGGGACCACTCGCCTGCTGCGACGGACGAGGGCATCGTCGTCGAGGACGACGACTACGACTCATCGTCCGATCGCAGCCTCGACCTCTCCCTCTCACTCTCTCTCGACGCCTTGAAAAGCACAGACGTGATCGATGCGCCAGTGAGGAAAGCGGAGGTCGTCAAATGCGACAATTGCAGCAAATTAAGCGCACCCCAGCATCACACTCTGCCGCGCGCGGCGAGATCCGGCGAATCGGAGCAAGGTCGGCATCGTTACCTAAAACGCTGGGAGGGGACAGCAGGGGGCGCAGAGCGCGGCCGGTACGCGCTCGAAGCGGCGCGTCGGAAAACATCCTCCTTAGAGAGTAGAGCGAGGTCCTGTTCCCCTAATGCACACGAGGCGATAGCTAAGTACGTGCCAGTAAAGCAGCGCCGGGCGATCTTTGAGTCGATGACACAAAGCGGTAGTAATTTGGCGCGGAGTAGCGAGCAGCTGGCGCGGCTGGTGGTGGTGCCGGAGACGCCCCCGCGGCGGGCAGCGTCCCTCCACGACCTTCAAGCCCCTCCGACAAGATCCGTAAGCGATCTCCGACAGTTCTTCGAGTCTGTGGCGCGTGGCTCGGGCTCCACTCCCTGCGCGCTGCTGCAGCGACACAGCGCGCCGCCTAACCCCGCCCGGGGCTTCACGTCCCTCACGTGCGCCTGACGCGATCGACTCCTATTGTAAATAGTAATGTAGATAACTCACGGCGTTGATCGCCGGCCGTCTCACTAAGTCGTTTGTTTTAAGACTGTTAAAAGTATTGTTATAAAAATAATATAAATAAATGAGATGTATCTATTATACCAAATATATATTTTTCATTCAACCCTTACTCAAGCTCATTAAAAGTATTCAGTGGCGATAGCCGCAGACGACTACCGGTTATTCAGTTTACAGAAGTTGTGAAACTATGACACCAATAACGGCTGTCAAACATGCGAGAGTTCTTTATTGTGCAACGCCCAATAAGTAGATAGGCGGCCCTATTATATTGCTGCTCTTTGTTTATAATTTCTACAACGAGACTGGCGTGGTGTTTGAGCTCTTAACATTTCGAAATTGTTCTAAATGTCACTTGCCGGCAAAGGCCACAGTCACGGGTTTTACTCGTCCTCCGCGCGATCTTTAGGATTGCTCACTTGCAAAACATTAGGTAGGTACGAACCGTAGCGCACGTTTCTCCTTTGTTATGAATTCCTTATTCATAATTTAGTATTGTTTGAAAATAGTAGAGAGAGTCGACTGCTTGTTATAGAACTTAGTAAGGCTTGCCAACGGTGTATAAACTAAGACCAGAACAGTCTAGTAAAGTGGAGGAGCTCTAATTATTCTTGCAGTAAAGCCAACACGTGGCATAGATACTGTAAGCACTATAAAGAGTGAACAATTGTACCAACAGCTAACGATCTGTAGGTTAAATTGCTGTAAATAAATCCTCAATTAAACCCAACTAGTCACGGGCACGGTGTCCCTAATAGCTCCAAGAATGGTTACGATCTTATAACACTCCGCTATTAACAAAGATAATTGCTGCACAAGGCATCATGGGTATGAATAGAACACAGAGTAATTAGAATTTATGGTAAGTATCTGCCAATTCACTAACTACTATGTTGATGCATACAACAAACAAATAATCTGCTGATTACAGAATTTACACAAATATCTTTAGTACCAGAACTACCAGATAAGTACCTACATATAGACGCTTTCAGATGAGTTTACGCTGACATACAAGGCTTGGTTACTCATAAACGCGTTGCATGTAGAAAACGAACATCAATGCCTAATTTAGCTTGGTGATATTGATATGTAGGTATGACTTAAACATGCTAAAACCAAATAGCGTGATCCCATACAAAGCTCTATGGAAGATTAAGAGCCTGAAGCAGCATAATCAACATCATCTTTCTAGCGTTTTATACTATCATCCTAAAATTGTCATGACTGGGCCCGTATTATGGTTGCCTTTGAAAGTGACAGTTGTTTTATTCATATAGATAAACGCTACCACAATTGTTATCAAATGGACATTTAACTTCCGTAACACATGTGACAGGATACCTGACCAGCCTTTAGACCATGGTAGAAAAATGCTGCGCTGCTTACTGCTTAGGGCCTAAGATCTGGGTCAAAGACCCTTATTTGACTATTTTATAAGCATGTCAAAATCAAAGGCAGGCGCACGACATCAGAAGTCAATTTGGTATACAATATCATTATTTATTTTGTGTAGCTCAACTCAAGCTAGTTGGAGGACTCCAGGCACAACGCGCAACATTTTATTGTTTTTCATATGTGAGGACGTTTACTATGGTGTCGTGAGAATGTTATAATAGTTCAAAGGAAATGCCTCACGTACAAAATCGTTGTTGCGACAGAATCTAATAAATACGATACGGAGTATTACGATCCCAATGCGTGATAGTACAAAAATTAATTGGTTACCCTACAAGTATTAGCATATATGTTGCCACATTTATTCACATTTTATAGTTCTTCGTAGGGTTTGTGATTCCGTCCGTAGGTAGGATCGGTGTACAACTTGTACAAGTTTGCAATGTCGGAGTTGACGAGATCTTTTGGAAAGTAGTTATTTGAATGTGAAAATGATTGTAAACATCCACGAAGTCGTTGTGAAAGGTGATCTTGGAAGATATTGTTCTTATGTTCATAATTATAGATATGTATAAGAACAACGAGATATTTTAATCTGATAGTGGTACAAGGAAATAAGGAACTTCGAGACGTGATCTTAGGAGTTACGTCTTAAAATTGTTTGGTCATCGTTGTACTCTAAGGCATATTTATAAAATACTTGTACTGATCAGTTTTGTATAATAACATAAACCAAGTCAAACCATATTATATTTCCTAAACAAGTGTAGTATCAGGTTGTCAGCAGACCACAGAAGCATCATCCGGGTGTTACCACAAGTGATATCATCTTAACAACCTGCAACCTTGTTCTACACCAAGGCTATTCTCATGATTTTAGGACATTAGTGCTTCATTTTCAAGAATAGGTTAAGGTTCATATAAAACTAAGTTGCCAAACCGACGACGTTCAGTCAGCAGTTCGGATTGTTAAAAACCGCTTTTGTTAATGTACCCCACCGGTTCTCCCTTTCTGCCTAACCAGTACATGCGTGTTCTGTTTGATCCGACCAAATTATAGGAAGGAATGTGGCCGTGTCGAATAGTGGCTGCACCCTCACAACCCGTAATTTAATCACAATAAAAAACCCAACAAAAGGAGATAGAAAAGCAAAAAATACCACAAAGGGGACCGGGGGATGATACAGGTAGCGGTGTTGTAAGTATAGAACCTCGATTTGGACATGGTGTTATGATTGAATGCGAGCGGACGGCTTTGATACTAGTAAAAGTGACCACGCCGGAGAGATAAGTCGGAATTAGGGAGATTTAACGTTACGAGTTTTATTATGCGTTAATTAAGTGAGTCGATGAGGCTTAGTTGTTACCGTTTCGTTCGTGTTTATCTATTTTTTACGACTTGGATGCAGACCGTTGTTTTAAAACGTTTAACATTCATTTGCATTTAACGTGTTCTAAAAAACAAACACGCTATTAAACCATGGTAAGTATTTAGTTCACTAGAACATGTTAGCGAGCAGTCGCATTTATGATATATCTAATGGTTGCTTATTCCGTGCTAATGGTAGAGTACGGAGATACCAGACGGCCGCACGTAACCGCATATCGGTATCTATCTCGGTCAGTGAATGCCCTGGCCTTGAACGTGACTGCCCGACACTTTGTTAGGGTTCCGTTGGGATGGTGTATAATAGTGATGGCTCGTGGGATTGATGTAATTACTCGTGCGCACGCACACGTGTGAAGCGCCGACGGCCAGTTCAAAGGGTGCAGGGAATCGGGCCGTTGGAAATACACGAAACTTTCCAAATATTTCAAGTACTTAGTTAAACTTTACTTACATGCAAGTACTGAGACGGAGATTAGTTAAAAATACAAGTAACCGCTGTACTCAGAGACATTTGAAAAAAAATAACCCGTTCCTTTTTCAAACTTGTGTATGGAAAATCGAAAGGAACGACTTAGGGTAATCGTCATGAAACTGCGTTAAAATAATTGAGGAAGTGATATTTGGAGAAACATTTTTCGCCAATACAATAATAACCCCTTCAGTATTAATGCTTTCGATGTACAGTCAAAAGCTTCAATTATTGAGTCACTTTTGAACTCTATCACATTAAGCCTATGATAAATTTTAAAGCGTGATGTCTTTTTGAAACTATACGTTCAGTCATTATGACAGTGTTCTATATTGGCCTGTCAAATAAAGTAGGTTATTGACTGTACATAATTTAACATAGGTACATTTCGTAATTTAGTTCGGAGTTTACCTATAATCAAATTTAAGGTTTGATTTTTAATCCACGGTCTACCGGTACATTCGTCAAACGTTAAAAAATGTTTTACGCTAAAAAGTCTATTGCATTTGCTAGTGAACTCCGCACTTCGGACGACATCTTGGTTCCCCATAAATGTATGTGATGACATGGTTACCACAAAACAATGGGCAATTTATTTAATGTCCATACTCATCATGGAACCTAATCGCGCATCTCGGACTTGGCCGATTTTCTGCCGAGTGCAAGGTTGGGCGCTGTAAGGTTACGCCGTGTCGTGATTGATCTCGTAACATTTACTTACCCACCTGTTGATTCTAGCAGTTCTTTGTGTTTCGCACCAATAAACTATGTATTTCCTCCGATCTCCGCCAAAATATATAGGTACAATCACGAGCGTTAATTTGGGACACATTTCAAGAAAAAATGCTTGAAGTAGTCAATGTCATTAGAGACGTCCAGTCAATTGTAACTTTTAGGAAACTCAACCTTATTGTTGTAGAATGTTAGATTAACTTTGGACCTAAGGTGGGTACCAAATTTAATCTCGTGACTGTACTAAGACTAAGCTAATCCTATAACTTGTTTTATTTCCATAGCCATAGCTAACACAATTCTGAGCATGAAAATCCAAATATTGACTAGGAAGCCATTCAACAGTTGTCGACGCATTACTGCTGCCCTTAAACCTTACGATGCTAGTGCAGCAACTTGATATTGTATCTAATTAGCATAGAAATAGAGCTCAAGGGCAGATACTTGGGTCCTAGTGAAAATGGGTACAAGTCGACTTTACTCATAATAAAAAGGGTATATACATGAATGGAGTATACTAGACTTCAACCCTTTTTCACTTGATCTTCAGCAGAATAGGACTAGGACCCATTCATTTATATGGTAAAGCATCCTTGAGACGTAATTTCGATTCCTACTCTACGCTACACCTTTGATAATCTGAATTCAAAGCTATCATCAAAATGTTTCTAACACGAAATAGCTCTTAAAAATATTTCTAGAACACAGATCTAGGCAACGCAGAGAGAGTCGGAACTGCAATAAAAGGAAGTGGCAATAACAGTATTATTAGTCCTGCGTGCATGTAGAATTTTGTTTGAGGAGAAAGTACAAGGCGCCATGAAAGCAAGATGCGTGAGTTCTTGAAAGCGTAATAACAATATTAATAAAATGTACTTCAGCGCGGTAGAAAGTGTCAGTAGCTTCTTCGAGAATTCCCGTTATTATTATCAGTATCGCATGTCCATATTGTCCGTACATACAAATAAAGAGATTACGTGTCCTATTCATAATTTTTTTGCGAAAAATAATCCATTGGTGTCCCCCTAGACATGTCCGATTTTATTCGAAATTGTGTCTTCAACGCATCAAAAGCACGGACCCGGATAACTCGATTATATTTCAGTTTAATTCAATAACTTACCCTTTTACCAATTGTTAAACTCTCTCTCGCGGTTTAAAACTAGAAATTATAATGGCTTTCTCATAGTTTGTGAAGACAGCTGTTTTTTTTCTAGTTTACCGGTCGTGTAAGAGTGGTATAAGCATGGCGGTAGCACCTTGTTGCGCTAACAGGTTTAAAACAGCTGGTCGGAACAAAACGGGCCCAAGCCGGTGCGCGGGGAAAACTGTGTCATATTTATGTTTTGCGCAGTAATCTTACAACTAATTTATTTTGAAGTCGTTATAAATATAATGCGAATTTGTGTGTATAATAATAATTTGTATTAGTAACAATCATAATTGTATTGTAATTGTACTGATTTCTATAGTCAAAGGGGTTTAATGTTATGGTTTTAATAT
The DNA here is from genome assembly GCA_946894065.1 of Acleris literana. Classification (NCBI taxonomy): domain Eukaryota; kingdom Metazoa; phylum Arthropoda; class Insecta; order Lepidoptera; family Tortricidae; genus Acleris; species Acleris literana. The sequence goes on along the minus strand of OX335684.1, from coordinate 11,579,922 downwards.
CAGTAAGTAATTACTTACTTACATTGTCAGTTAGTAAATGCGCTATATGTGTAATTTAGGTACACAGGGTGTAATAAGAGGAGTGGATCAAACGAAACAGGCCGATAGAGGAAGTCTAGACCTATCTAATTCACCCACATGTATGTTCAGCGATTTTTTACTAATTACGGAGATATTGACCATTTTAATCTGAATTTTTGTGTTTTTTCCTTATGTCCATGTCTCGAAAAATCATTAATTTCATGTGTTATTTCATAAGTTTTTCAGTGGTATCTTACATAATTAGAATCATTACGAATCAGCGAAGTTTTTAAACCTATTTTCCCTTTTTTTTCAGTATTTTTTTTAGTTATCACTTAAAGTTTGTTTCTCGATACTAGTTGTCCCAGTGTTTGCTTTCACTTTGTATGGAAAAAACAACTTTAGAAGATTACTTGAAAAAATTACTGAAAAAAAACGGGCAGATAGGTTTAAAAACTTCGCTGATTCGTAATGATTCTAATTATGTAAGATAACACTGAAAAACTTATGAAATAAAACTTGAAATTAATGATTTTTCGAGACATGGACATAAGGAAAAATTACAAATATTCAGATTAAAATGATCAATATCTCCGAAATTAGTAAAAATCGCTCAACATACATGGGGGTGAGTGAATTCAATAGGTCTAGACGTCCTCTATCGACCTGCTTCGTTTGATCCACTCCTCCTTTTACACCCTGTATAGGGGAAAGAAATAAGAATAAAATTTAGGCAAATCAGCACTGTGAAATAAATTAGGTTTTCTTTCTCTTGCTTTGGTTTTATTTCCTTGTACTTACCTTAATCCTATTGTTTGCAATTTATTAATGTTTTTTTTACGTTTTTTTTTTAGGTTCATAAAATAAACACCCTCAACATACCGATCCCTGTTTTGGACTCGACTTTAACACTGTTCAATCATTTTCATTTCATAAGTTGTGCTCATGTCCGAGCACGTTAGAAACAGGTAATTTGGATTATTATCTTAGTTGTAATGTTATAATAACCACATTGGTTTCAGGACGCAATCAGAATTTCTCAACATTAATCAGCGCTGTTAGGGTGACGGCACCAATGATGGACACTTTTAGATGACACGTACCAGTAATAAGTCTTAATTCTAATTTCATACGGTCCTAAATTGATTGTTGCAAAACAAATGAATTACCCTTATCTTCTGTAAAATAAGAATCAAGTGTCCAATAATGGTGCCTTGTCCATTACTGGTTCCATCACCCTAGCCATAAACTGTTGCGATTATAAAGATTGTCAAAAACATTCACATCATTCACACGGTCACCACTAGGCGTCTTAATTTCCATACAAAATTGACCCAATAACGGGTCTTTGGCATTTTACATTTGTATAACATAGTATAAACATGCCATTCAAGAATTAAGCAAACTAACGAGCGGAGTTTGCGAATTAAACAATGTCAATGATTTGTAAGAGGATGTGATTATAGGAAGAGAAGAGAATCGACTTTGTTTGGGGTTCCGTTACGCGAACAAAAAACAGCTTTATACCAAACAATGTAGCCAGGAGTCGGCGTCAACAAATTGCTTGCGGTATTTCAATGAGGCACAATGCCGTAGAAGTAATTAATTTTTTTTTTGCTTTAACCTGTTTTGCATGATTGGTTAATTATAAAGTGCGTTTTTTGCTACCAGCTGCCGTGAGTGATGCCCACTGTAATGGACACGTGCCTTACAAAGCGCTAAACTTAATTATAGCTAGGCATCCGTTTACAACTACATAATCTGAAGTAGGTTAGGTGACCTTAATAATATTTTTAATCTAAAATGTAGTTACCTTTTTAGTGCCTTGTATTACAAAAGCTTGCTTGCTTGTATTAAGGTCTTAACAGGTTTTATAAATGAACTTAGTTAATGTATTCCTTCCATATGTGGCAGCTTGTTCCTAATTATGGGAGGGATATGTGATTTTTTGCTTACGAATACATACCTACTCCTTAGAGCTTTTTTTTTGGTATGTTTTTGGACTGCTTAGGGTAAAGAAAAAGTTGTGCTTCCTTCGAAATACGTTAAAAACTGCAAACATTTCATACTTATTTCAATTTTTGTAGTTCAATGCCAATAATTGCCAATCAATAATTTTCGAGTTATGATAATTCTTTGTATGTTTTTTTTTTACAAACATTGAAATATTAAGTTTTGCTTTTGTTTTTAACCATATATCGGCACAAAAGCTGATGATAGGAGTTTTGGTGGGCTTATATTGTCTGAAAAATACACTTTAATGAACTGCAAATACTGTAAAAGGTTTGAAAATGATGCGCCTTTTTCATTTTTTGGACTTTTATATGTAAAATATAACTGACCCGAGCTGGTCTGTGGCTTGAAACAGAAGCAAAATAATTTTTTCGCTAGTTCTCGCTAGTTATATTATTTTAAGGAAGGAGTGACTTCATTAAATATGCCTAACCATAACGGAAGCAAGACTGAATCACTGCTTTAATTTATCGATTAAACTCTCGTCTTTTGAGTCACCATACAGTCCGGGACATCCTCACGAAACATCGTTACCTATACATATTATCTTTGTCCTTGTTTGTCTCCCAATTACTGGCACTTTATCGTAATCAAACAGAGTCCTTTGCATGCAATTAGTTATATTTGGAGGACTTCATTAGCATATGTATTTAGGACTGTTAAAGTAAATATTTTCGTCTTTGTCGCGCCGCTTTGAGGCGCTAAAAATAATTGGTATTGACTAAAATTCCTTTGAAACCCAAAATAAACGAAGTTCAGAAACTTCTTATCTCCAATTTGGAGGAAAGAATGGAAATGTTTAGGCGTGCAATAGCGTTGTTAATAAGTAGAATAAGATTTTGGAGATTGGAGATGCTGTAACTCCAAATCGTAACAACAATATACAACTTAACACCGGAAATTCTGCAAATAGGACGGATTCCCAGTACAATGTTGAAACCACTTAACAGCATAAAGCCGTTCATCTTTCAAACCCAGCCATAAATTCATATGCACCTAATAGCATAAACATTTCGATATTTTCGATATTCATAAATCGAAACACGGGAGCGGATGTTTGAACAATTATCTGGAACTTTATTTGTGTAAGTTATCTACGAGGAAGTAGCGATATCGATCTACTTTACTTGTACTTTCATTTGAAATGAGTGTGTTCTATTATTATTTAAATTAACAGTCACAATGCACAATGCATTATGCATGTTGGACCTACTTACCTTATTGATAAATTAATTGTGAACTATTTCTAGTTAAGTTTCCTTCCCGGCACAAACAACAAAAGGAGAAATTAAGTTGAATATTTAATATTTATGAAAGGTGTTTGTTTTGTGAAACACCACGAATAACCTGCTGGCCTAACGCACTCGCAATCGCAATCGACTTCAAAGTGGAACAATTGTTTTCATTTTGTATGCAGACAAGCCTTCGATTTTCAAAATGAAAAAGATATCGATTGCGAGTGCTTTAGACAATAGCCCCTCTGGGCCTCGAGTCTTCTGAGTACAGTCAACAGCATAAATAAGTGATCATTTATGTACCTCGCTTTCAATCGTTTCACAATTTTGTACGACATTTCAAACACGACGTTAAAGTGACAAGGTACATAAATGATCACTTATTTAAGCTGTTGACTGTACATGCCTTTGAAGTGTTATCGTATTGTCACCGTTACGATAGCTCTTATTTACTTGATAGCGGCCGAGTTAAAAACCATATGATAACACGTCAAATGCAATATGGCTTTCCCAGTAGAATAGAGGTCCTGCTTTGTAACTTATGTAAAGAATGGAACATTAAACAATACAAACACGTATGCCAAGATGATCTCCCTGTTCTTGCTTTGCTAAAAACGATGCCGCTTTTGGTCCTAATTTAACCAATTTCGTAAACCGTGAGTCATTCTCGAGTCTCAAGTACATAAATTAATCCCGTGTGACAGGCTACGGATCGTCGCAGGCGCCGACTGATTACTCATTAAGCACATTCATTCATTATTTAACTCTTGAAACGAAAACAAATCCCACTCTTAACCTTCACTTGAACGTCAAGCATACTTTCGTCGCATTATGCTGGGTTCCACACATTAAAGGCAAGTAGAAGTTAAGTAGAAATTACTATTTCAAATTAAAATCAATTTATCGTGCATCTCTTTATTCTTCATCAGCTCTTTGCATCTTGGTTTGTATCTTTACACGATATCGTCCCTCTCTTTTTCAAAGTACCTGGGCCTAGGTCTTCCTTGCCCTCTCATCATCTTGGCCCTGCAGAATTACGGTCGCAGTGATGTCCTCTCGCTGAGCAAAGTAAGAAGAAAACTTCCTCTTTCTCTAGTTTTCAGTGTACAAGTACATTGTCTGCTTTACCTTTTCCATCCAGCTTATCCATTTCATTTCGCTGTGAGTTAAAATGGGGAATATTTAAAGTATTTAAACTAACAGCTGCACTCAGAGTCAGTTAATGACGATTAAGTCGTTCCTTAGGATCTAATTTTTTGAGCAGTAGTTAAAAATCGTAACCTATAGTTAAATCTGGTTTAGATTTGACTATTGGGTATATCGATTTTTGAATTTGAACCATAATTTCAGTTAACTACCAATCGAACAACTCGCCTTAGTGACGGTTTTTCATTTTACAAGTTTGAAAAGGGAACGAGTTTAGTGTCTCTTAAATGTCTCTGAGTACGGTGCTATAGTTTACAAATCGGTGCATATTATATTTAATCAACTATAAGAGTATTCGTTTGTACATAATCACGGCACTTTGTTCGCTCAACGGAACCCAAAAGACAGTAACAATCCATTTAAACAGAGTTCTTGAAACAAGGCGCTGGCGTCCCATTTAGGCCGCGTCCGAAATGTGGAGGAGTTATGGGATATTTCACGCGTATCAGTGACTAATGACAACTGCAGGGAAAGTATATTTTGGTATAATGAAGTGGCACGACGGGGATAAATGGGTTTGGGAGACATTGACCTTAGTCCACAAGTTGGGAGTTTGTGGGGAATGCGAAATGTAAACTTTCGAATGAGAAAGGTCTTCTCAAATGTTGGGTATTTCTAAGAGTCTATCCCCTTCTTCCTTTCAGCTCGTCTCTGGTAGTTTTCTGTAAATAATAAAAAAATCTGTCAATGCTATAAATAAATTATTTAGCTCAATAGCGTTACATAGGTACTTGGGGATGCAAAAGAAAAGTGACAAAATTGTATGGGGCATGGATATTGGAAAGGAAGGGATATTGGATAAATAGTGCAGATAGCTTTGCAGATAAAAAAAAACTGTTACATGCGGCTCTTCTTCGCTCTCCGCCACACAAATTAAAGATCCTACATAAACCTTACATGAGAGTCATAATGGCCATTGCAGTTATATTTACTTATAGTTGATTTGGCTTCTAATCGATGTTTCCAGAAGCTACATTCTAATAGCTATAGAACGAGCCACGATATGGAAGAATCAAATGAGAAAATTGGCTAATAATTGCGTGTTTATGCCATAAAGAAAACTAGTTAAAAGATGGAGATCATTTCAATCGATATTTTCTTCTTTATTATTTATATTTAGCCGGGGTTGAATAGGTTGAATAGGGGGCGTGGTTCACCCAAGATCAAAATTACATAGCTTTTGTAAGGATCTTCATTGCAATTAGTTACTTGACTTACAAATTACGACATTGCAATAATTGGCAATCACAATTAAACTCGTTTGTTACTCGTAATTGTAATTGTTGTTTGTATGTTGATGGCGTGATGGGGGATTAGTCACCGTGCGAGTTAATGAAGATTAACTTAATTGTTTAACTCGTTAAAGGTTTTCAAATATAACATTCGGTGCCAAGAAATCAATATCGCGTCCTGGTTTGTAAGAAAATCAAGGCATCAGGCGCTCAATAAATTTATCATTGAATTTGTGGTAAACTAAAGAATCTTCAAACAGTAAGAGCTTGTATTAAGCGTTCACTAAAGATTCATAAATTATTGTTTGGCAAACCGTATCATTAAAACATTTTAATAAAAGGTGATTCCCACCGCCGCATTTTTTTTGTACTTACTGAAAAATTGCACAAGCAAATGCAAGAGCGCGGTAAACTGTGCTGTACCATTTATACTTTAGCTAAGAGGCATAACAGTGCCAAAAAAGATTAGAAATACATATTGTAAAAAAAGTTATCAAAAAAATTCACCACTTTCGTGTACAAAAAGCACATAGAAACAAAGTCAGTGGGCGATCTAACAAACAAGTATAGCCTTTCGAAGGAGCGCTGTTTGTGGCCACATGTCAACACAGGCTTGCTCAACCGCTGGTGTGTGCTCACCCACGCCTCGTAAGTACCTACGTACCATCGTACTTTGGGGGTACTTGCAGGTAAAAACAGTTATTGGTTTCTTTTTTAGGATTGACATGATACTCCGTTGCCGTGGGAAACGGCTTACAAGAATAAGATCCTCATTATTCAAGAGCAACGTTGAGATAACTTGAGAAAATTGGTTTCACGAAGGGTGCGACAAATCTTGTTTGAGTTTGTCAGAGGTAAGTCAGTTGGAGGTCAGCAGAATTTAAACCCTTATTGTTACTAGCCCTTCCTTAAGAGGAAAGTGAAACGTTAGGGTTTTATATATTTATTCCAAGTTACTTAGTTGGCAAAGAGTAATTGATACCAACGGATTCCTACCACGCATATTTTGAAAAATCTTTGACGAAATATGTTTTGATTTTCTTGTACTTATCTATGTTTATAAGTACAGTAAACAAGGAAAGAAAGGAACCATAAATACCTACCATAACCGTAAATAAACACAATGCTACATATTCGAGATGACATTTATCTATTTCTTGTTAGTATACCTCTAAAATTACATTTACAAAATAGGTCTACGTTCTATTCCTTTGCATTAACACGGAAGGCAAACTAATAGCTAATTCGAAGTGTTTCGTCAATCCGCTTTCTCACAACGTTAGCTAAGGTAATGCACACACGCCACGTAACATCAAAAGAAAGATGTAAGTTTATTTCCTTTTGTGTCATGTCAATAACCATTTACATAATCACGTCATACACCCGTCACACGTTCTGAGAAACAATTACAACAATACGTACTATAGTAACAGCTTTTTGAATATTTAGTACATAAATATACATAAATATACCTACTTACGTTTTGTTAGCAACGGTACGGTAATTAGCGTAGACTGTTATTAAATAAGTGTTACGTTTGTAGACAGACTGTATTTATGTTAAATAGGTCGTATCTATATTCTAAGCAGAAACAGTGCGGGATATTGGAACCAGAAAGAGTTTCTTATGCTAGATTTACACATTGTAAAGTGCAAGTGCGAAGTTCACATACATTTGGGTCTTGCCACTAGACAGCAAATATGAACTTCGCACTTCCACAAGTGTAAATCAAGCCTTAAACACAGAATAAGCTAGTACATGTAATAGTTGCCTTAGACAAAGGAAGCGCGTAGGTACTTTTACTTGAAACTACTAAGATGTCTTTACTTTGCAGATATTTAGAAATGTAATTGTTTCGGATTTACACGGATTACTTAGGTACTTATTTGAAGCAAGTCTGTAATTGAATTCTCCTAAGAAAGGTCACGGCCCACCTAGTATGAAAATAATACCCCAGGGATTACAGAAATGAAATAGGGCGGGAATTAAAGATAAATATGTATGCTTTATAATGGTATATGTCGCCTTAGTAATTATAAACGAAGAAATAATAAAACGATTATTAGGGATTTCATATAACTACCTATATATTAATAGCCAATCTTCTTTGCACTGTTACATGTTACCTCAATGGTTTTTTTTTAAACTATTTACTTAAAATTAAACGTGGGTCATAACTGCAAAATTTACCACCAATTTGGTTTATGTACGCAAACATTTTTTGACCGGGTAGGATTATGGGCCATGATCTTTGAATGAATAATCTGTATTTTATTCGAATTTGGAATTTATATGAATATCTGTTTTTTTATACGTTATTGCTGTGGCTGCCTACTAAATTATACCTACCTACTTTAGGATAAAAATAAATATGCGGTAAAACTGCATTAAAAACCGCTTATGATCGTTTGATAGAAAATATAGAATCATTTAGAACCAAAGTCAGAAAAAACATTAGTTTTCCTCAATTAAAGGGTATTCATCATTAATCGGTCAATCACACCGAGGACACAACCTTACCCAATAATAATTACATTAGATAACACCCACATAACGGCCCACGACACTGTATGTCAATACAATACGACAGTAATTTTATTACACACTCGTATTACAAGTGTTTAAGGTTTACTTTCGATTGAGAGTTGATAGCTAATCACAAATTGGTAATAAAAATAAATTAGAAATGGACTTCAATTTAGATAGAAGCTTAATAACTTTCTTAATTTAGTAATTATTTACACCTTCAAGGTGTTAAATTAAACACGTAAGATTTAATAATACACAAGTCGAAACAATTTATTTTAAGAAAACTATAATGCAACCCTAAATATAACACCAGAAATTAAAGTAAGTAATTAAATTGGAGCCGTAGCCAAAATGCAAACGCTACTAACGTTTCTCTTTTCTATCGCTCAAAATGTATGGGATGACAGTTGACCACGTGGTATTATCGTAACGCACGAGAATGGCATCCCATACATTCTGAGTGATAGAAAAGAGAAACGTTAGTAGCATCTACATCTTGGCTAGGACCTCAGTACCACATCTGTCATGCATCTTCATACCAAATTGTCATACATTTTCAGACATACCACAGATGTAGTAAAACTGTCGGAACTAGTTCCATTAATTCTAAGTATATTGTCGTAAAACATGGAAGCACTGGGAATGCTCGGAATATGGCTAGACGTCTAGACACTGACGACATTGATTTTTGTTAGCAAGCATTTGGCTCGTCTTGGTCCGCAGTTTGAAAAATTACAGCAGGCAATGGTAATTATTTAAGCTTAACTTCTTCCGCTATGACTTCGTTTTATTAAGAATGAATTTACTATGAGGTAATATTATTTTATAGTAGAACCAATGTTATAAAACTTTTTTCGGACTTTGTATTAGTATCGATGACTGTCAAAGTTTTCTTTACAACTCTATTGAAATATTTATAAGTGTAGCCAAATGTTGTACAAAAAAAGTTTTTAAACACATAATTATACTGTGTCTGCTTCTAAAGTAACGCAATCAAGAATCAAGACCACTAGATTGTTAATTAATTATATACTTAAGACCTGTATTTCTTAAATATTGGGCCAGGAATATTGAAGCCAATTATCCATTCATGTAAAAATGTACTACCATAACACACAGTAAATACGATTATGTTATCCAAGTATATCTATACTTAATATTATAAAGAGGTAAAGTTTGTGACGTTGTAGGGGTTAATCTCTGGATCTAATGAACTGAGTTTGAAAATTCTTGTACCAATAGAAAGCCACGTTATTTGTGAGTGTCATAGGCTATATATTAACCCAAAAAAATATGTTTATTGCCCAAGGAAGTGGGCACGGGAACAGCTAGTGAGCTATATAGCGGGTCACCTGATGTCAAGTGGACACCGCCGCCGCCCATGATGGACACCGGCAACAATATATAGGGAGAGAAATCGCAGATGTATTACACAAACTTATACATACATATGTCTGTTTTTTAAACTAACCAAAAAATAACATAGGTAGGTACACATGTTAGTGAAATATCCTTTCACATCGTATTTTCTCGGAAATGTTCTTATTTGTCATGCTACTTCACTCTGACTCAGTACCCATCAAGACAACGTGGGGGAACGTCGCATCGCGAGAGTGATAATCGATATAGAGTGGTTAATACCAGAGTATTTTTTTGTTAATTAAGATTAAGTTTGTTTTCAGTTCTTTTTAATAGTCATGCCGAAAGCATTAATACCTGGGAAACGTTTAGATCGACAAGCCTGTGAAATGATTTTCAACATTTATTTATATTTCTTCTTGTTTACCTACACCTAATTTCTATATATTTGATCGTGGTGGTTTTAACATCTCGGTGTGATATACTTCAAACTCGTGGTTTGACATTTGACACTGGTAACTAAACTACTCTATTTATTTAATACAAACATGTCACTTAATAATTCAATAATTCATAGACACGCATCATTCGGAAGTAGACGTGAGTTCCGAGTTTTCACGATGTGAAAGGATTATTCACTAGATCTGTACTAAGTTTATCTAATTCCATATCAATCAAATCATACCTTCTTGAACCGTAAACAATCAGCTTAATACTTTCAGTTTCACTCAGTACTCAGTTCATTATACAATACTTTATTACGCTTTCAATGGTTCTCACATAGGACAAGAAGCTGCATTGTAACAGTATAATACGATTGTGTCAACAATTGCGCAAAAATGTACAGTAATGAGAACAATAGTTACTAGCAATAATTACTGAGACGTGAAAGTGCAGCTTTTCACGACACCAATAATCACAGGCTAGTTAGGGTAAGATGGTTCACATGAAAACTTTGTAAGAATCACTAGAAAACAGTTGATCTCGTATTTTCTGCAGAGATTAACAACATTACACGGGCTATGTTTTTCTTGGTAAAACCATTTTGCTTTTGACACGGCCCAGCAATGTCAACCATATGATATAGATGAATTACCGAGAGCGTGGAATTGCATATGTAGTGGTAATATGTGTTTACAGGCATTCTATATTTAAATTTCCTGTACTTCTCATACCATCAGCATAAAAAGAGTTTTGTTATATATATTCAAAAGTAAGTGCAAAAATGATGTCAGTGTCAAATTCTAAATACTTTTTACAATGCAATGCTAAAATATACCTCTTATTTTATTGTATTCTCGCAATTTTCAGAATTATTTTGACTGGGCATGTACGACTGTAAGTTACACAGTTTGCAGAAATTATGGCAGAAAGTAGCAGTAATTTTGGTCAGATTGAGAGTCAAAGTAAACAAATATGTCATAAATATTTTCAACTCGAAATCAAGAAGTCATCACGAGAACTATATATAATTTTCATCTGTCCCATAAGCAATATCCAACCTTTAAGAGGAAAATTTAAATGAATGATAGCGACTAAAAGCAAAAAAGGACATACCTACTTATTCCAGTTGTTTAGGGTAATCTCATTAAATTAAGAAAAAAACCTAAATGGTTTTCCTTTTCATGCGAACGGTACAACCACTACATATGCAATTCTACGCTCTCGGTAATTCATCTATACCTCTTATTTACTTGACAGTAATGGCGGTCGACATAAAAACGATACGAATCATGGCGAAAGACATAATATGTGGCATTATCTACGTAAAGGAACCTTATTGTCGATGGCCCTTACGCCGCACTGCGTCACGCGACGTTGTATTTATATCGGAGCATCGTTAATAATGGCGGAAGTGCCATCGACAATAAGGTCCCTTGTCATAGATAACGTCACGTATGTTTTACTGAGTAGCATACAGCCCCAGATGTCACAAAAGCATTGGAGAATTGAAAATAATTATCCTGTTTTTATAAAAAAGCCGTGTCAAAATCACTTTGCACATATTATGCACTTAATGTGTTTGGCGCTTGCTTCGTTCAAAGTATCTTAGAGCGAATTACTGTGTCTTTCAATAATAATAATATTGGCAAATTTATACTTATCCAAATATTTCGCGTCACTGTCTTCGTTATCACGATATTTCTTCAAAACGTACATACTGACAATATAGACTCGTGACTAAAGAATGAACTTTAATCTTGACATGATGAATTAAGTACAAGATAGACAAACCACTTACTCATTTCAATTGTACGTATAGTTCTAATCATACTCAAGTGATCTATCTGACGCAGAGCACAGCTGCGCCGGCGCCGGGGGCACGTTGGTGGATTGTAAACAAAGCGAACCGCAAACAAACGTGCGCTGCGTTGCGCGCTGCAGACTTAGAAACAGACTTAGAAATGTTGGGTTGACACATGTATTTGGTTAAGGTAAAGTAAGGTAGGTGCTAGTGATTTCAATTTCAAACCATATAGACCGGACATTAGCGGCCTTTACACGTAGAGTTCGGACCACAGGCCGGCAGAAATCACAGATTTAACCGCAGTTCAAACCGTGGTCACATTTGGTCGTAATTAGCGGCCTTTACACGGTAAAGATCGGACCGCGGGAAACGCCACGCGCCATTCCACGCGCCAGTCCGAACCGTAGGTTTTTTACTATTTTACTATTACAGTTGCATTTACACGTACGGTTCGGAGCGAAGATTGGAATGGCGCGTGGCGTTTCCCGCAGTCCGAACTGTACGTGTGCAGGCCGCTAAAGTCTTGACAGTTTGATGCGCGGTCGAAACCATCGTACGGACCGACGGTTTCATCTGCGGTTCGGAACGCAGTCCCAGATGCGCAGTCCAAAGCCGTGTAAAGGCCACTATTGAGTTCTATGTAGGTACGCACGGAAGGTGCGTAGGTAAGGTAGTAGGCACGGAATGATTTAATGGAGATCTATTTATTGTTTGCAAAAGTAACGTATAGTTTCCCTTTTTTTTAAAATTCAATGTGCGGAAGCGCACACAGACAGTTTTTCCGATCCCTTATTAGAAAAAATAAGAGCAGGATTCAACACGTGAAAAAGGTCAAGGGATAAACTATCCCTACATTATTTTTACATTTTTAAATGTATCGCAACGCAGAATTTACATTGCAAAATATCAAAATAAAGTAAGAATATTTTTGCTGCCTAGACATTTGGATTTGGTGTGTATGCCAATATTCTACTTAGTGATCATCTACAAAACAACAGCAATAACAATACAAAGTATTAAATGCCACCTTACAAAAAAAATGGAAAGTGAGATAGGACTAATATAACTTATTTTTAAAAGGGACTTTAGGCGTCCAAAGTTAAATATAGGTAAACAGTTTAAGCAAACAAATCTGATCATCTTGACGAACTTTCACCTTTGTAATGTTCAATATTAGTGGATTTATTTTATTTACCTTCATAATTTTAATAGTTTTTAACTGAATACTAAAAATCTCTCAAATATCAATAAAACACGCAGGCATTTCTCCATCATTCTCAGCTCTACGCGACCGCGGCAGAAAGTGAGAGTAATAGGATGCGCGAGCGCATGAATGGCCGCCTGATTAACAAGTGATTATACGCGCAGGTCAAACGTGCACTCGTGACTAGTGTGCACTTTCCGGATAAACGTAGTCGTTCGCATTCACCGCCCATAAGGCTCAAAGTACGTCATAATTAGAGAAATAAGTCATTGCACACGCGAGGACAGGAGTAAAAGAGTATTTCTTCTCGTAGCCTAAACAGCTTAGGGGTTAGCTCCACGCGCATCTGTCAAGTCTACGTAAATTACGATAGTAGTTGCCGTGATCTAAAAGGCCCTATTTGACAGCTGATGTCAACGCAGTACAAAATATAACCTCAAAATATATCAAGGTTATATTATATTATTTTGTTATATTATTAAGGTTATATTATATTATTTTGTACTGCGTTGACATCTGTCAGATAGAACGCGACAATTTCAGGTAGTGTGCTGAATGTTGTACCCCTATATTATGTATGTCTTTTCACCGGGTGTCTCACATCGGTACTGAGCACGAACTTTAACTTTCTATCAAAAGCACTTCTTTCACTTTCAAGTTCTTTAGACACATCCAAATTACTGAGAATTATATACTTTTAATTGCACTTTGGTAAAAACCTAAAAACACAAAAAACTGGTTGCAAAATCTAGTATAATATCTATGACTATAAATATAATCTAGATAATGATCTTTTAAATTAAAATATCTTTACATTCGTGTTTTTGCAACAGCTGTGGTTAAAATATTTTACATGATTTCTTTGTATATTAGTATAACACGAAGCACCAACAAGTCATAAAATTATTAATTAAATAAAAGTATGAGTTTTGTAATGAATTCTAATTATACTACATTCATAACATTATGCAACTCAACGAGATCTATGAAAAATACATTAAAACCATGATTTTATTGTTATCTATGCATGTCGGATCTTTAAGTAATTAATGCCTATTTTATAATATCAATATAAATTTTGTCCTTTTTAGGGTTCCGTAGCCAAATGGCAAAAAACGGAACCCTTATAGATTCGTCATGTCTGTCCGTCTGTCCGTCCGTATGTCACAGCCACTTTATTCCGTAACTATAAGAGCTATACTGTGGAAACTTGGTAAGTAGATGTATTCGGTGAACCGCATTAAGATTTTCATACAAAAATAGAAAAAAAACAATAAATTTTTGGGGTTCCCCATACTTAGAACTGAAACTCAAAATTTTTTTTTTCATCAAACTCATACGTGTGGGGTATCTATGGATAGGTATTCAAAAATGATATTGAGGTTTCTATTATAATTTTTTTCTAAACTGAATAGTTTGCGCGAGAGACGCTTCCAAAGTGGAAAAATGTGTGTCCCCCCCCCCGTAACTTCTAAAATAAGGGAATGATAAATGTAAAAATAATATATGATGTACATTACCATGCAAACTTCCACCGAAAATTGGTTTGAACGAGATCTAATAATTAGTTTTTTTTTAATACGTTATAAATCGTAAACCGCATTTTACCTTTCATTCAATCAACTCCAATATAATAAAGAATAAAGAAAAACATTTATTTAGATGTATAGTTGTACGGAACCCTACGTGCGCGAGTCCGACTCGCACTTGGCCGGTTTTTATTGTTAATTTGACTCAGAATCGTAATAATAAGTATGGCGGCGCTTTTCTAAGTACCTATTAATAAATACTGGTTATTATTTGCCGTAGTAGGCTTTAAACTTGCTTATTCCGCAATAATTTTTCTTAACGTATTAATTTTGTCTACTGCTTCTATAAATGTTAGTTTAAGGTTTTTAACCATAACAGTTTTAGTACCATTTTTCATAGTTTAAACGTCCATTAAATGACCGTAATAGTGGGTAATAGCCGACGGCGAACAGATGGGCAATTTAACGCATATAAAGCTAAACAAAATGGACTGTGAATGGAGCAGCTGGACTTTCACTGTACAGTTTACGTTTGTATTGACTTAATTACGGATTCGACTGTACGCAGGTAAGGGAGTGAATGAATGCCGCGCCGCCGGTAACTTATGAATAGAGGACTCTAGGTGGTCTACAATTACCGTTCAGGCTCACGTACCGTTTAGAGCCTCGTTCCACTTTGTTAACCCATCTCGCTTCTATATTAAATTAAATAAATAAATATCAGGATACAATCTCACGTAAATTGACCTAGTCTCAAACTAAGCTTTAGGCTTGTACTATGGGCACTTACTTGACAACA
This sequence comes from Acleris literana, assembly GCA_946894065.1. Lineage (NCBI taxonomy): Eukaryota > Metazoa > Arthropoda > Insecta > Lepidoptera > Tortricidae > Acleris > Acleris literana. Next base: position 11,564,547 of record OX335684.1, on the reverse strand, counting down.
TTAAACTTACTTATATAGAGAAATACATAGTTAAATAGGTACATATCTGGAAATCATCTAAGACTCAGGAATAAATTCACGCTCATCGTACAAATATCTGCCCTTACCAGGATACCTGTTATTATTCACTTGACACTACGAACTATGACAACTTTAACGCAAAATGGGCTGTGATTGGGAACATTACCCTTGATTATAAAAAGCAAACGACATAAATGACATTTTATTTTTTATCAACTTGAATTAAAATAATGATTTGAGCTTCAAAATAGCTGTTTGCATTTGCAATACAAAAGAGTCTCTTCCTAGATGCCGAACTGGTTCTTGTAGGCAAATCGGCAAGACGTTTAGAAACTTGGTATCATTGTTTAATTGGGTTACCTTTGTTTCGGCGAAATATGTTTGCCAAATTGTATCGTTTTCTAACCGTTTCATTTGCCAACCCGCTTTGTTTTCTGTAACCGTAATAATGTCAGGATTTTATAAAAACTACCCGAAGCTGACCTATAGGGTTCTACCAATTAAATCCTGAAATATTTACAGTTACAGGAAAAACATTGGATCGGCAAATGAAACGGCAGGCTCCCCTGTTTATTTATACCAATCGTTGAAATAAGCTAATAACTTGGACGAACCGGAGAGCAACTCTTATTTAATCGGTCACCGGAGGCCTATTCTGGTCGCGTTCATCACGGTGGAAAAAAACTCAAAGAGATAGAGCATTTGTCAGTTTCGCACATTCAAATTTGTCAAGATGTAACGCAAACTATAATAGGCCATTAACATTGTCTCATCAATTATCATTAAAACCTATTAACTTAATTGCTATATTTAAATTGATATCCTATTGCAGAATTTACAGAGGAATTCTGTCGTTTAGAATACATCGTTGCTACAATGGTAAAAATCCAAGATAAGGGGTAAGCTAATCGAGAATCGGCGCCAAAGCGTAAACAAATGTAATTAATGAAGTTACACTTCGTAAATTCAGAAAACTGATTCGCCACATCAAAAGTAATGTATACGGCATAAACATAATAACACAATGAAAAAATTCTTAACAATTCGCGCATTATGAGAAAAAAACCATAAAGTTAAACGAAGACGCGAATTATTGTGATGCAAAAAATTGGGCAACATCTTGTCAGAAATTAACCTAGCTACGTGAAATATGCATATTTCAGGTAATGATATTTTAGGGTGCAATATGATAAAGCGTTAAACACCTTTTGAATATTCAATTGGGTTTTAAAATGGACGTTTGGACGATTAATGCTCTGTTCGAACCGGTCCGGGCGAGAAATGGCTTTTAACAATGGTGACAATGCCAATATTTCCGAATCATTACCGACCTCACTGCAACTAGGGTCGTTCTCTTCTCAACCACATTAAAAGCTGCTGCGTTTTGTTATTTTGTCCAAGATGTACTGAACTAGACAATTCAACACTATGGTGGGAAATAATACAATATACTAATTTGCTTCTTGTATTATTTTACAATATTATTACCCAGCTTTCATTTTTTATATTTTATCGGAACTGTCGCATTTTTCAAATAATTAGGTACCCTGTTTCTTTTTCCATGCTGCGTTATAATGTAGGTATATTCTTTTACAACTTACTTACTTAGTATTAATGTAAAAGAGCGTTTAAAAAATATGTTGGGTAATTTTAAAATCGGACCTTTGTCGAGAAAACCACTATAAACCAATTCTGCTCGGACGCAGTCGAAACTGGAAATACCCAAATCGCTACCGTACTAGCATCTATTCATCTACTCGCAGGATGCAAATCACCTCTACGGTCACATGTTCGATTCCCACGGAATTCTGTGTTCCTTATAAAGGGTACGTCCCCCAGCCGAATCATTTTTTTAACCACCATCGTGTCGTTTTAATGATGCCTTTACTTTCTTGTTTACTTTGTACGTTTATCTATGTCTTTGTACGTCTTTTTAAGGGTGGTGTCTTTGGACAAGGGATGAATAATGTTTTTTTCTATAATTGTCTAGTTGTTCCTTTTACCGTTACATCCCGTTTTGGTCTATTTGAGCCTGTTGAGCGGAAGGAAGCCGGTTATTTTCTTATTTCTGTTCTCTACGTGTGAATGTTAATCTGGTATTCTTCTGTTATCTTGGTAGTTATGCTGCTCTATTGACGAGCAACCGTTGAAAATCAGATTCGAATAGATGTTCCAGATATAGTGCATAACTAATCTTTCATACATAATGTACATAACTAATGTTTTCATAGTATAAAACAAAGTCGCTTTCCGTATCTGTGTGTCTGTCTGTTTGTATTTCCGCTTACTCATCCTAAACCATGCATGCAACGCAACTCACATAAACTGATGCGAAACGAGGGCGGGTCGCTAGTATGTTATCAGTACTTTAGTTACAAAGACTAAAGAAATGCTTGTCTCAAGGCTAAGTTTTCCTATAATAATATGACCATTAAGTATTTGTTAATATTGAACATTCTAGAAATGACTCTTTTATTTTATTGCCATTATTGCCAATGATCTCACGTTTCTCTCTTAATACAGCACTAAATAGGTACTTAAAATGTCCTAATGTCACATTACTCACAAAGCCAATATAGTCTCGTCACCATAATTACAAGTACCTTATCATTTTTATCAGTAAATTCCCACGCCGTATTCTTAGAACGCATTGTCAACAAATTAGTGCAGTCAATGCATTCTCTGATAACAAAATAGCCTTAACCATGTGTCATGTAGACAGACAGCTGAGAAATAAAAGTTCATCGACCTTTTGCATAAAGAAATAGAACATTAAGTATTAAAAAGTTTAACAATACCATTATATGGAACTTGAGGTTTTTGTTGAACATCATGTGAATAGTAAAAAGAAAGAGGCAAGTAAAGTTGCTTTGACACTAGCAAACATGTACTCTAAAAACATTGCGATTATTAAAGGATTTAATAAAAATCGCATTATGTACATGAACCAATTCGCTCCATACACCGATTCTAACTCTAAAGACCGTAACAAACATGATTTACCTTATCACAAAATACCTCGTTCTACCATCATCGTTACCTGCATCAAATATTCCAAATTCTTTCACGCCCTCTATCGCTCCATATTCCTAATCCGAATCAATTTTCAAGGAACGTCATTGTGAACCCCGTAAGTTGACCCGCATTAGGGATAATGGGTCACATGGGCCCATCCATCGGGATCCCATTGTGGCTGGTCCCCGCCTGTCAATCCACACGATCACCGTGAAATCTGTTGACGTTTGCGCTCAAGACCTACCGCACGACGGTTTATCTTAAAATTTAATGGAAACGATAAGTGATTCCTTGCGCGTGATTGGGAATGACGTTTGATAGCCGAGCTGTCATAAGGCGCGCAGGAGTAAGGTACTTGTAGACGGTTATTGCTTTATATTCTTTATGATGCTTTGTCATTTATCGGGTCATACTCATATAGCTGCTTACTCACGCTGCCTTTCATCAGATACAGAACTATGTATGATACAGTAACGAAAAATCGGCCAAGTGCGAGTCGGACTCGCACATAAAGGGTTCCGTACCATTGTTCTATTTATGTGTCTTGTAGTCGTTTAAAATATTATTTTATTTTTATATATTTTATTATACCGGCAATAGAGATATACATTCTGTAAATATTCCAAGTCTCTAGCTGTTATACGGGTCATGAGATACAGCCCGCTGACTGATAGACAGACGGACAGACGTACAGACGGACAGACGGACAGATGGACGGACAAACCTACGGACAGACGGACAGACGAACCTACGGACAGACGGACAGAGGGACGGGCATCGGAGGCTTAGTTTTAGAGTCCCGTTGACAGCCTTTGATTGAGGAACGGTTCATGAAATACAACTCGCTGACAGACAGACAAACGAACAGACGGACAGACGAATCTACGGACAGGCGGAGAGACGGACAGATGGATAGACGGACAGTTGGACAGATGGACGGTCAGGGGAAGCTTAGTTACATGATCGCGTTGGCACTCTTTGGGCTAAAAATGAAACAAATTTTGTAACTGTGCTTTTAAGTTAAGTTCATCAGTAAATAGTTAAAGCAAATATTTAGTAGGCCGCGTTATACTGATGAATGTTTCTAGTTCGTGCTGTATTTGGAAATGGTTCATATGCTAGTTAGATACGCAGTTAATGATGGTCATACGCAGTCAAGCTTAGGCCAATATTGACTCGGAAACACCTCTAGCAATGTGCAAATTTAAAAGAGGCCGATATACAAACGTGCAGAAACCCGGTGAGTTTTTATGTGATATTCTAAAATAATACAAATTTACCGATTTTGCCTTAACAATAAAAAGTAATTAAATCTGTTCAGTAGTATACTACTGAACAGATTTAATTACTTTTTATTGTACAGTCAACAGCATAAATAAGTGATCATTTATGTACCTTGTCGCTTTCAATCGGTTCACAATTTTGTATGACATTTCAAACACGACGTTAAAGTGACAAGGTACATAAATGATCACTTATTTATGATGTTGACTGTACCAGAGATTTTTTATGGAAGATTATTCCCAACATTTAAACACAACATTATAGATGTTGATAAATTTGATTGGTCACATTTTTCTGCATGTTTTTATTACGCAGAGTTTAGGTACATTTTTTAACTCTCTAAAAGCTTTTGTATCTTTTAGACATAGGTAGGTACATCCTGTTTTTTAATTTGGTAATCTTAACTATATTTGTAAGCAACGCGTTTTTACAGTTTGTCCCTAACATATTTTTACTATAAATATATATTTGAATTTGTATTTAATATATACGCATTTGTAATAACGTAAGTACATTAAATCTGTTTAAAACCGCTAGGGAGTTAATCTCACGTTTTATTGCGCCCATATCATATAATACTCATCGTACAAGTTAGTAATAGAGTTATTTCAGTTTTATAAAAAATTAAAGGTAATTGTTTTTTTAGGACTTTGTGGAAAGTAGGTTATGCAATATTTAGTTATTATTACATTAAAACCATTTTGACGTGTTCTCACGCGCTCATTGTTAATTTAAAATGGAGAATGTTGAACAATTTACATTAAATAATAATTATTCGTGAAAACTTTACTTACACGCAACTTCAAAAAGTTACTAGCTCATATACATACTGCCGCGCAAACCATAATCACAGTAAGTCGACTTTTTGTCAAAATTGAGTTAACTACATATTCTTGGTCGGGAAATTGAGATCTATCGCCCTATATATGCGGTTTATTTTTATTATTTAAATGTCGGAAGATACCACTAGCCTATTCACAGCAAGTCACGTTAAAGGCTTATGTTTCCTAACGATAGACACAGTATGAATACTTACAATTGACATAAAATGTTCATTTTTTACAGTAAGTTACTTTACTTACACAATGTGTAGGATATCGTAGTTTTATAATAAAACTTTCCTTAGCATAGACACGGTAACTAAAAATACTATGATTATACTTAGGCAATCACTAAGACCTAAATTACATAATCCTATTTATAATCACAGTATTTCAAGTTACTGTGATTATGACTGGGCAGATTATTCGATGCTGCAACAGAATCCTAACAATAATTAGGGTAATATCACATACTGTGTTTATAATTGAGAAAAGTTGTTCATTATCTAACATTAATACTAATAATAAATAGGATAATATTACTTACTGTGTTTATGGCTACCATTTCCCTAATATTTTCTTATAATATCCTAGGAGCTCTCCAAGTATGGTTAGAACTTACTGTGAATATTGCTAGGATTTTGAGTCAAAATGGCGGGCGTGATGAGGCGGGGGGCGGACTATAGCACTTGTGAAGTGTGTACAAAGTATGATAAGCACAAAACGAGATACACAGATTCACGTATAAAATATCAAGAAGATGTGAAAAAGGCTAAGACTGACCAAAGCACAGTTTATTACTCCGTGGACTTACAGAAAGTGATGATGTTACCGAGGATGGACCACTTCAAAGCTTCCATTTTTTGTCATAGAATAATTGCTTTTAATGAAAGCTTTGTGTCACTGGGTAAAACCACTAAAGACAAACTCCCATATGCTGTGCTTTGGAACGAATCAGTAGCCGGCCGCAGCCAGTATGAAATAATATCTGCGGTCAGATATTTTCTAACTCAAAAGCGTGACGCGGATCAAGTTATATTTTGGATGGATAAAAATTCACAAAAAAATCTCAAAACCCGGAGTTTCCCTCAAGCCACACAGAGGGAAACGCCAAGAGGTATTTCAAACCAAAGAAAAAATGAGATCATACAAAAACTTGTGCCCCTAATGCCAGAATCTCGAAGGCTTTTTTGGTTAAATATTCCAAGCTCCAGCAATACAGCGCCACTAACAAATTTAGAATATATTTTAAGTTTAATTTTGTAACTTAGTTATGTTACGAAGTGGTTTTTATGACATAGAAGTCATCATGACAGCCGAAAGACGTCCACTGCTGGACGTAGGCCTCCCCCAAGGCTCTCCACTCAGACCGATCTTGTGCTTTTCGCATCCACCGCGTTCCCGCGATCTTTACAAGGTCGTCACTCCATCTTGTTGGAGGCCTACCTACAGCTCGTCTCCCGGTCCGCGGACGCCACTCAAGAACCTTTTGACCCCATCGGCCATCAGTCCTGCGAGCAATGTGCCCCGCCCACTGCCACTTAAGTTTGGCTATTCTTCGGGCTATGTCGGTAACCTTAGTTCTACTGCGGATATCATCATTTCTGATTCTATCACGCAGAGAAACCCCGAGCATAGCCCTCTCCATAGCCCTCTGAGTGACTTTGAGCTTCCTTATAAGGCCCATTGTTAGCGCCCACGTCTCAGATCCGTAAGTCATCACTGGCAACACACACTGGTCAAAGACTTTTGACTTCAGACACTGCGGTAATTTGGACGAAAAGGTGCTACGAAGCTTCCCGAACGCTGCCCATCCGAGTCGGATTCGACGAGTGACCTCTTTCTCAAAGTTGGACCTACCTAACTGGACCGTTTGTCCCAGGTAAATATAGACGTCAACAACTTCGAGCGCAGAGCCTCCGACTATCACGGGAGTTGGCGCGACATGGACGTTGGACATGACTTTCGTCTTGTCCATGTTCATCCTCAAGCCAACTCGGTCGGAAACTCCACTGAGGTCAGCGAGCATTGCACTGAGGTCCTCCATGGTCTCAGCCATGACTACGATATCGTCAGCGAATCGAAGGTGAGTGATGTACTCGCCATTTATGTTGATGCCTCGTCCTTTCCAGTCCAGAACCTTAAAAGCATCCTCCACTGCAGCGGTGAACAGCTTCGGAGAGATCACATCTCCTTGTCTGACTCCCCGCTGCAGAGGAATAGGCTTCGTGCTCTGGTCCTGTAGTCGGACGGACATAGTGGCGTTTTCGTACAGACACTTTAACACTTCGATATATCGGTAGTCAACTTGGCACCGCTGGAGAGACTGTAGTATAGCCCAGGTCTCGATCGAATCGAAGGCTTTCTCGTAGTCCACAAATGCAAGGCAAAGGGGGAGGTTATACTCTCCGGTCTTCTGTATAACCTGCCGCAACGCATGTATGTGGTCTACGGTACTATAGCCTTTTCGGAAACCGGCTTGTTCGGGAGGCTGAAAATCGTCAAACCTGCGCGCGAGACGATTTGTGATGACCCTCGAAAACAGCTTGTAAACATGGCTCAGAAGTGAGATGGGTCTATAGTTCTTCAACAAAGTTTTATCACCTTTCTTGAAGAGGAGAACCACCACACTTCTGTTCCATGCTTTCGGCGTTCTCCCTTCGTGGAGGACGGAGCTGAACAGCGTCTGAAGGACCCTAAGGGTGGGTTTACCACCCGCCTTCAGGAGTTCGGCTGTAATTCCATCCTCACCTGGGGCTTTGCCATTCTTAAGCTGATTGAGGGCCATACTAATCTCGTACAGGCTGACGTCGGGGAGATCTTCGGTATAGTGTCGGGTTAATCTAGCCCTCGGGTCTTTAGCTCGATTTTCGACGGGTGTTCGGGTTGTCGTGTACAGCTGTCCATAAAACTTCTCAACTTCCGCCAATAGCTCAGGTTTGGATGAAATGACTCTGCCGTCGTCGGTCTTCAGCTTCATCAGTTGGCTTTGGCCAACAGACAGATCCCTGGCAAACACCTTAGAGCCCCTGTTACGCTCAATAGCCTCTTCAATAGTTTTAGTATTGAATCGGCGTATATCACGTTTCAGAGACTTCGAGATCTGTCTGTTGAGCTGCCGATAGCGACAAGCGTCACTGCCGAATCATTTCACGCCTCACCTCCATGAGCCTAAGGGTGGAGTCCGAGAGCTTCTTGGTTTTTGTACGGCGGATCTTGAAGAACTTAGACCCGACCGTTTGGACAGCTTCCACGAACCCGTCGTTGTAATCGTCCACGTCGCTACCTAGGCACTCCAAACGGTTTTGAAGTTCGAGCTGAAAGCTCTCGGGGTTTTGGAGCTGAGCGGGTGCCGGGCGGAGCGTAGACTTCATCAGTCTAGACCTTTCAAGCTTGAACTGGATATTCAATGAGCCTCGTACCATACGGTGATCACTCCCGGTTTTAACCGCACTGATCACGGAGACATCATTGAATATGTGCTTTTTCGTCGACATGATAAAGTCTATCTCATTCCTCGTTACACCATCAGGACTCATCCAGGTCCACTTCCTATGCTCACGTTTCCTGAAAAAGGAGTTCATCATATAGAGTCCCTCCTTCTCCATAAAACTAGCCAGTAGGTGGCCCCGGTGATTCCTATGCCCCACTCCAAAATTCCCCACTCTCTGCTCTTCACCGTCTCGTTTACCTACCTTTGCGTTGAAGTCCCCCATTACAACCGTGAAGTGAGTTTTGGAGCTATGCATAGCTCTGGAAACATCCTCATACATAGCCTAGACATAGAAGTAGGTATTTTTAATAATGTTTACTCTTTGTAATAAGTTTTACTTTATTTAATTTAAAATGATTTTATATAGCCCCATGAAGTAAATGGGCTTTTTAATTCGTGATAGAGTATTTTTTACTAACGCATGATCTCACAAAGTGCCTTTTAAATAAAGAAAAACAACTGTGATCGTAGGTTTCAATAAGTAAATGTTTAAGTAAGTACTTACTTAGTTTAATAAAATATGTGTGCCAAGGTTTGTTGAAGTGAATACATTTCAAAAACCATTTATAATATTATTTCAGTCAGTTTTTATAAGAAGTTTTACATATTTGTAATGTGATCTCGCAATGTCCTTATTATTTCCTTTTTATTTAGAATTATTATTTTAAAATATAGATACATGTGCATGTGAAAAAGGCTGTGATTATCATGTTACTACAAATAGATGTGTAAGTGCTTAGAATTTAATAATATTTTTTTGATACAAAGTTTAGAGATTGTACTACCTCAATAAATATTCATGTTGTCTTTTGGGGTAGTCTTTTATTTTTTGGTTTTTAAGCAAAATCAACGTCATAGTGTTATTTCTGGTTGATTGTAAATGCTAAGATTATTGAGTGCAAATACTAGTCAATAACACAGTAAGTGTCATACGTTTTACCGCCAGACAGGGTAATACCATACGCAATTTGGTGGTTTTCCTAACCATAAATACAGTAAGCTTGAATTCCTTAGCAAAAACACAGTATGTCATTGACTTACTGTGTTTATGCCTGCAAATCTAATAGTTTTTGTTTAGACCCCCTAGTTATAAATATATTTAGCTTAATATTTTATATAAATTATATGAATATATTGCATTTACTTATCGCATAAAAAAGAGCAATTTGTCCTTTAAAAGAATGTCTAAAAATATTTGACAAGTATTACCGTTTATGGAAGTTATTGATAAAACATTAAAAAATACTTTAACCGCGATTTTCTCCGAATTAGGTTTTAAATACTTACTGTGATTATGTTTTGCGCGGCAGAATGCTTCTCTATACAGAATCCGTAAAATTTCGCTGCTTAAATACGAAAGCGCCACAAATCAAAAACAGATACAGTTGGATTTAAAACTTAAAGTAAATAGCGTTCCGAATTTAAATGCAACACAAACACATTTTGATTTGTGTCGTTTTTGTATTTAAGCAACGTAGTATAGGCTAGCTTACTATGAGCTAAACGCTTTCTTCTGTGATTTATGAGACTAATGCAAAAGAAAAATGTATGTTTACTTTGCATCGACTGACTTGACATTTTAAATAATTTAAAATGTGAGTAGGTAACTTCAAAGAAAAGCAATAGCTTCTCATTCTCACCGCCAATACTCGTATATGTCTATACAAATCCCGGTAAGGACAGATATCTGTGTGATAAGCGCAAATATTTGTTTCTGAGTCATGGATGGTTTTCTATGTATTTAAGTATTATTTCTCTATATAAGTATTTATATCGTTTTCTAGTACCCATGTGCAAGCCGAGAGATTAGTTTGGGACTAGCTCAATTTGTGCGACATTGTCCCCTGATATTATTATAAACTAGAAATTCTATAGATATTCAAAGTGTTGGTCATCAACAAACACCGACCCAAATAAAGACATCTTCAATTAAATAAATCTGTCAAATTAGCTAAAAAACCGACGAATTCAATGTAACCTCCGGAAAATAACGATTACGATTCGCGTAATGTTTGTTTTGGACAATTTCATTGTTTCGTTTGCGAAAGCCTCCGCGCGGCTGCGCCCGCGCCGGCTCGCGTGCCGCGAACGATCGCGCAATGCTTGCGACAGGTGTGCGCTCAAACACCGCTACACACGTCCAGGGTTCTGTACAAATTTCTTTAGTAGCTACATACATTCACCGTCCCCAGTTAGACCCTACCGTATTGACCGTCGGTGAATGAGAAACGTTGCTATAGATAAAATGTAAAAAAAAAACCTACATTTCACATTATTATTTATGTATTCTTTGATTATTAGGTACTGTTTATGTTGACGATCTCAATGTAATTTCATATTTTTCGATATGCAATATAGTTTATATATTGTAATATTACCTAACTTGATGAGTGAATAATCTAAACTAAACGACAGTGGTTGATATTAATTATAATGTTAGTAGGCGATAAAAGTATCCAACATTATTATAACACTCTCGGGTTATCACTAAAACGCTATTTCAAACAAAGAAATCCACAATACATCCTTGGGCTTGATGGCTAGTATAGTGTATGTACATATACCTTGAGAAATATTCGGAGATTACCCGCGGCGTCTGAATTTCCAAGTTCATACAATATGAACCTATTTAAAGCTAGGGTGACTACGTAGGTATCTTTTGGGTGAGCTCGCTTCATCGTCGACAAAATCTTAGTCCTCCAAGAGCAAGAGTTCTATAAGAGCAAACCAATAAACAATAATAATAAAAGTGATTAATTCAGTCACACGTTACTATCACTACACCGCAAAAAAACATGTAGTTAACGCTGATAAAAGTAAAGATATCACCGAAACATTTAAAATTCACGAGGGAAAGGAGTAAGTTGTGCAAACGTCTACCTTCACGATTAGATCTAAAAGATAATATCGTGTTAGCTTAGAATGCTGAATGTACTCGTATCCTTGCATTTGAATAATAAAAATTGCAACAGTATAATTTTATGCAAATAAACTAATGAAAGTTGCTATTGAAATAAGTAGGGTTCGTTGCAACATACGGGACGCAGATTGAACGTATTGGCTCCTTCCGTTCTCCCGCGCTGACACTTCCGTTTTGTTTCGGGACCCCTCTACCCTGAGAACACTTAACCGTAGGTCCACCAAGCAGAAAAAAAATACTCTTTACGAGATTTAGTAAAAGGAAGCATCTGTTTGACACGTAATTTAAAACATTATATAAACGTTTTTAATTGATATAGACTTTTTTAACGAAGCAGCCATACGAGTACAGCTTAGATTTCTTGTTCTAAGAAAGCGATTTTCGAAAATCGTCAAATTGTCGTAAGCTGATGGCAGATCGCGTCGACCGCATTGTTAACTCCATACATTTCGAGACAATAGAAAACCAAATATTAGAAGTGTTTGCATTTTGGCTAGGCCTTCTGTAGTCCACATCAATGTTCATACAACATAGCAAAACGCATAAGAACAACTTTCATCTTCGTCCAAGATATACCGCGACGTACGAGTATCATGGTCGTCCTGATTCTCATCTTACGCGAGACAAGTCACGTTTGAGATATGATGAAAATATATTATTCTGCAGTACACATATGTCATGTCATCTCGAATGCTTTATCTTCATTGGCATGAATTGGGTTCTGAAATCGACTCTTAACCTAATTGGCTGGTCGGATTCCAATAAGGTGTTGTGGTGGCGGTATTCTTGAACAGGTTACTTGGACTCGACCAATTGTACCTAGTGTCGGCCAAGTATCGACCAAGTAACTCCTTTACAACTTTTCGACTGTATTAATATTATAAAGGTCGACAAAGGAGTTTCCTGAACTTTACAGCTAATTGATATTTCATACAGTTAAAGATCCTATTTTACTAGGAACTTTGACCAGTATAGCATAACAGGGTCATGGCATGGTTTGACCAGAGGATTTTAATAATGTAAACAACAATAAACAAATTACAATATAGAAGCAAGATGGGCTTGAAAACAATTTGGAAAAGAAACTTGCATTATCAAAAACCGACATTAACTTGTAATAACGAAGCAGTATGAAATCTGACACGTAACATCCGTTGTGAATTAATCTATTATTCATATTATTTTCTAATGCCATGTTCCGAAGTGCTTTATTCCTGTCCCTTTTTCCCACGACTTGCAGTTTTGGTGACGTGGCGAATAATTACTCCGCGGGTGGTCTGATGCAGTAAGTGAAGTGGATAACTGCTTCTCCGGTGATTAAGAGGTGCCTTATGTGGAAGATTGGCTACTGATTTTTGGCATGAGATGGAAGTGAGTACGTGAAGTTAATTTGTATGACAAATGATATTGTTACTGCATGAAAAATGGAAATTTTTAGTTAAGGTTTGGGCTGTCTCATTATTTTTACAAACTATTAATTAACTTGCTTTATTCGTAATTTCTATGTCTGTCATTCCGGTTCAAACGTTTCAATTAATTTTAGACCACTTCCCGCTATCGTAATGGGCTGAAATTTTGAATAAATGTAAAACCCCGAGAGTAATGCAATATTATTGTATGTAGGAGCTGATCTGATGTTGGAGTCCAAAGGTTGCAACTTGCAACAGGATCACCGCTGTACTTATTATAGACATACATTGGTATTCGTTAGTTTGGTCTCGATAAGCAGATGATTGCTGTACAATAAAAGACAGTCTCCAAAAAAAGCTTGTCACAAAAATGTTTTTTTTTACAGAAACTTATTTCTGAGTCTAAGTTGAAGTTTAAATATGGCTACCCAAATTGAACAGTTCATACGCGAACGTCGGCGCGATGTAAATAGAGCTAGACTAGAATAAAATGTAAGTTACGTTCGTCCGAAATTGTTCTCATAGATATATGTAGCAGAAATACGCAATGAAACCATTTCTGCACGGCAATTTAAGCATCACGCCCCGTAGCCGTAAGCTACGTAACATGTACAATTCTACAGACCATCCCGCGGTAACGGAGGTATCGTCAAATTTTGCGTGTTAACTGCGATTATTATCGCGTTATGTATAACTCTCAGTTTTATACTAAACGGTCATTTTTAACTTTTACTTTCGATTCGTGTCCATTTGCTAACTAGATAGAGATCTCACGGATTTCCGCTTTAGTTGCCGGCAATAACCATTATTTATTAATATACCTTTTACTTCTGATTGCATTTAGCTTCCTTCAACTTGGTGCTTAAGGGTTCGTGTAGAAATGCAAGATGCAGGATAATTATGCTCAAAACATTGGAAAAAATTTAAGGAAATTACTGAGAACATTCTCAAAAACTTTTGAGCGCATTGAGAATGTTTTCTTTCCTTAAAAAATAAGAATATTCTTGAAAGCTACCAACAATTATGAGTAAAATTTATGCTATAAGGAAACGGCCAAAACTCTCCTAGGGCCCTTGCCAAGATGCAAACGCTACTTACTTTTTTCTCGTCTTTCTCTCAAAAATGTATGGGATAACATTCACATAAAACCAATTGGTCAACTGTCATCCCATACATTTTGAGCTATATTGGTCAACACAATTTTGAAAAATCATACGAAATATCTGGTTAAAATTTAAAACTCAAGATGAATAAAAGTTAACAATACTACTTAATACTCGTACTTATGTGTTATTATTATTACTTAGCCAGTGTTAAGACTTCCTCTGCTTTTCCAAGTATAGAATCAGTACAAGGTCTGAACTCGCAAAATGAAACATCCATTACATCCATAAATACTTCTGGGGCTTTGCTCTAAATTTATACTCGTTATTCAACGGTGTCGGTTATCATAATAATCTCAACCTCAGCCCAAACGTTGAGTGTGAATGAATGAATACTTGTCCTTTGAGTACTTTCGTGTAAATCTGCGCTTAACCCCAAATTCCTTCCCTTTTAATACACATTCAGCTCATTACAATTGCCCGCCGAGGTGGAAGTAAGTCGACCGCACTCAATAACAATTGAACGAGTCCTAAAAGCTTTGCTCAACAATGTTTACATAGAAATTATTCAAGCATGAATGCTACATAAAATTGAGTTCTATGTTATCCTAACACGTATCGTTTTGCATTTTATGAATCTTGAGGTTTGAATTGCTCGAGTACACCTTATGAGAGGGTTAGGTGTGGTTAGGTTAAACACTATCAAAATTTGGCACTTTACGACCGGGGTTAGACCCTCTCACGGAACATTGACGTGAAGTAATAAATTAATTTTATCTTGAAATTTTATTCATCCCCTCGTTTATTTATACCCTTCGGGTAGACGGGTAACTTCATGACGGCGTTTCGTTTGGGCAGTAAGACTAGGCGTCATCAATTTCTAACACTACCACCTCCTTGCTTACTATCTTTTGCCTTATTTTCTGCTCGGTTAGTAACGCAGAGATTATAGCTACTTATTAGTGGAGTGCTAAGTGTACTTATGTTGCGGTCACGCTGTGGTAGACGCTTTCCACCAGGAAGGACGCTTGTTCGTTTGCCACTGATGTGACGCGGTAGTAGCACCTAGAGAAAGAACTTAGATTAACATCCTAGGAAACTTCTTAAGTATTATTATTATCTTGTTTGAATTAGCCTGAAATATACCCTTTGAAGTTAAAAGGATTCACAAATATATAACTGAAACAAAAACCGCTCTTGGTAATTAATAAGGTCGAAACTATAACAGATAACCATTTAAAACAGCTTCCTGAAAGAGTAGGTTAGGTCTAGCGCCTTTTGTCACCTTGTTCATTTGCAGCGGGTCTACGAAATAGGTTTTTTACCAACTTACATGTCGCCAAACAACATCTTATATGTTATCATACTCGTATAGTTTTTCGGAATTCGATCGGCTTCTTGTCATTATTATTTGTATGTCTTTACCAATCACTGGACTATAGGAGTCCCGGACCTTTGGAAGGCGTACATGGAGCCATTATTATTATTATTAATAATAAGCCTAATATAGTGTCCCACTGCTGGGCAAAGGCCTCCTCCCTTGATTTCCACAACTCTCTCTCTTGTGACCACTGTGAGTGCTGTGACTAAGGAGGGTCTATTGACAATGGTCCACAATAGATCTCGCAGTCCGTGTGAATACTCCATGCCATATTCCGTACATGAAGCTTTATTTCTTACTTAATTACTGCAAATGTTTTCATTAACTTTGCGTCATCGTGTCATAAGGTCGTTATCTTTAATTAAAATGAAATATTAATAACTCTTCAAGCCATGTCAGTGACCGGGTTGCGTCGGTTCAAAAGCAAGGTCCTGCGCATCGCCGGGATTTTCCGCCTATACCAGACACAGATACTTTAACCGTGTTTTTTTCCTGGGAATATACGAGTGAGATTTTAAAAGAGGTTTAGCATTAGTTACCAACACTTTAAAATTACGCGTCCGATGTTGACAATAAATCTATAAAGACTGATGAGAGTTGTTTATGTTTACGAAACATGTACGTGTTTCTTAACACTTTTTTTAATAGTTATACATTTCTCTTTGATGTGTATCTTCAAGTGATTTCCCAAGAGCGTGCGTGAATTGAATGCACAACATTTAAGGAGAAGACACAATACAATTATAATAACTTAAATACATGAGTAATAAAGCAAATACGAGTAGGTAAGTAAACGAGTAAGTATGCTTAGAAAATGTAAATATAAAGCGAGGTTTACACTACCAATAAAAATTGCAGAAGTTGAATGATGCTGTCTTACTCTGGCTTCAAAGATAGAAAAAGGCAGCATAATATGTGCTTCTTGCTGTGGAACTAAAGTTAAAGTAAGTACCTAAGCAATCAACATCTGCGAAAAAAATAATAGTCTATTTCTCCCATAAAAATACTCAAGTAGGTACCTACAGTGCAATCTTAAAGTAGTCGTTGAGTAGGTACTTTTGTACTGCTTTTCACTTGCTCTTATGCTGGCTGCTAAACCATAAAGGTATTATGTTTTCGAAGTGCCCATTAGGTTATGCCACTTGAAGAAAATGAAATGATGTATCAGAGACTTTAATCGCCAAGGCTCCAGGACGGCTAGCTCAACTTGCCCGCAACTTGTTTGTCGCTTGCATATCTCATTCTAACTAGTCAAACGATGGAATCGCACTGAGCGACAAGCGAGAAAATTCAAAGTGTTGGAGCCGTACAGGGGTTATAGTCCAAAGACGGACATAGGGTTCTTTTTATTGTGAAAACTTGGATAGTTTCCTAGCGCATAGTGATAAACCACCTCGCGGACGGAGTCACGAGCAAAAGCTAGTTTCACTAAATGTGAAAGTTTGTGTGTTAGTTTGTTACTCCTTCACTTGTAACGGAGATAGCCTATACCCTGGATTACTTAACACATAGGCTATTTTTCATCACGGATTATTTAAAAGTTCCTGAGCGAATAACGATATACGAAATCTTGTGAACAGAGTCGCGCGGTAAAGCTAGTATTACATAAGTGAGAGTTATGACACTAATACTAAATGACATGCAATCATGTCTGCACTTTGCGTTGCATTGTGAATTGTCACAATAACCTTTGTACGTAACACGTCTGTGTCGATGTGATTCTAATGGTCTCAGTTTTAGTGGGCTAAACACATTGTAAGTGTTACATAGAGCACACGGTAATGATCAGAATTAAGCCGAGAAACAATTGGTTTTGTCCCCCTTTTGAAATTAGACAATGCGGTAACGATTGTATGGAGAGAATGCATTTAGAGGAAGCGTCAAAGGTACCGGTGCACCTCGCACTGAGAGAGAGGCGTAAAGGATTCAGGAAAGGACGTAAACTGCCTGGCATTCGATTATATCAATTTCATAATATTTTAATTGATTTCAATTTTCCCAGGATCCATCTTGGCTAACCCAACGGGCTCGAAATCTAATGACCCTTTTGTTGGTCTTTTATAATGGATAAGTAAAACAATGCCTATTAAGTTTCAAAAAGTAACCAAATGAGTTCAAAACCTAAAATATTCATCGTCATATTATATGTATACAAAGAGTTCTCTAGAAAACGGTAAAACACGTTTACAACAATTACGAAATTTAATGAACATAAATTACTACTCTAAAATATAGCAACGCGTTTATCTTTATCGCACATCAAATTAAAAAGCTAATTTATCCTACAACTCAAAACACGATAGTGCTCATTAGCATACTGCAATACATTGAATGATGACAAATATTGGGTAACACCCGAACTCTCTATTAGCATATAAAAGACGCCGCTTAGATAACTTATACTTTATTTTCTATCGCAACCACATCTCGGGTTTGACCATCGAACCATTATATTTTGACTCCTCGCTCGGGACTTAGTGTTAGAAGGGGGAAATCAAACACGTCAGTTCGCCTAACAGGTCATTAACCAGCATATTTTCATCTCAAATTTACGGCAATTTGCCGTATGTTTCGGAGTCTAAGTATATTGGCGGTTTTTAAACAGATTTTGAGAATATCATCACTGGTTGGCCGACATCCGATGGGTCCAGCGTGAGATGGACATTACGTGTTCAAACCTTAGATTAAGGTCAGAGTTCGGTGTCCAATGACTCACGACATTGCTATATAATATTATTGTACTAGATTAATATTAATCAGAAATCTGGAGTTAAGTTTATACGTGCCAGTGATTGGCTCGTGCGTTGCACGCGCGATACGGTGGTTTACGCTAGCAACTAATGTTGCAACTGTATTACTTTTATATTGCTTGTTGCAGCGTAATTGCGATGTGAACTGTTATCAAGCTTCATGAGGCAATGTAGTTTGAGGTTTAGCTAAAACTGGTTTCACGTCAAGGCGCTAATGTATAAGCAAATTTGCTTATATACGATGCATGATTTGATCATGTGAAAAAGGGATAACTAAGTAATTTGGTCACTTGACAGTAAGAAATTAACATCCCCAAAACTCAATCTATTATTTAGTAGCCTATGCCGAACATAATTGGCAAGATCAAAGCCATAAGATTCTGATGGCTTGGCTGGCAGGCAAAAGTGGTTGATGGTGCACTGAAGTGACTGCCGATACGTGAGGCAACACTGGAGTGTTGCACACCCAGGTCTTTATCGTCCTCGGAATACATAGATACCCAACGAGAGTGAATGCCGCAAATTAGGGAAAAGTAGTTTTTATTTTTATCATGGGTTGCTGTTGCTGAGTCAGTATTGTTTGTAAGATAGGTCTAGTTCAGACTTTATCTCGAACTGATGAACAGATGTCGAGGGGGAACTTTGCTTTATAGCTAGTGATGATCGCCGTGTGAAAATCGTTAGCTTAGAAACATGTTACTGACTCATGTTTAATCATAAGCTGCTACAACATCCCGAGCCGTGACACTAGGTGACCCGACTGACTTATCCACATGTTAGCACTGATAACAGAATAATCATGTCTTTAAATAGATTCAATATCATCATTTGTTATCTTAAGTACTTAATAGTTGTTGATAAATGGTAAATCGATGGTGTTGTAACATTGCTGAACCCTACGACAAGGTCTGCGATAAGTCCAGCTTGGTTTGACCTTTTGACTATTAGCTAGCTAGATAATATCAAATTCCCGTTATCAAGCCCTTTTCAGGTTAACTTTTTCATGGAATAAGATGTTTTTAGACTTGGACAAGTAAATAACAAATAAATAACCATTAACCATGTTAAAAAAAGCACAACTTTCACGGTTACATCACCTTTTTTGAAGAAGTTATTCTTAAAGGTGACTTACTACTTAGTTACGATATTAAGAAGAAATATCATCGCACATAAAAGTTTGGTCGCTCAAGTAAAAGCTTTCCAAGACAATAATTGTAATCAGCTGACGAAATTAATTAAAAATCAATACACAATCGAATGGACAGCCTCCTTTTTAACCGACGACCGAAAAAGGAGGAGGTTCTCAATTCGTCTATACTTTTAAAGTTATAAAAACAATCCCTGAGAATCTGTCAAGTGGTAGGTATAAAGTTTCAAGTAATTAATGTTAGCGCAAGTTCCAGACGAAGGTTATCAACAGGTCAGCGCATTGCTGTAATTAGTGCAACTTGCATCCAGCTGCGCCATTCATGTGTATGCTGCCTGCAGTGGCTCTCACTCGGGCATTCAACGAATTGCCCAGGTAATGGCAATTACTAGGGTATTCAGCTTGCCCGAGTGAAAAGACTTCAATTAAGTTTCACTTTTGTTGACTTATTCCAAGGGCCGACTGACCCTAATGCACTCGTTAAGCGTGAGTGACTATATGACTTACGGTTTCCACATAAATGGTTTTTTACTGCCTTTACTTTCTAACTAGGTTATCTGTTTTAGTGCAGTATATTGCGAAGGATACGATGTTAAGTTGGATAAGTGTCGACATGAAATGTGAAATAAACCGAATAAGAAATTAATATTATGTATTAAATCGGACAGTGGTATATGTAATTTTTGTTTTGATTTTCCACTAATATTGCATTTTGGTTCACGAAATAGTAACTGAGCCAAAACAATATCATGTTACATAATCACCACTAAATTAAAAAATCTACCAACAGGGAATAGATAATCTAGTACTGTGTGGACAAGAAATGTTCATGTTAGAAGTAGATAGATGGTACACGTATTGAATATTTTTCTTTTTTCACCTAGCAAAATTAATTTAAAGAAGATAAAGAGGATTTCCTATGATTTTTCCTAAAGTCCAAGTAACAGAATTATAGCAGCATAAAAACTGTAGCAATGCTTAATGATTCAGTCCACTACAATGTAGCAATTGGTTTAGTGAAAGGAACATTGTTCTAAGGGTCACGCTGTAAACTAAATTGGGTGTGTAAAAAGATAACGTAATAGCTTGATAACTTCATTAAAAGAGGTTCAGTCAATTGACAATGTTGCACACAAGTCTATTATTGTTATGCACCCATTGCACCAGCTTACATAATACATATGTATACCTACATAGGCATGTAAGTTGATTAATATTCCTTAATCATCTCCCTTATCCCAATCATTCGGGGTCGGCGCAGCACGTCTTTTTCTTTCAAATATCCCTATCAGCCGATATTTTAGCATTGATAAATTAATATGAATATTCCTGATTTAAACCAAACAAATTCATCAAAGGCTTGCGGTTTGATAAATATATTGTTCCCTAAAACAATCACCCCGATAGTTCTTCGGTGACCTACTCATACCACCCCTTCAACTCTCAATGTGCGATCAGGCAAATATTATACTTGACTTGATACGAAACACAGCGAGTTGCTTCACGTCAATTAAGACTGGTACACGAATAGCTCGTCGCCAAATAAGCCTTTATTGCCTTAGTCGACAATATCAATAGTTATATCATTACGCAACTACCATAACTGGTCGAACCTACTTTCAGTACGAGTATTCCATAATCTTACCTAAACCCCTATAATGCGCCTAATAAGACACGAGGCATATCAGATCCACGTTTTAACCGACACTTATAGAAATCCCTGACATTTGACGCCTGTCTTCGATAATCCGACAATGTAGGATTCACATTTTAATAGACAACTTGCTTAGGGAATTTCCCAGGGCCTACCGGATTGATCCGATACCACACGCGGCGTGACCTGTCACAGAAATTAAATCTGTTGAATCTTTGAATGAACCTCCTGTCTCTTTCTACTCTCCTAGTACTCAGTCTTATGAATGACACTTCGCTGATTAAATTATCAATGAAAGCGGCTCAGGAACCAAGATTACTTTGAAGAAATTCAATATTTAAATTAATACGAAAGCTTAGTCGTCGTCTTCAAGGATTTATTTGATGAGATTTCTTGGGGATTTATTTACCTTTTGCTTAACACCAAGATAAGTTCTAAGAGAAGTAACCTTATATTTATTTTATCGTTATGTTAAATCCTTAGACTACTATATGTTTCAATGAAAAATAATATTTATACCGATGTCAACTTTATTATTGTATCCGTAAAGTTTAGAATGATGTCCAACAAAATTCTAGATTAGTAGTGTATTGTAGGGTATATGTGTCAGCCACCTGCGGTCAATCAAGGTCTCGTTGCGTAACATAATGGTTTATTCATGTGTCTACGCGAAGGAATGCACGGCACCCGTAAACCATTGATAGGCTAAGAGAACTACACAATTTTTGTAAGTCCCTAAGTTAGACATAATGGCTAAGGGACTTATCGGTTTCTGATAACCAAAGTTTTGTGTTTCTGGCAAAGACGAAATAGAGTCAAAAGACACACTCCATGTCTTCAAATAATTAGAATAAGCTGCGTGTTACTGAAATTTTTAAATAGTTTTAAGCTCACGAGTAAGTAGAAATTGGCATTCATTCAATACAATATCATCGTTATATCGCTTACATATCTGGTTGGTTCTGAAATTACTTCATATTTTTAGAAGTTCAAGACCATACAGGGATAGTTTAGAGAAAATTTCACAACGGTCTCACATGAAAACTCTAAAACCTTACATGTTTATAACTGACGTAATTCCACTTGTTCGCTGGCTTGTTAAATCTAGTGATCTGGGATTATTTTCTAAGGCAAAAAAGTTTAGGATATTTCAGGAAATATGAATTGGCCGTCTGTAATCTTCACTAAGATCTTTTTGTTAATATTAACCAAAAGGTAATCGTAAAACGTAGAAAAAAAAAGGCAAAGTAGTTAACAGACGGCCAAATCATATTTCCTGAACTATACTACTCGTTATCATGAAAAAGCCGCTTCGATTTATTATGCTATTACTAATTAATAGTTTAAAATGTTTCAACCCACAGCAAACTTCAGAACTTGACGCGACGCATACCTTTGCATATAATGCAAAGGTATGCAAAGGTATGTTAAAGGCCGAGCCACACCGGATGCGTGACGTGCACGTGCGCGTGCGCGTTCGCTTTCCACTGCGTTGTATAGTATGAATTCTCATTACGACATGTCACTGTACAACGCAGTGGAAAGCGAACGCGCACGCGCACGTGCACGCCACGCATCCGGTGTGGCTGGGCCTTAATGGGTAAACGTCGCTGAAAACATAATGCCTGAGGCACTTTACTCTATTGGTTTCATCATCAAAGGGACACTTCTCTTGGCCTAGAACCGCAGGCGTCCGCGATGCTCGAAGAATACTCTATTGGCTAGCTGGTTTGTCTCAAATCTCGGCTGTTTATCACCCTAGCACAATAAAACGCATCAGGCCTAATAAATACCATAACCAGCATTATTATTCGAATCTCGTATTTATACAGAGGATGCACTGGCTATAATTATGTTTATGCTGATTAGTTGAGGTGTTTTGTATACCATTGTAAGAATAGACCATTGAAATATGAAGTATTCCATATTGTTACGTACCTAGTCAGCTCTATCCGATCTCTAAACAATCTGCCCCTTTCTGATCGATGGGTTGAGGCGTTGAATCATGAAGACGGAACAACAACAAACATTTATATTATTATTAAAGAAGGAAATTGATTCTCTAAATATACTTATAAATGATAAAATAGTACCGTGACTGAGTGACTGACTGACAGACAGAGCAATGCCTAAACCGCTGGACCTAGCGGTTTGAAATTTGGAGGAAGTATTCCTTGGGTATCGTGGGGGTGCACTACGAAAGGACTTTCTGAACTTTGACCCCCAATGGGAAGAAATCCGGAGAGTAGCGGGAAACTAATTCTACCCGTACGAAATAGCGGGCGTCTTCTAGTTTAGTATACCTACAATATGTCGTCAACTCAGTAAAACCCGTGACTATGCTTTTTCGTTCGTTTCTCGAACGTTTTAATCTGACTAACACGAGAGACGAAATTGTAACGGCCCAAGGAGGCGTCTGTTTTGATTCGCCTCCGGATTTTCCTTTTAGTCAACTGACCACAAAATAATAATGTAAATAAATAGCTATGTGTCAAACAATGTGATGTGGGAAAATACCTAAATAATTGTAATGAGTGTCCGAAATTAAGGTCATCAAGGTATTCTTTAGAAATTTACTGAATAGAATATGTCCTTGAAGTTAGTGTTAATAACGTAGTATTGGCGGTGAATTCATTCCAAATTACCGACGGGAATTAATATTTAACTTTGGCGTCTCCAGGTACCAGTGTTTTGTACCAGCGAATTGTTTACGTGTCTCGTGTACTTCAAGTTATACATTGATACTAATGACTTCTATATCACTCACTTACTATGGTAAAAAGCTAGCACATTTAAATTAAAAACTTTAACAAAACCATACATTAAGGTTGCTTCATTCCAATTAAACCAACAGTTCACTAGATAAAGTGTTAGTTTTACGAATTCTATTGCTTGCTCAATTATTCAGTGTTTCGCTAACGGTCAATTAGTATGAGAATACAATACGCGATGTATGTAATTATTGTGTGGTTGACCAATCGAATAATTAGTGGAACCTTTTGTTATAAATTCACGATGTATTGTTGACGGGTGATGAAAATAAAATACAGGTCAAACTGTCTTTTCTTGGCTATGTTGAAACTGGGATCTGAAATATAAAAAGTCTACATTCGTTTTGTTATTCTGGTATATGGATAGTAACAAGTAAACTCTTACAAAGATTTTATAAAGTATTCAGTGTTAATTGATATTCTGATGATACTCGTATGCGTAAGGCGGCTGAACAGCTACAGTTATCATTTAAGTATATATTTCTAAAGAATAAAGGTGTGTAATGATTTTATAATAAAATCAATTACGTTTCCAATTATGGTTGCCAATGGACTTAGTTCGTTTACGAAATTCTGTGACAGAAATCATTCACCGAAATAAATTATTTAAGAAGATTTATTTATTTATTTACAATCTTTAAGGTTAGGGGCTTAGATCAATCTTGATCACGGCAGCCCCGTTGGAATTTAAGAAGATAATCGGCGACATTTTTATTTGTTAGAGCGGTTCCGCAACTACGGCCTTTCGCGTAACTCACTCGCAATCGCGATCGGCTTCAAAACAAAACAATTGGTTTCATTTTGTATGCAGACAAGCCTTCGATTTTCAAAATGAAAACGAATGTGATTGGGAGTGTGTTTACGCGAAAGGCCTGCCGCTCTTAATGTCCTTTGTTAAAATTCCTGATGTGGCCAATATAATAACTCCCGATATAAAAGTTGAAATGTGAGGAAATTAAACAAATTCGAACAGGAAATGTGTTCAATGCTGCAATTACAAAGACGTAACTGTAGCGGATTGCCTCCAAAACCACGGAACTAACATGAATATTTGCCACCGTGAATATTGCTGCTAATCCGCGTTGTTTCCACCGATAGCAGAAACGATGCGCTCAATTCGTGAAGGCTGTGTTGTGTGTGTAACCCAATTTACTCAATCGATGGCCATGTCTTTGTTATTACGCTGCAATACGCGGCATTGAGGATTCTTCGAAATTAAAATCGTTATCTACTTCCTAATAGGTTAACAGCTTAATAATATACTGTCTATCTAGGTTTTACTTTTCAGCTTTAGTATATGTAGTTACGTATGCTATGGTTTTTGTTCTACTACTTAATTGGTCATAAGAAACATACTTTTTATTGCCAGATACCACAACTTTACTTACTAAATACTTTAACAAACGACAAAAAAATCCCTGTAGGCTACCTGTTAAGAATTTTACTTTCTCTGGAGGTTCCCTTTGGTTAAAATCTACAACAAATTTGAGTGTTGGCTCTTTTGGTAACAAACATACGTACTAGGGGTAAGAACTAAAAAGTATAGTATAAATGCGTAAGGCCTAATAAAGCGTTAACGGACCTATTTATTTAATCGTATGGCAGTTGATGAGTCGCTTATAATGTATATAAAAAGATAATCTAATAATTATAAAACTATAAAACTATATCCAATGTCTTCGCCAAGAGGGCTGCGTTCTTACTAGGCAAGAGCAGGTCTTCAGGGTTACCATTATACTTCCGTTTTGGGCAGAACGGATCTATTTTTACACTTTCACATTGTTTCAAACGCGTGACCTATTTTTTATCAAGTTATAAAAAATTGGTCAAAGAATTGGTACCAACGCCTATCAATATTTTTAGTCACCCAGCCAACAATTATGTAACCATGACATGTACGTATGTAATTCACATACGAGGACCTGAAGCAAAATAAATCTCAATTATTTATGTACGCAAAGGCCACGTGGAACATCAAACAAATCAATCACCGGTTGGTTCACACCAGCTCGCAGACAATCGGCAAAACAATGAAGACATTCGTTTTCATTATCAGCTGTTTAACTGAGGGCCTCAATATGTCTGTCTTCATTTATCGCCAGTGTGGTCTGACCTTTAGAAGCTGTTATTGCAGCCTAGAGTCCATAGTGTAATTAGAGAAATGTACACGACGGCTCGTAGGTACATAGGTATAAAAAAATCTTTTAAAATTTACTAGGTATCTTTATTTAATACATACATTGAATTAAACAAGCATTTTATTAAAAAACTTTTCACTCCGTTTGGGGGCTAATATGCGATGCATACAGACAGGCAAAAAAATAGACAGATACACGCTTTAAACTGATAACACAGGGCGTGTTTAAAATCAAAATCAAAATCAAAATTAAAATATTTATTCAGTAAATTGGCCACATAAGGGCTCTTTTACACGTCGGTAATATATAGTGAATCTACTAGCGCTTCGGACAAGACCATCATTGCGGAGAAGAAGCGCCGCAAGAAACTCCAGCAGAAGGTCATTTTTTCAAACATAAAATACAATAATACTTAAAAGTAAGTTAAACCA
The DNA here is from genome assembly GCA_946894065.1 of Acleris literana. Taxonomy (NCBI): domain Eukaryota; kingdom Metazoa; phylum Arthropoda; class Insecta; order Lepidoptera; family Tortricidae; genus Acleris; species Acleris literana. The sequence continues at coordinate 11,538,209 of OX335684.1, read as the reverse complement.
TATATATTGACGATTTTAAAGTTAGTGCAGTAATTTAACAAATTCGATGTAATCTAAGGGAGTAAAAACTGTCCATAAGCCATAGCCATAAGCATACAATCGTAGTTATAATGCACCCAACCTTCCATTCCACAAAACATATTTATGGTTCAAAAGCTGTGGAAGCAGCCTTCGGGTTTGTACTTCTCGCTTACTCCTTCTCATACCCTCTTTTGCAAGTCAAACCAATATTACCCATACCCGAAAGACCTCTTTAAGACCTTTTTAGTCCTCTTGCACTGTAGGTACGTTTTTTTCTATATAAGAGAGGGAGGCAAACGAGCATGCGATTTACCTAATGGGAAGTATCACTAATCACCACCACCAATAAACACCTGGAACACAAGAAGAGTTGTCGGGCACTTGCCGGCCTATTAGGGGAATAAAACAATGTTGTCCTACTTCGCTTACTTTACTGTGCAACTGAGTACCTACTGACATCTTCAGGTTGCTTAAGCTAGGAGCTCCTTTACATTACCTAAACAAGATTTCAACAGGCTAGGCTTTAAAATAAGTGCCTTTAGGCGAAGTTGCAGAATTTAGAGTTCAGAGGTCATTGTGTTCCTAACGCTATCTTGATCGCATTCATTACGTACGCGATTTGTCAAAGTGGTTTTAGCTATCTTGTAATTTATCTCTTATTTCATCATTTAAGATTCGCTTGTTGTTATACTGGTTAGGTTCAACTCTCAGTGCGAAATAATCTTGAACGGGTTTCTTCTATAGTAGAGAGAGTAGAGATAGAACCTCCGAATTAAAAAAACAAAAAACCGCCTTCAAAAACGCAAAAAATAACTTCTTTAAAATTGTAGGCACCTAATAGGTTAGTCCAACTGAAGTCGGCGACCACAACATTTTCAACAAAAAGCCGACATCAGTTGGACTAACCTATTAGGTGCCTACAATTTTAAAGAAGTTATTTTTTGCGTTTTTGAAGGCGGTTTTTTGTTTTTTTTAACTTTTATTTTATTTTATTCTTTTTAGTGATCATAATACGCTGTTACGTAGTCCCACTTCTTAGTTGAAATGAAACTTTTATATCAAGCGCGCCGCAAGCAACGCCACGGGAAAGTCATAGTCATATTTCAACAAGTAAATATTATTCGTTGTAGGTAGTCGTTCAACTACCTTAATTGAGATATCTTATCGCCACCCTTGAAATCGGTACCATTGAGGAGTTCCGGTGGCCATCTGTGGTCTTCATCATCAGTTCCACTACACCAAATGATACTTTCTGAATGCAAATGCTGGATTTGTTACTAAAAATAAAAATCGCTATATGTTTGCGTACAATATTAGAGGAGTTTCCTCAATTCCTCACTGTTCCCCTCATCATATACAGATTTGGTGACAATGGGACCACCTCGGAAGTATACTTTATCAAACCAAAAAAAAATACATATTTGAAATCGGTCGACAATTGACGGCTTTACCAATTTGAACATTAACCCCAGCTAAGAATCATTTTGATTGTAATTTATGTAATTATCCTTCGTAAGTAACAGTACGCTGTCCCAAGCACCTGTTCACCTGTTCGCCTGGCTCCCCTGAAAACCAGCCAGCGTCGCTATTGCCTAACGCACTCGCAATCGCAATCGGTTTCAAAGCGGAACAATTGTTTTCATTTTGTATGCAGACAAGCCTTCCATTTTCAAAATGAAAACGATGGCGATTGCGATTTGCGAGTGCGTTAGGCAAAAGCCCCTTAGGTTGACATCCTCATGCAAACCATTTTGCTGAGTGGAGACCATTTCGACATACATCATCATCATAGTTAATTTTGAATCGCTTCTTAGGAGATAAGAACTAGATTCATTATGTCATTGTATCTTTTCTACTATGTACCCTTGCGGTTATGTGTTAGTCGAATAACGTTTTTCTATTATGTTTTCATTTCGGTAAAACTATCCTACTATACTTAATATTATAAATGTGAAAGTGTGTATGTTTGTCCGTCTTTCACGCTTCAACTACTGAACAGATCAAGATGAAACTTGGCACACATATTGGTTAGGTCCTGGAATAGGACATAGGATAGTTTTGTCCCGGAGAATTGGACAGTTCCCGATGGGGAGCAGCGATAAACGACTTCTACGCGGACGGAGTCGCGGGCGAAAACTAGTAATATTATAATTGTGAAAGTTTGAATATATGGATGTTTGTTACTCTTTGACGCTGCAAAGGCTAGACGGATCGGGATGAAACTTGGCACACATATAGGTTAGGCCCTGGAATAGGACATAGGATAGTTTTATCCCGTAAAATTGGACCGTTCCCCAGGGACAAAATCTATTGTATTATCCACTAACCCTATTAATGCGAGTATCCTACTAATCCTACTAATGAGACTTATCTATATTAGTCATTACGTTACAGTGACATAAAATGCTACCGGTCGCCGATCATTAAATATTATAAATGCAAAAGTTTGTGGGTTAGTTTTTTACTTCTTCACGTGCAACGAATGGATGGATTTGGATGAAGTTTGAAATGGAGATAGCGTAGGTAGGTATAGCCTGGATTGAGCCTGGATAAACACATCATCGCAATCTACGCGGAAGAAATCGCGGGCAGAAGCTATTTACAAATAAAAATTATAACTTTTTGCGATTTTAGAAAAACTTCCCCTAAGGGGTAAAGGCGGGTGTAGAATTTTGTAAGTATGAGAGTTTTGTCATATTTGAAGTTAGATACGTTAAAATTGCTACTATTTACAAATAAACAATATAGCTTTTAGTTATTTTGGAAAAACTATCCCTAAGGGATAGAAGGGGGTGTAGAATTTTGTATGAATTTCGTCATTTTTGTGATTAAAAAAGTGAAAATTGGTATTTAGGCTACTACGCAATAAAAAATATTACTTTTGGTGATTCTGAAAAAAATACCTAGGGGCGTAGAAGTAGTATATCGAAGTTGAATAAACTCATAGCTATGAACAATGATAATGACTGCAATGTAATAGGAGTAGGGACAGTTGGTTGGGTTAAGTTTTTTTAACCGGAATAAAATACACTAAATATTCTTTATTCTTTAAAAACGAATTGGGCACTTACACCTACTATAATACTTTACGCACTATCATCTAAATCATATAATTTGTTCAGTGTGAAATTGTGCGACTTTAGTTTATACATGAAAGTACAGCGACAAAGTTCTTCGCAGCGTCGCGGACGCCGGGAGTTAAAATAGGAGCAGCAAAGCCCGCTCGCGCTCAATGCGCTCATTCATTGAAGAACTACGTCCTTATTGCTTTGTTTGGGTATTGTCAGTTTGTATTATTCAAATACAAAATTGTGATAAAAAATCAGCAAACCAATTTTCTTTTTGTTGTATCATAAAAACGATCCTAAAAAAAACAACAAATACTGAAAACGGGTCAAGTGCGAGTCGGACTCACATAACGAGAGTATTTTTATCGACTACGATTTCGGCCAGAGTGATCCTGAGCGCTGGATGAACCTACCCATTTACATCCTATACTACATAATATGAAGTACATAATCATATATTTAAATGCAAAAGGTTATGCGTGCGCGAGTTAGTTACTTTTTTGCTAAAAAGGATGGACAAATTTGGTTACATACAATTAGGAATAGAGTTTGTTTAAACACTGGGTTAACACACAGGGCTAACTTGAATCTCGAAATAAATGACTGTTCCCCTGGAATGGCTAAATTACTTATTCTAAGCGGACGCTAGTTTTTTTATGAAATGATTATCCGTTAGGGAGCTACGATGCCACAGACAGACATGTCGGGGGTTAAATATAACTAATAGTTATCACTCCTTAAATTTGCTTGAAATATGTTAGAACTGCTGTACACATTGGGCCAATGCGTTGGGCCATGGCAATGAGCCAAAATATGGAATCACGTTTACACATTGGCGTATTGATCATTCTGCATTGGCGCTTACATAAAAGATCATTTGATGTATGCACGAAAAACAGACACCAACCGGTTGGCCGGCCAGTGTTGCTCGCCAACTACGAACAAGCCAATAGCGCAGCCAAGTAGTCCTCTACACGTTGGCCCAGTACCGTTGCCCAACGCATTGGCCCAATGTGTATACTTGTACAGGGGTATTATTCTCTTAAAATCGGCGCTCGGTCAGTCGAACGAGTGAACCCGCACACCGGCGAGTTTAAGTAGTCCCGCCAGAGCGCACAAAATACACTTTAGCGCGTGCATTCTCAATTATTCATCAGAGGGCTCAGACAACATGCACTACGCTAACTAACGTTTCTATTCGATTCGTTTTTAAACCAATCGCGTCACTGGTAGACCACGTGACATTTCGTATCACGTCATCTTCCAGTGACGCGATTGGTTTAAAAACGAATCGAATAGAAACGTTAGTTAGCGTAGTGCATCTTGGCAGGGCCCTCAAGGCTTCTGTCGATAAGATCGAACGTAATAAGGCTGCCTAACTGAGCGCCGGCGTGGTGCGTTCACTCGTTCACTCGTTCGACCGACCGAGAGCCATTTTTAAGAGAAAACATCCCAGGGGCCGTTATACAAATCATAAACTAAGTGCACTTGACAAAAGATGTTATTAATATAAGTTCATAACAAGGTTATTTATTTATAAATCCAAAGTATTTATTTAGTTTTGCTCGGCACTCGTGATATGGAGATGACTTAAACAAACACTGAATCGTGATTGACAAGTTATCCTTCGAGATGCAACGGGTGTTTTGACATGATATGATAAGTAATGTCAAGAGCGACTCACGATTTTAAAATCAGCAGTCTACTAATTGATGAAACGGTAAACACGTTCCGATTTTACGATGGCTTATACAAAATATGTGACGCAAAAAAAAATGTTGAACCACTTGTTTCCATTTTTAGATTTTGTCTAAATATGTGTGTCATTCTCTTCTCTCCTTTTTTGGAACGGGTTTGTTTTTGATTAGAAGTTGCCTTTATGTAGTCCGATTTAGGACAGATTCAAATACATCTATATATATAAAAGGCAATGTCCCGGGTGACTCATCATCGCCCAGCCAAAACTACAAATGCTAGAAATATGAAACTAGGACAGTATTTGTTTTTTGTGATGTAGAGATCCACTAAGAAGGGATTTTTGAAATTCAACCCCTAAAGGGATGGATGAGGGGGTTGCAAAGCTTGTATAGGAAAAAATATTTTTATGGTCCAATTTACTTGAAACTTGGTAGAAATGCTCTTCAATGCAAATAATAAGACACGTTTTTCAGCGATTACTAAAATTTAATCCATAGAGGGATGAAAGGGGGTTGCAAAGTTTGTGTGGCAAAAAATATTTTCATGGTCAAATTTACTTGAAACTTGGTAGAAATGCTCCTCAATGAAAATATCGAAACACGTATTTCAGTGATAACTAAAATTCAACCCCTAGAGGGATGAAAGGGAAGGGTTGCAAAGTTGGCAAAGAAAAAATATTTTTATGATCAAATTTACTTAAAACTTGTTAGAAATGCTCTTCAAATAATATGAGATACGTATTTCAGCGATTACTAAAATTCAACCCCTGGGGGGATGGAAAGTATTTGCAATGTTTTTGTGGGGATTACTTTTATGGTAAAGGGGTTTGGGTAAAAGTGTTGTCATTTGTAAAATTCATACATTTTCAAGATGAGCGGCCATTTGTAAAAGTGGTAAATTATGATATAATTATTAAAAATAAACATATTTTGTTATTTAATGTAATACTCTTAAGTGCATCGGAGCCGAGATATTTAAATATTCATACTTGGGCGTACTTTTGTACTAAAAACTGAATACTTAAATCTTTAAAATCTCCGCTCCGATATTATTTAACGCCATAAATGATATATATCTATGTGTATTTAGAGGTCCTCTAAATAACTATGTAAAAATCATCAGCGGCCGCTGAAAAAAAAAAGACAACTTTCTTCAAACTAATTTACCCAATGCCCCTTAAAGAAACAAATAGTCCAGAACAAACCCATCATCAATAAAAAAATACTAAAGGGAAAAACTTGGGATCTTAGACTACTGATACTGACTGTAAAGTTTGTATGGAAATAAAGTTACTTTCAAACGTATATACCTACAAGATATGAAAACGGGTATTGCGACTAAATACTGTAACATAAAGAAAATATCCAGCTTTCGTGTTAAGTGGGTTAATTGTTTGTATAGAAATTTAGTAAATAGATGAGGTGACTAAATTATCAATCTATTAAATCTAGGGTTAATTTAAAAAAAAAACAATGGTGAAAAAGGGGCAATGAATTTATTTTGTAAGGCAATTTTGTTGTTTTAGAGTCATAAAATGAAAATGTTTGTGAACCGCTTATTTAAAATTCACGTTCTGGACTTTTTTTCATAAAAAAACTCTTTGAAGGTGATATAAATTATGTCTGTACCATAAGTTCTGACTCTCCGCAGACGAAGTCGCGGGCGGAAAGCTAGTCTAGCTATAGATAAGTAAGTATATTACTGCAACTGCTCGAATTTTGGACATTCAAATTTCTAGGAAATGTTCATTATTAAATTAAGTATAATAGTTTATTATGTGTGTGTGTGTGTGTGTGTGTGTGTGTGTGTGTGTGCGTGCGTGCGTGCGTGCGTGCGTGCGTGCGTGCGTGCGTGCGTGCGTGCGTGCGTGCGTGCGTGCGTGCGTGCGTGCGTGCGTGCGTGTGTGTGTGTCTGTGTGTCTGTGTGTCTGTGTGTGTGTGTGTGTGTGTGTGTGTGTGTGTGTGTGTGTGTGTGTGTGTGTGTGTGTGTGTGTGTGTGTGTGTGTGTGTGTGTGTGTGTGTGTGTGTGTGTGTGTGTGTGTGTGTATTAATTGTTTATGTCAACTGGGACAAGCTTTTCAATCGCTTGCCGATATTCAACACCCTCAATCGCCCTTGAGTATACGTCGTTTAATAAATAGGTGAAGAACACGTTCACGTTAAATAGGTATAAAAATTTAACGACAATTCGACAACCTTTGGACAATTATCCAATGTTGCTCCACAGTCTTTAAATCTCCTTGACACCCAGTATGTTTACTTACCAAGCAATATTAAGTGCAACAGCTTGTATTATATTCGGAGGTCGTTGCGTTGTATGCACAAGGTATTGTGGTCAGCGCGCACCTCGCGTAAAATCGAGGTTTGCAGACTGTATCTTAAGTAATCTTAAGACATGATCAGCCAGATGGTATTGCAATAAAGACTGGAAGCTTAGAGTTTGATGATTGTTTACGATTGTCAGCGGAGATCATAAACTTGTGAGTCATAGCCCACTAGATTTAGCCATGCCGATCCGTTTAGTGCCGAGAACTCGGATTTGGGTCTATTTTATGTGAAAACCTAGGAAAACTGGCATGAGGAAATTTATAAGTTAGTGTATTTGGATGGTGGAACATAGCGAACGCTGAAATTTATTTTATCATCACTTACAAAGCCCTATTATTTTCTTTGTTAGCAGAAAGAAGGCAATCGAACTGGCAGGCAACTTGATCTTGATACCTATAAATATTTAAAATGTCGTTTATGCAAATATGATTCTAACCATGAGACTAAGATGGAATTCTGCTTTGTTGGTCAGTTCACCGGCATTTTGTATAAATTTGAAACCAGCAAGTATTTGACCACGGCCTCACCTCGATGGTAGCGCTAATGAGGTCAGGAAGAATGTTTACAGTCGTAGATCATCCATGAACATGTTAATCGACCAACATGACTAGACGAATGTCAGTGTGTGGGTGGACCACTGCCTTAACAATAACAATAAAGAATTATACAATAAGAAGAACAACGAAATTAATTGGAGCAACAAGTGCAAATGTATCAATAGGCTAATTACCTTCATATTGATGTGCTTTCTTACTCTTTTTGAGTATCTATTGTCGATGAAGAGACCGCATTTCAGCCAAATCGGAAACGCCGCTGTAATGTCGCTGACATATTCAAACATGCCATGAAAGATTGGGACACCAAAGCGATTGAAATTCCTATACCAAAAATAATTGCTGGTGCTCCAACGCAAAATACTAATAATTTGTAAGCATTTCAACAAAAAACAATCTGACAATCGTATTAAATTAAACCCACCAACTAAATCTTATTACACCAAATGATAAGCCAAGCTGGGGATCAACCATGCATCCTCTTCACAACGGATAACGTCAATCAAGTCTTGCTCAGTACAACGAAATAGCGTATCATTGACAACGATAACCAAGAGGCATCCATCTTTCCTATCTCCGTATCGGTTATATCGACATATTGCTTGTACCTACAGTCAATCGGTTTGTCAATTCCTGACCGTGACCTTCGCGTGTGATGTATTGGCCGCTCAATCAATATCAATTTGATGTATCGGTGTTTAGGAATAAATGATTAGCGCTAAAATATTGATGGATTGTACTGATCCAGTCAAGTTTTGTTGTTGACCGTTTCTGAAAGTTGGAAGAGTTCGATGTAAGAAACCCGCAATGTAAAACAAACTCTACAATAAGGGTAGTATAGTATAAGTAGGTCTCGAAATATTTTGATATTCACTTGTTAACTCCACGTTGTATGCACGGACCTAAAAAAAATACGGACCTAACGTTACACTAAAAAGGTGTGAAGTATGCACGGTCTGTTATTTCGTTCCGTCATACACAACCTACCGTCTCACAAATGCACTAGGTCTGTTAACCCACCACCATTACGCGTCGAACCACAGCACGAGTGACATTTAATTTTACGCCGAAGAAAATGTCGCATTTTGTTGTAAAAACGTGTAAAAACTACATTAGTAAATATAAAAAGCCACACGGTATCACTTATCATGTGTTAGTTATGATTATTCGTGTTATTTTTCTTATTAAATTACGAACGCAAATTACAAACAAAAATGACAATCGGTGTTGCCAGTTTTCTCACGGATTTTTTTTTCCTAAAAGTTCAAGTTTTTAAGTTTAAATAATAAATTGCTTTATTCGTTAAAATGATTTTTAATCACTAACTATGTTCATAAAAATGTCGTTTGTTATATCAATATTATTAATATTATTCTGTCGTGCAACCGTTGAAATTTAAATTGTCATATAATTTTCTCATCTTTAGTTCCCATTATTTTTTAGTTGAAATTGGTTTTGTCATTACAAAATGAGAAAACCCAATTTCAATTAAGTAAACTAAAACGGTTGCATGAAACACTCGAACCCAATGCTGAAGTAGTACATATATGATAACACGATTTAATTGTACGAAGTTTTTGCAGCGATACAATCGCGATTCAGTCTCAATGCAGTATCGATACAGTCACAAATCGTCTAGGTTTAGTCGCGATACAGTGCTGCGGCTGTCGAATGCGCATTTCTATCGCTGCAAAAAGTTGCAGTTGGTAAAAGGCCTTAAAATTGGAAAATTGATGATTTATATGGCAACCCTCAAAACACGCACACTCGTAAACGGACGGCCATTTTGTATGCTTCACTCATGATTAGACTAGGTTACGTCCGTATTTTTTTAGGTCCGTGGTTGTATGTAAGTAAATAATTAAGCACAAGAATTTAATATTTGATCACCTTATTCGGGTTTTCATAGTTTCAATATATTTTGATAGATACGGTATCGGACTTTACATTTAGATTTACGTACCTAGTCAAAATCAATAATAGTGACTTTATTGATCTTGCTAAGGTTTCCATTATCACGGTGTTTTTACGTTACGTCCAAGTTACGTTTGAATGACAAATAATCAAATCTGACTAAAATACCACAAAGACGTCATTGATTTCGTTTGTTTGTTTCAGTCGAAACGTAATTCATTTTTCCCTAAAGGTCAAAGCAAAACAATGTTTCATCAAAGTAAACCGGCCATTTGGACAAAACCTAACATTTTGTTTGATTGATTATTTGTCAAAATGCAGAAACAGACCGACATTATTGCACAGAGGAAGTTAAATCCAGGAGAGACATTTTATCCCAGAACATTTGTTAAAGTAAGGAAACAACGAAAATAAGTATTCGGTTTGTTGATGAGGGCTCGGATGAGGCTGGGCACTCTGGGTAGGTTATTCTCTTTCAAGTTACAACAGATACAGGTAAGAGCGGTAAAAGTAAAATTATGTATGAGTTGTACATATAATATTAGTATTAAAATTTTCGATAGCTGTATATTAAGTCCTTGATCCACACGTAACGTCAATTTAGGTACAGACGGGGGTTCGCTGCATCCTTCAATCACTCCATAATCCTACAATACTATCAGTAGTGAAAGCATCTCAGTAACAAAGACCCAATAAATAAACGTCCAAATTCTGATCCGATCACGGCACAAACAATTGACAGTTTCTAAGAACTTTCCGTATAATAAAATACTATCAATCAGATAGAACTAGTAGATAACAAAAGTAAAGTAACAAAGGAGAATTAATAGTGAAAGCTCACGGAAGCTAATTGGTGGAGCCACCATAACGCTGTTTATGGTCGGTAAATCAATAAAGATAAGGAAATATTAATTATAATTGATTTGAGACGTAGCTGCAGTAATTTGTGTCGGCCAATTACGTAAACAATGTTAGATTGGTTTAGTGGTTGCAGATTTTCTTTATTGGTAACCTCATTTACAATAATGAATTAATTTCCGTAATTTATAATAAAAACGTTACTGATAGAAGACGAAGTATACCTACATACATCTGTAAGTATATGTCGTATTTCTTGTTTTAAATGGCTTAATAATTCTGATTGTAAACTTATGTTCCAACGGTGCTAAAATGAGTGGCTATATTTATTTTATAATTCTGCAAATGACTACTTAATTAAGAACACTGTTTACTATCACTAAAGTAACAATGATCTATAAGGAATCGGAACTCGCTTACAACTTTCAAACGGGATTGGTACAATAGCATTTCTCTCAGGTTTCCCCTGCCTATCCCTCTCTAGGAATCCCTTATCTCGCTCGATCAAGGCCAGTGATTTAAGCCTCAGATTGCGTCAGGGCCGCGAAGGTGCGCCCGCGCCGGCGCCGAGCCGTCTGCGATGCACACGAGTTTTCAAAAATCCACGCGTGCTATGAGCGATTTGGCGTCCACGACCGGTTTTGCATATTTAGGTTTACCGCTTCCTGTATGAATAAATAATTAAATGTAAGAGAGATCTATTAATATGCATCAGCTATTTAGCAATATGAATATTGCATAAAGGCAAGAGGTTTTGACTTTGCCCTATTAACTTTTTGAGTAGTTTAGTTTAACGCAAACCGAATACCTAGGTCTGCGTTTTAATAATTCATGTATTGGATGATTTGATTACTCCACTAATAGATTAACAGTGTTAGTCATACTATTGTTAGTGCCGAGAACTCCTTTTCGAGTCAATTTCGCATGGAAATTTAGAAGCCGGGCACGAATGTGTTGTTCATAATCGATGGCCAGACATTGACATTGCTCGAGGAAAGGACACAGACCAACTAAATATTATTATTTCATGTCTATAGATCAACATTATCGTGCAACCACCGCTCACATAAAAAAATTGTTTACTTACCTGGAATTCCGATAAGATTTTTTTCAATAAACAGCGTTTAGCTTTCAACTACAGATGGATTCAGTTTTTTACTATGCTTAAATTAGAAAACGTTATCGCTCTGTGATTTAAAAAAACAACGAAGTTTGAGTCGGACTCGCGCACCGAGGGTTCCGTACCCCCAAACAGTAGGTATTATTATATTCCGATTTGATTTCGATTTCCAATCAAATCAGCGCGAGCCCTTCTTACAATTGACCATTTTTAGTTGTTTTTCTTCAGGGTTTGTACTAAATATAATTAATCATACCAAAGGACCATGCGTCACTTTTGGCCTTGTACAACAGTGATGAATTATTATATGTCATATGAAAGCTGTCGGCATGTACTTTATTTCATTATATCGTAGCCATGTTCAAATCCGGCGCGAAAATGGCTTTTTGGTACGTTCAAAAAAATCATCATTATCATCATAATATAGTCTTTTTTTGAACGTACCAAAAAGCCATTAGATACTTACAACAAGAAAAAAATACGTTGAAAAAACGTTACTTGTATGGGGTAGGTTAGGTTAGGTTAGGTTAGTCCTCCTAATGCATAAAGCAATTTCCACACTGTCAAAAAAAAAAGAAAAGAAAAAGGTTAGTCCCCCTTTGTCATTTCACTTTTTTTTTGTAAACCCGCCCTAATTACACATGGGTATTCTAAAAAAACAACCCGGTTTCTATTACGATTTAAAAGATAATACACCTCTTTAACCTCTTAAGGCCCAGGGTGCAATACAATGTACATAATCAAGGCAATTTAATTTGAACTGTCTTGCAATGGGAATAAGGTTTATTTTCCTATCTCCATAAACGAGAAATAGCATTATCGAACAAACTTAATTGAACTTTATTGCCTTGATGGTAGACTCAAAGTCCCACTCAGAAAACACTCCGTTTGTAGTATAGTGGGTTACAATGTTAAAGTTAGGACGGACGGACGGGCTCCCTTCAGGTAGGTACAGAACCCTAAAAAGATTGGTGACTTTCTAACTACGGATAACAATGGTGCTAAAATACTTAACAACTCTGATAGAAAGTGGTCTAGATTAAGTCCACTCGTAAACCGATCTGGTTTTGGTCTCACTACAATACCTACTTCTGCTTTACAATCCTGAGTAATACAAATAGGAAAGCGTGTTTCTTCGTAGTTTATATGCGTGACCCAGATGACTTTGCCAAGTTGTTGGTTCTTGTAAATGAAGTAAGAACTACTATTATGCAGCTACTGTTTCGTCAATGATTCAAATAGCGGTTAAAAGACTTAAAATGCCTAAATAACAGATAATAGTAGATTATACATCGAGGGGATAAAGCACTGTTTATGTCACGGGCGCGATATTGAATCCTGAGCAAATGAGGGACTCCAGATTTAACTCCTGAGCGAAGCGAGGGAATTAAAACGGAGTACTGAATGCAGCGAGGGATTCAAGCTCGCCCAAGATGAAAACAGCTTTATCCAAAAGGAGAATACTCTACTTTTCTCACCTTTTGTTTTATTTTGTTTGTTTTGCTTATATGGCTTGTAGTGGCCAGTTCGATTTTCAATTAAGTTTTGTTTGCTGTAGGTTTCTAGTATGGAGCAATTTTTCATACGAATTCAAATCTCATTATAACCCGCTGGTTAGCCGATGGCTATAATCACTTGCTTTAGGTGAAGTTTGCATGATATATAATTGGGCAAATTCGAGCATATGGTGTGAAAATATTATTTTACATTACTATATTTATTCGTAAATTATACTTTCTTTATTTTGCTGTGTAAAACCTCATTTCCTTAATACATAACATTTAAACTACTTGACTAAATCAAAAACGCCCGTTTTCTTAACAAAGGAGTGCATTTCGACTGATAGATACCTACCTTCATAAGCCTTAAGATCAAAACAATAAGGAGAATATCAAGTTACTAAACATTTAAGTACGACGCACAAAGTTCGTTGCCTCGACGCAGTTGTCAGATCACTCTAATTGGTTACCATTAATGAATAACAGCCAATAGCCGACGATGATAGCAATATCAACGATTGTTTAACGCATTCCAAAGGGTGACCCATATGCATCATAGAACAATTAAATTGTGTACTCGAGGAAACCTCAATATTCATAGAACCCAGAAGGTATAAAGCCACTGTGCTATTCCTCGGTTACACGCGAACCATTTTCCTCGGCCGTACATCTACAGACAAGGAAAATCTTGCACCTGGCAGCAGGAAATTAATGGTCAACTTGGTCATTTATGTAAGTTGTAAGTCACCGAAGGGCCTACTAATCTAATTAAATACGAAAGGATATGATTGACCTCACGATGACCTAATGAGTGAAGGGACATCAATAACGACAATGTATTTAATCTGACAGCACGCTAGTTAAACGGTCAGTAACCCTGAACAGAACAGATAACGTACTCGTAGGCTTGACTTTCAATTACCGGCTTGATGTATGCGATGGATTTCAGTGCATTATCGACGAAGAAACTATTTAGTAAGTAATTGGGCATCATCGGACGGAGGGTTTGATAACAAACATCTGTGGTAAGGCAGGGCCTCTATTCGACAGCGTACAAATGGAATATAATTGAATAGAGACCCTGATGTAGTGGATCTTTTTTAGTCGGAATATTTCATATTTATCTTGCTTTCTCAGTCAGCATAAGTACCCTTCGATGAGCTAACTGAAAAAGCAAGACGAACACGAACTGATCCGACAAAATACGACTTTGTATGATTATCTTATTTGATTATGCACTAAATTGCTAATTGACGCACATTTGTATGCTACTCTATAAATTAACACAAGTTGTACATTCCTCGAGATTAAGTACCAATTTCACCATACGATGTTAAATTTAATCAACGTTAAGCGCCTGTTAGTTCATACATTTTGACAGCTGTTAATCCTCTAATCGTTTGTTAGGCGGTTAACATGGTATGGTGAAATTGGTACTAAACTAATTAATTTAGATCCCTGATTTTACTAAATACAGCATTGCACAGAAGTTCCTCGTACTACAGTAAGGTAAAATTCGACGTGGTCACTTTACGGCATCGTTGACTATACCCCTAATATTAAACTCCGGTTTTCCTGTGTACCAACGCAGACCTGGAAAGTCCTCCAATATCCCTGATTCGTGGTGAGTCACAGTCGGGGGATGGTGTTGACCCGTGGATTCCCGATGCCTCCATAGTATCTTCAACAATAAAATTTAAATGTAACAGTAACCTCCCAAGTTACCACAAACCACTGACGTCACTTGACGTTAATGACGTCAAATTTACCTAAAATGATCGTGTGAGTGTCACTTACTAGTTTGCTACCTAGGGCCCGGACATCTTTCAATCTAATTCTGATCGAGAGAAAAAAAGGTTTAACCGCGCATTTTTTATAAATCAGGCCCGTAGAATTATAAAAAGATCTATCTCTATATTTTATTAATTTAAGGATCATCGACCGATCGCTCATGTCAGTGATCTTTGGGGACATGATTTGGGAGAATGAGCGGTGAACGTGTTTCGGCTAACATGATGGTGATGATACTGATGATATAGAATCATTGAATACAATCGCATAAGTAGCTAAGTCATGTTCATGTTGTCTTGGACAGCATTAATAAACCCGCAAATAGGTACACAGAGCGAAGCCGGTGCGATTCGGTGCGTTATTCGGATGCTTTATTTATTAAAGAAAGCTGCTTGTAAGAGTATTGGGATTGTTCCTTGCTAGGCGTCATGAAAATCGATCGCCATACGAGTATACATATATATAATTAGGTCTTCGTTTTCTATTTAATGAACAATCTACTCTAGAATCTAGAATTAATAAACAATCTACAATGGAATCGGATTACTTTGTCATGTATTTACGTACAAGTAGGTACAAGAACCGGTTTGCGACAATTACTTACTATAGTAATACGGTGACTCCGATAACAACAGTTGTTTACATCAATTACATGTTAGTTAATGCCATCGCGCGGAATGTCCATAATATGAATATTATGATACAAGTTTAGTCATAATGTGTGATATAGTAGGTAGTTATGAGAGGAATGTGGAACATTCCAAATTATTTGCATATTAAATTAATTACTAGTAACACACGCCCTATTTCACAAACGTTACCTACTTAAAACAACAGAGTGATAGACGGCGGGAAGCGACTGATGTTTTATACCGTCAAAAAGCATTGTCGAACAATTCGTCGATGATATTAGTAAGACTATACATTAAACTGACTAAGGTCTACTTTACAAGTCGCTATGTAAAAAAAAAGCCTGTAAACTGACGCCCCTTTTCAATTACGTGAACTACACTTTTATTTATACTGGAGGTAACATAATAATTCTTGTTTCTTGCATAATAATCTTGTATATCTTCATCGCAGTTTGAAGTTTATGAAGCGTATAAGTAAGCAATCTAGTTAAACCGGAATAAGTTACTTAATTTAAAACATTGCAGTCGGTGCTTTAATATAATTGCAAATAAATGCGTGATGATAATGGACAAGAGGGTAAGCTTGAATCACTTAGGGATAATTGATCCATCTCGAGATAATACTCGTAGTATCGACTGATACATTTTAGCTCCGTTCTTTTCTTTCAAATATAACAACACAGTAACACAGTAATAACTAAGATAAACAGAGTGATAATGATAACTTTAACTGCATGAGATCTAAGGAATTGATAAATCGGGCTTTTGTCGATGAATCTTTGTAAGTAAGTACTAATGTAACACAATATTTTTATTTACTTCTTAAAACCCAAGAAAGAAAGAATACTTTTTTTAATGAGATTTTAATCTCCAAATGTAGAGTTCAATCATTTACCACTCAGACACGAGCATAAATCATAATATAACTTTAATTTTTTGTAACTTTGAAAATAACTTTGACAGGAAAATAACGTACGAAATTACATGGCTCCTAACTTTAAAATCGCGATATTTTAAAAAATAAGTAAACATATTGATTGTAGGTACATTGCATATGTATGTGATTTGGTACTCACCCTATTTACGAGTACATTAGCAATAATGGATATTTTGATTACAAGTCACCGATCGCCAATAATTGTATACCTACAAGTAACAATAATCAAGAACATAATATAACATCCTATATGCAGTGAAATTTGTATTCTGGACAAATGTTAATGTTGGGGAAGGCCTAGGGAGGTTTTTGGCTGACACAATCAAGGTGATGCTTTGGAAACGATGATTCAGGGAAGATATTTTTAGACGTTGTTTAAACACAAGTAAAACATCATAATTTGGTAACTAAATATATTTACGTCAGAAAGAAAAACAAAATATAAATGAGTGATGAGATGGAACTAAATAAAATGCGCGATTACAAAGCCGGCAATAACACGGCCGACGTTAATTCAGACTTGATGAATTAATTGCAATCGAAAACTAATTACCGTCGTTGATTGATGTGTTTCTGAGAACCGCCGGATCTGCGGAAAACTAATCATTCACATTACCATACTAAACGGTTTAAACGAGGAAAATCACGCCACCAAAATGATTAGGGTATGCCCCAACCTGTTCCTAAGTATTATTTTATTTTGAAATCATTCAAAATGTTAATCGATCAAATACTACAGATCTCGGCATCATTGATAATATTGATCATTGTAATTTATATGTTGCTATAGACGGCTTGTTACTATAAACCTCTAGGTTAGACCAATGGCTCGATACTAACGGTCTTATAAACGCTTACTATAGCGAAAATATTTTCATTTTTTTTTCCGACATGGCGAATTCATACGGGCACACACCACCCGAGGGTAAGATGGAACTGTTATACTCGTAGATATTTGCATTCTCAAAGGTACAATCTAAAGATTGCAACCCTAAGCCCGCAAATGCGTTGCCAACCCTGAGGACTAAGATGGAATACCGGAACACAACAATATGAACAGTTGCTTGGAGGTAGGTTAAAAGATAAGATGGTGATAGTGATACGGACGGACCATCAACAAGGCTCTACCACCACTAAGAAAAGGATGGTTTTAATTTAGATTAAAATGCAAACAATAAGCAAACATTGTTACCGATTGAGACCGTTAGTATTAAAGGCAATGGGCTAGCTAACCTAGGTGTTTATAGTGACTGGCCATCATCAGAAAAAAATATCTTTAATGTAGCTTTTGAAAATGCGGAAAAAGGTGTTATGTTCTTGATCGTCGAATAATATGGAACCATTTAAAGTAACCCACTTACTGCTGAGAACTTGATGAGTTAGAAATCAAAAAACATATGCCTTAGAACCTAAGTGCAGTAACATCGTTGCTCTATCTCATACAACTTTAGGTAAGTATGCGTCACGCTTAAGAACAGGCTTAATATCCAGTGGGAAACTAATACCTGCCCAAACACATTATACCTATTATTACTAAGTTTTTGTTCATCTAATCCCGCCTCCGCGTTATTTCGCCGACCTTCAACTAAATGAATGCTGAATCAAATCAGTGTAAGACAAAACGCGAGGTCGGCGAGTAATCTCCCGTCATTACTGTCAAGTGTTGGTGGAAGCCACCAGAACACCCAAAGCTTTCAAATGTATGCGAACATATAGAAGATATAGTTGAAGATATATTGGACGCTATAGGTGCAGTAACGGAGCATTTGCTATTGTTGTCGACGCAACTATTAGCTATTTTGATATTACAACTGTTTATGGTGTCGCCCACTGGTAATTATTTTGGATTGCAACAAACTTAATCGAAATAACTACGTGCTTATTGCGAGTTTTCCTATTCGTTGTAAAGATTGGGTGAGTTTCTCCACAATTGATCATGTTGCTCGACCTAACTACAATAACTTGCGAAGTAGGTAGTAACGCAACGTACGCTTCTACTATTTCCTTTTTAGGAATTGCATTATCGATACTGTGCTTCTCTGCAAGATAAACATATTCACCTAAATGGATTAAAAAAATCCCTGATTTCCTAAAGATACTAAATATAAACTTTCCTGGCTTCGTGTAAAACTGTTAAATTGACATTGAGAAATATGCAGTCACGAGAGCTAACTTGTACCCACACGTCTCGCGTTGACAATATTATTTACTTGTACATACAATCTGTGATACATTATTTACCGTGTATAAGATTATGGCGTTTTTGACTGCACTGTATGGTTACGGCTACGCTAACACATAAGTGTCATATTTCTTACAACCCATACGTTCAATCATCACTGCAGTCACACTCACAACTTTCATTTGTCTGGAACGATCGATCAAAGCCATAAAGGCGATAACTTTGCCACGCTGCAGACAGGTGCAAATAGATTGAGTTGCATCTGTGAAGTAACATGTAGATACTCATATGCAGATAACCGACGCTGGTCACCCGAGCAGCCTCCGAGCAAGGATGCGGTAACCAGACACCGCATAACAAAGGTAGACGAAAGACAATCCACCCGCATGTTATTCTCAACTCAACGTCGAATTATAAACCGGCGAGTTTAAGTTATCCGGTGAGAGCGTATAAACAATATTTTAGGGTTGCATTCTCAAATAAATAGCTTAAACTTAACTCGTATGAGCTCGCTTGCTCGTTCTACCGATTGACAAGAAGCCGTTTTTAGGGTTCCGTAGTCAAACTAGGAACCCTTATAGTTTCGCCATGTCCGTCCGTCCGTCTGTCCGTCCGCAGCCTAGCTCAGAGACTCTTAGTACTAGAAAGCTATAATTTGGCATGAATATACATATTAGTCACGCCAACAAAGTGGTAAAATAAAATCTTGATTTTTTTATATTGTACCTCCCCTACACGTAACGTGGGGTGTCGTTGCATAGGTCATTCAAAAATATTGTGGGTAACATTTTTTCGATTAAGGTATCCGTTTATGAAATATTAAGCTTTAAAGCGCAAATTTTTGTTAGAGTCAAAACTACAAATACTAAAAATCTGAAAAATATCTTAAATGAAAGCACATATAACGAATTTTAAAGGAGAACTATGACGACTAAGTAGACTTGATTGGTTCTTGAGATACAGGTGACTAAAGTGTTTATACCTACTAAAATGACCTAAGACGGCAGCAAATAACTATAATTACTTCATACTTATGGTTTTCTATCTAGTTTTTGTGTATTAACGGCTTCGGAACCCTACACTGAGCATGGTCAGACATGCTCTTGCCCGGTTTTTAAGAGAATAGGTAACACCTAGGCCGTTACGATGCATTCGGCGTTCGTGATCGTTCGGACGGTCGCCACGAGCGCTTACGTCAATTCCATATATTTGACAGTTTTCGAAAATCGTCAAGCCTCACGTTTAGCATTAAGCAACTTGTCTAGCCTCACAGTACATACAATATCTATTTGGCGAACTTTATCGTTATCAAAAATATATAGAATTGACGTAAGCTGCCGCACTGCTGCTGTCAATTCCATACATATTGACAGTTTCAAAAATCGTATACGCGCCATGCATCTTGATTAGGGCCTCTGGAAAGGGCCTGTCACTCAGCAGGGGTTTGTGTACCGTTGAGATGTCAAGAATATTATTAGTTGTTGGTAGGTATATGTAGGTAGAATATTCATACAGGTTCTGCCAATTACTCGTTCTACGTAGTTAATTGTTTATCGCTAATTTGTTGCTATACTATCCAAGTATGTCCGTGTATAAATCATGTCAATCCATCGCTCTAACAAATTAAACACTTCAGAATAACCGAACTGCTTATTAAAATTGTTAAAATTTGAATAGTTTTGTGCTACTGACCAAGTTTTAGGAAAGTGGATCGTAGGGATACATACGAAATGTTACAGATAATTATGAATCGAAAGGCCAAGAACCTTTGATATTTTATTAAATATCAAGGCCATGTTGTCTATTTTTAGGTTAGGTATAAGCGTGGGGGCATAATTGATACTCTAGCACTAAGTAAACTGTTTCTAAGAAAAACTTTCTACCAGACTTGATTTGAGCTTTACTGCATTTCGTTTGATTTATTAGTCACAGCTAGGTAACAAGCTGCCGTCGAACGCGCCTCAACGAGCCGATTTGGTAACATCCGTCAATTTTCTAACTGTTGTGTCATTTCTTTGCCTGTTAGATATCCGTGATGTCATTAGTTGATGTCAATAGGAAATTAAACGTTATATAAATTTGTAATTCGCAAACATAACTTTATCGGAGAAATAAGAATAACCTCCGGTAATAAAATTGTTGATTAAGTCGAAATCAAATCGCCACAGCAAACTTTTGTCATCAATTACAGCGCGCAGAATATTTTTACTGCTTTTAATGATTGGTTTCAGTCGAGTAACGGGAACTGATGAACTTGATGGCAATTCGTACAGCATATCACTAAGTAAATTAAGTCAAAAAGTAAAGACATTTGCCATTACAAGAGCGAGTCCATTGATTTAATGCTTTAATATTCCCCAACATCAGCTAGTAATGACTTAATTCTACAGTGTGTAATGATTACTATGTGGCTAAGTTTTTTGTGCATTTGCCCGCAGATTCATAGACTGTGGAATTACTTTAATGTTAAAATTGGTACGTAATATGCAGAAATATTGTTGCTATTACGTTATGACAAAAAATGTGTGACATGACACATTTGCGGGCCATCCCTCGGCTCCATTGGCGCCGAAATGTGAAAGGCGCCGGCGGCGTTTTGTGCAAGTGTGCTCTTTTTTGGAATTTGTTCCACCGCATTTGTGTTTCAGACCATTTGACTTGGCTCAAAACAAAGAGGGTTCTATGCCACCAGCGGCGCCAGACGGACATGTGCGATAGATTTGTCGGTCGCAAGCATTATCGCTGCTTTGGAGGTCACATTCATTTGTTATTTATTACTGCTTTGTAATAGACACTGACACTTTTATTCTGGTCCGGCCGGTTTTTCGTTGGCATGTAAAAATTGCGAAATTACAGTGCATTCTTATACATTTACATTTGTTTCATAAGCTTCATAAGGTTTGGCCTTTTAATAAATAAATAAATAGCCAAGGACAATATAAGTATAACCGATTTGCTTGTAATAGACAAAGGTAAACTTACTTACTTATAAAGGAAAATACTACTACTACTGAATGGTAGCGGTGTTGTCGGTATCTCCAGTATCTCTTAAAATATTATACTCGTAAACAAGTAAGTACCTACATGTTCATCATCACTTAAAAGGTTGCCAGGGCATGGTATTTGTTTTCATATAATTCCAAATCAGTTCTTTCTTTAAACTGTTGTTTATTAATTTCATCTAGTTGACTTGCCCACTGCGCCGCCGCCGTATCCCACAGAATGTATAAGACGTAACTAACTAGCCGTTAAAGTTAAGCAGCGATATTTTAATGCCTTCCTTAAATTTAAAGTCGTTAAATTCTTAACGCCTCACAATGAGATGTTTATGTCTGTCCATATTTTATCCTATTACGATAATAACGTCCAGCTTATTGCTGAAATTCATTGAGTATAAGATTTAACGCCATTTCGTAATGAAAGTCGGTCATAAAGAGCACAAAGGTTTATAAAAAGTAATTGCCATCCTGAATAGATAAATTATTCAAGTAATATAATGTATTAAGGAAGAAACTGGTTCGTTTGGTTGTAAATTAAGTCAGATGCAATTTTATATTTACACACTGAAGGTATGAAGAGTAGACGTTAGGGATTAAACGTGGGATAGTGCAGTATTTATCCGCCCGTTCTACTTATCTATGCTACGAAA
This sequence comes from Acleris literana, assembly GCA_946894065.1. NCBI lineage: Eukaryota > Metazoa > Arthropoda > Insecta > Lepidoptera > Tortricidae > Acleris > Acleris literana. The sequence goes on along the minus strand of OX335684.1, from coordinate 11,515,959 downwards.
ACAAAACACTGTGGTATTTTTATACTAATACATAAACTAGAAAAAAAAACTTATCACCGGTCTTAACTCAAAACAAATCCACAAAAAGGATCTATTTATAATCTATGCTTCTGTTGACATTTCGGATGATACTGGCTACTAACAAAGTCTCATGCCCAAAAAAGTAAGAAAACAACCCATATATCATCGAGGGATGAACGAAAAACCATCAGGGATCTAATCGCTTCGGTGCACTTCGGTCGCTACCTGATTTTTATTAAAAACGGATTTCAAAGACGGGTAATGGAATGGAAAAAAATCGAGGATGCCTGTTACGTAATATTATAATCCTTAAGAAATATTTTAAGGGGTTTGTAATACGAAGATGTTTTAATCTGTTGATAAAGAGATTTTTGATATTAGTATATGTCAGTAAGTGTTAATAAGTGTCGTATGAGGAAGACCGCATTTTATGGCTGGTTAAAAAACACCGCACGTACATTCAGAACCAAGAACTTTACATTAGGTAAATCAATTTTGTAAAGATGTCATGGTACGTTAGTTGTAAGACTTATTGTGAAGATTGATTTAATAAAATATTTAATTGAGGGCAGAATAGCAAAGCAACGTCATCTATTTCTAATAAACCACGCCAGGCCACATTTGTACCAGCAGCAAAAATATGTTAACTTCTGCATATATTTGTTTAAACAACAACCCCAACATAAGCTACCACTCCATAGCCGATTTGTCATGAGCCTAAGCCCACTTACGTCCGCTTTAAGACAACTTCACACCTCGCATCACATTAATCTTGTTTTTCAGGAAAAAACAAATAAACTTAAGATTCGAATAATTTCTAAGAAGGACTGGCTGTCAGCGCGATCAAACATGTGACCTGCCAGTTACGATATTTGATAGGATGATATAAATCTATTTTAATCTTTGTATCGCAGGTATAAAGTCTAAATTTCTTGTGGTACTTATGTGTTTCTTTTTAATATAAAAAGCGGTTTGTGCACGATTTGTCACCCTCCATAAAGCCAGGTCCACACGACACGAAATACAAAATTATGCCCATGGGAACGAGACCCTATTCTTCTCAGGTGCCCCGTGAAGATAAAATAAGAGATTTAATGCGGTTTTTTAATAAAACTTTTTATTAATTTTCATTCAATGTCGTTGTTTACGACCTTGTATTTTATATTTTATTTAGAATTTAACAATTATACGTCACGACCTTTAGCAGGATTATCAAATTTGTTTTTTTGAAATTAGTTGTAGTAACCATAAAATTGCCGGCGGAAAAAGTTAGCATGTTATTTATTGCTATTATTTTAGGACAGTGTCAGTCAGCGGCCCTTTGCCCTAATACGCGGCAAAAGACAATTTTTTGGTTAATGTAGAATCCTCCCACGTTTTTGTGATTAAAAAAAAGTTAGAGAAGAGTAAAAAATAAATATTTTCTTTATTAAAAGACGTTTTAAGTATATGAATATCCCATGGCGATATTACGTAAATGATTTTAGGTTGGTTTCGATACAAAATTTAAATTATTTAATAAATTGGCCGCATTGAGGCTTTCTGTACATGTCAGTCATTAATGATTCATCAAACCTTCGCAATCATAAATACACGCCAAAGGAATTCAGGAGAAAGTAATTGTTTTCGGACCTTTCAAAGAAATATAACCTTCATGTCGCGGCGTATACATTACGCAGGCATTCTTAACGGTATTTTAGGGTACTAATTATATCAAGCTAGTTTTCGGTTGAGACGTCATTGGCGTAGAACTTGTTTATAGTTCTCTTGGGAGTTATCAAATTTACAGGGATGAAAGTACTTTGATGTTTTTCCCTCTTTACCAAATTTTATAAAATCGATTAAGCGTTTATCCCTGAGAGATAAGTAGCACTTACACATTAAAAACTTGAGAAAGGGTTTAATAGGGTAAATAGAGGGATAAGCAGGATTAAGATTAAGTTCAAACATCTGTTTTTACTTGTTATCTGTTAAAACAGTATGTAAAACTTTGATAGCCATACGTGATGATTAGACCGCATCGAGGACTTGATCCATGCCCTGAGATTAACAATCGAACGAAGCACTGAAGACAAATTGAACCTTATCTAATTTAAACTGAGTTTAATGTACCGTGGCAGAGTTTTCGTTTTAGTAAATAACGCCTGTTTGTCCTCCATACTAATTCCAACTGCTTATTCAGACGTCTCCCTCCTGTTCATAAATTAAGATTAAAAGAGCTTAAAGTATGCGGTTTGAATATAATGTGGGCGCATGTTGTACATAATGTTGGAATTATTAATATTGTAGCTTAACAGAGTTATACAAGGTATGAATAATAATTTATTTAACAATTATGCTACATCTTGTTACCGTCGATAATTAATTCATTTCAAAGTAGGTACTTACACTTTGATGTGTTTTATTTTTTTGCTATTATATGAAACGTTAAATTGGACAAGTTTTTTGGCTAATAGCAAGTCAAAAAAATTTAAACTTGCAATTCATAGAAATTTTGTTAAGAAAGTAAGAAAAGTAAGTACTTAATTGCAACTGAACATTTATCATATCTTGCTTATTTTTGATAAATCCAGTAACGGTTGTGTGTTTGAACTAAATTTACTAACTGTGAAAATAATTAAAACATTATTTCACCAGCCCTCGTCTGACCTAATTCCTTGCGTGTTAAAGCCTCGTTTGATGCACCTATGACGAAATAGGTCAATTTCTATCGCAAGCTATACAAGATAAATATAGCATTAAAAATTCATTTTCGACGCTTTAGACTTAACACTTTAGTTAATGTTAATGGGTGTCGGACTCTTACCATCAGGTAGAGGCCTTCACCATGCCGATGCCGCCATAAAAAAAACTTTAGATTTTAATATTATGGTAAAAAGTACAGTGGAGTTGATAAATATCAAACTCCAATATGTCCTTGAAATTTGGTATACGAATTTAAATCTTAATTGGTTCGAATTAAGTTGAAATTGATCCCAGGCCACTATGGACTTTGTCAAAGTGACGTTGTAAACCAAATCATATGAAGTCTCCTACGTTTTGGTTGTCAACGTCACTTTAACATAGTCCATAGTGACTAGAAATCAAATTGGTTGACTGTAGGTTTTAGCTTGATATTATCAAAACGGGTGCAATAGTTAAAGCCATAAGAACAGTGGCAGTTAACTAGGTAATTCTCTGCTTGCTTTTGACAATACGATAACACGTGAAAGGCCTTGTTTACTTATACAGGGTGGAAAGTTGAGATGGGGCATTAAGGGCAGCTACCAGATCCCTTGTTGCCACGCGATCTTAGGAGACCTTTCCCAACTTTTTGAGTGATGACAATCGACATTCACAGATTTTTAATAAAATGTACAGTCAGCGAGAAAATCGTCAGAATTATTTTTTTTTTAAATGTCAATCGATCCCATTCCCATAAAGGATTAAAACACTCTTTGAGACCAACTGAGGTTAGAGTACTAGAACACTCACAAATCAAAGAAAACTTTCTCCATACATTTTAGTAGGGTAAAGGCAAAGTGAAATTTTCTTAAGCTTGAAGATAATTAATTTTTATGGGACAACTTCCATTAGGACATTAAAAATGAGAAAAATCGGTATTCTTACAAATAAAAAAAACCACTAAATACGATACAAACTTTTTGCTACATAGATAAAGCTGGCCATCATGGATGAAAAAGCTTAATAATTAAAAAATAATGTACGAAGAAAATTTAAATTATCAATTTTGAACATTGACGGTATCTGATGTTTTATTTAAATTTTTGTTCTTTAAGTATAAAGGACCGATACGCGTAAAAAAACCACATGCGAAGACCTTTCTTCTCTGTTATTAGTGTTATTACCCTATTAAATGTATGGAAAACGTTTTCTTTGATTTATGGGTGTTTTAGTACTCTAACCTCAGTTGGTCTCAAAGAGTGTTTTAATCCTTTATGGGAATGGGATCGATTGGCATTAAAAAAAAACTCAATTCTGACGATTTTCTCGCTGACTGTACATTTTATCAAAAATCTGTGAATGTCGATTGTCATCACTCAAAAAGTTGGGAAAGGTCTCCTAAGATCATTTTCGCGTGGCAGCAACGGATCTGGTAGCTGCCCTTAATGCCCCATCTCAACTTTCCACCCTGTATACCTACACTCCTTATGTCGTATGGTTTATCCTAAAAATGATTTTTTTATTTCCTTCTTTATTGTTTTTTTTTTATTTCTGTGTTGCCATTCTTTATTTATGATATTTTTCTCTGTTCTGCTTTTTTTCTGCTCGTCGTATAAATGTTTCTGTTTTTATTTATATTTGTAATTATGTCATGAAAAGTAAAAACTCGGTCTAAACATGCTAGATTTTTACGAGTTAGTAATAAAGGTGAACCAATTACTTGACCTGGCATACTTTTGGTTAACAACCCCCATTTTTAATGTTCGTAGTCGTTATCCACGTCGCGTTATCCACTGGTGGTCTCAAAACTGGACACGCACGACCATTTAGTGTCAGTGTTATCTTCAAAATTACACCCTAATTATACAACTATTATTACCTATTAAGAAATAAGTTTCCCGTATTAAGCTTTTTAGTTGTATGGTTTAATTATTTTTTTTAGTTATAAGTAGATTGGAAGTAACAATAATTTAAATGATTTTAAAGCCCTTCGAATTTACGGTCAAATACTTAATGATATCGCGGAATAAAGGTGTAAGTACACCAACTGCTTGACGACGGTCCGACGATAAGAGAGACTAATGAAAATAAAATAAATACCAAAACTTATTAAAAATAGTGCAATTTATAGGAATCTTGATAAGGTTTTGTATGGTATGCAAGGGTATTGCATACAGATGACTTTGAAATAAAATTCTGCTGAAGAAAAAATACCCAATATAATTTAATTTTTATCTCTAGACTATTCATGACACCACAGAAAAGTTAATGGGTAATAGATAATCAGAGGTTCCTTAAGTAACCGATGATTACAAATTCTATGGAACGGTGAATAATTATTAAACTCACGAAAAATTCCATGTAAGAAAATCATCCCTTACCAAGAGTTACAATTAACGTACTCACTAGCGAATCGAAGATCAGTACCCTTACCATAAGTTACAATTAACGTACTCGCTAGCGAGTGGAAGCTCTGTCCCTTGCAGACCTCGCAAGTATTCTTATAGAGTGCGAGGGACAGAGCATACGACTCGCTAGCGAGTACGGTAATTGTAACTCATGGTAAGTAGGGCATGCAGTATCGGAAGATTTCCAGTATCGAAATTGAAAATCGGTATTGAACCTCAATATCGGAATCTCGGAATTACGCAGGGCGTACAATATCGACTATTTCCAATACCGGAATTGAAATTCGGTATTGTGTCTCAACATCGGAATTCCGATACTAGTATCGGAATTAGGGATCTATTAGAAAAACACACTTTCTATTCAATATTCAATACCGATTTTCAATTTCGATACTAGAAATCGTCCGATACTGCATGTCCTATAATGCATAGAAGGCAACTCCACAGATAACTTTGAAATACTACGTTTTTTTCGATATTACAATATCGGAATTAAAAGGTAATGAATATCGGATTTACGATATTGATAGGCCCAATATCGGAATTCAATTTCGATATTGAAAGTGTTCCGGTATTGCTCCGTCTAATCTCGGAATTATAATATCTGAAAAATTGGTCCGAGATTCCGAGATCTCGGAATTCATGCCCTAATGGTAAAGGTACTGTCCCTCGCAGACCTCGCAGTATTCTTATAGAGTGCGAGGGACAGAGCATTCGACTCGCTAGCGATTACGGTAATTGTAACTCATGGTAAGGGTACTGTCCCTCGCAGACCTCGCAGTATTCTTATAGAGTGCGAGGGACAGAGCATTCGACTCGCTAGCGAGTACGGTAATTGTAACTCATGGTAAGGGTACTGTCCCTCGCAGACCTCGCAGTATTCTTATAGAGTGCGAGGGACAGAGCATTCGACTCGCTAGCGATTACGGTAATTGTAACTCATGGTAAGGGTACTGTCCCTCGCAGACCTCGCAGTATTCTTATAGAGTGCGAGGGACAAAGCATTCGACTCGCTAGCGATTACGGTAATTGTAACTCATGGTAAGGGTACTGTCCCTCGCAGACCTCGCAGTATTCTTATAGAGTGCGAGGGACAAAGCATTCGACTCGCTAGCGATTACGGTAATTGTAACTCATGGTAAGGGTACTGTCCCTCGCAGACCTCGCAGTATTCTTATAGAGTGCGAGGGACAGAGAATTCGACTCGCTAGCGAGTACGGTAATTGTAACTCATGGTAAGGGTACTGTCCCTCGCAGACCTCGCAGTATTCTTATAGAGTGCGAGGGACAGAGAATTCGACTCGCTAGCGAGTACGGTAATTGTAACTCATGGTAAGGGTACTGTCCCTCGCAGACCTCGCAGTATTCTTATAGAGTGCGAGGGACAGAGAATTCGACTCGCTAGCGAGTACGGTAATTGTAACTCATGGTAAGGGTACTGTCCCTCGCAGACCTCGCAGTATTCTTATAGAGTGCGAGGGACAGAGAATTCGACTCGCTAGCGAGTACGGTAATTGTAACTCATGGTAAGGGTACTGTCCCTCGCAGACCTCGCAGTATTCTTATAGAGTGCGAGGGACAGAGAATTCGACTCGCTAGCGAGTACGGTAATTGTAACTCATGGTAAGGGTACAGGACCCGCATAGTAATTGCCCTTAAATTCGCAAGTCACAACGGCACTTATTTACACAAAAATGGCCCCGGCTCAGTAAAAAAATTCGATATCGTTCGCTTTGAAAAGGTCTGTGGGTGTGTCGCAGAAAGAAATTAAATTATTGCTTATTCATTCGGCCGAGGCCATTGTGAGCGGTCCCAATAACCGAAGAAAGTGCGGGAAGTCCGAATGGAACGGAAATGTCAAGCCAAACCTAACGCGATTTATTGAGACGGTTGAAAGCTCCATTGGTTTTTGCGTAGTCTCTCTTTAGAAGTAAAAGTTATGCTTAGGTTGCGAAATTGGGAGGTATATTCTAGTATTACGGTTCCGTACCAAAATGGTAAAAAAGGAACCCTTATGGTGAGACTTCGGTGTCTGTCTGTCTGTCTGATTGTCCGTCCGTACGTCACAGCAGTTTTTCTCTGAAACTATAGAAGCTATCAAGTTGAAATTTTGATGTGTCCTGAATTCAGATGCGGGCCAGCAAGTTGTATAACTTTCTTGCCCGCATCTGTTTTTAGTAAAAACAATATTAAATTATTTTTCTAAATATTTGAAAAGGGGTCTAAAAATAAAAGTGATTTGATTATATAGCAAACGGGGTGTCTATGAAAGGGCTCAATATGAAAATTTTATCATTTTTTTTATTATTTTACGTGCTGAAGGTACTTTTTTGATTTATAGCCAAAATATTGTAAATCTGAAAATTACTAATATAAATATAATTATCCATATTTTAAGCGAAAAATAAAATGAAGTTCTCAAATTTTACAGTTTTGGAAAGAATATCAAAAAACTTTATGAATCAGTATTAAAATTAGGCTAGTCAAAATGAACCTTATTGCATAGAAAATAAAGTTAGTAACAAAATTAGTATTTTCTTTTGCCTTTTTCAACCATATTAACGTAAATACGGAACCATCGGTGCGCGAATCCTTTTTCTTATGCGTTTTACGGGAAATGATTGAAACGCGTTGTTTCTGTATCCTAGGTTTAAAGGATCGACCACACCAAAGCTTAAAATAAGCTGACCCAACGTTTACGCAGTGACACGTTTTTAACACATCTTTTACGCCAAGCGGCGTGGTCACGTCAAAAAACCCATGTAAATACTTAATGTTTTTTACGATTTTGATTCAGCTGAATTTACTCAGCTTCAGCGTAGGTATTTGAAACTTCGGTTTGGTTGATTCGTTTAAAAAAAAGAACTCATTAACATAGCATAAGTTAAATTTGTAGAAGTTGAATTATCAAATAAATATTATTTCCTATCCCTTATTTTTATTAAGAACTGATGAAATTCCTGCTTGAGTGAACTCAGCGACCGCGACCGTTTCAAAATTTTACCGAACAATTAATATAAATGCTTTCATAAGCAGTGTATAATTTATATCATAAACATTCCTTGTATATAAATTATTAAATTTAACATCTCTCATCAAAGGAAATTAAATCCGCCTATCTTTACAACCCATCTCAAGGATACACTAACGATATCGGTAATATAAGGAATCCTTTCTTGTTAATTAAATTTTATTGGTTCAAAAGCCCATAATTAGTGGAGATAGAAATCTGTATTAAATGTTAACGATACGTATTGAGGCTATTTAATGAAATACAAAAACACAATCCCAATGCGTATTTTTCAAACGCAACCTTTGTAAAAGCTTAATTTATATTGAGTCGTTTGATTTTTTTTATTTTACATTTTTAATTGTTCAATAGTTCCTTCACATCTTTGATGGGTATGGACTAAATTTTAATTTTAAATCGACCCCGATCCAATATTACAATGTATTTTAATTTATTCGTCTGGTTACAAAGTACGAGTATATTGTATGTTTCTAATTTCAGCATCCTAACTGACGCACCATCCGTGACACATTTAGGCCACCGATATGCACAGAAATACTGAAATACACTTCAAGTTAAAGTGACTGTTCCTGGTTGTTCGCTTAACATTGCCGGCTGCGCACCAACTATAGCCGAACGAGCTGGAGATAATAAGCATTGGTTGAGATTATTTATAGAATTGTGTTATAAGCAAGGGTTAGAAGTGTAACGTTGCAGGGGGGATGCCGACTGTGGGGATCCACGCGGCGACATATTTTTAGACTCGTATCTCTCGTTACTCATTTGTTACTGCCTACTCGTGTTCGTTTGTTTTTACAAAATCTTAGCTTCATTAGTGGCAAGGGTTTGTGGTTTTAATTATGAAACTAAACTACCTATGTTAATTACAACATTTATCAAATTCATGATGCAATCGTAGAGATGGGGGGGCTTCCAAATTCCAATTCAGAATTAATAATATTTTATTAAAAAGCTGAATCTCTAGGCAATGCCGAATCAAGCGCCGGAATTATTCTTCATGTTGTTAAGAGGATAGATTTAAATACCAAAAAGAATTTTAAAAAAAATGCATGTCTAAACTACCTCTAAAATCTATTTTGTAGATAGTTGTAATAATTCCAGATGCACCAAGTGCAACCAAGATATCGTTTAAAGCAAAGATAAAGTTTTATTTTTCACTTTTATAAATTATACAATCCCAAAATAAGTGTAAAAACAAATTTATGAAATATACGCATCACAGAGAGCAAAAATACTACAAATACAGATTACCTACCCCGGACGCATTTGTGGCACACGGTAGAATTTCCAAAAATAGTACCAGCTTGTTGCATATCACTCATCAAGCCGTCGTCGCCGTCGTCTTGTTCTGTCTGGCCGTAAGTCTGTTTGTTCATCTGTCTGCTTCGCCAATTGCACCCGCACTATTAACCCTTTCTAAATGTCAAGTTAAATTAAACTGAGACGAGCCAGCGCCATCGAAGAAGACATTTGTTTCTAAAGTCTATATTGTGCTAGTATTTTTTAAAGAAATAGTAGATGATGCTTGATATCGTTGCTTCAAATATAGCTATGAGCTATGGCAATAAAATAACTGACGGAACTTTTGCAAAAATAATATCGAGTTATCTTCCTTATTTTTGTTGTCATTTAAACAAAGAATCGATCCCTGCCTCACACCATTTTTTTATATTATAACTTAAATCAAAATCCAAAATGTAATGCCATGTGCTCACTACCACCACGTGTGTCGCTCGACCAGTTTTTGCCCAAACTTTTTGCCCCGCATTCCTGGTCCAACGGATAAAAAATAACCGTCCGATTACGTCTCATTGTAATCGAGATCACGTCTCGGGTGTCGTGGGCGAGTCCAAGGACGGTGTGGACGAGGCCTTATGATAATCGATATGAGGATCGATACATTACTTTAGGTATTTTGTGTTACTTTAGAATACGTGAACGGACTTGAAGTTTAGTATTATGTAAAGATTTGTAGAAGACACCTTTGTGACTTGAATTTGGTTTAGGTTTGTTTACAAGTAACATCTTTTTTACTCCTTGTAATCTTCTTAATTAAACTTGACTGCAAAATGTCGTTAGCGCCGTTCAAAAATAACTTTTACAAAGAATAATGAAATTGGGGACCCCAATCCTAAAGTCATAAATCATAACAAAATGTAATAGGCAGAGGTGTCGATACCTTCGACATAAACAAAAAATCAAAATAGAGTCATGCCAGCGTAACTAATATCACAATGCGAGAAAGCATAAAAGCAACCAATTGAAAATCAAACTATGGCGCCTAGTCTCAGGTATAATCGAAGCTCGTATAATGCAAAAATATCTCCACAGTAATACAATAGAAGTTCGTATATAAGTAGTTTGTATGTTTTTGTTTGAAGTCGAAAAATATTTTAATTAGAAGTTCGCCCCGATGTTTATCTTAAAACATTTGCTTTGAATACTTACTGCCTACATTCCTACCGAAATTCATGAAGATCGGTTCAATAATACTTAGGATACCGTCAAAAAACACACATAAGTTCATACGAATGCCTACTGACTTGACTCTATGACGTAACGTAATGTTAAACAAAGCAGACCAAAATCTTTATTTAACTTTACTAGTGACTATGAGGCGACGAATTTCATTTAAAATATAATATTGAATATGATTGTAGGATTACACATTACTACCTACTACCTAGTGTGGACTAATCTAACACCGAATTATACAAAATTACGGTCTCGCCTCCATCGCCATCGCGTCTTGAAATCGTCACGCGAATGTTGCCGGCACAAAGAACGTAGGAGCTGGATAAGGCAGGATAGTGAAATAAAAAAAGAATTACAGGGATAAGAAACTTACACAATATTAAAAGAATTCACTTGTATAAGCAACCCACCTTAAAAGCAAAACGTTATTTTATCGACATAGAGAATATCTAAACTGCAATGGCAGTGTTTCTATTGTAACGAAATGTCAAGCAAGACCAAGTATAAATAGCTTTCTGTATGCAAATAAGACTATCAACTTATAAGTACAACTATAGAAAGCGAGTTTTATTTCAATCGTCAACACATTCTGTAAAATTAGTGTTTTTAGGTAACTTTTAAAATTTTAACGGCTTATCTAGACTGATTGATCCACGTTCTCATCGCTGTCCGGCACCTTAAGGACAATTACACACGAGACGGCCTATAACGTCCACTATTATTATATCATTAAAGCCCGTTACACACTGGCGGTCCAAAAGTGGGTCTCGAAAAATCAGTCATTGTGGTTTCGCGTGGAATCCGTCAGATATCGGTCAGCGTTGATTGAATGTGGTCAAGTTGCACCGTTTACAGAATTAACCTCGAAATAAATCCTAGTATGTCTTAAAGGAGGGTCGGCAAATTAGTCTATATGACCAATAAGGACAAGCGGTATGTCACCGGATAGGTAATTCAAAGTTCTAAAACTATTACTATGGCAGGTAGTTCGAAATCTTTGTGTGAAAAAAGTTATCGCCATGCAAAGACGGGGGTATTTCATAGCAATTTATACTAAAGTCGTCTATGTAGGCGTCCCGATGTTCCAGATTTAAAAAAAACTCACAGTTATTTGAGGTTTCCCGCTACACAAAATCTTGTAGAATTAAAAAGGATATCCGATTATAATAGTCCTTATTTTTATTGGTTTCTAGGCCAACTATCATACATTTTTGCCCATTCTCCTTTAGGTTGTTTGACTAGCTAATTTCGCACTTTGATTGGCATAGGGATTCTAATTACATTGACGAAAATTGTTCGAGTGCCTAGGAGCTTAAAAGGAAAGTATTACGCTCATTGCTAATGCCGGTATGCAGCCGATTCATATTTATGAGCTGTTATCGTATATCAGCGATACAATGTGATTGCTGATTATCAATCAAACGATATCAAGACAAGGCCACGCCTTCCCAGGGGCCGCCGGTATATAATTTGTAATGTTTTTTACCTGTTGCATTTGAACGATGATTTGAAGCTGTGACGTTGTTCCTTTAACCTTTAGTGGGTACTTTAGTTGGTAACCCATCATTTCATCGAATTTTATTTCATCGAATGCTATTTTCATAATCGTAAATCCATTTTATTATGAAATAGATACAAAACATCAAAAACATTTCTAAAATCACAAACTCAGCAGTGTGGCAAGGCCGCACCTTGTATATAACTTATTCTGTTTCTGTGGCCGCACCATCGTCGAAGCCAAATAATTTGGCTAGTGGTCTAAATGCACATGCTAAACGCTATTTTCTGCTGAAACCATGATGTTTTCAGGATATCTTAAACATTAGTTACGTAGGTTAGGTTAGGTTAGATTTGTGACTACCAAAAAAGTTAACTCATGCGGCGAAAAATGCCTTTCGATGAAATGAAAATTCTGCGTAATGATACGTTCGGTGAAAGGTGTTTCGATAAAATAATACGTACCCCCTTTAGTGTACTCGAGGGTAAAAGTACCAAGTACCGGTCTCTTCAGATTAACTCCCTATACGAAAAAATATAATAAAATAATACAAAAAGATTATAAAATTAAACACTATCAGGAGCTTTTGATTTGATGCGTACAAATTAAAAACAGACCCCCTTATAATACATATATGCTGCACATAATCCTTTTGTATCTCTTGTAAAACTTTGTTCCTACTAAACAGTTTTGAATAGTACCCTTCAATTTTAACACGTAATATTTTTATTTAAAGCAAACTCTCCAGACTTGTGGGCCTAGTATGGCTGTGTCTATATCGCGTGTCAAATGTGGATAAAGCATCCGTCACTCTCGTACTTATTTACGTGTCAGAAGGTGACGGATGCCTTATCTACACTTTGTCACGCGATAAACTCAGCCATATTAGGCCCCTTGGTAAGCGATAAATACAAAAGTGAACGGTTGTGCATCGAGTAGACAAGTCTACAAATCGACGAATTGTCATTGTAAATACTCTAAAGGAGCCAGTAAACCGCGACTATAATAGTTCAGGTCAGCCTTAATCGTATTTATTTTAAGTCCTATCTTTGTCAAAAGTCGTATCTTATTATGAACTTAACATTTAAGCTTCATATCAGCACGGGTAGCACAAGTTGTATTTTCTCGTTTGTCACTCAGTGCGTCTCTATCGTTACTATGACTAGATAGAAAGGGAGATCCGAGCGACAAACAAGTCGCGGGCAACTTGTGCTAGCCGTGCAGATCGTACCAATTTTACCGGTGTCCCCTTGTTTTACAGACAGAAAAATTACAGAATTTTGTTTCACAGAAAATGTTTCATATACTATTTGGTCCTTGTATTTTTGCTTCGAATATTATTATTTTTTAAACTATTCACTTGAAAGAAACACATTCCACAGAAAATCAATTCAATGAATTTTATAATTTTATTTTTTCATTACACAAACTTATCAAACAAAATATTTGTTTTTTAGCGAATAGCGACCAAGACCTCTCTGGGCAGAACCGACTTGAATAGGTTAGGTTAGAAGGCTATGGCGGGAGCGAAGCGAAGCAAGCTCCCGCCTTAGTCTTCGAGGTTATTTTTTTTATATTTTAAATAAATAATATTAGAACAAAGAATATTTAATTTGCTATTCTATGATATGAAAAAAGAAACATTGATTTTTATTTGAAATAAAAAACGATGATTTAAATGTCTTCAAAGTAATTATTCTACATATTGATTATTCTATGAAATGATAATACGAGAAAAAATTTATATGAAATGAAATTCTAAACAAATTCAGTCTGTAAAATAACGTACAACCAATTTTACCACGTACTTAACTTGAACAAAATGCTTTCCTGTCGTTAGTACCTGCGTAAATATGCCCATGCGTGCGTTTGGCATACCAAGCATTGAGTGTAAACAAATAAATTGAGTCCGTCCATGCGAAACTCGCGTCCTTGGGCGGACACGTGCTTGCTCGTAAATAAACAGATGCGGAGGCCTAGCATGGTGCGCAGGGTCTACGCTATCGAGCAAAAAGGAACTGGTAATTTTGTACAAATTATTTGCTACAAAAAGTCCAGATCCATGTATTCAATTACATATTTTTTATTGATTCTGAGATATTGTTTAGCCGATTATTGGTAAATAATTTTTGTATACATAATTTACCTATTATATCATTAAAAAAAATTGCAAAGAATATTTTATATTGCAATGTATATTACGTATGATGAGCAATCATGATGGATAATACAATTGATGTTAAAAAAGAAATACGGGTATGATCTGATCACAAGAAATGGATGGCAAATTGGGGAAGAAATTAAACATGTTTGATTGTACGCATTAAGTCCTTCAGGTTTTACATCACAGGTGACTGGTGTAAGCCGCCGATAATTGACAACAGGATTTTTTTAAAGGTGTTCTGAAGATAATCATCCTTATAAAGTATTGTCTAAAAGACATACTTTTGACAAAAAAAAAATTGCTTATTATTTGCTGAAAAATAATAATATTAAAAGTGTTTGCTACGCCTGCTTTGGACTAGTTTAGACTTTATTTATTTTGTCAGTAAACAATGAACGAAAAAATATATGAAAAATGTTTGCTTTCAACAAGGCATGATTTTTTCAAAATATCTTTTAGAAAAGTTTCAGTGGCCAATTAAGCCATTGTTTCGTTTAACGGCGAATTTTACTTATGCAAACATTATCTTTATGGAAAACTACAAAAACAAAACAATAGTTTCGTGATGTCTCGTACTTTTGACCCCGTAGAAAATGATAGACCTAGTAGGTACCTATGTTATTAAAAAATGCCTTTTTTAAACCAACCGACCATGCTACTGCCCGTAGAGGTTGGTAAGGTAATGAAACGCATTATTACCATACCGGTTTCGGAGCGGACACTCTCATACAAATTTGCCCTCTCTTAGAAAAAGGGTTCACCTGTAGTATATCTCCTACTACATAAGCGACCTTATCTACAATATGGAGGGTTCAGTCTACTTTGGCCTTTAAATGACAGTTGCGTCATTTTGCCTCAATGGCCAAAACGTGTTGTTTAAAACACTTTTTTGCGCACACGCACTGATTAATGCAATTTCTGAACTTTTTAAATGCGTAAAAATTAAAGGTCTTGGGTCCGCCGAGGAGCAAAAAATATAACTATATCAATATCATAAATTATATTATAAGGTATAATTTTTTTAAGTGACCTGCTTTATTTATTAAACGGTATCTTTTAAAGCAGAGGCTCTATTCTATTCGGTTAAATCTAATTGCTTTTGACATGTTACCGTATCGTCAACGTTTTGATAGCTCTTATTTATTTGACAGTAATGGCGGCCGAGTTTAAAAACAATACAATAACATGTCAAAAGCAATTAGGTTTAACCGAATAGAATAAAGACCCAGTAGAAAAGTATTACATACATAAACTACTTACTAGTTAGGTACTG
This sequence comes from Acleris literana, assembly GCA_946894065.1. NCBI lineage: Eukaryota > Metazoa > Arthropoda > Insecta > Lepidoptera > Tortricidae > Acleris > Acleris literana. Next base: position 11,500,425 of record OX335684.1, on the reverse strand, counting down.
ACACTTGTTACTGTTTTTCGTACTAAAATGTATTTGTTGTTAATTTAAAATCTTCATTTAAATCAAACGATTTCCAAACTGATTCAATTCTTACGCAGAATTTTAAATCTACACAAAAACACTGGTATGCTTGGCCCCGATAACTTATTTCATCTACATTATTGATTTGTTTATCAAAATAAACTCTGCGTTATGTTAATATTATGTTTGTTTTACATAGCAAATAGTCAAATCCATTTATTGTCAAACATTAGTAATCGTATTTGGTGTCACCTTGGATGTCAGCTTATTTAAGTATAAATAGTCGTAAAATTGTTCAAACGGCCATGACAAGTGTTAAACTTGGGTATTGGTGATAAATTATATGTTAATGCTATGATGAATATTAATATTTTTAAGTTATCATGTTAGTTGTGATATTTTTTATTAGTAGTATATATAAATTCGATCCCCTAATAATTATATTGTTAATAACTTAGCTAAGTTTATGCAAACATTCATTTTGAGGTTACTTGTTAGCCTTCGTCGTAGGTGCTTTGCATTCCTATTGAACAATAAACAGTTTGGACCAAGATTACTCACTTGCGAAGCCATAAGTATTGTTAGGTACCATCGATTATAATATCGTTAATGTATTCTTCTTTTTCAGAATTTTATTTGAAACATCTTCAAGATTCTTTCAATTTACAATCTCCTGTAACCCTAGACTATATGTATATAGGATTGACCTACCTAAGATGCCTGATGGTAACGTCAAGCGCTTATGTCAATAGACTTTGACAGTTTTCGAAAATCGTTTACGATAACGTTAAGTATCTTTTCTAGGGCCTCTGTAAACCCAACTACAGCAAGCTAAACACGACAGGTTATTTTAGTTTTTACAAGGGCTTTACTGGCCTACTGGGCCTCGACAAGTTGCATTTAGCGGCCGCAGAAGACAGACGCTACCGTATCGCAACTTTCAATATTTTATTTCTAGATATTTTCTTTGATTTTAACAGATGTTAACGTTTGCAGAAAGCATCATGTCTACACACACCGATTCATCCCGCCAGTCATCTACGTAAATGTTAGTACGTCTTGCTTTGTTTCGTCTTAATCTTATTCTTAGTGCTGGGGAAGAGAGGAACAGAATCTATTTGAAAAAAAAATTAGATTGTTTTGATACTGTCAAATAAATTGCTTTGCTTACAACCCCGGACTCAAAATACTTACTCTTCATTGCTCGAGTAGGTATTTACAGTCAACAGCATAAATAAGTGGTCATTTATGTACCTTGTCACTTTAACGTCGTGTTTGAAAAGTCATACAAAATTGTGAAACGATTGAAAGCGACAAGGTCCATAAATGCTCACTTATTTATGCTGTTGACTGTACAAAGGTAGTAGGTAAAATAATTAGGTATGGACAAACAGTCCGCAGTAAGGGCCAGCGCAAACCGGCGGACGGCAGGGGATTTTTCCCTATAAATTTCCTCCGCCGCAATCCCCTGCGATGCTCCGAGGTCGGTCTCAAAGCATTGAACTTTATACCTTATTTCAATTGAAATAGCATTAAATATACAATGACAAATTTAATATCCTCTGCCGTCCCGTCCTCCTGTTTGCGCAGGCCAAAAAGGTTGTGCTGCACTTTGTACGAATGTGAATATGAAGGCGATTTTATAGAACGGCCATGCCCGTATCACTGGTTCGGAGTTAAAAATTAAAGTAGAAAAACACAATATCCGCAGTTACGATTACAGAATAGATTATAATAATGAAGGTCCTATGTTCAAATTTCCACTGTGATCATTATTATTATGTCAAACATCATATTATATCCAGATACGTACGAATTAATGTTCCTAGATTTTCCCATATTAGCTATTCTCAGTAAAATAGAGACCATTCAATTCCTAAATCTAGCTCCGGATATTCCTGGAACAACACGGTCTAGTGATTTAGCTGTCGGCTCTTGCGTAACACATGTTCCGGGTAGATGCGAGTATTGCGGCGAGTAAACTTTACTTTACGCTAATGCATTGTGAAGCAATATACTTAAGAACTGCGCATCAATGGGACACAAACGTACGCAGGACTAACATTATAACTATTTTAAAACCTCGATGGAGCCATAACCTACAAAAATTGAATTGAATTGAACTATTTTAAAAGCAGTAGTATTAAACTGACATTCGGTTCTAGACCTGGTTGGCCCTGCCAAGATGCACTACGCTAACTAGCGTTTCTATTCGTTTCGTTTTAAAACCCATCGCGTCAGTGGTAGATGACGTGATACGAAAAGTCACGTGATCTACCAGTGAAGCGATTGGTTTAAAAACGAAACGAATAGAAACGCTAGTTAGCGTAGTGCATCTTGGCAGGGCCTCCTGGACGCAAGCAGGCAGGACCACTTTAAGCATGACTCAACACACTAAGAGATAAGATGTAGAAGCGTATTCTTGTATCGTTCTGCGGGCCTATTATTATTTATTATGGTCATGTTTTTCGATGTGGATCAACGTGAATAAAACACCTGTCTCTTTCTGGCCAATATTTAAGTGTAAGAGTGACGGATGCTTTATCCACTGCGATAAAGGCGAACATAATACGTACTCTGGTTAGACGCGCAGTGCAATGCATCATCTATCTTTGTGTATCTTCTCCGTCGATTCTGAGAAACTATAGGTATAGTCAAGCAAAGGCTTAATTATTTACTTGTAATTTGTTCGCCTAATTGCTTATAATCATGCATTTAACCTGCAGTATTTTAATCTTTTTTATTTACTGATTATTACAATGCGCGAAAAGTCTTAACTTATAAGTGTCGGAAGTCGCGGGTGTACACTAGTTAGTCATACTTCTAGAGAAAATGAACCTCTGCGAGTAAATGCTGCACTTGACGAAAAACAGTTAGTTTCGCGTTTATACGATCAACCACCCTTTAATTAAGATTAGGTTTGTCAAAAAACAATACACACGAATTGTCGCTCCCACTTACTTTATTGTTAAATTGTTTATGGTTTAGTTCTTCAAGGCGTCGAGGGTAAAAAATATGCTATGACGTCGTAAACAATACAGCAAAAAACGTAAAAACGCCAAACAACCGATCTCTATTTAATACCAATAAAAAACTAGTAGTAGTTACGATATGACCACCTCTACTACTCTATATGTAACTATACGACGTAATTGTAATAATTGTTGTTTATTATTCGAGTAACGTAACTGTCATTAGTGAAATAATAGATGGGAGTTTTTTGCTCCAGATTTTCTAAGTACGTAATACTTAAGCACAAAAGAACATCTAGTGGGCTATTATCAAGTTACGTTAATAAAATGATTTAGCAAAAACCTCATTGGTGGATCTATGGTGTTAAAGAACTGCGTGTTAAATATTTAATTTATGTTAAGTGTTTATTTTTCATTGCTTTTAATTTTTTTCTAGCAAGAGCTATTTAGTTAACATAAAAGGAGAAAAGTGCGGGAGCAGCTAAAATTACCAAAATTAGCATCCCCACTAACACCTCAAACTGCTATAAGCTATAAGTATTGAATCCGATAGTGTTTTTTTCTTTTTTAATTGTACCTATGGGTTGGCCTTGGCTACGAAGCTAGCGGTCCCGGGTTCGATTCCCGGTATGGGTAAATATTAGTGTGATGAGCGCGAGTATTTGTTTCTGAGTCTTGGATGTTTGCTATGTATTTAAATATTTATTTCTCTATATAATAATTTATATCGTTGTCTAGTTTCCATAGTACAAGCCTAGAGGTTATTTGGAACTAGGTCAATTTGTGTGAGATTTGCCCCTGATGTTTATTTACTCCAAATTTTTAACAACACTGCTATTTTAGACACCAGCTAATTCTTGGAACCAATCCACTGCACTCCAAACAATAAGGCATCGACCGAAGGCACGCAACATATGCTTCCTACTTCAACTTTCATTTTAATTACGTTTTGCATGGTCTTCAATTGGAGACGCGTGTCTAAACACAAAATTCTCACTAATTAATGAATTAACTGACCAATATCGATCGTCTGGACTATCATTACCGCAGTCCAAGTGCCTGGGAAGTGCCTCGTGAAAGTATGCCAGCACTAATGAGGATTTACTTCGTAACTATAACACCACGCATACCTACCTCCAGAAATCAAAAGGGAGCAAGTTGCTTCATAATATGAAAGACAATATGACTTTTCAACTTCGAATAGTAATCACTTGACCACGGGTGAAAGGTACTCACTACTTATACTGACCAAGGCGTTTAAATAATCTAAAATAACTCTTAACGTGAAGACAAAGAGTCTTCAGCCATGGCCAAATGGATGAGTCGTGCAGTAGTTCAGACGTAAAATAGCTATTGGCTGATCTAGTTCTGAGCACGCGATACAGTTTAATTCTTCCTTTGTTGTTTTTTGTAACGTATTATTATGTATGGAGCACGTTCGAACAACACGCATCGGAAAATAGTTATTAAAGCTTTAAAACTTCTTTTTTTTAACATGCCATTTGTGATGGCGTCCATCAGTAGATAATCTAAAATTGATACTATGAATAAAAACGTTCATACGGAAAACATGACGGAATGTCAAAAATCTAGTAGAATAGTATCTAGAATTATATGAAGATGTATAAGCATAAGCTATAGAGGTTTAAGAGTAAATATTATCAATAGTGTAAAGCTTTTGGCCAAAGTGGTCGAGCATTTTTCGATTATTGATCACACGTCACCAACGCCACTCACTTCACTCAAAAGGCGCGAACCAAATCTGCTGTACACTATCACATTTTAGCCATAACAAGACCACAAGTGTCAATTCAGCAAACGCACGCCCACAGCTGATAGCGATAAGGCAGGACCGGCGCAATTCGCGGCGAAAGTGCTGATAACAACGACCCGTATCGCCAGCCTGTTGCGACAGATGTTATGAAAGACCACATCGGATTTGTTTAAACTAAACATTGTATAACTCTATGCGGGTATTTCGCAGAGTTGATAATGGTGTAATTAATTAAGTCAGGATAGTGAGGATGAATAATAGTCGCAGTTAATGTCATAATTATTCAAGGTCATAATTATTCATGCCGCTAATGCTGAATGTAAAGCAGCATAATTCAAATATGTACCAGTAGGGACCTGCTCTGATATTGCTTAACATTTGAATAGATACACTGTTAATTTGTTTTGTTGTTTAATAATGTAAAGGAAGTCAAGTAGGCACCTAAGTATACCAATTTTAAAAGAACCTACATAAAAGTGCGTTATATCGAAGATAAATGGCCCAGGATTTCAACTTAACATCGATGCGTTTGTCACAGTGGCTATCTTTGCTTGCAGAACTTTTTCCCGACTTTTTTTTTCTTTTTTTAGTTAGGTCACACTTAGATCATAACTTGTCATCATTTGTTTTGAAACATGATTTGAAGTTTAAAACGCCATTAATTTTATCAAAACTAATCTGAGTTCAGACGCAAGGCCAGTCGTCGACCCTGATGTTCAACTACATGACGGTTCAAATGATATAAGTACAGAAGTTCTCACAATTACACCTAATCTAGAAGATTAATTCTATGACGATATCCGGTACAATAAGGAAGAAATATGAACCACTTTTTCAGGACACCTTTAAAAAAAATGCACGTTTTGCAGGTAGACTTTTTTTAAGCCGGAATATTGTGACTTAACTAACATCTTAACAGCTTTATGTTGTATTCGTACAAAGCACGATTAGATTAGGAAGTGGATTCTTCAAGCCAACGCTGCTGCCTTACAATTTTTTTCGATCATCAATCAGATTTTATAGAAAGGATAAGTTTTGAAGGTCCATGAACGAACTTATTAGACTAAGAAGACCGCTGCTCATCAAAACCTTAGTGTTTATTGATTTAAAAACACTTTGTTGTTTTAAAAACCTTTAACCTAGACCTAGGACATTTCAGTAATGAAACCTACTGTACCTCTTGCTACCAGTGACGATACTGTACGTTTACATTATCACTGGGCCTACATTATCACTGGGTAGTGAGTGCACGTCAACCGAAGCAGGAAGTAAGCAAGATTAGCGTGCATATACCGTGAAGGCCGTGGATAAATACTTCCGACCCACGTGGACCCCCGAGAATATTGCTTCAGCCATATCAACAGACTCTGGCTTTTTGTTTTCTACATAAAATGGATCCAATAACAAGTACTTGTCAATGAACGTATCGGAAAAATCTAAGATTTACCTTCCCGCCATTATCCAGTATAATTATCCCTTTTAGTTGCTACCCAGCATCACAGCAGCTTGTAGAATCATGGAGCGTATGTAAACCGGTTTTTTTTTAGGCGGAAATCTTCGCAAGATACCCAGCCATGTTAGGGCAGGGGTGGCGTTATGTGGGATTACCTCTCGGTGGATTACCCACGAAAACCACGTCGGTGGTCCGCTTCTACAGTTTCCGGACAGCTTTGGGACCATACGAAATTACCCAATGCTGCCATTCCCATTTAATTGTCACAGGACCACGCTGTGACACTTTCCTCTATAAGTCGCATTAAGGAGGCAGCCAGAACGCCTAACTGTGGCTGCGACTTCTATACGAGCAGTACCTAAGGAGCTAACAGCCATACTCAGAGACATTTTAAAGATAATTAACTCCTTTCCTTTTCAAACTTTTTTATGAAAAGTCTTCACTAAGGAACGACTTAATCTTCATAAACTATGTCTGAGTGCGGCCGTCTAGTCTGTTGTTAAACTGTGTAAATGCAGTCGTTTAAAAATATGTACCTACCTACAGCAGGTTGTTCCAGAGATAAAAGTCAGCATTTTCTAACCCAGGATATTGATACGGAAAAGTAGGACTTTGTTATCAGCATCCATTGGATTATTATTATGATTGTATAGTCGATAGTACCCTTCCTCTGCGATCAGGCGAGTGGAAACGTTGGGGTCTAGACGGATGTTGATATGGAAAGATAGATTGAACGCAGCTGGGTTTATTATTATGAGAATTGGATATATCGAGTGGGCAGAAATATATAACCCTCAAAAGCGTTTAATTTTTCGGGAACAATGTGTATAAAGGGTCGAAATAGGGGGCCATTACTTTAGTTAATCTCATATATTGCTCAAGATTATTGCAACGGTTAATTTATAATTTAATTACAATCTTTATTCTCGTACAATCGGCAGCCTCGAGAACATGAATAATAACCCGACCTTTAGCTCACTCCGGTCAGCCGATTTGCTCAATCGACCCAAGCAACTGACCCCAGACGAACAGGCACTAGTAATTACCACTATCGGATTACAATTCGTTAATACATCTAAAAATACAAAGGACAAAAGACCGCCAGCAGAGCCGAGCTATTTGGTAACTCGACCACACAAATTGTTTATTTTGGCCCAAGTATACGGGGCATTTAGGCGGCATTAGGTTTCAGAGGGACCGCTTTTCTTTTAACTAGTGTGCCATTACCATTGACCCAACATGTGTTCCGCCTCAGTAACCGTTTCTCCGAATCGCAAACTGTTGACCCTTGAAATCTCCAAGCTAATTTATCTTCCCAATCCGAAGTGTTCGAGGTATAACATTACCAGAGATGACCCGAAGATCGTTATCGGACTCCGTAAGAAAATATTTAGGTTTAAAAAGAAAGCCATTATTCAACAAGTGTCATCGCGAGAACATTTTAATCTTGCAGTAAATTACGGATGTATGCATGTTAATTTTAACGAACGTGGTATAACACTTTTCTTTTACAGTTATTTACATACATAATATTTTATATTTTTAGGGGCTTTCGCATTGTTGATCAAAATCTCCTACCTACATCATCAAATTGGACATTCAGATGAGCGATGACGAAAACATCGCTGTCAATCTCAAGACGGAAGTAAAACCGTTTACATCAATATTTATTACAATATTTTACATGATTGCTGTGTAATGATAATGACAGACGTGGCAACAATCATTTTCAATAAAAACCCGTTAACTCTGACGGGCTCATATGCAATTATTGTGACATTTGGCTCAATCGCTGCTGTAAAAGTTCAACGACGCGTAATTTTTGCGAACGCATTTCTGACGAATTATTTCGGTCTCAGAAGCACTTAGCTTGCTTTGTGAACTTCTCTCATTTCCCAGGATTATTAGCTGCCTATTATTTAATGTCGACATTTTTATGATTGTGTCGAGTAATTGTAACAAAATACGCAAGTGGGGACAAATGGGTCTAACTGTTGGTTTTGTTTCCGACCTCAATACTATTAGAATACGCCTACACCTTCACTGGCAAACAGGTTATATTTATACAATGACATGAAGAAAAAGTGTCACCGTTATTTTTACACAATTTGTAAAACGAGGCTAAGAAGTGAACCCTGGATCACCTGATAGACACGGAAGCCCACAGTGCAAATATTGTGTTCGGTATACAGTTACTGTTACATCCTTTGCTTTGTTGTGTTGCGCGATACACGTCAATTCTAAATGGTCTTAATAACCATAGAGTGAGTTTGGCAACTACGGCGTTTTGGACCAAACCCGGCAGTCGGTCGGCGACTGTTCTGCTTTGTGTTCCTTTAGTTAGGTATTTTGTAAACAGGACAAGCTATGGGACTCAATATCGTGTGCATGTGCCAGATGAAATAACTGTGCCGACTGACGTTGCTTTTGTTGGATACCGACGTATACACAACGTTACGGATGCTCGTATAGATTCTACAAATTTCGACTTCGAGGCAGTAAAGATTTTAGTTTAACAATAACCTCACTTACAAATAATAATATAAAGAGTGCAACTGTTTATGCCCTTAGCGACTGTTACTGACATAACTGTAACTGCAAGAGTTTCGTACCTGCGCCGAAAACTTACAAACATTTGATGAATTTACACTGTCATTAGTTGAAAACGGCAAACGCATCTAATATGTCCTATTATACTATATGTATATTATTACTGTGCAATATGTATAACTTTTTTGAACTTATTTTGTTTATCTAGTTATCGTAACTTTAGTTACACTTGATAATTTTGACGAAACTACACTCCATGGTAAGTTACTATTTAAATTGGACGCACCACTACATGAATTCATCACGTGGTTATAAAGACATACCTCAGCAGCATTGATTTGTATTTCACAGTTTTCAAGACCCCCTGTACAGTACAATCTTGGCCAAGCCTTTCCATACTGTAAAAAGTACAGGACGAGGATGGACTCAATATTTAGTTGGTGGTGTTGGTACGTCTTTGGTAAGGCTTCTATAGTTTCAGGCCTTGGAGTACAAGTTCAAAAGGCACAGCTCCAGCAGGGTAGCCCGGTGGGAAGACAATGGCAGCGGGTGAACGCTCGCCGTGGGAGGACAATACGACACGCAGCACACAGGAGATAGCAACCACAGCAGGAGAAGATGTTTATAATGCTCGAGAAACGAGAAGTAAGAAAAAAAATTTTTTGATGGTTTTTTACCCGGCCAACCCCTGTTTTAGCTGTAATAGGATCAACTAAGTAGTAAATGCCTAGATCTAAGCATAACTAATTGTATTATTTATGACATAATTGGCATAATGACACTTACTGGGAAAATAATCTCTTTTTCAGGCTTTTTTTTATATTCGCTTCAGTATATTTCGCTATACTATATTTTTTTATGAAAAAATTGAGGTGACATGTTTTGAGAGAGACTGAGATATAATGTTTTCCCTTGCACGTATCTATATCTGACATAAGATTTGAATTTATAAAATCCAATTTTTTCCTATTTTTGGTATAAAGTATTCTTATTAAACAATCAATCTCTATTGAAAGTATTTTACTTATTTCTTACAAATCGACGTCGCGTTTCTAATCTAACAAAAGAAATACAGGCACCATCTACTCAAACCATATTCATTAACCAGTTGCTAATGCTACAGTGGCTTATCTACAAAGCCTACCTACTGTCTCTATGCCCACCACGGCCCCACGACACTAATTGTATTCAGCAACGCATCATGTGCTAAACATCCCGCAGATGTGGGTGCGAATCTATGGAAGGCTCAATACGCTATTAATCAAGAATAACTCGCGCCTTTTATGCTTTGTTGTGCCAAGCAAAGGAAGATTGTACAGAGTCAACAATGCATTTTATTTGACTCTATTGACTGTATAGATTCCGAACTAAGGAGGCGTCATGGTTATCGATGAAATTAAGTAGGTAGTTACATATAGAACCTATAGCAAAAGAACAACCTATGCTTCATTGAAAATCCTAACCTCGGCATATAATAATTGCCAATCTCAGTTGATGGTATTGCTTGATTTGTTTAATGTAGGTTCGAGTACTTTTAGCAAAAGCAAGGTGGTAGATTTGAAGTCGCGGAGCGAGATACAAAGGTTAAGGCCCTCGAAATAACTACCAGTATTAATACTAGTTACTCTACTTCCAGCTTGAGGCAATGGAATTTTTTGCTGAATCAATTGCCAATCTTATATCAACCGTTTCATCAAACAGTAGCTTATACTTTTACAGTTAGAGATCCACAATCGGTTGTAACGAAATATAGTTATATGCCAAACCGCAAACAAAACGGTTTAATAACATACTTACAGTTTGTTGTCGGTGTTGTTAGATGGCGAGTATATTTTTTACAGGTGTGCGGCGAGTTTTTTGCTATGACGGTATAATTCATTAGCTAAAGTCGAGACAATTAGCTAAGAGCATGACTGATCATGTGCGGTGACAGCTGTGATGGCTTGGGTACAAGGGTTGCCATTGATTTATTATTAACATATGAACATTTAACATCTAATGTTTTGGGCTTTGTGTTAAATACAAAACCAAACGGTCATTGATTTGTCTCGGTATATGTATATGACCATGTTTTGCTCATTCCCAAATACCAGATTCTCAATAAAACTTAACAATCAAATTAAGGTATGGATTTTCATTTGCACCCAATTCATTAATTTAGGTTTTAGATTCAGGTTTCCCCAGCAAAACAGTAAGTAAAGTTCCTTATTGCATATGTTAATAGACTATATTAAATATTTCGAATTGGCCACCAGTGGCCAAGTAAAAGTAGTTACCGATTTTCGAAAATCGACAAAATGTATAATTATTGACGTAAACTGATGGGTGATGGCAGATCGCGTCGACCGCTTATTTTAACTCCATACATTTCGATTGGATAGGAAACAGTAATGTTAACAGCGTTTGCAACTAAGCTACACCTACTGGTGTTTTACGAATCTGGTAAAGAGAGTAATGATATTTTGGAGGTGAGCGATACGTTTGTAGCAAAAATGTGGAAATGATGCCGCCACCGTTCTGGAAGAATAAAACTGAATGGCAATCAGAACTTGATCACTCAGACAGGCCTTCATATTTTCGAAGTATGAATTTTTCATTGATATTTTCATAGTCATTTACTTGGCAAATACATGCTTGCGGTGATTATCAATAAGGTTCTCCAAACTGTCGACTGATTTGTTAATTAGGTAATCAAGATTAACCTTCTATCCCTTGCCATTTGCATTATTGATGGGTCCGACAATTTAGCAATTAATGCTGCTTAAGTCGTTAGGAATCCTGAGAGCTTAGCTATAAATAGAGGAGATAGTATCGAAATTCTAACTATTCGCGAAGCAGGCTTGGTTGACACGAATACGAGAAATTCCTGGCGTACCTACTGCGAATGCTGACGAATGGTAGCCCTGTCGTAACGAAAGATTAATTATTCTTGTAGTTATCTAGTCTGCTATGACGCAATTTGCTTACACACAGGTCAATGACCAGTTCGACGTCTTGATTTGAAAGAAAGTTTGCAACTTGCCAAAAAATGACAAAACGTCAGGATTAATTTGGACATGGTTTATTAATTTACCAGTCCTCTGTTGCGTTCTTATAGTTTTGACTTTAACTGTCCCACTTTTGACGACGTACTCTGTGAAATCGAATCCGTTAATACATTTAGTGTCAGGTTTTGGCTACATTTGCTTAAATGACTCCTCTTGGACCAAGTTCGGTAATAAATTCAAAACTTCCTTATTTATTTTTATCTGCTAAGTACGATATGATTTCTTTTTAATTGCAAATCGATTATTTGATTATGGAAGTCCGCTCGATTCTGATACAATCTAACTTAGCATTAACAATAAGTACACCATACGTATTGCTATGAAGTCCTATTACAAATTCTTCCGTATCCTTGATGCTATCTCCAGCAGTTACGTGAACTGGACCACGCTGGCAAGCGTCCAGGGCGGGTCTCGCTCATTACCCCGGCGGTAATATTGTTTCAAGGAACACACCGCCAATGAACTCAATAACCAACCTAACTTGAACTCATCCCTGGTTCCAAGTATCCTTTGCCGCAACTGTGCTTTAAGGATGTAGAAAAGATACCGTCTCGCCGCATAGTACTTACAGGCGCACGGGTCCAGTTATAATTGCCGATGGAATTTATCATTGAACAAGGAAGTATGAGAATACCACGACAGTGCACTGCCAAGATAAAGGTTAATGAACTTGGCAACGAAACTGCAGAATTCGTTTAGTATTCTCAATTTTTTTTCTCGTTACAATCATATAAGTCATAACATGACGCATGGCCACTTTTGCCAGTGGACCAAGTCTTAACTTATTCGTTCTTAGCTACTCAACATGGCTTGTTTGTTGATCGCACATTAGGCTCATGTTACACTGTTTTCAAATAAATTAATGCTAATGAAGACAGATTAGTTATGACGTACGAGTACACAAGAAGAAGATACATCCATTATTGGTTCACTTGGATGCAGTTCAGTCTATTTGTGTTAAATTCGAATGTCGAAATAAAATACTCATTTGAGGTTTCAAAACATCGTCATATTCTACATCGTTCTCTCCCTAGTAGGGAGTCCCTACTGTCCTTTATACCCGACTGCGTCAGAAGGAGGGTTATTGCGAGGTTAATTACGAGGAATGGGTGGAACATGTTTATGTATTACTGTTTGTTCCTTGAAGTGACCCACGAGATCTGTTCTCGCTGGGGAGCGCGTGCTATTGAATGGACCTTTTCAGATACTGTTGTTCTTGTATTGTTAGAAATCAACGTTTATTATTTACCTTTATCGTTCTATGGAAGAATGAAATCCTCTCAATGCCTCATCATAAGAAATGGATCAATAAGCCACCAGTTAACTACAGTTAATTAGCTTAACACCAGTTAACTACAGTTAATTAGCTTTACGAGTATATCAGATGTTCAACTTCCTAATAAACTAACGGCAAATAAAAAACCATGTGTCTTTGCTAGCCAGTCAAGGCAATAACATCGGATTTACCTTCAAAATCATTTAAATAGGTTAATTAAACACTACCTAAAGGCGACGCGCTGGCTTAGTTGGTAGTGACCATGCCTACGAAGCTCGCGGTGCAGGGTTTAAATCCCGGTAAGGGCAGATATTTGTGTGATGAGCTCGGATATTTGTTGCTGAGTCAAGGATGTTTTCTATGTATTTAAGTATATATTTCTCTATGTACGTATTTATATCGTTGTCTAGTTTCCATAGTACAACCCAAGAGCTTAGTTTGGGACTAGGTCAATTGGTGTGACATTGTCTCCTGATATTTATTTATTTTAAAACTAGCTTCTGCTGCCAAGTTAATGAGAGTTAACCAAACAGTTCATATAGGTGTATTTATTTTAGCGATAAGTATAGTTAGACGCTTTGGCTAATTCCAGCGCCAGCAAGCTATAAGCACTACCGTTGAGCCGCCAGTGGTCGAGCCGAGCCACTAATCGCGGCGACCAGCCGTGGCCATCACTCACAACCACTATCACCTACAGTGTAAAGGATGAAGTGGCTCGTTGTGCGTGGCAGAAAAGTGATCAAACGCAGGCACTTAGTAGCGATAGCGAACGCTGACCACTCCTGCAGCTTGTGACTCGAACGCGGCTACTCCAACGCCCAGTTTGTACCGATACTCGTAAAGTGTATGAAAAATGTCATCCACTAATGGCTAAACTGTGACCGCCACCGGTGACTTATAGCGTGCGGCTGCTCTAAGTAAGTACATAGGAGCGCCGCGAAAGCGTAGCGGAGGTGGGTTGGCCTGTATGCCCCAGTGATCAATAAACAGGAACACACGCGGTCCGAAGTCAGGGTAAAAGAAAGTTGCCATTTGTATTTACATAGAGACAGTTCAACCTTGCCAGGTTATGCGTTTCTCGGAATGCCGAATTTCAGTTAACCGCTATATAGCAAGTGAAATAGAGGTAGAGTCAGCTTTATAAGTAGCTGCACTCTTTGGTACCTTCTCGCTTTAACGCCTTTGACAAATAAGTGCAGCAGCTCCAACATACTTACCGTTAAAGTATGCAACAACTTAGAAGGCCGACCGTACATACTATGTTAATATGATTATTCGGGCTACGCCGCCACAGCACTGCTGCTGGCTCTGCTGGCAACTTCAGTTAGCGGATAAACATTTATGTTGACATACCCTCCATTTATTCAGTTTATCTTTCATTCAAGTTGGATAATCCTCAAAGACGATACTATCTTCTCCAGCAACAACAATAGAACAGTATCGCTACATTATCCACCTGTTACCGGTATCTCACTGATAATTGTGGGTGTAAGTACGTTTGATTCACCGGGCATTTTCATCGTAACTCAAATAACAGTAATTATTATGAAATGTTTTAAAAGCTTTTACGATAATATCTTTGTGATTGAGTGAATGGCTAAATGTCAATGACACGGCACTTTCTGAATCATGACATTGAGGCAGGTATCTCGTGCCTTGTATTGTGTTCGATGTGAGAAGCTATTTAGCAAACAAGAAGGCCTAAATTAATTATCGACTAATGGACTTTTTACTGGGTCGGTTTTGCTTGCTTGGAATGTTGTTTGTTCGTCAAACCTTCGGAGATTAAGAGTTGCGAAACTAATCTAAAGTTGCAAAGACCCCACCTACCTGTCGCTATTGTTTCTTAATATTTTGTGAATTTACTTGAAATAATCTTCGATGGTATCAGGATTGGATTGAGCCTAGAATGTTAATTGGATGAAATAATCGGTTTAGATCACTTTCCACGCTAAGTAGTTATATTCGTAGTAAGACATTACACAAATCGGTAAACAAGGATTCACTGTCTCTTGAGTCAGTGAACAACGCTGGTGCGTTGTTGCCAACGAAACTAATATATTTTCAGCGAAAGACGAACTCTACGTCTTGTTTAGATTATACCAATAGTTAATGGATAATTGAGAATTTCAGTAAACTCGTTATGTAAGTGCTATTTTTGGAGCTATCAAACGCTTAGTCGATGAGATGGGTGACCAAAGCCCTGGCAGCTTCCTCGCTGACCATATACCGATATTCAGCGGGGAAATGCTGCTAGCATCTTAGGCACTATGCCACAGGATACTAAGATTAAATTTTGTTTTATTTTTTTATACGTAATTGTATTGTTATGATAATAAATTTATATTCAATTAATTTACGGTATATTATTAGTATTATTAACGTTGTTTTATAATCACACCGCGCACCGCAAAAACAGGAAGTCTTGAAGATATTTAAGTATTAATGTTAGTTCTAGCTTCAAGTGTTAACAGAAGCAAATGTAGCTTTGACTTCACTATTTACTTCATTATTGCCTAATCATGTTAAATGTGTACATTTAAATGAATTATTATAATGTTACGGTGATACCTCATAACAATGAATTACTCACGATGTACTTTTTCTCAGAACGATTCCGATCGCTATCGCACGGCTCGCGTGTGCCCTAAACACGAATAAGGCAGGTGCTTTTGGCATTTGAACGTGCTGATGATTCAACACATACTGACACAAAATATAACAACACCATCAAAATCAACTCTGTTACATTACAAATAGAGGCTACTATAGACGCACAGCATACTCGTAGTAGTACATGTAATTGGTCTGGTATTCTTTGTGCCACAATGACCTAAACAAAGGAATTAGATGGTGTTTAAAGTGATTATTAGTTTTTTGTTACTTCCCTAAAAGATTTGGATCGCAAATTGTGTTGTTATTTAGGTATTTAAATATTAAGTTCCGTCTTAACATGACTTTTTTAACATTAAATGGGTTTGCTCTTGACCCTAGTTGGAGGTAGATAAGGTCGTCGATGAAGTGAGCTTACCCAGGTATATAATGTACCTATAGTAGTTAAGTCCTTAAACATTTTATTATTTACATTACACTTAATTTTACAATGTTTGGCTATTCAAAAACCATATCAAAGAATAGGCTTAATATAAAATATCCATATCAATATCCATACTAATATTATAAATGTAAAGTAACTCTGTCAGTCTCTCTGTCTTTCAAGGCTTTCGATGTAACCTGGAATATAGATAGCTTGAGCCCCAAGGAAGTACATTATGATACTTCTGATCCCAGAAACTTTAATAGTTCCCAAGGGAATAGCAATAACCGACTTTAAGCTGACGAATTCGCGGGTAACATCTACACTGGCCCGCAAAACGAAGTATCACACTTTTAATAGGTACTACTAAGTATTAAAAGTGTGATACTTAGTTTTGCGGGCCAGTGTAGTTTACTATGAATGGTCTAAAATCCGAATAGGCGACCTTCACCGGGCTGTTTATTCGATAAAAAGTATTTTATATCAAATTTAATATGCTAAGTAATATATGGCGAATAGGTTGACTGAAAAATTTCAGTCCAGTCCTTATATGACAAAAAAAAAAGATAATGAACTTTTTTTTTTTGTTTTATTGGTACCTACCTATTGCTTGTTTAATAGAGCAATTACATACTAATCGAAAGCATGAAGCCTATAGAATATGGAAACGCTAGGTTTAGTGCAAATTATTAGTACCGAACCGACTTACCTACCTACCCGATAGTTATGACGGGAAAAAATAGTCAACCTAACGTTTGCATATTCTATAGGCTTCATGCTTACGATTAGTATGTAATTGGCCTATTTAACAAGCAATAGCAATTTTAAAAAAAATGTTGTATAAAAACTGTTTTTTTTTTAACATAATATAATGACTGGACTGAAATTTTTCAGTCAACCTATTCGCCATACATTACTAAGCATATTAAATATGATATATAATACTTTTTATCGAATAAACAGCTAGGTGAAGGTCGTCTCCTATTCGGATCCCCTACTAGAACAAAAAACCATGCAATACAAAAGAGACGGAGTTTTTTTAATGGTCTATAATTACAAATTTTTCAATAAAAACTGGAGTTATTTAGAGTTCTAAAACCAAAACTATAACAGCCTTTTTAGAGAACGAAATATTGGAAGATTGATTAAATTATCAGCCACGGCACGAGTAAGTCTTTACATAAATGTACTTTGCATGCATGCACCAACAACTGACCTTTGCAATAATGTAAGTACAAACACCAGTTGCATTTAAGGAATATTACTAGCGAGGCCAATTGAATGCCGCCCATTCTTCACGGACTAGTCATAGACATCTCTGGAACCTACATTGTTTAGAATGAAAGCAACTAAAGTGCTCCAAAGAAAACAAAAATATTTTGCGTAATCTTATCAACGTCTCTATCGGTTTCTTTCCAAAAACCATTTGTTATCTAGAGTGGACACTTCTATACATATTTGAGGAACTACGCAACTACAGCTGATATCCTAAAAGGTAATATTCATATCTAATCTTCATAAGTGTGGCTCTGATGAATGTGAAAGATGAAAAAAATTGTGTCCTCTTGTTTTACAGACAATTGTTTCATCGAATAATCTTTTCTCCGAATTTTCTACTGAAGCCCTAGGGTATCTTAAATATTAAGTTCGTATGCGTAGGTTAGATTTGTGACTACCACAAAATCTAAACTCCTGCGCCTCGAAAAGCTTGTCGATGAAATGAAAATTCTGCGAAGTGGTATCGCTTCTATCATCACTATTTAATGATAGCAAATTGAATTGCTAAATAAAGTAAAACATCCTTAATATTGATGTATCATTAAATAGTCCTATCAAAACAAGTTAGTGATACGACCATATTTTATCGATACACAAATCAATGTAAAGGGCATTGGGTAAATTTGTTTGAAGAATATTGTAATTTTTTTTTTCAGCGGCCACGGATGGTTTTCACATAGTTATTTAGAGGACCTCTAAATACACATAGATATATATAATTTATGGCTTTAAATAATATCGGAGCGGCGATTTTAAAGATTTAAGTATTAAATTTTTAGTACAAAAGTACGCCCAAGTATGAATATTTAAATATCTCGGCTCCGATGCACTTAAGAGTATTACATTACATAACAAAATATGTTTATTTTTAATAATTCTATCATAATTTTCCACTCTTACGAATGGCCGCTGACCTTGAAATTGTATGAATTTTACAAATGACAACACTTTTACCCAAACCCCTTTATTTAAATGTTTTTCATTGCAATTGCTGATACACTTTCCCCTGGAATCTTATTCAGCTGATGAAAAAAAATCATAAAATAAGTAGTACTTAATTCGTTCGTTCGTTCTGCAGGAAATAGATACCTAATGATCATTTTTTTACAATACGTGTCTATTTAGAATCCTACTTTCTCTAACCTGGAACTGGAATGTCTGCTTATTTTTGAATTCAATCAACTGGGCATGTACTGTACACGTTTCCTCAGTAACAAAACTGCTTAGTAGGTACATAATCTCGATCTTGCGTTAAGGAAATTCACACATCGAATGCAATAAAAAGAACACACGATCCATAAAGATCGATAAAGATCTGAAAAGAATGCAAGATCGATTTATTGTCAAGAAGCCACAAGTACGGGGGCAATGAAGCGTGCCACTTCCATGGAAACGATTCAGAGCAATCCACTCTTACATTCCGGCGGACACGACAACTCATTTGCACGATCATTACCATGTTCGAGATGCCTTTTAAAACATTTACCCGCGATTTAAACGGTTTTAAAACGTGCAAAATTGATATGAAATTGCATCTGGCAGGCGTACTTAATAATTCATTTGCAATTACAAGCTTTAGTCTTATTATAGGCTGTGAAGAAAATCTGCATGTAAACAGCTACTGACTTTTATAGCAGGTGTATGTAGTGTAGTTTTTGTCTGCAATATTTTCTTATTTTCCTTTACTTCCTTTCTAATTTGTTAAACCCTTGGTTTACCCTTGAAATATCGAAACTCATTTCATAGAACGTTTCACTTCGCCGAATTTTCATTTCATCGACAGGCATTTCGACGTGTAGGAGCTTTATTTTTTTTGTGGTCACAAATCTAACATAACCTAACCTACGTAACGAATGCTTAAGATAACCTGAAAACTTTAAGGTTTCAGCAGAAATTAGCTTTGGATGAAATTAAATTCGGTCAAATGATAAAGTCGATGAAATGTTTGTCGATATTTCAAGGGGATCCCATAAAAAATGCAAAAGAAGTGTTTTACGTAGATGTATTTTTTTTATTGTCTTTTTTTAGTACCTACGTCACAGTTTTATTTAATCAATCAAGAAAATAATAAAGTTTGTAAGCTTGTAAAATCCTGTAAATAATAAGCTATGTAGTTACATTATAATTAACCCAAATTGTTAGTAATAGCCGTGTGGGGTTTACGAATAAAATAAAATAAAAATCTAATATTAACACATACACAACATTCCAAAAAATATAATTTCTGCCTGGACTGATTCCATTTTCCATCATATTGGTCTTACTTATTATACAAGTTGTCTCTAGTGTAGTTAAAACCATCGCAGACTCATTGCAAATAGGTGCAGCTTGGCAGGTGCTTGGCTGGCATTTGGCACCCCACAGTATCAATTGGCTATTATTGTGACCGGTTTTTCAACCTGTTAAGTAATTACAGTTCTATAGATAACGGCACGCGTCAGAAGATGAGTTAAGTTTTAATTATAAGTTAGCGAAAATAGAATCTCTAGTCAGCTCAGACCCTTGGGGGACTAGTCCAGACGCAAAACACTAAGTTAGCGATATTTGAGAAACGACAAAATTTATAGGATTTACGTAAGTCGATTACAGGTCGCATCGACCGCTATATCAACTCCATACTACATTTCGATAGAAGACAAAAAGCTTTAGCAGCATCCGCATATTGGCTTGTACCCTAAAACGATAGAAATCCTTTATTGCTCTATGTAACTAATGTATGATTTGGTAAATGCGCAAAATAACCACTGATAAAGAAATTTTCACCAGAGTTTCCACACTAGGCTGTCTTGTAATCAATTGCATATTGTCTTATGAACTTATGATTATGTTACCGATTAAAATAAAAAATAATAAAATAATTATATGAAAATCTAATACAGGCTCTCAAATAGCTGCAGTTTAACGGTAATCCGAGGAAGTTATGAAGTATTATGTACCCTATTTTTCCTCTAGAGCGAAAAGTTACTACAAATAATGAGACCAGCGGGACAGATTCCTCCTTTAATAACGCGTTTACGTACAAGTCTTACGAGAATATTGTTAATTCTGATATAATAGTTATATTCTGAATAAAAGTTAACAGTTAGTAGATGGCTTAGACTTCGAACAGCTCTAGCGTTGCAAATGCCAAACTAACAAAGGCTTCAAGTTTTATGTAAGTTATTGTAAGTATTAAACTGAACATTTCATTGATTTTGGTCAAAAGTAAATAAAAATATTTCGCCCCATATAAAGCAACGCACTCATTCTAGATTGTCTTTACCCTTACATGCTATCGTATTGTAAACGTTACACTATAGCTCTTATTTACTTAAAGTAAAGGGGTTCATAAGCAAACGATTGCAATAGGGATAAAAATAAAGTGGAATCGAGGCCCTGAAAGGGTTCTTTGTTCAACTCAAAAAAGAGGCGCATTATATAATGTTATTCACCGACTGTAGTTTCTTCAACGTGATATCGAGCACTCGCCGGTCAACGTGACGCTGGCATTGTGGTCAAACCGCTCCCATTAATGCCCGACGCAACTCACCACACGCAACAACCGCGTAACTAGCAGTGTTACACTTACACAGCAAAAGCAAGTCGTCCGATCAAACTTAGCTAACTTGACCCTTGGGGAGCGGGTGTTCCCCTTCGAGCTAGTTTAACTTGATCCCTGCGCTAAGTAAGCAGGAAGAAGGCCACGCTAAAGTCCGTCCGACAAGTCCCGCGAGGTGACATCCGCATGTTAAATCCAACTGCAGTGAGTGTATGCAAAAATAAATGTTTAAAAAACAAAAACCCGCCTTCAAAAATGCAAAAAATAACTTCTTTTTAAATGGTAGGTCAGTCCAACTGAAGTCGGCGTCCCACAATATTTTAAACCAAAAGCCGAATTTTCGCAGCGGGTTTTTGTTTTTTTAAACATTTATTTTATTTTATACTTTTTAGTGATCCTATTTATGCTGTTACGTAGCTCCACTTCTAAATATTAATGAGAAACTATAAAACATTTCAAGCTCGCCGCAGACAACGCCGCGGGAATGTCATAGTCATATATAAACCTAAATGTGCTTCGTCATAGTCGCGCAACTACCTTAATCGAAATATTTTATCGCCACCCTTGAAATAGGTACCGTTAAGGAGTTCCGGTGGCCATCTGTTGTCTTCATCATCAGTTCCACTTCACCATATAGTACTTTTCAAAAGCAAATGCACGAGTTACAGTGAAAAACACCAAAATCGCTATAGGTGTGCCTATAATGTTTGAGGAGTTCTCTTGATTTCTCCAAGATCCCATCATCAGATCCTGACGTGTTGACAATGGGACCAACTAGAAAGTATACCCATTCAAACAACGAAAAAAAAAATCAAATCGGTCTAGTGGTCTTCGAGTAATCGGGGAGCATACATAAAAAAAAAAGAATATCCCGACGAATTGAGAACCTCCTCCGTTTTTTGAAGTCGGTTAAAAAAAAACAAAAACCCGCCTTCAAAAATGCAAAAAATAACTTCATTTAAAATGGTAGGTCAGTCCAACTGCATTCGGCTTTTGGTTTAAAATATTGTGGGACGCCGACTTCAGTTGGACTGACCTACCATTTTAAATGAAGTTATTTTTTGCATTTTTGAAGGCGGATTTTTGTTTTTTTTAACATTTATTTTATTTTATACTTTTTAGTGATCCTATTTATGCTGTTACGTAGCTCCACTTCTTAATATTAATGAGAAACTATAGAACATTTCAAGCTCGCCGCAGACAACGCCGCGGGAATATCATAGTCATATTTAAACCTAAATGTGCTTCGTCATAGTCGCTCAACTACCTTAATCGAAATATCTTATCGCCATCCTTGAAATAGGTACCGTTAAGGAGTTCCGGTGGCCATCTGTGGTCTTCATCATCAGTTCCACTTCACCATATAGTACTTTTCAAAAGCAAATGCACGAGTTACAGTGAAAAATACCAAAATTGCTATAGGTGTGCCTATAATATTTGAGGAGTTCTCTTGATTTCTCCAAGATCCTATCATCAGGTCCTGACGTGTTGACAATGGGACCAACTAAAAAGTATACCCATTCAAACAACGAAAAAATTTTTCAAATCGGTCCAGTGGTCTTCGAGTAATCGGGGAACATACATAAAAAAAATAAAAAAATATCCCGACGAATTGAGAACCTCCTCCTTTTTTTGAAGTCGGTTAAAAAAGAAATTCATACAAAAGTTAATTATTTTTAACTGTAATAATGCCATTATTCAAATAGTTTTTACGATGTTGGGGGAGTTCAGGCACAGTATTAACAAATCAGTAGGTAGAACATCTTCGAACAACGGTAGGTACATTAAATGGCTCGTGTGTGTGCGCGCCACAAGCCAGTAGTGGTGAAGCGTGGCGCTGCGCTGATAACGCTGATAGACGCTAAATAAGTCGCAGCTGCACTGCTTGCTTGTGTGTGCGTAGGCACCTAACTTGAGCTCCTAAAGGGTCTGAGTTGAACCACTTTTCTGTATATTTGTTTCAGGTGACTACCGGTACCAGCTTCGCTTCGGTTTCGGTTCGCTTCGGTAAGCGGCGCCTATGCCTAGTTGCCTCGTTCCCGCCAACATCTGTCTCCCAATCTTGTTGATTTTTACCGCCGAACCAAATAAAATACCGAGTTCTAGATATGTAATACTTTCATACACAAATATGTACTTCTTTTTAAAGAAAAGTGCTCAAACATTTTCTTACGGATACGTTCATACTAGGTATGAATATTAGGCATGTGAGAGGTTAAGGTGATGTCTAAATTGTCCACCTTAACCCTCACATGCCTTCTTTTCATGGTCAGTCTATTCTTATAAATCAGTTGACGCAGAATCCTGCCAAATTGATCGTGAGTGCGAAAACCATGTCATGCTTGAATGGACTAACGCAAATCCATTTTCGGGTTGTAGACCAAGAAATGAAAGCAATTGGACGTCGTGAATGGATAAAAATGTTGGTGTTCGTCCATTTCGTTTATTTGTACTGACTATGAATGTGGACCATGACTCAGGGTGTTTTATCAATTTTAAGCCAGTATGATCAAGCGAATGCCTACAGAATAACATAACACCACATAAGAACGCCAAGACTATCATGTACGCAAATACTTTTATTCATAGTCACTATGGTAGTCACTAGCTCACGAGTGCTGTGGGTTGTGAGTTGTGGCCAAGGCTTTACCCGACTCGTGAATTGGCTTAAACCGCAACCATTTTAGACAATAGGTAGGTAAGTAAATACATCGTAATGACTAGTGGGAAATAACTTATATGACTATAAATGTAAACAATAACATGACGATTGACTCTTACTACTCTTACAGTCGCTATCAAATATTTATATCGAAACATAAAAGGTGCTCAAAAATTGTATTGTTACAGGCGTTAAAACGTGTTTAGATATTTTTGATCCTGTATGCTTCTATATATTACTGTTTTACTTAAACATTAGAAAATAAAATAAAAATTGGTTGGTTATCATTTTTGGACGGCAAAAAACACATTTTAGCGCGTGCATTCTCAATTAGGCAAATTCTTCGCGTTCAAGTAGGTAAATAAGAGATATCCTAACGTTGGCATCACGATAATATGTCAAAAGCAATATCGTTTTACCGAGTAGGACAGAGCTGCTCGTTGATTTAACGATGCCAATGGAAATCCTATCAACTGACACAATTAAATGCAATTAGTAACAGCTTATCGAGTGGTCATGCTTATCTTAACGCGATGACTTACGCAGACAATATTAATATTGTATAACAATTTAATTAGGTTAACAAACAGAGTCATTAAATTATTCATTGGTTTTATTTATAGGATCGAGAAAAGCTAGTAACCTCCTCAACTCGTTCCTTTTTAAAACTTGTGTTAGAAACTTTGTTCACTAAGAGCCTGTAGTTTTGATCGATCAGTAGGTAGTTAAACCAGCTATTTGTTTTAAAATCGTAAGTAATGATTATTTCTCAAGGAAGTGTCAAATTTTCGGTTCCTTTTTCGTATTTTAACAATTAGTTGTGATAACTACTGATCAAACAATGGGCCCTTAATCGTTATCAACTGGCTCTGAGTTCGGCTTTTTGTAACGTGCGGGTGTCTACCTTTAGAAAAGACATAATTAAACTAAGCAAACTAAGCCCTAATATAATCTTAAAGTTTCAAAAATATTTTCCATAGAAAGAACCCCTGGTAAGAACGAGGCTAAGAATCAAAAATTGCAAATAAATTAGGTACGTTATAAATACTGCTTTGCATTGGCAACCACCAAAATATCCAATTGTTATTTGTGACCGATGTTTATTTCAAACGAGTATACAGGTATCCCTAAAACCAACGCTAAAACTGAGAGGGCTGATAGAGCAGCTAAAAAGTTATCGATTTAACCCCTATGTATGTTCAGCGATTGTTACTAGTTTCGGAGATATTGATCATTTTAATCTGAATTTTTGTAATTTTCCCTTATGTCCAAGTCACGAAAAATCATTAATTTCATATTTTATTTTATAATTAGAATCATTACGAATCAGCGAAGTTTTAAAACCTATTTGCCCGTTTTTTTCCGCTATTTTTTTTTAAGTAATCACATATCGTTGTTTTTTCCATACAAAGTAAAAGGCAAACTCTGGGACACCTAGTATGGAGAAACAAACTTTATGTGATTACTTAAATAAAATACTGAAAAAAAAACGAGCAAATAGGTTTAAAAACTTCGCTGATTCGTAAAGATTCTAATTATTTAAGATAACACGGAAAAACTTATGAAATAAATGATTTTTAGTGATATGGACACAAGGGAAAATTAAAAAAAATCCGATTAAAATGATCAATATCTCCGAAACTAGTAACAATCGCTGAACATACATAGGGGTTAAGTCGATAGCTTTTTAGCTGCTCTATCAGCCCTTTCAGTTTTGACGTTGGTTTTAGGGACACCCAGTATACTTGTCCCTACTAAGTCATGGCAACATACTTATGCAGTTTTTTTTTATCTTTATTTTATATCGTTTTTCAATAACTTTTATATGTGATTGAATTACAAATTCAGCTTGAAATTTGATTACATAAATGTATGTATGTATGTTTGTACGGTTGACCTTATAAGTAGCAGCACACTTTAGTGCTTTGTCATTTTAACTTCATGTTTGAACTGCTGCACTATATCACAGGCGTTAAAGCGACAAGGTACAAAAGTGTGCACATCCTGTACTATGTAAATATGATACGTTACTGTACGCATAGCTACATGTATTAGTTTGGTAGGTAGGTACATTAAATAACTGAGTGGCAGGCAGATAAGTAAAACTGCACGCAGACACTTCCTTTCCGCTTCGGTTTTCATGATTTCAAAACTAGATAATAGTACCAAACATTCCACACCAAGTTGAAAACATTGGCTAAGATCATCATAACACGATAAAAAGTAGACAAGGTATCAAATCAATAGGCTACATTCGACACTTGAACCTGGCTTGTTTTCAGGAACCGCGCATGCGTACGTGCCTTTGTGCGCACGAGCCATGCGTCAGAGCAGAAAGGAAGGAAAGTGGAAACTTGTAAATAAACATGTATCTGCCGGTAAAACTTACGGGTCGTGAAACGGAAACCGTACAATTTTAATTGATTGCATGTACTCGTGAGCGTTACGGTTGTTCCGGAAAGTTGATTGAAAGACGATTGTCGATGAGAAAATAACAGTACCTATTTATTCGATACTATATGCAAACTGGCATGTTCTTCCTAGCAATCGAATAAACAATACAGAGCCCAGAGGGCTCAGACAAGATGCACTACGCTAACTAACGTTTCTATTCGATTTGTTTTTAAACCAATCGCGTCACTGGAAGATGACGTGATACGAAAAGTCACGTGGTCTACCAGTGACGCGATTGGTTTAAAAACGAATCGAATAGAAACGTTAGTTAGCATAGTGCATCTTGTCTGAGCCCTCAGTTATAATATTGTTTTCGATACGTATGACGCTTCCACGCGACGTGACGCGATCAAAGGTGAGACGTTTTATCGCCAGAACATGGTGTTAAAGAAAACTTAACGATGGTGCTTTATGTTCCACTAAACACGGTTTGTCCCGACGTTGAAATAGACGTAGAATTATTTTACATTAACCGTTTTTCAAATATTCGAAAATACTGCTTTCTCGTCCTCACGACCAGTAAGATGTATGTATATATTTATAGGATATAAATCTTTAACTGGACTTTATTAAATTATATCTAATTATGTTACTACCTTTTTTCAGCTACTTTCGTTTGATCCGTCTCTCGCCTTAAGCTACTGGATCTCTGCCACAAGTAATTGTATCATTGCAAGTACTGTATACTCTGTTCAATCTGGGATGACGCCTGCATGTGACAGACTTATTTCGTAATTTCGATCACTCATAAGCGAGGTAGGTATATAATTTGCGTTATTGAAGGCGGTTTTTTGTTTTTTAAAACATTTATTTTATTTTAAATTTTTTAGTGATCATAATAAGCTGTTACGTATTCCCACTTCTTGGTTGATATGCAATTTTAAGTTATTTTCAAGCGCGCCGCAAGCAACGCCGCGGGAAAGTCATAGTCATATTTCAACAAGTAAATATTCTTCGTTGTAGTCGCTCAACTATCTTAATCGAGATATCTTATCGCCACCCTTGAAATCGGTACCGTTGAGGAGTTCCGGTGGTCTTCATCATCAGTTTCACTTCACCAAATGATACATTCTGAATGCAAATGCTAGACTTGTTACTAAAAATACTGAAATCGCTATATGTTTGCCTACAATATTTGAGGAGTTCCCTCAATTCCTCACTGATCCCCTCATCAGATTCAGATTTGGTGACAATGGGACCACCTCGGAAGTATACCCTATCAAACTAAAACAGATTTTTTAAAATCGGTCCACAATGGACAGACTAATCGGTGCACATACATTAAAAAAATAAAAAATAAAAATACATACAGTGGAACGTATAACCTCCTCCTTTTTTGAAGTCGGTTAAAAAGCCGATTAATTGTATAAATTCCTGAACGGCGTCGCAAGGTTTGTACTATAATGTAGTGTCTATGTAAAGTTAAAGAAACAAGTGTAATACGTGTTTAAAGGAGCTGTCACAGGCATCATCCAAGATTGAACAGAGTATAGCTGGGAGTACATTGCATAGTGCCACAGCACACAATACACTACAGCGTCTACAACGCCACATTTTTGTTCAACACACCACTCCAATTGAAAACATTGATAACATCGTTGGCGCCAATCCACTTCTCTATTCATACATCACCACCGCTGTTGGTCAACAACCTTATCTTTTTATTGTCCTTCGCAAACAATAACGACCCTTTTTCTAGCCTGGCGCCAAATTACTTAAAAGTTCAAATACTTTGTGTACCTACGTTTTTTAACAATTCACTTTCGTTTTTAAAACGTCTGTTATTTATTGTTTATTTTCAATTTTAAAAGGAAAGATGCAATAACTATAAAATGGTTGTTGAAGATGAGTAAAGAAAATAACCACCTCGCCTGTTAGGTTTGATCCTTTAAA
This sequence comes from Acleris literana, assembly GCA_946894065.1. Taxonomy (NCBI): domain Eukaryota; kingdom Metazoa; phylum Arthropoda; class Insecta; order Lepidoptera; family Tortricidae; genus Acleris; species Acleris literana. Next base: position 11,472,470 of record OX335684.1, on the reverse strand, counting down.
TATATTTTATATCGCGCGACTTGAATCGAAGTACAAGCGAACTCAGAAATGTTTCATGTACCATTTTAGAAACACCCACTCCAATAAGTAGAAAACATACCCACAAGATCCCTTTACTTTTCCGCCACTGCACGGTTCTCCACCAATTATTCACCATCAATCTTGATCAGTTAAATTCCTACACTAGGTACTGGGATCAAATGCAAAATAAATGATTCATACTTGATGTGGTTACGTAGGTATTACACTTACTGGTAACCTTGTACCCTACAATATTTCACTTATAAGTTTTTTAATGGGAAACGTCAAGGTCAAGGTTAAATTTGCGGAAGTGAAGCGCGATCCAGATCAACTTGGTATCCAGAATTTTTAACAGGTACAGTGAAACAAATTAATTTCTAAGCTATTATGTAACTACTCTACTGTCACTTTGACATAAGTTCAGGTAGCATAAGGGGAACTACTGGGAAAGGGGAACAGTACTTTTTAAATCAACTGCAGGGTCTAAGATCTATCTATAGATGTAACTAAACTTAAAATACTGCTTTATCTACCTACCAGGTAATCATACAGCTGCAGTCTATAGTTTTTGATTTATAAACAACTGTTTCTCTTGCCCTGTTGTTCCCCTTGCCCCAACTGACCTTAGTTCCAGCAAATTTATTTAACTGTACTTAACACATTAACATTGACGATTTTGTAAGGGAATCCAGGTTCGCCAGGCTCCCCTATTTGTCCCATTGAGTACTGAATATTTTTTATATATCCTTTTGTAAGGATTGTATCACTTTCCCCCGCGCCTGTACCGCAGCGCGTTCACATTTAGTAAGCGCCCTCTAATGCAACATTTACGACCTAACCTTACCCACTTTTGATTTTTACGTCCGTCTGTCCGTCCTTAACGGAGACGTAAAGTTTATGTTACTTGGTTTTATTACTAACGCCTATTTTACAGCAGTAAAAGGTTTTATCTTGAGTTACTATAAAGTTCTGGTTTGTCTTTATAATGACGCACCTGTTGCTGTGTAAGATTGATACATTTAAGGCTGAGTGCTTCTTGTTAAATCTTGTACAAGTTTTGTCATTGAAAAACCTTAAATGCACGTTAAGTTGCTGATTCTTGGGGAAAATAATAGTTAACATTATTTATTACATTACCTAATATGTATGCATCATAAATCATAATAAAATGAACTCGAAATAAAAAGGTACCGGTTCGCACACATTAATCTTACAACTTATATTATACGTCGATAGAATAGAGCATAGAATGGCATAGATCATAACGACCAAAGTAACTCTCAGTTGACGTTAGATAATATGATACTAGACCATGACATTGTGAATAAACACAGTCATCGTGATGTGTCCAATGGCTATTCTACTATTGGACAACGACTGAATGACCACGTAAATTATTTCTCCGGTGTCTCATTATTAACTAATCAATGTAATATAATATAAATAAGCGCCGTGTCTCTACAGACAATTTACCTGTGACCAATGAACGTCTGATGGAAGCTTTGGCCCGGTCATAGCTTGGTGTGATGTGCTTTGCAATCGACGCTACTGTACACGTTTATGGCTGCGAGTCTCTTAAGAGTAAAAGGATGTGACGTGTGAAGTTTGCGCTTTTAGCCTTTTCAAAACTCGTAAAGCCTAAGCTTTCTATCAAGGCAAACGTCGCGCTGGATCTTCAAACAAAACCCTTGCTCGTGGCCCGTATGGGAACCACGGCCGGACCTCACCCTCATGAAAGCAACAGTATGTACTACCAGGGGCCCGTTTCACGAAAGCATAGTAAGTATAAATACCATGACGAAACCGTGTAACTTGTATTACAAGTGGAAGTCTCTTTTCAATCCATATTGTTGAAAAGAGATTTCCACTTGTACCTAATGATTGCCGACAATTATTTAGGAACTGGAGGAAACGGGCAGTAGTTCCTTAATAGTGATAAATATACAGTCAGGGGCTATCGCTATTATACACTTGCACTGGAAGTGTATAATATTAGCAGTAGCCAGCCGAGCGCTATTAAGAAGCTGAGAGTACTGTAGGGGAATCCGAAAGACGTAAGAACGAGCAAAAAAGGTTCATCTTTCAGTTTCCTTTATTGTACATAGCATTTGCAGGTATACCTACCTTTATTCAGGTTATTGTCACCAACTGGCATTATGAGTTGTGTAGATGGGCCTTAAATTGAAAATTTGTCTCTGCCCCCTCTATGATTTGTTTATGTTAGAATAAAAATGGCGATATTGGTGATGTGCAATAAAAAGTGCAACTTGACGTGCGAATTTTAATTCATGCAAATGAGAAGTTATAAATCCCATACCTAAACCAGAATACTACGAGCTATCGAAGAAGTAATAGGTTATGTTGCCATAAAAACATCGGTCAAAATTCACAGGATTTTAATAATTGACATTTACCGTCCAAAAAAACGCGAGTAAGTAGCCATTATCTTTGGAAAATCTCGTCTTCCGCGCCGAGCAAAAACTCGGCTGTATACGTTGAAAAACAAAACAGTGAACTGGCAGTTTTCTTGCGTCGCTCACTATTGTGATTGTGAGTGATTCATGTCAATCGAACAGCGTGAAGGTTAATCCAGGCTTCCTGGCCGCTGAAAAACCTGATTAGGACAATCACTAAGAAGACAATCGCTGAAAAGTCACAATCAACTAACCAAAAGTCGATAAACGAAATAGTAAATGTTTATTGATTAAAGGTGTGGTAATATTACGACTTCATTTACTACTAAGTATTTGGGAGTCAAATAAAGTAGTAATACGAATGTCAGGAGTTGATTTATGTCACTATGTTTTAACTAGTAACTATGTTTAATTTTGTTGATTAAAGCCTAAATAATCCGATAGATACAGGCTTATTTCTTACTAAAATAGGTCTAGTTAATTCGTTGGCCTATAATACCTATACCACCGTACCGATTATGAGTAATTAATAAATAACTTATAGTTCGTCGATTGTTATTGTTATTAAAATAATAAATTTTAAATAATATTTAATTGAATAAAATGACATTATAATCTTTTTTTAAATAAACGAAGACTCATAGATACATTACTTACATAACTTTACTTAATTCTATTGTGGAAGTTTGTTTAATTGTATTATTTATTTCTAATGAAAAAAATAAGAGCTAATAAATGAAAAAAAAAGATCGTGATTTCAAAGTAATTAATAAAATCTACACCGACACACTTTTATGTTGACTTGAAATTTTATTAATAGGTTTTTGTTTAACTAATTTGAATAATAAAGACAGATATGTTAATACTTCCGTTTTTTATTAAATTAATCGTCTTACTTGTTTTTGTAAAACGTAGTCTTTATTCACACAGAAAATAACGAATAGTATATTTTATACCTTACGAACGAATTGAATAGTCCGATTAAGGCTGGTAACGCCATCTGCCGAGGAGTAGTCAAACTACTGTACTAAATATAACGCCACCTGTTGATCAATAGCCAAACCACGTGGGACCGTGCCTGCGTAGTACAACGTAACTAAAACAACGAAACACTAGTCTTCACTTAACTATTATGTATTACTGTTAGCATTTATTGTTTTGTACCATCTTTTTTGTATGGCGCAGTTCGGGTGCAACGATTTTGCAAAAGCTTGTTCAATGGGTTTTATGATAAAAAAAGTTCTTGCCAACAAATTGCACTGCTTTTTAGTACCTATTAAACAAAGAATTTGTTATGAAAATAATAAATAAGTAAGTATACTCTGCGATACTATTATGTTCTTATGTAAAATAACAGATTGTTCGCTTAATCTACAATTGTCTCATTAACTAAACATAAAACATTCGAACTTTCATCAGTCATCACTACAATCAATATAAATTGATCTCCATCAAAATTTAAGCAAAGAAAAGCATCACTATAAAATGTGGAAGTCTCCGTAAGCATCTGGTTAGCGACCTCTTGGAAGCGGTCCGTTATTTCAACCCAGACCTTATCAGCTGCGGTGTCCGAGTGGTTAAGGAGATGGACTTGAAATCCATTGGGTTCTACCCGCACAGGTTCGAATCCTGTCCGCAGCGTTCTTTTTGTAAGTTTTTATTTTTTTACTCCATTGATACATTCATCACAAAAAATAAACAAAGTACCCATTAGATACATATACGTATCAATATTTTGATAAACCATTTGTTTGTAAAAAAATGGTAACCTTACTTAGATAGATATATTTAACCTTTTCAAATCTAAATTGAATAAAAAATTAGCCAGTAGCATTGTGACAAATTATTATTATTATTTAACATTTTTCGTGTATAACTTTCCTTTCAACTTAAGTTATCTAGTGCAAATGAAAAACTAAGTAAATTACAAAAGGCACTATGTTTATGACTTTCCAAAATTAAAAAAATCCTTGGATTCGAAGTAATTACAAAATAAAATTAAAACGCAAAAATAATTCCTTCGAACCGGATTTGAACCAGTGACCTATGGATGACAGTGATATTTCCTCTACAGTCCACCGCTCTACCAACTGAGCTATCGAAGGTTGAAATACTGGAGCGAAATTTCAATACGTTTACTGACAATATTATACAACACTAGTGCGTCACTAAGTTTTACGTAATTAAGATTAATAGGGTAACTTTTATTATTTGTAACGATCTCAAACGTTGGTGTAAGTTGTTATCTAAAATAAATACTGATTCACAGATGTGAGTTTGTTGACAAAACTTAATTTATTTTTAGTTTAACTATAATGTAATCTTATATTATTTTTTGAAGTTACTATGTTTAGTTAAATTATACATTTTACCTTGCAAAAGATCGGGTATCAGCCACCCTTAATTCATACAGATTTGCTGAACTAGGTAGGTACTAATTCATTTTCGAAAATTTGTGGTAAGAAACAAATCTATCTACTTACCTAAGTAAGTCAAAGTTACAATGAACATTAGAAAACATTCTATTTACTAACCCGTAGAAAACAACAGGCAGGGTCAGATTAGAAAAGTTGTTGCTACACCTGGATCGGAAACACGGACTACAACGGAGCAACTTGTTCATTGCTGATAAATCCGATAATAGGTACCTATATGTATAGTTCACTGAACATAGCTGGGTAGGTATTTTACAGTCGTCAGCTATAGTAAGTAATAAAAGTACCTAGCATTAACTTTTATTTGCTTATAAGTACTAAATTCGCACATAGTCGATTCGATTAACCTTCCCCAAATTGTTAGACAGGTTATTAAATACTTACTGCCGTTATTCTATACTCTATTGGTTACTGCATTAAGTTTAAAATGCTTATACTATTACTACGCAGTTATCCGCCTTCATTGGTATTAACGGTCGTATAAAATTCTAAAAGTTGTGACGACGATCATCACATCACATCAAAGCACTGCTAGGCGCTCGACATTTTAAATTATTTTCACTAAAAATAGCTACCTATTCATTTAATGAATGTTTAACGATCGTAGACTAAAACTATCCTAAACAATTTCAAAGCGATCACGACGGATTTATTTCGGTCCCCGATTCTTTTTAAGGCACAGTTCAAGAGCACTGACCGCTCGTATGCAAACATTGGAACCGAAATAGACAACCTAAAATACCTACCTTCGCTATCGGTACACTCTGGGATTACGCCGCAGGAATCGAATCAAAGTTCGCGGTTAGAAATGAGGAAAATGACAGCGAAAACATATACCCAGTTGATTTGTTTGTCTGTGGTAAGCATCACAACTCCTTATTTTTTTGCATTAGTAGGTACGTTTACTACAGCACTAATCCCATTCAAATAATATACTCGGAACTCGCTTTAGATATTTCTAGTCAGTTCCATAAGATATTATTATTGGTTATTACTTTCTTTAGTTTTAATAACAGTGAAATTGATGGTAAACGTTTTTGCAGCTCTAATAATTCAGGCGCCGAAACTCCTAGTAGTTTCCTTTTACCCAGAACCCCTTAATAAAGCGAGTGTATTCAATCGCTCGCTATCGATCCTGTATTGTAGGTGTTTCTTTAGCAGGTTCGCTTTGATAATCGGTTTCCGCCTGAGCGCGCGTTCATCTTCCTCAGCACATTGACGTCATCGGAGCACAGCCGCTGGAGCCTTCACTATTGTCAAACACACAGCGTGTGCAGTGCGGCACACGCAACACTCACCCGAAAACGACGCAAACAAACATACGCTTACAAACTATTTCCAAACTTAATCCACATGGAATAGGGTGTATATCCGAGACACAGTCTTGTCAGGTTCGGTCGTTCCCGAAACCCGTGTTTTTGGCCCAGCCGATCCTGTTTTGCACTACGCTTGCGCAAAAAAAGCTCGGACGCTCCGAACGCGTTTTCAGTCAAAGTGAGGCGGCGCGCCGGCTTGCGCGCTCGCCTGCCGACCGGCCTGCGAGCGACGCGGCAACCTCCGAGGGAAGAAGCCTATTCATCAATAAAAAGACGCTCCCCGGAGCCCTATTGCCACGTACGTGTCGTTGTAACATGTCAATTTAGCCGCGGCACCCCGAAGCGCGGAGGATCGCGCGGCGCTCTCTTCAGTGTCTTCCGTTGTACCCGTGAATGTGATTGGCTTTAAGAGTGCAGATGTTTTGATGAGGTGAGTCGGTTTAAGGTCGAAGGTTACCCTTGCATTTGGTACATGCCTTTGTGTGAACGGCCATGTAGCAAATTACAGAGTTCGCGTGCCATGCAGCCGGCGGCCAATCATTCAGCGATTTACATTAGCCGCCTCGTTGGGTGTACCTTCATAATCGCTGGCGAGATTGACATCGCTCAAGGACACAGCTGGGGGGGTCAATTAGATCAACACAAACCTGTAAAAAATTTGATGGCCTTTATTATCATTACTTTTGCACCTTTCATGCAAAAATGGATAACGATTATAATATTTATAATTGTAATAAGTACTTCCAAAACCATTCTTATTTTTCTCCTATAACATTTATTAGTTTAAACTACAAACTTTGAACTTCAGCAGACACTCCAGCGTTACATAACAAGACTTTATGTATGATATACATCATTTATTATTTACGTAACAATGTGGGTTACTAGTACAGCGATACTCTTCATTATTTAGATTGCAAATCAATTCCGCTTTATATTCAGTTCCGTTTCTTTTTCTTTCAAACTTATATTGAACTTGTGTGGTTTCTTGCTCTTGTATAGTTGTAGTTGGTATGAAAGCTTCTCGTAGTAGTATGTACTATATAATAAATGGTTATAAAATCTCGCCCTAACGTCCGCTATGTCCGAAACTCCGAATGCAAATTGCCCTTCATCACGCTAGCCCAGTCGGCAGGCCAGACGACGGCCGAATTAGGTTTAAAACAAAAAAAAAGTTAGGTGCTTTCACGTGCCCTGAAATATAACTGTCCAATTAGGTAATATCAACTAGGAAAGAAAAAAGTATAACCCAGACATGGAAATGAATGAAAACTTTTTCCGTCATGATAACCCTGAAACTACATAGTATTCGTAGTACTTTTTACAAACTTCTGTCTAAATTGACTTGCCATTCTAATAAATACAGTATGGTTGGGCACTTTTGAGTGAATTTTTAGTCACTTCTTAGTCACTTCTTATTAGAAGTCTGTCTTATTGACTTGAAAGAATAATTTTATGATGTGACAAAACGTTGTTACATACAAATGTCATTTATCATAAAACGGTAAAAAAAGACGAAAAATATTGGAAATCTATTCTACGGATTTCTGTTCTATTATATTTCAAAATATCATCAGAATATGGAAAGCTGTTAACAAGAATTGTTCGTAACATAAATCACTTTAGTTACAGGTGTTGCTTGTCTGAAACATGGGGATAACAGTTATTATATTGCCATTAGCGGATATCACACCTCACACACCCACACAAAAGCTTTTGTTGGGTTAGGAAAAAAGTGACTTATGCTTACTTAGTTCTAATGATTACGAATTCTCAGAAATAGTATGAGTTAAGTTTTAGAATCGCATTACTGGTAAACTTTTCCTTTGTCGCGGTATTTGTAAATTACGGTATCACTCGGAGCTAAGCATGAATATATATTTTGACGATAAATGCAACCGACCTTTGTCTCAAATTGCTTTCTAGGTTAGCTAGTTCAAAATGTAGAACAATGTTCTTACAAGATTAGGACCATATACGCTTAACATGCAAATCCGGTGATGGTAACTTAGATAAGGAAGCAAGCGGACCCTAGCGGCCGCTGAAATAAGAGGTCGATAACTAATTCACTGAGACAGAGTCTTCCACATTTAAATCATTTTACTATTCGAAGGATTTTAAGCAATATTAATAGATACCTAAACATAATGATTATATTTCTGAACACGCATTCGATTGCTAATTCCTGTAACATATAAAGCTTTCTTGATATCAAATGGTCCCCCCGATACACTTTGAGATTCAAAAATAATCTTTGGATGTGAAATCGATGTCAGACTTGACACTGTAAGACATCATACACTACAAATTAAATCATACTTCTGCTGTTGTCCCACACTAGGTGGGGTCGGCAGAATATGTTTTCTTCTTCCACTCTCCTCTATCCGCCTGTTAGCTCCGTACTCAGTGAGTACTACTCGCACCTATCATACAATCCCCTCACACAATCCATCCACATTGTAAATTAAATACTACATCCCTGGGATCCCCTTGGAGCGCATAATTTGTTTTAGACTATTATTGTTTTGCATAATTGATTTGGCATAATTTTTGTATTGGCATAATAGTACTGTCGCATAATATTACTTTGGCCTAATACTTTTTTGGCATATAACGCTATTAGAATAATTTAAGTTGGACTAATTTGTATTAGACTAATACACATTATGCATATTATTGTTTGGGCTAATAATTATTTGTTATATTTGTCATTAACCATAATTTCAGTTTTCTAAATGAATAAAATACAGTTTCGTTGTTACATATTAGGTAAGGTTAAATTAGGTCACGTTAGGTACATTAGGTTGGGTTCAGTTAGTATGATATCCAGGTGCGAAGCGCCCAAGCAACGCAGAATAGGAGGTCCGCGAATCGGACCTCCGTCGACCTCGCCTTAGTTCCTAAATATATATAACCACAAAACCAAAACTAACCTTTTCTCGTAGTACGTCAACGAATTTCGCTATAGCAATTGTATTGCTATGTGCCATTTGTACATGACTATTTTTTAGGACAATACTGTTATGCATTTTGTAATGATGCCAATTTATTATTATGACTTTTTGTATTCATGCTATTTGACGTTAGTCTTCATAACGATTATGCTTTTTGGATTTGTGCTTTTTAATTTTATGCGTAAAAATATATGCGTAAAGATGATTATGCATATCGCTATTTCGGCTAAAAGCAATTATGCGTAACAATATTATTACAAACAATTTTATGCCATCCAATAGAGAACCTACATCCATAAGTAACTTATTCTACCCGTACCATTGTCAACTAAATTCAATAATTATTATGCTTTGTGCACTACATTCACCTTGTACTTGATTTTTGTACGGAGTCCGTGGCACTGAACAGCGCCGAGGGCTTGCGTCCTTAATCGCCAGTAATTAACCTTCAGAACAAAGAGACGTCCGTGAGATTACCGCTAATACCTTAAAACCAGCTAAGCTACTGTTTCATCGTTATATTTGACGCTATGTAATTAGAAGGACTTGTTTATCTTTATTGTGGGAACTGAATACCTACAATTTCAAAAACAAAGGATGACTATTGAATGACATAATATACGAAATCTTTGCAGTATTTTTGGAACTATGATTGTCTTTTCGGTATTTCAATAAGGTTCTCCATATCATGAATTAGAATAAACTGTTTGATGTGAGTGAATCCCCCAGGTCACTTGCATAAACAGACCACCGCCGCTGAAAGCCGCTTATTTTGATCCACCTGCCAGAAAGGTCGGCATCGACTAAAAGGATTTGCGAAAAGGGCATGAATAATGAGACGACAGTCACCAGTGTTTTGGCAAGCCCTTTGTTTCTGTAATGTGGTTACCCGACCAATCCTGACGAGTTGAGCTTGGTATAAAAGGATTAACGTCTACGTTGGATCGCTGGTGCAAGTGTAAAGACAGAATTATGGTAATTTATGTGTGAACCCATCGGACGCAAAATCTACAGCTGTTTCAATTAGAGCTTTTACAAGAACGAAATACATAGATAGGATTGTACTCTACTTCTTTAAGCATCTCTGAATGTAAGTTAACAAAGGCAAAATATTTAATGATTCACTTTTAACACCTTCTCTTCGCCTTTTCCTTTTGGATTTTCTTTTAACTGCTTCTTAAGTTATTTTAAAATTTTAACTTCAGTTAATCTTATGCTGTAGCTGCAGCTAACTTAATTTGACTTTACCTTTGAACCAAAACGGCCTTAATTACCTAAGCGTCCAATTAACAAATAGCACAAGGTAGGTATATTTCGGTAGCGTTCCATTGCACCTAAGGGTAATTTACGGGTCGGCCGTGCAGTTCACAGTTCACACCAGGTATCGCATTGACACCTAGATTTGCCGGACAACGACGATGACGATTTCGGTTTAAGAAGGATGAATTACTTTTAGTACTAGTGTATTAGTGTATTTAAGTGTAATTGATTAAATAATTATTTTGTACTTGATTGAAAGTAATTAGTGTTGTACAGTCGAGTTCATAAATATGTGTACACTTTAGTACCTAAAAACTAAGTAAACTGACAAGGTACTTAAGTGTACACATATTTATGAACTCAACTACAACTACAACTGTACTTAGTACTTAGTACTTAGAAATACAGTAGAAATCATAATTGTCATATATTAATTGAAAAATATTTTCGTTTAACATAACATTGAGTAGGTAATAAATAAACATCGAAGCTAGTGTTTATAAGATAAATTGACTTCCCTTGGTATCATAACAGAAAATACTACAACTGTACTTAGTACTAAGTACTAAGTACAGTTGTAGTTGTAGTTGAGTTCATAAATATGTGTACACTTTAGTACCTAAAAACTAAGTAAACTGACAAGGTACTTAAGTGTACACATATTTATGAACTCAACTACAACTACAACTGTACTTAGTACTTAGTACTTAGAAATACAGTAGAAATCATAATTGTCATATATTAATTGAAAAATATTTTCGTTTAACATAACATTGAGTAGGTAATAAATAAACATCGAAGCTAGTGTTTATAAGATAAATTGACTTCCCTTGGTATCATAACAGAAAATTATGAATATGAAGTCCAAAACAACTAAACCCTTTTCTTTTGTGTTGTTTATGGCAAAAATATATATAAACCATAAACAAGAGAAACACAAAGATTTATTTGTGAACCAATAAACTAAAAAAAAAAGTGGACTTACATTATGGCGATCGCGCGACTTTATGGAGCTACCAAGCTCGGTTAAATTTTTATACAAACATAAATATTAGTTCGTTAGGTTAAAGACTATCCAGAAAATAAAAAAACCTCAAACGGGGCCGGCACCAAACCGTGTTACGTAAGTACTTAAGTAGCAATGAAAATGAAATTTCTAATAGAGAAATCATATTATATTCTGTTAAGGAATTTATAGAGGATAAAACCTGTTGATATAGGTTTCCTATCGCAATCATAAACCTACATTTTTTTAACTCTATTCTTTTTTCTGTGGCTTTCAATTTATTATTGATGCCTATTGTTTTTATTGTCTGTAATGTAACTTTAATGCAATTCAAACACAATATAATTATTGTTTTGAAATAAAGGAAATAAATGAAATGAAATAAATAAATGAAATAGAATAGATAGTTGATATCATTATCTCTTGGCGAGGTGTATAAATTCCGTTACACCTACAACCTACAAACACATATATAACATAAAACAATTTCAATTGATAATATATTTTCGCTTTTACAGTAAAATAGTCTTCTCCATTCCACGACGATTTCAATCAACGCAATCGAGTTGACAATCAACTGTCCGGGCTACAATAGTCGCCGACGAACAGCTGACGTGCGGTTAATTACATCAACCGTTCAGTTCCCATTCAGTTATAGTTATAGTTTCCAACTCAGAGCGAAACGTTATTTCGTGAATCCATTCAAGCCAAGTTTACTTAGGCCTACAGCAGCACCAACGAGGTTACGAAACTCTGCACGCGACTTTACCAGTAAACATAACCTGATTAGGGCCAGAATTGCGTGAGGCGCTTCTGATTTAACAGCAATTTATTACTTGTTTTGAGAGGAACAATCCCGACTGAATAAATTTATATCACTTAACCCTTTGAAGGAAATGCAATTAGAAAATTGGGTTTGCAAACATTTGTTAATTCATATGTAAAGGTTTTTGATGATGTTTGTCCCTTAATCACTCATACGTGGTTAAATGGCACACCAGAACACCAGAATGACTGTGCCAGATTAAACATGCATAATTTTTCCTTGAAAAACATTATGTTAAAGTTGTCAGAAGAGGCTGGTTAAAAATCTGTTATGATTTATCGTTCCACCATCATCACTTCAGCCAAAATACTCGTACGTCTACAGCTTAAAATAGACCTCCAAGGCGTGCCAGAACGATCTGTCCTGCTCTGCTCCATTTTACCCCTGTGACCATCATGAGATCATCGAATGAAATTATACTAGACCTGCCTCAGTTTTATTTACCCTTATGCAGGTAACACCGAAAAAACCTGTTCGGCAACCAGCATCAGCCGTAGGTCTTACTCAGCTCAATGCATCATCCTCCTGGCCATATCCCACGCTAGGTTGGGTCGACACAACATCTTTTCTTCTTTTAATGTCCTCTGTGCACTGTTAACTCAGTACTCGCACCATTAATAGATTTTTTTGGGTCTTCCTCATCCCTTATATCGATCTACATTTCTCATCACTCTTCTAGGCGCTAGTAGATTCAATCCATATTACCAACGTCCATCAACGTCTAGTTATGTTTCCAGGTAAATTATGATTAAATATTACTAAGTACTAAGTACCTTGTATCAGATCAGGGACGTATTAAGAAAGGGCCAGGTCAGGAGTAACTCTAAATCGACGCACGTGTAAGAAGAGACTTAGGAGTGTGGAGGAAGCGTGGGAATTTTGTCTGGATCGTAGCAAGTGAAAGGAAGTGGTCTCCGCCTTCTCCTATAGAAAAGAGGCGTGATTGTATGTTTGTGCTATGTAAGTACCTTCCTTAATTCGCAATTACGAGTAGGTAGGTTTTATAGCAAAGCCCTGAAATCACGAGTATCACGACACTGATTCCATGCCACTTGACCGACATCTCGCTGCATTCGAACCAGAACACCGCACCACCAACTTCGTTATAAGTTTACATTTTGTTTCGAGCGAGTGGACTTGTTGTTGTTTTTTGATATTGTGTTGATACGAAGTTGGAACTAGGCGCGTTAGTGGCAACAGTTATTAGCTCGCCAGAGTTGATTTCTTTTATTTCGTGTTTCGTATTTATCCGTATTTCGTTAAAACTAATAAGATTGAGGAAAAAACATGACGAATTGAGTTGACTTCATAAGGGTGCGGCTCCACTGAGGCGGAGACGAGCGGAGCGGAGCGGAGCTGTGCCAATATTAACCAATAGAAGGCGCATGCGGTCACGTCGAGCGCGCCTTACGCACGTCAGTTTTAATTCTATTGGTTAATATTGGCATAGCTCCGCCCGCTCCGCTCATCTCCGCCTCAGTGGAGCCGCAGCCAATGCTAAAGAGAAAACTCTTTTGAAGAGAATTTGGCCATTTTCTTCCGAACGTCGGTCGTGCACTTTTTTAGCGTTCCGTACCCAAAGGGTAAAAACGGGACCCTATTACTAAGACTCCACTGTCCGTCTGTCTGTCTGTCAACAGGCTGTATCTCAAGAACCGTGATAGCTAGACAATTGAAATTTTCACAGATGATGTATTTCTGTTGCCGCTATAACAAGAAATACTGAAAACAGAATAAATTAAATATTTAAGTGGGGCTCCCATACAACGAACGTGATAATGGTACGGAACCCTTCGTGCGCGAGTCCGACTCGCACTTGGCCGTTTTTATCAACACTATCGACATAATTTTGCGATTGCTATACCTACATAGACATAAACCAAAACAAAACCTAATTATCACACTTAAATAAATTTATAATAATTATGTAATTGTATACATTATTTCAGTCACCAAGAACTGCACAAATTCAAGGATTACTGCGTCACTTGTTCTAGTTATTAACACATCGTCTCCTACTTTCTTTTATTGATTTAGTTGGCCTAGGTCTGTAGCCTACAAACCTAGGTTGAAGGTAACATTCGGAATAAGTTCCTACTTCTCACGATCACGTGATTCGAAGTAGGCGAGGACTTTGACCGTAACACTTGAGTCAATAATGGAAAGTATTTAAAACTATACCGGACTATACTATTTTGTTGGTACATTACCGCCTTAGTGACGTGCTGGCCGTATTACCACAGAATATATATCATTATCATTATATAATTATATACTGTGGCATTACTATGTGTATAAAACTGCTTCGCCAGCTGGGATGCAATTTAACTAGTGGATGCGAGATATTAAAAACGCGGAAAGGTATGAACTATTTTTACCATTAATACTTAAGTGGATAATAGAGATTAATGAAGAGTAGCATTCGTTCTCATTTGAGGTCTTTAATTTTTCTGACCATAAACCAAACCCCTTACGGTGGCAGGCTTGTTTAGATATTTTTTTATGCTAAAGATGTGGTTAAAGTTTGACTTGCGTATATGCACCTATATGTATGTGAGTGTGGATGCATGTGTATGTGTCTTGCATAGATCAGAGTGCTGGGCTGCAAAGGATAAGGAAAATGACATGTGGAGGGTTATAAAGCAAGAGGAAGACCTAAAAAGAGATGGATGGATTGTGTGTAGAGTGATATTAGAAAGAAGGGAGTGAACGCTGAGATGACGGCTCACAGAGATGTGTGGAAGGAAAAAACATGCTGCGCCCTCAGATTATTGGGATAAGGGCAAGGAGATGATGATGATGTATGTGAGTGTGGGTCGCAGTTATCGAAAAAAATAATATCGACAGGATATCGCTTTACTAGCGGCCTCTAACACTGGGTAAAAACCATATTGCCTTGACGTGTTACCGTAATGCGTTTTGATAGCTCTTATTTACTTGACAGTAATGGCGGCCGAGTTAAAAACAATACCTACCCTAAGAGCGGAAGCCATCCGTCATCCGATTTCTCTATAGATCCGTATTTTCACGGGTTCGGATCGGATTCGGGTCGGACGTAGTGCGGAACCGCTCTTACAAGTCAAAAGCAATATTGTTTTACCTTTTTGAGTAGAGGCCCTGATAAGAATTAACTCCTTTTTTTTAAGGAGTTACTCCCGGCAGTTGTCTATCCTTTATTTTTATCCCATTTCAGTACAATTATTTTTACCTTTTGAACACGAGAAAAGTTAAATAAATTAACTGCGATGACACATCGCAGGATTAAATATTTACCTAACCGCTAATATAGTTATTCTAACCGTTATGTCGGTTCTAACTAATTAAATTGGAAGGGCCGAGTTCACCAACAATTAAACGGACGATTAGCGGTTTAACGGGTGTCAAATGTATTGATTAACAGCTGAACCATCCGTTTAATTGTTGGTGAAGTTGGCCCTAAGTCTAGTTATTAACTCTAATGAAAAATAAATGAAAGTTCCGACTGTGCATTCCACATGCAATACAATACAACGAGTAAATCACGGAATGTCAACAGAGATATAGTGGTTGTATTGTACTGCATAATTCGCCTATGGCCGCGGCGCGTTGCGGCAGCTGACGTCACCGACCGGCCCGCCGCCGGACAGAAGGTTAAACACAAAAATTATATGAAAGCTTTATTGTTAGAATGTAGAAACCTGGTTTGTAACTTCTTAAGGCTAATCTATCACTATTACGTTTACGTTTTACGTTTGTTTTTCTTGATTTATATTTGTTCTACACGGTAAATCCATATTGTTTTTGGCATGTTATCGTATTGTCAACGTTATGATAACTCTTATCCACCTGACAGTAATAGCGGGCGTGTTAAACAATACAATAAAATGTCAAAAGCAATGTGGTTTTACCGATTAGAACAGAGCCCCTGATGTCTTAAAAGCAAAATTATAAGCTACTAGCTTCTGCCCGCTACCTCGTCCGCGTAAATTTCGATTATCGTTATTACCTCGGGAACTTTAAAATTTTCCGGGATGAAAAGTACCCTATGTATTAATCCAGGGTATAAGCTATCTCCATTCCAAATTTCATCCAAATCCGTCAAGCTGTTGCAGCGTGAAGGAATAACAAACTAACACACACACACACACGAACTTTCGCATTTATAATATTAGTTGGATCAGCTCCCTTGTTATTTATAAAATTATTTAATTTTGTTTACAAAATTAAATATTTCACTCCCACATCCTTGATACACGCTACGTGCGACCGTTCATTCCATACTAAATACTTATTATAAATGCGAAAGTAGCTTTGTCTGTATGATACGCTTGTTTTCTACAGGTATTTCATTTACTATAAAAATGTTCAAGATATTACAGAGATGTAGTTGAGGGCACACATGCCACGTCATATTTATAATTGCGTGATTGGAAAGCAGGCGAATGCTAAAGCTCAATAACGTCACTGTATTACGCGAGAAAATGTTCAAGATTATAAAGGCGATGAATGCACCTTGAAGGCATGAAAGGAAATTCTTTTGTGGCAACACGACAAAACAAAGGAAGACATTTTAGCCCGAAGCTTTCAGCTCTAACAATGAACACTCCATTGTGATTGGAACGACCTCCTGGACAAACTTATATTTCTTACAATTCGTCCCGTATAGCAAAGACTCGTGGTATTGTTTCAGTTCATTAGTGTCAGATTTCAACACAGAATAAAGTTCAAACATATTCTACTATCTTTTGCCCGAGACTTTTTATGTGTCGAAGTCATTTGTTTTCGGTTTTTTTTGTCCGGAACTAAACGTTCAAAATAAAATGCATTTTTTTTATTCTGTATATGTATAGGCTCTGTACGCCCTACACGATCTCGACTGAGTTCAGTTACCTAAATCACTCACCAACTATCTGACAATCTCTACCTATGCAAATAACTTAATGGAAAGTAAGCTTTTAAAATCCCGATTGCATTTTTGATATTGTCATCAATATAATGTTGATTTTTATGTCATTATTGTTTTTATGCTCATTACTTTGATTTAAATATGTCACTATCTCACTTCCACAACCAAGACGAATGTAACGAAGCTTCACTCTTCAAAATCGTTCAAGCCGTTTAGGCTACAGGAATCACAATAGAACGGACACACACACATTAAAATTAAAAGTGCGAAAAATGGGTGAGTCGGGTAAAAATACGTTTAACAATCCGGTATAGGTGAAAAACTTAAGTAAATGACCTCTTTCATGTAGTTGTGTACAAAACGTATATGGAATTTACGTCAAATTTCAAATATAGAATGTCGAACAGTCTATGATGTGTTACAACTACATGCCAGAGGTCATTTACTTAAGTTTTTCACCTATACTCCATCACCTTACAAAGTTAAGATTTCGTTTACCTATACTGAACTATAGTCGTCTGTCGTAGTATGTTATTTACAGTCAATCAATCAATCTCTCGTTGGTTCAATCGTGGTCAATTGGTATTTTCGTAATTTAATTCCAGAATAGGGAATATGCATGGTTATTTTTAAAGCTTCAATGAAAGCTGATTCATGTAACAAACAGGTGAGAAAAAACATTTTTAAAAAGCTATAAAAATAATCAAGATATAAGCTAACAAACATTTGTTCCTATCTCTTTCTAGCAAAACATAATTTTACGTGGAGCTTAAGTATATGGCCGAACTGCACGATGACGTCACCGGTGCACTTCGGATCTCTATGTCTATTTAGCATTTAAAAATGCTTGTATCATCCGTATTTCTTGACCGATTTTAATTTTAATTTCGCTTTTGGTGATCTCTTTTACGGTATTTTCATATTTTGTTGAAAAATGCGACTTAAAAAAACCATGCATATTCCCTATTCATTTATAACATCCCTGCTTGCTCTTGCAATAACAAGCATTCTTTAATATTTCCCAACTAAAGACGTGCAACGTCAGCATGTTCTAGGCCCGAGAGCGTTTAAAGTGAAAGAACAAAAGAATAAAAGCTTTGGATAGGGAAGAATATTAAAAGAGTTCCAGTCCAAGGCGCATCATTTTCCGCCCGGGGAGACAGCTCAAGACAGACCGTGTACTCGTAGCACTAACTTGCAGGTTGTGCAAGATTGTTCTTGCAAGCCTTTGTGGGCACGGTGAAAATAGACGGTGTGTTGTGTTTTGTTTCTTTTTAATCATCTAACATTAAAGATACGAGGGGTGATCAATAAGTTTTTAGAATCGGTGTGAACCATCCTCGTAATGATATTATTTTAATGTGGACTATACCATGGCACTAATCAACGTTCAATTAGAGAAAACAAATATTAACATTATTCATTTGTATTTCTGTGATAGCTAAACAAAAAACATCTGTATGAACAATTTAACGAGACGGCAAAAATAAGAGTTAGTTTTGTAATTATTTGGAGCGGTGTGGACAAAGTCCTGATGCCTTAATAAAAAAAAATGTTATTGAAAATGAAACCTTGGTTTATCATTATGATTTTAAGGATAAACAAGTTATCTTTGCAGTGGGCTTTTTTATTTCCAGCTCGGACACCAACATTTAGAGTGGCTTTTTCGGCCTTTTCCGGGATTATTGAGGCCTGCAAATAAATACTGTGATATTAGCTTTTAGAAATTATCAAATAACCCAGGAGAGTTATATAACATTATTCTGCCGTATAGTTAAGGAAAAAAAAGAAAAAAAAGTGCTGAAACAAAATTACGTATTTACGGCAGGAATTATTCTTCAGAGCTATCTAATTCACAAGGATGCTGCTCCCCGACCTAAGTTCAGAACTGATAACCGCTCCCCCTGTATTTAGCCCTAACTTTTGAATAATACTTCTCATTCACCAATGTTCAAAAACCACTACATAAAAATCACAAGCTGATGATAACTACATAAAAATCACAAGTTAAGTTACAAAATTTGACCTCCAAAAGTAAAAATATTGTTATAGGGGTAAAATAAAACATTTAAATGACGTTAATAAATTATTGTAAATATAGAAAGTGTGCATATTCCAATTAAAATATAACGATTTACATATCTCCCATTTTTTATACCGATTCCAAAAGCTTATTGATCAACCCTCGTACAAGATAAATAATATAAATCAAAGTCGCTTCCCGCCGTCTGTCCCTCCGCATACATGTACGGTTAGATCTTTCAATCTACGCCAGGGATTGAAATGCGTTTTTCATAAATTAGAAAGAATGATTCAAGAATAAGGTTTTTACGTTTTATCAATTCCGATTTATGTATGGGTGTTACAAAAAACTCACATAAACTGAAGCGAAGCGAGGGCGGGTTCTTAAAAAGATGATTCCCTATTTGGAAGTAACCAAAACCCCGAGGAAGGACAGGTACTTTTTAACCCTGAAACAATAATAATTTCCGAAGAAATAGCGATAAACGGCTTCTTTCAGTAAGTAGGCCACACTTATACCATAAGAATAAACAATAACTACACGTAGAAGCGAATCTCCTTTACCGAGGCTCCTAGTGCCGCGCTTTAAATACCTACTTCCCCTTCACCCCGCTACGCCCCTCTGTCTTCCGCACCCAAAGTCAGGGCTGTCAGTTGTGAAATATTTTAATCGGTTTATATATAATAGTGTTATAAAAATGTAGTCACGAAATGTTATTTATGTTTTTCTTCAACGTGGAAACATTGTTGCAAAATGAGTTTTTTACATTTACGTTAAATTAGGTACCTAATAATACTTTTTGAGGATATTAAGATTATCTCAAGACAATGAAATGGCTGATGTGGCTATTATTCATCTATAAAACACAGAAACGAGTCTATAAATAAACAACCTTTTAAGGTCAATAATTTTTATAGTTTGGGACCCGGAGTTACTTTTTACGTTCCTTTCCGGACCATTAATTAATTTTTTTATTAAGTTGAAAAAGCTTTATTACAAAATACTATTTTTATTTATACATTTTTTTCTTCAACATCTAGGGGATGTATTAACTAACAAATAAATCTCCTTCATTCAATCAATTATTTCTAATTATTTTGCCGTAAATAATCGTTCATTTTTTAAAACACTATCTTAGTTCAACCATAAACACTAAAATCAACACAAATACGAAAACCAATTCAAGACACAATAACAATATATTGGTCAATATGTATTCCGTCTGTGACGCCCCTGACTGACTAGACATCTCAGGTGTCGCCAGGCGGTAGGTATTTAACGCGCCGAGCGCGCGTCCGGAGCCGGGAGTTTCGCTTCTACGTGTAGTTATTGATTATTCTTATGCTTATACCTAGGTACATATCAAATATCTACCAGCGCTTCCCAGCCGCCGTTTTTACTCCTACATCGTAATCGAACCGTACATGAATTCAATTAAAGTACCTAAAGTCCATTCCAACTGACTTGTCTTATTTAGTAAACACTTTTATAACCTCAAAATGCTCCTAAAATAACAATTTTGTCATATAGTAAAATAAATGTCTAAAAAAACAAAAACCCGCCTTCAAAAATGCAAAAAATAACTTCTTTTAAAATGGTAGGTCAGTCCAACTGAAGTCGGCGTCCCACAATATTTTAAACCAAAAGCCGCATTGCATTTTTGAAGGCGGGTTTTTGTTTTTTTAAACATTTATTTTATTTTATACTTTTTAGTGATCCTATTTATGCTTTTACGTAGCTCCACTTCTAAATATTAATGAGAAACTATAGAACATTTCAAGCTCGCCGCAGACAACGCCGCGGGAATGTCATAGTCATATTTAAACCTAAATGTGCTTCGTCATAGTCGCTCAACTTCCTTTATCGAAATATCTTATCGCCACCCTTCAAATAGGTACCGTTAAGGAGTTCCGGTGGCCATCTGTGGTCTTCATCATCAGTTCCACTTCACTATATAGTACAGTTACAGTGAAAAATACCAAAATCGCTATAGGTGTACCTATAATTTTTGAGGAATTCTCTTGATTTCTCCAAGATCCCATCATCAGATCCTAACGTGTTGACAATGGGACCAAATAGAAAGTATGCCCATTCAAACAACGAAAAAATTTTCGGTCCGGTGGTCTTCGAGTAATCGGGAACATACATTAAAAAAAAAACCGACGAATTGAGAACCTCCTCCTTTTTTTGAAGTCGGTTAAAAACCATCCATGATGTAAACTCAGGAAAATGGTGTGCAAAATATGGTCTCTAGTTTCTTTATTCAGCAGAAAACATTTGAGGTTATAAATTTTTTTACTAAATAAGACAAGTCAGTTGGAATGGACCATACTTACAATATCGGAGGTAAAATCACCAGGGCCTCTATTCTGGGCGGTAAAATCCAAATCGTATTTAACCTGTTATGGTATTGTTTTTAACTCAGCCGCCATTACTGTCAAGTAAATAAGAGCTATCAAAACGTTGACAATACGATAACAGCGGCTCTATTCAAGACGGTAAAAACAATATCGTATTTGATCTGTTATCGAATTGTCAACGTTTTGATAGCTCTTATTTTCTTGACAGTAATGGCGGCTGACGTCATAACAATACCTACCATAACAGGTAAACTACGATATCGTTTATACCGCCTAGAATAGAGGCGCAGGTCAAAAACCACATCATTTTTGACCTGTTATCGTATTGTCACGGTGCTCTGCTATGTTAAAATAGATGTAGATTTTCTTGCAAGATGTGATAATCTTAACAGGTGTTTAGTTATAAAGAGGCAAGTGATATCCCAACTTTCATTTTTTGTAAAAAAAAATATCCAAAAGATTATGTAAAAACCTCTGTAGGTAAAGTGAAACAAAACTAATCAGGCCTTTTGTCATCCGACTCAATATCAACATTATGGGACCAAAATAACCACTAGGATACTCACGTCAAAGAGGTTTAACGAACGCAAAACCAACTGATAACAAGTGATGTGCTATTTCTGACACGCCGGAGCTAATGTCATTTGGCTCCCATTCAGGTTTGGTGAAAGGGTTGCTTTTAGTAAATTGGCCTCTTTGAAGATCTGGTGGCGCCACGAAGCCTCGGGGAGATACAGATTAAGCTACGTTTCATTTATGCCCAGTGCTAATTTCCGCAAAGCG
This sequence comes from Acleris literana, assembly GCA_946894065.1. Lineage (NCBI taxonomy): Eukaryota > Metazoa > Arthropoda > Insecta > Lepidoptera > Tortricidae > Acleris > Acleris literana. Next base: position 11,450,187 of record OX335684.1, on the reverse strand, counting down.
AGGAACATGTTCTTAGAAGTTTGTAGGATTACGTGCAATTTTAGAGTCTCTTTCTCGTCCATACGTGAAAAAAAACTGATAATTTATTTTCGACGCTTATTACCAACGAAAACATATCCAAGCATTTTGGCGAAAATCTACTCTACCAAAACTTAATTAATAAAGTACTTGTACCTACGTTGATTTTAGGGCTCGGTACCAAAATGGTAAAAAAGGAACCCTTATGGTGACTTCACTGTCTGTCTGTATGTCACAGCAGGTTTTCCCAGCAACTACAAATGCTATCAACTTGAAATTTGGCATACTTGTACAACTTGCTTGCCCGCATCTGTTTTTAGTACAAAAATATGAAATTAATTTTATAAATAATTGAAAAGGGGTGTAGAAAAGGGGGTTGAAAAATGAAAGTGGTTTGATTATAGGAAATGGGGTGTCATATATGAAAAGGCTATCTGCACATTACAAAACATATTTTTTTTAATTTTCTGTTATGTACTTTTTGATTTACTTATAGCCAAAAATACCCAAAACATGACCGTTCCTCCCCCCCCGCCCCTTATCTCCGAAGTTTATTAATCAAAAAATCTGAAATAATCCTGACGTATAGTTAATTACTTATATTCTATGGGAAAAATAAAATGAAGTATTCATTATTTACATTTTTTTAGAAATAACAAAAATATTACAAAATCTGTATTAAAATTTAGGCTAGTCAAATTGGACCTTATAGTACGGTAAATATAAAGTTTATAACAAAATGAGTATTTTCTTTTGCGGTTACCAAGCATATTATCTTAACCTTGTAAGGCCCAGAGTGCATTAGAATGTACTTAATCTAGGCAATTTAACTTGAACTGTGTTGCAATGGGAATAAGGTTTATTTTCCTATCTTCATAAACTGAAAATGGCATTATCAAACAAACGTAATTAAATTTTATTGCCTTGCTGGTAGATTCAAAGTCCCACTGACAAAAAACTACCTGTTTGTAGTATGGTGGGCCTTACGAGGATAAATAGAGTCCATGAAATATTTTAACAGAAAACTAATGGTTCATGTTGACATAGTGCACAGTTTATAGATGGCATATTTGCATACATTAGTCATTCCGATTGAATACGATAATTTCGATGTATGTGTTTTAAAATGGATTTGTAATGAATGACTCTAGTCTTAATGGATGGACGAAGTATCAATTTTCTTAAATATAATTAACAAGCTGTTCCCGCTCCCACTTCGTTGGGAAATAAACACTTTTTTGGTTAATATATGTATAGCCCATGACACTCACAAATAACGTGGCTTTCTATTGGCGAAATATTTTTAAATCGGTTCAGTAGATCCAGAGATTACCCCTTACGTCACAAACTTTACCTCTTTGTAATATTAGTATATATACAATCGTTTCTAAATTTATCCTCTGCTAGCCGATAATTTTCTATTATCGCTAAAATGGATCATTCGGCAGAAAAAGATATTCACCTAAGTTTTTAACTATATCACGTCGATACTTGTAACCCAAATATTTCAGTGGGTACATACCACAGCTACATCGAATACAGTTTAATAATTCTCAGAAGCGGTCTGAAAACACTCTTAAGTATGACGTATAAACGAGACCGATTTAACATCATTAAATAGGATAATTACTTTATGTAATTTATTAGATATCGCAGGTGCAAGTTTGTTATCTCTATATCTCTATACATATAGCCTATTTAGTGTCCTACCTGCTGGGCGTAGGCCTCCCTCTCATTTCTCCATTCATCTCTTGTTCGGGCTTATCCTTTCCAGTCTGGTTTGAATCTATCCAAATCGTAATAATTGGTTATTAAGAGTTTATATTAACTTCGTGTTGTTTCATTAGAAGTAGCTATACCAACACAAAGACGCTCCATCGCACGCACCTGCGTATTTAAAAATGAATGTTAGTTGCGATTTTGCTTGCACACGACGACGAATGGAAGCGTAGCAAGGCTGATACATCTTTTCTTTTTCTTTATACCTACACTACACACTTCGACCATTCAGGATCTTTGGTGTAATAAACCTCACGATGTTTTTCTTTAATCATAATAAACATTCAGTAATTAAAAAGGTTGGCAATGTAAAACTCTTTGTTACAGTCGAGTTCATAAATATGTGTACACTTTAGTACCTTGCCACTTTAATCGTTGTGACAATTCATATATGGCAATGTAAACATGACATTACATAGACAAGGTACACATATTTATGAACTTGACTGTACAAGGCATAAGGGTTCTTGATTTATTTATATACTTACATACATGTGGGCACATCCAAATACTTCGATTTATGTTACTCTAAATATTCATTTGTCTGAATTTTCATTTTTCCCAAAAGTATTATGCTGGAGCTATTTTGGATTAAATGCATAATTCAATAGCTACACTTAGGTTAGGTTAAGTCAAAAAAATAGGGTTTTATTTAGAAGCGATATCAATAAATTGAGTCTTCTATCAAAACACTGCATTCGGAATTAGGTATGAAAATTCTGAATTTTAATCAATTCAGAATTATGATTCTTCAGAGTTATGTAGTGTACCTCTTACACATTGTACATGACAACTCCTGGGGCTCGAACTATTTATCTATGTTCGTAAGACACTCTGAGCCCCTAGGCCACCAAGGCTGAACCAAATTACCAACATTTACAGAATTTTCAGTTGTCACGCGTACCTTACCTAGTAGGCCTCATACCTATACGAATAGTTAAAAGTTCGTATAATGTTAATGAAGGTACGAAAAGTAACGATTACGTGCTGTTTATTACCCCGTTTTACCCTTGTGATTTTTCTCTACGTGATTTCAGAGCCGAGGGTTAATAACACCGTAAACCGTAAATCATCAACAACAAACGACCGGTGTAAAATTTCACTACTCCTAGGTACTCGTACCTGTCTACGTAAACTTCTCAACGTGCTCATTAATACTTCAACATCTAAATAGGAAGAGTTTTACTTTTTATAATAAGTTAGGTCAATGATTTCGAATAGGCATTGTTATTAGACGAGGTACAAAATTATCTACTTAATGATTATTCAGTAAACATAGAAGAGTTTACAAATAGTTTGAAAATAATACAAATTCTTCTTGCACAACGTGGCAAGAATAACCCGAAAATTTAACTATCGTATACTTTTGAGGACCTATCTCTAAAGCAGACCTTGTTTTGTTCGAAAAAGACGTCTTTTAGTTTATAACAATTTCGCTACAGTAAAATCTCATTTATTTTCACGGGCTTAAGTAAACCGACGATTGGGGATTAAGGCCAGGGACGCAACTATAGCAAAAACTGCCTCGAAACGGCTGGAACAGTGTTAAAAGACTGTTAAGCTTAAGCCTGTTATGCAACAAAGCGATCAAGCGAAACCCATTCCGGTGCCGACCGCTCATGATAAAGTTCGCCAACTTCCAAACACCTTTTTGATAGTTCTTGTGAGCCATTGAGTTTGTTCTGACCTTTGGAATCAGGGTTGGTTCTGTGTAATGGCGCGTGTCTTACCTTTCTGAAACTTTGAGGTTCATTTTCTACCGAAGGCTTTGATCACGTTGAAATTCAGGACATAAGTAGTGCTTTTCTGGCCAAATACGATATCGTATCTATAAAGCCGTCATTCACTATTATATCTGTCTGTAGGTACAAGCATCTGGATATCTTTACAAAGTACAAACTGTTAAGTACCTACAGCTACACTTGTAATTTTAGGACGAGACCCTTAATTTTGACATTCATTGTGTTAATCCCGAATTTTCTAGACATTCCTATAGAAATCTCAGTAAACAAGCGGTCGTCGATCGGGCTGCAAATTGTCGTAAGTCGTAAGGCGATCGTATCGGCCGCGTACCATGAACCCTCTGGCACCGACCTGGGCAAACATCACCGAAGCTTTCGATTTCTCGTGACGACGGCTAAATATAGATTAATGCTTTTACTGTGTAGTCAGGAAGTTGGAGCGACGTTTCCTATAATTTCGATGTCGTTCACGGCCTGTTGGATGTTTGAAACTTATTTACATAAGTGTACCGGTGACTTCATTAACTTTGCATTATTACTAGTAATTTGCAGATACAGTATCAGATTAAAACTTTTTGGAAAACTTAGTGTAATTCACTGGTAAAGAATTTGGATTATTTTACGACCGCAAAGGTTTTAATGAAAAATTTGTAGTTACCTATCTTTTATTTCCAAAGAGCGAATAATTCTGGACGAAATGACAATAACCGAAGTGTACATAAAGCGTGCCTCGGGTCTTTCGAATGTCTTTCGAACACTGAAATAATATCACAGGAACATTTACGAGTATGATACCAAAACACATTCATTCATCTTTAGCGGTTGACTCCCGCCATTTGCAGCGGAAACCACCAAATCAAATCATCCGCCGCAACAACCGATAAAAGGAGAATCCGGGAAAACTTGTTTCGCATTACATTCATTGGATCGTCGCGGAATAGTCCCAATTGCGTCCCCAAAGGAAGCGATCCATCAACTCATTGCCTACACTTATTAGGCCTATTTCGGTTGGCAAATTGCCTGAGCTGCCAATATTGGCAACTTTGTTAAAAACTAATTTTCCGCAATAATCGAGCGTTTGCTCGGCGTAATTGAAAGCGTTCGTCAAGTGGAAGGCCAAGTTGCGTCACGGTATTACAAGAAATTGTTGCTGGCACGTTGTAGAGTAAAGATTTACCTGAGAAGAATTCAGTTTTTAATTAATTAATAATTGGATAAAAATAACCGATGATCGAATGTTCGATAGTTCATAATTATATTTGCTTGATCGAACACTAATGACTGTCATTTGTTTGTTGCAGGTGGTGAGCAAGCGCGATGAACGCTGTGTACATTTATAAAATTGGTCTATTACATAAAACAAGCAATAAATAGTTAAACTTAGAAACCCCGTAGATCTAGTGACGCTATGTAAAGTGCTAAAATTAGTCAAATTAACACAGAATTCTTCCAATAGAATTTAAACGCGTGTACTGAAGTGAATGTGACAGTGCAAAATGATCTCTGTGATATGGTATGAGATTTGTGTCGCGTGTACTGTCAGGAAGGGGATTGCGTAGCGGTACCGTGTCGAATGATGGTGAAGCGAAGATGCCTGCGCGCGCGCCGTCGTCGTCGAGCTTGATGCGGCCGTTCGTGGTGCTGGCCCTGCCCGGAATGTATTTGCTGTACAAGTACAACCAGTACCGACAGCAGCAGATGGAGACCGCGCGCCGTCGCGTCACCGAGCGAGAGCTTATGCACCTTAACACCAAAATCGTGAGTAGAATCATTCTTTAAAATGGTTACAAACTTTTTTAACATTTAAAGCGTGGGTTTTAGTTTTAATAAAATAAAAAGTATTAAATATTTTTTAATATTATTTAGTTATTAAACAAAAATAGTATTTCTGTGGTAAGTTGGTTAAATTAAATTAAACGCGACTCTGGAATATCATTAAATATTCTTCAGCATTGTAACATCATCGTAGGCGGCGGCTGACGGTTTTATGTTATCTCAAAGGGTAACCCGTTTCAGATTCTACAAAAAAGGCCTATACCTAGCCTAGACCTATACCTAACTCGTTTTCTTTCAGATTATTGTTGACGAATATTTTGCACACATTTTCACCTAATACGCAGCAAAATTAACGTGTGCGAATTAATTGTTAAAGCCCGAATGTGAAAAAATTATTTATATGTGCATTAGTAAGTAATTAAAATCTTTTATACTTAGGAACTTTTTTTAATGGCTCGTTTCCAATCCTCGATAAGAACATGGAATTAACCCACCCAGGTAACAAGCACGAATGACTAAGCAAATTATGCATCGGATACATTTACATCTTGAGGTCTGTCTAACCGGCAAACATTTCCAAAGGTCGTCCGATAAGACCGCGCGGAGCAAGATAGAGCGCTTCCGGACAATGGATAGGTAGACTACACGGTCTAACCATCATATACTTTAACCGAATCATTTTTTTTTTTTTTTTATTTATTATTTATCGTACTACAAAAAAATACATATTTAAAATTTAAATAAACACCTCATAAACCACTTCAGGGTTTGTGCGAGGATAGAACGCTCTTATTAACTATATCTAACAATCACAACACAATACAAGTACACTTCTACTCACAAACATTATAGCTTATTTACAAAATACGATTTTAATTTATGTTTAATATTCTTAGGAGTTACGCTATCTCTAAATTTAACTTCAAGATCATTTATGAGACGAGGAATTGAGTTTGACCGTGTGAAATCTAGAGACAATATTCATCCTTCCGCTAACGTATTTTTTAGATTTACTGTACATTTGATCAATATTAACGTGACCGTAGCCGTTGCAATGAAGTTCTTACATCGAGGTTAATGAAACATTATTCCGCCTTTGACTTTTTATTTTGTCATTTTTAGGAGTATGTACCTCTATAGTAAAGTTTTTATGTTTCCCAACAAAAAGTAGATACCTAATTTCTAAATGATTTGATTATCTACCGTTAATATAAGGTTGCACTAAGGTTGGTTGGTTGTAAAGACGATTAATGACGATTAAGAGCGGTTCCGCACTACGTCCGATCCGAACCCGTGAAAATACGGATCTATAGAGAAATAGGATGACGGAAGCCATCCATCATCCGATTTCTCTATAGTTCCGTATTTTCCCGGGTTCGGATCGGACGTAGTGCGGAACCGCTCTAATTCGTTCCTTAGTGACGATTTTTTATACCTACACAAGTTTAAAAAGGAACAAATAACTTTCTTTAAAATTTATCTGAGTACGGCGACGGCGGTAAGAAATTTCGATATTTGGTGTATTAAGGCAGCAGCTATGTACAGCTATTGCAGTCTTAAAATACTTAAATAAACCAATCCTTCAGAATAACCATTAAAAAAAAAAGATTGTAATAATTTGTAATAAGATTTTTTCCGTCTCTAGTGCAAGTACTGTCAAGAAATTAACAGACACAGACGAGCTTGTTCTAGCCAAAGCAACTTTTTCAAACGTCACTGTTAATGATGCGTGGGATGAACGGGAGTGCTCCCAACACATTAACATTTAGCCTCCGCAGTACATAGCCTCCATCAATCTTACTCGAAACATTCTGCGAGTAATGGAAAAACGCCAGGGTCAACCTTTCGGCCGACTACCCCCGATATACTCAAGGTAAACGAATTCACTCGAAAAGTCTACAGCGTTATGAACTTCTTATTTTTGAATGGATCGACGTTTCGAGGGCAATTAATGTCAACTATACATATATTGAACACTCGTAAAATATGGGTACCCTCTATTTCGCCGAAACTTTTTACGCCGAATGTATAGTTACGCCGAATTTTGTTTTCGCATAATTTTTCTTCAGCTTAAACGGAAAATATTTTCCAAAATGTTTTGTGTAATCCTGGTAGAATAGAGTAGGTAAGATTAGGTTTATTTTATAACTTTTCATAAAAGTCAAAGGTATCAGTAGAATAACAATTATGCGAAATTAGTATTCTGCGAAATCATACATTCGGACAATTTATGATTAAGCGTAAACAAGGGGAACCGTAAAATATGCCACGAATGATGCAGCCGCGTGCTAGACGGAAAGTCGTGGAAGTTGCATGACGAATGATGATATTGATAATGGTGTGATGCAAGTTGCATCATGCAACAAAAAAATAATGGTTACAGCGGGATCAAAACATATACTCCACTGATTATTGACATGTTAGATTTCGTTGCTACCACACTCAAAACTTTTTCTTAAACAGAGTAGCAAATTGTTAAGACACGGGCCAGGTACCGTATAGCTAAGAGCAGTCTTAGATAAGGAAGAATGCAAGGGCATTGCTTTGAACTTGGCAAGTTTTATTACTATTAACATAGTGGCTGAGTAAGGCTAGACAAGTTGCATTCTTCAAACGTAAAACGTGTTCATCTGAAAATATGGAATTGGCAAGCATGGAATACACAACGGCGTACTTTTTTTTTCGCATAATGCTATTTGTTTGGCCCTACTTGTGCTTTTTTATAAATAACGTCTCGTTTTGTCAAAATGAGCAACTCTTATCTATAAAATTTCATACATACAGTTGACTGTAACAACAGGAGAGGAACTTGCAGGGGAGTTCTTATAACCTAACATTCATATCGATCAATGCTTATTACGCGAGTGCAGAAGCATTAGAATTACAGGACACTGAAATGTCCGATTATCGCGTATATTATAACCTTAACTCTAGTAAGGTCATTTCGCTGAACTAGCCCCTGTAGCACGGCAAATGTATCGTCACGGCGTCAAGGCTGCAGCGCGGCCAGGGCGTGCCGAGCACGCGATTTCAGCTCCAACACAGGATTTACCCGTGACTCAGGTACTTTGATAGATTATAGTACAATCATTTTTCAATTCTATGGAATCGTACATACACTACTGACCGGAAAACTCGGCTTAAGACGGAACAGAGCCCTCAGACAAGATGCACTACGCTAACTAACGTTTCTATTCGATTCGTTTTTAAACCAATCGCGTCACTGGAAGATGACTTGATACGAAAAGTCACGTGGTCTACCAGTGACGCGATTGGTTTAAAAACGAATCGAATAGAATCGTTAGTTAGCGTAGTGCATCTTGTCTGAGCCCTCAGATCGATCGAGAAATGGCTTGCCAAACTGTGCGATTTGTCTGAAACAGGTTAGGTACTTAATGTGATTCTTTTTTAGAACACAAAGTAATCTCAATGATCTACAAGGACTGCCAACTAGGACTTCCCACGTAGTAGCTAGAGGTGACAAACAAACGTGAGAGAAGCCAATAATCATGCTAAGTGGAGCCCATTATGGGGAGGCCTTTATTCTGTCTGTATATAAGCATGTTGAACATGATAAAAACCTTGTCAATACGAATCGTGCTTGTTATTCTGCACTCAGTTTAGAGTTTATAATGTCAAGTCATGTTATTAATGCTAGATATATACAGCATAGGAAGTTTCTAACACGCTCTCTAGCTAACGATAAATAAAGAGGCTAACGTTCAGATTTACTACTTCTCTATCTATTATCAATCAACAAACTGTGTGCTATTCCTTAATGCTCGTTTCCATTATACAAACCGTTCAACATTAAAATTTGACATTTTCCGCAATCAAAATTTGTCAAAATGGTACCGAATCTGTCCACAGTCTGCAATATGGGAACGTATACATACAACAACGTTTACTTTGATATCAAGTTCACTGACAAAACAATCTTATTTAACTGCTAGCTCGTAATCCAGAGGTCAAGGTGAAGAAGAATGTAATGGTTTATTCATGCAAATTCAAACGGTTTTGCATTTTTACTTACTGTTAGGTAGCTTACCATTATCTATGAAGTTATATGATCTGACTTTGTGACCGTCGAAATATCACTGACGCGCAGTTTTCATTGGAACTACTGTAATCCTTACAGTGCAAGTCAAGGTCAGAGTAGTTTGTGCAGATATTTTACGAGCTTTTTTATGTGATTACTTATTTATTTACTTGCTGTTGAATCGCACGACGGAAGAGTCACGCGACGTGACCGATCACCTCTGCGTGAGCGGTTCCCTACGAGGTACCTACTTAAGTGCCCTAATCTTATCCTGGCACCTTGGACTAAAACTCTTGGAGAAATTCGATGTGTTGCGATATAATTTTAATTCCTACTCGTAGAAGTCGTTTTCAGGTACGAGGATATTTCTCGCATTTCTTACTATAACCCCCTTACTTATAAACGTGAAATAACCATGGGGTAGCTAAACCATGTTTTGTCCTTATCTGTCATTGTGACATTTGAGTTTGACAGATAAGGACAAAACATGGTTTAGCTAATCCAAGGTTATTCCACGTTTATAAGTAAGGGGGTAAGAATATAAATTCCAAATTATTTTTTCCACTTTTCATTCTAACCATATTGTGTTGTCTGTCAGTGAATCAGTAACAAAATAGTTCATATCATGTAACCGGCCAAGTGCGAGTCGATTTCGCGCACGAAGGGTTTCGTACAATTCTTATATTCTTATATGGGGGCACGCTTTAATTTTTCATTTTATTTTATTTTAATTATTTGTTCTTAGCAGCAATAGAAATTTACACTCTGTGACAATTTCACCTCTACGGTTAATGAGATACAGCCCGCTTACAGACAGACGAACGAACAGCGGAGGCTTAGTAATGATACCCTTTGGGTTGGTGAAAGAAAAATAATATTTCACATTAAATAGAAGTAAATATACCGTAACACTGGTTCTCCAGAATAAAACACGGTAGTGTTACTTGATCCCGTTAACTTGTAAAACATCTTCATTTTCACGGAGAGCTATTGATCTGAACGCAGAGCAGACTTAAGCGGATTACAGACGAGGTCGGGCGAGGGTCGCCAGGACGAGCCCACTCCTCGAGAAACTTATGACCAGTATTTGGAGTTTTCATAGGACGGTAAGACGAAAGGGAGCTGGGGAGTCGACGTTAACATTAAAATTTAACTCTTTCTCATGTTCATATTCATTTGATTAATTAATTCAAAAATGCTTTTATATTCGCCCTGAGTAAAGCTGCTATAAGCTTAGTAATCAAAAGTGGATCGACGAATATAGAACCCACTTTACTTCTGAAAATATGGAAAAGTTTCAACTGTTGACCCACTTTACATCTATAATGATGAAATGGGCAATATGTACGCCATTACATTTCAAGATTTTTAAGCTCTCATTCTCAAGTTGGTATGAATGTAATGTCGACTCCCAGTTCTACAGCTGTGCTTTGAAAACTCAGAACCCTGCTTATGACTTGATAAATGTAACAAAGTTATTGGAAAAAAGCCATTCTCCCATTCGGCTTTTGGTTTTTAAATATTGTGGGACGCCGACTTCAGTTGGACTGACCTACCATTTTAAAAGAAGTTATTTTTTGCATTTTTGAAGGCGGGTTTTTGTTTTTTAAACATTTATTTTATTTTATACTTTTTAGTGATCCTATTTATGCTGTTACGTTACGTAGCTCCACTTCTAAATATTAATGATAAACTATAGAACATTTCAAGCTCGCCGCAGACAACGCCGCGGGAATGTCATAGTCATATTTAAACCTAAATGTGCTTCGTCATAGTCGCTCAACTACCTTAATCGAAATATCTTATCGCCACCCTTGAAATAGGTACCGTTAAGGAGTTCTGGTGCCCATCTGTGGTCTTCATCATCAGTTCCACTTCACCATATAGTACTTTTCAAAAGCAAATGCACGAGTTACATTGAAAAATATCAAAATCGCTATAGGTATGCCTATAATATTTGAGGAGTTCTCTTGATTTCTCCAAGATCCCATCATCAGATCCTGACCTGTTGACAATGGGACCAACTAGAAAGTATACCCATTCAAACGACATTTTTTTTTTTTCACATCGGTCCAGTGGTCTTTGAGTAATCGGGGAACATACATTTAAAAAAAAAAACCCGACGAATTGAGAACCTCCTCCTTTTTTTGAAGTTGGTTAAAAATATGGAAACACACTTTACATCTATAATGATGAAATGGGCAATATGTACGCCATTACATTTCAAGATTTTTAAGCTCTCATTCTCAAGTTGATATGAATGTAATGTCGACTCCCAGTTCTACAGCTGTGTTATGAAAACTCAGAACCCTTATGACTTGATAAATGTAACAAAGTTATTGGAAAAAAGCCATTCTCCCCTTTTTCAAAATATACCAATGGTGTCGAATCGTCAATATTTATAAACAACCGCATTTATTCCATTAAGTTTGTCAAAATACTTTTATCGCAGACAAATTGCTTTCGACAACGGGGAATCAATGAGTCGAAAGCAGCTCGTCCAGTAGAGCTAGGAATTACAGACAAGTACTAAATTCGTAACTGTAGATAAATAAATCGCACAATCGCACTCAGATTGACCTAGTCCCAGACTAAGCACAAGCTTGTACTATGCGGGTACCAGGCACAACTATGAACATACTTATCGAGAGAAATACATACTTATAGGTAAGTACATACAAAATATCCATGACTTAGGGTGAAGCCAGACTAGCGAAATGCGTTTGAGTTGTTATATTTTCGGTCGCTTATAATTTCTGCCTCATACAAAACTCCAACTCATTTTGCGTCGCGTGTGAACCAAAAAGGAGTTTTGTATGAAACCGAATGTAGCAGAAAAAAAAAAATTACGCTCGTTTGGATTCACCCGGATCAAATGTTCGCACTACTTCGCACTCATCTCACAAACAATCGATTCAAGCGCTTTAAGAGGTTTTATGTTAGAGTTCACCGATTTCTACGTCAATTATGTACCAATTTTGTTATTTTTTTTTTGTTTGATAGTGTTTCCTCCAGAGGTGGTCCCATTGTCACCAAATCGGTTACTGATGAAGGGATCCTTGACGAATTGAGGGAACTCCTCAAATATTATAGGCAATAGGCACACATATAGTGATTTTGGTATTTTCAGTAACAAGTCCAGCATTTGCATTTGGTGAAACGGAACTGATAATGAAGACCGCAGATGGCCATCGGAACTCCTTAATGTACCTATTTCCTATTTCAAGGTTGGTGATAAGATCATTATCTCAATTAAGATATTTAAGCGACTATGACGAAGCACTTTTAAATAGTTTTAATATAAGACTATGACTTTCCCGCGGCGTAGCTTGCGGCGAGCTTGAAATGTTTATAGTTTCTTATTAATTGAGAAGTAGGACTACCTACATAATAGCAAAATAATATTATAATCACACACAGTATAAAACAAAATAAAATGTCTAAAAAAACATAATCCGCCTTCAAAAAAGCAAAAATGGTAATAGGTCAGTATTTTTTGCGTTTTAGAAGGTGTTTTTTGTTTACATTTTATTTTATTTTAACTCGTGGTCAGAAAAACCAATCTGAACTCTTTTGTTTATTTCCTATCTAACTACAGCGTCAGATAAGATATCGTTACGCTTTTAGACATAGTCGAGAAGGCAAACACAGATGTGAGGCCTATAAATACTGCAATGTCAAGGCAGATCGTTGCCCGTGCCGTCCCCGCTTTCCCTCTCGACAGCCTGTTGTCCAACTATAAATAAGCCGGAAGCCTACATCAGAGCCTCGTAGCAGTCATTAACAATGTTGAAGTTATTGGAATGCATTCAATGGGCACAATGGTGTCTCGGTTATTGCCAATTTGAATATTCTTATTATTATTGCTAATTTCTTACCTAAATTTTGATTTACCCATGATTTACCCTTACAATAATAGTACATTACTGCCGAGACACAGTCTTTATACGAGTCATGCAACTCACGGCCGAGGCTTGTATAGTGCTGTTCTCCAACGATGCGAGGAAAATTGATTTTTGTATTTTCGTAAAACTACATAATAATACAGCTTTAAAAAACTGCCTTCAATAAAAGAGTTCCCGCCTTTTTTTAAACTACACGACATCACTCATAATACCGTATTCACTCGGAAATCTGAAATACCATTAAAAAAACACTCATTTAAATAAAATAAATCTAAATTATGGAATTTAAAATATAATATTTATTTAACAAGTTAAGTTATATTTCCATTTTATTTCGGTTATGAACGCAAGGTGTTTAAAAAAAATAAGCAGTCTATTTGAGACACTTTTAAAGACGCTATAAATGCCGGTTAGTCTATGACATTTTAAGGGCCGAGTTCACCAACAATTAAACGGACGATTAAGTCTTAATCAGCTGTTAATCAGTACATTTGACACCGGTTAAACCGCTAATCATCCGTTTAATTGTTGGTGAACTCGGCCCTAAAAAGAAAAATAAAGTTCGGAGAATTTAGTGCTCTTGCAATTTATGATGGCGAGTGGGCTTTACTTGTGGTAAACACATATCTGCATACGTGTCAAAATGTGTGTGACAGCAAAAGTGGGTATGGTAAGAATAAAAAAATAAAGATAAAATTATATTATTCTTGAACATAGTGAAAACTTTGGCGACCATTATAGCTCGTCCCTATAAACAATATAAAATAAGATAAAACATCGAAAACAACAATAGTACATTACTTAACAAGGGCTGTAAAAGAAAGAAAGCCCGAAATCGCAGGTATTTGAGACCCGAGCCGTAGGCGAGGGTTGTAAATATGCGATAGAGGGCTTTCTTTTTTACTGCCCGTGATGAGTACACAATTTTACGTCTTCACCTGGCCACAATGCGAGTTTTACCGTGCGCGCAGCGTGCGATAAAACTCACATTATGGCCAGGTGTTACGTAAACTATTTTTTTTCTGGCCGTGATATGCGACCTCATTGGTCGCATCTTCTACGAAATTGTTCTCTATCTTGTCGCGAAGATGACATTTGATGTCTCCGTATTTTCTCTCCTAAAATTACGTACAATTTTATGTGAATTAATACCTATCTGTAGGTTTTGTCTTTATTTCATAGGGCTTATTATGGCCGTGTTTATCGCATGACTAAACGTGGATAAAACATCCATCACTCTCCTACTTATATACTTGACAGAAAGGGACGAATATTTTATCCACTTTTTGACACGCGATATAGCTCTGTAACGCGATAAACACGGATAGGCCCACAGTGCTACCTCATAAATTATTACTACTTTTATTTTAGCGTAGGTACTTTAAAATAAAAATATATTATATCACTATGAATAATTTTGCGTTTTTTCCGGATATCAGACATGCTGATAGTACTTTCTGGCAGTTAACGTCGTGTAAACAATATGCACAAGTGACTTGAGCGACGGCGCGCTCGCGACTAATCGCTCTGTCAGACACGCCCACTACCGCAATGTGCATGTACACGTTCCACTACTAATAAAGCCCACTCGCCATCGTGAATTGCAAGAGCTATACGAGTATTTGGCTATTTCGAGCTGGTTTTCCTAGTCCAACGTGGTTTTAAAATGTAAAAAGCTGCGATATAATAAAATTTAAACATATTCCCTGGCCGTTGCGCGCTGCTACACGACAGTAATTAACTTCGTTTTTTTTTAATTTGACTTGGTCCTATGACCAATAACTACGTGGACTACTTTTCCAACAGTACGGTGGACAGTTCCGAGCATATAGGAGAAAAGAGACAGGTACTTAAACATGACTGAATCTAGCATGCTTATGCCTGTGGCTGCAAATAGTAGAACCCCCCACTCAACCCTAAATTACCAGTCAAATAACTGTTCAAGTGCCGACAGCCGACCGATTTTAAATGAGCCAGAGACTTGAAC
This sequence comes from Acleris literana, assembly GCA_946894065.1. Lineage (NCBI taxonomy): Eukaryota > Metazoa > Arthropoda > Insecta > Lepidoptera > Tortricidae > Acleris > Acleris literana. The sequence goes on along the minus strand of OX335684.1, from coordinate 11,434,941 downwards.
TTCAAAATTTGAAGCTAGGCCTTGAGCTAATATTTGAACTTCAAATATTAGCTCAAGGCCTAGCTTCAAACTACTCGGTAAAAAAATATTGCCTTTGACGTGTTATCGTATTGTTCCCATAGAATAAGAACATATAGCATAGAAACCGGACTATAAGACGTACTTTGTGTCAGCTATCTTTCTCTACTTTTTAGATTACGTATTAAGTACATGAGAAAAAATGAAACAAAAATTAGGCTGTATTTTCTTCTTTAACTGTAATTTTCACAAGGTTTTACACAGGGACTTCTTTGTCCTTCCTATAGGAAGGATTTGTCTTTCCTTGTCTATAGGTCCAAATAATATAGGTGCTTATAGGTCCAAATCACGCCTTACTTGTGACGATGTACCAAATATCGAAGAACAGCTATAGATTCGTCTCTTTCCAACTCACTATGAAAACCGTAAGTAAAAAGAAGTGAACCATAATGTATTTTCTGCTTATTTAGTAGGTACGGTTTCTATGCCTTTAGTCTTTCTTCTGTGATTGTTCCTAACCCGGCCGCCATTACTGTCCAGTACATAAAAGCTATAGTAACGTTGACAATACGATAATACGCCAAAGGCAATATGCCTTTACCGTGTAGAATAGAAAATATGCAGAAAATAGGTAGTTGCAAATTACTAGACTGGCCAAAAACAATACAAAAAAAAACAAGAAGAAAAAACAACAACTACCCTGTGTAACCAATAAAAGTCAATGCAAAGTCAATGTCAATCCCATTCAATCATATCACAAACCTGAAAAAGAATGTCAAAATTTGCAGCTAATATTTCGAATTAACTGAAAAATAAAAAAAAATGCAATCGATAGTAGCATTATCACGATCACCTCTTTTTTGTAACAGAGAGGTTTCTAAGCTGGTCTTTCAGAACAACCCCTTCGTGCGGACGTATGCTAAGCCCGCGCCGCCTTGTGACACTGAAAGGAAGAATCCCAAATGCAGGAGAGCGTACGTCGACATCCCGCCCGATCCCGACCCTGTCTGCCCTAAGACTTGTGATAGGTGGAAAAAGAAGAAGCCAGGCATCCTTCATAGAATCAAGCTAAAAGTCATTGAAGGAGGCACTAATTTTGGCAGTAAGTAGTCAGTTTGGTCATAGTCATAGTCGTATTAATTTATTGCTTTATGTTGTACAGTGAGGTCTTAAAAATACAGTAAGTACCTAGCTTCAACATAAACCCTGCAAGGGCACTGCAACAAGACAATAATATACTTAGATACATATCTATTTAGAATGTCACATTATTTACTTGGTGTTGCTTCCATGTATTATTGCTTTATTTAAAATGAGTCACCGAGATTAAAAAATATTCGTATTCTTACTTATAAAGGGAAGGAAAACATAGTTGAAACACACTTTGGTTTGGTTTCCCTATTTCACGTTTATCTTATTTACATAAACATTAGAAAAATAAACTTAAGGTCACGCCCAGGAAAAAGATTTAAGCCATGAAACAATTTTTGAATAAAATTATCTAAGCTACTACATTTTAAACATATAGCGCCGTTTCGTATGCTAAAACGCAAGACAAAGGAGGAGATTTGTGTAGAAGAGGTACCAACGAAGAAGCCAAAGGCACTGCTTCCGCCAATGAAAACCGTGCATACGCTACCGGCTCCCAGGCCCGCCGGGGTGCAGGTGTCGGTGCTCGGCGCTGACACCGCCATAGGGCAGTACGTGTCGCTGCTGCTCAAGCAATGCCCCTGCATCAAGAAGTAAGACCCTATATAGCTCAAGTCTTCTTAGGGAGCCTGCCGTTTGGCCAAAATATTTTTTGGCAAATGTATTATTTCCCAAAAAGCATTTTGTATTATTTTTGTTTTATATCCGGGCTATCGAAACACTTGTGACTACATAAAAATAAATCAACAGCGACGGGCAACAACTTTTTGGGAAATTAGAATTTGGGAAATAATACATTTGACCAAAAATATTTTGGCCAAACGGAACGTCTTCTTCTTTCCTGTAGTCAATACTTACGCTGCCATCCGATGTTTTCAACAAGCCTTCTTCAACTCCTATATTGACAATTGTTAAAATTAAAACTATAGCGCAAAGAGTTCTGTTTATGAAACGGGTTTGACATTTCTAATCCTTATACATTATAAACAGCGTCTTGCTGCCGTATTCGTGTTACCGAATTCATAAATGTCGTAGTAGTTACATTTATTGAGAGGTCTCAGTTTTGTGCTAGTTGCACACTATGTTAAATACTTTTCCTGAATTATTTTCTTAATCTACTCGTACTAATTGATGTTTGCACAATTTATAAACAAAACAAAGTTTAGTGTAGAATGGTGTAGTTTTTACCTTTCGTTAAATTATTTCCATCGCTACTTAAAATTACTAATGTCTATGAAGTTTTTCTCGTCCTTATTATTGGTAAACCTATGTGGCTAAGAACTCCCTCTATGGAATCGGATCCTAGATGGAAGCGCAATTGCACACTGTATATTGTAGCTATAGCTGAATGTGTATCAGCTTTATTCAGGCAACGGCCCGTGACGTCAGCGCCGGCCCGCGCGATACGCTTCATGAAATCGCCCGTTTGCCGCCCCCGCCCCCGGGGACCGCTCCTCGTACCGCTGTCAAAACACCAATTTAATACCCCACTACGGTAAAATACATCTTGTTGCCGGCTAAAAGCTTGATCACTAAATATTCGTATTCGGGAGCTTCAATCGATTCATCTCGTTATTGGTCGACCCTTGTTTTGGAATTGAAGTAAATATATCAGATGATTTAACAGACTGACTGATGATATCAGTGAAATAAATTAAAATTTAGAAATAAATGATAATATTATTTCTCCGTACCAACTCGTTTCAGATAGCTAATAACCGCAACTAGTCAAAATATACATATATCAATTCTATTCCATCTATTAGCATCCTCCTAAGGATCAAGTTGCAAACTCTTCTGCTGCATGCTTAAGGTAAAGAACTCGAGTCGTGATCTCATGAATCCGTGATCGGTTCCCCTGGGGCCGTCTAGCGTCGACAATGCGCTTTATTGTTTCTCAGCGCCGAAGCACTATTGTTTTATTGATCATTTGTTGTAAAATCTCTCTAGCAGCTTTCTTTCGTTACACAAAAACTAATATATTTAGAGTATTTTATCTGCCGGCCTATCATGGTCGTGTTTATTGATGTGGATAAAACATCTGACACTTTCTAACCAGTAGGTATGTACTTAAGTGCGAGAGTAACGGATGCTTTATCCACTGCGATAAATTAAGGCGACCGTAATATGGTCCCTGGAGAAGAGATACTTATTCAAGTTTTATTTCTATACCACGAAGTTAGATGTAGTGACATCTGTGGCGCAAATGATGACCCATTTTTGCAAAATATTACAAAGCGTAATCGCACCCGCCCTTTTCCTTGTTTATCACTCGTTGTCACGCTCTGCTCCACAACCAGTCATATAAACATATTATTATGTATATATAAAAACCAAAGCCTTTAGAAATCTACGGTTATGGCATTGTGTTGAATCGAATTTCGCCATTACTTATTTCCACAACGGCATTCAGCCCGCGTAGCACTATTCGTACGGCGATACATCAAACTTTTACAGAAGCCTTAGACATGCCTTTATATGGATCATTCGGGCGAACGTAATAAAGGCGTCCAGATTTTACGAGGGGCCGTGACTGCCTCACAGCTCGCTGTTTATCGCACACTTTTTATTGCTGGAATGCCTGAAATGAAGCGCAGTTTCTACTTGTCCCGTGACGTGTGTAATTGATTGTCAGCGACGTTTATTCATACCGTTTCACATTTAAATTATTGTTATTGTAAGAAGTGCAAAACATAAACGTAACGTTTAACAAGGACGTATCTTACAGTTGCAAAAACAAAAAATATTAATTAACTGGTACACGCTACTTTCTGTGCTAAATTCCACGCCCATTATCCTTTAAGAAAGTCCTATTTTATAGAATTTAATAAGTAAGTAACCTGTCACTGGCTTTATTTATAGTGCATATTTATAGTTCACATTAAACTGTAATGCTGTTGATGCCACAAATAAAAAAATAAAAAAATCTTACCTATTTTTAATCTAGCACAATTGTGAGACTCAATTTAGGTACAATAACCTCCGAAAGCAATGCACCGCAAGTACAAAAAACGATTTCTGCCAGTAATCATAAACTGAACTCGACGCTCTGTCAGGTTAGTCAAATGCCAACTTAAATACGGCATCAAACCCGGGAGCGCCAAAGTTCAACTAAAATTGCAACTCCTATTATCGGAACTCCGAAAATGAAATTTTTATACCGCTGGAACCGTAAACTTTTCAGAAGTTCTGAAATATTCAATGTGTAGATAAGACTAGGTTAGGTTAGGTTTGATTTATAAAAATCCTGAAAATGTAACAGTTGCTGAAATAAATACGTTAGGAGTTGCGATAATTAGGACTTATGAGTCGTTATGAGTAAAAATAATTAGGTGAGCCAATATGGACCCATCAAACCCTGAGTTGTATTCCAGACTGCGTCTGTACGAGTCCAAGTGCCCTGATGACGGCAAGCGCAACCTTGCCTCTGTCACCCAGGACCTACAACACATAAACACCAACTGCCTGGTGCAGGCCTTCAGCTGTGCCTGCTTTGAGCTCGAGAGGTGTTTACAGGTTTGGTGCTCCATTCATTTATATTACCTTAAGGGCTGATTTTTCAATCTCCAGATAACAATATCTGTCAGGTAAATTGTAGTTCTGTCCTTATCTTTCTTATGACAAAGCAAAGGACAGAGTTACAATTCACTTGACAGATAGTATTATCTGGAGATTGAAAAATCAGCCCTTAATGGTATAAAATTGAATGGTTCGGGTCATGGAATGGGACTTCCACTGTCAGGAGTCGCTGAAATTTGCCGTTCGGATTGAGAAGGTTGGCGCTGTTATAATGATTGATACTGAATTATATAATATCTTCATCATCTACGTCATTATTAAAACTATCAAAACGGTAAGCATCGTCGTATCACGGAAGCAGATAAGATACCCTACAGCTACCACCTACTACACTCTAAAAAGTGTATTTTAACTTAATTCCCGTAAACGGCTAATACCGCGGAAAGTTCCGGACGAATCCCATTATCATAAAAATGCAAAGCCTATTAGCATTTTAGCCTCAGATTGTAGGGTTCAATGTATAAGTCTGGGATTTATATGCAAAGAGCGGTAATTAAATTTGCCACGTTTTGTTCGTATTTCTATCAATCAAATACTTTAACAGTCCTGGGTCTGGCATTACTCGATACAATAGGGTAACAATGCTTTTGATATGCTGTTTTGTTTTTATTCGGTTGCCATTACTTTCAAGTAAATAATATTAACCCTTAAGTTGGCAATACAATAAACATATCAAAAGCAATATTGTTTTGCCGAGTAGAGAAGAGACCTGGCTAAGTTTTAAGTCATTACTCATTAGTCGTTAAAACTGTAAAATTGAAGTAATTTTTCCGAGTTTTACGACAAGTCCAAAAACATCGCAAACCGAACCCTTGCATAATAACACTTATGTAACGTTCCCAAATAGTGAGATGACCTTTAGATCACGCTCAGAGCAGACTCCGAGGGTAATTTTGTAAGCCATTGACTTCGTTGGAGCTCAAAATTTGCATATCTGTTCCTGCGCCGCTCTCAAACTTCGCTACATAAACGACCAACTTCGCGCCTCACTTGATGAGCGCCTGTTCCGCAATAAAGTTAGATTTCGGCGACTTCCTATAAACTGATATGACCTTTAATTTAACGATGTCAAGAATAAAGTAAATATATTGATTTGCTTTCTCGATATTTACGATGGAAAGTGAATATTTTAGAGCAAATTAAAACATACAAAACATAAACAACAAATTTATTGTCAGATAAAATTTGCTCATTTATTTATCTATCAGTAAATGGGTCAATTTTTGAAACGCATGTTTTTTCGACATTTGTATGGCAATTATTTTTTTTGACTAAAATAGCTTTTTAGCGACGTCATCCGGTTGGGTTCTTAACAAGAAAAAATATGGTGTATGAGGCACCACTCTGTTTCTAATAGTTTGCTAGATTTGACGCTAAAAAAAATAGTCCCATATAAATGTCGACAGCGCCATACAAAATGTCGATATAGTGTCATAAAAATATCTTACTTAAGTACTTATGGGCCAATTTTGATGCGGTTTTCACTAACCTTTAGCTAGTTTCTTAGGGGTGGGTTTAGTATTATAATTTATATGTATAGTCTCTCCCTGTGTGCCGTAATTCATGCGAAGCACGGAGTGGGTTACTAGTTACTTAAAAATATGAAACCTTCGCTTTTAAGTAATTTATTTTTGTTCAAAAAAACATAAAAAACGTTGATATTAATAGATATGGAAATAATATTTCGTATTTCATTCAGATTTTGATTTTAACCGACATTTGTATGCCAAATTCGACATTTGTATAGACAAAATAACAGTACAAATGTCGCCATACAAATGTCGACAAAACGGTTTTTCGCCGATCTTTCTTGCATACTTACTCGTTTTATTTACTCATTGACTAACACGAAATTGTTACTTACCCCATATTGCTTACAATTATTATGAAACATATATTTTTATTCCATTTGTAATCAATAAAGAAACGCCCATACAAATGTCGTGATAACCGTACCAAAATACATTAAATTTCGCCGGTTTTAGGATTTCAAATTCGATTCTTTCGAAATCCATTATTATTTAGTACACTGTTTTATATAATTCAAGTAGATTAAAATGCACAAAATGCAAATATATGTGTAACCATGCTCTGTGTTTAATGTACTTGGAAATAACAGCACTGGGACCGCAAAAAACGATCGTTTGAAAATTTACCCAAATAGCGTATTCTCAAGGTAGTTAATTAAGTTTATCGATTAACCAGAGTAAATATCCCAAGTCGCGTGTCCATTATTATTTATTGGAGCTATATTTTTCCGCCATGTACGGTTAACCTGCTGATTCAAATATTAATTCAGCACCCTAATTGTGAAACCCTTTCGCATTACCCTGGGTATTTCACAACAACCCATTTTAAACCTTTTTCGGTGTTTAAGCTGTTTTCCCGTAGTACAGGTATCCAGCAGGGGGATAAAAGGGTAAAGCCGTATAATGATTCAGGAGGCCTTACGCTTGCTAAAATTGTGTACTAAACTGTATTTCAATTGGTGCCCTTTCGCTTTTGTCCAATTAGTTTCTTTGTCTGAGCGTATTCGCAAGCGAAAGGTGCCGTCGACCTCCGAGTACCAAACCAATCAATATCACGACCTACACCGCGAATAATATTAAGTAAACTGTTCTTATATTAGCTGGATTTGCCGTCAAGGATGTCTACTGACCTAACTTAAACCCTGCCCCTTTATGTACGACTTGAATACACCTACATATTTTTTTTAGAAAATTGTATTGAAGAAATAAATCCTTCCATACTTGCTACGCACCTAATAAGACGCACGTAAGGGTCTTTCGGTTCACCCTTTACGTTTTCAAATTACTTTTACATATTATGTGCATAACTATTTTTTGGTTCCGTAATTGTTTAAAACTCTCGTATCCGATTTCAAGATCGATTGGGGTGAAATGTTAGGTAATATTGTTTTAAAGCGAGATCAAATTGAGTGTGTACATGCGAGCTAAAGTGGTTAGGCGCCAATCTGTCTGGCGGGAAAGGCGGTTAAATTTCCCTTACGGAGGCTCCACTTGACTCCTACAAGAGGCTAAAGTGCTATGCGAGGCAATATTCAAATACGAGAGATTACGTTACCACGTTTTGTCGACTGTGAGGGCACGCAAAGCTTCTGTGGACGTGACCGGAATAGAACAATGATGGGATATAATTTAAAACAGGCATGAAAGGTACCGAATTATTGGATTATCAATCTATTACGATGACGTCTCTCGTGTCATCGATTTTGAATAAGTTATCAGTCTGTACAATATAAGTTCATGCATGAGTCATTAAGGAATTATCTTAATACTACATGAAAGAAATGAACAGACTCGATCACCTGGTTTGATTCTAAAAACCTGTATCCAAAAGTATCCTTAATTTTGGTACCTATCGGATATTGATTTTTCAAGAGTCTGCACGGTAATTGGTTCCCTTGATAAACTTTCAGAATACGGATATAGTACTGATGCTGGAGAGCGGATTTGCGAATGTTGGCATGTCGTTTGAGCAGCGATTCCAATGCCAGGCGCCCCTCGTGAAGCGGTACGCTGACGCCATCGCCAACGAGTGTCCTCGGGCGTTTGTGATCGTCTGCGCCACGCCAATTGACTGCATGGTGCCGTTAATCGCCGAGGTGATATCTTTTCTACAGACACATTAGCTTATACGCAAAAGTAGCACCTGGAAATGCAGCATTAGAAACATTTGATAGTGTGCGAGAGAGTTTTGGGTTTCACCACTTGTGTTATCTTAACTACTGAACTTGCAAATCTTGATTGGTGAGTTTTTTAAACTAAACGTTTTAGACAATGAAATGGGCAAAGTTTTATCAGGCGCATAGCCCTGTCTCCTTTACTGCAGCGACACAGGTGTAGTCGCTGCAGATATTCGAGTAGCAGTTAGCCAATGAGTTTCCTCAGTCGTTAAGAGTCTGTGTGACGGTCATCTTCTGCATGATGCTGTAGGTGTCTATAGCGGAGGCTCGAAAGATTCAACTGTTAAGCTAGCATTAGCTAGTACCTACGTGAACATATTAGTTGTAGAAGATTTATGCATGGTTCATCGAATAACACTGAATCATATAAGGTAGCCTAACTTCCGTGAGATTAGGGCCTGAGTCATGTGTTGTTTCTTTTCTTCACTGATGTTTTTATATACATGACATGTCCCATGTCCCTATTGTGCTAAAAATGGCTCAACCTTAATATAGGCGTGGCATTTACTTGCAAATCTACTTTTACGTATAAAAGCAAACGAAATGTCAAGACCCTCAATTATTTCAGCGGATTTATCAAAAAGGTCAGCAAAGGTTACGCCGCTGGCAAACGCAATTTCAGAATAAAGATTGAACGGTCGTATTCTTTCTTTTTAATTTCTTTTTTCAGCTTTACTTTATGACAAGACATTGTCTTAAACAGTATTTTTGGGTCTAAATGATTATTTAACACTTTAATTTAGATTTACGAATGAACAAGGCAAAATATTTAATCGCGGTTGTTTACAACTCGTCGTGGATCCCTGGGCGATAATATTTTTACGGCTCGGTACTAGAATGCTTAGTTTATGAGCAACACCAGTCGTAAAGGGCCTAATATGCAAGCTTTCTTTGTTTGCGTAGCTTACCCGAATCCCGTCCGACTACGTACTTAAGTAGTACTTATTGGTTGGGTAGGTTATCAAGCAAATGTAATGAGTTGGTATTCACATTCGGTGGCAAAAAATACTTAACTACTCGTAGGTATTTCTTGTAAGTTTGATTAACCGGTAATTGAACACAAACTGTTATTTAAATGATTGCTTATTATTTTATGTTTTTTCTTTAGAGACCATTATGCCGATATGCCTTATCTAGAATAACCCTCCTTTTTCATAGACGCACAATAACCCTAATAATACATACATACATACATAATCTCACGCCTTCGTTCCCAGAGTGGGGTAGGCAGAGCTACAGAATTACAAACATCTCTAAAAATTTGTTGATAATTCTATAACCACAATTTGCACAATTAGGCTAAGATGTTTACCAGCGTATTAGTGACAGGTTGCAAGCCCATCGCCTAACAGTTACTACAAGCCTTTATTCCCTTAGTCGTCTCTTACGACATCCACGGGAAGACATGGAGTGGCACTATTCTAACTCGGCAACCACACGAGGCCCTAAAGCACCCTAATAATATTTTAATTAAACTATTATTTGTCCCTTTCCGTCAAATTCATAATGAATTCATGAATTAATGAATTCATGACAGATAAGGACAGAGCATATTTCAAACACACTTTAGCTATTGGCGTTTATGAATAAAAGAGCAAGTGTTTAACCTGGTGATAGTGGAAAAATAAATGCTTTAACGAGGTCAAAGCGCTGATGCAAGGCGTCGTAAAACTCGTAAAAGTCTAACCAAGTGAGCATCAGGGCATTAATCATTAAAGCTAAGGAACATTGGGATAAATCGCCACAGAGACCTTCCTTTTATCGCGAAACAAACTCAATCACAGGGTGATAAATATTCTACATCCTCCAAGGGCCGCATATATTCAATCTGCTAACTGGATTGCATTCTCCGCCCGGAAATTCCCCTTTGGCCCGATTGTCCTATTTATTAGATGGAAGGAAGTATGATGGTAGTAGAGTTTACAATTCCGAATCTATATTCTTATGATGTGGCTCATGGCATTAAGATTTGAGAACTTTAACTAAGGCCTCAACTTACAAACTCACGCGTCAATTACCTATATAAAATATTATATATTGGCTTGTGATGTTGTTTGCAGTTCTAACAAAACAGGCAATTTTACTGTATTCTAGTCTTTGAAATTAGATCTCTCTATTTCTCGGCCCGGTCCCAGTCCTAATGTTATTTGATGTCAGTGTGATTCTGGTCGGTCAACTCTCTCGGCGTATTTATGGAGCGTGTAAATGCCTTCGACCCTCATCACGGGTGTACCTCGGTTGATGGTAATGTTTGCAAACGAATCAATAACTCTCACAGAGAGGTAAAAGTGGACATCAATTTACGAGGATACTAGCTGTGGGTGATTAGAAATGATTTGTTTAATTTAAGGCTTTCAGATCTTACTTAACGTTAAATAAATAAAAAGAAGACCCCACGATTTGGAACCCGTGTTAATTTTCTTCTACTACCCATATTTCTGCCAAGGTTACTTAACTAATGTTCCCTCCTAATGTTAAATCCCTAGGTCTAGCTAGCGGTTTAGGCTGTGCATTTTCTATCAGTCAGCCAGTCTGTCAGTCAATTAAGTTTTATATCTATATATATAAAAATTAATCCCTATTTCCCTTGGTCACGCCATCACGCGTGAACGGCTGGACGGATTTCGCTAATTCTTTTTTTGTTGTGTTTGTTATTGTCGGGAGAAGGTTCATATGAAAGAAAAAATTAAGAAAATTGCGCAGAAAATAAAAATAAAAAACCACTGGGAAGGTCGGAAAGGGGTTTGGGTAAAAGTGTTGTCATTTGTAAAATTCATACATTTTCAAGGTGAGCGGCCATTCATAAAAGTGGTAAATTATGATAGAATTATTCAAAATAAACATATTTTGTTATGTAATGTAATACTCTAAAGTGCATCGGAGCCGAGATATTTAAATATTGATACTATTGGGCGTACTTTTGTACTAATAACTTTTTTTTTTTTTTTTTGATTTATTTTCAAACTTATAAAATAAAGAACATGTAAGTGTACATTTTAGCCACTATTGAAAACCCAGTTGGTTTATGTAATAGTTGGCGAGCTCGCGCGGTAGGGCCCGCGGTAATAGGTACATATTTTTCCTAATAAGAGGTAACTAAATTAAACTAATGTTGTAATTGCTGTACATTCCAGGTAATACTTCTTAATTAGAGTTTTAAATTTAACATTATTATTACTAGTTTTATGCAGAATATCTAACAATTCCTTTGGTAAGGTGTTAAGAATGAATGGGATCACATGCTTATTGGTTCGCCTGCCGTAAACATTATTATTACTTGGCAATTGGTATACAGGTAAGTATTCTAGACAACGCAGCCGTTCGGGCCGCGTTTTCCGCTCAAGTGTCGGAATACTATAACATTCTTCACTTAGCAACGATAAACAAAACCTACTGAAGACATTTACTAATTGACAATGTTTAAACAAACCGGAATAGTCTTCAACATATTTGGCTTTTGTTTTACTCGGTACTATAGTTTTTATTAACGCAAGTTGTAATCTATATATTTGCTCCAGGTAGGTTTTGTAAGTCCGCCCGTAGCTACTTATTCCGTAACAAACGATTGAATCCGCCAGTGATAGATAAAGCATCCGTAGGATTTTATAAGGTAATTTATATTTTAATATAGACAGGTTAGCCATGATGGATCTCAGTTTGGAACAAATGTGGTCTATGTGTGGTCTCCAGCTAAATTGACTATCAATAATTAGACCCAGATACTTGTGCTGATGTACGAGCTCGAGCGCCGGACACGTGCAGTCGCGGCGCGCGCCGTGCAGGCACTGATGCTTGTGCGCCACGATTTTAGGGATCCGCGTCTCCTTTGTGTAGGCAGAGTGTATATGTATGATTTTTGTTTTACTAGCATTTATTACTAGACCTACATCGTGGGCCCACTTACACACTTGGGTAAAGTTATATTGCATTTCTTCCTGAGCTTTGTATAAGTCCTGATGGGCAGCAACTAGACATGTGTCGTCAGCAAATTGGTATACGGAACCCCCGCGGAAAATGTTACACATGTCATTAACATAAATTAAGTACTCGGTTGGTCCAATTATTGATCCTTGGGCCGTGCCTTGTATAGTCTGAAGCGGGCTGCTGAGTGTTCCGGCTATTTTGACCATGGTATGTCTGTTATTATGATAGTCTTGGAACCACTTCAGCAGGGGTCCCTGTATACCGTTCTGCTGGAGCTTTGCAAATAACGTGGGATAACTTAGCGTATCGAATGCCTTACTAAAATCGATGAAGACAGTTATGACATGTTTCCGATCGTTCAGGCAACCATTCACCTCATTTGTAAATTTAGCTAGTAGTTGAGAAGTACTCCGATTTTGCTGAAAGCCAAATTGCTTATCGTTTATAATTTCTTCGTTGCTTAAAAATTTATTGAGCTCAGTCCCGAGGTACCTCTCAACTATTTTATCGATGCATGATAATATGGTTATTGGTCTGTAGTTGTTGTAGTCTGTGTATGATCCCTTTTTATGAATAGGACGTATTATGCCAATTTTCAGGTTGTCAGGGTAATGGGACGTGGTGATACAACAATTGATTAAATGAGTAATTAAGGGCGTTATCTCAGTTATTATATATTTTAGGTCTGAGACACGGATATTGTCGGCACCAGGGCTTTTGTTGTTATTTAACTTTTTTATAATATTATATACTGTTGAATGGTTAGCTTTATTTAGCTTCATAGTTAAGTTTGGGACGTAAGAGTAATGATCTGGGTCTAACAGAGGAGTATCACACGGACAGCAGATATTTTCAACGTTTTTTTTAAATTCATTGGCAAATTCATTCGCTAAGTCCTTGAGGTTATTCTTAAAGTGTTTTAAAATAATACTATCAATACATTTACTTATTCTACCGCTTAGCCTATTGACTATATCCCATATCTTACGAGGATTTTTGAAGTTAACACATATTTCGTTTTTAATATAATTATTTCTGGTATTTTCTATATATTTGTTGGTTTTATTTCTATATTTGTTGTACAATAATCTTTTCCTTTTATTATTTTCATCTGCGCGCCATATTTTAAAAAGTTCATTTCGTTTTTTACACATACTGGTTATTTTATTATTTTTCCATTTACAGGATTGTCTTTTGCTTAACTTTTTTCTTTCTATAATAGTACATTTTTTGTAAACATATGTGAATTTATTTAATATAAAATTAAGAACATCATTGGGATGGTTAAATGCTAAGCCTAGGTTCCAGTCTATTTTACTCAATTCACTGTGCACTTGTCTATTGTCTAATTTGTTTACGCATTGGTGTGGGGTGGTTCCGTCGTGCGACTCGTCCGCGGCGTGAGTGAGCACGCAGCCGGTTATCAGATGATCGGCCAGCGCGATGTTTATCACAGCTGTAGACACGGCATCGCAATTAACACTACGCACAAAAATGTGGTCAATGCATGACTTTGTAATCGTGTCTCCGCGTTTTTCTATCCTAGTGTATTGGTTAATTCCAGGCTCCAAACCGTTTTCACTAAGTTTATTTAGGTATTTTGTGGCAGCCGCAGAAGAGGTCATAAGGTCTATGTTAATATCGCCCATTAACAGGCACGTACTTTGGTCTTTATATAAAGATAGTAAGTCACCTAGTTCACTTGTGAATGTTAATTTATTTGTTTGTGGCGGTCTGTAAATAGATATAATGTTAACTCGCATACCTTGTTCTGTCCTCAATTCACCTGTAATACATTCGAAGCTCGTTGGTTGTGCTGTTGTTCTCATAAACTTTACACTATTATGAACGTATAAAACTATGCCGCCTCCTCTTCTATGGGTTCGTAACTCGGTGTGCATCTCATAGTTTTCTAGTTCAAACAGCTGTTTGCATGTCTCCGGAATATTTGCTTCGGTAATCGCTATAACATGTATAATGTGATTACTGTTCGATGAGATATATTCTAATTGAGTGAAGTTCTTGATGGTTGATCGAATGTTAACGTGAAGTAATACGAAACTTTTATTCCAACAAATATTTTGATCCATAAAGTCTGAATACTTAAATCTTTAAAATCTCCGCTCCGATATTATTTATCGCCATAAATTATATATATCTATGTGTATTTAGAGGTCCTCTAAATAACTATGTAAAAATCATCCGTGGCCGCTGAAAAAAAAATTGACAATATTCTTCAAACAAATTTACCCAATGCCCTTTTGCAGCGGGGCGAAGCCGCTGGCGGGTCACTAGTAGTATATAGATATTTCTATAATTAGTATCGCAATTATTCTAGTTATTAAAATCGATTAATACATACAGACCAGATGTAATGCATTTTTCAATTATTTGTGTTGAAGTTTTTCAACGAACGTTCATCTTCTGGATTTAAACCCATTAAGGAGATAAACTATAGTATGGGTCAGTGTAAATTTTATTTGAGACTTTTTTTAAACCAAAGGTAAAATAAATAATACTTAAAATATGGTTGCAGACGATGAGAGAGACCGGCTGGTACGATTCCCGCAAACTGCTGGGATCCCTGGCCGTGCCTGAGATGAGAGCCAGCACCCTGGCTGCCCGAACTCTAGGCCTAGAGCCGCGGTATACCAGGGTGCCTTGCGTTGGTGGGACCGAAGGCCAAGCCTTAGTCCCACTGTTCTCAAAAGCTGTTGAATTCTTTGATTTTGCCGAGGTATCTACTTTACTACGGTGACATACGTATATGATACAGATGTCGAAATTGACCCTTATCCAAAAGTTCCTCCCCTCAACCCTCATCCCTTGCGTCCTCCCCAGCACAACGCGTGCATGCTGACCAACGCGGTGCGCTCGGCGCCGCAGACGGTCACGCGCAGCGACGGCATCTGCACGAGGGCCGCCGACCTCAGCGAGGCGCACGCGCTGGCCGGCCTGGTCATCAAAATAGCCCACTCACAGCTCTGCTTAGACGTTCCAAGAGTCAGCGGATTCGTTGAAACGGATTCATGTCAGATTGTCTCACCGGCTAAGTAAGTAAATGGGGATTATTCGCAGTAGCTCATTTTTCCAGTTCCTATTGAAAGAAATATGACCAGTATTTTTATACTAAAAGGTACTGCTAAAGCAACTACTGCGAATAAGCCGTGGACCATTTGTTGGTTTTACATTCGATTGGTATACGACACATGCACACATCATAAATAATATAATATAATATCAGATGTAATATTGCGTCATGACGTCATGAGACCCTACACTGATGTGCCACAGAATACGTGTCACCAACCCCAGTGTCGTCGGGTGACTGCCGCGAATATTATGAGCGCGCGCTGATTTAGATCATTGTATACCTAAAATCGGGTTCAAATTAACCTGTGCTGTGGATCTAAAAAACGGACAAAATTTACAAGCTATTATACTTCCCATAACTTGATATTATCTACGTATTTAACTCGTTTATCGTTGTTCCCTCGCTAATTCTATAAACTGTCGAATTTCCCAGGACTGCTTCAAGTCATGCTCAAGTCATTAACTCTTACATTGAAAAATGCCAGTAGCCATAGCTGGCGATTAAATTATTTTTCTGCATAGTCGCGACCTTACTTTAAACCGCGGATTTTCCTGAGTTGTGTACGCCTCGAAGGATATATGAAGCCATTCTTCTGCCTCTAGATTCCTCGCGAACGTTGTTGAGATCGGAGGCAGTGGCATCAAGAAGTCCCTAGGGTTGCCTCTAATGAATCGCTTGGAGATCAAACTGACGGATTTGGCGCTGAACAACCTCAGCGTTAAGTTTGCGATGGTCGACGAGTGGTGTACCAAGTACTACGGGC
Organism: Acleris literana; assembly: GCA_946894065.1. Lineage (NCBI taxonomy): Eukaryota > Metazoa > Arthropoda > Insecta > Lepidoptera > Tortricidae > Acleris > Acleris literana. Next base: position 11,418,708 of record OX335684.1, on the reverse strand, counting down.
TGGCCGGGAGGTCTGACATGTTCCGGACCCATTTCTTCACTCCCAAAGAAGGGATCTTTGACGACTGCGCCTTTGCAAATATGTGAGATGTTGAGTGAATTGTATTAATTATTTATTAATTACTAACCCGTCTAAATTTTTGTAACTAGAGTGAAATGGTATTTATGAATGTTTGTAATTTTATTTATATTTTGAAATATATTGCATGTGGTTTAAAGCGGTTGTATTACTCTGTGTAGTTTTTAACATTGTTGCACTTTGCTCTTCTCTTACTTATTGATTTAACTGTCAGAAAAATGTTTAGTCAACATTGAAATAAATAATAATGAATTACAGACCGTATTACCTGCCTTGGAAGGACATGAAAGCTCTTCGACATATGCCAACATTCGGTTCTCACCTACGGTACTGGTCTTTGACAGATTTACAAAAGTCTGTCCTTGAGTTTCCCAACGAGTTGCCATGGACCGCACGGCATTGTCATGGGTATCACACTGACGGACCGAATCCATCCATAGTGTTATTTTACGTTTTTGTTTACTTTCTGAGAAGATATCCTATCCCGTGTGTAAATATTACTCTAATTTATATGTCCTGCACTTTATCTGTCTTGGTCTATGTGCGATCGAGTTAAATCAGATGCACCCTATTGCCCTTCGTCTTAAGGTCGTTGTCGTGTCGGTCGGTATTTGAATACCATACGGCTAAATATTTTAACGTTAAATACTCGTAATATAAAATAAGTACTAATAGAGTTTAAATATCATAGTTATTTATTCATTACACGTTCAAATGTTGAACTATATTGTGGGTTTTTCTTTTCATTTTGATGTTATGCCAGACCAAGAGTTAGTGCATCAATCCCGTGTTATTAGCATCTTTTTGAAAAAAGAACCCTGCAAGGCCCGTATTATGGTCTCTTTATTGCGGTGGATAAAGCATACGTCACTCTCGCACTCACATATTGGGCAGGAAGTGACAGCTGTTTTATCCACGTTTATCCACATCAATAAACACGACTATAATAGGCCCGCAGGGTAGCTATACAAACGCAAACAACGCTTACAATTAGTGAATAATCTTACGACATCGTATTTGGCCGAAAAGGTTGTTTTTATATTTCTTTCTCAGTCAGCTTTAAAACGATAAGCTAATAGCGAAAGCAAGACGAATAAGGCCTTTTAAAAAAATAAACATTTTTGCACTACATCTGTACCTTTAAAATCTTTAAATACCTAGACTATGGACCCTGTTACTAAACTAATCTTGACTGAGATGCCGTCGTCAAGATGCGTCAGATCAGAAGGCAGTTCCATGACTTGTCGTTTACTTTGACGCGCATATTGTGGGTATAAATTCGCTTCGTATCAAAATCTATAGGTATAAGTAGGTACCATTACAGTGACACACGCCTAGAACAATTGATACACGTGGCTCACGTGCAGGTATTAGCGTGCGCGTTCGTAACGTGCGACGCAATGGAATTCCGGCAAAGCAATGACCACTGAAAAACTTTACGCTGGCGTTGACGCTGTGACGCAATGCGTCACGTTTTTAAAGAGTCTTACGCCGATCGGTGCTCACGTACAAAAGAACGCGATTTTTTGCAATTTTGACGCAGCTTAATTTACTTTAGCGTATTTCAGGCTTCAGTAGGGTCGATCCTTAATACGGGCCACGACTCCTGATGTTATGTTACGCAGCCATAAAAATATACAAAACACCATGCCCCAAAGGAAACGCTCACTGCATTTGCCTCTGGGGCAATCATAACTTAAATAAACAACTAGGTAAGCAAACAATTAAAAAAGATAATTTCTTCCATCCAGTTACCTTGCCATCGACTGTAGACTGAACGGCAACGGCATCTGCCAGCGCTATGACTTTCCACGGATGAGCGCGGTGGAGGTAAACCTGCTTGGTTTAGCCCTCGACCAAGTGAAGATCAGCGTGGACATGGCGCTCCAGTTTTACAACCAGACATATCAAGAAGAGATCATGCAAGGCAAAATGTGCATGCGCACCAACTTTTTATCCCCACTTTATAATCCCACAGTGGAAAAGTGTGCCCGTTTCACACTTTAAATTATCTTATTGCCGATAATTTACTTGAAATCGTGAGCATGCTACTTTCGTGTGCGTCTTACAACTGTAATGTAAATAAAATGCTATACTGTAACCAAAAAATGTAACCGTAACTAAGATGTTAACTCTTACAAAGTTGACCTGACAACATCGCCTTTTTTTACTATTGCAATGGCATTGGGTAACATTCTTAAATATAATCTATTTCTGCCGTAATATCAAAGAAGGCGGCTAACTACATTGTAGTAGTCGAAGCATTCTAGACTCTATTGGTAAGCACATTAAATTTAAAATGCTTATTTGGTATGCCGGCAGATTTGCATTACACACAGTTAAATACATCAACAGGGCTAATAGAACTAAGAGAAAACTAAAATATGCGACGTTGCCAGCACAATTCTCGTAAGACGGCTCTTCATGAATAGACAGTTACGAGTAAACGCTTGAATTTTGTATATCAACGACTTTCAAGACGAGAGAGTTTAGATCTCTTAACTGTGTCTTCCTGAAATTTCGTATAAAAAAAAAACTGTAACTAAGATGTTAAGAAATAAAAAAATACGTAACTGAGTAAATATTTTATTTTGTATAATATCACAACGATTCATTGGCACTAATATTAATATAGAGTAGGTACATCCTCAATAACTGGAACTAACCCCTCCTACTTGTTCTCCCCCCATTACTTGTCACCTCTAGTTACTAGCCACTTTGTACCTTTGGCTACATGTGGGCTACATATGGTCTGCTCATTCTTACTTGTCTTATATAGTAAACGACTTTCTAACCTCAAAATGAACCTTTTTTGGCTAAAACAGCTATTGTAAACAAAATAAAGCAATCACAGACAATACATTAGCCAAGTTATGTCCATAATGTTTATTGAATTTACATTATTTACGATAAAAGAGATGTTTTAGCCAAAAAAGGTTCATTTTGAGGTTAGAAAGTTGTTTACTATATAAGACAAGTAAGAATGAACAGACCGTATGTACCCCAACCCAAGCCTGATATTGTAATTAAATCCAGAATTATGTCTTAGCAATTTTGTACAGTGCTAATAGCACTCTCTCATTCGCCCTCATATGCTCTTATGCAAGTCTAACCGACTTGACCCAAACCCGAAACACTTAAGACCTCTTGCACCGTAAGTGGGTACTAAAAGATGTCCGCATGCAAAATTAATGGCCATTAGCTAAAAGACATTTTCTAAAGGCGCCAATTATTGAGAATTTGCCCTACTTAAAAGTTAGGGCCGTTCTTTGCAAACGGTGATTTCTCGTTAGTCTCCAGGTACATTTTTCCGCTTAGCCTGCAACCAAACACAAGCCATACTTATCATTGTTATCTAGTATTCATATCCTCTCTCCTCTTGGTTATCATTTCAGCAACTTATTCGAAGTAATTCCGCAGTACCTTTTAGTATGAAAACAGAAGTCCTATTTCCTTCAAAAGGTGCTGCAAAAAAGAAATTCTGTGAATAATCCATTTCGGTGCTTATTCCCCTTGCCGAAATACCAGCGTTTTGAAATACCAGATTCTCAATATACAGGAATCCCAAAACAACATTTCCATTAAGGTATTGTTGATCATATTTACCTAATATTTCGAAGCCGGTGTCTCGGGAAGCTGGTAAAGAGAGTATAGTCTGGTATTTTTAAATTGTGGTATCTTGGGATTGCACATAGTTATGTATACAGGAAGCCAGTATCTCACAGACAAAAGGATAAACGGCATTATGATAATACCTGTATTATAATTATGACAACATTCAATTATTTACCCATTAATTTTATGGAAATTTCTGGAAGTTGATTTTTTTTTTAATGTTTTTATTTTTTTATTTTTCCTGAATATATGAAACATAAAATATTTCCATATTATAAATGTGAAATTATATTTGTGTTTGTCACGCTTTCATGGCTAAACCGCTGAACCGGTTTCGATAAAATGTAGTATGGAACTATGGAGATAGCTTAAGTCCCGGTTAGGGACGTCGAATAATTTTAATCGGGATAGTTCCCGAGCGTATAGTGATAAATGACTTCTACGCGGACGGAGCACTTCAAAAACAAAAAATAAGTACAAACTTCTCCAAACGATGTTAAATTTAATCAATGCTAATAGACTGTTAGTTCATACATTTTGACAGCTGTAAACGCTTTAATCGTCTGTTAAGTGGTTATCATCATTTGGTGAAATTGGTACTAGATGTTGTCAATTGACGTTCCGTCAGTCTTTGTTACAATTATAATTATAATTGAAGGTTCGGCGCCGGCGCCCGTCCGCGCACTCGTTTATGGGGAGCACGCGCCAGTTATTGCGCTCCTAAATCTGCGTGCTCCCTGAATCCACACCACGAGATTCATACGGGCGACGTGCCGCGTATACCGCTCGTAAAACGTATCGCGTGACGTATCCAGTTTAATCAAACCCTTTGATCGCCACATTCGAACATTAATTGTGGATTTTGTGCGAATTTATTGAATACGGGCCGACAGTTCACGCATTATAAGTAGCATCTATAGCCTGTTATTCGTTTTAATTTCCATGAATGTCTCCTATTCATGGCGGGGTTAGGTAAGGTTAGAATTTACAGCGAAGTTTTAACGTTAAATTCATCGTTGATAGCTGCGAACCACCATATTTTTATTGAAATTAAAAGTAAGTTTTAGTAAGTAAGTTTTAAGTCATGTACCTATATGGGTACAACTATACCAATAAGGGCGGATATTTCAATCTCCAGATAATAATATGTCAGGTAAATTGTAGTTCTGTCCTTATATTTCTTATGACAAAGAAAAGGACAGAGCTACAATTCACTTGACAGATAGTGTTACCTGGAGATTGAAAAATCAGCCCTAAGTCTAACAAAAAATTATATAAGTAATCTTTAAAAACCAGACGATTAGAAAATAGCGACTCCATGGATTCTAGCACCACTGTATGTATGCTACCAAAAGTCTTAAGGTGCTTTTTCACTGGCGAGGCTAGGCGAGATGAGGTGGCGCGAGACTTTATTTTGTATTAAAAAACCATTTCCACCTAGCCACCTCGTCTCGCCTTGCTTCGCCGGTGGAAAAACACCTTTAACTCTAGTCATAATAATAATTATGTCGTTTGACTGATTACTTACGGTGGCCGAGCTCCGAATCCCATGTAGCCATCCACGCGGAACGTGCACAGCCTCCTCGCGCCCTTCCACTTCCGACACAGAGTGGCAGGGAAGCCCCGAGGGTTCCGCACCGATTCCGCGAACAAGCGCCAAGCCCGGTTATGGCTGCATCCATCTGGAATCGGAGCAATTAGCAGTGGAATAGAAAAGTATTTCAATTCGATTCGATTCTATGAGATGAGCCAGGCTATGAACACTTTCTTTGTTTAGAAGAGTACTCAGTTATGCCTGATTGCATTCTGGCAGTGGATTTGTGGAGGAGTTTTTATTTCATTACCTATAATAACAGAGATATCTAATTCAATTTAATTCTGGAGCGTTTCGCACTTAATATTCGGCTACTGAATAGTACGAAATTTTACTATTGCAAGATGCATTTACGATATTCATATACTTTAATTAAACGCGCTCCAACACCGCTTACTAAATAACATAATTAAAGATATCACATACAATGACTCTTTACATAAATTAACCTCACGCCACTAACTAGGTACTTAATAAGTTAGTGTGTCATAGGCCAATAACGGTTTAGGTACCTGATACACTGGGAATACTGGAATCAATAGACATCTCGTATTTACTCCGTTTCAAAATTAGATACGCACGGTTTCTATTCTACTCGGTAAAGCCATATTGCTTTTGACATGTTATCACATTGTTTTTAACCCTTTTCTTGGCAAACATAAAAAAGGTGACGAATTCAAGCCTCTTCAGATTTTATTCCAGCAAAAAAATAAAATAGCAAAAAAGAAACAAAAAGTGTATATTATGGTATACGTATCTTATTTATAATACACATCGTCAAGAAAAGTGCTAACTCCGTCGCCATTCGGCCGACATTACTGACTTGGACAGTACGACAACCTGTCGCATAACAATACAGTTTAACCGAGTAGAATAGATTCGAGCTCGTGTCCATAGGGTGATGGAACCAGTAATGGACACTTGATTCTTATTTTACAGAAGATAAGGGTTATTCATTTGTTTTCCAACAATCAATTTAGGACCGTATGAAATTTGAATTAAGAGTGAAGTGTCCATTACTGGTGCCTGTCAGCTAAAAGTGTCCATCATTGGTGCCGTCACCCTACTCCAACAACTTCATAGTTACTCCTCTCAACGAACTCACTTGTTCGCAACCTACTAATATTTGTGGCGTGTTCCTATCGCAGAGGCCAAGAGCTAATACGGTTGCTATTGACATTTGGAGTTGACGATCAATTCTTGGCAGCCCGCCAACCTCTTCGGGCTACGGTAGATAATGTGGATATTTAACTTACTTAATATATTTTGGTGACAACTGAGAAACTAGCGCATGGAGCTAAGTCTGGATATTCTTTTTATTCAGATTATCTCTGTCACATAAAGCATGGATCTAATGTGGACATTTGAAGTTGTAGCTTCATTTATTTTTTGTTTTTTGGTTATTGCTTTAATTACCGAAAGAAGTGACAGTCTTAAAGAGACCACTATGGTAGTTTATGTGACTGTACATAATGAAGGGAATTAAACACGAGTGTGGGTGTGGTAATAACATCACACACGTATTAAAATGCCTAATTATGTACACTACTTTATCTACCCACATAACATAAGCCTCCATACGGCCTCCATGATGCATTCAGCAGCCGCATATTAACCGGTAATGGTGGTAATGAAAAGATTGAAAAGTTTTCTGGCAGCTGTCATAGTTTTTTTTAAATTCAGAGACAAACTAGAGTCGGCTCCAACTATCATATCGTTCGATATTTTACATACGTGCGACATTTGTCAAATTTGTATGCAAATTGACAATTCATTTCGAACTGAACGTCATCTCGACTGATATTAGAATTGAGGTCAAATCAAATTTCTTTATTTTTCAGAGATGTTCGAAATTTGAATGAAATAATATTATCGAAATCGATGTTATTATTTAGCAATAATAACATTTTTACGGATAAGAAATTTGTTCTAACAAAACAGTCTATTTTTATGGTGGTCATTCTTGAACGCAACATGGAGGGTTTAAGATATTTGGGTAGATAAACAATGTTAAACATCATATAATAACTATTAGTTTTTCTTTACACATAAAACAAAGTCGCTTCCCGCTCCGTCCCTCTGTATGTAGGTTCGCTTAAAACTATAAGCAACGGATTTTAATGCGGTTATTATCATAAGATAGAGTGTTTCAAGACGAAGGTTTTTATGTATAATAAATTCTGGATTGGAGAGCGGGTTGCTTGTCATGAAGAAGGCAAACGAGTAACGTAAATGCGTTACCAATGGACTTACAATGGAATGCCTCTTTGTTAATATCTTATCTTCGACAATATCTTCACGGGGTTGTATGGCCTATCGGTTTCATTTTCAAATCTACAATCTTAAGACTGCTATTTCAAAACTGCAAATGCGTGCCCATCCCTGAGGAGTAAGATGAAATGTATCTGTATGCTAGTAATTTCCCCGGTTGTCAATAAACGTTAGTCGGTACACAACAATGCGAACATTCGAACACTACTGCTTGGCGGAGGGTTAAAAGAGGCTGGTACCGACCTGAACGCACCTTGCATAAGGTTCTTCCACCACTAAGTTGTTTGTTTCTCTAATTGAAACAATATATATAAATTCTACGGATACACTTCTTCAGATTCATTTTCACAACCTACGTTTTATTTATCGTATTCTTCGCCTTCCTCTTTCGTTCTGAGTTGCCAGATAACTTGTTCGCAACTGTCAGCGGCCGGCGAAGTTTCCACAAAGACCAGCCACTAACGAGCTTGAGCGGGCAGGTCGTGAGTGTTGCGATCGCGGCTGTTATAACACAGTCACACACCCAGTCGAATATTATAAAGATTAATGACTTGTTATAACAACTGACAGAACTCACGGACATTCTGTTGGGGTTTTGAGGTAAAGTCAACATACAATTTTAATAAGTGTAAGGAAACCGGGCTCTCAGTGGAGTTCTGTTTGCAAAAATTGCGGACCGCATTCTGACTTCTGATATAAGTATATTGTATAGATCCCAGACATCCAATCAACAGATGTTGCCAAACAGTTTTGTGGTCCCAAATATTATAAGTAAATTACTTACAAAAGATTTTTGGTTTTAATTTAGTTGAAATTGGGTTTTCTCATAAAAAACCCAATTTCAACTAAATTTCAAGTAAAAAATAATGGGAACTAGAGATGAGAAAATTATATGACAATTTAAATTTCAACGTTTGCACGACAGAATAATATTAATAATATTGATATATCAAACCAAATCTTTATGAACATAGGTAAGTACAGTGGGCTGCAAAAGTGCATGGACAGTTCATAAAGATAATGCTTTGAGGTGCAAACTGACGCCTCACGCTCGTAGTGGTTCAATAAGATCGTACTAGATGGCGTTGTTGTAAAAAAACAAAATTAAAAAATATTTTATTCCTCATACTGACACCAGAGCCAAACACTTTTTCTTTATTTTATCGTTTATTATATTTTAGTATAGAGAAGATTTTAGAAGTATGAAATGTTAGTCAATTCCAAACTAAGAGGTTAAATTACCAAAAACACTTTTTCCATTGCCTGGAATCGAACCCGCGATACTCGGAGTCGTGAGTGAGAGCGGCGTTATACGCCATTGGACCATCACACATTTGAATATGAAGTTGAAATTAATAGTTTATTATGATTTGGTTATTTTCGCATTCAATGAAATAGAAACACGGTTAATATTACTATAAGGAGGGTAGACTAAAGATTTATAAATACCACACTGATTATTACAAAGACTTTGCTCGTTCGTTCGTTAGCTGCTTAATCGATTGCCTTTTTTGTGTAGATTTTACTTTCGTTAAATTTTTCTTAAAAAATGACTTCTCGTTGCAATATTGACCTGGTCAAAAGATCGCAAATAATTGCCTTGCACAGTGAAGGCAGAAATTTGTCAGAAATTGCAAGAGAAACCGGTGTGAACGTAAGTAGTAATTTATTTAAGTACTCAGATTTTTACAAAAATATTTTCTATTTCATCTTTTTTATATCTTTAATGGTTATTATAAGTTTCCGTTTTTTTTTACAGAGGAAAACTGTTGTTTTATGGGTACGGCGGTTCGAAGAGGAGGGATCTTTGCTACCCCGGCAAAGAACGGGAAGACCACTACTCATAAGCACACCCCAGCGTCAAGCCATGGTGAGGGATTATGAGGAAGACGGATTCAAACCAACAACCCACTACGCTGGTTTATTCAATACAAGTGCGGATACTATTCGCCGTGTTTTACATAGTGAGGGTCTGCATCATCGTAGGCACGCTGTCAAACCCTTGCTAACAGAAAGCCATAAAAGAGCAAGGTTAGAGTTCGCTTTGGAGTATCTAGATTTCGACTGGAGCAATGTCATCTTTACGGATGAAAAGACTTTTAAATCCAGCCAACACGGACGATTAAGCTTGTGGCGCCGAAACAATACCCGGTATAATGACAACCATGTAGTGCCCAACATGGAATCTGGTCGAATAACCGTAAATATGTGGGGATGGATGAGTGCGGCTGACCCAGGAGAACTGGTTAAACTTCCCAGTCGAGCGAACAGTGTTCATTATGTGGAAATGCTGGAGGACACCATGTTGCCCACCGTTCGCAATGTGTATCCAGAGGAGGAGTTGCCGGTGATAACGTTTGTGCAAGATAGCTGCCCAATACACCGTTCACGTAGTGTGCGGGAGTGGTTTAGTCAGCACAATAATATAAGGGTTATTCCCTGGCCTTCCAGGTCACCGGATTTAAATCCTATCGAAAATTTATGGGGTATTATTGTCCAACGTTGGGATCACCAGAATGAGCGAACTCCGAACGCCTTGGAAGAACATTGTTCAAAAATTTGGGATAGTATTCGAGGTTCCAATCTGTGTCAGAATCTTATCGATTCAATGCGTTCCCGAATGCAAGCGGAAATCGAACAGAGGGGGGGTTATACTAGGTATTAAAGTTTAGTATATAGTAATACAGTGGTCAAGTGGAGATCGGGTTAACGTAAGTAATTAATACAAAAGTGACAATTATTTTCGCTTTTTTTACGTGTCTATACTATTTTATAGCAGTTAATAATTATCTTATTTTAAATATTTAAAGTCAAACAAATCACACACCATTTATACACGAAATTTCAGTTATTATCCTTATATAAGTGATCCTAACTGTATAACATAGTTAAACATAATGCATTTGACAGTTAAGGTAACCCGGTCTCTAAATATGTTAATAATTACTATATGTTATTGTGGTTTAATAGCTTCAATCTTCTTTCTGATTTCGGAAACGAAACTTAAGCTATTACCTCAGTAATAAAAGTTAAGTAGTAGGTAGTCGTTTCATTGTTACAAAGGTAATTTGTAAAAAAAAACTATCTAAACAGTTCACTGAATTAAAATGTTATACAAGGAATAAAGATTTTTCATTTCAAATAACAAAAGTTGTATCATTTCTTGAAACTATTATTTCAAAAGATAATACATTCGTTTATTAATTACTATGTGAAACAAGATAAATTAAAAAAGATATTGTAAGCAGAATCGATCTCCCGACCCACGGACTGACTCCGCGAAATCGAAGTGCCAACTAACTAAGCCAACGGCCCTTCTAGTTAAGTGGTGAAATTATCGATTCTAATACTAAAACGTCATATAGTTGAAGCAAACAACAATATAACTTGTTCAATTAACAACGCCATCTAGGTTGTTTCTTACGAACGTGGCATCACGTGTTCACAGCATTATAGACGTTAAGGTGTCCATGCAATTTTGCAGCTGACCGTACCTATAGTGACAAAAATAATTTTAACGAATAAAGCAATTCTTATTTAAACTTAAAAACTTGAACTTTTAGGGAAAAAAATCCGTGAAAAAACTAGCAGCACTGATTGTCATTTTTGTTTGTAATTTGCGTCAAAGTAAATAAACACATATTTATAAAAAATAACACGAATAAACATAACTTACAGGTGATAAGTGATTCCGTGTGGCTTTTTATATTTACTAATGTAGTTTTCACACGTTTTTACTACACAATGCGGCATTTTCTTCGTTGTAAAGTGATATGTCACTCGGGCCGTGGCTGGACGCGTAATGGCGGCGGGTTAACAGACCTAGTGCATTTGTGAGACGGTAGATTGTGTATGACGGAACGAAATAACAGGCCTTGCTTGCTTCGCACCTTTTGAGTGTAACGTTACGTCCGTATTTTTTTTAGGTCCGTGGAAACAGTTTGATTTTGTTATAAGTTTCTGCAATAATTAACAAATTTACAAAAGGATATACCTACATTTCAGTACTGCTTTTTTTCTAGGTACCGATTTTGTTCGACAATTAGATCGACATTTACACGGTTTTATTAAAAAGTCAGATAGAGATTTCTTCGTCATTTGCTTTAATTTCTTTCGCGAAGCTTGAAACCAAATTGAAGGAAATCAATGTGCTCAAATATCGGTTCAGAAGAGCATTTCCACAGATAACCTGGAGCTGATGCTCTTAAACAGTGTAAATGCAATGCATCAGAGGTAAGAACATATTATTCTAGTCAAATGTAAGGCAAAGCCTATGTTTTCACAGGTTTGAAACCTCTGAATCACTTACCATCCATTTCAAGGAAAACACGTAGGTTAGCCACTCTAAACCGATTAAAACAACGTAAGTTTAAATCGTTGAAAAAAACAAAGAAAATGTACTTTTTTATACACATGGCTGATGGCACAATAGGCGTGCCATCATTTTCTATGGCATTAGGCACGCCAGTCGTGTCATGACATAATTGTTCACAGCAAGAAAAGCGCGCGTAGCGAGACTAGAGAAACGGTAAAGGGGTGGAGGGGGTGGTACTGAATGACAAAGGACCGTGCGCGCGCGCGGCCTCATGTCTTTTTATAAAGTCGAGGGTCTCAGGTAGACCAATCACCAAACATTTCGCGGTCCGCGATTTTTGCAAACGAACATCACATTGGAGCCTGCTCTAGAGATGTTTGTATCATCTGAGATTCGTTCTAATACAAGTGAGACCAATCTGGACCGAGATTCTTATTTTTGTCTTGGTTTTTGAACTGTTATCGTATTGTTAACGTTTTGATATTTCTAATTTACTTGAAAATAATGACGGCTGAGTTAAAAACACATGTCAAACAAGGCCCAGCGGGTCTAGTATGGTTGCGTTTATCGCGTGGCAAAATGCGGATAAAGCATCCGTCACTCTCGTACTTATGTGTCAGACAGTAACGGATGTTTTATCCACATGTTGCCGCGCGATAAGCGCAGCCATATTAGCCCCCCGGGAAGATTATTATTATTTTAACACATTCGCTGCCACGTAGCGCTACGCTGGAATGGAAACCTAACCCAGCGTTTTTTCCGCTTAGTACCGAAAATTGCCAACGAACAGAAAACCCGACTAAAGGGTTGCTTGCGCTGAAAGGGTTATGCAACCAAATTGAGAACCTCCTTTGTCGAATTCGAGAAGTCGGTATGTTACTAATGTTCTAACTATGCACATACCTAAGAACTAAGGTAAAAATATATGAAAAAAAAAAAGGATTATGTAAAGGATGTTCCTTTCGTTCCGTTTCTGTAGCTTTCTACAGAAGTCATACCACCAACTTTACTTTGAAGCACTGCTCAATACAATACATACATAACATCAAATCCCGCTAAGGGCGCAGATATTTGTGTGATGAGCACGAGTATTTGTTTCTGAGTCTTGGATGTTTTCTATGTATTTAAGTATTTATTTCTTTATTATAAGTATTTATATCGTTGTCTAGTACCCATAGTACAAGCCTAGAGCTTAGTTTGGGACTAGGTCAATTTGTGTGAGATCGTCCCTTGATATTTGTTTATTTATTTTTATTTAATAAAATTAAATATAACGTTTACTGCAGATACCAAAGAAAATGGAAGGGCGGGTGGGGCTTTCATTTTTGTCAAGTAGTTTAAATATATCGTACTGAAATTAGATTTTATTACAAAATGAAGAATAATATAAATTTATTAAGTGCCCGTTTTGCAAAGGGATTTATATTCATGAGCGTAGAATATAGCTGGCAAAATGCGCGGTTACTATTCCAGCCTGCTAGAGTAGATGACGTTTGTACGTGTTTGATAAGATAAGCGCGGTTGGTCCCTAATGTTCGTTCTCAATATTAAAACCGCGGGTAGATTTGATGCTTCGAGTAAATTTGACATTTGCCACCTACAAAATATGTCAAAATTTACCGTGGACTAATCCCATCCACGGTTTGAATATTGGGACCGGGTATTAGAGAATAACGACATAGTATTCGCAGGAAAAACGCGGCAATTCCACACGTGTATGACAATGTGTCATTAGGGCTCAGCCACTAAAATATGTAAATCACTTTTGCGTGGGGCTTAAAATATGTGCGCGCGGGCTCATTTGTATTTACGTTTTTTTTATGAAATATACTTTTTGTATTTTTGCTAGGCTGTTTATGCAAGGAATGTATGAACACGGATAATCGGGGACGGACCATTCATCCAAAATGAAGGGGAAGACATCGAGGATGATTTTGATCATTCTTTGCCGATCTGGGGGCTGGTAAAGTAACAAAGCTACAATGAAATAGCTCTTGAAAAGTATTCCGGGTTCTAATAAACACGATTAGACTAGCTTAAGAGAGCGGTTGAAAGAAGTATAAACCTGATATATTTTTTAAAAGCATGGCACTGCTTGTGTCAACACATTTATGTTCACAGTTACCTAATTAGCCCGCGTTAGGTTATGCCAGTTTATGTCTAAACTATAAACGATAACTGGATCGTTCTTCATTCGGAAATTGTCGCTTTTTATCGTTTATTTTTATTTTACTGTTCTGCATAAACCCTTACTAAACTATCTGAGATTATCAATTATACGGACATTGATATGTACGGAGTTATATTTGATAACACTATAAAATAAGCCTTATGCGGTTGACGCGTCCTGCGTCGTATAATACAACAATAATTTACTTAAGTACATACATTGAAATGATTATTAAAAAATTATAAACAGGAATGTTTTAGTTTAATATAATTGTGATAATCAAAATCAAATTATAGCGGAGACGTCCGCATATGACTAATAGGTGACGACACGGCGTACGCCCTTAGAACGAAATAATATAAAATACAACTTACAACTAGTCAGCGCTTTCAACCTGTACAATAAAATAACAATTTGTATGGTTAAACATTATTTCGCATATAATTTTGAGCAATACTCGCCAAATTGACATTCATATATTGACCCAATTTGCCATTTTTAGTAATGGTGAAAAAAAAACATGCTGTTGCTGTTCTGTGATCCGTATCGTGATTGCGATTAAGCTGTATTTTACTGTGATAATTTTATCGCTTTTTATTTTATATTAAGTCATTATTTTATTTGAACCAGTTAATACCTTACCACCTGCTAAATGAGAGCACCCTGTGTGCAAAATTTCGTTATTTTTACGCCATCGGCACAAATATTCGACCCCTTTAAGAAGTTTCTGATATTTTTGAGACAACTTTGTCTGACTACCGTGACTAAGTTAACGAGAACAAACTAGGTGGGTCTACGTTAAGTACAGCACAGTCCCCGTTGCCACCTTTCAACTCATCAAAACGTCTTACACCATAAAACTTATACGCCGTCGTCATTGGGTTTAGTTTACATAAACTCATATCATAACCTACCTACTCCCAACCCATTTCCAACGAAGGAAACTAGTTCAAAATATTGCAATATTTAATCTAAGAATACTGACATATAAACAAACATGTAAAGTTGAACAAAAACTTGTAAAAAGATAGTTTGTGGTTTGGGTTGACGTTAGAATGGAATGGATGTCACATTTATACCAAACAATGCGACATTCCAAGAAAGGGGCCTGATAAGAAATGCATGGTAATAAGTCGGAATCGACGTCGATTCCGCTCTTACATTATGTGTTCAAATTCACTTTACAAAATGAAATAAACACGAAACGGTTCCCGGAGCAAATCTATAAAAGTACACGTTAAAATTCTGCAGGTGCAAGGTGGATCGGAAATATTTGATATTGCTTATATTAAATATTTCATCAGTTCAGCCGTTTGAGGGTGATACAATTCAAACTGTAGCTTGTAGAGTTCTTTCACAGTGTCACGTCATCAACAATTTAACCTTCTGAGCTGGAAGGATACTATAATGTATTTTTATATATTTTTAAGAGTTTTTATGAAATAGGAGGTCTGAGGGCCCTGCCAAGATGCATTGCGTTAACTAGCTTTTCTATTCGATTCGTTTTTAAAGCAATCGCGTCACTGGTAGATCACGTGATACGAAAAGTCACGTGACCTATCAGTGACGCGATTGGTTTAAAAAAGAAACGAATAGAAACGTTAGTTAACGTAATGCATCTTGGCAGGGCCCTCTGTAACTCTATTAGCTTACTTACCCTTGTTTTAATAGACGCGGTATAGCTAAAGTATGTTCCTATCTGTCATTATGACATTTGAACAGTTCATCATAAATCAGTCGAATAATCACTAGATCAAAACAGGGGGCCTAGATAAGATGCATAACGCTAATGTTAGCCATTTTCGATAACTGACTAAATTTATAGGATTGCTAAAGATCTATCTCATTGGCCGCTTATGTCAATTCCATAACCTCGCAGATTTCGAAAATCGTTTACGTTACACATCTTGTCATGCACCCGAGAGCTATTTAAAAGAGCCTGCTGCGTTAACAACCACCCTGTAATAGCATTTTAAACGGCAATAATTTGGGAGCCCGCGGCATCCCGCCCGGTGTCCTTGCGCCCCCAGCATCCCCTCCGGCGTGACGTAAGAGAATCGATCGCACGAATATGCGGTTATTTCATTACTGATGCAGCATTTTAGGGTTAACGCGCTTTTTAAGTTTAATGCGGAGGTTTTAATAAGAGTAAATTGGAATACAGGGTGTTCATCTAGATAAAATGTTTGTGCTTGTTCTTTTCCTCATTTCATTAGTCTGTTCGGACGTTTTACCCGTGCTGCTGTTTGTATTTACTTTGTAACCAGTATTTGTTTTTGCTGATGGTAGGTAAGTACCAAACCAATTAATCTATTTATCGCATCTTGTGTTATTCATGGAAGTAAGTCTCAAAATCGGAAACTCATTCGACCCAACCAACATGTACCCAACCCAGACAGTACAACGTCTAAAG
Source organism: Acleris literana (assembly GCA_946894065.1). Classification (NCBI taxonomy): domain Eukaryota; kingdom Metazoa; phylum Arthropoda; class Insecta; order Lepidoptera; family Tortricidae; genus Acleris; species Acleris literana. The sequence continues at coordinate 11,402,252 of OX335684.1, read as the reverse complement.
TATTGTTGGATGTTCAATTATAAGAAACATGCACGTGAAATAACTTTCTTCTTCTTAAAAATAATTGTCAATTAGCGATCCTATTAGTATTTTGTAACAAGAAACGGATCATTATTAAATTGTAGGTACAATTCAAAATACACTGGCAATCAAAAATAACTAAAGGTTTCAAATACGATGTGATTTTTGTCCTAACAACGTTCGCTTCGTTAGAACTTTCAATCATCAACATACTCGAGTGCATAAAAATGTAGATCTACGTTTACGTTTTTGAACACCAATATTGCTTATAGCAATAAAGTTTCTTATTTGTTCCTGTAACGGCTGCACTGCACCCACGGCCCGCAGCGAAATAATCCACAAACGCTCCGTCACCTTTTACGAGATGGTCACACGTGTGCAGTTCCATCGACGGCATATTGTGAGCCAGCGGCCTAGTGGCTTGTGGTGGATCGACATGTGATTGCAAAATCTTGCGCTCTACATCCAGCCGTGCCATGTTTTACCAATATTACATTATTTCAGTATAGGACTGCGTTACTCTTATGCTTTTAGGGTCGAGCAAATATCATACTGTGGAAACTATCTATTTCAGACGGGAGTGAAAGAGCTATTCGATCAAAAAACTGATATGATCGTACTGTGACAGGAACCCGTCTGAGAATGTCAAGAATAAAATTACTTACAAATAAAACCCGTCTCGCGGTTCCTGATGAGCTGGTCGACCCAGCACCCTGGCTGCACCCACTGTCCAGCGTTAGGGTAGAAGTCCACGTCACCGATTGGCCGGGGAAAGCCGAAGACGCCGGGGTTGGTGTGCAGCACGTCCACGAACGCTGCATCGCCTTTCGCCAGGTGCCCATCACTGCCTGTCAGGCCGTAGCCGGGGTAGGCAGGGTCAAGGCCTGGGTTTGAGAAACGGCTTTTGTCAAATGCTCAGTGCCAGAGAATATTGTTTTCTTTTTACATGACTAGGTAATTAAAATTAAAAGAGTTTTCAAGACGATTGTAAAAAAGAGAGGGCCATGTTCGGAGGGCTTTTTAGCTGTGTTAACTTGTTACTCGCCAAAAAGGTTTTTTTTTTTTAATTTTTTTTTGAAGTTACGTAATGGCCACAGCCAATTGGAAGTATCTCTGATGATTGATGAGGCTCTTGTACTAAAGGGACTGTAACCCCAACAGTGCTTGCACTAGCAACTTAACCAGGAGTCAGCTGTTGTCAAGTTCCCTGTTAGGCAGCTTACTCCTAGCATTGGCTTCTTACATCTTAAAGCTCTCAATTCCAAACGCCGATATGGACCCTAGCAACACATAGCAACCTTACCAGTGATCCTGCCCAGCAGCAGCCCCCGCTTTCTCAGCTCCTTGCCGCCAAAGCCGGCTGCCTCCGCGCCGAGCGAGAACCCGATTACGTGCAAGGAGTCTGCGCGCGCGCCGGCGCCGTCCAGGAACTGCACAAAGGAGGCTAATTGCTGCCCCATGTACCGGGAGTTACGGACTGCTGTCACGTACCTGTGACATGAAATTTAAACCTATGAAGTAAATACGGCACGAAAACGTTATTAAAACGACGCCCGGTCTGTTCGTGTGATTTATGTTGTGTTTGTTTTTTTCTGTACATATTACTAGGTGGCAGAAGAAGTATTGCATTACAAGTTAGAATGTAGGTAGGTAGTTATTTTTGTCGATCTTGTCCTTTAAGGTCGACTTGACAAACTTGTCATCTGGGTTACGTATATCTCTTCACACGCCTGGCATAATAACAAAGATGCGAAGATGTGATGGCACCTGCCTACTATACTCCATTTTTTTTTGTAGATGTGTCAAAAATTGAAAGACACTTAGGTAACATTGAACAAACATACTATTTTATTACAACTACAACCCATACCGAAACTACTCGAAATACCTGGCTGCGTGTAACAATAAATTTGAACGCAACGTTAATCTTTCGCAGCGTGCTGAAACTACAGATAAACATTCGCGGTACATGCTATATACGAACATACAGGGTGTTTGTCACTCGCGTCCTGTTTCTACTGCGCCGTCACAACTACATAACCTAAGTGCATAAATCTAGACCAGCTGGCACAAGGCCATGAAGTTATAAATGTGAAGCTTTAAACGCTTCCCGAAGAAAATATGGGCGTACTAGTTCCGCTAGACCGAGAAAGTTTATTAAAGCTGTTTGCTTCTAAAAGCGTTCCATGAATACAACTATCTGCTACGTGTTTGTTAGCTTTAACAATATTTTTTTACGTACCTAAGTAGTATTTATTAACGGATTACTGTAAAGAGCTTACAAAAAATAATGATTGCAGTTGAAAAATATGACACAAAATATTAAAGATTGAATAGGACGTGATAGGACTTAAACAGGAATCTGTTTAACATTATCGAGCAACCTGTAATCAACGTTATATAATTCGAGCTATGTTTGAGGTTCTATACAAAATATTACCATTGAAAGAATGATGCAACTTACCACGGAAACACCACGAGACGGGACCAGTCTACCGAAACGAAGTTGTAATCGCCAGAAGACAAATATACTGGAACACAATAGGAGCAATACTGAGTAGTGTAAATAAAATGTATAGTATTGTATTCAGCTTATTATATGTTAGTATGACAAAAGTTGTAAATCGTAATCGTTAATGGTAAAGAAAAAAAAATACATCATCAGCATTTCGGGATAAAATCAGTCCTTCCTTACTCACTGATTTGTTATCATTAATGCTATCATACGGTTATTAAATAGACCATCAATAAAGTATACTCCCATATCATGAAATATAACTTATTAGGCAATTAATTGCGCTATAAACGCCACCGTCTAACCAATATTACCCTCGTAAAGTGGGTAATATTAATAAACTCGGTTTGCTCTATAACGCGTTATCTATTGTAATTTACGTGTGAATATTCCACATTCCATTTAGTGGAGGTCTTCTGGCTGAAATTTTATGATTGAATAAGTAAATACATCGACGGCCGGGCCGACGCGATAAATTGTCACCTTACGTCAATTCAGCACGGCTAGCACGGTGGCCCGCGACTGGGTTGTCGCTCGGATCTCCCTTTCTATCTAGTCGGTAACGATAGAGACGCAACAAGCGACAAAATACAACTTGTGCTACCCGTGCTGCGGGCCTAGTATGGCTGCGTATATAGCGCGCGTCAAATGTGGATAAAGCATCCGCCACTGTCGTTCTTATTTACGTGTCAGAAGGTGACGGATGCCTTATCCAAACTTTGTCACGCGATAAACGCAGCCATTATTAGGGCCCCTGTACATTTTGTCAGTTTTCGAAATTCGTTAACGCTTTATAGCTTTACTTCGGATGCGGACTCACTTCGACAGATGACTAATAGCAATTTAGTATTGTAATTGGATAAGGGAAATACCTATACCCAACATCGAGTGGACGCCGCCGCAAGCTAGTATTGGATTAGTAGATGGCAATCGGTTTACTTAGTTGGTTTAACTCGGTTGTCAGAGGGTCGTAGGGCCCGTAGATAACCAATAAACCAATCTTGACTTGCCCGTCCAAATAAACGTAAAGACCGCATTCAGACCTTCAGATTCAGTTGATGACAATGAAGTCTTTCCTTAGTGACGATTTTAAATGTACAAGTTAGAAAAGGGAACGAGTTAATTGTAACCTAATGTAACTTACTTTTATTTTATTGTATTGTATTTTATGATTTAAAAATGACATTCGCTGTAGTTTCTTGCGGCGCTTCTTCTCCGTAATGATTTTCTTATCCGAAGCGCTAGTAGATTCACTCCATATTAACGACGTGTAAAGGACCCCGGTGGCCAATTTACTGAATAAATATTTGAATTTTAAATTTTCTCTAAAATACGGCGGCGGTACAGCGTAAGTCATTCGAAACTGTCATTTCGTCTTGAGAGATGGAAATCTTACTTAAGATCAGATTATTAAAACGGGTCCAACCCCCTTATTCATAAACGCACTATAAACCTATTTTAGTTAAAAATATGCTTTGTTCCCGTTCCGTCAAATGGAAATGTCACAATGACCGATAAAGTCAAAGCATATTTCACGCACACTTTAGCTATTCTGCGAATATGAATGAGAGGGTTAGCTTTTATTAATAGAGCTTAGGAGTTAAAAACCCTTTCGGCTTATCCTTTTACCTGATGAGGCTAGGATGGTGTGCTATAGATAGCCGATTAGGTGTCCCTCGGAATCCCGAACAACGTTTGTCCTAACACATCGTTTCTCCGAAATTTCATTTGCCCTAAACTGGTTTTCAGATGAGTCAGGCAAGTTTTTAAGTTTTCCAACTATATCTGCGGTTTGGTTAGGTTGGGGTTGTATTATAACAACACTAAAAAGTTTTAAAATTTAAGCGGAAATGGCTTTAGGATAAACGAAAATTCGGAAAAACGATGCATTAGGACAAATGACGATTAGGGATTCCATAGGGGAACCAGCCGATTAAGGCTTATAATATAAGAGTTAAATCTTAATGGGTTATATTAGTGTTTACTTTAAGGGTGATTATCAAAAAAAATAGGTACGTAGTTAAGGCCTTAATTAAGAAACGTCATTTTACTTCCATTGTGTGATGAAAGTAAAGCATAGGTATTTATTTATTAATTTAATACGTATACCAACAGAATACAATGCTGACATAATAAGAGAATTATTGTTAACCATATGATTGATTGAATGATTGTAAGTAGAGTTAATTTTCGTCACATAACAGAAGCAATTAACATTATCTCAATTACCTAAGGCCTTTTAACTTTTTTTTTTATAAACACCCTTAAACGGGGCGATGTAAAAGTCCTATCCACAATATCCTAGCCTCACGCCTTTTAAGTATAAGTGCTACCTTCTCGGAGCGTCGTGGTGCTGGGGCCAGTGGTGGCTTCTGTGAAACCCATCAAGTACACGACGGTGGGGTTGGAGGCGTTGAACCGCGAGCGCCGCAGCGACGCCAAGTCGCCGACTGAGATTAACTCAAACGTAGTAGGATTTGCTCTGCAAAAGATTTTTATAGCATATAGTTGGTGCATACTTTTTTTTGCCTCGCCTAGGTGTCCCACTCCTGAGCAAAGGATGGCCCTTAAATCTCCATGAGTCCTAGTTTAGTGCCTCTTCCGGCCTTTGCTGAAATGCGTCCAAGTCGTCCCGCTGTCTCCGTTTAGGCGTGTCCTGTCTACTCTAGCCCACACTTAACACATGGATATGATAGTCAAAGTAAATTTAATACCCTTTCTTAAGAAATAAGGTCACACTAATATATAAGCGGTTCTATGAGACATACGCCCGTTTTTCTAAGGAGGGCAGATTGACATCAGGATTTTTTTACAAAGGGGTTCTGATAAAAAACATGCTTATAAAGGTTTGTCTCAAAAGCATACATGCAATTATTTTTTTTCATTTTTGTTTACTGAAAAAAAAAAACAATATTATCAGTGTTTGCGACGCCAGCTTAGACTAGTGGTCGGAATGACGTCATTTTGATTGTAAGAGCGTTTTGTTTTCTTAAGTTTAGCACTAGCTGTGACGAAAAAAAAACCATGTGGCGTTTAACCTCTTTAGCCATTAGCAGAAATTTATTCATTTATGATCTCAGTAAATAATTAACAAAAGAAATATTCCTGTTGTTAATTCAATATGCGCGCCCCATATTAGGGACATATTAGGGATATATCGAAGTGGGTAGGTACAGTACACCACATTAACGCACAGCCGCGTTGAAAAACGTAGAGTAAATGTGACGTGTGGTTAACGTGCTAGGGTCTCTTTACTAGGCAACAATACGAATTCGTATTAGGTATAGGTATTTATCTTCTTTCCTTTATATAAGTTATTAAACATTTAATTACACAGCTATTAAATCGTTTTACGGCATTTTATTAAAAACAGTATGAAGGTTTTTAACCTGGGTCATGGCCACATTTTTAATATTAAAGACATAGTATTTATTTTTGGATTCTGAAGTATTTTTGACACAATTACAATAGGAGTATCTAGGTATAGCATGTATAGACAGCAAATAGGTAGTTAGATAATATTAGATATAAGCCAGGTGTATTTAAACTTAAGTACATACCTTGTGAACAGTTTGTATTGTATGTCCAATGCGCCATCCCTGGGGCAACAGTAACTGCAGAGCCCCACCGGCGCAGCCATGAAACACACTTCCGTGACACCTAACGCATAACGACTCTTAGAGATGAAACCAAGCTTTATATTTTTATTTTGTCACAAACCAAATGTTCTTTTTTTGTCGTCATTTTGGAATCAGTAATATAGTCTTTACGTTTGGACCACTTGAAACACGAAATTTGTGCAGTTTTGTGAAATTGATTCATTGCGATACTAATGAGTGATACTATTCAATATGCTGCACTCATACTTAATGCGTAAGCAATTCTTTGTTTATTATTATTTATTTAATCATAAGGCGGAGTAAATTGTAGGAAATTCTTATAAGTCGATGTCCAGGGTACGCAGCAAGTCGATATCATTTAAAAATCACTTATTTTTATTAGCATTATATGTAATTGGTTTATTAACTAAAAGTCTTAAAACTCGTCTGCCAAAAGCATGCTTGTTAATTACACGAACATTAGGTATATTACAGAAAATATTTATTTTTTTGTTTGTAATAAATAAACTTCGTAATTACTGGGCCGATTTTGATATTCTTTTCACCAGTATAATGTCATATGAGCGCTAAGTAACATAGGCTATATTTTATTTTTATTTGCGGACGGAGTCGCGGGCAGCAGCTAGTTCACAGATAAATCTATTCAAATTTTAACAATGTATATCGTGCCAAAACACTTAGCATAGAGCTTAAGGGATCTGACACTGAATGCATTAGTTTTTAAATCTTACCAATAAAGAAAGTAGTCAGTTGACACGAGGGAGAAGAGATAGGCAGCATATTGCAGCGCAATACGGCTGAATACAGTCGGCACAGCCTCACGAAAACGGGCACCCGAGCCGGAAAACATTAAAATTCATCTCGAAACACGACGATGCATTTTCCCGCGTAACGAGCCCCGACCCGGGAATTTTCTCGACACAATAGACGCGGCACAATGCTATGGAACTCGTTAAAAAACTATTCCCTCCCGGGAATTTTTAAATTAATCTGTACAGGGAACCGACGGACTTATTAGTTTATTTGCACTGGCCTCCGGCACGTGGAGCTGCGACTATAAGGACTGCGGTGGTCGCGTCGGCGCAATTTAGTAAAATTACTCCTGACCTTTACTTTACTATGCATTGAATCCGACGCGCGCCACGTGCTGGCTTGGTAACCATATTTCCCCTGTTGTCTAGGCGGAGCTGAGTAAACAACTGATTAGTCTTTGAGCTAAAACCATGGCGGTGTCACGGCGGTGGTTGTGACGCAAGCATTGTAACGATATCAATCGGATGAAATTTGGACTTGCGCGAATTGATTGCGTTATTTAAGTTGCGGTAAATGGGTATAGCAGAGTCGTTACGTTACGCACATTATTTTCATCGAAGCCGTGACTGTTCTTAAGATTCATTAAGACATTATAGGGCTGTTTTCAAAAAAAATGTACATTGTTAAAGTCTCAATTAAAATCCTTTACTCTTTTCCATTTCGTAACGAAAGTTAACCATAATCGAAGCTAAAATGACAATTGGTGTAAAGTACAACTAAATTGTACTGTAAAATTGTCCTATACGCCAATTGCTATTTTAACAATCGAATGATTTAAGTATAGTAATTTTCGTTACGAAATGGAAAAAAAATAAGGATTTTAATTAAGGCCTTAACTGTCCTTAATTATGTAAAATGTTTATGAAAACGGCTCTTTAACGTTATTGTAGATGTTTAAGTATAACAAAATAAAAGGGGGAAAAACTCATTGCGACAAGGGTAACAGACGTACATCTTAAGGCCGGCTTTACACTGAAACTTACGACTTACGTAAGTAGGGACGTAGCTATCTGTTAGAATGAGAAAAAAAATATCGATCTACTTCTACCAATAGCTGCATCCCTACTTACGTAAGTCGTAAGTTTCAGTGTAAAGGCCGCCTAAGAATAGACCTATACGTTAGCTAATTTGTGGTGCCGATGCCGACCGTTTAAAATATTTTGATAAGATTTTTCTTTCTGAATCAACCTGTATACACTAAAAGAAAGCGCTTTGTGTATTTTTATTTATACATTTGTATTTGAACCGGTGAAACAAATGAGATAACAACCTAGTAAGGTTTATTTTTTATTAAACAAATTCTACTTTGTATCAACAAACCGCAATAGCGTACTAGTTTGTGTTATGTCTCTAAATGAGCTTGTACCCTCCTAACTGATCGCAGAAAACGGCTTCGTTTAAAATAACAAAGTAAAGTATCCATTTTCTCATTTCATAGCTAATAACGTTATTGGTGCACCTCAGCTGATAGCTAATCAGACCGCGGTTAAAGTCAGCCGAGGAGTGTTATTGAGTTAGCGGCACCAACGAGGCGCTAATATAGCACGGAAAATGCCAGGAATAAGATTACAGAGGCTGGGTAAACGAGTATTCGATGGAAAACGGCTATTAACAGGAGCAAAATTAAGCGTGAGATCGATAAAATCGACATTAACACCAAAGAAACCAAAGCGAAACCAGTGGCCCTAGACACGATGCTTTGCGAGAATTGCGAGAGCGTTATCGTTATCGAAAATGTTTAGGTCTGACGTAAGGCGGTCGCGTCAAGCGCCATATTCCATACATTTTCACAGTTTTTGACAATCGTTTACGTTAGCGTTAAGTTAAGCATTTTGTCTCGGACTCCAGTTCTTCTTTGGTTCCGCTTCCACCAGCACTGTTCTGCTATTTCCTTACGCAACAACGCAGGTAACCTCTATGGCATATTCTCAAATAAAACTGTCATTTTTAGTCAAAATAAATAGTTACCACGTTTACCGTCAGAGAATAAAGCCACTAGGTATGGACCTGGATCTCCACATAAATCCAGGAACTTGAATGTCAGAATTAATATTTATACCTAGTGTTTGGTATGCAACTATGCAGATACGCTAACTTTGTTATCATTTCTGCGCTAATTGAATACTCACAGCAAGCCTCAATCCTCGTGGGACTAATGAATGAATATAATACAGAGCAAATAAAGCATTAGCCGCATAGCTAAGTCATATATAAGTATATCAGTTATAGCAAACGAAAGTGTTAAGGTAGAAGCACAGGTAGAAGTGAAAAGTTTATATTGTCCTATACTTAACCAATAGTACAGATTATGATTCATAAATTACTAGGCACTAGGAATAAAGTTTCCTATTCATGGGACAGCAACCGCAAATAACCATAAGTGCGCCAATTTACCGAATGACTAATTTTCTACAACAAAACAATGACATAAACCGTGGAGAATAATCAAACCGACCTTTATCAAATCTTTATCAAAAGCGATTTTCTTGTTCACTCTTTAAATCGGTAGCTCTATAATGGTCTTATAATAGTCATGTAAGCACCAATTTTCCATAAATAGGCACTTCTCTGAAGTGCAGCGATTACTTGCATAAGTTGCATATTATATAACATACTACACACATAAGTACGACATAAACATATGCTTATTTTTTTGTAGGACTTAAATACTTACTTATGTGGAATGTGGAAGTCAGTTTACAAATTATTTAAGCAAGAGGGTACTTTGATCTAGACATAATTTCAGATAACTTCTATTCTCAAAAAATACCTACTCAAAACTTTGACAAAATATTTTATACGTAATAATATGCTATCCTAGTTAGTAAAAATACTTACGTCACCCAATTACAAAGTAAAGACGCTTATTTAAGCCGATTTCCGTAGCTTAATTTTGTATTCTTTTTCAAAGAACAAACATATGCGCCACCAATAAAAAACCTCACGCGTCGCCACTGTATCTTAATAGTGTTAATTTCACACGATAGTGTCAAGTTGGAAATGTCTAAAATAACTATCAAATTATAATTAATTCGTATGCAATTTAAATATTTATAATTTAAAAAATAATATTGTCAATTAATACACTTGAACATTTAATGCGGCGTTTTTCGGTCATATTTTTAAACGTTAAGCGGCCACTAAGTGACCTCATTTTCAATTGAAAACTTTCACATGATTTATGTTACATTAAACGCATTAAAATTGTTAGGTTGTAATTTAGTTACAACTATGTCAGTAACTCACGTTTTTGTGATCTTATTGGTAGGTAATATTGTCAGAATTCATATATATATCTACCTACGTATTGATAAACGATGCTATTTTAGACGATGCCAATCTGACAGATTCTTATGGAATCAACCCTTTTAAATATAGGTGCATAAAAATGTCTGCCAACATTACGCACTGTCCGAGGGTGCCAGACGCGACCGCTCAATGTTAACATTTCCGTTTTACGCCGGTCACTTTACGCGCCCTTTTCAGCTTGTATTTCTGTTTGTTGCAGGACAAATTGCTCAATAAACTGGAGGAGAATGAGCCCGAACTAGCCTCGTCGCCCGAAGAAGAGGTAACTTACAAAAGACATACTTCTCAAGTCCTAAAAAGGGCATAAGTCTTCTGAAGATCAAGTGAAAAAGGGATTAAGTCTAGTATACTCTGTTTATGCGTATAATTATACCCTTTTTAAATACGATTAAGCCGACTTATACCCTTTTTCATTAGTTCCCCATATTTAGACATATTCTCTATTATCTAGTAGTTTAGCCCTACTGATCATTTATAAGTAAATTAATATCGGGGGAAAATAACCAAAAATTACATACTCCGGAACTAAGCTATAAGAAAAAAGTCATTTAATGTCAGATAATTAAAATCCATATGTTGTTAGTAGGTAACAATCAAGGGTATTTGCCTAATTTTTTATTAGTATTTAAATTGAAGCTTTTTCACCTTCCGACTAGCCTAGTATAAATGTTTTTTTAATAGCTTTAAAGATAAGAAAGATATAAATGTTTAAAACTTGCTTTTAGACAGAGAGGAAAATAGAGTAATATGACGTCATATTACTCAACCGCCATATAAATTACACGCAACACATCGTTTCGTGAGAAAGAGATAGACAAAAAACGTTAAAAGGCTATAACTTTTTTATTTTATTATCAATTTCAAATTTGATTTTGAATTATTTTATCGTACTACGTATATTGATATATTATCCAAATTAATATATGAAATTGAATATCAGGCAAATACCCTATTAAATAATAGGTATATAACGTCGTAGGTACTTAATTGCCTTGTATTGTACAGTACAAGACAACGATAAACATACGCTCAAAAACGAATAATCGGGCTCATATCATTGCATCACATATATTTGCCCTTACCCTGGACCGCTAGCTTCGTACGTAGAAGGGTCACTAGGTCACTACATACCTTACTATATCTTGTCATTACCAAAAAAACTACAAACAAATGTTTGTCGAATTTCAAATACTTATAAGACGATTCCCGCTTACGACTTGTGTTTTATCTTTTTCCAAAATCAAGGCCTTGCAGTTTCTAATAACAGATTACCCTCTAACTCTTATAGTTTCCGAATTTCCCATACTGACCCATTTGTATTACTCACCCTGTATATTATTACGAATAACGGGACATACGAGTCTTATAATCCGGACCAATTAAATAGACCCTGTTAATCTAAATTATTAATACAGTAGATAATCGTTAACACTAAAAACTGGCTAAGTTCAGACGACCTTCTCAGTTTCAAGGTTACAATTTCATTGTGTTTCCCCGAAAGCGTAACTGACCGTGATTACGAAAGTTTTCTTATTACGGGCCGCTGATGACAGCTCAGAGTTGTTCGCCATCTTTCTTTTGGTAGGTACTGATGGTATTATACGTGCAGCGCTATTATGGTTGTGTTTCTCGATTTGGATAAAGATTAATGTCACTTTCTATTTAATCAGTAGCCAGCACGAACATTTCAATCATACGTCACGTTTTGGAATCGCCTTTTACTATTCGAAAACGTGTCTATAGGTCGTAGCCAAGATGCAAACGCTACTAACGTTTTTCATTTCTATCACTCAATATGGGATGACATACTCGTGCGTTTCGATAAACCATGTGGTCAACTGTCATCCCATAATTTTTGAGTTATAGAAAAGAAAAACGTTAGTAACGTTTGCTTCTTGGATAGGGCCTCTGAACCTATCCGCAGCAGGAACCCCTCAAAAAGACTCACGTTTTGAAATATTATTTGACGTATACGTCCCCTTACCTAGGCTGCGGCTCCACTGAGGCGGAGACGAGCGGAGCTGTGCTAATATCAACCAATAGAAGGCGCATGCGGTCACGTGGAGCTCGCCTTGCGCACGTTAGTTTAGATTCTGTTGGTTAATATTGGCACAGCTCCGCATCGCTCCGCTCGTCTCCGCCTCAGTGGAGCCGCAGCCGGCGATACATAAGTCAACGTCAATGTCAACTTGTTATCGACGTGCAAATTCAGTTCCGGGAGACAACGTTTGTCACCCCCCCTAAATCAAATCAGATTTTCACGATTTTTGAATATGTTGTAGTTATTATGAAAAAGTAGGTTTGTACGTTTTCGGTTTGTTATTTTTTTATTTGCTTTCCTTCGCAAGAAATATTTTCTTGGAAATGAAACGTACCTAAAGACCTAGTTTTTCATAATATCTACAACATATTCAAAAATCGTAATAATCGGACTAGGTTTTAGGGAAGGAAAACGTTATCGCATCAGAGGGCCTTTAGAGAGGGCCCTGCCAAGATGCATTGCGCTACTAACGTTTCTATTCGTTTCGTTTTTAAACCAATCGCGTCACTGGTAGATCACGTGACTTTTCGTATCACGTCATCGACCAGTGACGCGATTGGTTTAAAAATGAAACGAATAGAAACGTTAGTTAGCGCAATGCATCTTGGCAGGGCCCTATGCTTTACGCTACCTAACGTTTCTATTCGATTCGTTTTAAAACCAATCGCGTCACTGGTAGATGACCTGAAACGCTAGTTAGCGCAATGCATCTTGGCAGGGCCCTCTGATACCAGTCCCCATATATATTTCTCGATAACGATACGGTAATGTCATAGTATTCTGACTGGATATAATCTTATATACTAACTCGATAGAAGTTAAAAGTTAGTGCTCGGGGTTCCGTATACGGATGCCTATCTACATTTACACACCGAAATAAAGGCGACCATGGTGGAAACTTGAACTAGTTCGAGAAGTATCGGGTTGGGTTTGATCACATCTTGTGATGAGCTGTAACGATTGGAGAGCTTTCGAATATCTTTGTTTCCTCCACGAAACATATGCCCAGGCACACACCGTCATGGACTTTTAACTGTTAAACCTTTATAAAGAACCCTGTCATAATCACAAATCAACATACATACATACAATCACGCCACTTCACTTGCCACGATCCAGACAAACTTCCCTCGCTTCCTCCACACTCATATCATAAAGTCTCTTCATACAGTCAATAGCATAAATAAGTGATCATTTATGTACCTTGTCGCTTTCAATCGTTTCACAATTTTGTATGACATTTCAAACACGACGTTAAAGTGACAAGGTACATAAATGATCACTTATTTATAATGTTGACTGTACACGTGCGTCGGTTTAGGGTGGGTTATTTCGTGTGATCACAAATCAAATCACAAGAAATAACCCACTATCAAAATAATTTGTTAATTTTTGCCGATGGAGTTAATTTATTTTTTAGAGTAGATTGATAACGGTACGGTTGTTACCTTTTTAGCTCGGTTTCATGAAAATCGTTTGAGCCGTTTGCCATTATATCGGAATTTTATCTGTTTATTTTTTTACAATCGTTATATTTTGTAATATAGAACGTAACATTTAGCCCTATCCAGCGCTGCCCACGTTTCCGTATTAATCGTGCGACTCCCTTCTCGATCGGCAATGCTCTAAGTTCGGCTTAGCTCTGGCTCCACAAATAGTTGACAACCGCAAGCGATAGATCAGACGACGGACATCAACTCCCTGAGCAACAATGCTTTAGAAACTAGACATTGATTTATCCTCCGGTGCGGATCAGTCGGGCAAGACAAGCTGCATTCGCCGAACGTTATCGAAAATTGACAATTGACGCAAACTGCCAGCGATAGCATCACAAAATATAACGATTGTAAAAAAATAAACAGATAAAATTCCGATATAATGGCAAACGGCTCAAACGATTTTCATGAAACCGAGCTAAAAAGGTAACAACCGTACCGTTATCAATCTACTCTAAAAAATAAATTAACTCCATCGGCAAAAATTAACAAATTATTTTGATAGTGGGTTATTTCTTGTGATTTGATTTGTGATCACACGAAATAACCCACCCTAAACCGACGCACGTGTACAGTCAACATTATAAATAAGTGATCATTTATGTACCTTGTCACTTTAACGTCGTGTTCACATATAAGGACGAGTGCTTATATGTGAATTCCAAACATTTTGTCATTTTTCGTAAATGGTTTACGTTAGCGTTTAACCTGTCCTTTGTTATTGACGCACCAATACGTCAGCCATTCTAATTAAGATTTTAAATTTAAATTTTATTGACACAATGTTATAGGTACCCCACGCATAAAGTCAGTTTATCGATGAACATTTGACGTTCGCAAAAAGTTAAGTTGGTTAAGTTGATTAAGTAGGTAACCAATGAAACCCAGAATTATGATCATTTATTTAATAAAATAAATGAGTATTATTATTGTAAGTCCTTTTCAAGATACTATATTATAATACTATCCTAAATACTCGCATAACAGTAACTAATTTCTCGTTATATCCTTTCAGTGTGTAATATGTGTGAACGCAAAGGCGACGATGCAGACGTCCCCCTGCGGGCACCGCGTGGTGTGCCGCCGCTGCTTCGTGAAGACCATCCAGATGGCCGTCAGCCAGCGGCTGCTGCCGTTGCGCTGCGTCATCTGCCGCGCCAAGATCCTGCGGCTGCGGCAGGCCCCGCGGCTCGTCACCAGCAAGAGCTGGCAGGTACGATCCTTTCAGAGGACACGACACGTAGATACTTCCGCTACTCACATGAATACCATCTGCTGTAAACTCGTCACCAGCAAGAGCTGCCATATAGTGCCGTAACTAGGGTAGTGCAATCGGTGCAGAGTGCAGACACTGGGGGCTGCAGAAATGAGCAAACCAGGACCAAGTTTAGGGTCATACATGCGGTAGTAGCATATATTTTTCATGGGCGCATGTATAGAATTTCGTAATGGGAGCATGAGAAGCTAGTAACATTAGTTACGTTACGACACTGCTAGCCGGTACAATCGACGTCAAAGATATGTTTTTCCTTACCTTATTCCATTAAAATAAGGTGCAAAAAAGTGAGGTCGACTTCGATCTTCTCAGAAGACCTCACGACTCACGTATCATAGTAGGATACCTAGTATTCCAATCTTTGTAAAGAACTGAAGACTATACCTGCCATGAGACATTAAGTCTTATAAGCGTATAATGCCACAAATCGTATCGCTCTTCACCTTCGTACACCGCCAGCGCATCATGTTGTTCCCTTTTTCAATAAATTCTAATGACCGTGTTCGCAGGTTTCGACCGGCAGCGGCAAGTCATGGAGCGTGCCGGGCTCCGTGTCCAGCTACTCGGTGGGCGCGCGCTCGGTGCCCGCCTCCGCCTCGCTCTACTCCGTCACCAGCGGAGAGTCTTCCCTCTCCGGTCAGTAACCTGTCGCCATTGTGTTACATTAGGATTTGCGAACCATAACTCAGATCGGCAGTAGGCGATGATAAACGAAGCCTCGATTTATTGACGTAAATTATATGTATTGCGTGCTACGTATGAAAGGCTCTGTCACACTTAGAACTCTTAGAAAGGCTTTGTCTAATTAAACTTTAACTGTTTTTAACACAGTCATTTATTTTTCTTATTTGACATACTTAATACTGGCGTAAATTAGCCGTGTTATTCATTTTCCAGCGTGACAAGACCGTCACGTGGACCCGACAAATTTACTTATATGTCAAACTGTTAAACAATCAAATTCCACCACATACTAGTTAGTCAAACCCGTGAACTGTACACACCGACAATGTCACTATTACTTGAAATATATCTCAAACTGCATCTCTTCACACCACCTTATATCGATTTTCAGGAGTGTCTTCCGTGTCGTCGAACAGCGGCGGCGCGAGCGGCTGCGCGGCGAAGCTGTGCGGCGGCGCCAAGTGCGGCGGCGCGTGCCTGGGCGCCGTGCCGCGCGCGCCCGCTTCCGCCTCCGCGCCGCCGCGCGCGCGCCAGCCCGCCTCTAACTCGCTGCACCGCTCGCAGCACCACAGCATGAAGGTACAATAACTCCTCCATCCCTCCCCCGGTTTTCAGGGCGTGAGAGAATACGCTCGACCAGTATGTCAGTGTCACATCAGTGACGTGTCGTCACCGAGACACAGCAAGCACACTGAGACTGAGGTTTCTTTGTTACATCCCGAAGGATAATGGGAAGGGCGGCGTTAAAAGGCGGTGGAGCTATTAATCATCCCCGATACAATGGTGCAATCACATCCAGCACCAAGGATTAGATATCTACCCATTAAAGTTTAACTGATCATTTGTTAAATGGCTTAACTACGAGTGTTGCCTAACGCTCTCGCAATAGCAATCGTTTTGATTTTCACAGTCGGAAGGCGAGTCTCCCTTCAAAACGAAAACAATTGTTCCACTTTGAAGTCGATTGCGATTGCGAGTGTGTTAGGCAATAGGCCAGCTGGATTGAAAAAAACCGGTCAAGTGCGAGTGGGACTCGCGCACCGAGGGTTCCTTACCGAGGGGTAAGTATTATTTTATTCTGATTTGAATTCAATTTCGATTCGAATCAGCGCCAGCCCAACTCACACTCGACCATTTTTTAATATTTGTTGTTTCCCTTCACGGTTTGTACGATAGTCATACCAAAGGGCATTGGGTAAATTTGTTTAAAGAATATTGTCATTATTTTTTTCAGCGGCCACTGATGATTTTTACATAGTTATTTAGAGGACCTCTAAATACACATAGATGTATATAATTTATAGCGTTAAATAATATCGGAGCGGAGATTTTAAAGATTTAAGTATTCAGTTTTTAAGTACAAAAGTACGTCCAAGTATGAATATTTAAATATCTCGGCTCCGATGCACTTAAGAGTATTACATTACATGACAAAATATGTTTATTTTTAAAAATTCTACCATAATTTATCACTTTTACGAATGGCCGCCCACGTTGAAAATGTATGAATTTTACAAATGACAACACTTTTACCCAAACCCCTTTGAAGCTTGTATATTTTGCCGTTTTTACGATACAACGAAAATAAAAATAGGTACTTAAAAAAAACGTTTCATGAATGGGGACCCCTTTTTTAAGTATTTCCCTTACTTTAAATAAAAAAAAGTTAGTAAATACGCTGTAATAACACATATTCTGAAAAAAACACCTATTACGGTTCAAAATTTACAGTTCTTTAAAGTTAAGACGGCGGATGGACGGACTGATAGAGTAGGCATAATATTAATAGGGTCTCGTTGGACTACCCTTTGGTTAAGGAACCCTAAAGATTTACACGTGGTGTTAAAATGGTCGAAGTTAAACATTTATAAACCTTTCGAGTAAGAAGACCGAGAGCGGTAAGCGTGGGAGCCGTGGACCTATAGGTACAAAAGTTAGTTTTTCACACGACCAAGATAGGTGAGATACATTGCAAATTTTTACTTTGCGGGCACAGTCAGCAGCATAAGTAGGTAGACAGTCAAAGAGCTCAAAATTCTCTATACAACATTCTATTGTCAAGAGACTAAGAGCGTGTGCAGATAACTTTGAGCTCTTCGACTGTCGATCTACTTCTGCTGCTGACTGTACACGTAGGTCGTTTTTGTGGAGTCCACCGTAACTGATTTATCCGTCGCTGATGGTAAACCTGCAGTGCATTTTTGTCCGTGTGAATGACATAGATAAGGTTAACACATTTACCGCCAAGAGCTCTGATTTTCATACAAAATGGACTCGCCTAGCGGGTTGGTGGCAGTTAAAGTCAAGGTACAAATGTAAAGCCGCAAACGCAGTAAAGTTTTTAGTAAGGGAATGCAACAGCAACCGCTCTCAGTACGTTAAAGGGCCTCAGTTAGTAGGTACATAAGTACATGGAATAAACGATAATAAACGCGGGATAAGTTGTTAGCGATCAATTACGCAGTCCCCCGCAACCGTGGAACGAAACATCACTCCTCGCCTTCATTAGTCCCCTATAGTTGTGCAAAACGTAGCGCTCGCCATGGGGAAAAACCCCAAGTGGTGCCAATGTCTTGAACTTTTTACCATTTTACTTGTTATTCTAAACCAATGCGTAATTGCAGGTTCGTCTGCAGGAATACCAGGTGAACAGCTACACAGGCGGGCCGGGAGAGCCGTCGGGCCGGCTGCCCCCCATTCGCGAGTTCCAGCGGGAGTTCCGCGAGGGCCGCCGCGAGAGCGCCTCCGCCTCCGCCTCTACTAGGATAAGGTAACAGTTGGCCACAAGTGGAATTTCGCGAACGTTAACGACTGCATAATCAAAGATTCACGAAAGTTGTCGTCCGTTGGTCTATGACATTCCATACATATTGACAGGTTCACAGTCACGCTTTAGAAAAATGTGTAATCTAAAGATACCGTATACAGTTCAGTGCTCGTCAGTGACAAGTATTTGGATAGATAGCCTATGACGTAAACCGCAGTAACTAAATAGCAGGCTGTTGAGTACTCGGAACGAGCACTGTCACCGTTTTAAACAACAAAAAACCCTATTTTTAAAGCAATAGTGACGTTGCTTTACTCGCGATTTTTTCGGAATTGTCCTAAATTTTCGCTATTTAGAAGACAATTTCAATAAATCCGGATATGATTTAAAGAGTCTCGTGTAGGAGATAACCTCCTGCAGCCCCGGCGAATAGTTGGTACTGCAGCAGAGCTCGTCAAGGTTCTTAAAAAGAAATTGCGAAGTTCAAAAAAAATATGAATTTTGAGAAGCTTTATCTCGTAAACTACTTACTCCGGCCATAAGTTCTGTTACTAAGGTTGAGTCAAATAAAACTAACTAATGTTATTTTGTTTATTTCAATACATATAAAAATTAAAAGCTCAATTAATGTAGATACATTTTGAAGAACAAATAATCATTTTAAATAGTCGCCGCAATTTCCGAGACGATTTTTTAACATTCACAGCCGGCAACGATGAAATTACGCATGACTTTTCTGTAAATTTCACTTTTTGACAACGCTTACAAGTTAATTTTTGTTTAACAAAGAACTTTTTTGTTTAATATTATAAAACTTCCTATCTTTGGGTATGTTTAGAGACCAAAATTATATTTTTCAACAAGACTCAATTCCAACCTATGAAGCAAGAGATTTGATGTGTTTTCGTATTGCTGCGAATTCATGTGAAATCGTTAAATCGATTTAATGAGACATCAAGATTGACCGGTGTACAAGCGGCTCTTAAAAGTTGCATGAAATACATTTGCATCAGGATTTAAAGCTAAAAGTCTGATCAATATTTCACGAAAATTTGAACTCTCTACAAGAACTCTTACAAAAATTGTGACCATTATCAGTATAATCGTCGTGCGTAAATTGAACTATGATTTTCTCGTCCGAAATGGGAATACTTCAAGCTTGTACATCAAATAATTGCAATAGTTTAGAATGCATTATTTTTATTTTTATTCTGCACATATCAATGTTTTGATTAATATACAGATTTTTAACTCCTTTAATTTATTTTTTAAATTTTAATAAATCTCAGTAACAGAACTTATGGCCCGACTAGGTATTGAGTCTAGGTACAGAGACAATTCTATTCTCACATTGTAGCAAATTTAAACGTCCAGAGAAGGTACTATCAAAAACTAGTCCTTTAAGGGTATAATCGCCAAAATCTGAAAAAAGACCGAAATTTCCGCGGTTTTTTTTATTTTTGACAAAGGTGCGTTCGACGCTCGAGGTCACAAACTTGGATTATTCATTGGGCCAACATCATAAACAAGTCAGCAAAAACACAGAACTATTTGACGCAAACTCACGATGTCTAAAGTTACTGAAGTGGTTTCATTAAGACTTAAAATTCATAATAACCCTACTACTTCTAGATCCCAAAACGACTTCGTATTATAAATGTTTATGTCAATGCCAATTTGAACAGGTTGATTAAACTTCTTTCATGGCTGACTTTCATATTTTTCAGATGTTTTTGATTTCAGTCGAACAGTATTCAGGCATTTTTTGAATTAAAGTAATTATGAAATTTCGGGTAGGTATTTTAAGAATGATACTGTTAAAAATTTAAGCATTATAAGGCTAAGTCAATATGAGATTTAGTCTTTTTGAATTTCAATGCATTACGAAATTTAATCGTAATGAAACCTACTCATACCTATTTACATTAACGCCACCGTCGCAAATCAATCTTTTACCTACCCACTGCAGAGCATAATAGCGAAAATTAAACAATCTAACTAAATATAAACCATTTTCTTCATAACGAAGCGGAGTCCTTACTAATTTCCGTTTATATTTTCAGATGTGCCCAAAAAATAGTAACTCAGTTAGAAACCTCGCCGCAAAAGAACAAGGACCACTTCTTTCGGCCGCTGAAAGCGCCGAGCAAAGACGACGCACCCAACGCCCAGGAGCAGAGCAAAGAGACTGAACGGAAAAAAGATAACCCCAAAACAAAACCCAAGAAGGAAGAAAAGAAGAAGAAAGACGACGAAACCACAAACCAAGAGGACAAGAATAAGAAGGACGAAAGTAGCGAAAATAGAAAGAACGAAATTGCGGAGAGAAAAAAAGAAGAGAAGTTGAGGCTTAAGGCGGAAAAAGAAGCTAAGAAAGAAGCGAAACAACAAGCTAAAGAAGAAGAGAGACAGGCTAAACTGTTGGCCAAGGAGGAAGAGAGGCAGGCCAAACTACAAGCAAAAGAGGAGAAGAAGAAGGCCAAGAAAGAAGCAAAACTTGCGGCACAGGCCGAGAAGGAGAAAAGTAAATAGGTTTACCGTTACATTTTTACAATGTAGGAATCGTAGCCGTCTAGAAACTTTCTGGTATTGTTACTATTGAAGATGGAAAATAAAACAATTTTAATAGAATGTATTCGAGGGAATACTTATAGTCCATACATAATACACGATTTTAATTAATTCCAATAAATTCAAATAGGATGCATTAATAAACTTGAGTTTTGTTGTTGCTATTAATTCAATGCTTTAATTGATACTCATTTATAGATTTTAATTTTATTTGTGTTTCTATCAATGCTGATCAACAGTGATCGGAAATAGGTGAGCTAATTTGCCTAAACTTGATGCATGTTCATTCAATAATGTATTCCCATCTCTCTCACGCATGAATGAATATGCGTCAAGTTTAGGCAAATTAGCTCTACCTATTCCGATCACTGCTGATCAATGTTCCTTAGTTTTAAGGGTATTTTACTATGTGAAGCAATCTAAAAAACATAGTAATTGGGTCATTGTTGGAACTCTACAAACTGTGAAGACTGAAAGAATGGGATAAAGAAATCATATCGTTTTGTAATTTACTTGTGTAATGAAGTAGTTAAGAGCTTTGTGCATTCCGGCACCGCCAAAAATTGGTTTAAATACATAGATATTCATTTATTGTACTTAATTTGTTCTTAAATAAAGCTTTTGTTATGCATTCTAGTGAATGGTTTTCATAATTTTAATTGATATGAAAATAAATTTAATTACAATTAGTCCTTGTTATAAACTTTTTAATTTGTTTTGTCACCCATTAGTACCTATCTAAACGCTTAGCCATCTTACGAAATAAATGCATATAACCCAGTATCTATCACAAATACTCAAAACAAGAGTGGAAATTCTACGAGTATGATAATAACCAGCCATTGAAATAATCTGATAAAATCAGCATAACAGACATACATTCGATTGAGCCTAATATTTTTTCGTTACAAAATCAATAATCTTACCATATTGAGATCATATTAGTTGAACTCATGAGGTTAAAACCATAGAATCATATCAAACCGCATGTAGCATAATGATGCTAGGTAAGTGTTGAATATTAATTTTGTAAGAATTCCAAATGTTGGAGTTTATTGTCAATCGTTAGTAATTCCCTATAAAATAAATAACAATGTTACCATATGCCTGTAGTTTCATTGCTTTATTCACCCAAAGGTTGACAAATGATCATAAAAATAAATATTTACAGTTAAATTGAGTTGGGTATATAGATGTGAACAGTGTTATAATAAGTTAACTGCAAGACATTATAAGACAACTCTAAAAGCCAAGTCGGCTTAACTACTTCACTAGACCAGGTATGCAGTTCTACCACATTAAACTTAACTGATTCATCTCAGCTGCGCATACCCCACAGAATAATAAATGTCACAAATACCAGGCAACAGTTTATTATCTACTTGTAACAAATTATTTGAACACTAAAACATAGTAAATTTAAGGTTCCCTTAATCTTTGAAGTCATCTCCCAAACGAGAAACCATTTCTTCACCAATCTTCTTCTCAATGCGAAGGTACTTGGTAACCATGGGCAGGTAGTAGTACGCCTGGTAATCCTGGCGTTCCGACATTCTATCTTGAATTACTTGGTCAAGCTTTCGTAGCTTCGCTTTCTGCTGCTCTTCGTCAATGTAGTGCATGAACTTTTCATAATCCTAAAATTAAAATTGTCTTTAAGTAGTCATAGCCTTATACATTCTTACCACTTCCATTATGTATGTATGTATTTATGTAAAACCTTTATTGTACAAACAGAAGAGATAACAATTATAAAATAAACACTAATATAACAGATATACAAAGGCGAACTTATCCCTTTATGGGATCTCTTCCAGTTAGTTATGTATGTATGTAAATTCTTTATTACACAAATAAAAAATATGTAATAATAATAATGTACAGAATTATACACTATGTGTTGTTTGTACATTTCCTCGCATTGCATTGGTTAAATATTCTGACCCCTAAAGTAGGTAAACCCTGAATGTAAGATTAAAATCATGTCAGTTCATATTTTTCTTAATGAAATCAAAGTTAAAAATAACAAAACATAATTATAAAACATAGGCATACAAAGAACTACAAACACGTAAAACCTGGATCAAAAGCTTGAAAAACCAAAGAAAAATCGCTAAAAACCGCAAAGATGTTCTCGACATAGCTACAGCTTTCTACAGAAATAATAAATATAAATATAGAATATATATTAGAATATAGAGCGAATGTAGACATAGACATAGTCGCAAACATAGCACCAAGTCAAGACGATATCTTCCATCAAGACAATATACTACAACCAGACGGGATAGAATACATTACAGAAGAAGAAGTATTAAAGGCCATCCAACATCTGAAACTCGACAAAAGCCCAGGGCCGGACAACTTGTGTAATGAAGCCATAAAAACAGCTGGCTCCCTACTGAGTGGCCCGCTGAAAAACTTATTTAATTTGATATTGTCCACTGCCGAGATACCAAGTCAGTGGTCAGAATCAAACATCATCTTACTTTATAAAAAAGGAGACCCAAATGATGTCAGCAATTATAGGCCCATAAGCTTAATGCCTAATCTGTATAAACTTTTCGCAACAATTATAGAAAAAGAATAAGTACCACACTGGATCGACACCAACCAGTAGAACAAGCGGGCTTCAGAAGAGGTTTTTCAACACTAGACCATATACACTCAATAGAGCTAATCATGGAGAAACACCAATAATTTAAAACACCAATGTACATTGCATATATTGATTATAAGAAGGCTTTCGACACAATACAACATCCTGCCATTTGGAAAACTTTACAAGATCAAGGAGTACAAAATGCATACTTGGCAGTAATAAAAAACATCTACAAGAATACTACCAGCAAAATAGAACTGGATAATATCGGCCAAGCATTTCCTATTGAAAGAGGTGAAGACAGGGAGACCCATTATCTCCAAGAATTTTCATAGCCGTGCTAGAATCAGTTTTCAGAAAGTTAAATTGGAAATCACATGGCATTGATATTGGAGGGAAAAACCTGACACATCTTAGATTCGCAGATGATCTAGCTTTATTTATAAATAGTAGTTCAAATCTCAAATACATGATGAACAATGTGTTCATCAATGTGAACGTCGAGAGCAAAAAGGTGGGACTCGATATGAACTACAGTAAAACTAAACTTATGACCAATAGTTAAAGATCCAATAAATATGGGAAATTAACATATAGAATACGTCGACCAATACCTTGGGAAACAAATAAGCTTCAACCCAAAATCAAACGAACAAGAAATAGAGAGAAGACCAAAAAACACTTGGAACAAATACTGGAGCTTAAAAGAAACCCTAAAAAGCGACTTACCTACCCAGCTCAAAAAAAAGGTAATGGATATGTGCCTACTCCCCACATTGACCTACGCATGCCAAACTTGGAAATTTTCATCAAAGGCTAAAAGGATGATGAAGATATGGAAAATACAAAAGATAAACCATTCCCTAATTAGAAACAGAACTAAAGTCATAGACGCTCTAAGCCAGGCTCAGAAACTTAAATGGAGCTGGGATGTCGCCAGACTGCAGGACGATAGATGGACATCCCAAATAACCACATGGAAAGGTCCAGTGGGAAAAAGGAAGAGAGGTCGGCGTCTGGCACGCTGGGCTGACGATATTGTCGTGACAGCTGGTAAAAATTGGGTCTGGGGGGCCCAAGATAGGAAGAGTTGGAAATCTCTGGAAGAGGCCTTTACCTCATAGAGGGTTCTGGTATACAATACGATATCATTATAATTTAATTAAATATCTAAGAAGTGTTTTAGAACAGTTTGCAAGTGTACTGCTATTTTTTGTGTAACCCAGAAATTAAAGGCATTTTTATTTTTTTATTTTATTTATTTATTTATTTATTATAACTAGTGATGTGCCGTGGGAATATTCCCGGGAATGGGAATTTTCCTATGGGGAATATTCCTTTATTCCCAGGAATATTCCCAAAACAGGGAAATATTGCAATACAGATTGGGCAATTTTTTTTTTATGAAACTTAGTTAATAATGAATTACTCAGCAGAATTAAATGACTTTTGCTAAAAACATCGTGTTATACCTACTAGATACACGTAATTCATGTTTTATATCATGAAATTTAAGCTTTTGTTTCGATCACAAAATCGTTTGTTTTTTTGCGATAGGTACCGTTTCTGAGTATTATGTTTCTCTCTCTTTCTTTCAATGGCCGTCTCCCTTCCTCTAAAAAGATAAAACTTGTTGCACTTGTTCAGTCTTCTAACGTATCTGGTGCTATCAACACGTGCGTAGATGTGCTTGAGTCATGAGACCGAAAAGTAAAGTGTTTGAACATTTCACTACTTATACAGTTAACAATAAAGTCACGTTTTGTTACAAATACTGCAATACTGTGTATTTATTTAAAAATGCTACAAAATTCGCCTATCATTTAGGCAAATGTTCCAAAACACCATGTGACGTTAAGTGTTTTTTTTTATCAGTCTTTTTTTAACGGTGCAGTACGAATGCATAAAAAATTGCCAGATTCGTCCTAGTATTTATATCGTAATAAGTACTGCACCGATACAAAAACCAAAGTACATGATTTACTGTGATTTTTAATGAAACTGTGATGATTTGTATAGTGCTAATAAAAAAATACTTTTCAAAAAATGATTTATTCAACTTTCCGAGCAATTATGGGAATATTCCTGGGAACATTGGGAATATACCCCGGGAATATTGGGAATGTTCCCGGGAACATTGGGAATTTACTTTCGCAAGTGAGTTACACTATTTAAAGTCTCGGTAAATAGTTCAATGAATAACGTTTTGATATAATCCTCAATCACACAATATGTAAACCTATACACTTTCAAAATTCCCCAATATTCCCTTTGTGTGGGAATATTCCCGGGAACGGCACATCACTAATTATAACTTAAATACGAATGTTTACAAATTCAGGGGCCAGTGGTAAGTATATCCTTTATTTTTCTTTACTAAAAAGTACTGGGATGTCTTTCTCACTTCTTATTTTTTAAGAAACATGAAATGACTAAAATCTTAATATTCAATAACATCAGTAAATTCCGATTTGATTGCCGGTTCTTAAATTACCGATAATAAAGAATTACTCACCGCGTAAGCATACATTGGTTTCAAAAACATGTTGCTTAAAAATGCTTCAGCAATTAAAAATACTTGAATCATAATGTTACCTATAGAACCATAATGTTACTACGAGATGTCCCAGAACTTGGCATAAACGTTAACTCAGAAGCAGCTTTATCAAGTTAATTTTAATGATCCCTATATCTTGTCTAAAATCTTTATGTGGCTAAACAACTTGCCACTTGGCATAATACATTTTTAGGGTTTCGTACCAAAATGGTAAAAAAGGAACCAGAAATGGTGAGACTCCGTTGTCTGTCTATCTGTCTGTCTGTCTGTATGTCACAAAAGGTTTTCTCAGCAACTACAAATGCTATGAACTTGAAATTTGGCATAGTTGTAAAATTGCTTGCCCGCATCTGCTTTTAGTAAAAAAAAACTGAAATTTATTTTATAAATAATTGAAAAGGGGTCTAGAATGGGGTGTTGAAAAATGAAAGTGGTTTGATTATAGCAAATGGGGTGTCATATGAAAGTGCTCAATCTGCACATTTCAAAACTATTTTTGTTAATTTTTTGATTTATAGCCAAAAATGTACAATAAATGACCGTTCCCCCCCCCTTATCTCCAAAGTTTATTAATCAAAAAATCTGAAAAATTTCTGATGTATAGATGTTTTTAGGCAAAAATAAAATGATGTGTTCATTATTTACAGTTTTTGAGAAATAACAAAATAATTTGAAAATCTGTATTAAAATGTAGGCTAGTCAAAATGGACCATTAAGAGTGTTTGAGAATAACTTGTTTTTCATCCAAATTAATTCGCCAATTCGATTTTAATCATTGAATGTCACTGCGTTTTATTTTACCACATAAAACACCTATCTAGACTTTACCCGATACAATTGAAATAATTCTAGAATAATTCTAGAATAATTCTAGAATGATGTTAGACGATTTATGATACCTTATTTTATTTATAGTAGCTAGATAAATTAAATTAAGTTAACAAATTTATAACAGAATACAAATCAATTACAATTCCTTTATTTACATTATTTATATAAACATTTTAGACTATTAATATTTGCACGCTTGCATGCAGGCTGAACGCAATGGATTTTTAATTATTGAACATCTGCTCTATGTAATACTGTGTTCTGACTTCTGCTCTATGCAATACTGTTTCAACCGCCGTCAGTCCGCTGTCGTAAGTATTTAGGAAATAGGCCATAATATATATAAAATTTGATCAATTGTGGCAAGAATAACGATAACAGTATAGCTTAGTGTGAATGTTAGCTGCTTAGTATAGCTCATTCTTTCAATATTTATGACAACGGACTGACAGCGGTTGAAACGCCTGTGGAATCACCCATATGAAAAATATTATAATGGAAGTGATCAATAAATTGCTTTGTAATTAAGAAACATGTATGTATAGCCTGTATCAATTGAAATTGCCAAAGATGTAAACAAATTAGTTCTGTTTGATGCATAACCTCAAATATTCATCAAGCGTTTTTTATTTAAAATAACATATAATGAATAGTTATTAAATCTTAATCATTATATACATATTACAAATTAATCATTGCTAAGACCTCATTTGATCTTTAAAAGCAAGTGATTATCAAGGAATAATAATAAATTTGTTTGTTTTGTTGTATTTACATCTTTGCCAGTTTCAATTGGCACAGACTATATAGATTATGATAAATGAGCACTACTAACCGTCTGATCACTGAGTACCATTCATATGCTAAGTTCTGAGACGACCTTTATACACTTGAGAAGCTTCTATAAACCTTAGGTACTTGTAGATGAAACATAATAATAAAATAAGAAGCAAATACACCATCCCAGTACTTGACAGTACAGTACTGCCAGTTCCAAAAGTTACTGGCAATCTACAATTTGCTAAGTATGAACCCAGTTAAAAGCTATTAAAAAGCTGGGAGTATTATAACTGTATAAGTCGAATATGCACAGAATTATTACCTGCTGCGGGTTGTTGTGTATATAGCGGGCGATAAACCTCGTGATGGGATGGCGATGGTACTCCCAGTGCTTGGGCACGTAACCGTCAGGGATCGGCTGCAGCTCTGCCGGCCCCACGAACACGTTCGCAACAAACACGATTAAACTCACGGGGATCAGGCCGACCATGACGTAGTAGTGGAACATATCCTTGAACTTGATATACTGCCATCTGAAAAAATAGGTTATGATTATGATCTTTAATATAAGGAATAATTATTAAAAATATTTATGTTAACTATTTCATTTCACTTCCTTACTTTGCAGAATGCCAATAATTGTCTAGAAGCGTACTTATTTTATTAGTGATTCGTACTACTTGTTATTATTAATAACAAACAAAAAGTGATTAGGTAATCACTGACAGCACCGTACCTCGATGGTTGCAACGGGAATAGCTTATGCCCATGATCACCGCATAGGGCTTTATTGGTTGAAAAGTTCACATTTTTAACTATAATATGGGTCCTAACTTGATTTTTAAATAAATTTACGCCGAAAGATCGGCCCAATGCACTCCAAGATACCATTTTATGAAATGACACTTGCTAGACCAGTGTTACCATATTGTTAAGCTGCCATTGTTGCCAAATTGATTGACGCAAATTGCAGATATAGTCTGTGCTTCTTTTTTCTTTTTTTTGTGAAATTTGGACGAGCATATAGAAATGCATGCCCTTAAGGTTTCTTGATAAATTAGAGCATAATTTTTTGGTACCAATGAATGCCTAGAAAAGTGCAAATATAAGGAACAAAGCCGTTAGTTTCCTTGTGGACTATTACCCTTCTCACTCGCACGCCTTCCATTTGTGATGAAAATAAAAGATAAGTAAAGAAAGAATTAAATAATACAGTTAACATTTTATTTCAAATAAAGCTTTATCTTGAGTGGCACTCTATCGGGGATTCGGGGGCCTTTGCTATGAATACCGTCCTCATTATTTTTGATTTATTTATAATATTCTTGCAACTTTAGCAATGTCACTCAATGTCAAATGAGGAGAAGCGCGAAAATCAAATTTTGCAAAATTTACAATTTATATTAAACGTGTTTCAATTATTTACTGAAACTGCTGATATCTGCAATCGTGCTACAATCAGCATTATTATATTTTCCAGGCCCAACTTTCTGCTATAATGCTAACCATAATATGTCACGAAAGTTCCACACGTACGTAAATGTAAACTTATATGCTTTATTGTTTCTGCGACCACATTAAATATTAAATCCGCAACCCAATTTAAGTTTTCTTGTATGTATGCATAGGCATTGGGACCACCTGTTGCTTGGCTATTCTCAATAAGGGCGATGTGAGTCAAGTTATTGATTTTCCAACGGAGCATGCTCCGCCGAACGTCAAAAGATAAGCGACTCCCACACAAAAATAAATGTCGCTGCAACACGCAGTAGTTCGCTTAAATATTTTAAACTGTTAGTGTTTCAAGCTTTTTGCTATTCCTAAACTAGTGCGTTATGCGATTTGTTTAGCATGGAGGAACTACTGCAGGACATTTTCAAGGAAGCCTCAGGACCTAAGTTGAACGCGCTGAGAAAGTCTTGTCAGGATGCCTTAGGTAAATAAAATGTGTTATACTTACTTATTAGCAGTATGTAAATAATGAACATACATAGGTTAGATAACCATATTTGCACTTGCATGAACATTTTTTTAAGCGCAGGCTGTCTTCAAGTTGATACCTAGTACCTATTTCTATTAGTATTTATGTACGCGATGCGACATTGTGATGTCGATTGAGAGGCAAATTACGAGTCTTTGCATTGCAATATTTATAATTATTAGGCATACCTACTAGGAAGTTGAATTTCTTAAATAATTATATGATCATCTATGTTTGACAAATGGTTTCTAATGTGATTTTGTGACGCCATACGGACCTAATATAATATGAATCAGACCAAATAAATCAAAGATATTTGCTACAAGAAGTCAAAAGTGTTTCTTGACTCTTTCTCCTCAAGAAACTAACTGGCTTTTGCAACGGGCTGACCTTAAACGTATAAACTGTTTCTCGCAGAGGCGTTATGCCTACAGGAGAGCAACGGGCGACGCGCGTCGCACGAACTGCGGCGCGCCTGCCTGCTGCCGCTGCAGGTGGCGCTTGAGACGAAGCGCCCGCGCCTCGTCGCGCTAGCGCTGCAAGGCTTCCACGTATGTACTACAGAGGCGTCGAGCCTGCAAGAAACAACGGACGGTGCCTCCGCCTGCTGCCGCTGCAGGTGGCGCTTGAGACCAAGCGCCAGCGCCTCGTGGCGCTAGCGCTGCAGGGATTCCACGTATGTTCTATAGAGGCGTCGAGCCTGCAAGAAACAACGGACGGTGCCTCCGCCTGCTGCCGCTGCAGGTGGCGCTTGAGACCAAGCGCCAGCGCCTCGTGGCGCTAGCGCTGCAGGGATTCCACGTATGTACTATAGAGGCGTCGAGCCTGCAAGAAACAACGGACGGTGCCTCCGCCTGCTGCCGCTGCAGGTGGCGCTTGAGACCAAGCGCCAGCGCCTCGTGGCGCTAGCGCTGCTGGGTTCCACATATGTACTGTAGAGGCGTCGAGCCTGCAGGAGACAACGGGCGGTGCCTATGCCTGCTACCACTTCAGGAGGCGATTGATACCAAGCGCCCGCGCCTCGTCGCGCTAGCAATGCAGGGCTTCCACGTATGTACTGTAGAGGCGTCGAGCCTGCAGGAGACAACGGACGGTGCCTATGCCTGCTATCACTTCAGGTGGCGCTTGAGACCAAGCGCCCGCGCCTCGTCGCGCTAGCGCTGCAGGGTTTCCACGTATGTACTGTAAGGGAGTCGAGGCTTCAGGAGACAATGGACGGTGCCCCTGCCTGCTGCCACTGCAGGTGGCGCTTGAGACCAAGCGCCCGCGCCTCGTCGCGCTAGCGCTGCAGGGATTCCACGTATGTACTGTAAAGGCGTCGAGCCTGCCGGAGACAACGGACGGTGCCCCTGCCTGCTACCGCTGCAGGTGGTGCTTGTTACCAAGCGCTCGCGCCTCGTCGCGCTAGCGCTGCAGGGCTTCCACGTATGTACTGTAAGGGAGTTGAGCCTTCACGATACAATGGACGGTGCCCCTGCCTACTGCCGCTGCAGGTGGCGCTTGAGACCAAGCGCCGGCGCCTCGTCGCGCTAGCGCTGCAAGGGCTTCCACGTATGCACTGTAGAGGCGTCGAGCCTGCAGGAAACAACGGACGGTGCCTATGCCTGCTACCACTTCAGGTGGCGCTTGAGACCAAGCGCCCACGCCTCGTCGCGCTAGCGCTGCAGGGCTTCCACGTATGTACTGTAGATGCGTCGAGCCTGCAGGAGACAACGGACGGCGCCCCTGCCTGCTGCCGCTTCAAGTGGCGCTTGCAACCAAGCGCCCGCGCCTCATCGCGATAGCGCTGCAGGGCTTTCATGGTACGGGAGGCGTCGACGGTATCGACTTCGTAGAGAGGCTGAAGTCATTTCTCAATTGTTGTAGGTCCATGGATGATCTCAAACTGTTTGCATTGAAGCGCCAAGACGTCTTACGGCACTATTGAAAATCACGGAAGATTTCAGTAGTGCGACCAAGATAGTATTCGGTATAGATAATTGTGCGGTCATGCCGGTCATACGTGTTCAATGCGGGAAAGTAGTAAATTCATCGAAATTTGCTGCTTTTGAATTTCAGGAATTTCAGCTGAGACTTCAGATCTCTCTCCGAAGTTGAAACCTATAAATATGTAGGTAAATATGTCACAGTATTTGGATATTGTGGATAGCGATGTCAAGTAGTCAGTGAAGGAGCGCTTCTAATTATTGCGTTAGGGTACCCTACATTATGTTCCATTTTATTCTATATAAATGAAATGAAGTGAAAAATGAAATATTTTGATTAATGTACAGGCTTATACAAAAATCCATTTTTTTTATTGTTAAAAAATTCAGTAACAGAATTTATGAACCGACTAAGTAGAAAATAAATCGTTTACCAATACATGTACCTTACACCCCAATTACAACGTCTGAAGCTCAAAAAAGTGATCGGGATAAATACTCTTAAGGTTGAATTTAACAGCGCTACGTGTCTTCAAAGTCTCCAAAAACTTCAATTTAAATAAATAATAATACATAGTACCTACCGCTCCGCCCCGTCATGTACCTACAGTCACCAGCAATAGTATATTAATAATTAAATATCTGACATGTCTTTATTATATATGAGGTATGAGCGTGTCAGATATTTTTGTGCCCAAGTTGGATAATGTATTATTGCTGGTGACTGTACACGGACATTAAGTAGGTACCTACTCAACTTTTAGGCTGCCTGTCCATTGGAGCGGAGCGAGGCAGCGCAGCTGTGAGCGGCGTAAAAATCCACCAATAGGAATACTTTATTTTCCTAGTCTCGCTCAGCGGAGCTCTCCTATTGATCGATTTTTTCCTCGCACACCGCTCCACTGCCTCACTCTGCTCCAGTGGACAGACAGCCTTATAAATTATATAACTAAGGTCAGATAAGTGCGAAAATATAAATGTAAAATAAACGAATGTATTTCAGAAAATTCTCCGTGATGACCGATTCCACCGCGGTATTGAGCCTGAAGATGATTCGCTGTGGATGCCTTCACAGCTACTATGTGCCACAGCTTCAGTCATGTATCACTTGCCCGAAACTCAGGTTAGAATCTTTCTATAAGGTAAACTCATTTAAAAGATAGAAAAACATTATCTGCCCAGATTGATGTAGAATGCCATTTATTGCATTATGGGTTACCTTTGTTTTGGTGAAATAATGTTTGTTTTCTGTAACCGTAAATATTTCAGGATTTTATAAAAACTAACCTAATCTAACCTAAAGGGGTTCTACACGACAGTACTGAAAGAAATCCTGAAATATTTACAGTTACAGGAAAAATATTGGGTTTAACAACGAAAAGGTTGGGAAACGATACATTTGGCAAACATATTTCGGCCAAACGGCAGGCTCCCATTGAATTATATTAGCGTACCTAATTATAGCGTACGTATTGATCATAATATGCTTCTTAGGGTTCCGTACCAAAAGGGTGCCACGGGACCCTAACTATATTAAATACTAAGCCGCCGCTTCCGTCTGTTTGCCTGTCAGCAGGCTGTGTCTCATAAACAGTAAACTTTTTTACAGACTTTGTATTTTATTGCCGCTATAACAACAAAATTAAACATTAAATAAAATTTTCACAACACTGCTCGGAAATATGGCCATAGATGGTCTTGTTTGGGGTCACAAAACGTCACTTATAAGGACAGATCAAGAATGTTTTTGTCGGCGTGTTTGCTGATTGGTCGAGAACATTGTTGTCCAACTTTAAGAACCAATGAAAATCAATCAATCAATTTTTGCGTCATAGCTCATGCTCATGCTTAAAATGAAAAATTGAAATCGACCATTCAGAACCCACGATTTTGTGTCATAAAATATTAGGTATATTTTTGCTAAAAGATACACAGACTAAAAACTATGTCACTGCTTTTTTTTTAAATGTAATTCAAACTTGGCCCCTAATCTTGAACCACTAGAGATGAAATTACATGGGAGATATGGCGAAACAAATACAATTTTATATGGAGTTGACATCTTCATCTCGCATGTAAGTTTATTAATCTAGAGTGCCACGAGAATAGGGGCCCAGATTTAAAAAAAGTTATCTATGGTAAAATTGGAGGTGATGTCACATTAACATGAATTAAAATTGGAGTTTTGAATATGAATTTTAATTTTATTTCCTCTCAGTAGTTGTGAAAAGCACTATGTCTGCCTCGGTAGAAAGTGCAATTTATGGACTCGTACACTAGAGGGCCTCAACTACGTTTCGGCCCTCTATATGACTCGTCCAAAAATCGCATATTTTCTATCCTCTGCAACAATGTACTATAATATCCCCCATACAATAATCATTTTTCTACGGTTTTTGTTCGGTAGTACGAACGGAATTCTTCATGTGGGAGTCCGACTCGCGCTTGGCCGGTGTATTATTTAATAACTTGTGATTTTCGATTGAATGAAAACCCAGAAAAGTACCTTCTGATTGCTGATAAAGGTTCCTTGCTGAATTGCTTTCTTCAAACAATTGGTGGTAGCTCCTTCTATATTAACTATAATATAAATTAATGGTTGTAACTGGCTTAAAAATTGGTATTTATTTTGTCTCTTTTAAACAAGCTGTTAGTTAACATACATTAGTTACGGTCACGAGCGTTAATTTGGGACCCATTTCAAGAAAAACATGCTTGAAGTCCTCAATGTCATTAGAGATGTCAAGTCATTTGTAACTTTAAGGAAACTCAACCTTATTGTTGAACAATGTCAGATTGATTTTGGACCTAAGGTGGGTACCAAATTTAATCTCGTGACTGTACTTACAACCCAATGAGTTCCCGTAGGTACAAATATTCCGCATGTACCTGTCGCTCGCGTTGTCCCCGCGGCGCACGCTCAACGGCCGCCTGTGCGTGTGGGCGTGCGGGCGCTGCGCCGAGGCCGCCGCCGCCGCGCCGCACGTGGCGGCCGCCGCGCGCGCCGCCGCCGCGCAGGCGCTCCGGGCCTACTGTGCGCAGCTTGGTAAGCATACATCGTTTTCAAGGTAATGTCAGGTTATGGTAACAAAGAAGACAGGTTGATTTTAGCAGTAAAACCGACGAATATGGACTGGGAATGAATATCACTAACTATACTTAATAAGTCCGTTTTTTTTTTTATTAAGACGGTCACTTGGTAGATCTGGACTGGTAACGTGTCTTTCCATGAAAGTGGATCAAGTTATAATCGAAGCATCTGAACCTGAGAGGAATCTCTTCTGTCCGCCCTCTTTATTTTTGTTGATAAGTTTTCTCTGCTCATAAAGTTCTTATCGTTTTAGATGAAGAATGCCAAGAGTTGTTGTCAGACGGGTCTCCCCTAGACCGCAACTACATTGTAGCAGTTGGGTGCTACAGTGAAGTCATCCCGGTCATACAGTACTTGTGCAGTCGACTTTCGGAGACCCAACTGTGAGTTTTGTTCACTGGTTATGTTTAATAACTTAGACAGGTTTCGTAACAAATGTCTAACTAACTACTACGTTTAATTGATGACATATTTTTTGCAGGATACCGAAGCAAAATCCAGTGGCGCTATTCTTCTTAGATTGTCTACTCACCCTAATGTCAAGTCTGTCCGAAAGAGTTAGCGGCAACTCTCACTTCATGACCTTCCTTTGGCAGAAGTTCTGTCCTTCACTCATATCTTTTCTTGGAACTCCGAGAGTAGATAAAAATATTAAATCAAGGTAAGCAGTATTACTACCATTCCATTATCACATCATCATTTACTTAACAGCTATGCTCCACCGACAGGTGGAGTAATTTCCATTTTTTCCTATTCCGAGCATTCTCTTAACACACATACATTCTAAAAAATAATTACTTAAACTGAATCATAATTATTTCAGAGAGCATGAAGGTCACTTGGTCGATGATTCGGGCAGAGGCTCTGGAGCCTTAGTTTGTGCACCAAGCTTTAACAGCAAACAAGCCAAGGCTATTTACAGGTACTCACCAATATTGTCTCTCATACTCCTATTAAATGATTAATTAGTTAATATTTTTATGAGCCCTGTAACCATGCCCGCATTGCCTACTATATTGTTCACATCTTTTATTTAAATTCTCATAATTTCAACAGCATAGCTAACCAGCTAGTGCGCCTAGTTGGATCTACATCTAACCTTAGACCTGTTCTCGAAGCGCTATACCATAGAATGCTTCTTTACCCACCGATATCACACCGAGTGGAGCCACTCCGAAGCACAAGGGAATTGCTACAAAATCCAAAAAGACTGTGCCAGTTGGTGCTGTTACGAAAGGCTGAAATGGAACGGCATAGCGATGACATGGCCATATTACGATTGTGAGTATATTGAGCTGGATAACCACGTTCACTCTGGCTTAATCTTTGAATAAAAGTTACCTACGTACATGATTTACATTAACTGAGATGAACTTATTCAAACCGCATTATTTAAAGCTTTAAATAATTTCAGAATAATGGACGGCATTGAAGAATGTGGCCGCAGTGGCAACCCAGAAGTGGTCGCAGCTGCAGTAGAATGTGTAGTGTCACTCCTCGACGCTTTGGAGAAACTGTGTTCTGGATCATTTGAGTACATTTCCGCTGAAGTAGCCTCGCTCATACTAAAACATTGGCCAAGACTTCAGGATGCCGACTACACAGGACCTTTGACATATCAAACTTTGGCTAGATTACCAAGTCCTTACAGGTGAGAAGAGCTTCAAAATTTAGAATGGAAATGTATTTTATGAATTAATTAATATTTCTAGTTCTTTAATTGATCTCTAACTTTTAAGTAACATTATTATTTCATTTTAGGGACGTAGTCGCTGTTTTGCAAAGTAATGAGGAAAAAGATCATGACTCTTCAGGTAAATAAGTCACATTAAAAAATAAGTATAAACTAAGCCGTCACTCTCAATTGAGTATGTCTATATTATGGAAAACTACTGTTTTCAGATACATCAGGCCCTGAAAACATGAGTTCAGGTAGTGACGGCGAAGCAGATTCTGATGCAGATAATGTCTTTCTACCCTCAAGAGCTAATAACCCTAACACTACTACTGACACAGAAAGTGACTCCACACATGAAAAGACGAAAACCGTACCGAAAACACTTAACCTTGGAAGGTACGAATAATTTAGGGGCTGTTCTTATTTAATCGTTAAGGCCTAGGATGTCGATTTTGAGGGAGATATAGATTTTTAATATTGATCAATAAGCCAATAATCCAAATGGTTTGTGTCCCTATCACACGCGTTGGTTACGGAACATGTATGTATTACTGATTGGCAGTTATGAGAACCAGATTGACTAATTCTGGGTTCATGATCAGAAAATAGTCTAGAAAATGTGAAAAAGCACCTGTTTTTAAATGGAAAAACCCAGTCTTTTTATTAGATTTAAAGTACAAATTAATGAAAATTATTACCTTATTGTTTTGAGTTTACATACCAAATGCATGCACCACAGCAAGACCTTTTGACCGATTCAAAGTTTACAAAGTGTTTAAGACCATCTTTTTATTTATTCAGATGCACGATAACCGAATGTAACGTAGACTTAGAACGTCACAATGCCAGACAGTTTGTAAAGACTCTGCAAAATGCATTGCTGCCCAAACTGCTGAATTTGAGGACTTGCATTGAAGTCGACGAAGCGATGCAAGAGTTCGCATCAAAGTGCTGTCAACACAATGCGACCCAGCCTCCTGCTACGTCTTGTATAATGAATGCAGATGGCGTTTATCTGGCTACGTACGCAGCTTTACTTCTTACCCTGAAGCAGCGACGGACTGTATACTACAGGGAGCCCAGCGTAAGTTATATTTCTCAAAAGGTATTTCTCATAAGAAGAACCTTTTTTTCGTAAAATCCAAATTATATTCAAATAAAAGTTGTCATTTTTACTACTTTATCTGATTATTTTTCTTTCTCCAGAAGATCCAAGTATCTTTGACCGAGGACGAGTTCGTGGAGGAAGTGCAAGGTAGTGGAGTATTGGTTTATTTGTCAGCCACGTGGCTCAGGGAGCTTTACCAACAAGTTCTGATCAATGATTTGCTGAAGGATGTTCCGAGCTTAGACCATCCGCTAGTACACTTGTTGTCAGGTAAATAAAAAGTGAAAATGGAATCTTTGGAACCTGTTTGTCGGTACCTCGTTCAGACCTTTGCATAATAACTCACACTCATAAAATCTAAGCAGACTGGCAACTATTGTCGTGTGCCACATTTTTTTATAGGTTGTATAATTATTTTACTTACAACTTGAGAATTTCCGTAACTTTCATCATCATAAATAATTCGCACTGCTAGATGAAAACAGTCTTAACTCGAAAAAACAACTGTATTTTAAAATCAACTTTAATACAACTTCTATGAACTTGAAACAAAACTGGCAAGGGTTTTGAGTTGATACTGTTTTCATCTAGCAGCGCATATTAGCCAAAATACACATCACATAGGCTCTCCCCAAGTATCTGGAACTACACAAAGATCGGATATTTGTCCTATAAATTGGTATAAACTCCAATTCAGTTACTTTGAATATAGTAAAAAAAACCGTACCTCCTGGAGGCTGGGTAAATATCAATCGTAAAGTATAGATATTGGACTTGTTTGTTTGTAGTGAGTAACGCTGTTCTTTATTAGATTTGGGTGGCCTGGATCAAAACCCCGTCATGTCGGATTGGCAAAAGCTCAAGGAAGTATCAATGGTTTACAGCACCGCTAACGATTCCACCCAGCACCAGGCCAGTTTGCGTTGGGCAAGAAGGTACATACAAAACTAGTCATCTATTTAGACTTTTAGAGCATAATAATTTATATGTAATTAACAGGCTCGATTTTTATCTTACTTAATTTATACGAAATAAAGGCTTGTAGTACTATAAGGCGATGGGCTTGCAACCTGTCACTAATACGCGGGTAAACATCTTAGCCTAATTGTGCAAATTGTGGTTATAGAATTATCAACAAGTTTTTAGAGATGTTTGTAATTCTGTAGCTCTGCCTACCCCACTCTGGGAACGAAGGCGTGAGATTATGTATGTATGTAATTTATACGAAATTGGGTCATTATTTGGGCGTTTGTTCCGAATCACTTTCGTGGTCACATTTTTTTAGAAGTGGCTGCAGATTCCGATTTCGTTTCTGGTTAGGTATCTAAGTTTACCGGACATCTAACAAATATCCAAAAACGGCATCAAAATATAATTCTTCAAAAAGATGTCCACAAAAGTGAGGCGGCTGAAACGCTCGAATAATGACCCAATTAAGACATAAATATATGTTTTCGCAGAATATTGACCTGTATCTGGGACTCGATGGTGACCGTTCTTAGTGTGCCTTTGACTGGATATAGAAATAAGAAGCAGAAGCTTAATGTTATAATTTCGAAAAAGATTAACACTTTTGGAAAGAAAAAAAGGATTGCTTGGGAAGGATTAACTATTCAATGTCTCGAGGGACTGCATAAGGTACATCAATAACTTATTTAATAAATGAATCATAAGGTTGCAACCAGTTCTCTTGTCAAGGTCAAAGTGATTTGCGCCTGCACATAACTGTACATGTATACGTGGTTAAATATTATATTATACTTAATCGTATTTCCAGGCGGCAAGAGTAAGCAATACGTTAGGCTTACAAAACCGGTGCAGCAGTATTTTAGCGCTCCTAGCAAACTCCGCAATCTCACAGCCGCCTAATGGAAAAATCCTTGCAACTCACGCATTGTCATTGGATATTCTAATAACAGGTACTCATAAAATAAGATATGATGTTTTTAGTCTACATTGTTTAAGATGTCAATGTGGCGCCGGCGTCTAAGATGGCGTTACACAAAGCCCCTCATTGGGCGCCAATTACCAACCATTGTAAATTCTTCCCCCGATTTAATTTCTAGGTGGTCTTGAGCTTGGTGCGAAGGCACCAGAATGCTGGGAACATATTTTCGCTGCCTGCCAATACGTATCAAGCTTCGAACATTCCTTGTTTGGGCAACAGGGCAATAACGCTACACCAATGGTGGCCATGCAAACTGGGAGGAACAAAACGGTCTCTATACTGCAGGCTGATGCTAAGTTGGGGTTAGATGGACGGGATGACGAAACTTGGTAAGAGATTCGTTTAGCTTTATTAAGTTTCCATGTTTTATTTACTGACTTTTAAGGTTGATGATTTTAACCACATATTATTTTTATATTATTTATTTATTTGAATTTTTGCTAAATTACGTTTCATCCGTTCCTTTTAGTTTTCTTCCTTTATAAGACAGGTACAGTTTAGCTGTCTGTAATATTTATAGCTGATGGAATTATTAAAATATACATAATGTAAAAATGACTAAATTTTGTTTTCTTAGTGTTGATGTCTTCAATTATCTTCAGCCAATGCTAGAAAGTAATCTAAGCAACGACTTGTCAGTTGCCAAGATAGTCGAAACATGTCGACAAGAGGTGAGTATTTACTACATTGTACCATTAGAGTAAATATTAGGGCCGTATTAATAAACTAATCTCAACTCTAATGCTCGTCTCGAGATGCGTCAAAAATGACAGTGTTCTATGGATAAACGTTTACTTTGACGTATCTTGTGACGGGCATCTCACCCAAGATGAGTTTATTAATACGGCCCTTAGACCATTACACTTTAATTTGATTGAAGTAATTAATCCGGTTAAAAGGTCAAGGTCTTACTAAAAGCGTTATTGGTAAAGTTTGTGCTTGTTTTATTTTGTAAATTGTGGGAAGTAAATTGAAGTGTGTCGATTAGGGCGGCAACGTGATCGGGGGCGCGGGCGCAGCGCGGGTGTGCTGCGCGCTGTCGGCGGCGGGCGACGCGCTGTTCTCGCGCCTCGCCGCCACCACCACGCTGCCCGCCCTGCGCGCCGCGCTGCGCCGGCTCGTGGCGCTCCACCACCGGCTGGTGCGTACCTACATTACTGCTCACACAACTATTAGGGCGGCAACGTGATCGGGGGCGCGGGCGCAGCGCGGGTGTGCTGCGCGCTGTCGGCGGCGGGCGACGCGCTGTTCTCGCGCCTCGCCGCCACCACCACGCTGCCCGCCCTGCGCGCCGCGCTGCGCCGGCTCGTGGCGCTCCACCACCGGCTGGTGCGTACCTACATTACTGCTCACACAACTATTAGGGCGGCAACGTGATCGGGGGCGCGGGCGCAGCGCGGGTGTGCTGCGCGCTGTCGGCGGCGGGCGACGCGCTGTTCTCGCGCCTCGCCGCCACCACCACGCTGCCCGCCCTGCGCGCCGCGCTGCGCCGGCTCGTGGCGCTCCACCACCGGCTGGTGCGTACCTACATTACTGCTCACACAACTATTAGGGCGGCAACGTGATCGGGGGCGCGGGCGCAGCGCGGGTGTGCTGCGCGCTGTCGGCGGCGGGCGACGCGCTGTTCTCGCGCCTCGCCGCCACCACCACGCTGCCCGCCCTGCGCGCCGCGCTGCGCCGGCTCGTGGCGCTCCACCACCGGCTGGTGCGTACCTACATTACTGCTCACACAACTATTAGGGCGGCAACGTGATCGGGGGCGCGGGCGCAGCGCGGGTGTGCTGCGCGCTGTCGGCGGCGGGCGACGCGCTGTTCTCGCGCCTCGCCGCCACCACCACGCTGCCCGCCCTGCGCGCCGCGCTGCGCCGGCTCGTGGCGCTCCACCACCGGCTGGTGCGTACCTACATTACTGCTCACACAACTATTAGGGCGGCAACGTGATCGGGGGCGCGGGCGCAGCGCGGGTGTGCTGCGCGCTGTCGGCGGCGGGCGACGCGCTGTTCTCGCGCCTCGCCGCCACCACCACGCTGCCCGCCCTGCGCGCCGCGCTGCGCCGGCTCGTGGCGCTCCACCACCGGCTGGTGCGTACCTACACTACAGTACTGCTCGCGCAACTATTAGCTCAGTAATAGGCTAGTGTCCTAAAAAAAATAATTCGTCCGTCTTTTACATTATCAAAAAATATTGAACACGTATTTTTTCTTTTGTCAATTAAACAAAAAATGACGAAGATAAAGTGCGTTGAAGTTTCGCGTGACGTCACGCCGTGGCACACTTTATAGCACGTTGTGACGTCACGAGCTCCCACTCCCGAACTTTGATACGCGTTGTAGTTGTCAAATCTGATTGATTTTAAAAACAAAAATACGTGTTCAATATTTTTTGATAATCTTACTGACGGACTAATTAGAATTATTACTTTTTTACCCAGGATACACCCCTATTCTATGTATTCAATGTACGGGAAAATGAAACAAATTAATAAAGTTAAACCTTGTGTGACGTGATACATGGGCGTGGTGTGGTATTTAAACCCGTGTCTCCGTTAACGATTTTTTAACTTTCTTGGGAAAACTATAATAGATACGAAAAAAAAGTCAAGGACAAAAGAAATTAGTATAAA
Organism: Acleris literana; assembly: GCA_946894065.1. Taxonomy (NCBI): domain Eukaryota; kingdom Metazoa; phylum Arthropoda; class Insecta; order Lepidoptera; family Tortricidae; genus Acleris; species Acleris literana. The sequence continues at coordinate 11,360,015 of OX335684.1, read as the reverse complement.
CGCGTCGGCAATGGTTTTTTAAATGCTTCCTCCGTGATAACTACCTTATGTACAAACGTTTTCACTTCTCAGTCTCTAAAATGACTCATAATAGCCTTGTATAGGCAGACTAAAGTGATGTATTTAATCCCTAGGGATTAAAACGACACTTTACTCCCTAGGGACTAAAGTACTTTTTCTTTTTAATGTACTTTGGAAACCCTTAAACAGGCAATCCCTGTGTTTGTGAATGGAGGATTATCTCCATTTTCAGTGATTATGTATGGACCATTTTTAGGCCGTGGAAATAACCTTAAAATGACAACTGTGCAATATTATAAAAAAACGATTTAATTTCGTGGAACACAATTAATGATTCCGAATATGAATGTATATATTTAAATAAATTAAGGAGTATATTATTTTATTAGGCATGGTCCAAATAGTTTTCAAGTTTGTATCTGTTGGCTAAATATGCAAGCATTTAGAGTGTCACTTTACAAAAAACTAACAACCGCGAAACAAATTTGTCAGAAACTTTGTTACATTTTGTTAAATCTTGTAATTTTGCATAGGACGTCGTTGTTTTTCCTCGCATTCCAAGTGAAAAGTAGAGTGTTCAACGCGAGACTAAACAACCATAATGACACTCGAACTATAGCCACTCTCGCTCTCTCGCTCGCTGGCGTGGCTAAACATCCCGTGTCATTATGGCTTGTTTTAGTCCCTTGTTGAACAATCTACTACCTATTCTAATAGACTAATTTTTTACCATTGTGTTGCATTCTAATTAAACTTCATCCATACAAATATTGTTTCAACTATATTTTAAGTACAAATGATTTCAATGTATGCATGTGTCATTTCGGTTGTATATAAAAAAATAAAATTAATTATATCGATAATTATGAGGGTTATAATGATGCCTCCTTCTGAAAAACGTTTGAAAATAAAATTTGTTTTCGATGTATTCATAAAAAATGGCAGAGTCGTAAAATAAAATTATGCCACTTAAGGTCACGCAAAACTGCCTTCCTCGTAAAATGACCCAATTACTTCAGAAAACATCGTCATGATAATTATGTGAGACGAATGACGATGGTATTTTCTCGGTCAAATTAATTAAAAACAACTGGTATTGCAACCAGGAGGCATAGACACGATGAAAGATCACCATGTTGAACACGTTCTTTCCAGCTGTTTTCCAGCTGGGATCAAGACGTGGCGAACAATAACGCCCCGTGGTGGCGGCGCGGCAAGGCCGGGCCCGCCGCGGGCGGCGAGGCGGCGCGCGCGCTGTGCCGCGCCGGCGACGTGGCGCTGCGCTGCCTGCGCGCCGCGCGGCCGCTGGCCCACCGCATGTCCATTTGGACCGTGGTCGGGCCACACTTCATGCAGGTGACACAACGACTTGGTTCAAATAACTTTCTTTCCGTTTGTTAACGTTGTTCTTAACGGACAACTAGTACTAAAACAAACAGCCCTCGTAGTATCAGAGTTTAATTGTACCTAACATTTAAGGAATTTTATGTTAACATAGGCAGGAAGGGAAAATAATTAACTTATGGAATGGAGGAAGCGGTAATTCCGGCACTCTCAGTGACTGAACAGAGCAATAATAATAGTAATAAGTTACGATTTTGACTGTCTATCTATAACTCTACAATTATTCGTTTTAGAATAACTGATTGTCACATTCCTCATTGAAGAGATCTTTCAATGAGGAAGAAATACTCACATTAAGTTCATGGCCAGCTCTCGTAGGTATGCCTAAAGCGTTTCACCGCGTTGAAATATCTTTATTTGATACTACATATTTACAATTTCAGGCTGCTTGCCACAAGGACATCCAGATATCAAGCTTAGCGATCCAGTGCCTTCATGATTGCGCCACAACATTATTAAACCAGCAAGTGGAATTGCCTCATTTCCACTTTAACGAAGCCTTGCTCAAACCCTTTGAGAACCTGTTATGCTTGGAGCTGTGCGATGATGATATTCAGGTAAATTAAAATTAAAAGGTAACAAAATTAAATGTTATGTAATAAAAAACGTTTATGACGAAATGTTGATTACCTAACTACGAAATAAATAAAACATTTTAGTACCATAATTTCTTCATTTATACTTAGAGTATTAAGTTTCTGGCTTCATCCAATAGTTTTGATCGACAAAATAAATAATAACATATTTTTTCAGGAGCAAATAATATCCTGCATCTGCGAATTTGTAGAAACAAACAGAATGGAAATCAGGTCAGGATGGCGACCTCTTTTCAACACGCTTCGGGCCGCCAACAACTCAAACCAATACTCCGCTATACTCGAGATATTCAAAGTGTTCCTTAATACAGACAACACTTTAGTCTTCGCCAATGCCGCCCTAGACTGCATTCTTTGCCTCCTCAGCCATATCAAGGGTCTTCACTATGACGAAACACAGCCCACCGAAGTCAAACCAAAGAAAGTAACAGTCCCAGCGCAACCGAAACCAAGTTTGAGCCTTAAGTTTTCAAAGAATAGCAAATTCATACCATTGAGCGAGGAGAAATCAGAGAAGGTGATAGTAGATATGTGCAAAGAGGCGCTCTACCATTTAGAAAGTTGTGCTGATATCCTGACAATGATGTACAATATGCCGAAGTGTCCTATTTTCAATACTGGCAACAGAATAAAGGGGGATATGCCATTAGCTGTGGTAGATCCTATCATTCCAAGTAGTTCTCTCGACATCACTAAGTATATTACGAATGACCACTGCGCAGAAGATCTAATATCATATAGAAAATTGTCCACAAGTCTACCCCTGTCGAACACAACAAACAACTGCTTATTAAAACTTGATAAGCCAAGTAACATACTGAAGGTGTGGTACGTTCTGATTGAAGGTCTAATATCAGCTACGGTTGTATGTTCAAAGAAGAATCAGCCAGCTGCTATGGAGACTTTGTTTAAGTTATTAAGAAACGCGATCGATGTTCCTGGAACACACTTCGGTCTGCACTGCATAAACCACCTGCTGTTGCCGACGGTGCAAAATTGGCTTCGGCAAATCGCTAATGTGAATACGCATTGGGACAGCGTTATGCCAAACTTCAAACAATGCTGCGGGATGACAACAGATACAATAGTCGTATACCTACATCACTTACAACAAATCAATGTTGAAAGATTTACGGTGGAAGGTGACGCTGACGCTGAAATCGTTCCGATCGAAAGCACCGAAGCCACGTTTGCATTAAAACAGATATTGTTGATTTTAGTCGAATGCATTGCTCAGCCCCAGGAACCTATAGCCAGACTTGGAGCATCATGTATAAGGCATATAATACTTACATCAGGGCATTTGCTTACTGATAACCAGTGGGAGATCGTGTGCACAAGTCTTCATAGGGCCTGCAATGTATGCCTAACGCCTCTAAAGCAGCTGACTTACGCCTTCAAAGAAAATTCAAATAGTTTCTACGGGGACTTAGCCATGGTCAAAGTGGCAGCGAGACGGGACTGTTCAGTCAATGACAATGTCAGATTACATGCTATGGCTCAGCAAGTGTTTCTTAATGAGCAATTGAAGAGTGATGGTCATGCAAAGCTTACACCTAAAAACTCTTCTAATAACTTGATGCTAATTGACGATAGAAGCTACATATTTCTTATTTACCTTCAAGAATCAACGAATTCCCTAAACCCAGAATTATATACAGTAAGAATTCCTCATAGAGGTCTAGTAGTGGGTTTGCTGGCTCATCAAATTCTAGTTCAGATAATCGCTACGGTACTGATCCAGGCTTCCTCCGATGTTTTTCATGGAATCAACGGTATCCTACTTGAAGGCTTTAAGGCTGGGTCGAATATCTGCAATTACAAATTTAGTTTAAATAATAATAACGCTGACCTGTTACTGAGAAGTTTGGAACTATCCTATATGAGAGCCCTGCAGTTTGACTCTCGGCCCGGATTAAAATTCCTTGTGCAGAAAGTTTCTAACCTCGACTATGCAGCTAATCTTTATAAGCAAACAACTTCTTCGTGGCTGATAAAAATCATAGCTCTGACGGAGGTATTTTTCAGCGGCGTTCATAAGTTCAAGTTAAAACCGACAGATGTGTCCATAATACTACACAATTACACGACGACTCTGAATCTAAACCTGGAATACGATCGATTTATAATGAAAATATTTGATTTCAAAGCTACTTGGGAACTTTTATGCAACAATTACGTGAAACATCTGATCAGCGTTTCAGACTTTGATGAACCAGAAATGAAAGACAGGGCTTCTTATAGTTCTGTTGATACTGATTCCTCACGTCACTCTAATGAACACTACGCACAAAATGAAATAAGCACAGCAGAGCCTATTAAAAAAACAAACATAAACATAAAGTTAGAAAGTGAGGTCCTTGACCAACCTGAAGAAAAGCCAAAACCATTTACTTTTGCAGATTTCAAAGCCAACAGCACAACTTTAGACACAACTGAAACCGTATGTAGCGATGACATTACAGAATTGGCTCAAAGTGAAACAGTCCATGAATCTGACAGTGATAAGAACTCTGTAAGATCCGATTCTGATAAAACAACGCCTAAAATAGCTAGAATAAAAGAAAGTGAATATAGTCCAGTGCAGGAAAAGAAAGTAAGCGTGTCTGATGCGCTTGATAGTCATTTGAATACGCGGAAAGTGAACATAACCATTTGTGATGGCCCGACTTACGAGAAGAACAAGCCGGTGGAGCCGATCATACCTCCACAACCCGTGCCGCCGGAAATTGAGCAGCAGAGAGCCTTAAGTATTAGCAAGGTAAAGTGTAATAAGTTAATCTTTGAAGTTTTAGGAATAAGTATACTTATTAGTGCTAGCGGTACGCCAAAATAGCTGCAAATGGTGTACGAACGATTGATCTTTAGGACATAACGAATCAATTTGAACCGCAGCAGAAAAAAAACAAAAAAGGAAAGAATTATGACGTCATCTTTTTTTGTACGGGAAAAAAATTGTGATACCACACATGATAGGTTTCAGAACAATTTATTTTTCCCCATACAAAAAAAAGATGACGTCATAATTCCTCTCTTTTTTTTTCGTGCTGCGGGTCAAATTGATTCGTATGGCCTAAAGATCGATCGTTCCGATTTTCATGCTTTTATCAACATTTGCAGCTTTTTACTGAATTGTTGCGAATTACGAAGCAGATATTTTAGTGATCCCCGTACCACATTCTTTGGCAGCATAAACTGGTGTCATGCTCCTTTGAATAAGGAGAAAATCCGGAGCGATTTTTTTCCAGAGTGGAATATGTATTTGTTTTTTGTTCTTCATTTATTTAATATTCAAATTAATTTATTTGCTTTAAAATATGGTACAATTCGGTGTTGTTTCCTTACAGGATACAGAAGTGCAGCGGCATTGTATTCAGAATATCCTAATAGCGTATCTGGAGCTGGTCCTAACGTTCCCCCTGGAGCGGTTCCAGCTCGTCAACCCGGTCCTGCAGGGCGGCTTCGCCCAGCTAGCCAAGACGGTCACTGACCCCCAACTACTCGACAGAATCAATATATTTTTTGACAAAAATGATTTAACCGAATTTAATTATAAGTGAGCAATTATTGTGATATATAAATTCACATTTAAACTTATATTCCTCGATTGATCAGTGTTATCTGCGAAATAAAGATATACCTACTACGACTCTTGTGTTTAATTTCGGTGCAAATAAAGAAGTTAATTATTAATATTTATTTAATAATCTTTTCACTTTTGAGCTTTAACTGATAAAACAATTATAATTCTCTTAAATCTAAAGATCTTTAATAGGCATCACCTACTTCAATGGTTAAAAGTATGAAAGGTTTTTTGGTTCGAAGACTACATAGTAACTGTCTTTTTTAAGAAATGCTTGTCAGTCTATCTGATATTTCGTACGTATATAAAACACAACAAAATGGCACTGTGAACTCACAACAATACGTTAAAAACGTAATCTATAAAAATGCTCTATAAAAGACACTATGTATAAACCCTATCTTCTCTGTAAATTTTATATTACATATAGGTAAACTCTCATAATGGCACTAATATTTGGTGTACATTCAGTTTTATATATACAACTACTTACATATTTACAACAATATCCTCTGCTAAGTTTTATCTTAAAACGAATATGCTAACATACGAGAACAACAGAGCAACTAGTGAAACACTTACACTACTCGCACCTTTCGTCGGGAGCGTATGAACTGTCAACGCGTACGACAAAGCACTAAGGCCTAAATCACTTGTGATCAACGGGCTCTCCCGATTAATTAGTTCAGCTAATTTCTCAGCTTCTAAAACACAAACTCGCAACTGTAGATCAGTTGGATGCTCCAGTATCGTCTCTACGGTGACGAATATTTCCATTTCAATAGTAAGATAACCTCTAAGGGCGCATTCTGCGATCTTGACTTGCCTTTCCAAAGAGCTTAGGACATTCTTCAAATTGATCACGGACGACGATATGTTCGTACCATATAAGGCTCTATCGATTTGTTTTTTCGAATAGAGGATCCTCAAAGCTCCTCCGCATTTAGGGCAGCACGCTCCGGGGGCAGTGAAGCCAAGGCAGTTCGCTTTTTTCAGGGGTGGGCAGATGATTCTGTCGACTTGGCACTTGAGTTCCATCAGATCTGAAATGGGGCCAACGGCGAGACATGGTCCGCGATAGTCGACACTGACGTACTCCGACCACGCAGCGCATTCAGAAATGTAGGTGATACCATTAGTCCCGCAAACTGACCCAACCTGTAAATAATATAACACCATGAGGACTAGTTTCATGGAATGAAGCAGGTCAAGTCGATATTGTATTTTCTTACCTTCGAGCACCTATCTAGACACTGTCCCCAGTAAGCGAATTTGCTGCCGCTCATGACGAGGTGACACGGGTTAGCGTGGGTCCGGCCGTCTGTGTCGCAAATTGGATTCGGCGGTTGTAAGTTGCAGTTGCTTGTATTTACTGTAAAGCAAAGTGCATGAAAGAATCAATTCTTTGTCTGTGTGTCTGTCATTGCTCAAAACTAGTTTTATTCTTAAGAGAGGTTGTCTAATGGCTTAGGTTTTTACTTAATTTCAAATAATACTAAGCTACCGGTTCTTAAGCAAACTAGAAAGCTTTGTACTAATGGTCCTTTTGAACTTTATTATCATACGAATAATTAAGAAAACCCTACCACAAACATGTTGCGGGCAGCTAGCCTGCAAGCGCGAGAGACACACGTTGCGCGCGGGCAGACAGGCGTGGCGGCGGCCGCACGCGGCGCCCGCGCACGCAGACCGGACCCCGAACTCGATCTCGCCGTCCGTCGCGCCTGCACATCTGGAATACCAAGAAAATATGTAGGTACTTATGTAGTTTGGTAAAAAAAAACTTCATACGCGAACATTCCCACAGTGCTGCAGTCAGGTCTTGGATTAGCGGGGGACTGAAGAGGGCGTGAATAAAACGCACTTGCTAGTAAAATAGTTGGTTTATTTAATTATTTGTCTATTATAAGTATGTTTTTCTAGTAGGGACCTATAATAATAGGAGAAGACCTTGGTCAGGGACTAGGTCAATTTGTGTGAGATTGTCCCCTTGATATTTTATTTATTTATTTAATACCCGTTTCAAGCGACTCCGTCCATGTAGCAATCGTTTATGGCTATTCCCTGGGGAACTGTAGGTATTTTACATTTATAATATACTAGCAATCCACCCCGGCTTCGCATGGGTAGCTCAAAAAACCAAAATCCGAGGTTGTTCCGATCGCTACGAGGATCACGTGCTGAGCAAATCTGAAGATTGCCTGAAATTTTTATCAAAATCGACCCAGCCCTTCTGGAGCGCATAGGTAAAACGATTTTTAAAATAATAAATATAAATAATAATAGACAGATAGATAGATATATATATAAAGTATGTATGTAGTTACTTGGCGAGGCAGGCGTTGGGGTAGGTCCGGCCGGGCGCGCGCACGGGCAGGTGGTGCGGCGGGCAGTTGCACGGCAGCCCCGTCAGCAGCGCGGCGCGCCCGCACGCGCGCCGCGCGCACACGCGCTCGCCCACCACGCACGCGCACGCGTTGCACTCGATGTAATACTTCTCGCCTGGGACCACATTAACATATTACTGAAGGCCCTGCCAAGATTCATTGCGCTAACTAGCGTTTCTATTCGTTTTGTTTTTAAACCAATGGCGTCACGTGTAGATCACATGACTTTTCGTACCACGTCATCTACCAGTGACGCGATTGGTTTAAAAACCAATCGAATAGAAACGCTAGTTAGCATAATGCATCTTGGCAGGGCCCTCTGCTTTACCTCAATATTATGTCGCTAATCTATAATCGTAGTATGAAAAGATTCGTCACTCTTGGACATTATCGGTATTGAAATAAACATAGTGACGAATCTTTTCATACCACGAGACCACGGCTGGACACAAAAACAAATGAAACATAAAGCAAGCGGTAAAAATCCGACCGCATCAATGGGCCTAGACAAGAGATGTATTTTGCAAAAGAAATCGTAATAAAAATTAATAGGATTGACATAAGCTGCGGGATAGTCGCCTCGAGCGCTTAATTCAATTCCATACATTTTGATACTTTTCGAAAATCGCTTACGTTTGCGTTATGCATCTTGTCTAGAGTTCCAGAACTGAGGAGTTGTTAATTAAAATTGAATCCACTCCCAATCCCATTTAGGATACACTTCGAATAAAGGACAATCTAACAAAACCGTTAAGTCTACATGCCTATAATTAATACATAGCTAAAATAGCCTAGGGCATCCTAAACTAACTCCTTATAACTTGAACCATCATGTTATGTACCCATGTTCTTGTGAATATATAATTTACTTACTTACTTTACTTTACATTAAGAGATATTGTAACTTCCTATTCAATTTTAAAATAATATTTTAATCGGTTTATTATTTCCAGACACCCCCAACATACAAACAAACAAACGAATACAATTCACAACAGCCTCACCGTGCGTGATGACCTTGTCGTGAAGCCGGCAGTTGTCCAGCGCCACGCAGGGCAGGGGCTGGCAGCGGCCCAGCCCGCGTGGCCCACATTGGCACACCTTGAAGCAGGCCTTCTGCGCCGGACTCGTCATAGGCACGCGGGCCCACGAGCCCAGCGGGACTATGTACGGACTACCGTCACCTGGAATTTAGGACCACCCATTTAGAAACCATTTGGGGATATAGATATAAGGCTCCTGAATCCTTATTGTTCGGCATTATAATAAGTACGCTTTAATTAATATTTTATATCAAGGTCTTTCGTTTATTCCATTAAGTATATCTACAATACAATGTTATAGTTATGCTTATTCAAATGGGCACTCAATAGGTACCCTTCGTTTCTGTAGGATCTTTGGTGCAGTTAGGTTAGTAACTAAATTCTTACACATCAATCGGGCTGGTTTCCTTTAGTTAGAACACACACTGTGGTACGAGTAACTTGGTTTCGGGTTTTAGACCGCGAAGGCGCACCCCGCTACTCAAATTGATACTGCACGGTTGCGTCAATGTACGTAAAATAAACCCAGTGTGGCGGAACTTCGTGGATTGAAAACACTGGTAAGAACTTAGTTAGTTAATAACCTGACTGCACCAAATCCACCAAAGTGAGTCCAGTGCCTAATTGACTGAGATAACTATATCATTGTAGAGGAGGTACACTTAGTTAGGGAATTACACGGTGGCCATCGATGCTGGTAATGTTGGTACCTTGTGATCACGAGACACCTGAAGCCACAAGGCCACTGAAGCAAATAGTTACCGAGTGGACATCCTTCAACGCAAGTGTACCGCGAGCAGGACCCTCCTTGCAGGCAGTTCCTGTTGACGAGACAGACTTGCGACGCGTTGCAGGGGGCGCCTGCGCACGGTGACGTCACCGCCTCTCGGGACGACAGCAGCGGTGGGTCCGGACCTGAACACATAATAATATAGCTTATGAAAAGTACTCATACCAAAAGTAAACATCAGCACAGAAATGTCATTTCTTAAGTAGGGCTAGAGATTAAGACCTTGTTGCATTCTTTAGGTTAACTTTAATTTTGGTAACATACGAGATTTGACATGGTAACCATGTCAAACTACAATATGCCCAAGTTGTTACTTCCACATCAGCACCGGTTTTTGAATAAAAATTGGATCTTACTACCTATTTTGCTGAACCATACATACGATACGGCCTTTGGTATCTTATCAATTTAGCCTGATATCATATACATAAAAAGTGCAAATTCTTACCAGTTAAGTAAAGTCACGTAAATAAAGTTTAAAATGTATCTATCTTTCGGCGACAATAAAAGCGACAGTACAGTTCAAAATTCAAAATACCTGTTTATTCAGTAAATTAGCCACATGAGGGCTCTTTTACACGTCGGTAACATGGAGTAAATCTACTAGCGCTTCGGACACTATAGCTCATGGATGTACAGACTCAGTATGAATACCCACTAGGCGACATGTACTCCGGCAGCGGCACACAGGGCGCGGCGCGGTCGGCTGGCGCGAGGCGCGCGCACAGCGAGGCGGCCGTGAGGCGCGGCGGCGCGCGCGCCCACTCCACGCACGACGACACCAGCCGCGTGCAGTGCTCGGCGCACAGCAGGCTCACGTGCCCCTGCGCATACCGACATTATGTATGTATGTTAAATAATACAGTCGTCAGTAACCAGGATAAACCGAGATATAACTGGCCCGATGAGTTTTTTTTTAATTTAAATTTTCTAGTCTTAGGACATTATGTTACAGTGGACATCGCAGACCCAGAGAGGTAATGACGATTAAATTGGTCCTTAGCGACCAGGACAGTAACCATGATAAACCGAGACATATTTAACTAGCCCGATGACTGAATAATTTAATTAAATTATCTAGTACTTAGGAGATTATGTGTGTGGACATCGCGGACCCAGAGTCAGTTAATGTTGATTAAGTAGTTCCTTTGTGTCGATTTTTCATAGACAAATATAAAAAACATCGAGTTAATTGGCTCTAATACGTTACCGTCCTGAGTACGTTGGTTAGAATTTGTAATGTAACGTCACAACGGCCAAGAAATGAGCCAGAGAATGACGTAACCAAAGAAAGGCTAGTAGCATGTGTGCCATACCTTAGCTGTGCAAGGCTTGACATGCAGAGCACAAGCAACACTCTTCCATATATCAGGTGGGCATTGTGACGAGTTCTTCAGCGGAAGTCTGAGACCTGACACCGTAACATATCTGAACAGAGAGAAATTATGAGTGTTAAATAGCTACATACATATATATCTATTTTTTTTAATTGATGGGTCGCCTAAAACTCTAGATGAGTATTATACTCATACCCGTTATTCTTTTGTTCGGCTACCGCCAAATGAGCGTCGAGGTCGGCTTGAGCTGAGCAAGACCTGAATAGGCTTGTAGGCCTGTTGTTAAGTTGACTGCAGTACGTTAATCCAGCACAACCCAGGGAACATGGAGCCTCCACTGAAAAAAGAAACGAGGTCGATGAGAAAAGTCATAAATCATTGAGACCCTTCATTCAGTCTGTCAATTATCTTCAAATTATAGAAGGCCTTACCTTCTTCTATGCATTGCGTCAGATCAGTCTCTTGAGGTTCACCTAAACACTCTGAGTAAAACTTTTGCCAGTTATTCTGCCAGTCGGTATTGAATGTATTAAAGCATAGTCTTCGGCAATTTATGGTTGTCGCCTGCAATAACACATAATACTTAATTAATAACAGAACTAAGTCATCAAGAACCCGAAATCTAAAATACTTATGCAACTTTTTCACCTTGCTACAACAATGAAGCTTAGCAGCATCGTGCGGTATCAGGTCCTTGGTATCGGGCGGGGCGTCTTTCCTCAAGAAGCACTGCCACATGCCGCCGTGGATGGCCGGAGCGCCACACTCCTGCATCAGGGTATCTGCGATTTCCTGAGAGTCTCCGGTGCGGCGTAGAACCGACTCACATTGGGTCCTACACTCCTGACTGGGTGATTCGTGGCAGCACGGTAAATCTGAAAATTACAATAGATTTCTTTATAACAATTCAGTATCATCTTAAGTATCATATTTAGTTATTTTAATTTGAAACACAGTTATTATTCTAAAACAGGGGTCAATTGGGTCGATCAAATCCGCGATGTCCAGTAAGATCACCTGGTAGGATCCCCTACCTATTAATTTTGTACGTAGGTTATCCTACCAGGTGATCTTACGGGACATCCCCATCAAATCAAAGTAGAAAATTCTCACGCGCGAGAAGAGGATTTTTTTTATGCCCTACATTCAGGATTATCCATGGGAATGTTCATGTGATAGAAAAGTAAATGGATTAATTGATATCATACCGCGAAAACTATAAAGTATTCCTTCAGTAATTTCAGACAACAATCATGCTCGTTTTCAATAAAATGTACACTGACTCTTTAAGAACTGGTAATGTATCGGCTCACATTTGGAAGTGTCGGCGTGCACGGTGGAGGCGGTGAGGTCGCGCAGGCAGGCCAGCAGCGGCGGCGACTGGTCGCAGGCCTCCGCCGCGCGCTCGCGAGTGACCGGCGCCACGTGCGCCGTGCCCGCGCGCCACAGCACGCGCTTGCACGCCTCGAGGCAGCCCAGCGACTGCGTCTGCGCTAATTATACAAAATTTTGTTATATTACAATTCAACCTTTATTTTATGGCAAGCACACAGACCTCCTGAAGTGAGCTCTGAAGCCCACGGAGCTTTAAAATCTCAAGTTCATATATTTGTGTACTGAGGGTGAGTATTTGTTTCTGAGTTTTGGGTGTTTTCTATGTATGCTAGTATGTACTTCTCTAGATAAGTATAATTTAACCCTAAAGTATAAGGCAACCCTAGTCCTACCCATAACACAAGCCTAGAGCTTAGTTTGGGACTAGGACAATTTGCAAATAGACAACAATACAAACAGTGAACCAACTTAAAAACATAAATACAAAGATTGGTTCGACACATATCAGTAGTTAGAAATACGTGCGACAGAAATACTAAATCAATAAAACGTGGTATGTAAGACTGTGTAAGCGAAAAAACACTGAAAAGGGCAGTTGGGATTGCTGTGCACAGCACAACGTTCTCCCCACAAACAGGAGCACTTTCTGCAGGCGTTAACCCTGGTTGTACTCACTGCAGCAACGCTGTGCTTCTTGCTGGCGCTGCACGCAGCTGAAGAAGGCGATCTCGTCGGAGCGGCGGCAGGCGGCGGTGAGCGCGCCGGCCTCGCCAGCAGTCGCGCAGGCCTGCCGGCATGGTGCCGAGCGGCCCAGCGCGCAGCACGCACGGCCCCACCAGTCCGAGCCCGTCACAACCTCTGTTCAACATAAATGATGATCTGAAGCAAGAGCTACGTCAAACATATATTTGTTCCTGAGTCTTGGATGTTTTATGTAGGTATTCGATTTGACTATTTATTTATCTATATAGAGGTGCCGTCGTCTTGTTCCGAAAGTACAAGAACTAGGTCAATTTATGTAAGATTGTCCCCTGATATTTATTTATTACACCAATATGTATCTCAACCTAAGTTGTGGTTATTAAACGTTTAATGTTTAACATTGACATATTATTCCAATATGTTTAAGAAGTTAAGGTCTAAGTAGGTACTAAGTTGTAACACTTGTAACTCAACACACATGTAGTGAATAAACATAAGACATCGTTTTTGGTCATAAAAGTTCATATTTATCTCGCGTTCTCAGCCAGCTTGAATACCCATCGATAAACTTAATGAAAAAGCAAGACGAATATGTACTCATTCGACAAAATACTATGTCATATGATTATCGTGTCGTTACTCTTAGGGTCGAGTGGTTAGAACCCCGCTACAAGGTTAATTTTACGTCATTTGTGGTGAAAGTACCGACCAAAGATCTATCGACCTTTTTAAAGGAGGGATTCTGGCCCAGGGGTGTCATATTTCGGCGATTTCGTGGCCGCCGTCTAGCAGACACCGTGAAAGTTTATTAGTAGACGTGTTAATTTTATGTTAAATATTGTTATGTATGTTAGTCTGTAAGGTATTTGTAAATATGGGCCTTGTAGTCTGAAATAAAGTTATTCTATTCTTTTATTCTATTATGCACAACATCTGCACATTAGTACTAAGTATTTATAAATAATTATTTATAACTCACCTTGAATAGTTTGATTCATGCATATCCAGAACTCTATCTGCAAAGCAATGTAATAGACATCAATCAATAAATTATCCTTACAATTCGAATACGTCTTTGAGCCACGCATTTATTGTAATTCGATACGGCAGTAATCTAAAACCATCCCCAATTACAATACAATACGGTGGGCGGTTTATTGGTGAATAAGAGCCCGAAGCCATTATGGAATAGAAAAGAATAAGCGAACGATATCACCTTACTACACGTGAGGAGATGGAAAAGGTAATGGCAGCGAACGACTTTATAAACTGCCTTGATGTTATCAGCGTTGATAACGTTAAACATTCCCGGTAGTTGAAAGCTACCGGTTTTAAGAGATTAAGTTAATGTCTAAACATAAGATATTTCATTAAGATTAGATGCTACTCACCAGCTGGGGAGCACAGAATCTGTAGATGTTTAGTATCCTTTCCTCGCGCATCGAGGAGTTCGACGCTATCTCAACGAGGGACATCTGAAACCGAAATAGATTAATTAAACCGATATTTGAGACAAGGGGTCGGGTGGTAAAGTTGACTACGGCTCTTACAGTTTTTTTTACAAAATAAAACACCTGGCTAATTAAAAATATTGTAAGTAGTATACTTCTGAAATTCATTAATAACTCTAGATAGTTGACCTAATTAGTTACACCCAGGAAATGTCAGAACATTAAATTAGATAAATTTGTTTGTGTTTTGTTTTTACTATCTAATTGCGTGTCAATGTACTAATAAAATAATTAGGCCGCGTTTCAACTTCATACGGCAACCACAGGATATTTAGTAATATGAATCGTAAATTCATTTTATTGGTAACATTTGATTTCAGAGCAATCTCGCTAGTAAGATGTGTAATAAAACTTACGCAATGGGCCTCATGTGCTTATGTTTATCGATGTGGATAAAACATCTGTCACTTTCTGACCTATGTAAGTGGGAGAGCAACGGGTGTTCTAATCCATGTTTATTCACCTCGATGAAGTCGACCATAATACGGAGACTGACTTCGGAAATCCGTGTTGGATTTCTTAATTAGATTTTTCTTTATTTGTATTAAGCCTTTCGAGCAACAGGGATAATAGTAACATTTTATAGCTTTAAATGCGTGTTTCAGTAGATAAACACGTGTTGCCGGTTATTGGGTTCATCGTTAGTGAGCTTTGGGGAATTAATTGACGTCGCCGGCGCTACATACGGGCTCCGTTTTAAAGTATCGTGTTACCACACTGAATTGTTTTTAAAACTTCGCGTAACTAAATTCCTGACAGTAGCTAACAAGCAACTAATTTAAATGTTGATGTGTATAAATCTATGTTCCATTAACGATGACTAGGTTTATGTAGTAAAATAAATATTTAGGAGCGTTAATAAAGTTTTGAGTGTTTCTGTGTCTTGGATGTATGTAATAATTGTTATTTTCTGTTATTTTGTTAATTTGTCTATTCTCTAATCTTGTTAAATGGAAGAGATCCTGTATGGGATAAGTTCGCCTATTTACATTATCTATATCGATGCAAATACGTCTTGTAATTGTTTATGTGCAATAAACAGTTTAGATACATACATTTATTTCCGCTAGATGAAATTCAAAGATATGGCAAAAAAAAATACGAACCTGGTGGTATTTCGAATAGAACGTCACTTTTCACTGGTTCACTTTTGCAAAAAATACTTGAATCAAATGTCAGCTCAAGTAATACAAATAACTTTTCTGTAAAAGTACCGATGACGTTTAGTCGTCGCGCTTAGCCTAGTTAGTAGAGTGACTCTACCTATGAAACTAGCGGTTCCGCGTTCGATTCCGGGTAAAGGGAAAATATTTGTGTTAACTAATGAGTGGTGTGCTAACTAATGAGTGTTTTACCTTATATATAATGCTCAGTAAATAAATAAAATAAATACATAAATACCACGGGACAATGTCACACAAATTGACCTAGTCCCAAACTAAGCCCTATGGTTGTGAACAAATACTAACGCTCATCACAAAAATAAAACTCAAAACTCTCTAACCAAGCAGTGCACAGCCAAGAATCAACAATTACCAGAAAGATAGCGTTATTGAGTGCCACTATCGCACTAGAGGTGTTAGAAGTGCAGGGGTTATCCGAGCTGCTGCTCTAAATAACTTTAACAGGCAACTCACTACATCATACTACACTTTAACAGATAGCATGTTGCATAAAGTTGCATGATTTCTAATCGTTACGCGTTTTTTAGGGTTCCGTAGTCAAAATAGGAACCCTTATAGTTTCGCCATGTCCGTCCGTCGGTCCGTCCGTCCGCAGCCTAGCTCAGACTCTTAGTACTAGAAAGCTGTAATTTGGCAAGAATATACATATTAGTCACGCCAAGAAAGAGGTAAAAAAAATCTTGAAAAAAAATTTTTTTTGTTTACCACCCCTTCGCGTAACGTGGAGATGTATTTTTTTTTCTCCTCTACCCCATACTGTGGGGTGTCGTTGGATAGGTCTATCAAAAATATTGCGGGTTTGTGACAATATTTTTTCGATTAAGGGATCCGTTTATAAAATATTAAGCTTTAAAACGCTTATTTTTGTTAGAGTCAAGTGTGTGTCGTCGCCAACTTGACGTGACAGATCCCTTGCAAACATCGAAATCGTTAAAGCCATTTTCGAGAACTTTATAACTAATATATACATAATATATACCAAAACAAAACCTTCTCTTTTATTCACTTTAAACTTGTTATATAGTGCCTATTACTTAAACTATAAAGCTAACACAGAAGTCCCGCTATGAAGTGTACTCAAAGAGTTTGACTCTACCAAAGATACTCGAAAACTATTGCAGGCTGCTACAAGCTAGTTGAGAAGTTAACATAAGTGGACATGATTGCGTCGTCCGAGTCGACTTGTGAACGATTTACAGTCGAGCATCGATCGCGTGGAACAATGATCATTGTATACAAATAGGACGCCATTTAAATAGGTCTAATTCGGCCCACACCATCACAATCTACGCTTGTTGTGTTTGCAATTGTCTCAGGACGCCTATCACTATTGTTCTAAGGTACATATACTTTAATTGATTTCGCTCACACAAAATCAATTATCATATTATTATAGTTTTTTTTACGTCCACTTAAGGCCCACGTCAAATTTTGTTCGTTCGAAAAAGAATCTTGTGTCGGTCAGGTAAAGTCAAAAGTCACTTTGACAAATGTCCTAAATTAAGGACGTTGGGCCTTACGAGGCCTATATGACTAACATGTTAACTTCTCAACTAGCTAGGGCTCATTATTCTACTCGGTAAAACCATATTGCTTTTGACATCAATCAATCAATCAAATCATTTATTCGCGTAAAACATAAAATACATACTAATACAGTTTCAGGATTGTAGGACATATCCTTAACATTAGTCACGCGCAGAATACTTTTATAACTTAATATCAATTAAAACACATATGGTTCATTTAATAAGAAAATGACAATTCATTAAAATTATCATTATCCATATTACAAAATTATTAAATTTAAATAAAATTGTTCATATAATGAAATATAATTTGCATACCCGTGTGGTTGCCGGGTTAGAATAGTGCTACTCCATGTCTTCCCGTGAATGTCGTAAGAGGCGACTAATGGAATAGCGGCCTGCACACGTAGAGTTCGGACCGCGGGAAACGCCACGCGCCATTCCAATCTTCGCGCTGAACCGTATGTGTAAATGCAACTTTAATAGTAAAATAGTAAAAAACCTACGGTTCGGACTCGCGGCGCGTGGAATGGCGCGTGGCGTTTCCCGCGGTCCAAACTGTGTAAAGGCCGCTAATAAAGGCTTGAAGTACTGTTAGGTGATGGGCTTGCAACCTGTCACTAATACGCTGGTAAATCTTAGCCTAATTGTGCAAAAAGTTTTTAGAGTTGTGGGTAATTCTGTAGCTCTGCCTACCCCTCTCTGGGAACGAAAGCGTGTGTTTATGTATGTGTATGTAGGTATACAGATAAAACACCCAGTCCAAGGCAATGGCATGATATCGTATTGTTGTTAACTCAGCCGCCATTACTGTCTAGTAAATAAGAGATCGTTAACAATACGATAACATGTCATAAGCAATATGATATATCATGCTATAATGATTGAGTATATTTGGTAGAGTCAAGGTAGACTCAAACTCTATATAAGTAATACCTATTCCATAGCGGGACAAGAATACTACAAGATACATTTAGTGATATCTCTAAAGAATTAGGACATCAATTAGAAAAAGTTAAAATTAAAACTCGACTTCCGCCGGTTCAGCTTGGCAGTAATGACTTTTTCTCGTGTTACAAATGAACGCATACACATTTCTCTCGTAAATTACAGAGTGACGTTAGGTACTATCCGTTCACGCTTAGTATTTAAAAATAAAAAATAACTTAGGTACGTATATCTGACTGAACTCTATGTACACATGAAAATCATAATATTAACACGTTATTAAAGGTGACCACGCAACATACAAACAATTTTGGAATATTTAAATAAAGCAGAATATTCTTTAGGGCAAACTTTAGTGTGACAGATAAAGTATGTTTAGTGGCCCAAGACAAGATCCGTTGCGAGGACGTTATCGCTATCGAAAAGATATCTATAGGACTAGCTGTTGCCCGCAACTCCGTCGCCGTAGAAAAATAAAATGTAAATAGCATATTCAGGGATAATGTAGCATTCTAATGGTGAAAGAATTTTTAAATCGGTCTAGTCGTTTTTGAGTTTATTCGCTGCAAAAATACAAAAAAAAAACTTTCCTGCTTATAATATTAGCGTAGATTGACGGGACTGCCGGAAGGCCGCGTCGAGCGCTCACGTCAATTTCATAACACTTTGTTTAGAGATTCGAAAATCGCTTACGTAAGCGTTATGCGTCTTGTCTAAAGGCCTCAGGTAAATACAGTAGTGTTCGCATCGTTGGGTTCCATGCGCGGTAAGACAGTCTGTGAAATGACTAGCAATTTAGGTCAAAGTCGGCAACGCATCTGCAGCCTTGAGTTTGTCATCGTAAGACTGCAATCCTGTGATTACAAATGTATATGGGCTTCAGAGCCTATTACCATCAGGTGGCCTAGGTGCTTGTTTACCTTCTGCGTGTCATAAAAAAGTAAGACATTTAAAAGTGTTTTTCTTAGGTTGCATTCGACCAAACTGGAATAACCTGGAATACCTAGAATAAACGCCGAATTTGTATAGACTAATCTCGGAGTAAGTCCAGTTTCGTGAAATGCGGCCTTAGTAATACTTAAGTACTGTCCGATATATTGTCTACCTACGAGTATTTGTGCATTTAAATGTGTCGAACGAGGTTGCCTGAATAAAAAATAATCTTTACAATTTCTGAAGAAAAGTAAAGCTGCGATAAGAAAATATTTTCCGAATCTATTAATTCTTTATGTTAGGAAATAGCGAAAAAATAATGTTATGGATACTTAGGTAATTCGTGCGTGGACAACAGTTAAAGATTTTACTAAAAAAAAAATGCTGCTTTCCTTATTTAGCGCTTCATACATGGGTATTAAAGTTTCGAAAAGATACAATAATCCAAAATATGTACGAGTACATTAGGTAGTATTTTATCTTTAGAGCCAGTCATTAAATAATCTCATCGTCATTGCCTCATTCATAACATAACCATTTATAGCGAGCCGTATTGTCTAGTTTAGGAGTGCGTACAGTCTGAAAACTTCATGGCTACGTTGTTACACTTAACAATTACCACTTAACGTAATCGTTTACATTTGTAATCAAACGAATTAAAATTCATGCCATGTAAAAAATAAAATACCAACAGGCATTGGATAGGATTTTTGTCTTTATTTTCAGCGGTCGTGGTTGATTTTCTTACAATCGTTTAGAGGACCTCTAAATACACCTAAATATATAAAATTTGTGAGTTAAATAATATCGGAGCCGAGATATTACAGATTAAAGTATTAAGTTTTTGATACTAAAAGTACGCCTATGTAACAATATTTATTAAATATCTCGGTATCGATGCACTTACATTATAATAGCAAAATATGTTTATTTTTAATTGATCTATCACAATATACGAAAGACTACACATTTAAAAATGAATGAATTTACCGAAACCCCTAGTGTAGGTATTAAACTTTACTGTGCTGTGACACCGTGCCACTCACTTTATTAATTAAAACCCTCCGTCCTAAGCTATAATTACAAAAGCATGTGCACGTAATTTCAATATTTCAAACACTTATACAATTCTCGGAACTGCGGCCACAATGTGAACGATTCCAATGCGCCGCGAGTAATGCTTGCCGCGTCTTGGTGTATTTTTAATGCATTCGCCTCGGGTATTCGAAAACATCGCTTATTATTCAATCCGCGGCGACCGTTTGTCAATGGCGACAGAATAAAAAGTTCTGTTGAATCATAAGCATAACGATAAAGAGGAGGTGGTCGTATTAGCATGGAGACAATCGCGGGCGGGGGTCGGCGCAGCCATCATAGTTCACGTGTCCTGTCGCCGACGTGAACGGCATCCACCAGCGCTGCAATCACTGAATTATTCCTAACTAATGCTTCCTCGAAATGCAGACATACAACGAACAATATAAACTGTTTCAAATTAACAACACATTCAAATTTCATTCTAATATAATCGCTGCATAATCGAGAGCAGAATAGCGAAAGGTTTTCATTTTAATGGATTCGACTCAATCGCAAATCTGTGCGACATGCAAATGAAGTTCAAGAACCCAAGCAACTGTGACAAATTGAGCCATTACATGGAACCGTAACGACAATGAATCTATTAGGATTCGGAGCGCACCCGTCTGCAGCAGTTAGCATGTACGAGGACCGGCGTAATAGTAATAGCTCTAATAAAATTTAACAGCACCTCTGCACATTCGGAAGTATTCTCCGCACGATTACATTTCCCTGAAACCGCCAGTTCACACATTGTGTAGTCTATTTAGCTACATTGAAATAAATGTTTCGTATCAACGTTCGAACGGGCTAAACAAAACTTTACACTCCCTAATAAACTTAATTAACGCTCCGGATAACGACCGCAACACTCGATAATGTAGTCAGCTGCCATTTCAGTGCTAATTAAAACACAAAGGGGCTTTCAGTTGACAAAATAAAATGACGCTGAGAGCTCACCGTCGGACGCCCTAAATAGTTTAGCAACTACCCGCCACCGTAATTATTACGGACCGACAGCGTGGCAGCGTCGTCCCGCAAGGGTTAGCGTTAGTTTTAGCACACATGGGATTGTTTACGACGAAAATAAGTTAAATTGTCGTTTGTTTGTAGTAAACACGTAGCAATAACACTTCTTGTTAGGTAAATAATGTGTTATGCTTGTGTTTTGTTTTTTATAACCCACGTTGTGTGTTGTGAAGTCATCAGCGGAGAGCGGCGAGCGACAGCCCTGCGTAACTCCGAGCGCTCTAAACCGATGCGGTTCGGAAATAGCGCCGGGCGCGCGGCAATCAAAGGACAGAATCAAATCGCTACTCCATCACCGCTTTGATGTTTCTTTGTGAATTTGTCTGAATGCCATTCCTCCCTCATTTCAATAGCAAACTACGCTTTATATTCGATTTAGCTGTTTGATTGTGTTACGCAGAGTTCTATCGTCTAAAAATTGTTGGCTTCTCTTCGCCTCTTTTCTTGAATCGTTTGAACTGTTTTCGTCGCCTTTGTTCCACTTTGATTTAGTATAGAATTTACCTATTCAGACCTTTACAGAGACATTAATTGTTGGATTCGTTGGTGACTTTTTCAGCGCGACTGTTTGACTACGTAAAAAAATTAAACATACCGTGGCATCTTGTTTTAAAACTCGACGTTTACGAGTGCAGTGTTCTGACAAGGGGCTATAAAGATCGGGCAAAATGCTGGAGACATAAGTGCGGTGACAGCGTGATTAACGAGCTCCCCCCCCCCCTCCTACTCATGTGCCCGCATCACCCCCGATAACGCTTCTCAGAAAAGATAAAATGTAGCGATACTCTAACTTCACACTGTTTTGCGTTAAAGATGTAATTGCCTCCTATTGCGATGTTCAATACGACTAACACGGCGACTAAATTATAAATCAGAAATGAAACTTTAGCATTTTGTTTTCTTCGTAGGCAGTGTTTAATCCCAATTTCGCCTTACAATTAGCCTCATGCGCGCTGAACTACTCGCCATTTAAAAACAAAACAAATCATAAACTACTTTCGAAGGAAATTAAATATCAAATACGATGTGTCCGAATCATTTCCCCGTAGATATTCGGAATAAACCTTGTCGCGAGGTGTCGCGGACGCGCGACATGAAAGGGTTTGAGATGTGTCTATTTCCACCGCTTTGAACTGTCTCCGCCACATTTGTGCTTGTTTGTTTTCACTTCGAGAGGAAAGTAACTTGAACTGGGTGACTATTCTAATTAATTTATAGTGTATTAAGTTACAACTTTGGATCCATAATTCGTCAATTATTTTATACGTTTTACATGCCTGAAAAGTACCTCGTAGCTTAAAAGTTATGCCGATTTACAGATATTACATGGGCTAAATATTAGTTTCTAGACTCTACCTCAATATCCAGGAAGGTAATGGTCTCTAGAGAATTCGGAAAAGCCATCGCTTGTATTCCTTAAGGAGGGAATTTGGGAGTGCGCTGCCGGTACTTAGGTGATAATTCAGCGAAAGGCGCCGGGAGCAGCGAGTAATGATATTAAGTTCCAGCTCGACGTGGAATTGATCGGGTTGCCTAATGCATGGAGTAACCCCCTTGTCTTGGCAGGATTATATTAGAAACTAGATTAGAATCTGTTCTATCTTCAGTAGTTTGGGTGTAAGTACTTTGAAAGTCAGGTAACAAAATTTACAAGGTAAGGTAATTAAAGATAGGTTAGAATATACAATAATTAATAATATCAAATAAGTATCCTCTAGACTCGTACGGTCGACGTCAAAGTACGTACAGTCAAGAAAATTTATTCCTAGACCACTTTACTAGGTACTTTCATGTACAACTACTTATAAGTTATACTGTACTATGAAAACTAACAATAAACTTAGTTATATAGAGAAATTCAAACTTGAATAGATATAAAACATCCAAGACAGATAAATACTCGCGCTCATCCCCCGATTATTTGCCAATACGGGAATCGAACCCGGAACCGCTAGCTTCATAGGTAAGGTCACTACCAACTATACTCAGTCTCAACAAAATAATAAATACGTAAATGCAATCTACAAATCGACAAAACCTTCAGTAAAGTTTCAATCGTTTTGCACCTCTTGCTGCATTAGAAAATAACTTACAAATGTTACGTAGCTTGGTCCGCTACGGCTACGCCAAGCCACGCTACGCTTCAACAAACGTAGCTTAAAAATTGTTGAGAAATAAAATTGAGTAACAATCTCTATAGAATAAAATTGAATTTCACACTGTCGAAGTTCGGCGTGAGGCAAAGCGGTACTAAGGTTCCCGCACGTGAGTGGCATGCTAACACGCTGTGTCCCGCCGTGATTGTCACGTCGGCAACCAAGTGGCACGTCACACGCGGTTACATAGGCTGTGAGGTCACGTGACAAGGGTGCGCTAATATTCGGTGGCAAGAAAAGTGGACCAATTCCCTAACCTTTTTTTAAAGAGAACTGCGCCGCTGTTCGCTGAATATATTTTGCACCCACAAAGAACCATTTGCATTGTTGTGACCGACGTACATAATATAGTTTTAAAGAGAGACGATACTTAATAACTACAGTGGCTACATACGTACAGGCAGAATTATACATTAGCTATTACACTTTAGTACCCACCTCGTCGAAAATTTATGTGGTAGTTAAATTCAGAAAACATGATGTTAGAAGTATAAGGTAAAGTCGAAAGCGTAAATATCTATTCAGCCAACACGTCAAATATATGAAGGAACATAGTCTTTATTGTTAGTGGCATAGAGGCGTGTAAATATTTTGACATCTATGGATCGTGTATACATTTATGACTTTGACTCTACCAGAGTGTATTGATATTGATGTAACTTTTTAAAATGGTAATTTTACCATAAACATTATAACTTAGAGCTTCATGTATTGGAGGTACCTAGCCTAGATTCTGTAGATACTAAGTATAAAGTATATAGTAAAGTAATAAAGTCCGCAGTAAGACGGAGCAAATTAGAGAGTCCATAAACACGTCAAGCTTTAAAGGATTGTACAGCAATACGCGCAGGAAGATATACAACTTGGCAGATATACTGTATAACTTAGGAGTTTATTGCTCGACTGTTCACTTACCCCTTAATTATTAAAATCTATTTACATCTGTCAAACGAAAATGTTTTTATGTGAAATTATCTTATATCTTATATTAATTTATGAATGAATATGTATGGAGCTAGTTGACCCAAATCTCGAGAATACCTATTTGAAATTACAGATCTTTAATAGGGAATATGCATCGATTTTTTAAATCGCATTTCTCCGAAAACCGTAAAAGAGATCACCATAAGTGAAATTAAAATTAAAATAGGCCAAGAAATACGGATGATCCAAGCATTTTTAATTGCTAATTACACAGAGTGATCCGATATGCACTGTGACGTCATGTAACACATCGACCATATATAAACTCCACTAGGGTGCTTCTTATTTTTCAACTTTTGAAAAATATTACCTTAAAAACGAACCTATGATTTTACTCTTTGATTTCGATTGGGTTTTAGGGGTCGCTACCAAGTTTGAAGATATTGTACGAAAAATATTTTTCTACTTTTGAAAAAAAACCGTGGCAACCCGCCATTCGCTTTTATTAGCCAAAAAAACGAACCTATGACTTGTTTTTTTTTCTCGATTGGGTTTTAGGGGTCGCTACCACTATATTGAAATTAATAATAAAACATGCTATTGCAACTATTCGTAGCATTATTTCAAGGCGGAACACTCCACTATTTTGATTGGAGAATACAATAAATTAATTACCATCAACGGAGAACCTAAACTCTCCAACTCCTACTCTACTATTACTCTTTTGACTGTAAAAAAAAATAGGCGCAACTCAGGCACCCAAGAAAAACGATATTTTTAGCCTAGTTTATTTTTATTGAAAATAATAGGTTTGTTTAAGATTGTGAATTCAATAAAAAAAAAAAAGATCAAAGATTAAACCTTAAAGATTGTAAATAAATAAATAAAAAATAAAAAAATAAAAAATCCATGTACATGTTTCATTTTTTCATTGGATGTTAGCGACCCCTAAATATTACTTTAAAAATGCGAAAAAAGTAATAATATAGTTTTTTGTGTCTTAGAACAGAATAAAAGATAGTGCCGCGCGATAAATTAAAAAAATATATTATTTTGAGCCATATAAGAAGCACCCTAAACTCCACGTTAAATTTTGTTTTGCTAGAAAGATATAGGATCAAAACTTTGTTGGCATATATCTTGGTTATTTTTATAGATAAATATTCAATATGTTTGTTATATGAATCATCTTTTACTGGAGCTGTGAATATTCCCCAATACTGAGTAATATCTGACACAATCGTAACGTCTATTTCAGAGAACTCACACTCCAGAATAAATTCAAAGTGGATGTTTTTAACTCTTTACATAACGTTCTTTTAAAGTCCGATATTAACGCAATGAACGTGTGACCCATTTTTTTCACGGACTCAAATTCAAACACCACATGTAGCTAAAGCAACGGGAATAATATGGAATGATTAGCATAGGCGGTGTATGGAACTAGCGATCAAAGAGTCACGCCGCGCGTTTGAGCACAACCGCGCATCGCCTCTGACATCATACTCATAATTTTATTAAGGAAGCCACGGAACAGTTACAGTTATATCGCAATAATAATTCTGGTGCCTAGTTCATCGTCAGACATTTAAAAGTAAACTGCGGGTAATAATATTATCTTCATGGACTACATGTTATCTGCCCAGAGCGGGTACCTTTTATTTCATCAAAACACCTTTCACCGAACGTATCATTATCATTACTTCATTACACAGAATTTTTATTTCATCGAAAGTCATTTATGGCCCACGAGTTTATTATTTTTGGCAATCAGAAGTCTAACCTAACCTGACCTACGTAATAGATATTTAAGATATCCTGAAAACATCATGGTTTCAGCAGAAGATAACTTACGATGAAATGAAATTCGATGAAGTGAAATTCGATAAAATGATGGCTTACCCTGCCCAGCAATAATTTCTACATTGTTCTAATATAAAATACTTAGTTCTCCTGTTAGACAAACGTAATGGCTCTCAATTCTAGTAGTATGTAGAATATACCTGAAATGATGTAAATGTACTTAATTTAAGTGGAAATCTCCAATCACAATTACAACACCGATGAAATATTTATTGTAATAGCATCTTGATTGCAAATAACATGTTCCTCGCGGCTCGTCGGCGTCCGCGCATCGCCGACACTCCATAAATCCCTCAAACTGCAGCAAGCGGCCTCTAACAAGTTGTTTAGACACATAAGTCTCACTACATCACGTAACTCCCGACCTGGCCGCGTTTTCGATTCACGATATACTACCGCTATCAATCTGAACGATTTGCCTACCTATTTTCGTAACAGAACGTATTGCATATTTAGTTGAGTAACTACCTATGCGTTTCCGAGCTTACAAAGTTGAAGCGCATAGTTTCAGGAAAGCCCCGTTAAAATTGCTTATGACTATTATCTAGTGTCATTACCCTGTCCAGCCGAGGCAACATGGCGGCCCCCATTAAGTCATTACCCTGCCCGGCGATGCCCTGTCATCCAGCAGGTCGCGACGGGACGGTGCCAATTACTCCACGCGACAAACAATATGCGAACGTACCTACTAATTACATATCAATCTATTATTAATGATGACCCCGGAAACACGTGTGTTATTGGTTTAAATTGTTGCTTAAAAGGGCCGAGCAAGGGTTAAATACGGTTAATGGTGGGTTTAACAAGGCGCTACTCTATTTAGAATGTCTTTGACTTGCGCGGGGACATGCGACGGTATAGGGAAGATTCCCTTAGCGAAATATCGATAGTATAAAAATGACAACCTATTAATTAAATGGTTTTACAACTGGCAACATTTTACTTTTTGAATGTATGAAACATGTGATATATTTTCTTTTCTTTTACTTTATCTATGCTAAACTTACAGAAAATAGAAATAGGTTTCTCAATTATGTCTACACAGCGTCCTGAATCCTACTAAATAAATGAATGTACCAAAACTAGGCCACTTAGAAATAACAAAAACCCTAAAAACTAGACAGGCCGGCCGTCGCGTTTACTAGACAAGTACTATCGACGTAGGCGCGTTACTTATTCAGGCGGAGTCTCGCAAGGAAGGAAGCGGCCGTCACGCGGCGGTCTAACGAGGCGGAATGAAATAAGGATGTATTAGTCCACCAACTGCCTCTCCTCTCCACAACACAGTTCCTAATCATCCGCTATATTCACTCGCTGCGCGTTCTCGGAACACCTCCCGTCGTCACTTTGTGACGTGATTTTTGATTAGACCAGACGCGACGACTCGAATATAATTTCACTAAATAACCCACACGAATCCCAATAACAGGATGAGCGTGGAACTCATAACTGATTATGAATACGTCAACAAAGAATTCTGTATTTGTTTTAGTCGCGTCACGACATCAAAGGGTTACGGTCCCCGAATAAAATCAAAAGAGGAGTAATTTGTATGATCGAATGTCTACGAGAACAAAACGTCGAATGACCGAAATGTGGAGGGTGATGATATAAATATATCCGACCGAGAACTTTTCCGGAAATGATAAATTCTTTCAATTAGTCAATTTGACTTTCGAGTAAAAAGTTTGATTGGAAATCTTTGTAGATGCGATTAAGATTCCTTGAGGGTGGTGGGTATTGATAGGCTTATTGGGGTACGCTTTGGAACGTGGTCGGCGAGGCCACGCTCCCGGACTCAGGTCGACGATGGCCTCACGATTACACTCTACCGCCTGTAAGGCGCACATGTCGCAATGCAATTACACACATTCATTGCCAAGAACTCGATGGAGGAACCATTTCGTATGGAAATCAGCAGGCTTGGCCGTGAATGCGTTAACATATCGAAAATTCCAATGCAAAACTGCCGTTCACTGAATGATTTTCAGGTCGCTTGCCGGTCAAGATTAATGTCATCGATTTGTAATAAAAACCCATCGTGTACACTCGTGTGCGCTGTTGTGCTGTGCTTATTGTTTATGGATGAGCGGAATTGATTCACACCGAAAGAGCATATATAAATATTGAAATAGTAAATTGCCTATCTTTGTTCGTTCATAAATTGCAGCAATTGGAATACATGTCCGTCCAAATTGCTTAAATTTATGAATGGTTGAATGGTTATGGGTCAGTGTAGGTAGTTTCAACACCTACTGTTGCTGGCTATAAATTACCGTTAAAAACTGCTCTATTTTTGGATGTAGTTTGTATCTGTATTTTATGCGGTATCCTAAAACAATCAGCAGACCTATCAAGAATGACATAAGGTTCAGTTTCTCAGTGTTACCCTTTCTTCGATGCGTGACACGCAATAGAGTTAATTATTCGAGTTTTTCTCAAGGCCTGCTGATTTGTTAGGTTTTTAACCCCTGACGCGAACATAGGGGTCGGGGTGTTATAAGTTTATCGTGTGTATCTGTGTCTGTCTGTAGCATCGTAGAGCTCCATAATCCAACAACCGATTCAGAAGCGGTTTTATTACGATCGGGATGGTTCTTAACTAGGTTTAATGAAAATCGCTTGGACCGTCTAAGTAATCAGCTCTGAAAAAGAGAATGCCATTACATCGGGGGTTTTTATGTAACAGTTATGGAATTTATGGAAGGTTTACCTTTTCGCAGACGCTCCGGCAGGTCCCGGCCGTCTTGTTGCAGCACGCCGATATATCTGGAACGAGCACGTGTTAAGATTACTGCTGCATCAACAACCCACTCCACCAAGCACACCGGGCCACAGCAGCAGCCGCCGATATTCAATCTATCTCTTATCCACCTACAGCTAAAGACATGCAACTATCTTCGTCGTCCTGCCTATTTATGATCGCTCTGAATAAATGTGGATGAAACATCCGTCACTTTCTGACAATTACGTAAGTGCGAGATGATCGATGCTTTATCCATATTTATTCACCGTGATAAACGCGACCATAATAGCTGGAGCCGAAAAATGAAAGATAGATGATGTCATACACGTATCTGTAGTAAGTGGATACAAGAGATGGATTGAATATTGATTATTTCTTGGAAGTATTTTTAAGCTGTTCGAAATTTAATTGTAAGGTTGATAACATTGAGACTTAGTACCAATTTCACCAAGAAATCACAAAGACCTGGACGGGAAAGAGATGATCATGTTCGACCTAATATGAGAAAGAGAAATAAACTTGTTGGCTCTTATACTACTAGTCTCAAAATTGTGAGCGCGGGCACCCACCACATGGCCATAAAGATTTATAACAAGATACCACATTCAATTAAAAACATAGAAAAGGACACAATATTTATGAATAAGTTTTTTTTTTTAATATTACACTCTTTTTATAATTTACAAGAATTCTTTGATAGTGATAATTAAATATTTAGTAAACTGTTTAATGTAATTGTAATTGGTTGTAGTTAGGTAGTTAAGTAGGATTAAGTAGGTAAATTAAATTAAATTGCTATGCCCTTGCAGGGTTAGTGTTGACGCATGTTATAGTTTTTAAGATCTTTTGTACAACATTAGGCAATAAAGTATATGACTATGACTATGACCAAACGATGTTAAATTTAATCAATGTTAAACGACTGTTAGTTTATACATTTTGACAGCTGTTAACGACCTAATCGTCTGTTAAGTTGTTAACATCGTATTGTGAAATTGGTACTTAACAGACGATTAGAGCGTTAACAGCTGTCAAAATGTATGAACTAACAGTCGGTTAACATTGATTAAATTTAACATCGTATGGTGAAATTGGTACTAAAAGTTGGATTAAACCCGATTTTTAATTACGATTTTTTACTAAGGATGCGTGCGGGCGGCGGGGGTTAGTGCTGCGACACTTACGATTACGACGTCGTTTGATCTATTTCCATTTTACTCAAGCCTCTCGCGTTTCAACAATCGTTGTTAAACTGAATATAAAAGAGATTTATGTTCAAGTTGCCTTAATCATTACATTATGTACCTACGTCTTTAGGTATTCCAAGCGTCGCTTTGTGTCTATTTTGCATTCCAGTAGAAATATTTAAAAAAAATGAAATTTTTACTAGGTATGTTGTCTTATTCTGTAATATAAATAAAATAACATTATAAAATTACGTGTTTGTTACCGACACATTGAATTTTAAAAAAAATGCGTTGGCTTGAATGTCGAATGTCCCAGAGTAATCATGGTAAATTGTAAATATGCCGGTGAAAATGTGATCAGAAAATGTCCCGAAACGTTCAGTTGCGTTGCGTTGCGTTTAAATATATTTATTTCCGAACCCAAAAATAATTATGACTATTTACAGAAAGAACATTTTTCTGGTCCAAAAAATGATACCAACCCTGCAGTGCACAATTTCCCCATCAATTAAAAGTTAGGACAGTAATTAAAGTCACATACAACTCGATACATCAAAGTACTTTGCAAATAGATGCACTTACAACGGGTGAATCCAACCAGCGGCTCATTATTTCACATAAGGATTAAGGAGAAAGTACGCAAACTGACAAACCGGTTCAATCAGCCAAGCCCTTGGAGCACAATTACGATAAACCAAATTACATGACGCTGATAAGAGCCCTCGGACCATGATTACGCGGAACCGGATCGCGTATTCTATGAGGCCTAACATTTACATTATAAATCTATTAAAGTAATGTCTACACAAAGTATCTAGATTACACGGTTTCTAATAGAAACTCCAGCATACTGATGAGCTAGCTTGCATTTATGTAAATTCAGGAGATTATACGAAGCGCATGTAATTATACTTGCTAAGCAATTTGATGACCAAAATATTGTGTTGTAGTTTCCCTAGCTTCTGTATACTCTACAAGTGCATGCTTTTCTTACATTATTTCCTTTGTATTTGACTCGACTATATTACAGAACCTTGGTACCCATGTAAAACAAGAAGTCAAACTAAGTACATAACCCTTTATGACTTTATAAATCTTAACGTTGTCTTGTGTATAACCTATACTAAACTAAAGTACCAAAGGTGCCCATTCTCTGATTCGGAAAGCAAGATTATTTAAAAAAAAACCGGCCAAGTGACGGTCAGTGAAGTCTTAGTAATAGGGTCCCGTTTTTACCCTATGGGTAGGTACGGATCCCTAAAAAAACTGCTTTTCTCCTGATTCTTTTCAGTTCACTATTTAATTCTTACCTTGTGAATTAGCATACGCCATTGTAACAGCCATCACGATGAGCCTGGACTTCCAGCTACACCCGCGCTGCCTTGCGGCTCTGCCTGCCCGCGCACCCGCCGAGGGATTTCCCATTTTCATTCGGTTTTTTATTCTTTTCTGCTACGCCATCTGCAAGTTATTAGGGTTGATCTCACTGAAATAAATTAACTATTTCACTCTATTTAATTAATTGTAAAATGTTGCCCCGTTTGTTTATCATACATTTCTGTACGTAGGTAAGTATACAACTTGTTAATTGGCTTTTGTGCATTAAAGAGTTTACATATATACCTATCTTCATATACCAAGTAATCGCTAATTAACTGTGCGCGGCGGAAAAGCGCTATCGCACATAAATTATGTTGACATACATATTTAAATGTAAGTTGTACCATTTATTACATTTTAATTAAAAATTTAAATTTCAGAGCTCTACTAGTTATAATTTCAGCTCTATGTGGCATACAACATAGTAGTTATAATTAAATAACATACAGTATGTTTCTAGCAGAAGTATATCCGCAGTAGAAATATGCGACATTCTGCCGCATCTTTTCAACGACATAGTCCAGCGATTCGTTTGTTCGTCGATATCGACTACCCCGCGCCGGCTGCCTCGTGCTTCTGAATAACAATTTTCGAATTTTCGCCATCCGCTCCGCACTCAATGGAAAGCAATCTGCTTTTATGGCGCATGAGGTACAATTTACAACTGTTATAAAGTTAAAGGTTAATTTGGGACCCGGAGCTTACAATATATTTCCCTATTAGCTACCTACCCCTCTATGGTAAAACGAAAAGCGTCATTTAAAATAGATGGACTTTAAAAGATTCGTCTTGTTGATTGATTGATTATGCATGAGTTGGAGAAAAATGCATGCTCTTCAGCGCGGTTTTTGGTCTTAAACGGGTGGAATTGTTGCCTTAGAGTTAATAAAATAATTTTCGATGTTTAAAGTAGCATCTAGGAAATATAGTGAGTATTTATTGGTCATAAACATCTGCGCCATGGGTTCGGTCGCGTTCGCGCCCGTGAAACTTTTTCTACAAATCACGAGGGAGCAGGCCGCCGGCGGACGAGAGCTAACTTCGATAAAAATGCTTTAGTGCCAACCCAGCGAGACTTCCTCGAGCTCAGCAAATAAGTCCGTTAAGAGTTCTCCTTTGAAAAGTTTGCGAGGTATATGTTATGTTCCTAATTATTATCGAGAAATATTGTGGTCTGTGTATATTCTCTCTAGGTTTCTACTCAAGACTCTAAATATATTTCCCCTTGGACACTAAAATGTTTATTTAAATATGACAGCCGAATACAATAACTTTCGCACTTTATCATGATCACAGAAAAATGATCGGCATTAAAATAATTTGACTACTTTGATGTTGGCAAAAAAACATCTCACGGGTAACGATTGATATAAAATATTGCGTCATTACTGTCTCCTAGTTTTTGCGGGTCGAGTTAATATATGGGGTGCTGAAATAAAAACTGTCACTGCTACTATAAATTACTAGGTTAGGAGGATTTAAAATGTTTTAATTGTTTAAATAGTGTACAAAGGGACAATAGTCTCTTTATTCTGAGCAGAGATAACTATAAATTAATATATTCTATAATTGAAGTCTCTGTTTTTTTTTCCGTACCTATTCATTTCGAAGGGATATTTCTTTTCAATTAAATTTTATCCTTGAGCTGGGCCACTTTAGAACCATCCAGGCTATTATGGTCAAATCATACGAGACGGGAATGAGAACGGGTCGTATGATTTGATCATAATTAGTGTAGCACTAAAACCAGCAGCTAACAAAATTGAGCACGAAAATTAGAAGTCTATTTTTTAAGTCAAACTACATTTGAGACTATTCAGTGTCATATAGGTATTTTGTCTTTAATTTTGTTTATGCATTTATTTATACATACCCTAGCTAGATGATATGATAAGTATGATAAATTGATAAGAGATGATAGTTCGCACATTCAACAAGAGAACTTCGCGAAAAATGTGTATAAGATACAACGTTCTGTCCGCGACTTCGCAGAGTAAATAAAAAAACAAACAAAAGTAAATTATTATTTAGAACCATACCATTTCAAATAATTGTCCAATTCTGCTGTTATTCTTCATATCTGGTAGCTGTATTCAGTTTCTCTCATCTCATTACTGAGCTTACTTCCAGACATTCGTTATCTTAATTTGTGTCCCTTATCTATCATAACGCAATTCACAACACTACAAAACAAATATTATTTTCAAAATTAAATCACTTTAAGATTTTAATTGCTACTTTTAATCTACTGTACAAGTCAACTTAATAATATTTAAAATGTAACTTCCCACACACTCAAACCGTACGTGTAGTGACTCGCGCGCACGTCCTAGACGCGAGCGTCACCCCACACACGACCGATCTCGCGCCAAATTGACGCGTTACTAAATGGACCGGCATAAACTCATTCAACTCCAGACTCTTCCCGCCTCCTTATCTCTCTTCCAGTTCTAGGTATCCTGCCATCTCGCTCCCTCGCTTCCGCCTGATGAACTCTATTGAGCTCGTTAGTCATTAATTAATTCTGCATAAGAAAATTACTTTTAATTTAAACGATGGCCGCAGATGGTTCTGATTGTGAACATAAGCCATAAAATATGAATCCTACGAGGAAAATAACGAACTTTAGAAGACTAGGCGCAGTTTACGAGCCAGTTTTAAGCCTATTTTATGCCGCGGCCCAGGATTTACTTTGAGCTTCGTTTTATTTATGGGGTAATGCCACATTTATTTGCATTTATGCATTAGCAGAATTTGTTTGGATAATCAGAATAATCAGGTATCGTTATAGATATTTCTGCATAGAGTCTCCCATGACATTCTTGACTTTGTACCGCCTCACTTTTAATTAGGTATCAAATAATAAAAGTAGATAGATCTACGTAGGTCATTTAAGGCGCTACATTTAGAGCCAGGCTTTTTAAGTATCTTAATTATACAGGGAGGAGGCCTTTGTCCAACAGTGGTACCCAACATAAGGCTAAAATAATAGGATTCATCCAAAACAGTTCCCTAGAACAGCAACTAGGTAATAACAGAAAAAAAAAGGTTATAATTTAATAATAAATAAAAAACTCGTACATAACTTTCAGCAAAACACTACTCACGCCTTGCCACTACCCATCGTATGTAAGGAGCTCCTGAGACATTTACTGAAAGTGATATTTATGTTTAGATTTTGAACAACATTGCCTTCGCATTAGTTTTATTCGAGCTCGATTCGTCCGTGTGTCTTCATTACGGCTAACATTTCAAATGAAGACAAATGCATGCACCTAATCTTTGTAGAAAATGTACCGGCCATTTCTAACCGACATGTAAAAAGGAGGAGGTGCTCAATTCCACTGTATGTTGCTTGCCGTGACTGTATGAGCTTTAAGCTATTATCGGCGATTTGGTGTGGGTGTGGGAAGACATGACACTACATTTGCCTAAAAACGTCTGACCTTTCACAAAATTATTAGGCCGCTTGTTGTATACCTGTAATTAAAATGTACAGTGTCGTGTTTCGTTTTTTTTGGTGTTCAATTGTATTTGTATTGTATTGTATTAGTGTGAAAGTTTTAAAAGGCTTTCGGATGTATCGACCATGTCATGATTAAATTGAATCTTCCATGATTTATTCGATTCCCAAGGCAACGGATAACGATGAAGGATTTCCACGCGGCGCGGGTGAACGCAAGCACGAGCGTCAATTAAACTTTTCACTCAAAATGTTTATTCAAGTTTGAAAACAGTGATTGATCGCTTTACATGCAATATTTCAGCCATTTCATCGAATCACTTACGTAACTTATCCATGCTTAGTTACTAACAGCAGGTCACCCTGCGCAGCTGCGGTCTAAAACAAATAAACTTTTAATTTGGTCCGAAAGAAGATATTAAAATAATCATCTTTTGTTTTACTAATTGATCTCTGCCTAATTTAGTACAAGAGATGATTTCACTCGCTCTCTTTCAAAACTCGAACAAAGAAAATATGGTTGATTTTTAAATCTCTCCTTTCCCTACATAATAAGATAATCAAAAGTCAAATCTTACTGGCATACTTTTTTATTTATCAATCAAACGAACTGGCCTTAGTGGTAAGAAGACTACATACATTGTTAATATTTTTTTAAATATAAATTATCAAAATTACGAGGTTCTCTGACACTGAATAAGTTAAACAGCATTTTACCAGCTATGTTTATAATATTTACAAATAGGAATGGTCCCTTGTTAGTGAGTGGACTACCTGCTCTCAAGTGCCTGCGACACTCGAAGTGCACAAGTGGCGCCTGCGCTTTATCCTCATCTATGGCGCATAGAGATACGCTCGCTTCGCTCGAGGTCCTTATACAGTCAGTACCCAGCTCCCCCATTTGCATACAAAATGAACCCAATATGGAGTTGTTAGTAGGTACTGAATATGTTAATATCGGGAATATTGAATTCATAGGATTGAGCAGCGGATGGGAATGTCTTGACTCGGACAGAACATAAGATTTACATCATTAGGTATGATCGTAGAAATGTCACCAACTTATGCTAACAAAAAAGGTTTTTTGTTCCAAACCCCAATCAATACTGGAGTGTAATTGGGAAACGACACAAAATATAAAATTCGAAGAATTAATATAAGTGCCTATAGTTTTGTTTATTTATTTATTTATGATTTATTGGAGATCCAACAGCTTACAAAACAAGATAGAAATTAAATTAGGTACATAACGAAAAAAAGCCAATTGGGATCTCACCGATAGAGATAAAGTATTTAAACATAGCAGAACTAACAGCCAACGCAGGCACACACGCTGCGCTACATCAAGAGAACAAGAGAACAACCACATAGGTACGTAAGAATATAAAAAAAAGAACCTTTCGAGAGTAACAAAAAAAGAGTTCGGTTTTCGTCTTACAACAACTCATCCGCATCTTCCAATTACTCCATCACCTAGTTGTGATAGTGTATGTTGCATAACATTCTTAAAATATTGAAAATCTACTATGAAAAGTAATGAAAACATTTAAGAGCATTGTGAATGTTCTCTTTCCATACAAATAAAAAAATGATCAGTGCCAATCAGTGCCCCTATTATGACCATGCTTATCGATGTAGATAAACGTAAAAAAAACATCGGTCACTTTCGGCCTAGCTCATAAGTGCGAGAGTGACGGATTCTTTATCCACATTTATCAACCTCGATGAAACCGACTATATACGGAGTACGGTTGTTAGGGTTTATTTTGTCGTAGAAGTTGGTGTACCAGTGCAGCGCCTCTATTCAAGACGGTAAAAACAATATCGTATTTGATCTGTAATCGAATTGTCAACGTTTTGATAGCTCTTATTTTCTTGACAGTAAAGGTGGCTAACGTCATAACAATACCGTAACAGGCAAACTACGGTATCGTTTTTAGCGCCTAGAATAGAGGCGCAGGTCTCTTTTTCATCTTTCCATGTATTCGTAGTTAAGTGAAAATCTCCACTTGGTTAGGTTTAGCACATATCGGGTAGAATCGACACTACTTACACATAGCCTTGCTGTGTAAAACCAATATGAAATGTTCGATTGGCAAGCCCGTGTCGCTGAGTGACATGTAAATTTATTCATGAAACAGAATCCGCCCTGACGCGCGCGGCTCCTCGTGCAGGCTCTCGTGTGAGATGGAATTTATTTCGTTTCTTACATCTAAGGCGAGGGATGTATCTAGAATGCATTCAGTGCTATTAGGTGATTTGCACGTGAATCGAATGTTCCGACATAGTACGAGAAGGTACTAGAATAAAATTTATCTCAAATCAATTTCCACATATAGGTTATCCGGGTATTATGTATGTACAAATAATGACGGGTTTTTTAACCTACCACTAAACTGCCGCCGCCGTGTTCGCATTGTTGTATTTTGGTGTGGGGATAAGACAAACGGTGAAATTACTAGCATACTCGTAGAGGCATTCCATTTAAGTCCTCAAGGTTGGCAATGCATTTGCAGTCTTAGAATTGCAGTCTTAAGATTGCTAATGTCTCTCAGTGCGTTGGCTTAAAGGTCTGTGAATATACATACCTCATATTATATTCCAATTGTAATACATAAATATTTATAGGTAATACTGCTCTTACTAGCTCAACCACTCAAGGCGTGGATCTTGGCCTCCGACATCGAGGAACGCCATACCAAAGTGCCATACTGTTACGTCACGACCCCTTATCATCCTGACTGCTGGGACCTTCGTCGCTGGGGCTCGTCCTTTTCAAACGTCTATAACCAACGGTATAAAGTACATCTGACTATGCGTTTACACCACTTAGCCGCTTCATGTAGGCTTCACTTTTCAGCACAGTCGCTTTAGCAATTTAAAATTTACGACGTAATGAATAATTATTGTAAAACCAATGATAGATCTACGACGAAGTTTTTCCAGACTTAACGAGCAACTGGCGTTGTTACGAGCTCGCCAAAGTAACTAAGTTAATAAAGCGCCCGGAATGAATATTAAAACGCTAATGCAGCACGTAACATTCCTCCGTTGCTTGTTACAATTTCTCTCTGTCCATCGTTTCCCGCTGTAGTAGAGTTATTTTTATGCAAAAATATACTGCAAATAACGTCTCCGCGCGACAGTGACGGATGAGCCGCGCCGCCTGAAATGGCGCGAAACTTGCCGCGCTCGATTTCCTATCTCACTCCATAAAGTTACGACGTTGTTCCATCATTATATTTTAATTTGTGAGGCGTTTGAGCTGGCAGAAGTTTGTTGCATGATTTAAATTTAATATAGAAAATAATATCCAAAAAACTACGGCCATGACTCGGGTCACCCAACTCCAAACCTAACGGGTAGGTATAATTTACATATTAACTTCAGAGTTAGACGATAGGGTTAGGCTAGGCGGTTACGTTAGGCGATAAATAACTACTTTTCAGTCCAATCGGTTCGGTAAAAATTTACCTAGACAAGATGGGCAGCAAAGCAGATAAGCAAGCAAATTATCTTAAAAGGGTCCCGTGTTTTCATTGGATAATGAGGAGGCCAAAAACATTAACCACGTTCCCCATCTCGCTTCGGTCCATTTCTCGTAGGCCTCTCTCAATTCCTAAGCTGACTTTACAAGCATACATTAGGTACTAATTACTATGTCTATGGTATGCAAAGGTATGAATCCGAAGCCGCATGGATTTTGTAAAACCAAATAGCATCTCAAAAATATTTACGTCCTATTTAAACCGAATTTGTTATAAGTTACATTTCTTGCAACATGAGCCGTTGTGACCCGCTCGTGATGCATAATAAGGAATGGAAGCGAATTAAAGGTCAGGCGAACCCCACGAATCTCACCGAGGTACCTGAGAAA
This sequence comes from Acleris literana, assembly GCA_946894065.1. Classification (NCBI taxonomy): domain Eukaryota; kingdom Metazoa; phylum Arthropoda; class Insecta; order Lepidoptera; family Tortricidae; genus Acleris; species Acleris literana. The sequence continues at coordinate 11,321,010 of OX335684.1, read as the reverse complement.
CCTTCTAAGTGTGATATAGAGAGGATGAATAAGTTATCCAATAAATGGGTCAGCACTTGGCCGGACAGCGTAAAAGGTCGCTTCCAGAATCTGATTAAGGCAAGCAAGAACCAACGCATGCGAGACCTGGCTTTAGTCGAGGAGTTCCGCAATAAACCTAAATACGACAACACTAAGCTCTTACAAAACGCTAGGAACATAATCTTCGAGCGAAGTTGTTACGGCAAGCAACTCTTAACGTAAGCATCTGCGTCTGAGGGACTGTCGGCTTCTTCCCTGGATTTCCAGAGGGCCCTGCCAAGATGCATTGCGCTAACTAGCGCTTCTATTCGTCTCGTTTTTAAACCAATCGCGTCACTAGTAGATCACGTGACTTTTCGTATCACGTCATCTACCAGTGACGCGATTGGTTTAAAAACGAATCGAATAGAAACGCTAGTTAGCGTAATACATCTTGGCAGGGCCCTCAGGAGAAAGACATGACTGAAGTGGGGTACTCTTAAAGATTTAAAATTGTTAAATTGTTACTTAAATCCTATTGACGTAAACTGAATCCCCATTACTAAATTCCAAATAGGTTGCTAACTCTTCGTTTGTGCAGTAATTGAGAAAAAAAAGTAGTTAAACAATGCTTTCATGGAACGAGTCGAATTATGTTTTACCCTTGACAGTGCCTACCTTTTATAACCCCATTGCTGATTGAAAGTTTCTTTGTATGTATGTTGTATGTATATTAATTGATTTCGATATGCGGGGTGTCATAATATTGATTCTCTAAGAACGTGTGAATGTCTAGTTGTATAAAAATTATAAGGATGCGTCATAATAGTCACCAGTCTGATTAAGTGATTACAGACAGTATTTTAAACATTTCAATTATTTGTTTGTAGTGCTATTGCTGAATCAAAAGCTCAGGAAGAACGAGACATCCAAATTAAATTTAAAAAAGAAATGAAAGAACAAGAGGAACTATATGAAAAACAAAAGCCAATCGTACAAAATATTATGTACACTGAATTCGAAAAAGAAGATACGAGAAATATACTTTTCAGAAAAAATCTGTTAGATAATTCACAATTCAATAAAGCGATGTAAGTTTATGTTGATTATTGTTAATGTGTTTATAAATTAATTATTTGGGGTCTTTACTGATTGGCTTCCTCAGTGGCATAGATATCGTATGCAAAATGTCGCATTTCGAACCCCAATATAAACTTTAAATGCTGAGCGCGTACAAACGCTTAGGTACGTCGGTCTTATAAGTAATTGCCAACTTTAGTGCTTTGCCACTTTAACGTCATGTTTAAACTGCTGCACTAATATGCCATATATGCGTTAAAGCGATAATATAGTTACTAAAGTGTGCAGCAACAGAAAGTTAATAAAGGCATTAGTATTTTCTAAGGCCGACTGTACAAACCTCTAGTTAGGTGTCCGCTCTTTTCCTCATTTACCATCCAAATCACAGTGTATTCTAGTTTAGAACTAAATTTATAAATTGAAAGTCAGAGGTAGTTCTATATACAAGAAAAAAATATAGATTATATAATTTACAGAGGGATATCAAAGAAAGAAGATGCAAAGAAGGCAGCTGAACTTGAAAAAAAGCTTTGTAAAGAAGACGCGGTGATGATAGAGAAATTGCGTTTATTGGAAATTAAACAGGCGGTACCTAATAATCTTTTAGAACTCGTAGAACTACGAGCGATCGCCCAAAAGCCAAAGTGATAGCGGTATAAAACGCCGACTGCGTCGCTACAAGCATACATTTTAATCTGAACCTACCAACAGGTTGTGATACGTCCTCTTGAACAGTCAAAACCATAAATATATACACGTTCCCAAAACACCAAAAATATCTACACGCCCCCCTATGCCACTAACAATAAGATCTATGTGTACATATATTTGATGTGTAGAATAATAATGCTTTCGACTGTAGGTACGCTGTTATCTGAAATGACACATTTATATCACCTAAGATGCAACAGCTCATAACATAAAGTAGTTAACTTTTTGTAATAACTACCAATACCAACCAAAATAAGTACCTATAGTTTTTCAATCCACCAAATCCCGCCCAACAACTATTTTTACGTACAATCAGCAGCAAAAGTAGGTACCTACCCAGTCAAAGAGCTAAAAATACACGATTCTACTGTGAAGACAATAAAAGCGTGTGCAGATTATTTTGAACTCTTCCGACTACCTACTGCTGCCGCTGACTTACGACATTCTTAAAGGAGTTGGGGAGCTGCCTCGATATTGAAGGTAACCTGAAGTACAAAACTGAAACTCAAATGATCCGCGAGCACCGAGCCAAGAGAGAGGAGCAGGAACAAGCCATCGCCGACGTGTGGAGCAAGCATCAGGACAGGGTGCGCCGGAAGCAGGAATGCATGATCCACCGAGTAAATATGTCGTTGTTATTTTATACGGTACCTACCTATACCTTGCCTACGAAGTTACCGGTCCCAGGTATGATGAGCGCGAGTATTTGTTGAGTCTTGCATGTTTTCGTGTGGTTTTTTTTTCTATATAAGTATGTTTTTCGGTGTCTAGTAATCATAGTACAAGCTTAGAGGTTATTTCACGACTGTGTTAATTTGTGTGGAATTGTTCCCATATATTTATTTATTTATTTATTATGTAAGCATGTACATTACCTACTCAGGGCCGGATTAGGCAGTGTAGGCAATTGCCTAGGAAGGAGCCCCGCATCGGTTAGCTGCCCTACTTCACCTAGGGGCCCCGCGCACCGGAAAATAATTATATTTTAGGAAACACGAAAAAGGGACCCTCAAAATTGTATTCCCTACGGCGGCCCTGCCTACTCCGAGCTTCCTTATAGCGTTCGGGTGGCTATCGCTATCACACTGGCGCTTGCAACTAACAGTATATATTTAATTTTGTCACTCGTAGAACGAAGATTGCCATTAACTATATTAAGGATTTAGTAGTCCTGTATAAATAAATGACAATTGTTCCTGATATATGTATGTTCGTGGATGCTGATGTTTAATCTTTTACAAGCACCGGGACATATGTGCGTAAATTTTGCTTTGAATTTTTGTTGTGTTGGCTTTCCCACTAAGTACCTACGCCCAAAAGCTGCAACTCAGTAAAGAAACACACATTTTAATTTACATTACATGGCTTTCTAAAGCCACGAAGCATGATGTAGATGACAAACCATCCTAACGATAAGTGTATTTAAATTTTGATTTGATTTGTTTTGATTTGATTAGGTTAGGTTAGGTTAGGTTATATTTACTGAAAAAGGCTATTTGACACATTTTGTATATTCAGATGCACACTGAAAAGCACAACACGCAGCGATTCAAAGAGAACTATGAATTGGTGCGACAGATACAAGACAGAGAAAACAAACGATTAAGCGATTTCATAGAAAAGGGTGTGGAATCGTGTAAAAAACGGTAAGTTGTTTATTTAATAATTCTTTATTGATGAGGAACTTTACTACCCTACCCACTAAACCTAACTAAACCTAAATAATTATAGTAATTTGAGGATGTTTAGATGTAGCTTTCATGTGTGACATACACGCATGAAGGTCAGAACTGTGTAGAAAAATCCGCAAACTGATGTAATCGATGTCATAGATTAGGCCATATAGATACTTCTTCATTAGAGTTTAAGTTCCTGGTTAAAAACCGATAATCGAGTTCTACGCGGATGAAGTTCCGGGCAAAGGCATGAAACTACTACATGAAATATAATTTTATGGATCCTCTCCTTTGTCTATATTGATTTTTCAATATCGAAACAGAATGGAAGAGAAAGAGCGAGAAGAGGAAGAGAAAAAGGAACGTCTGAAAAAATCACGCTACTCTGAGGCAAAGAAGGTCAAAATATGTTTAGACTTTCATCGAGATTATCCAGCACTCATTTGCGATAGATCAAGCGGCGGTCCTCGGCAAAAAAATGGAACAAAAATTTGCAGTCCGGCTAAGAAAGGTATTGTTTGACATCAGAAAGTACCTTGAAAGCTTATTTTCATTATTAAGTTAAAAGCCAAATTTTTTGGTCCGTATTCCTGAATATTCGGATCCGTTGGCCACTATAGCCACGTGACAAGTGACTGGACTTTGCGAATAAATCTCCAAAAAAGTTTAAAACACCCAGATGAACTGGAGCCCTAAAGTGCTTTGCCTCTTTGTCGGTCCATATTTTTGGAAATGGTATGAGTAACACGTAGGACACAAACCAATTCTTGTTATTCCGTGTAAATTACTCTGTCCCTGACCCTGCCTCAAGCCTCAAACGTACAGAGAGCGCGTCGCATGATTCGTTTAAAATGAAGTGTAAGGTTTCGCATTGGGCAAGGCGCGACGGGTGCGTTTTAGTAGGGAACGCGCCGCATCCGCTCTGTGATTTTTGCTGCATTAAGTAGGGTGGCTTTTTCTGTACCTCTCAGCGGCCAACATAAGTTGGCTGCGACTCTTTTGTCTCTGGGTAATCCCTCTTTACATAGTCTGAACAATGAGACACACTGACCGATACACGAGAAAATACAACTTGTGCTAACCGTACTGGGGGACGGAAACTGTACAAGAAGAGTATCAAGTTCAAGAAGGCAAACGAGCACTCAGGCCACCTGATGGTAAGTGGGATCTCTGACCCAAAGACATCGCATTCTCAAGACCACAACCTGAAAACTGCAATCCTAAGACAGCAAATGCGCTGCAAGCGCTGAGGACTTAGATGGAATGTCTCTATGCTAGTAATTTCATTGGTTGTCTTATTCCCACACTAAAACAAAAAAACGCAAACACCGCCGATTATTTAAAGAGAGGTTAATTGAGAGATCTCCCTGCAGGCTGGTGTCATGCTTGGGGCTGAAGCTCGTGCGCGGTAGAAGTTAGAAGTTCTGTTATATGCATGTCAATTGTCTCTGGAAATTTCGATAGCGCGATGTAGAGCATTTAGTTACGCTGTTTCCAACTCTATGTAAACAATTGTTCAATAAGTAACAATCTACCGAATGACCAGAGCGCCAGCAATACGTACCGTCGAGCAAGCCGCAAGGCCAGCGGCAGTTAAAGCCGGCGGGCTGGGTGGACGCGGGCGTGGCGCACGCACAGTTCGCGCGCGCCGCCGGCGCCGCTCTGGACGAGTGCCGGTACAAGGGCCCGGTGAAGAAGGTCATCCAGGTACTTACCATGTACAATAATCTTTTTATTATATTAGTGTTCTACTTCTTTTAGTTTTGTGGGGCATAGGAATCCATTTGACACGACTCTGATATCTTTTCCTGCTCCAGTTTAGACCTGTGGGCCTAGGCCTAGGGTTTACAGAATGTAACTTGGCTTGACTAGGCAAAATTCTAAGAATAATATGTACAAGCTAGACGGGCGTTCGTATGAGCTTTCGTAGAACTTGACTAGCCTTACACATACTTTCTGCAGCTTTGCGTCGCCAAAATCCACAAGCATAATGACATCGCGAAGTCGCATCACATTGCGATTTTACGCGTCTCAGTTGCAAACTCGCATCGCTTCATATTGTGTCGCAACTTAGTTATGAATTCAACTGTCATAAACAGGGTAAGCCGGCCAATTATTACCAGTGATTGTAAAATTATCGCCTCTATTACGTTAAAATAGAGTTATTGATGACAATAATTGGTAGGGTGCCGTTTCTAAGAAAATACTTGGAAAAGTGTTATTCAAACGGCATTGACTTAATATGAACGAAGTCATTCAATAATACAATTCAATATTGAACCATCAACAGTGAAACTATGTGCTTGTGAATTTCAGGAGTATCGCAAGCTAAACGAGGTCGCGGATCTGCCAATACCAAACTATTGAAGGTTTTCAATATATTTATATATTTTGATACTATTATTCAAAGGATTTTAAATAAAATAAAAATTTCGACAATCATTATACTACATTTATTTATTTAATGCTACATTTTTTTACTATTTACATACCTGTTGATACTTGTCTTCGATTTAGTAGCATTTCGCCTATCCTTCTATTGATTAATCATGATTATAAGTTATACTTTTTAAATTGTTGAGGTAAAATTGGAAAGATGAAAACACTAAGTATCCTTAAATAAGAAAATAAATTACTTCAAAATCAAAATATCATAGTCGAATACAGAATTGATTTTATAATAAGTGAGTTGTAAAGATTCAACTAAAGCTTTCCTGAAGTATTTTCTTCTAAAAAATGATTGCAGAAAGGCAAATAAAAATTTGTTATTACACTAAAAGAGTACTGTCGCTTGGTCGCTGTATAAACTTTATTCTATAACGCAGCGACCAAGCGTCAGTTATCAGGAATATACTTAAAAATAACTCGCAAATTACTATGAAAATAAATATTTTCTACATTACATAATTACTTTTTCTCGCGACTTAATATCCATTACAAATGGCTTGTCTTAGTAGCCAGTGTCGCTATTACACAGCAAAAAGTACCGCTGAAAATACTAACTTTACATATTAGAATATAGTGTAATAGAAAGTAATGTAGAAAATACTTATCTACTTGCACGATCGGTTTAGTAAGGCGAGGACTTCTGCTTGAGGACGGCTTGCACGCACTTGGCCATGGTGGGGGAGGCGCGCGAGATCGCGTCCGTCATGAAGAAGTCTTCCAGCGACTTCAGTTTCACGTCCAACGTGCCCGACAGCGGCTTTTGATGGCTCTGTAATTAGGATGCTTCACTGAATTTTGAACGATAGGAGAAACATTTAGTTTTTCCAAGCATTTTTTGAATCTTACTATCTTCTCTCTTTCAGAGCTGATCATGAAACCTAGCTAAGAACCACTGCTAGAAAACCTGCTTTCATATAAATTCAGATAGACACACACACACACACAGCGGTCAAACTTTTAGCGCCCCTCTTTTCGCGTAGGGGGTTAACCATCTCGATTAAACTAGCTTTCTTAAAAAAAAACACATCTAAATTGGTTTACCGGTTTAGGAACTACATTGCCAGACAGACAAGTTAAAGTTATAAAACCTCCCTGTTTGGGGCGGCGTGTTTGAATGTAGCACTGACCTCGTTGAGTTCCCGGGCCTGCTCGAAGTAGTTGTTGGGCTGCAGCGCGCCGTAGGCCACGAGCGCCGGGCTGAGCTGCGCGAGGCGCGCGCGCACCTCCTCCAGGCTGTCGTACGGCAGCGGCACGCCCGCCAGCTCCGACAGGGCCCTGCGGCGATCACACGCTCAACAATACTTTCTCGAGTGGAATACTCATTCGTAACTCACATTGAGGCACTAGTGGCGACCACATTAGAATGACTAGTGTCCGCCACAAATTGCGCTCGGTATGCACCGGTGCATAGCGTTTGAGTGGCCGCGTCCGAGCCACAAGCTTGCGGGAGTCGTCCGCGCACGCTATTAATGGCGGCGTTTTGTCGCTCGCCTCGTGAATGTGTGAATATTCTTGGCGTTAATAACCATATCGTCTTTAACCTATGGTTAAATTCAAATTAAAATATTATTTTTTTTGCGGAAAACATTTATTGCCCGGGGCGGCCGCACATTATGGCTACTAGTCACCGCCACTAAACGCGACCACCAGTGGTTCAGCTAAGCCACTAGCAGCCACTAACTGCAGCCGCTGGTGGCTGTGTGTGCGGCTGGGCGCACGAGGCGAGCAACAAAACCGGCCCTGAAAAGTTTGCGGTTACCAGCGATATAAAATGATGGGAAACAACGGGCTTCCATTGAGTTGAGAGGTTGTGTGTGGGAGTGGGGTGTACCTGATGATCTTCCAGTCCTCGCGCGCCTGGCCGGGCGGCGTGACGGCGGCCTGCGCCTGCTGCGCGCGGCCCTCGGCGTTGACGTAGGTGCCGCGCTTCTCCGTGTACGCCGCGCCCGGGAGCACCACGTCCGCGATCGCCGCACCTGCGTCGCCGTGGTGTCCTGTGCCATACACAAATATAACTATTAAAGATATCACAACGTCGTAAAAAATTACGAAAATCGCTCTACATGTTTCGGGCTCGTCCGGAGTCCCTAATCATGAGCAGACGCGGCCGCAGCACGACGAACACGGCGGGCCGATGCTCTGTTTTCCCGGCTGTTCGGTGCGAGCGGCGTAGCTGGCGAGACATAATCATAACATGTCGAGCGTTTTTGACATGATTTACATGAGTAATCCGTTCTGATTTCTTTATTATGTCTGAGTCTCATGGAAGTGTAATGTTTATAAAATCTAACTATTTAATACATTGGTATCTCCGACAAAATTGCGCCCCTACTTTCAAAGCTGGTTACAGTGATCCAATTTTGTGTCAAACCTACACACACCAAATAAATAAGGTATTTTTTTTAAATCAATATACATTTTTGATGTGTGTAGAGGAGAAGAACTCCCCGAGGGATATAAGGTTTTAAATGACGCATAATAGGGAAGCGCGACGATCTTTTGAGTCAGGGGAATTCTCATGGTTCCGAAATGAATTCGAATTCGAGATAACTCGGAAACCAATGGCGAATCTCGATTAGAAGTCGCTGAAAGTATGTCTACTTTCAGCGCTCGTTACGAAACGTGTGGTCTTTTTAAATCGAGATTGTATTTCACATGGTAGGTATGTCACTGATTGGTGGCTCTTCAAGCTGTCTAGTCCAAAATATATATACTAAGGTCAAAACAAAATAACACGAATTATTAATGGCAGTGAAATCCTAGGTCCAAACGCGTTTCCAACCCTGAAGACTAAGCTATAATGCCTCTATGCTAGTAATTTCATCGGTTGTCTGATCCTCGCAACGGTACACAACAATGCGGTCACCGCTGCTTGGCAGTACCTAGCTTAATTGATAAGCCCATCACATTCCATACCAACGATTCAAAAACAACAGTCACCCGAGTCGACTCACCCTGGTAGATGACAACAGCGTCCTTGGGCAGGTTCTCCCTGGTGACCACTCCCCCGTCAGCCCCCAGCAGGTACACGACGCGCGGGCCCGCGGCCAGCGCCTCAGCCAGGCCGGCGCGGTAGCCCAGGTCCAGCGCCGCCACCTGCGACGCCGTGCTCTGGAGCACGTTCAGGACCTACACCAAGCAGACCGGGATAAATGCTAAGTTTAGGAGGGCATAGCAGAACTTTCTTATGCCCGGTTCCAATATTCAAGAAACGAATGGTATTGACAACATGCTTTTAGCCGTCTCAAAAGCATACTTTTTTTTTCTGCCATTATTTAATAAGAAAATAAATATTAAAATTTCTGCCAATGGCTAAAGAGCTTAACGCCACATGGTCTTTTCTACGTCAGAACTATTGATACTCAACGTCGTTACAAATGTAGTATTTATGAAAAGTCAAAAGTCAAGTGTAATACCGCAGTTGAGAAGAAGCACCGCAAGAAACCAACTTTTTTTTTTCAAATATAGTACATTACCGCAAAGACCAGTAAGTGAGCCATCCTGGACGAGTATAAGTTAAAAGGCCGAGCCGCCAGGCGAGGCTTTTTATACACACGAGTCCAGCGCCTCTATTCTAGGCGGTAAAAACGATATCGTAGTTTGCCTGTATAGTGCTTTTCTCAAAAATAGAACAAGTAGAATGTATAAAAAAAAAGTTGTAAAATATTGATGACAACGTGCACAACCCTCAGGGCGCAAGTCTGACTCGCGCTTAGCCGTTTTTTTAATTAATTTAAACGATTCACAGTATTTGAAACTCGTCAGACCGGTCGCAATGTACCAGGCGCGCATAAAACGGAAATGGTGCAAGTGACGTTTTCGTAAATAAAGACAAATCGCGCGATGTCTGCTCTGACGAGAACTGCTTTTGGTTTATGATGCTTTGGTACTTTTGTGGGGAAAATGTTTGACGCGCACTTTTATATTTATTAACTTTATGTTCTAGTAGCAACTAGAGCTGGAATGTAGCTTTTCATGTAGTTATAAATATGAGTATTTTAAATAAAAAGCAATTTAAATTGGGTTTTTTTAAAGTGATAACTTCTTTACGGAGGGTAAACCATTTCGTTACGTAACGCGCGTTACTAGACAGCCTGTCTGGCTTCCCTTTCTCTCACGCATACGGCAGAGCGGTAGTATTAAATTTTTAAACAATTTTTTAAATACAAAAAGTTACTGGAATCGGATGGGATTTGAGCCGCGGCCCCATGGCGTCATAGACCTACCTCTCAGCCGCTAGGCCAATCGTAACTTACAGGTATGGACGAAAATGGTAAACGGTATTTGATCTTACCTGCTGACGTCACCCCGTATTGCGTTTCTAAGCATAAATACTGTTGACAGTGAGCATAATTATAACCTAAAACTATAACCGTTTTTGAAAGTGATTAGTTTAAGTTGTTTTGTACTGGTTCGTTTGTCGTTCGTTTATCTAAGGATCCGTCGGGACAACAAATGCGAACCCGTAATAAGATTTAAAAAAAAGTGGCCGCCATGTTGAACATTTTTGTTACTGGTTCGATTGAGTTGAAAATCGATATCTGAGGATCCGTGGGGACTACAAATGCGAACCCGTAATCAGATTTTAAAAAAGTGGCCGCCATTTTTAACTTTTTTGTTACTGGTTCGACTGTCTTGAAAATCGATATCTGGGGATCCGTGGGGACTACAAATGCGAACCCGTATTCAGATTTAAAAAAAAGTGGCCGCCAGTTTGAACTTTTTGTTACTGCTTCGATTATCTTGAAAATCGATATCTGAGGGCCCGTTGGGACTACAAATGCGAACACGTAATCAGATTTAAAAAAGTGGCCGCTATTTTATTATGGGAGGGCACACCGCTTCATTACGTAACGCGTTACGGCGCCAGTTTGTCTGGCTAACCTTTCTCTCACGCATACGGCAGCGGCAGGCAGGCTGCTCCTCTCTCACTCTAACCCAGAGATTTAGATTAGTTATCACTTCTGTCGGGCGTCCTGAGACCCACACGATTTTTTTTAATAATGGTGCTGTTTGCAAAAATCCTAATGGAGTCAAAATAGTTTCTTTCATATATTTTTTGTGCCATGTGACCTTTTCTTGCTTACCTTTGTAGTCTTTTTGAAGGCTGTCACGGATCTGTATCGATAGTTCCAAATTCAAATAACATGATATGTTATGGAATTTCATACTTACTGGACACTTTTTCATTCCGAATTCAAAACCTCTCTACTTACCGGAGACTTTTAATCATTGTCTGGTATTCTTAACTTTCTGGTTATTATTTAATGATGTAATGGCGACTTTACGTATAATTTTTGAGAAAAATTTCTTACTAAAATGATATAAATTAAGTCAGGGTAACATCTAAGATATCCTCTATGAGCTAACTTTAAAAGTGAGTGAAGTGTCTTCAGCAAATATAACTTAACTCGCAATTTTCTTTATAAATATCTGGTAGGTCGATTATGTATACCAAAAATAGATACGGGACCAAAATAGAGCCCTGTGGGACTCCTAACGCTACAGGTGAACCAAGAGACTGAACTCTGTTTATTTCAACTCACTGGCCTCAAATTTTCACAAGCCTATGCGCATTAAAAGATAGACCGTAGTGCTTCAACTCACTTAAACTCGATAGTCGCGCCGTTTCTAAGAGCCCGATTTGACGGTTACCTATCACAACTTCGAAAAATGTTTGACCGAATTTTGGTTCGACAAATACTTTTCGTCAATTATGGTTTGGGTTTTTTTACGTTTGCCCGAAAGATCACTTCGAATATTTTCATTTAGTCATTACTTGTTTAGGTTTTTTACCGATTTGACAAATTATCTATTCCGTAATACTGGTTTCGGCGAACAAACAGTTGTCCAATGTAATGGTTTGTCAATTTATCTATTTCCCATTTCTGAGTTTACCTTAGTATCATTTGCCCAATGTAACGGCTCGGTGTATCAATAGTTTACCTATTTTTAAATCGACTATGCTAACCTGTCCGATTTGGTTCTACCCTGATTTGTCTTGATCGTTGCATTTTCTGGATAAATTACAAGCAAGACTTTTTGGGCAGAAAAAAAAATAACCTCGAAGACCAAGGCGGGAGCAAAGCTCCCGCCTTGGCCTTCTAACCTAACCTATCCGTATCGGTTCTGCCCTAATTCGTCTTGCTCGGTGCATTTTCCGGATAGTAACAAATTACAAGCAAGATTTGCTTACCTGAAATGAATATTTGACGTAACGTAGCGAACACTATATGTAGCATTGATCAAGTGAAAAATGGGTTAAGAAACAAAATACGAAACGATCCCTAGGCTAATTGTAGCACTGGTGTAATGAAAAATAGGCTTTGAAATAAAATACGTAACAATACATAGGGCAAGTGACTACAAAGAGAAAAGTTGTTCGGACTAAAGATATGTTTACTTAATGTCAAATAGTGAAATAAAAAAATGACGAATCGTGCCATCGGAGAAACGATAAAAAACGAAATGTTTTCGGTCAAATGAAATTCGGTCAAAAACTTTTCGAGGTTGCGATAGGTTACCCGATTTGACAGCTGTCAACGCAGTATAAAATATGACCTCAGACATGCCTCAAACACATATCTCGTACTGAGTTGACAAATCGGGCTTTCTAGAACGGCGCGAGTATAGTTCATAATAATCATAATACGGTCTCTCCGTTTGTCGATGGTCATCGTCCGTCCGCACCTTCCAGTCCTTGTCGTCGAGCTTGTCCTGCAGCGCGCTGGCGAGCGCCTGCGTGTGCGCCAGCAGCGCGGGCCCGTCGGGCGTGGCCAGCTGGTCCGCGCCCAGCACCACCACGGGCCGCCGCGCCGCCTGCAGCTTGCGCAGCACCGGGTGCGCCGACGACCCGCTCGCCAGCTCCTTGACGATGGACGCCGAGTCGCCCACGTGCTACGGGATACGCACGAATATAACTTGTCATCTCTGTAAGCTATGGCAACGGCACATTACGGTGGAAGAATAAGGCAATTCATCTTCTAAATTGAACAACTCGAGTTGAGTTGAGACCGAATTCGACCACTATTTTTGGTGTACTTCGCCTGTGATTACTTCATTTAAGAAGGAAATGATTTCAAATCGATGTAAGAACTGATATGCCTCTACTCAAAGCGCTGTATCCCTTTTCCCTATCGTCGTCAGTCGGCACAGCGCCTCAGTTTTAAATGAGACTTTAGTAATAATAATAGTAGTTAGTTAGTTTTTAAACACACAAAGAACTTTAAGAAATTGCGGCAGCTTTCGATTAGTCGCTAATAAAGCTTTCTAAAAACTTTAAAGGAGCGATGCAATCGCGAACCAGAGATCAAGTCCGCTGTCATCTTCGTGTACTACCAGTCTTAGTCGCACATCACAACCCATTTGTATAATCGCCCATATATCAACCTACACCAATAGTTTAGAGCTATAAGGTCTTACCATGTAGTCGTACGAGAGGTCGACCTTGGGCCCGACGAGCGCGATGTCAGTCTCGTTGTGCACGTAGCCCTTGCGGATGCGCGCGTTCAGCAGCGGCGCCTCCAGCCGCGGGTTCGTTCCTACCAGCAGCACCATGTCCGCATCCTCAACGTCTGTAAACAAGGGGTAAAAAACTACGAAGTAAAATTCCAATGCGATGACCTCACACGTTCATTCGGAAAAAGAGATGGTGATAACATACCTAACTTCGAACTTCGATTTGACAGACACAGTCAGAAACATTGACTCTTGTTTGCACAGGTAACAGAGACGTAAAACTTTATAGCCGGGCCGATATCTGTCCCTATCTGAACTATAAAATAGACTAACGCGTCTACTCACTAGTTCCTATTGTTGAGCAGGTAGGAGGAGCGCAGGTCGGTAGAGATGCTCGGTGCTACGCGCTCCAAACCCACCTTCCTTCAGTGCCACCAGCGACTCCGCATCCGCTAGCCCTAGCAGGAGCCTTGAAAGCAACTGATACACGCTAGCGCGTCCACTCACTGGCGATCATAGTGGTGAGCAGGTAGGAAGAGCGAAGGTCGGTAGGGATGCTCGGTGCTACGTACTCCGAACCCAAATCCTTCAGCGCCACTAGCGACTCCGTATCCGCTAGCCCTAGCAAGAGCCTTGGAAGTTACTGATACACGCTAGCGCGTCCACTCACTGGCGATCGTAGTGTTGAGCACGTAGGAGGAGCGCAGGTCGGTGCCGGCCCCGGAGCACGGGAAGACCTGCTCGGTGCAGGCGAGCTCCGAGCCCAGGTGGTTGGCCAGGTCCTTCAGGGCCACGAGCGACTCCGCGTCCGCCAGCGCGCCGCCTACTACCAGCAGCTGCCGGGTATCGTATTAGTCAAAAGGGATACAATTTTAAACTATTTGGTATTAATTGCACCCAATTATTTGAATTCAAAATACCAGTACAAACTTTATTTCAAGTCAAAAGATGTGGTAATTCTACAATCACATGGTGGCAATACCTACATGGTATTTTGGATTAAAATAGGACTGTTTACCCTCTTTATTGGGCAAGTATGTGGTTGTTTTATTGCCCAAAGATTTCGCCTGCAATCTGCGTCCTAGCTCATCATGTTACCTACAATATGATGAGCTAGGACTGGCAATTAGTCCACCGATAAGACTGTAGCTCTAAAATGAACAAGTAATATAATAATATGACCACAACCTACTGTTGGAACATGTCACTTTATTTAATTTCAGTAAAAAAAATGTTAAACAAAAATAGTTTTTCCAATGTTTTAACTCAAATACTCCCACAATGTGCACAGTTCAGTCACAACGCTCACCTTGTCGGGCGGGCAGTCCCGCAGCGCGCGCGCCGCGACGACGGCGGCCTCCTCCCAGTCGCAGGCGACGAGGTTGCCGCGGCTGTCCTTCAGCATGGGCGTCACCAGCCGCTGCCGCTTCAGCCCGTCGCACGCGAACCGCGACTTGTCCGACAACCACTCCTCGTTGATCTCCTGGGGAACCACTGGAGAGTTCAAATCAAGACCAAAGCTCTCGAGCAGGTAAAGTTCCTACAAGACGATTTATACTCGTTCCAAATATTCAAACCGCGGATAGATTAAGTTGGGTCAAAAGAACGCTACTGAGCTAACTTAGCTCATTTCTGAAACTTGTTCACACAAAAAAATATTATATTTACGTTACCTCATTGGTCCTGGGAAGAATACGTAAGACTTCATTGGTTCGCGTAGCAACGACGATATTGCTGCCCAAGGAGTCCAATACATCAACAGAGTCAATCTACAACCAGACAAACACAATTATTTTACTATCTAAATACACTTGATGGGGTCATATATCCCTATATAATTATAACTTACCCTCCTGGTTTCCCAGGGCCTGGCAGCAAAACTGTAGGGCTTGGAAGTGAGCGCCCCCACCGGACACAAGTCGATGATGTTTCCTGACAACTCAGACAGGAACATCTTCTCTACGTAAGTGCCGACCTAATGAACAAATCAAACAGTATTTTTATATTATTACACGTTTTATAATAGGTAGGTTAAGTAGGTATATTGAAAATAAACCTCGTATCTTGCAGAGTACTTGCAGAGTATTTATTAAAGCCAAAATGACATACCTAGCACATAGGTATAAAACAAAAAAAAAAGTGAAGAAGTAAAACACCGATTTGAATCAATATTACATAAAATTTACTAATCATATAATTAATTCGAAAGTTCGGATGTTTGTTACTCAATCACACCGGAATAGTTGAACGGATCGGGATGAAATTTGGCGCAGATTATAGTCTGGAATAACACAGGCTACTTTTTATGCCGAAATAAATAACTGTTTCTGTGGGATAGTTAAATTACGAATTTACGAGGATGGAGTCACAGGCAAGTCTTTAATACAATTCAACAAAAATTTGACTAGCGGCCTAAGTCGCAGGCAAAGGCAAGTAAATCAGGTGTCCTTGATTAAAACATTGTTCGTACCTGCATGTCGCTTCCACGGCCGGTGGTGCCGAAGTCGTCAACACCTGCGACCTCTGACGCGAAGCGGATACAGCGCGTGCAGTGAATGCAGCGAGTCATGATGGTCTTGATCAGGGGACCCACATCCTTGTCCTCCACAGCCCTAGAGACCGTGTATATTAGCAAAAATGCGGATACACAAGTCACGTTTTACGATAATTTTTAGCTGGTAACTGTTCTGCCAGTTTTTTTAAACATTTATAAAACTCAATTTATGTTGATAAAGACTTGACAGAAGCGCGTGGAGGTAACCCCATGTGCTTCTGTTTAGTCTATTAAAGAAAATACTCTTTTACTGAACAATTGTCTTGACTTATTTCTCTAATAAGTCCATGGGAGTGTCAATAAACAACTTAACATTGGTGAAATACACCTTAACAGGAGTGAAAGCCGTTACTTCAATTTAGAATAGATTAGAATGTTGATAAAAAATGGGTATAAGACACAAACTGCGGTGAAAAGATTACGAGGGCTGCCTTTTAAGTTCTGTCGTTTGCAAAACTCCAGTGCTTATTTAAAAAAAAACTAGTATCATCTTAAAATATTTGAATTTAGAATTCAAAAAAAAAAGAATGTCTCGAGAACGGCCGATTCGTTTTAGTACAGCGTCGGTTCAAAGTTGACAAGTCGGTTGTGAAAATGGAAATTTCGAAGGAAAATTTACGTGCGATAATATTTTACAACTTTAAAAGGGGTTTAACGCGTCTTCAGTGCTTTGAAGAGCTGACTACGGTTTTTAAAAATGAAGCACCATGCATCCGGACTGTGGAACGTTGGTATTTGGAATTTCAACGTGGTTGCTCTACTCTTAGTGATAGGCATCGTGAAGGCCGACCAAAAACAGCTGTAACCCAGGAAAACATTGATGCTGTACGGCAAATGATCGTCGAAGATCGCCATGCGACATACCGCGAGATAGAAGCTTCATTAAGCATTTCAGGGACCAGTGTTCAAAATATATTGCATGATCACTTAGGTGTAAAAAAATTGATCTCACGCTGGATACCACATTTACTTAGTGAAGACCAAAAAACGGCTCGCGTTAGATGGTGCCGCAAAACTCTGCGGCAATTCAACCGAGGAGACTCTAAACACGTTTATGACATTATCAGTGGTGACGAATCTTGGATATATGCCTACGATCCGGATTCTAAACAGCAGTCGACTGTTTGGGTGTTTTAAGATGAGCCAAAACCGACCAAAGTAATACGCTCACGGAGCACTTCGAAAAAAATGGTCGCCACGTTTGTAGCGAAAAGTGGCCACGTTGCGACCATCGTGCTCGAAGATCGTAAAACAGTTAATGCTGACTGGTATACCACTGTTTGTTTACCAGAAGTTATCGGCGAGTACCGAAAAAATAACCCAAGACGTCGTATAGTACTGCACCACGATAATGCTAGCTCGCACACCGCCCGGCAGACAATTGCGTTTTTAAAAGAACTAAACGTCGAAAATTTGGATCACCCGCCGTACAGTCCAGACTTAAGCCCTAATGACTTCTTCACTTTTCCAAAAATCAAGCAACGACTTCGTGGTCAACGGTACCGGACGCCTGAAGAAGCGGTTGAGGCATACAAAACGGCCATTTTGGAGACACCGACTTCGGAATGGAATAAGTGTTTCGAAAACTGGTTCGATCGAATGAAAAAGTGTATTACATATCACGGTGATTACTTTGAAAAACAATAAATACCATTTAACACTTAAATTGTCTTTAGTTTTTTCAAACGACAGAACTTAAAAGTCACCCCTCGTACCAAAGAAATGTTGCTCATGTACAAGTAAGATGAAACAAAACACTATGCAGCAAAGTAGAAGGATCACCGAAAAAATCATCTTATACAGTACTTTTAGTGCATATTCACTGCTCTATCAAGAGTAACCATAGCAACAAATATAGGATTGAACAATATGCGCCATTTTAGTTATTAGAGCTTAATTATTCCAAAATAAACAGAAATAAATTTGTAGCAGTTAGTAATTATTACCTCTTTCCTGAGAAGTGGATGTCGGTGAAGCGACTCTTGTCAGAACCAAAAGCCATTGACTGATCCTGGAGGTCACATTCACCTCCCTGGTCACAAATGGGGCAGTCCAGGGGATGGTTCACAAGCAAGAACTCCATGACACCCTCGCGGGCCTTCCTAGTGAGGTCAGAGTTAGTCTTGATCCTCATGCCTTTCATCACTGGCATAGCACAGGCTGCTGCAGGCTTGGGGGATTTTTCAACTTCTACTAGGCACATCCTGCAGTTGCCAGCCACTGCCAGCCGCTCATGGTAACAGAATCTGGGAATCTCTACACCAACTTGTGCGGCTGCCTGTAATCATTTAACTAATTAATTATGTGCTTAATGATAATTTAATCAAAATACAATTATGTTTAATACAATCTTTTACAGGCCAAAATCTGTGATGTGCAACAAACAATTATGCAGTACATTTATTTATTTACAATTATGAAAAAGAAGGGGCTTTGTCGAAGCTTGATCACCAGGGATCGGAAACATGGATCCATATTTACCTAAACTTTCGCAGCGGCATTGTTGATCAGTTGTATGGAGCTGGACTCAATCATATAATTCATTAATAAAATTCCCAGGATTTTCAAATAAATAAATTACGCCAGCATAAATTTGTAAGTATTTATATTAACTATTTATTTGAAGTTTCTTTCCCTGTATAGATTTACAAAATGTTATTTAATTTACCTGTAACTCATTGACCTAACGAATTTATAGGAGCAAAACAGAACGCAAAATTATTATTATTAACGTTTTATAGAATCCCAGGATCCCGGAACTTATATTATTAAAATAATCTTTTTAAGATACCAACACCTGTTCGCCTATCTTTTTCTAAGATTTTGCCAACTTTAGGTAAATATCAATCCAAATTTCCGATCCCTGTTGATCACGGCAGCCCTAGGGGAAAAAACTATAAAAATAATATTATGTACTACATAAAATATACCTTAATATTCTTTAATCAATCCAGAATCATTGCTGTCTAACTTAAACACATTACACTTCTTTCTTTGATTTTTCATGAAAACTATGTCAATACAAACCTTGCAGCGATGTTAAGCATTTTAAATGATTGATTACCTCTTTTAAAAGGCCTTGCATTTGAGTACAGTGTTTGAATATAAAATAAGGCTGTCACAGGGATTGTCCTACATAGAACAAATTAAAAAATAACATATAAAAGTCTGATAAATAATTTCCTCCTACTGGACTATGTAGCAAAAATATAATTACAGTGTTATAGTTACCATTAGTTAAGTAATAACGTTATATGGAAAAGATATTTTAAGATACCTGCAAGATTGTGGTACCAGGGAGAACATATACAGGCTTGTCATCAATGAACACCTCCACTTTATCGGGCTGAGGGGCCACCTGGCCGGCGAGGCGGCGCGGCCCCAGCGGGGACACGCGCGGCGCATTCAGCGCGAGCGCCCGGGACAGCGGCTGGCGCAGCATTTTCTGCACAGCACACCAAACCACCTTCAACAAATATTTCACTCACACAAAGATTACAAACCACTTTTGACGTCCAACAACTTTCGGTATGATTTTCATAAAACACTAGCTAATCAATTGTGTCTGTTTATATTAAAATAACTAAATACAGGGTACAAAAATTAAACATTTTTTTCTGTTATTGTTACATAAGTACGAATAGCTAACCTAAATAATAAAGTTAATTGTAACTATGTGCTTGAAACTCTTATGATCGCCCTAAAACGATTTTTCGAGAAACATATAATTATAATGATAAACTACGTCGTTTTTTTGTAAAAGTCGTACCTAAATAAAACTCCTAATTTCGATTACTTGGATTGAAGTGACAGATACAAGAACTGTCAAAAGTCTATTCGAGTCTTACTTACAAACTCAAAAGAAGTGCAACTCAATATTATTAAAAGTTGTACCTCAGAAAGTTTAATTTGGGGTGACATTCAACTTACTTACAAACTCAAAAGAAGTGCAACTCAATATTATTAAAAGTTGTACCTCAGAAAGTTTAATTTGGGGTGACATTCAACTAACGTAATTAATGAAGTTGTTCGTCATTGACATTTTATTAGAATAATTACCAATGGAGAACAGAATAATCTTTTCAAAATTCAAAAGAGCATATAATTTATTAACTAAAACAGTCGGGAGTTAATATAATCGATTACAGCTACAAGGAAAAACTAAATCGATTGTACATTTCCGATAAAATCTGATTCGAACAACACTGTTCTTTTTCTTTCCCCCTCAAACAAAATCTGTCTTTCTCTTTTACTCATTTGCTCTTGCCGGGCCGTGTGGTTGCGTGAATAAATCACCTAAAACCAGAAAAAATGACTTTCGGAGACGTGAAAACCGCCCAGGGTCTCAATGAGTTGAACAAATATTTAGCTGAGAAAAGTTACGTGTCCGGGTAAGTACTTAAAATATTAACCAATGTGTATAACCTATACAAATTACACGTCAACCATGCAACCTAGGTTGTGAAGTTAACCTGGATTTCTGCTATCTTACAATATGAACAGCTGTTCATAAGCTGTGACTGGTAAAGTGCACGCGGTATTCGGACAATACAACGTACTGTAAGCCTAAATTGAATGGAATACCTAAATGTGACTATACAGTAAAAAAATCCCTAGGTGGACGCCTTCTCAAGCTGATGTGCAAGTGTTCGACCAGGTCGGCAAGGCGCCGGCCGGCAGCGTGCCGCACGCGCTGCGCTGGTATAACCACATCGCGTCCTACACCCCGGCCGAGCGTAAAGCCTGGGCCGCGGGAGTGAGCCCACTGAGCGCTGGCGCTAAACCCACAGCTGCTCCCGCCAAGCCCGCCGACGATGATGACGATGATGTCGACCTATTCGGCTCTGGTGATGAGGAAGAGGTAACTATCTGTTTGGTTTTATATATTTTTAAGTTACTTCTTAATCCCTAATGTCTGATGAAATTTTGGGCAGACCATTAGTTTTCGCTCTTAAAGATTTGTAATATTTAGACATAATAATATCTTTTCAATATTATCGTTGTTTTTCAATAAAATTTTATAAATTTAATCATTATTATTATAATGTGAAAAAAAAAACAAGTATAGCTTCGGACTTATCCGGGTAAGTTTTATTGTAATGTAATATGTGTTTTATGGAATTACTTTCAGGATGCGGAAGCAGCCAGAGTCAGAGAAGAGCGTCTGAAGGCATATTCTGAGAAGAAATCTAAGAAGCCTGTCCTCATTGCCAAGTCATCAATTCTCCTTGATGTCAAACCCTGGGATGATGAAACTGACATGAAGGAATTGGAAAAACAAGTCCGCACTATTGTAATGGATGGTCTTCTTTGGGGTGCCTCCAAACTTGTGCCTGTAGGTTATGGCATCCACAAACTGCAGATCATGTGCGTCATTGAAGATGACAAAGTTTCTGTTGACCTACTAACTGAAACCATCCAAGAGTTTGAAGATTACGTCCAGTCTGTTGATATTGCTGCTTTTAATAAGATCTAAATGTCCAAGCCAGTAAATTATTATTAAGCTATGTTTTGAATTAAAATCACATTTTTAACATTCACAAGTTTTATTTTATATTAATATTACATAAAAAACCTATGTACTTAAATTGATAATCTGAACACTAATGCCCTTATTTAATTAAACATGTAGTAACCATGGATAGCTACTCCATGCTTTGTCCTTATATCATATGAATTTGACAGATCAGCTACTCTATGGTTAACCCACATTTGTTATAAGGACACAAAGAAATGAGTTATCAGACAATTAAATAACGGCTGATACAAATTTATACTATCTACATAAAACTTGCACAGATAGGCTTTGGGATTTGACTACTCTAAGAGCATGTTTAACAATCGACCAGTAAATTTATCTGTCAAATATGATTTACTTGCCGATTGTGAAACAGGCGGTAAGAAATACAATGTGCTTATAAATATTGCTGTGATCACACTGACAAAATTGGTTGAATTTATTAATTTTCAACAATCTACTCTGATCAGAGGCAGTAAAAATATATCACATCATCATTCACAGTTATTCTGCACACAACAAATGAGTAACTATACAATGCTGTGAATAGTTTCAGGGCCCCTTTTAAATTCCATGTCAAAACAAGTGTCCCTGCATTATTCTCTGACTAGTTGTTGTTTTGACAGAGTGATTATTACTCATTCAACATGCACATTCTTAGGATCAGTGTCCCCTAGACTAGCTTGTAAAAACATGTTGGGAATATCATTCCCAAAGTAAATCTTATTATTAAGAGATAGTGCTTCATACTTCTTCAGTTCCAAGTATTCCTTTGTCAACAATTGCTTATTTGCTTCTGCCTGTTTCTTGAGATTATAGAACTCTGCCTCAGCTTTCGTGTACTGCTTGGCTTTATGAATACTGTCTTCAATCAGCTCTATTTTCTGTAGAGATTCCTTTTCCATTATTTTCTGTTCATATTGGATTTTGGCAACCTGTGCTTCTTTTTCTGCCTCTATTACCGCCTTCCGCCTAGCTGTTTCAGCTTCTTTTTCCACAACCTTAATGATGAAAGTGATTAGTTCATTGTAATGTGATTGTAATATACCACATATCAAAAATATTTAGGTACATAATATATTATATCCGTACATTATATTGATAAGTATTTTAAAATGTATCACAATGCAGTACATTGCAAAATATCAAAATAATGTAAGGATTTTTTAATGTCAGGTGAAGTACCTACTTAATGAGACTACCAAATAAATTATACCTTTTGATGTTGAGCAGCAATGAGAAGCTTTGATTTTTCAGCCTCCATAAGCTCGTAATTCTTGCGTATTGCTTCAGGGATTTTTGGCTTGGTCACTCGCACAGCCTGCACCCTTAGTCCAGGCGCCATCTCATTCAAGTCCTTCTGGAGAGCCTGTTAGTAGTACAAGTAAACAAATTACCAAAAATACTTGGTTTAAGTTTAAAACTAAAATAAGTTTTACAATGTTGATTGTATTGTCATCAGTAGTTGTAATTAGCAATTTTGTATAAACAAATATACTGACTGTTCTCAAATTCTCATCAATCTGGTCAAACAGGTCTATGTAAACCTCGTGCAAGCTGTGTGCACTGCAAAACTGGTTTAACTCATGGTGCACTTTGTTGAATATGAGGGTCTTATCATAGTCTGCAGTAAAGTTGCGCACCACATCCAGAACTGCAATAAACAATGGTTATTAAACTCCTAGTATTCTGTATATAATTTACAAAGTACATAACATTGTTAATTGTGTAAATTTTAATACTGTCTGGGTTACTACATTTTTTTACATTTCTTACCAGTAATTGGTTCTAGCATGTTGACAACTTCAATCCTCTCAAAATATATCATGACACCCCCACTCGTGCCACACGGAACATTCTTCACTTCATCTGTCTGAAGAGTTGTCTGGAATAATTAAAAAATAATGAAAAGCGCAAATAAGATAAAGTTATCACAGATCATTTTGTTATTGTTAAAAAAATACCTGTATGGCCTTGTAAGATGTCAACATCGGCACCATCATGTGGAACCCAGGCTGGCTAGTCACTGGCAGGAGGGCGCCACCCTACAATACAAACAATGTTTTTAATCTGCAATTCTGAAGGTATTGATTAATTTTATGTTAGTCACTGCAAGTTAAAAATATATCCCAGCATTAGGTTCAAAAATTCACATTTACTTTTTCCAAATTCTGTAAGGTATATTTTTAGTTATGGAATAAAATAATATGAAGAAATTTAATTTATATTTGGTCAGAATCAGAATAACCTGAAATAATTCAGAGGTGTGTGTATGTAAGTACACATGAACGACTTGAGTTCTACAGAGTAGTAGAAAATATATTTGCACAGTAATAAGGTTTTAACACACCTTATCAAAGTATCAGGTAGTGAAAGGGCCACGCCCATTGATTTCTCTCGCATACCAATAATTTTTAAGTTTATAGTAAAGCTGCTGAATAAATATCACAAGACAGTTGCAAAAGTCTCTAATCCCCAAGGTCTATACTAGTCCTAGAACTTGAGTCATACCCTATAATAGATCCCGACGTGGCCCTCCTCGACCTTGTGCAGCGAGAAGTGCACGGTGACTCCCACCGCCAGGATCACGAGCGCCAGTATCGACGTCTGGTCAGCCATCGCTCTTTAAACTACACCAAAACACTGCGCACCCACTAAATCACCTTTGCAATTAGACTAGCAAACAATTAATGAAACAATAATGATATAACACCGCAATCATTACCCAGAACTTAATAACAATTAAGTAATTAATAACAAGTATTCGATAGATAACATTTAAGGAGGCAAGGCGAAATTGAGCTTTTTTCAGTTGTTTGGAGAATTGTTGGCTACGATGTTTGCTTAGTAATTGCGGTTACATTAGAAGGCAGTTTCAGTGTTTAAATAAAAGAAAGAAGGAGACCAAAATACAACACAACGCCGCCGAGTTATATTTTCGACCGAATTTGACAGCTCCCTTTTGACACATCTCTCGCAGATTAGGTACAAAGCGCATAGCGTTTCGTTCTCAGCTTCCCAGGTTAAGAACTTACGCTATGACGGTATTGTATGACTATGACCTTGAATTCATGTTATTTAGTTCTGTGAGTTAGTTCGTCTTTCCTACATGTCAAACCGCAGCAACGTATTGATGCGTTTTAGTTAAATATATTTGTTTATATAGTGTAGTGGACCCCTTTCATATTGTAACTTGGCAAGTGTGTAAAGCGGTGACGGATGGAACTACAATATTCTCATGTAGCAACCACCAATTGTGGCAGCAGATTTAGTAGGAATGCAAATTAGATCATGTTAAGCCGAGGATTAGACTAGCAATAAAAGGACAGAAGTTCACTGCTGTCTTACGCTAACTTTTAAGTTAGAAAAAAAAACATGTTTTTGTTGTTAGTCTAACTAAACCTCGCTTAAGGCTTATTAGGGGGGAGGGGTTGGATGGTTATTTTTTTATTAATGGCGGTCCACTGCGCTATTTCGCAGTGACTGCGCTATTTCACAGTGACTGCGCCAATGCCAAGTGAGTGAGAGTAATTCAGTAAACAGAATAAATCAAAAGGAAAAGCCGGACATCTTTCAATCGGCCATCTTCTCTCCCCGAAGGTTACCGAAAGACCGAGGGGTTGGTCTAAAATCTCACTACGTATCACCAGGGGGGAGGAAGTAAAAGAAAAACAAATAAAATTCTCAGTTTTTAAAATATATTTATAATTTGACGTTTAAAATGGAAGCTCTATGTTACACTAAACATTATAAACTACAGGAAATGTATAAGTTTATCCAAATCCTACTAAAAAAAATTGTATAAAAGTACTATACAGTGTGTTATCTCAAGACAATTGACAAGTTAGAGCTCGAAATCATTTACTGGCAAATAATTGCTTTGTTGTACCTACCTTTGTGCAAACTTGGCAACTTTTTTAGTATGTCAATATTTTGGTGACACATGAGTACTTGAGTTATTTTTACATTTCGATACCTTAGCGCACAATCGTACTAAATAATTTTTTTTTGCCAGTAAAGTTTCGAACTTATTATTTGTGCACAAACATGCTAATTACAATAACTTTTCAAATGTAATTAGTACAAGTGTGAACTAAGGTATCGATTTATTTTTTTGGTACATTTCTCATCCTACATTATATATTTCTGTTAAATAATTAAGATGTTGTTTAGGTATGTACTTAAAAAAATGTAAACAATACAAACCACGTGGCATTGTTAAACAGCCAATCAAAACTGTTTTATCGAACTTTGACGTATCAGTCTTCTGCTTCTATTGGCTGACGAACTATATCACGTGGTTGTTATGTTTACATTTTTTTAAGTACCTAAACAAACGGAGTATATGTGTTTGGTACCTATTTGATGTTTCATACATTTTAATAAAAACAATAATTTTACTTTTTTCCGTTTAAGGTTAGTAATATTTGTAGCTTGCGGTTTGTTTCGTTTATATAAATAATAAATAATATGTATAAATACCAGAGGACAAAATTGAATTAGTCCCAAATAAGGCTTGAACTATACAATACTACTAGACAACAATAAACATACGTACCCATTTAGAGCAATACATTATACTAGAATACATAAAAAACATCCAAGACTCATAAATACTCGAACTCATCGCACAAATATTTGCCCAAACCGGAAATCGAACCCGGGTCCGCTAGTTTTATAGGGAGGGTCACTACCAAACCAACTTGTCTAAACAGAGTGTCAAAATGTGTAGTCACCTTGTGCTGTTAAACCTGCAGGCAGGCTTATTGTCTAACGCACTCGCAATCGCAATCGTTTTCATTTTGACAGTCCGAAGGAGAATCTGCTTACAAAAAAACAAGTTCCATTTTGAAGTCGATTGCGATTGCGAGTGCGTTAGGCAATAAGGCCAGCAGCATCGAAGGCAGGTTTCAAGGCTCTAGGTCATCGGGAAATACCCTACATGATGTTCTTTATGAGTGAAAACCAAATACGCCGCTTTTGGAACCCGGTAACCATTTATGGGATAATTATACAACCTTGATTTTTTACTGAGTTAAACATACAACATAAGTAGTCTTTAAAACATAAGTATTATTTTGTGTTCCTAGCTGCCATGGGAAAAAAGTTATGAAGGGTTCGAAATAGTGAATGTCGCTCGCCTTTTTCTTCAAATTATTCCGAACACCCTGTCGTGTCTAAATTCTAAAGAGGTAGGTATTTGGAATATCAAAATAACTAAACTAAAACCAGTTTTTAAAGTTACTGGTTTACAGGGCATGGTGCTTGTCCATTTTCCACCTTGTTGATATACGTGTTTCCTTCTGCGTGGATGCCATCAAGGACCGTGCTTATGGTCGTCTTCAGCGCTCTGTACTCTTCTAAAGCTTTCGCGCACAGCTCGCCTTCAGGGGAGTTCCCGGGCTCTATGAACAACATCTCCAATGATCTTTTTAAGTATTTTTCTGCAGTGAGAAGTTCATCCTGAAATAAAAACTAGATAAAACATGACAAGTACCTACTTATACAGTAGAGTTCATAATATGTATACAATTTAGTACCACGTCACTTTAATCGCTGTGACAATTCATGTATGGCAGTTTAAACATGACATTAAATAGACAAGGTACTAAAGTGTACACATATTTATGAACTCGACTGTACCTTAGCAAAAAAACATTTGATAATGTGACAGGGGGAACTAAAACACTAAATTAAACGTCAAATGTTCGATGATTGATTGCAAATGCAGCAAAGGTTTGAAAAATCGGACCATATAGAGCCAATCCAATTTAAAGACCCCTCCTTTTTTAAACTTTTTTCTAAGCTGTACCTACATACTACTGTACTACTTAGTCACAAAGTAAAAATAAATGTAGATCGTACACACCATATACTGAGTACCGGTTATCTCGCGGGAGTCAAACAGTTTCTTTGCTAGCTGTACCATCGCGGCGTGCACCTCGTATAGAGTAATGGCTGAAAGTAAAAAAAAATATGCGTACATGAACGTACCTATTTATTACTCTTGAATACTATAGTCTGGCAAAAAAGTCGACATGATCCAAAGTTTACTCTAACCTGGTGCAGTTGCCATTTGAAAATATTGTAGTTCCAGTGGTCACCATTTGGCTCGACTGCTTTGCTATACTGTTGTATCCTCACCTTTCGTCCGCGATATCCCGGGCCGCAGCGTCTCCAGCACGGCCAGGAGCTCCCGGCACAGCCCCAGCTGCCGGGTCAGCAGCCGCCTGGTGGGCTTGGCGCGGCCGATGGCGTCGCGGAGCACCCCCGCCAGCCGCTGCTTCGCGTCCAGCACCAGGTAATGGTTCGGCGCCAGGACCAGAGACACGTTCTTGATGTACTCCTCTAGTTCTTTCTCGTCTTTCTTGTCTGTGAAGTTGGGATCAGCCGTAGGCTATGTAGTTAAACAATTAAAAGCAGAAGCAGATTATTTAAGTTTTTGTCGATAGGTAGTAAATGCAAACCAGAAAACACGTGTTTTCTTGCGGCGTTTCTTCTGTGCAATTAAACTCTTGTCCAAAGCAGATTCACTCTACATTGCTGGCGTGTAATAGAGCCTCGGGTGGCCAAATTACAAAATTTAATATTTATATTTGTAAGCATTTTATTTACTTATTTATTAATTTAAACTTCTACCAGTCAACTAATGGGTAAAACCGGAACCATTTAGATAATTTTGAGCTTTGTTTTAATTTTAAATTTTGATTATTGCGTTATTTAAGTGCCAGATACCATTGTCTATAGCGGTTAAAAATCTTGCACGAATTAATATAAAATGAATTCTATTCCAACATTAGAAAACTATTCTGATAGTACATACTTATAACTCCTAACTTGTCCGAGCAACATCGGACCTTGTGCGTCATCGCCTCAGCGTCAGCCTCCTTCTGGCAAGTGTGGCACGTCCACAGGGCGCCGGCCTGCGAGACGAACCCAGTCTTGCACTCCGGGCAGAGGACCGAGCTGAGGAAGGTGCCCAGCTCCGTGACGTCAGAACAGCGAGCGCACTCGCATTTGAAGTATTTGCCGAGCCACAAGTGCTCTTGACGCAATGCTGTACCCTGGGAATCGGAATGAGATTTTCTTCATTTGGGTATTTGAAGCGGAGTCACAACGTTCACAAAATTAGCACTCCTAAATCCATCTAAACGTTTGGTACCCAAAATGTATGTCTGACTTTTCAGTTTCTCGCCATCTATTGGCTGCAACCAATAATAGATAGATTGTCCTTGAGTTCACGTCTGATCAAAAATTAGGGTTAAAAAAAAAAACTGTTTAACCATCATTAACCTACCTTCAGCGGGTCAGTATAGTTGAAATAAATTGGTTCACCCTTCTTAATATCCATGCTAGCATGGCACACCAGCAGATGGTTGTCATTAATAGACATGTGTGCGTTCCCCACACAGTCGTGCGCCAGAAGCGCCGTCCTCATGTAGACCCCTCGCAGGGGCTCGGAGCACCCCAGCCCCGGCAGCGGGGGGCTCCGCACATCGAAACTGTTCACGTCTATCGCTGCACATATCTTCTGGACTAGTTCTGGGTCTTTCACCCCTTCAAGCAGGCCCAAAGATTCGATAAACTGCAAACAGATAATTAATAAGAAAGATTGACATTCGAACTGTTATTTAGAAGCTATACTTGTAACATAAAAGAATTCTTCGCTTCTATGAATATAATTATTGAATATTGGTGACATTTTAGTTAAATTAGTCCTTAAAAGTACCAGAGTGTGCCCAGGGTTCAAGGGAAAGGTAAAAAAGTATGATGTCAACAATCATAGGCCGATAAGTTCTGTTGTAGAAGTCCTACAGCATTATAACTTTCAGGAATCCTACCAACTGCGCCAATATGTTAAGTCAATACCAATACAAATAGGAATATCTCGTAATAATTACTAATCGACCCTCCTACGCCATAGGTACTGTTCACAAGTGGTTCACAACCGCATCTGTGGTTCAAATCAAATACCTTCGAGGGCTGGGCCCATTTGAGTATCCTAAAGGAATTTGACACACAGGGTGTGACGGCGAAACCGCGATGCGCGGCAGCAGCCTGCAAAGCGTCAGTGATATTTACTGCAATACCGCGTACCTAAGTAACGAATTAAATAAGATGCAAAATACACCTTGACAAGTAATTCAGTAAGGTATATTTTGCAACTTATTATTGCAGCATCACCGACGAGCCTGCAGGCTGCCGCGAAATTTGCGGCTGAAGATGGGTCTAAGATATCCTAATGTTACAGCTAAGGCTTATTGTAAAACTCACCGCTGTAGTCCTGTGGTGAAGTCTTGGCTGACGTAGACGGCAGACGGTGTCGGGTGTGTAAATGTGATGTGTGAGTATTGTGTGCGTGCTGGGGTCACGTCGCCGGCGCACAGCAGGCAGTCAAAACAGGAACGTTCTTCGCATTCAACTACCTTCACACAGGTTCTCAACTAAACTTGACACAAAACTCATGGATTCTTAATATGTCAGTAACCGAGGCAAGTCCAATGAACTGTTCTAAAGGATCACTCGCAATGTGTGGTGATTATTACATCAAGTCAAAGATACAATCAATCAGATACGAGGCACACAAATACTGCTTTCGAACTGGTTCGAAACAGGGTACGATTGGCAAAATGGAATCTTGCATGACCCACCATAGAACTGTGTCACATTCTTACGATTTGAATTATATGTCACTGTAACAAAGTTCTATAGACCCTATAGATTGAAAAATCCTATAGGGGATCTAGTTTTAATTTTGCCGATTGTAAATATCGTCGTCGTCTTGTTACTCTAACACAAAAACTAAATATCGGGTTATTATTATACCTATTATTAACAAGCATCTACCCGCGACTTCAACCGCGTAGATTTCGATTATCGTTATTCTCTCGGGTTTTTTCCGGGATAAAAGAAGCCTATTTGTTAATGTAGGGTTGCTAATCTTATCTCCATTTCAAATTTCATCCAAATCCGTCCAGCCGTTGCAGCGTGGAGGAGTAACAAACTAACACACAAACTTTCCCATTTATAATATTAGTAGGATTCAGAGCGATTGAGAAATTCGACGCATCTGTTTTCAGCCACTTGTAACACCATAGAGATAAACTTTACCGGTCTAAGTACAAAACAGTACCTGAACAGTATGCTGATGGAAAGCCCAGATGCTGGTGCTGCGTCTCCGTTCCAGGTGTGTCTCGAGCTGCATGAACTCCGCCCAGCCCTCCGGGTCGGTTTCTATCTTGAGGAGAGCGCGGAGGGCCATCAGGGAGCCCACGTTTGGGACCATGGTCATGGGATTAATGCCTTTGGTGACTTTAAGCGATCTGAATAAGTCGCATTCAGCTTGATTGTGCCATTCTGTAAGCGAGAACGTTTAATTGTGGCGTTGCACAAATTACTAACCACGAAACAAACGATAGTAACGGATAGAACAAGTCATCATCTCTATTTTCCACGTACCCAACATGTTTTATTTTTGTTTGGCGCAGATGCTTGTCGCTCACCATATCCTGTTTTCAATCCACGAAAAGTCAGCTGTGGGATTCTGACATAAACATAGGTATTTAAATCTCGTTATGTACCTACAAAACTGCAGTGACAAGGCGTGTAGAGGTTTTTGTTAACAGGCTGCCCACGGAGGGTAGTACCTAACGTTTTGCGAGTGTATATGTTTGTTTGTTTCTATAATTGTGACAAGCACGTCCAGATCCGGGAGCATTGTTTTTTTTAATACTAGCAGAATTTTCTATTTCTATTCTCAAAAGGCTTTTACCAGAGATGTCTATGGTGGTAGGGGTGAGAGAGTAACTACTTTGTCAGTCAGTTAAAATCGTATTTAGTAACAACACATGCGTATATATACAATGTTAGTTTACTACACAGTACTAGATACACTTACAGAGTACAGATAATGTCTAATCTAAATGCATCATCGTCAATACGTGAATTGATAACAATTACGAAACGTGCCAACAATTACCAAACGGCACAAGGCTCATTTTTGAGACGAGATTTTTTTGCCAACTGGTTTTTAGGGTTCCGAAGTCAACATAGGAACCTTATAATTTCGCCATTTTCGTCTGTCCGCGGTCTAACTCAGAGACTTTTGGTACAACAAGGCTGTAATACTAATAATGACAGTAAATTTTAAGAAAGACCCAACCAAGCGCGATTAATTGTAACGGTAATAGAAATATACACTGAAAATTTCAACTGTCCTGCCGGCTGACAGACGGACTGCTTGACGGATATTAAGTGCGGGATACTTATAGTAGGATTGGTGTCTATCCCACGAGAGTCATTCTACTTCCAACTAATTGTATTATCAATGTGAAAGTTTGTCAGGATTTTTTGATGTTCGTCCCACTATCACGCATACATTATTGGCTGATCGCATATAGTTAACAAGCTTGCTTTTTAACCGACTTCAAAAAAAGGAGGAGGTTCTCAACTCGTCTGTATTTTTTTTTAAATGTTTGTTACCTCAGAACTTTTGACTGGGTGCACCGATTTTGATGTTTTTTTTTTATTTGAAAGCTAGTGCTTCCTGTTGGGTCCCATTCTTATCAAAATGAAGATCTGATGGTGGAATCCATGAGGAATCGACGGAACTCTTCAACATTTATAGGCACACCTATAGCGATTTTGGTATTTTTCATTGTAACTCGTGTATTTGGTCTTGGAAAGCACTATTTGGTGAAGTAGAACTGATGATGAAGATCACAGGTGGCCACCGGAACTCCTAAACGGTATATATTTCGAGGGTGGCGACAAGATATTTCGATTAAGTTAGTTGAGCGACTATGACGAAGCATATTTAGGTTTAAATATATGACTATGACTTTCCCACGGCGTTGCTTGCGCCGAGATTGAAATGTTCTATTGTTTCTTATTAATTGAGAAGTGGGAGAATAACAGCATTATTATGATCACTAAAAAGTATAAAATAAAAAAAAAGTTTAAAAATACAAAAACCCGCCTTCAAAAAGCAAAAAGTAACTTCTTTAAAATGGTAGGTAAATAGGTCAGTCCAACTGAAGTCGGCGTCCAACAATATTTTAACCAAAAGCAGACCTCAGTTGGACTGACCTATTTACCTACCATTTTAAAGAAGTTATTTTTTGCTTTTTGAAGGCGGGTTTTTGTTTTTTTTTAACTTTTTTTACCAAATAATCGATTTCAACTAAACCTTAATAAATATGTAATACTTGTAACTTACTGGCGAGGTGTTCCGGGCAGCCGTCCGCGCACACGGGCGCCACGCCGCAGCCGCGGCAGGCGAGCAGCCGGCCCACCAGCGGCCGGTAGCAGCCGAAGCACACCAGCCCCGAGTCGCTGTGGGGGCCCAGCAGGAACGGCTGCTCCGACAGAATGGTCTCCCCGGCTCGCAGGTCTTTTGCTGCTACGGCGTATCTAAACCCGAACAGCAGTGTCAATGCCTGTGTCGTGGATATATGTATTATATGCTTGCTGTTGAAGTTTATTCTCTTCCATCTTATTTCCCCATGGATAAGAGTTGCACATAACCAACCATTCTAGAGATAATTGGGAACGGTCTATGTCCAGCAGTGGACATCTTTTGGGTGAATTAATTACGATATTTATCACTATTAACATCGCTATTAAGTACGCTATTTTTTATTGCATTAGCTTAACCATTATAAATCTGTTACACAATCTTCCCAAGTTATCAGTAATCTTTCAACTTCGAACGTTAGCATGTCAACAAACCCACCTGCCAAGTTTCTCCGACCGTCGCACTTCAAAACGCGCAGCCATCTTGCTTTTACGAGGTATCGATAAATGAAACTAGTATAAACTAATTCCTTCAAAAGCTGATAGATACGGAACTGCTGCGTTCTCGTGTGCTAAACTGAATCTAATTAAATTACACTCGCTTGTATTTATAGAGGAAACGCGTCTAGCTATAAATAGCACTCCCCACAACACTTGCCCGGGATACACGAATCTCTAGGATAGCAGGCTAGTTATGACCTTACCTAGACTCGGGCCTTACTTTACTTTGTATTGTATGCACCTATTTTTGAGTCAAAGTTTTGATCGATCTTATTTTAATTGATAGTGAAGGCGGCCGAGCTAAAAATAATACGAGGACAATAGGTGTAGAGGCGAGGTAGAATAAGGCCCCTGACTTGGTATAGTAACATTCAAAGTACTTAAATAGTTCGTTACACCATATACATTGTATGGTGTACCGAAAACTATTTGACCACTTTAAATGTTACCTTATATATGACGCCGACTGTACAAGCTTAAACAGTTTACACGATGGTAGGAAATTTGAAGCCAGTATAACAAGACCGTGTAGAAAAATGAACAGCGTTAGTACGAAAAACTAATCCGATTGAAACAGTTACCACAAAACAGATAGGTACAGAAGTAAATCACATGTATGTACTTCACTTTTCATACCTACGCTCGGCGGTCGCTCTAGGGTTGTCAACTATGGCTTATGCACAAAACACTATCGTGGTAGTGGCACTCGTATCTAGTTGTAACAAAACAATAATCCTACCTACTATTACAAGTTTACAGAGCAGAAACATACAAAATTTTACGTTTGTCAATTTTCACCATCGAAAATCTCTAATAACTTCTAAAGGATTACCCTAGTTACACAATTTCCATTGCCCTATCCGTTTTAGACCTTAACCTATCAAATGACTCTAAAAACAACACAATATCTACACAAACAAAAAAACATGTTTTCAACTTACTTAAGGTGGAGTGGATTTACCTTACAATAATTTAGTTAGGTACTTCGTTTATACTGATTCAAAATAGAAAACTATTATATCAATCGATCTTAGATAATATTCTTCGGGGGCCGGGGCGGGGAGCTTACCTACTTACCTAACTGTTCTATGTAACGTTAAAACGAACCATCGAAATACCTATAAGCAGATACCTACTTACGTCCCTGAAACCAACGGTAGCTTAAAAAAAATTATGTTGAATTTAAACAACCATCCACTGAACAGTTATAATAACTCTTTTTTTTTTGCTCCATAATTGCACAAAAAAGTTCACAGACGCGTGTCTCAAGCGGACGGCACTCGCGCTCGCACTGGTCCCAGCCGGTCCGAGACATCGTTTCCGTGAGCAGTGTCTATGTGTGCGTTGCTCGATCGCACTTTGTATGTAGATTGACTTCTGTACCTATCTATTTTGTGCAGTTACTATGCTAATTTGCATCAGATGAATTAAGATTTGTCTTCATACGATGTCCCGGTGGCGTTTCATAGACCCTGCTCACAATAGAATTGTACAAACTTTTCGGTACTTATTTTTAGGAAGTTTGTTTTATATAGTCTGAAAATAGGGTAGACATACTTTTAATACCAACTGTCCCTCGCTTCCATCAACGAACTGGCTCGGCTTGTCCATGCATTACATATAATATAATGCACGACCGGGTAGTGCTTTACATGTAATACGTGGACGCACCGAGCTTGATCACCAGTGTAACCTAGGGTTATTATTTCTTTTAATGGCGTCTACAAGTTATGTAATTTTGCCAATGTCAAGTATATATAAGCAATTGTACGGTGAATCGGCGTTGTCGTCGGCGTCTTCCAGTCCCAGTCGGCATACCATTGAAGATGGCGGGCAACTGTAACCATTTAATGCATGGTCAGTGAAAGTGTTAAATAACAGGCGGACAGACACAAAAGTGATCTTACAAGGGTTCCGTCTTTTCTGTCAAGTTATGGAACCCTTAAATCACATATACAATGCATTCTTCCCATATCGTGCGTTATTCCCGAGTGTAGTGTAATATCCTGAACGCAATCGCGCGGAAATTACAAAATAAACACGAAATTGATATAAACATCGCATTTATTATATTAATTCTATAAACATTTAGTACCTTCGTCAAAAGGTATAAAATAGTTCTTATGACTAAGAGGTATTTACAAAAGGCTCTATACAAAACGATCAGTTACATTCCATAATATTTATGTTCAGGATTATAAACATTAAAATGCAAAATAAAAATCTGATATTTGCCTACAAATTTATTTTACTAATATTTACAAAGTTTCGAAGAATTATGGCGTCAGCATATATTTCATTAGTGACTTAACAAAGCAGTCTTCCGTAACGGTTATGAACCTAATCAATATAAAGATTACATTTCAACTTTTATCTTAACTGGTACTATGGTTGAATTCAACTGTCGCATCTCTTATAGACCATCTGACCATTGTGACAACATTTTAATTTTATAAAGTAATTACTTTTACGGCCACTCGGAGGTTTGAGATTAACACAAAATTGAGATCTGAAAAAAGTCTTCTGTAATCATCGTACCGTAGTAAAATGTCACTCACCAAGAGTATTTTCGTCACAAATATTCTTGAATAACTAGTTGTGTGCACTAAATCATTATATTTCTATTTAAGAACAGCCTACCAGTAAATTTATATTTTTTTTTATGCCGACAAAGTCCCATTGATAAAAAGATTTAATCTCCGTATTGATAATTACTTATTAAAATTAAATCATTCTCAACTATAATTATGAACATTCACTCACTCGCCCGAATCTCGTACATACTTATTGCTATCTTAACCGACATTATCACGTTTTCTCTATGGCAGGTTTTTTCCCCCTGCTAGCCCGCACCGGATATCACGCTCGACTCTGCAAAAAAAGTCAGAGTTAATGAAATTGAAATCGGTTCAATGATATAACGAAGATGCTCTTGTGCACTCTTGGCTCATATACTCATGGGGTTTGATTGCGGACATCTCGGTCGGAGTTTAGCGCGGCGTTGATGATGTCCTGCAGGCAGCGCGAGAACTCGCCCAGCAAGGACAGGGTCAGGGGGGAGTGCGGGTACCTCATCGAGCACGGGCGCGGAGTGGTGCGCGGCGTTGATGATGTCCTGCAGGCAGCGCAAGAACTCGTCCAGCAAGGACAGGGTCAGGGGGGAGTGCGGGTACCTCAGCGAGCACGGGCGCGGAGTGGTGCGCGGCGTTGATGATGTCCTGCAGGCAGCGCGAGAACTCGCCCAGCAAGGACAGGGTCAGGGGGGAGTGCGGGTACCTCAGCGAGCACGGGCGCGGAGTGGTGCGCGGCGTTGATGATGTCCTGCAGGCAGCGCGAGAACTCGCCCAGCAAGGACAGGGTCAGGGGGGAGTGCGGGTACCTCATCGAGCACGGGCGCGGAGTGGTGCGCGGCGTTGATGATGTCCTGCAGGCAGCGCGAGAACTCGCCCAGCAAGGACAGGGTCAGGGGGGAGTGCGGGTACCTCATCGAGCACGGGCGCGGAGTGGTGCGCGGCGTTGATGATGTCCTGCAGGCAGCGCAAGAACTCGTCCAGCAAGGACAGGGTCAGGGGGGAGTGCGGGTACCTCAGCGAGCACGGGCGCGGAGTGGTGCGCGGCGTTGATGATGTCCTGCAGGCAGCGCGAGAACTCGTCCAGCAATGACGGGGTCAGGGGGGAGTGCGGGTACCTCATCGAGCACGGGCGCGGAGTGGTGCGCGGCGTTGATGATGTCCTGCAGGCAGCGCGAGAACTCGTCCAGCAAGGACAGGGTCAGGGGGGAGTGCGTGTACCTCATCGAGCACGGGCGCGGAGTGGTGCGCGGCGTTGATGATGTCCTGCAGGCAGCGCGAGAACTCGCCCAGCAAGGACAGGGTCAGGGGGGAGTGCGTGTACCTCATCGAGCACGGGCGCAGAGTGGTGCGCGGCGTTGATGATATCCTGCAGGCAGCGCGAGAACTCGCCCAGCAAGGACAGGGTCAGGGGGGAGTGCGGGTACCTCATCGAGCACGGGCGCGGAGTGGTGCGCGGCGTTGATGATGTCCTGCAGGCAGCGCGAGAACTCTTCCAGCAAGGACAGGGTCAGGGGGGAGTGCGCGTACCTCATCGAGCACGGGCGTGGAGTGGTGCGCGGAGTGGTGCGCGGCGTTGATGATGTCCTGCAGGCAGCGCGAGAACTCGTCTAGCAAGGACAGGGTCAGGGGGGAGTGCGGGTACCTCATCGAGCACGGGCGCAGAGTGGTGCGCGGCGTTGATGATGTCCTGCAGGCAGCGCGAGAACTCGTCCAGCAAAGACAGGGTCAGGGGGGAGTGCGGGTACCTCAGCTAGCACGGGCGCGGAGTGGTGCGCGGCGTTGATGTCCTGCAAGCAGCGCGAGAACTCGTCCAGCAAAGACAGGGTCAGGGGGGAGTGCGGGTACCTCATCGAGCACGGGCGCGGAGTGGTGCGCTGCATTGATGATGGCCTGCAGGCAGCGCGAGAACTCGCCCAGCAAGGACAGGGACAGGGGGGAGTGCGGGTACCTCATCGAGCACGGGCGCGGAGTGGTGCGTGGCGTTGATGATGTCCTGCAGGCAGCGCGAGAACTCGTCCAGCAAGGACAGGGTCAGGGGGGAGTGCGTGTACCTCATCGAGCACGGGCGCGGAATGGTGCGCGGCGTTGATGATGTCCTGCAGGCAGCGCGAGAACTCGTCGAGCACGTCGCGCACGGGGTCGACGCCGCCCGCGCCCGGCTCCGCGGCCGCCGCCACCAGGCACTGGCACACCGCCTCGATCACCTCCGTCGTCATGAAGCTGTAGATGATACATTTATTTAATCTGTGCAGAGGTGGTCAAGCTTTTGTTCGTTGTGCCACGAATGCCAGCTCAGCCGGGGTTAATAATTCGGGTAGTCGCTCTGGACTCACTTGATGTGCGGCAGCGCGGGCGGGCGGAACACGTGGTCGCGCGGGTCGCGCGCGTCGCGGCGGCGGCGGTCCAGCGTCTCCTCCACGTTGCGGCAGCCCACGCACTTGCACATCGCCGTGCACGCTATCTTCGCCTGCACACATACACACAGATAATTATCTTACGGTGACAACGACAGGTGCTAATTGATACTACGCGGCGAAGCTTGCACTTGTCGATGTCACGTTTGTGAAATAGGAGGCTCTTCTTGTGTGGGTGTGAAGAATGGGAACAGGTTCATTTAGTCTGTGTAGTATGTCAATAAATCAATACGAGAGTCAAAATACTATAAATAATACTTGCTGAAATACACAATATTAGTTTACCTCGTAACATTCGCAATAGTTCTTCAGACAGCCGCTCCGTTTGCAATTGCATCCTTTGTTGTGCCGTCGTACAATTTCGGGCCCGCCGCTTTTCGCTTTACCTATTTTAGGTCTGTAAAAACAAAACGTACATATTTTTACTGCATACTAAAAATGTTCTATGTTATTATTTAATATTGATGGCAAGACAAACCACCTAACAAGAGACAAGCCACAGTAAGAGGGCTCTGATGCCTCTATGCTGGTCATGTCATCGGTTGTCTTACACACACAGAAACACAACATAACAAACACTGTTGCGTAGCGGCAGGTTGAAGAGTAAAGTGTGACGCGATCTGCACGGATGCAGCACAAGTTGGTACCGAATGACCGTTACCCAGGTTAGTGTCTGTACCGACCTGAAGGCGTTGGGGTTCCGGTCGAGGCAGCCGCGGATGGCCTTCTGCCGCAGCTCCTCGTTCTCGAGGTTGTTGTGGCAGTTGTTGCAGTTGCAGCGGTTGCAGAACTCGCCGTTGGCGAAGCAGTCGCAGTACAGCTTCAGGCACTGCGACTTCGTGCAGTTGCACGCCTTGCGCGGCCGCAGACCTAGCTCCGTTGGGACCAGCTCTAGCAAATATATTCAGTTTAATTAATTAATTTTGAGTCAAACTTACCGCACAAAAAATAAAACTAATAAAATAAAATTGACCCACATTGATCTAGTCCCAAAGATTCTTCGAACTGTGGGTAGAGACAACAATATGAATGCTTATTACAAAATCAAAGACAAGGTACAGCCGTTGCTCGACTACAAACGTTAGCGCTAATCCTATCGTTTGGTCTTGGAGGTATAGGAAGCATAGTAGTTGCGGTAACACTATCTAGTTAGTAGTTTAAAGTGAAGACAAACTAATAATAATAAGAAAACATAGTGAAGGATTTTGTTAAGTAAAGTTCTTACCGTTTTCTGAGAGAGCTTGCGGCGTCGTCGGCGCTTGATACGAGTTGAAAGATTGAGCTTCGAAGTTATTATACCTTTGCGCTTCTTCCTGAACATAATAAATAATTTAAATAATTTACCAAGAACATGTAACAGCTATTGTTAAAAGGAAATATTTTATAAACAGTAACAAACACGGCTTCGAAGCGTTTATTCAGGAAATAAATATTTATAAATGCTACTGTGAAACCTATAGAATTTCGCGAATACTGCTCCACTTTTAGATAAGTTTGCCAAAACATTGCTGGAGCACCCGTGACTCTTGAATGCTTTAAATACGTCGGTTATTATTACGGTTAGGATTTTGGTGGCATATCGTAGTTCTAAAAAAATAAAATAAAATATCAAAAAAGGCTAAAAAACGCTTAATTAAAATCTACATCTGGAGCATTGCGTTGTACGGTAGCGAGACTTGGACACTAACACAGAGAGATAGAGAAAGGTTGGAAGCGTTTGAGATGTGGTGTTGGCGAAGGATGGAAAAAATTAGCTGGACGGAAAAGAAAACCAACGAAGAAGTTTTGAAGATGGTGAACGAGAAAAGACATATTTTAAAAACTATAGAATGTAGAAGAGGAAAGATGATGGGCCACTTGATGCGGCACGATAGTTTCTTTTTGAACATTTTGGAGGGTAAAGTCGAAGGAAAAAGAGGAAGAGGAAGACCTAGGCTCACATACTTTAACCAAATAAGACGGAAGGCGAATGTCGTGTCGTATCAGGAGGTGAAAAGGCTGGCACAGGATAGAGAAAAGTGGCAATTACTCCACCGACAAGAGCCTGGCTCTTAAATTTAATGATGATCGTAGTTCTACAATCGATGGAGTCGCTTTTTCCTATTTATTATAATACATGAAACTTTGATTTTGATCTTCAGTATGGTCATATTTCAAAATGTACTTAATACATTTTTGGTTCGGTTATTCCACACATACTAATATTTTATTGTTTGTAACGCTTTCACAGCAGAGATATCCTCCATACCAAAATTCATTTAAATTGGTTTAGTGGTTTAATGAATAAATTAATTTTGAAATATTAAAATACTGCAGGTCAAAATCAAAGTGGTATGTATTATAATAAATAGGAAATAGCGACTCCATGGATTCTAGAACCACGATTTGCCACCAAAAGTCCTAACACTAGTTATTATAGTGTTTTCAATCCACTTAATTTCAGATTAAGAGTGTTCGTGTATAATAAACACTATACAGTATCAGTACAGTATCTGTATAGTATGTAGTTACTTCTGTGGGCTCCCTCGGCTTGAGGTAGTCGGACACGACGATGAGCGGCTGGTCGAGTGCCTCGCGGTACCGCTCCGGGTCCGCGTCGGCGCTGTGCGGGCTGGACCGCTCCTCCGAGCTCTAAAAAACACTAGCTTTAAAAATGCAGCCTTTCCAAACGATGGCGTTGTATATTAAAGTTAGTTTTCTCAAAAACGCTATATAACCTTGCTATGACATCAGTAATTAGGAGCCAGCGTAGGTTAAAGTTCTTGGACAACTACAAAAGTGTCCAGTGATTTCGAGGGATTTTGAATTTGGAATCATTTTCCACGAGTTCCGAGACAAGACAAGACTCGGGATGAGTTGAAAATGACATACTTTCCACACGTGTTTCAAACGATGTTTTTTAATTCATTTGTAAAAAAAATATATCATTTTTATATTAGGTATCATTCAGATTTTTTGGTGCACTTTGGAGATAAGGTCCTTTTTTTGAACATTTTTTGGCTATGAATCAAAAAGTACGTCTTGGAAAATTATAAAAAAATATGTTTTGAAATGTACAGATTCAGCACATTTATATGACACACCGTTTACTATAATCAAATCGCTTTCATTTTTCAATCCCCTATTCTAGACACCTTCTGAAATATTTGGAAAAATAATTTCATATTGTTTTTACGAAGAACAGATGCGGGCAGGCAAGTTATACAACTATGCCAAAATTCAAGATGATAGCTTGTATAGTTTCAGAGACAAACTGGTGTGTTCCTTTTGAGCATTTCGGTACGGAACCATAGTGAAGTATGGGCGGGTACCTGTCGGCGGCCGAAGTCCGGCAGGTCGGGCGGCGCGGGCGGCGCGGGCTCGGCGGCGGAGGCCAGCAGCGCGCGCAGCGCCGCCTTGTTGTCGCAGTCGGGCTCGGGCTCGGCGGCGCGCGGCGCCAGCAGGCTCTGCGCCGAGCGCGCCATCGATTGCTGCAACTGTGCGACTACTGACTCGGCGCAAGCGGCCCCGCATACCGCCAGCTACCGAAGGGGGTCCCACCAAAAACTACTAGGTCCTGTACCCCCTTCGCTACACTCCACGGGCGCTGGTCGTCAACACATACAAAATGTTGCCTAGCTCCATGCAAATGTAATCTTATATGAATGAAATTGTTCGCAATTCGAAATATTTGTGCGTTCATTTGGCACGTATCTAAATCAGGGCTCGAATAACGGTGGGTATATTTTTCAAAACTGTTTTGTCTTTAATACCTAAATAACGCTTTGTTTCGACTTCGTTGGGACGGAAAGTTATGGAATACTTTTTTTATCAGGATCAAAATTTTAATCGTTTTCGATTAATAAAACGTTTTTGACCTGTTTTTCCGATTTCTGGGGTGTTCGGTACGAAGCTACGAACGAAACGAATAGGTAGGTATTATAAATAATTTCATGCTTAGCGCCGCAAGCGGCGATTCTTGTGGATTAAACCGGTTTTTGAAAACGTTCCCGTTTCGTTTTCGTTCCGAACAAAATGTTGTATAAAGAACCGTTCGAAACGTTTAAAACGTTATTTTAAATAACATCTCCGAGCCCTGATTTAAATAGAAAATCGAACTTGTACATGCAACATAGCTTGTATGCAAGTTTACTATTCAAATATTCATATTGCATACAAGTTGCAACTTGTACTTGCCTAATGGAATACTACCTTGGAACTGGTAATACAGTACTTAATGCCGCACTCAGAGACGTCAATTAAATGTAATGCTTGTTTATGGACGTGTTGTCTTATTCTATTTCTATAGCGAAAGTGACAGTAGCAACTTTAATCAAGCATTAAATTTAATTGACGTCTCTGAGTGCGGCAGTTAGACGATAGTATTAATTTAAGTCATTAACTGTGTTATTAAACCGCATTGTAACAAAAGCAATTGGGTAGAGATGATACTTCGAAAAAATGCTTAGATAGTACTAATAACTTATTATTAATTAGCGACTTAATTAAATGATAAAAATATCCGATATTTTGGTTGCGTCATATAATTTAATTATACAAAAAAAAAAAACAATTTGGGCCGATTTACGACGGACACTTTAGTCCGTCACGTATTGAAGAAAAAGTGAGAGTTGTGTCATTGACTGCTACCGGCGGGCGCCAAATCGCAAGCTCAGAGGACCTAATTTGAAAATATAAGATCAAAGTTACGTTAGCTCCATTACTGTCCCTCGTCATTCGAGACTTAACCGAGAGAAAGGGATGAAACGAAAGTAACTTCGAACTTCGATTTTCAAAGGTTGTTTGTTTATGAGAAGGTAGCAGAGCACACATGTCACTTTTTTTTCAATATGTAAAAGACTAAGGTTAGTGTGCATCTTAATCCGTCCCAAATATAATAAACTGTTTTTATTTTTTATAATTATATGACGCGACCAAAAAATCTAATATTTTTTTAATTTACTTACGACGCTTATTACCTACCAACGAAAATATATTCAAGCATTTTAGCGCTGTTCATCCATACCCATTGGTAGGTACGAGGGAGGGCGGTTTGACAAGTAACTTGGTTCGGATTCAAATAGATGGCGTTAGCGTCGCCTGTGTATTTTTTGATTGCGTTTATTTACCAAGTTTATATTATCTATGGCTGTCATATTATTGTGGCGCCAATTTTAGATTTGACAGTAGCGAAAAGAAAAACGATAGGAGTAACGCGGTAAAATGGAAAATATTGGAATTCGTGGAGCGATTCAAATC
This sequence comes from Acleris literana, assembly GCA_946894065.1. Lineage (NCBI taxonomy): Eukaryota > Metazoa > Arthropoda > Insecta > Lepidoptera > Tortricidae > Acleris > Acleris literana. Next base: position 11,277,544 of record OX335684.1, on the reverse strand, counting down.
TATTTTTTGGAACGGAAAACAGCACAGGAAAGGGCATTGGGTAAATTTGTTTGAAGAATATTGTCATTTTTTTTTTCAGCGGCCACGGATGATTTTTACATAGTTATTTAGAGGACACATACATATATATAATTTATGGCTGCAAATAATATCGGAGCGGAGATTTTAAAGATTTAAGTATTCAGTTTTTAGTACAAAAGTACGCCCAAGTATGAATATTTAAATATCTCGGCTCCGATGCACTTTAGAGTATTACATTACATAACAAAATATGTTAATTTTTAATAATTCTATCATAATTTACCACTTTTACGAATGGCCGCTCACCTTGAAAATGTATGAATTTTACAAATGACAACACTTTTACCCAAACCCCTTTATGAAAGGATTTGTCCTACGCTGGGTAACTCATGTCCTCCCTACGATACCGTTCGACTTTTGGTAAATGAGTTCAAGCGTGGCGTGCCAGCATTCAAGATGCACCACGCCCTGGAGCTCATCGAAATCGTCGATAAAATCCATGATTTAGTTTAAACCGATTTAGTTTTACTTTGCATAACGAATTGCACATTAAAAAGCTTTGTGCGACTTGGGTGATTACTCACTCCAGTACAAAAGCAAGCTCGTATGCGAAATTCAGCTGATAATTTCAAAGTATTCGTGAAGAACCCTACAGAGTTTATCTGTCGATTTGGGACTATGGATGAAACCTGGATTCACAACTACATACCAGAAAAAAAACAACGCTCCAGACAAAGGATGAGTCGTGGTGAGCCACCTCCAAAGAAGGCAAAATGCGTTCCATCTGCTGGAAATGTGATGGCGTCTGTCTTTTGGAAAAGGTATCTTGTTAATTGACCACCTAGCCAAAGGGAAAACCATAACTGGTGCCTACTGTGCATCACTTTTGAATCAATTGAAGGTGGCAATAGCGGAGAAACGTCCGGGAATCGTAAAGAAAGGTGTTGTTTCATTATAACCGTTTCGTTGGTGTTGATAATGCTTTGGTGCATTCAAGCCGTGTCGCTGCACAAAAATTAGCGGAATTACTATTTGAACTGCTTTCGCAGCCTTCGCCGGATTAAAGTTCCTTCGGACTACCACTTATTCCCGAAACTCGAAAATTTCCTGTTAAAACAAAAAAAATATTCGAATAAGGAGATGGCTCAGGAAGTTAACGCATATTTCGAAGACTTGAAAGAAACTCATTTTTAGTGAAAGCATTGAGAAGCTGCAGAAACGTTGGGGCAAGTGCGTTGAGATTCAAGATTATGTCAAAAAATAAAATAAACAGAAACCTAAAAAAATTAATTCATATCACACCAAGTTACTTGTCAAACCACCCTCGTAGTGGGCGGGCTAAGTTTGTCTGTAATTGGTTAAAACTATGTCTTTAGTTATTATAGATATTGTAGTGTTAAAAGTGTAGCCTTAAAAAGGCTTTATAGTTTTGAGCGCTAATTTTCTAATATTTTAATTTAAATCATCAAAAGATTAGCTAGGATAGATCCCTAAAAGGGATAAGTTCGTCTCTGTATATTTCGGTTTTGTATAAATGGTTCATTATTCTATCATAATAAAGTATTTACACAGATTTAAATACATAAATACAACTTTTCAGTTTTCAGTTTATCTACAGCCAATAAAGAATAATCACAAACTGAAAATAATTTATGACGAGAAGGATTCTTTTTTAATTTGGATAAGCATTGACATGAAACCACCAAAAGGACCTTCCCCAGTTTGTTGAAAAAATCATATCCCTTGTTTTACTACCATTGATTTTATCATTCGTCAAACTCGACCTATACGAAATATTGTTTAGTGGCTGTGATAAAAGAATAAAACGGAACAGTTTAAAAATGCATGCACATGTAGAAAGTAGGTAAATAATGTCGATAAGAAAGAAGAAGGATGGTAAGTGACTCACGGCGGCGGCGAGGGCGGGCTTGGAGCCGACGGGCGCGATGCGCACGAGCTTCTGCGGCGGGCGCGCGGCCGGCGCTGCTCGCGGCGCTCCGTCGGGCTCCGCGCGCGCGCCCGGCATGCGCGCCACGCGAATACTCGACACGCCGCGCTCTGACATCGCGTCTGCGACTGACGCCACTATTTCGAATATCTTTAAAATTCGCGTTCTACGTTCAACAATCGAACGCATTCAAATTGTGAAGCGTTTTTATAAATAGAAGTGTTTGGCGTTTATAGAGAGAAAACTTTTTCCTGCTTTCTATAAAATTGTTCGAGGTTAGCTTTGAATCGAATCGTTTTTTATGAAATTTTGCGAAGCGAACTAGAATGTGACTCACGCTTGGCGGCGGTGGCGGTTCCGGAGATGACCAACGGCGGCGGCTGTCCGCTCTGGACTTTTTCCGCGGCCATTTGAATCACATTTCCTATGAAATTTAATGCAGTGTCATTTCGCGGGTAATTGTTGACACGAGGAAGTCACGAGTTTTGCACATAATTAAAACTTTTTGCAGAGTATTCGCGAGCGCGCATGTTCCGGGCTAACACGCATGATTTAAAACACAGAGTACTGTTTGTTGTCATTACGAATATAAAGGTAGAATTACTTAAGTCGCGGCCGAATTGCCTTTCAAATACAGTTTCTCAAAAAGTGGTACTTTTCATGCGGAAAGTTGGATTTTTTCGAACTTTAGTGCTCCATTTTTTTTTAAATATACTAAGTGCATCCAACCAAAGAGTTTGTATGTTTAAATAAAGTACCAGGAACGCAGCGGTAATTAGAGGTGCATAGCACAGCTTATATCGCAGGCGCTGACGTACAACGGTGCGGCGTAGCGGCGGGCGCACCCGACACAGCGCGAATGACTTAGGTAGGTACTTCTAATGTTTATGCAATCCTAGTATTTGACGCTATAATTTTTGTTTTAATAATTTTATTACAATTTAAGTCATTTTGGACAGAGTGTGTTCACACGTTATCTCACTTCAGAGGTCCGGGGGGAAAAGGACAGATACACAGATACCCACATACACAGATATACACAAAGATAGATACACAAAGACGTATTTGTGTACATACACAGATACACATTCCGCAAATGTATTAAAAAACGTCGTTTGACACACGCAGGGCTTGGAACCGGTTCCAAACATACCGGTACTTTACCGGTATTTAAAGGTATTTTTCATTTAGGTTCGAGAGAACCGGTAAATATAAATACCGGTAATCCAAAGAACAGGTAAATACGAATACCGGTATTTGTACCTTAAAATACCGGTTCCTAATAAAGGTTCCAGCGACGTTGCCGTTTTGCGCAACAAGGTCAAGTCTCGTCGGCGGCTCGACGCTCGCGCCGCTGCTTTGGTTGTCGACTTGTCACCATGTACCTACACCGAACGCGGCGTTGTTGCCGGGCGGCGCCTTTGGCTTGCAGCTTTTGAACAATTTAAAATTTTCGATCGTGTCATTAGTCCTACGACCTTGGCAGCGCCGCGTCAAAATAAACTTAAATCCGAAGGTCCGGTTGTACCAAAGCACTAAAAAAGACTGACCAAAAGTGCAAAAACATAGAAGTCTCCTGCAGATGATGATGATGATGATAATGATGATGATGATGTTGATGATGGTGATGATGGTGATTATGGTGATTATGGTGATGATGGTGATGATGGTGATGATGGTGATGATGGTGATGGTGATGATGATGGTGATGATGATGATGGTGATGATGATGATGATGATGATGGTGGTGATGGTGATGATGATGATGATGATGATGATGATGATGATGATGATGATGATGATGATGGTGATGTGATGATGATGGTGATGATGGTGATGACGATGATGGTGATGGTGATGATGATGATGATGATAATGATGATGATGATGGTGATGATGGTGATGATGATGGTGAGGGTGATGATGATAGAGAGGGTAGTGAGGATGGTGGTGATGATGATGATGGTGATGGTGGAGATGGTTATGATAATGATGATGATACTGGCGGTAATGATGATGATGATCACCGCCTTCATCATTACCATAATCATCACCATCATCAGCACCATATTCATCACCATCATCAGCACCATATTCATCACCATCATCATCATCATCACCACCATCATCATCACCATTATCATCATCACCATAATCATCATCACCATCATCATCATCATCATCAACTAACATCATCTTACATATCAGTCTTTTTTCAGTGGTTACGCTCCATAACCTACTTAACAAATTATGATAATATATGACTGAAGGAGTAGGCATAGGTAGTAAACTAAAATGTGTATTATTTATTTATTATTTATTATTATTATTTATTTATAATCTAAAACACAAATCCTAATGTCAAAATTTTAATCGAAATAATATTGTTAGCGTGCGTCAAGCCGTCGACTATCGACAAGTAACCTAAATCTAACTGACCGACCATCAGGCCATTTGCCGCTTGAAACATAGGTACCATGCCTATACTATTCTGTCTTTTTTATCCCTTCCTCGCACTTATACCCACTATTACTGAATACCGGTATTTTTACCGGTATTCGAGCCTTATTGGTACCGGTATAGTACCGGTAAAATACCCGTATTTCTTACAAAATACCGGTACAACGAGTACCGGTACCTAGCGTGGTACCGGTACCTAGACTAGTACAGGTTTCCCATCGAGGTCACAGTACCGGTTCTCAAAAATACCGGTATTTCAAGCCCTGGACACACGTGCGGAAAGTATTTCATTTTACATGAATGTCGAGGTGTCTCGGGACGAGTACTTTCCGCACTTGCATCAAAATGTACTATTTCTTGGTTAGAGGCTCAGCGGGCCTAATATGGCTGCGTTTATCGCGTGACACAATGTGGATAAAACATTCGTCACTTTCTGACACGTATATAAGTACAAGAGTGACGGATGCTTTATCCACATTTTGTCACGTGATAAACGCAACCATACTAAGCCGCACACGGTTCGCTAAGTTCATCTCCCGCTAACGCAACTGCACGAAAGGGGAGCTATACTTTCATTCTTCTTTTCTTTTACACTGTCGCATCGGCTGCAACCCACGAAAGTATACCTTTACAGTAATATGGGGTAGTGAAACGAACCTTTGGCGTCAGTGAGAACTATGGTCTTGCCGGGGCCGGGTATGGGCCGCGGAATTGGCTTTAGCCGCGGTGCGGTGGAGTTGGTCACAAGTCGGATGTACTGGATCTGAGGAATATTTATATTTGCGTTTACTAGGCAAGAGCAGCGCAGTGCTAAGGTGACACTTTCTGTTTTTTTGTATATCGCGGAGGCGAGTAGTGTACATTGGACATACTTACTTTAGGTTGCTTTACAAGAGCTGCAATGTATGGATCACAAGGGTGAATGAAATTAAACATGTGTGTTAATACAGGTTAAATTTCGGTAAGAAATTTGACCTAAGTTTAAAATGACGGCACTTGCACAAACAATTATATGATATTAGAATCGTTAGTGCATTTCCTCACAGCTCTTGTGAAATAACCTTTAATGATGTAGATGTATTCTTAGGTCACTCATGCTGGCCTTGAGACAGCTTTACATATTAAGTGTTATATATTTTTTAAGCTTACGCCTTTGCCTGGAACGTTTATTTGATGCAGTTGCGTCCTCTGACCGGTCGACTGTATTGTGATATTCCCTTCTTTACTAACCTAAAATGTAACAAAACGGCAAAATTAACCGAAGTAACATTACATTACATTAAAGGGCTTCTAAACGGGCCATATTTTCACTGCAATATGTGGCCGGCAACTATTGGTGTCTTTCTCTAATATACGAGTAAGAGAGAGACACCAATAGTTGCCGGCCACATATTGCAGTGAAAATATGGCCCGTTTAGAAGCCCCTTTACATTAAATCACGCCTGTTTTCCAGAGGGGTAGGCAGAGACCACTTCTTTCCACCTGCTACGATCCAGACAAATCTCTTGCGCTTCTTCCACATTCATACATCGAGTCATGCATGCACGTCGTTTTCGGATACTTCAGACTCGGCCCTTTTCCAGTATTTAACGAAAGTAAAAAAAAATATTTTTTTTGTATTTTCTTGTTTTAATTTTTTTTTGGATTATTTTCTGACTTAATTTACACACAGATACAAGATTTGAATTCTTGGCGGACTTACTTGTTGTGGGGTTTTAACAGCCGATGCGGTTTTAAAAAGAACGTTTTGAGCGGGGGCCGCCGTGATCACTACTTTCTTGGTGCCACCTGAAGACATTGTACCTATAATAAGTACAGATGTATTATCAAACGATATCGTGCTTCGTCGAATAAATACGAACGTTTCCGCACAAATACGATGTCGTATGAATACTCACTACAGCTGTAATCATATTTAATTTAATTCATCATTAAAAGAAGGAACTTTATGTACCTGTTTGCACGGTAGATATTGGTTTGGGTGGAGGCGATTTTATTTCAATAAAAGGGTGCTTTTTCGTTATCCTCACAGTCTGTTTAGTGGGCGATGATATAAGCACCTGAAAATAAAAATAATGACCTTCAATATTGTGATTAGATAGATAGAGCTGACGCTCACACCAATTGATCTAGTACCAAACTAAGCTGTAGGCTTGTGCTGTAGGCTTGTACTGTCGGCACTAGACAACTATAAACATACATATATAGAGAAATACATAGAAAATATCCAAGACTCAGAAACAAACACTCGCCCTCATCACACGAATATTTACCCATACCAGGAATTGAACCCGAGATCGCTAACCAACTAAGCCCATGCGTGATCGATGGCGAACTATAGGTTACAGCGGGCTAGTTTTCCCCTACTCGTCGACTTAAGTATGCGACTACTTTGCGTTAAGGGTTGATGGCACTTTTGCCAACCCAGTTCTACCAGGAAGCCGAGCAAAGCCTGGATGTTGGCGATGACTTCTGGTAGCGACCTCGGTGATCCGAAGTGTACCCGTGATGCATATTAATTCAGCCATATTTAACCGATTCGTTGCGTTTTCCATTTTCGAAAACTTTTGGCTGTGGCGGCGACATTATTTCATGACACGCCAGGCGTGCCATACGCCATAGGCATCGTCCTAATAGAACGCGATTGCACGATCATCGCAAGTTCGCGCGACTGTTTGTGTGTAAACTGTCATATAAAACTTGCGATGTTCGCGCAATCGCGTTCTATTAGGACGATGCCGTAGAATTTGATGACACGCCAGGCGTGTCATCCGCACTGAATCGGTTAAATCAAGATCTGACACGACAAATCCCATAAAATGACACACGTAAAAGGCATAAGTAGAGACGGGTGTAATATTGAGTCGCCAGATCGGTGTGTCGCGGGACGGCGGTACCTTGTTGGGCATGGAGATGGGCACGGTCTTCTGCGTCATGGTGACGAAGCGCGCGGGCGCCGGCGCGCCGCCCAGCTTGGTGATGACGGCCGGCTGGTTGGCGTCCGCCGCCTGCCCCGCGGGCCGGGAAGGCTGGTTGAGAACGGGCGATCGGTTGCCTGGGGACGGGGACGCCGGTTACACGGCTGCTCGGTTGGAGAACACTTAACTTAGGCCGGTATTACACCTGTCGGTTATTACTGTAAGTTTTGAAACAAAGCTATATGCGAGAGAGAGATGCAGATATTTGCCACTCACTCTTACCCTTAGTTGCGTCTCAAAAGTTACAGCAATAACTTACAAGTGTAATGCCGGCCTTAGGCCGCATTTACACTATTGCTGTAAGTTTGAGACTTGACTATGGGTAAGAGTGAGTGGCAAATCTGTCCTGCATATATATAGCTTTGTTTCAAAACTTACAGCAATAAGTTGCAAAATTGTTTTGCAACTATAGAGAATCTAATATTTAGTCATATATTTTATCATGTTAAATTAATAAATCTTGAACATGTACTAATTTATTGTTCCAATCCCCTGGAAGGTTAGCACAAGTTGTCCACGACTTGTTTGTCTCTCTGATAGAGAGGCATGAAGCGGCAAGCGGGAAATTCAAATTTGTGCTAGCCATACAGTTAACATGAACTGACAGTTATCACCCAGATATTACTTTCCTTTTTTCAGTCATAAGAATGAAAAGGACAGATCTATATTTTATCTGACAGATATGGCTACCTACAGATTGAATAAACGGTTTTAAGAAAATTTAGTATAAAAGTGACTAACAAGTTGGAAGGAGGGATAAAACACAGAACTCAGTTAAAATTTTACATGAAAATACATACCCTGAACTATAAATTTCGTTAGCATCGGTTTACTGCCTCCTGATATACTTTTTGTAGCAATCATCTGTGCCTGAAATGAAAATACAATGTTTATAAATTATAAACCAGACCGTATGTATGTAACGTGTAATGACCAATGGGTTACGAAATAAATACATTTTATGGAACAAGGTCACAAAAACTGACCAATTAATATTTATTTTATTTGAGTTCAGAGTGGATTTCTGGCCGTCTGTACTTTGCAATTTGATGAAATATGGTATGGACATCTTGATTCCTGATATAAGTATTGGGATACTTTGACTTTCAGAAATGTTTATTGGTTTGTTTACCGAAAATTAATCAAACTATATGACTAATTTTCGATACACAATGGAGAAAGTCAACATTGTCTCAATTAAATCCTTAACTGGCTAAGGCTTACGAGCGCTTGATCCACCCGTCTTGTGTGTTCCGAAAAATGTAATAATTATATAAGACGACAAATAACATTAACTTTAGAGGAATCTCGGTAGAACCTTCGCCTGACCTTTTACTTTTATCTAATGTAATTTATCATTACCCAAATATATTTGTTCATAACACATGGAATGGGCGGCTCCTGAGCCTTAGCTAACTACGTACCATCGCTTGCGTTCGCGGTGTTTCACTTAAGAAAGAATCTTTCGCATTCTATTGGCCCGTGTGGCCCTTTTATCGCTTTTTAGCACGAGCTACGTTCGATTATCAATCTAAAGGGAACACCGCGAACGCAGGCTATAGTACAATATTTTTGGCATTAACTATAAAAAAATCCGGAAAATGAATGATAGAGCTGACCTGTTCGGAGTTGGCCCGGATGTAGTGCACGCCGGGCGCGCCGGCCGCGACAAGCTTAATCTTCTGGCCACCGCCCGCCGGCACCATCACCAGCTGCTTGCCGAACTGGGCTGCAACACACACTCACTGTAAACCAATAGCTACGTATGCGATTCGTGTGCGAATGATGACACAAAAATTAAATCAATCACGCAGCAGTCTATTGTATTCGCATCGCGTCGCTTTGCGAATCGCTTACGTAAGCTGGAGCGCGAACGGCGAACCTCGCCGCAGCTACTTTGTTATTTCGTCTCTGTCGTTTTAGTTGAATGAACTGGAACAAGGCATAACCGCGGGCGCCTCGACTCTACGAAAAAAACCACGCCGCGACGCCGCGACGTTCCGCGTTGACTTCCCTAAAGCGGTGCTCTTACGAGGTGATTTAAGTTGGACAGCTTAAATTATCAAAAAAATGAATGAAAATTGTATTGTAAGTACTCATTTTTTGATTTTTATGCTTTTTCCGCCGTTTGCCCCACTTAATGTACCGCTGTATACCCTAAGCAGCGAACGGGGCGTTACATTCGGACTTACAAATTAAATGGTAACGATCTTTGGGGACCTGGTCGTTTCGGGGCCAGAAATCGACGTGACAAGTTGTTATTTTCGGGAAAACTCAATTTTAACCCGAGGGATTCGGCACTTCCATGTACTGATACGCGGTTTATAAAAATTGCGCCAATAGGTCAAAGGTGACAGTGGATATATTTTTTTCAAGACTATTATACTTCTACTATACTACCATCCTTATCGGTTTAGAGTATATCACGGTCGGGTGAAGAGTACAGATGTAATTAATCGAAAATCATATTTTATTGGATAAATATGCATTTATCTTGTAAGTTAGGTACTAAAAAATATGATGTTATTTGCCTGTATGAACGTACGAGTCCGACAGCCAGTCCGCAGTACGTACCGAGCACGGTCCTGCCGGCGGCGCCGGGCGCGGCGGCCAGCGCCACCTTCTTGACGAGCGCGGCGCGCGGCGCGGGCGCCAGCGTCAGCGGCCGCAGCGAGCCCGCGCGCGCCGGCTTCGGCGCGATCGCCACCTGCCGCGGCATGCTCGCGTTCTTGATCGCCGTGAAGCGCGGCGGCATGGCTGCCTGCGAACCGCGTTACGTCTCACTCAGTTTCATTTCATAAATTAAATGTTATAAATAATGACAATAGACAGCCGCTTTACTATTTATTATTTACGTAAACCTTATAACATCATTAAACTCGGTAGCGGATCCGAGGGGGCTAAGGAGCACAAGCTTTGAGAGGTCTTAAAACATCTAAGTCCTCTCGTGACAAATCTTAAATTAATCTACAGTGCGATAGCTCTTAGAAGGTTCTTCAGGTCTGCATTGCACTCGTCTCTCATTCGATCTCATACGCTCTTATTAAGACCGAACGAGAGAGAAGTACGAACCTGAAGCACCTTCTGAGTGCTCACAGACTGTACCAAATTCCACCCTCAGTAGGGTCTAACCCCTCCCAAACCGAAACCCTGAATCTGCTCCTGATTGAATATAAAAACAAGGATTTAAAAAGGAAGTTATTTACCTTAACTGCTATGATTTTTGGTAGCGGTTGTGGTTCTTGTTTCATTGGACTCGATACAAATGATTGTGGATCAAACTGTATGTCTAACATTGTATCTGATTGAGATTGTGACATGGATGGTTCCTGCAACAAATAGAAAAGGGCCTTTAATAAATCTGATATTGTTCAGCAAAGTTTCATCACTGATATCCCCTGTTGGTTCTTGCTAAGACATAGATTCCAGCGCTCAGTACATTAAGTAATGCCATGTTTTGTTAGGACACAAATTATCACAGTAATTCTAAGTGTATTCTAGAAAGTGGATACTTAAAAACTTGTGCACATTCTCCAGCTGCAGTACAAGAGATTAAACATTCAATGACATCTGACAAGAAAAAACTTGAAAATCACCCGAACATACTAGCAACACACCTAATGAAATGTGACTCATAATTTAGAACACGAAAACGAAAACCCCTGGAGATCTATAGGGCATAAAGTGAAATTAGGGCATGGGTCACTGGACTGATGCCCTCCAAGACAACAAACACCCTCACAACCAATTACAAGACGGCTTACAAATAACACAGAAAAAGAAACAAATCTACAACTGCATTTAATTTGCATGGACTTCAGTCAGTTCAGTCAAACAATATAGTCAAAACAACCCACCCTTTTCATAAACCCAAGTATGTAACATACAAAACTAACCTCTGTACAGTGCGATAGTTTTAGAAGGTCCTTTGGGTTTGTACTTGTCTCTTACTCACTCTCATATGCTCTTATTAAGAGCAAGTGAGCGAGAAGCACAAACACTAAGCACCTTCTAAGTGCTCACAGACTGTATGTTTTTTCATTTATCATAAAACGTTTTTTTTTTTTCATTTATCATACAATGAAATATTTTAGGTTAAGAAGTTAACGAAGGTTCCGGGTGATATCATATTAATTATATGTTAATATTACTTTAACACTTTCATTGCTGCCGACCCGCTAGGCGGATCCATTTTGTATGAAGGCATGATCTACGAACTCAATTAATGTTTGTTTTACAACCTCATTAAAAACCCATATTTGTCATGATAATTTCTTACACTAGTAACCACGGTTGTGTTGGCACCCATGTCTTCCTCCTGCTGTTGCACATACTCTTGAAGAGAAAACTGATCATCAGAGTAACCTGAAAAAACATTAAACCATACTTACACACTTTATTTAGATATACTATAAAGTAAATTGCTTTAAATAAACTAGTATATCAAATAGATTAGTTAGATATAATAATCGGATTTACAGTTGCAACCAATTCAAATATACAACAGAATAATCATTTCATTATTTCTTTACACAACATTAAAAATACCAGAAAACATTGCAATTTTATTTGCAAAGGGGTGTACTTTGCTTTGCACACAAAGAAATTGCTATTTCCAGGAAACAAACCCATGATTACACTAACAGCATCATTACCCAACCAATAATTTTATAACCAATACTATTAGTACAATGTTAATTTACCAATAATTTGTTCATTTTCAGAGCCCAAGAGTGGTTGCTCCTCTATAGGTTCAAATTCCATGGGAATGCTTGTTTCATGCGAGCTCGCATCTAGCGAGATGTCAGCTTGGCTTACCACCTGGTCACCATGGGACTCAAAGTCTACCTGTTAACAATGTAATTAATAATAAAAGATGAGTTATAAGTGAGCTATTGCTACCAATATAATATTGTAATTTAGTTACATACACATAGCATTTATTATAACCACTACAATACTTTTATACTGATATATTCATGAACCAAGACAAACAGTGATTAAATATGATGCCAGTTCCATCTTAGTCTTGTCTCTATATATTATTACAAAATCAAAACTTACATGTAACAAAGTAATAAACACAACAAAAACAACATCATTACTCACTCCCATTGCACTGTCCAAATTGAGAGGATCGTCCAAACTGTGATCCATTATGAAGATTTTGTATTATTAACGCAGCACATTCACTTTCTACACTTCCCTGACCTCAAAAATGTGAAAAATATATCAAAAACCCGCCTATAATTTTGAGTTCAAACGAGGCCGCCATTTTACATTGTCAAATCTTGAAGTCCCTCGCAAAGTCGCCACGGTTGAAAACAAATTGTCATATTCTTAAAACAATAATTTACGGCACAATAACACGGTACACTGTATTGTTTTTACTCTGGCACATGCTCAAAATAAAAAACGATTGTTAGGGATGGAATAAATAAGTCAAATCACTGTAAAAACGAAATTAATAACATAAAACTGCACTGATTCCGATGGCGCTTCTTTGAATTTTATATAGCCAACATGCAGAAGCAAAAAAGCTAGACAGATAGCATCGGGTACGATCAAATTTATGCCGAATAATATAAAACATTAACAGAATTCATAAAAACTAGTTTTTATTAAAAGTACTTCAGTCCATTTTAGCGTACTCTTTTTAGCTTTACAACTAGTATAAATTCTAAACTTTACCTTTTTTCTAACAACTTAATACAATCAATTCAGTTGCATTCAATTTAAATAATTGAGATGTGTAATTAATGAGTCTGTGGTCAATATAGGGAATGACAATGTTGTTATCGGTTATATTCATTTTTTGTTCTGAATCGATTCCATAGTAAATAAAATTGTTCGAATATTATAGTGCAGCGTAAAAGTTGGAAAACGAATCGGATTTGACTGCACTCCACTATCCCCTTCTTATTTTTGATTAAAGTAGGAATAGAATAGAAGTACGCATTTTCGCTCCCTTAGTGCCCACCAAAATAAACAAAATAAGAAAAGTATAAAAATTGTTTATTCCTACTTTGATCGGTAATCAAATATGAAGGTTTCTGAATTTGCCGCTTTTTTTCAGGTTCAGTTTTCATTAGACAGACTTCGCTACAACACTCACAACTAAAATAATGATCAATCAATAAATTTTTGTAGGCTACGGCACCAATGTCAAGAAAGGCACGGGCTCGAAAATAAAAATAAAGTATACACGTCAAAACATACCCTTATAATCTGTGGTAACTGGTGAAAACGAAAACGAAAGGCAAAAGCGATTGCCCGACCGATTACTTGAAATAAATAATAGAATTAAAATTGTTTTTTTTGTTGTTCATTATTCAACGTAATTATTTACGTTAGGTGTGGAGATTGCAATTTCTTAAGATGCCTCTAAATTTGCAATCAGTTCGACAGTATTTAAATGAGTTAAGAAATTCAGGGGGTTTGCACAAAGATCAAGCTGAAAAGTGAGTTTTAATTTAAAACATAGTTCGTGTTTTTAACATACATACTTTTAACTTATTTATTGTTTACTTAAGACCGGTCCGGACCGGTGGGTCTTGGGGGGGCCTATGTCCAGCAGTGGACGTCTTTCGGCTGACATGATGATGACGATTGTTTATTTAAAGGTACCGCAATGTTCTTATGGAAGTTCTGAAAAATCCTGAAGGTGATCTAGCAGACTCTCTCAAAGCTTTTATAGAAGCAAGTAAGTATAGCACCTCTAATATTGGTAATGGTAGTAATATCTATTTATTTTCTCATCATAAACAACAAAACCATTATCTAAATCTGTTACCTAATTAAGATTTTCTTCTCTGTTCAAAATATGTATTACTAGCTTTCGCCCGCGACTCCGTCCGCGTAGAAGTCGTTTATCGCTACTCCCTCAGGAAATGTCAAATTTTCCAGGATAAAAACTATCCTATGTCCTATTCCAGGACCTAACCAATATGTGTGCCAAGTTTCATCTCGATCCGTTCAGTGGTTGAAGCGTGAAAGACGGACAAACATACACACTTTCACATTTATAATATTAGTATGGATTTGGATAATGGTTTGTAAAAAATGATTGTATCTCCTTTTTTTTGTTATTCATTTTACCTTTTTATTAACAAGTTTTTTCTATAATTTTGATTGAAATGTTATTGTATTATTTTTTACGAAGATCAAACATGGTATTTTTTTAACAATTCTGGCCTCAATTTTACGTAAATATGCATCATAATTTAGAGCTAAATCATGAAATTTCATGTTTTTGAACAGAGGCTCACCAGACATATTCTGCGGGATATCACAGATATCTCATGCACTTTTTCTGAGCAATAAAAGTGCCATTGATTTGCACTGAGTTTCCCCTTGTTATTTATTTGGACTGCGGAGGCGGCACGTTTCCATACAAAAAATGCCTCCGCCACACTTTGGAAACATGTTTTAGTATAGGAATTCTCCACACCTTCCCGCATCCGCTCTCAGTATGTTTAATAGGTTATTAATCGTGTATCCCGTGTTGTTTTTAACTAGGACCCACAATCCTGTACACTTGTTTTTAGTGCGGGTCATACAGTAACAATTTTGTATTTTTTTTGAGGTGGTTATGCAATTGGGGATACTGCCACTTTTCATAAATTCATTTGTACTACCTAATTTCATTTGCCATAATCTTCACTGGCTATTATCTCCATTTCCCCTAATATCATATACCATAATTTTTGAGTGCCTTAATACTTGTGTCATAATATTCAACCTTCCTAATATTAGATAACAATATAACACTTTCCATAATATTTACTTTCTATAATGTTCTTAATCCCTAATATTTTATGCCATAACAATCATTTGCCATAATTACGGAAAAAGTAGATCCAGACTGTTTCAGTGAGTTCAGTGGGTATAATCTGGAATACATACTATTATTACCATAACCTACCTATTCTACCTTAAGGGAGGTCACCTTAGTTCGACGACGAGCGAAGCTAGTAGTGTTAGGTAGAACTGCGACCTTACAGCGCCAGAACCGATTTTTTTATGACACTATACTTTTTTTTTATGTTCTTTTGCCATACTGTCTTAGAGACATTCAGCAAATGGTCATGAAGGTGCGCATTGACTTGAAGGGCGACAGTCCAATGACGTGTGCCCTATATGTTGTTGTCTGTTATAGATCTATGGGAGCTTTTCTTTTCAATCTTGAGAATTTCGAATTACTTTGCATTAACTGCATTGCAAGTATGTTTGGGTGATTATGTATTCTTCTCTTGTAGGATTTCATTGTGTGACTTATCTCTTCTATAACTGTTCTGATTTTTAGGTCATGGTGTAACTGTTTGTTTGTAACAAACCAAGGAGCGTTAGTTATCATTCGGAGAATCTTTGACTGGCATCTCTGTAGTATCTCTATATTTGAGGTTGATGCGGTTCCCCATAACTGAACACCATACGTCCATATAGGTTTTAGGATGGATTTGTACAAGAGCATTTTGTTTTCCAGAGACAGCTGGGACTTTCTCTCGAAGAGCCAGTGCATTTTTCTAAGTTGCATGCCTAAAGCTTTTCTTTTCGTGAAAATGTGTTTTTTCCACACTAGGCGACGATCCAGGTACAATCCAAGATATTTGGCTTCATTTGCTTGAGGAATTTGTGCTCCATTGAGTGTTACTGGAGGACAGGTGTCACGTCTAGTGGTAAAGGTTACCTGTACTGACTTGGTCTCATTTGCTTTTATACGCCAGGTTTTCAGGCAATTTGTAATGTTATCTAAACACTCTTGAAGAATGGTGCTTGCTTGCGTTGGATTTTCATGGGTTGCTAAAGCTGCTGTGTCATCTGCGAAGGTGCCGATTATGGCCCCTTCCGAAAGAGGTAAGTCAGCGGTAAATAATAAGTACAGGATGGGGCCGAGAACACTGCCCTGGGGCACTCCAGCATGTATTTTATGCAGGGAGGAGAATTCTTCTCCTTGCTTTACAAAGAAATGTCTATCCGCAAGGTAGGATTTAAGGAAGTTGTAGTAATTTGAAGGAAGCTGTGTTTTTATACTATACTTACGACACAAAAATATTATGGCGTTTGAGTTTTCAGGCATACGATTTTAGTACACTTGTCAATAGGGAAAATGAAATTTATAGCAAATGTATCGTTATGGCACTTAAACTTTTGGCAAATGAAAATATGGCAAATGACTATTATGGCATATGAATCGTTATGGAATATAAAATTATGGAATTCAGGCAAATGAGATTATTGCATATGAAATTCGGGGAATCGGCAGAGAACCATGCAATTGATGTACAAAGTTTTTTAGAACATACATACATACATAAACTCACGCCTTCGTTCCCAGAGTGGGGTAGGCAGAGCTACAGAATTACCAACAGCTCTAAAAACTTGTTGTTAATTCTGTAACCACATTTTGCACAATCAGGCTAAGATGTTTACCAGCGTATTAATGACAGGTTGCAAGCCCATCGCCTAACAGTACTACAAGCCTTTATTCCCTTAGTCGTCTCTTACGACATCCACGGGAAGACATGGAGTGGCACTATTCTAATCCGGAAACCACACGGGCAAAAATTAAAAATAATTTTAAAATTAAAATTAATAATAAAATTAATTTTTTAGAAATGTTCAGAAAATAATAAGATTTTTTTCTTCGATACTTAATACCTAAAATAATGTTAAGGAAGGAAATTTATTCAATTTCAGTTGTCAATGAAAATGTAAGTCTTGTGATATCCAGACAGCTGCTCACAGATGTCAGTACTCATTTGGCGCTGCTGCCCGACCCGGTATCTCAAGACGTGTCTCACTTTGCTTTAGATGTTATTCAACCAAGGGTTATTTCATTTGAAGAGCAGGTTAGTACTTGGATTAAGTTCTAAATGACTTGCTTGATTAAGTAAAATTTCTTTACAAGTCTATCTAAATAAAATGTGTTACAGTACTATAAAGAATGGCAGTGTTGCAGTCATTTGCGTCTTTTTATGACAAGGAAAATAAATAGTAGATTTC
This sequence comes from Acleris literana, assembly GCA_946894065.1. Classification (NCBI taxonomy): domain Eukaryota; kingdom Metazoa; phylum Arthropoda; class Insecta; order Lepidoptera; family Tortricidae; genus Acleris; species Acleris literana. The sequence continues at coordinate 11,260,132 of OX335684.1, read as the reverse complement.
ATTACGACCAAATTTCATGGTGCCTTGATCATAAATTGTACAAAATCTTAAATTGATTTAGTCCCTTAATTTATTAAGTTTCAAATGGTCTCATTCTTAAAATAACTGAAATTTTACAATGACTTTGATTCACAACGTATGAATCCACAAATACCTGATACTGATATCCTACTAATATTATAAATGCGAAAGTGCGTGTGCGTCTGCGTCTGCGTCTGCGTCGGTGTCGGTGTGTGTCTGTGTGTCTGTCTATGTGTCTGTCTGTCTGTCTGTCTGTCTGTCTGTCTGTGTGTGTCTGTCTGTGTGTGTGTCTGTGTGTGTGTGTGTCTGTCTGTGTGTGTGTCTGTCTGTGTGTGTGTCTGTCTGTGTGTGTGTGTGTCTGTCTGTGTGTGTGTCTGTCTGTGTGTGTGTGTGTCTGTCTGTGTGTGTGTGTCTGTCCGTGTGTCTGTCTGTGTGTCTCTGTGTGTGTGTGTGTCTGTCTGTGTGTGTGTCTGTCTGTGTGTGTGTCTGTCTGTGTGTGTGTGTGTGTGTGTGTGTGTGTGTGTGTGTGTCTCTGTGTCTGTGTGTGTGTGTCTGTGTGTGTGTGTGTGTCTGTCTGTGTGTGTCTGTCTCTGTGTGTGTGTGTCTGTGTGTGTGTGTGTCTGTGTGTGTGTCTGTGTGTTTGTGTCTGTGTGTGTGTCTGTGTGTGTGTGTGTGTGTGTTAGTTTGACTCCTTCACGCTGCAACGGCTGGTCGAATTTGGATGAAATTTGAAATGGAAATAACTTATACCCTGGATTAACACATTGGTTACTTTTCATCCAGGGATTGCAATTTCCCGAGGGAATAACGATAGTCAAAATCTTCGCGGACGAAGTCGCGGGCAGAAGCTAGCTAAATAAAAAAAGATAGGATAGTAAAAGCAGTCACGGAAGGAAGAAATTAACCTGTTTTAATATCAGGAATTTTGGGATTAGGTAATTTTTGAGATAAAGGTGTTACAAATTTTAGTCATATTAGGGTACCATGTTTAGGCATTATGAATATTATGATACAAAGTTGTTTGAGATCTAATAATATTGGTGAAATTAAGTCGTAATGAAACCTGCTCAAGAAGAAGGCAAACAAGCGCACAGGCCACCTTTCATTCTAAGGAGGGATTTTTCAATCTATTTGCCTGATTCCTTAAATAGACTTTCCTGGTATTTTAATGAGATCACAAAGGGTTACTCACGTAAATAATGTCGAAAATCGCTCGACATGTTTCGGGCTCGTCAGGAGTCATGAGCAGACGCGGCCGCAGCACGACGAACACTGCGGGCCAGCGCTCTATTTGCCCGGCTGCTCAGTGCGAGAGGCGTTGCTGGCAAGAAACTACCCCCGTTTTTCTTTTTCCTGCAATAGTCGTGATGCTGCCGTAAAAAGAGGTAGATATGTTATACGCACTGCGATAGTGGCACCCTAAAACCAAGCCAATTGGTACACCTTTACTTAGTCTTGCGCCGTCAACGGAACCGTGAACTAGTCTGCAGAGCAACATACACTCGTCTCTGTTTCGCTCCCGGAAATTAGCATACCATCCTGCATTCACTTGTCATTTATGAATTAGTGTTTAATTGCAATATAATACTGTTTATGTGTGCGTAAACCGGGCCATTTTTACACGCGGAATACCGTATAGGTAACATATCTACTTCTTTTTATATTATATCATTGATTAGGGACTACGAACGAGCCCGAAGATGTCGACAGTGTTTCGACATTATTTACCCACGGAGTAACCCGATGTGATCTCTTTAATATGTCTGAATCTCACGGAAGTTTTATACTTTCCTAGTTTTAATTAAATTTATAATTTTATACTTACGGAAATCCCTAAATATTTTCTTACCTTCTGGCAGGTAGCAAGTATCAGACAGCACCTAGCAGACATTTACGAGCGCAACCAGAACTGGAAGGAGGCTGCCAATGTCTTGGTTGGAATACCTTTGGAAACTGGCCAAAAGTAAGTTCGCACTATATTCCTGTGCTATTTCTTATCTTATTTTACTAATATAACGCAATTCAACATAGCTGATGGATTCCGCATTTTTTGGTAATTATTGGAACAAATCGGAAGTGAAAATTAGATGAACTACAGTGCAAGCGTTCTTTGTCTTTCTTTGAAGTTTTCGGGTTGGGGATAAGTCGAATAATAATAATAATAATAAATCATTTATTCAAAAAAAACAGGCATGGGATATAACATTTCTTCGCCAAACTGCACAATCAGTTTGTAGGCGAAAACTGGGTGCTCTCAGATTTATCGCCTTTGTTGTTATATTTTTACAAATTGTTTCTTATTATGGGTAATAATATGTTATTCCAACTTAGGTAAGTATACTTAAGTAATCTTAGGTATTTTTGTTACATAGCAAGGTACATTTGAATTTACGTTTATACGTAGTTTTAGACATTTCACTTTATTTTCTTTCTATTGACTATTTTAGGTATTAAATACATTCTAGTTCTCTTTCCAAAATAATTGTTACCTTTAGGGACTCTTAATTTTTTATTAGCTACAGCTCTAGTGTTATGTGAATGAGTAATACATTTTTTAAATTGGTCTTTTCGATACTGTCCCATGATTAATAGTAATTTATGTGGCTGGTGCATAATAAGAGGCACGAGTGTTTTAATGCCTAATTATGTATAGCCACAAACACAACTTTATCTACATGCATATCATAAGTTTTCTATAATATGTTCAGATATGGCCTATATTTTTATTAAGTTAGTGTTACTGTTAACTTGTTTGTAGTAGGTAACAAAGTTTAAATAAATAAAATAAAAAACAAACTTTATTTATATGTTTACTTTACTTTATTGATATGGCTTGCATTTTCAAGTTAGTGGTACAGTATTACCGATACTTTAATGTTTAGGTGCCGACACTTTAATGTTAACATTACGATGCACTATACTTTCAAGTAAACATTAAGATGCAACCACAGATACAGGTTTCTTAATATAGGCGATTTGCTTATCGGTTCTGAACATATTGTAGGGAAGTTATGATATGGATATAGATAAAAGCAATTTTACTTTTTCATTTACAGGTAATAATTTACACCTCTTAAATAACTCTTCGTAATTTTTGTTACACTTTTGCTTTATTTTTTATCTACTAAAATTTTCAAAAAAAATATTTGTAGTTGCTTAATTCTTGACAAGTATGACGCAAATGTTCGGCCATAACTACTTAGTCCATATGACAAAATTGACTCTGCTTATGCATGATAAACTGTAAATAGCCCTATTTACACAGAAGCTTAAATGAAAAATATTATCCAACACTAATCTTAATAGACTGCATAAGCGCGTATGAGAGCGTAATAATATCATGTTGATGTTGAAATATCGTTTTCAGACAATATACAGTAGACTACAAACTTGAGACATACTTGAAAATCGCGCGGCTTTACCTAGAAGTAGACGAGCCGGTGCAGGCCGAGGCTTTCGTCAACAGAGCCTCCTTGCTGCAGGCGGAAACCACCAACGAGCAGCTGCAGATTTACTACAAAGTGTGCTACGCCAGGGTACTAGATTATAGGAGGTCAGTGTATGATTAGCTCGTTGAGTTTGTTTATTTAGGTTTATTAGATGCCGCTAGACAGTTTTAAATTGATCTGTTAAAAAAAAATTGTGTAGATGCCGCTAGACAGTTTTAAATTGATATGTTAAAAAAATGTTGTGCGTTCAACAGAAAATTCATAGAAGCAGCACAAAGGTACAATGAACTGTCTTACCGCAACATCATACACGAAGATGAAAGAATGACGTGTCTACGAAATGCACTTATCTGCACAGTATTGGCGTCCGCAGGTTAGATCTATTTATTTGTCTCTAACTACCAATTTTTTTAATTTATGGGATTTGGTTCATACATTGGAAAAAAGTAACTTGGTCTGTCATTCATCAGGACAACAGCGATCCAGAATGCTCGCCACATTGTTCAAGGACGAAAGATGCCAGCAGTTGCCGGCTTATTCCATCCTAGAGAAGATGTACTTGGATAGAATCATTCGCCGCTCGGAGCTGCATGAATTTGAAGCTCTGATCCAGAATCATCAAAAGGTAAATTCCCTCGGCTTCAATTGTTGCAATATTTCTCTACAGGGTGTTGATTCTTTAAAGCATTTCGTTCATTTCATTCGCTTCCGCGTGCTCGTAGGCGTCAGGAACAAGATAAGCCCGGGTAAGCTCAAGAGTTTGTCCCTACCACTCAGGCCGTTCGACGACGATGCCGAAGATGGCGACACCACCACCACCACCACCACCACCACACCTTTTTTTTTTTAATTAACCTGACAGAACACCTAACATGATGGTTAATAATCTGCCGACAAGCTCGTCATGAAAATCGTCGTCTCGTATTTGACTGTAAAACACGTACATACATAAATAAAATTGGAAAAAAACTGATATCTGTTTTAAACACTCCATGTACTGGTTGTGTGCATATTTATTTAATCATAATCGATTTATTACTTGGAAGCATTAAACTCACCTACAAGTTTTTGGGAGTACTTCTTATTCTCCTAGGAAAATATTGTAATGAAATATAGTAACGAGTCTATACCCAGGCGACGACGCCGGACGGGTCGACGATCCTAGACCGCGCCGTGTTCGAGCACAACCTGCTGTCGGCCAGCAAGCTGTACAACAACATCACGTTCGTGGAGCTGGGCGCGCTGCTGGAGACGCCGCCGCCGCGCGCCGAGCGCATCGCCGCGCACATGATCAGCGAGGAGCGCATGAACGGGTACATCGACCAGATCAACTCCATCGTGCACTTTGAAAGTGAGTATGCCTACGCACTGAGCGTTGGCCTAATGGCTCATCGTGTCGAGTCGAGATACCTTAGTACCTACCCCACGAGTTTTAAATCGAGCGGTTGCCATGTAGTCACCAGCAATAATATATTATCCAACACGGCGCTTAAAAATGCCTCCAGTAATAAGGACGTGTCAGATATTTTCGAGTCCAATTTTAGATCATATATTATAGCTGGTAACTGTACCAATATGTTTTTCTAACCAAATGCTCATATGGTACAGGAACAACATCCAAACACCCAGGAGTGTAAAAGAGATAATTGCATAAAAAAAATCACGATCAAAGTGTACCTATCCTGCAAGTCACATCTGTATAACGATAAGAAAAGATAAGATACCTTCTAAGTCCTACCACACTTTAACCTTTTGAGCGCCTTTTTCGCAAATTATCCCGCCGTTCGCAGTAAAGTTATTTTGCTAACGGCAACTTATACCAATATTACGTGCCCTAGACGCTAAGACGTCTTTCGACGCAAAGTAATTGATGCGTTGCACAAAATGAACAGCCCTTTCTGTAATTGGAACCCAGAAGATTTATCTTTTATTTTATTACATTAATGACCGCTGGTTTTACATTCAACTAGTGGGGCCAACACTACTAAACACATAAGACAACAAAGAATTTCTCAACTTGAAAAATAAGCGAATTTACCGTTTGGGCTCTGACGACATTGTAATGTTGTGATGATGGATGCGTGACGCCATTTGTCGTCTCTCCGCCGTTCCCCTTGGTTAAACCGTAGGCTTCCGGCCCGGCGCCGCTCCCATCCAACATAACTCCCATAAGGACGACAATATCTATAGGTACAACCTTAAGGTCGTATTGATAAACTGATCTTGAGCGAGATGTCCGTCCCAAGACACTGTAAAGTAAACGTAAAATCATACAAAAACTAATTTATGACGAGTAAACCGACCAAATTGTTCAGCTCGCGAGATCCTGCCGCAGTGGGACAAGCAGATCCAGAGCCTGTGCTACCAGGTGAACAGCCTCATCGAGAAGATCGCCGCCGCCGAGCCCGAGTGGATGGCCAAGATCGTCGAGGAGGAGATGATCCAGTAACCTCGTAGCTTGAAATGTAACCAGTGATTTGAATAAACTACGTGTTAAGTAAACTGCTGTAGTTCATTTACTTATTATCATGTTTTCGGTGTGTAGCTAGGCAAAGTTTTACGTGGTGATATAGGTAAACAATATTATCAAATCTTTCATCTTTATAATCTATCAACACAATAATGGCAGCAATTTTCTGTGAAAGGAAAACAGTTTTGCCAAGATAAAAGTATAGTTCGTCGATGCTATAAGGTAAACTAGGCTTACCCAAGGGGACCTCCTCGCATCGATATTATCGATATTTTGTCACGCAATAAACGCAGCCATATTGGGCCCACCCACTGGTCGTTGGTAATTATAAGACAATTATTTGGTATGATTTAGTTTTGAGAAACTATAAATGACAAACAGTTGCAAATTGCCACTGTACAGAAGTCTCCTTTCCTTTTTTTTATTCGAATACATTACAATTACCGGTAAAAACGAATATAAATTCAGGTACTAGGGCTGTAAGCTACAGGGTCACTCTGACCATAAAGATCAACTTAAAATCTTATAAAAGATTTAGCAAAATTGTTTATAAAATCGTTAATCTGTAATACCAACTCTATTTCAATTAAACTTTCGAGCTAGTGTAAACAACTTTATTAAGCATACTATAGATGTAACAATAAACAAAATAAAAAATCTTAAAATCAAAATAAGCTAAAAACAAACACTGCATGTGGGACGGTGGCGGTCCGACGAGGGGAGGTGTCCAATGAAACAATCGATCGGTGATTCCAACAGACTATTCATTTAATTCACAATCAATAGGGTAACACACCATAGGTGCTTATTTACAAGACTTTACGAACTTACGCAGATCGCGTAATTTGCACATAGTTTAGGAATTAAATAGGGATGCATTAAATGTCGCGTGCTGATACAATACCTAAGGAACGATCATCGTAAAGCGGCCGTACGCGAAGCGATATCGGCGCGTGAATCGTCAATAATCGCGTTCTTAACGCTAACACAGACTGACAACACTCAGGAATATGAATTGATTGATATTGATTTTTCTATACGCTTCGTTTCTCTATTATTATATAACAGTTGTAGTGGTATTATGTAATATCTACAAGCGCGCGGCCTAGGGCTCCAGCTCGAGGGCGACGCCCACCTTGTGTCCGCCCGCGTTGAAGTTCTGCCCGTCGATGGCGGCCGACAGCGTCAGCGTCACGCCTGCAACACACACCGCGTCAGGCGCCGTCGCCGCTCGTCCGCGTCCGCGCGAGCGCGAACGAGTCAACGTCATAAATAGAAATATTACATTTTATTTTTACCTTGTTGTTTACCGTCTCAATCAATGGTAGTTTGAACCAATCAAGTGACAAGGTACAAAAGTGATCACTTACTTATGACGCTGACTGTAGGCAGTGTCACGGGCAACGCACAGATAAGCAAGATAAGATGTGTCACGAGCGCGAGGGAGCACACAAAAATCATATGATTTCATTAAAGATAACAAAAGACATATAATAGCTGTCTCAAATACTTTTTATGATGGATGAATATTATCTCTATTTTTCAAGTATTTCTTTTGTTTCTTAAAAAAACTATTTTAAGATTGTCAATGTTATACATATTGATCCTTACTACCTTGGCCTCTTAACACTCAATTTATCATGATAATTGTTAAACAAAGTGTTAATGCAGGTAAAAGTGAAACAACAGTAAACACTGATAACATGATGATTATTTGCAAGTAAATGATAGTACTCTGTAATAAGTACAAGTAAGTAAGAGTGATTTGGTTGACAGATACATATAAATACCATTCCATTATGTTATGACATCAGATTGAAATAATACTATTAGCTAGAATAAGACTAGTTTGTAACACCTGTTAAAGGCATCCTTTTAACACTTTGGTGGCAATCAATAATATGTTATTTGAAAACAGGCATAATTAACACGCCGATTAGGTAAAAAATAAAAAATAATATATGAAGTAGTGAGGTGACTTACCTTTACGCAGTTTCTGCTGGTAGCCGAGGCCGATGAGCGACTTGTTGTTGACCTTGGCGTGCAGCGAGGCGTCGGCGTCGATGTTGTACCGGGCGCCGACTCCGAACAGCGTGTCGGTGGAGCCCGACGACCACTTCATGCTCACGCCGCACTCCGCGTTCTCCGATACCTTCTGGTAGATCGAGCCGCCAAAGTCCTTGCCGTTGTCGCTGCAGTTAACATTCAATATCATTTCATACCTACTTAAACACTGGCAAAAATGCTAATGGGGAGCAAGTTCTAAAGCAGCATTGTTTTTTAAGTATTTTGGTCTGTCAATTGTTAGATATGTACGGTTTCTATTCATTCAATTAAATTAATTATTGTGTATACAAAGAATAAAACTCATTGTGTTTCTAATCCCATTCTATTGAATGACAGATTTATAAATGTTTATGAAGTAGCCACATTGTAAGTTTGTAAGCCTTTGTTCTTATGTAATCCAGACTCTTGAGAGTAATAATAATATGCATGAGCTCACACCACATTTCTAAGTAACCACTTCATGAACATACTTAGAGAACAATAGTGTATAGTATTAAGGCCAATGTCATCTGACTCTGCACTGGATTTAGCTGGTTTAAATCGCTCCTAATATCCTCCTAAACTAAGGCTTATGTAATGTCTCAAAAATGCCTAGTCTTAACAATGGATAGTTTGGGAGTAAATGATGGATCGGCATAAGGGAACTGTAAGATTAAACACTGCAGAACACAAAAACAGATTTTCTTGGTCCCTATACCACAAAATTCCACTTAACCTTTACAGTTTCATAAAATTAAAAGATTTTCGTAAAAACTTTCTCAGTTTTGTTCACTTGTACTCGCTTAGTGGGTGTGCATGTTAACAGTGACATTTAAATAATTATGAAATGATAGTTTTAATAAATAAATCAATGATTATAAAGTCAATAATTACTTACACATTGGTGTGTAGGTTGAAGTCCTTAGTCTGGTAGCCTAAAGCAAAGTTGTTCTTGGCAAACTTGGTCTTCTGGGAGTCGAACTGTGTGAAGGCACCAGCAAGCCAGCCCTGGTACTTGAGCACAGCAGCAACATCCACGATGGGGCCAGCCATGTCCAGGTCCAAGTTGGTATTGATAGCAACGGTCTCATTGGCAAATGCGGTCTTTAGTTTACCAGTCTTGCTCCTGAAATTTTTCATAAGTGTTAATGCAAATACTATTGAAATATGGCATGCTTAATTACAAGTACAGATGCCATTTTATTAACATTCATTCTTTTTTTATAGATATTTACCCAGTCTGAGGTGCAAAAGTTCCCTCCAAAGTGATCTTTAGGCCCTGTGCAATCTTGTCCTGAATGGTGATGTCAGTGGCAAGAGTGTTATCAGTGTTCCATTTCTCCGTGAATGTAAGGCCATAGTCCTTCACAGCGAATTTGGATGAAAGGCTGCCGAACACCTAAGTAAATAAAGAGAGTCATAATTAAGGCCTTAAATATAGCTACAATAAATGTTTTTCATGTTGATTCTGTGGCCCTAGTAAAAAAGGATTCTAGTCTACTCAGGTTCCGGTGAAATCAATATAAGTCTAGTACACTCTGTACTTGATTGCTATACCCTACATGAATGCTTTTATTACGAGCTAAGTTGACATGTATATTGTTGTTAGATACTTTCATCCACTTAAGAAACATGCAAGGTGTTGTAAAGTAAATTTCATTTAAAAATTGTAAATGAAACCTAATTTCTTACCTTTCCACTTTCCTGGTTGGAGACAATTCCACTTGTGAACTCAACTCCTGATTCACTCTTGGTCTTCAAGTCAAGTTTGAATAGCCCGAAGTGGTATCCCTTACCGAAGACATCATTGGCCTTCTTGCTGAGGTCAGCATAGAATGGGGGAGGGGGGCCAGCTTCACCCATCTGTGCAATCAAATAAATTTGGTCACTATAATTTTTAATAGACTAGGTTTCAAAAAATGCCTCTTACAGTGCTGTAACATAAAGACAGTACGAAAAGAATACCAAAGACTAAAGGAAGGACAGGTCATATGACCCTATGAACCAGACTTGGTATTATGTGGTACAATAGGTAAGTCTCAAAATTAACTATCAGTGCCAGCTATGTCAGGGTCGGGCTCGGGCTTTGCGAACTATTTACAATCCGCGTTCAGTATCAGTATTACATAACACTAATAAGGAATTTCATAGTTAACTATGTAACATTTCATAGTCATCTGAAACGTTATTGACCGAGACAAGTCGTGTGGCCTTACACTTGACCTTTGAAGATAGATACAGATATTCGTAAAAAGGTGGAAATCACATGCGTCGATCGGGCCCCACTGACATTTCCAACCATTCGATTCCAATCAATCGTAACATCATGAGACACAACTTGTAATATATTCTTAGGTACACATATGAAATGTTTTAAAATAATGAAAACAGCGAAGTAAGAGAATAATTATCAATAAGGTGGGTGACGTCGATACTTCTCCATTGAAACCGGCTGAAGCGAAATCTTTTAACCTTAATAATGTCCCCATAACAGAATACGCCTAACTCACCCCGGTATTTATAATAATAATTCACTTAAATTAATACTTACTGCGGTTAAATTAAGTTACAAGTTGGAGTAGGGAACGTGGAATCAGGCAATAAAAATTGCCGAGATGAGATGAACCTCCTGCACCACACCACAAGACAGATTTAGGTTACTGAAATCTTCGACAGAGTGCGCTGCGATACTTTTTTGCCGGAAAAGGCGTTATTGATGGTCTACTTTTTACTGCTGTATTACATTTATCTCTACTTTTTCGACTTTAAAAGCTGATAAAAAATATAAATTATTTTATAAAAAGTTTATATTAGAATATTGTCATGACATTCTAACTATACAACATACACTTTTTATAAAGAATACCTTTACTGACACTAAAGCAGTTTGACGTCAATGTCACAAGTAGTAAATATAATGCTTTATTTTTATAATTTATTGATTTTCATCTAGATTACACAATGTCATGAAATAAAACATATAACATATAATTTGTTTATATATTTTTCTACTATACAATTTATTTTAGTACCTAAGTAAGTAGTTCGCAAAATACCTCATTTAGCTCGCTATCTGTGGCACTATTGTGAATGAACATCATAACATTATCTAGGTAGGTACAGTCGGCTACAAAGAGATGATGTATCACTTTTATACATTATGGCATCGTAATAACGGCTAAAGGCCCAGCCACACGTGTGGCTGCGCCTTTAAAGTGGATACATAGCTCTTTGTAGTCGATTGTACAGTACCCCAACGAAAATGTTAAGCACTTTAGTGCGTTGTCATAGTAAACTTCAAACAGAACATCAAATGACACACATGACAATGACAATAACATTGACAATGACAATAACATTGACAATGACAAGGTTCTAAGTATGCTCAATATTTTTATTGGGTGACTGTACCTACCTACCCATCGTAAGATTGAAAATGATGGCATAGAGAAGGCGAACGAACACGCAGGCTAAAATGGTAACTTGACAAGTTACTTTTGAGCTGCGGCCTCAGAACTTCGGAGACCTAAGGACTAAGATGAAACGGAATGCCTCAATGCCTCGGAAGGCGAGTGCTAGGCCTCTATTCTACTGGGTAACTGGGTAATACGGTAATACGATAATATTTCAAAGGCAACATGGTTTTACCCAGTGGAATAGAGGCCCACTAGGTTTTTGATATAGGTAAGTAGTCGACCAAGAAACTCTTTAACCACTTTTAAACTCTATTTCAATGGTGTTAAGGTCCTTAAGTGGTAATGGACTATGGACTTTCTTGGTCGACTATACCTATACGCTTATAACGCTTACCTCCGCGGTGTCGCTGCTATTGCTCCCTAAGCTGCTGGGCCAGAACGATAGTCCCCAGGACGACTCCTTGTTCTCCTCTGGGCATTCCACGTGTCTTCCGTCATCGTCTGTGCAAGTGATCTTTTCGCCTAAGCTCCCATCCTGAACGTTTTTTAAACATCCAAAGTAGGCATAACTCATATACATAGAATGTAAAAACATTTAATTTAATAGAACTCGGCCATATTAACAGCGTCAAGTAGAAAGTATACTTGTAAAATTAGGTACGTTAAAATTAACGATGCACACACCCGTATTCACAAACAATACTTAAGGGTTCCTTCACTGAGTAAACGCACTGCGTTCAATACAGCTTTGTGATTGGTTCTTTTTGACCGACCTTTTGTTTATGAGACGACTAGCTTCTGCCCGCGACTTCGTCCCCGTGGAATAGTTAGTTTGGGCTAACGCTAACTTTAACCCGCGTCTTTGTTAAAGTAGAAGGTTGAAACATTCTTCACTGGTGCTCTGCTCCTATTGGTCTTAGCGTGATGATGTATAGCCTAGCCTTCCTCGATAAATGGGCTATCTAAAACTGAAAGATTTTTTCAAATCGGACCGGTAGTTCCTGAGATTAGCTCGTTCAAGCAAACAAACTCTTCAGCTTTATAATATTAGTATAGATTTGAATCACCCTGTGCATTCGTGAGCACTGTGAGGCCTCATAGTGACGTTTGTGAATACGGGTACAGTGTTATCCAGTGGCTCAATCATTAAAGTTGTTGACCGTACATAAAATAACTACTTAACCGTAACGACAACAAAAAAGGAAAGTGTACCCATGTTCCCGTCTTATTGGACTTCAAGTGTTGTATGTATGTATGATGCAAACTCTTTACTTATGGTAGTGTACAGTCGAGTTCATAAATATGTATACAGTTTAATAGTACCTTGTCACTTTAATCGCTGTATTAATTCGTATATGGCAGTTTGAAAATGACATTAAATTGACAAGGCACTAAAGTGTATACATATTTATGAACTCTTCTGTACAATACGCAAAATAGTACAGTCGCGAAATTTAACTTGGTATCCACCTTAGGTCCAAAGTCAATCTGACATTCTACAACAATAAGGTTGAGTTTCCTAAAAGTTACAAATGACTTGACATCTCTAATGACATTGACGACTTCAAGCATATTTTTCTTGAAATGGGTCACAAATTAACATACGTTCGTACATACATAATATGATATGATGACATGACATAAACCCTAGACTAAGACTGGTCCTCGATTCTGGGCGGTAAAAACCATATCGTATTTGACCTGTTATGGTATTGTTTTTAACTCTGCCGCCATTACTGTCAAGAAAATAAGAGCTATCAAAACGTTGACAATTCGATAACTGGCTCAAAGACGATATGGTTTTCTCGCCTAGAATCTCGGCCCTGACTGATAAATAAAATCGTAAGTATATTGTCAAACAATGTCACTGTGACACAGTCCTAGGGTCAAGGTTCCATCAAGAAATTGTACAAAACGTAGGTACTTATGTACAAAAGTCTCTGAATTTGCGAGTTTATCCATTTGAATCTAATTCCACGTAGGTACCTATAAGTAGGTAATCCAACAAGCTCATTTAGAAGGTAGGTATTTAATCATATTTTGAAAAATGTCCTTAGATAAAGTAGGCTATAGGTATATTGGGCTTTATGAAGTTTCGACTAGAAAATATCGAAAAAATTTACACAAATTGACCTAGTCCCGAACTAAGCTCTATGGTATAGAGCTTAGGTCGGTATGTGTAGTTCGTATAGAGTCTATTCAAACTACACATCCATAACGAACGCAATACTCGCTCGTTCATCACACAAATAGTTGCCCATTCCAGGAATCGAACCCGGAACCGCTAGCTTCGTAGGGCCGTCTCGTCTCTACCAATTAGGCTATCCACATCGTCAACTTTTTTGTAACCGTACAAAAAAAAACACAACTAGATAATAGGGTACGGTAAAGGTATATTTTTTTATTTTATTTGAGCGTTCAGTTGAGTTTATTTTATTTCATTTGATTAAGTACCAAATTAATTTATATAACTTTATTGAGAAAGAAAAGATAAACATCTACTTAACTTAAAGCAAAAAAAATGTTTTTGTTTTTATGCGGAAAGGCGTTGCCTGCGATGACTCTACCTCAAAAGTCTTACAGGTACAGAACAAAATTTAGACTCTAGCTACAGGGAAGTTCGCAGGATGCAGACAGATGAAGAAATAATTTTAATTTAACTCAAGTGTCTTCCGCTCATTCATCAACTATTGGAAAAACAAAATATATAATTGTTATGGACTTGGGGACTCAAAGGTATTCAAATAAATTCACTGTAAGTTATTTCATCCGTCTGGAATACAAGATGTATTCTAATTATAGATCTGTTAACCGATGTACGGCAGCACACCGAATTGGACGATATTTTATTCTTGGCTAAGACGTTAAAGGTGATACGGATAAAAGTAGTTTTGGCAGCAGCTCCGGCCGGCGACCTAAGTCCTTCAGACGACGGGAAGGTCGCGAAATTTCTGGATTCATCACGAAGAAAAATACAAAAATATAGTACCTAATCAAGGAGTTACGACGGACTTACGAGGATGTTTGAGAAAAGATATAACTACCAATTACCTACAACTGGAGAGGACTTACTTTTTTAACACACGGCTTCGTTTCGTATGTTATCGCTGAAACGATCGGCAGTCTCCAGTATATGAATACATTATCAGTGTCTGCCAAACTATATAAATACTCAAAAATGGTCATAATTAAAGAAAATACATTAAATAATTTTTATGTCTACGGTTGTTTTTTTATGACAATTAAGTAAATGACGGAAAACACGCATGGATTTTCAAAAAAATATCTCGTATAATCTACAAGGCTCTGGTAATGTAAGATTTTAATACCCTAACTAACTACAAATTAGCGCTAGGGCATATACTTAGACGGGAACTCAGCATTATTGTAATTAATACAGGTTTTATATGCTACAATACAGGTTTTATAAAGGGCGGAACTTAAAAAAGCATTTCTTTATAGTAGTGCGGTTTTCTTAGTTAGGTGCAGATTAGTCTGCCCTTAACTGCGATGTGTAAGCTGGTTAATGGGAGTTGTGTGTGAGATTAACGTTATTATAAAGTGAGTATTTAAAATATAGAGCTGAATTAGAACCCTATCATAGTGATAAGCACTCACTAAAAATAAATAAGGCGGAAGTTAATTAAGTACGGATTTTCTGCTACGACATATGGGCTCAACAATTAAAGTCCGTGGTCGTACGCCAGACGTGGTGGCTAGACGCTACTTGGCCAAGGTCGTGTCGAGAGTTCGAGACACACACGAACATGTAATTTGTTCGTACTGATGAGTCAACTTAGTGTATCGACTTTAGTTCGCAGTGCCTCGATAGTATTTACTATATTTAACTAAAATATTAAATAAATGGGTAGGTATTTAGTTCTTGTCTGCATGTAGTTGAATAACTTTTTTTATACAGTACAGACTAAGTACGGGTTCGAATCATAATTAAGTGGCAGATCATCCATACTGAACATAACGTAAAGCATAGTACGTTGCGTACGCGTAGGTACAGTCGAGTTCATAAATATGTATACATTTTAATACCTTGTCCATTTAATGTCATGTTTAAACTGCCGTATATGAATTGTCACAACGATTAAAGTGACAAGGTACTAAAGGTACTAAAGTGTATACATATTTATTTATGAACTCGACTGTACGTAGAGTAGAGCGTTACATTAACAGCCGGCTCGAGTGGCAAATTTATTCACGACATATATCATTTTATTACGAGACAGATCGCTTCAGTTGCTAAGAAAAACAAAAACATAATCAAAATACCTAACAAACGTAAATAAACGCGATCTAGAATGGCCGAGATCTCGGGTCTCGAAAGATCGGCGGCAGCTTTATTTAGAAGCCAATCGTGTACTGTTGTACTCTGAATCCGCAGTCTGAGGAGAAAAGCCGCACCACAAGCATTACTCCGCGACAAACAAATAACTAAATTTGAAAATAATTAAAGGAATTTGTAAAGGATGGCTCAGGATGTGTGCTCGTTCGATGTGGCCCGGAACGACAAATACGGTCGTTATTTGATCGCGAACAAGGATTTGGAAAGCGGAGAGTTGATTTTTACGGACAAACCGTTCGCTGTCGGACCGAAACCAGGTAAAAGCCTTATGTAGTATCCAGTATCCAGCGATCACAGAGGAATGAAAAATAGTAAAAAAATATAAGTTAGGTACTTGTCAATAAAAATGCAACGCGATTTTTTATTTGAGGGTTCCGTAGTCAAATAGCAAAAACGGAATCATTTCAATAATTCTGTATCTGTCCTGGCATTAAGTCACAACCATTTTAAGCAAATATACTATTTCGAAAATATATAATTTCTTAGTTGAAATTTAACATTGTGGCGTATTTTGTAAACCGTCTCACGATTATTTTTTTCGAAGTTATCAGGTTAACCGATCAGATCACAGCTCTTGGTTCAAAATAATTATTTCGTTAAGCTCTATTAGAATTAGAGATTAGCTTTACCATTTATCTTTTCGCTTTAACTTGGCTTCCTTTTTAAGTGAAAAAAGTTCAACGTATTTTTCGTAATACAGTGAAAAAAAAATGTAGGTAGGTATATGTTATATCTAAAATTGTTAATTATTAGGTCAATAATAATTAACAATTTTTGTATGAAATTAAACAATAATTAATCGGTCCGGTGTTAATTAGTAGCTTCTCGTGTGAAACAAACACTAATTTAAATATATTTTAATACGTACCTACATATTTAATTTGCACCGGGGCTTTTAAACGCCATATTTTAATATCCTATTGGATGGAGCTCAATTAGTTAATTGATTGAATATGGTTGGCCTTAATCAAATCACAGCATGAATAATAACTAGAGGTAGTATCTAGGACTTACTATGTGACTGTACTGTAATAGGTTCGGTTCGTAGGACCGTTATACCTGTGGTTATACTGAGGTAAGATAGATGTCGATTATATTTAGGTACCTACGTATTGGGTATGGGTATGTCTATACTGCTGCTAAATAAGTTCATATATGAAGTACATGTTAAACAGACAGTCCACCGCTATGCCTGGGCTGCTACTGCCCGGTGCAAGAGACGCTGTGCGCGCGCTGCGGCTGGCCCGTGTGCGGCGCGGAGTGCGCGGCGGCGCCGGCGCACGCGCCCGAGTGCGCCGTGTTCGCCGCCGCGCGCGTGCGCTTCCAGCCCGTCGAGGATTGGACGGCCAGTACGCCGCAGCTCGACTGTATCACACCGCTACGGTGAGAACTCAAAGAAGAGCATTGTCCCCCGAATAATCATACAACAGTCGACTGCAGCATAGAAGTAACTAGGTGGGCAGTCGAAGAGCTCAAAATTATCTTAAACTGGTCCACCTACTTTTGCTGCTGACTGTACCTACTTACTCCGGTTTATAGCGATCGAGTGGCAGCTTGGCATGTGTAACTGAGCATATATTTTGTGACTCGTGTGTCATAGAAAAACCCAATCGGACTCGAGCACCGAGGGTTCTGCACGTACATCGTATTTGTATGGAATATTAGAAACCCAAAAAAGTCCTGCTGCTAATTATAGTCTTCATATTTTAGAAGCCCGAACATACAGGACATGTTTCCAAAGTATACAGAATCGTTAACTTCACCGACATTAGTAAGTAATAATCTAATAATTGACCTGTGACAGTTTCTATCTTTAAAAATATGTGTAAAAATGTTATAGAAATTCTTTTATTTTTTCCTAAAATATGTACCTACTTAGATGATTCCCCATCCTATGGAATTTTTTGAAAACAATTTTTCGATTAAGGGATCCGTTTGTGAAATATTATGATTAAAAGCGCTAATTAGGGTTCCGTACCAAAATGGTATATAAAGGAACCCTTATGGTGATACTTCGTTGTCTGTCTGTCTGTCTGTATGTCACAGCAGGTTTTCTCAGCAACTACAAATGCTATCAACTTGAAATTTGGCATAGTTGTACAACTTGCTTGCCCACAAATGGTTTTAGTAAAAAAAATATGAAATTAATTTTATTAATAATTGAAAAGGGGTCTACAATGGAGGGTTGAAAAATGAAAGTGGTTTGATTATAGCAAGTGGGGTGTCATATGAAAGGGCTCAATCTGCACATTACAAAACCATATTTTTTTTTTAATTTTATTTGGTGCACTTTTTGTTTTATAGCCAAAAATGTACATAAAATGATCGTTCCCCGCCCCCTTATCTCCGAAGTTTATTAATCAAAAAATCTGAAAAAATCCTGACGTATAGACAATTATTTATATTTTAAGGGAAAAATTAAATGAAGTGTTCATTATTAACAGTTTTTGAGATATAACAAAAAAACTTTGAAAATGTGTATTAAAATTTAGGCAAGTCAAAATGGACCTTAATGCATTGAAAATAAAGTGCAAAACAAAAAAGTATTTTCTTTTGCTGTTACCAAGCATATTATCTTAAATACGGAACCCTCGGTGCGCGAGTCCGGCTCGCACTTGACCGGCTTTTTTTTGTTAGAGTCGAAATCTCCTCCCCTACTACAGCCAACACTTACTACAGTAGGTAGGTACTAGAAATCGGAAAAATATGTATATGTTTGATCAGTAGTTAAACTAACTAATTGTAAAAATTCGAAAAAGGAATGAAAAAATTGACATATTTCCTTGAGATTATAACCGTTAGTAACGTTTTTTGACCATTAGTTAGTTTAACTACCGATCAAACAACAGGCCATAAGTAGACTTGATTGTTTCCTGAAATACAGGTGACTAAAGTGTTTATAAGTACTAAAATCATCTAATTGTAAGACGGCACCAAATAACTCTAAATAGAGAATTAGTTCATACTTGTTGTTTTTTGAATAGTTTTTGTATATTAACGGCTTCGGAATCCTACACTGAGCATGGTTAGACATGCTCTAATTGCCCGGTTTTTTTATCTTCAGTCGTTTTTGTAATAACCGTCGTTTGTTTTTGGGACAGGGTATTTTTTCGCAGCAAAATGTGTAATTCCAAATTTTAAATTCATTTTCAAAGGTCATCTGACATTAGTTCAGTTTTTCAGTATTTGGTACAGAAACCTAAAAACGAAGACTGGATTAAAGAACTGGTAGAATTGTGTATTTTACGGCATCCCTAATGTTCCACAGGTTGCTGCTGGCCAAAGAGCGGGACCCGGAGCGCTGGCGCCGTGAGCTGGAGCCCATGGAGACGCACACGGCGGCACGGCAGGCGCGCGCCACCTGGGGCGCTGACCAGGTCAACGTGGCCACCTTCCTCGTCGACCACTGCAAGCTGGCTGCGCGGTTTGACAAGGAGCTGGTGCAGCAGGTCTGCGGTATCCTTGAGGTAAACAAGAAAGGAACTTAATTTTCTTCGGAAAATAACAGAGGCAGTAATTATACAAAGTATTAGCCAGTGTAAAAGGGGATGCGCTATAGCGCTATCCCCAACTCGTCACTGCATGGAATTTGGCAGGATTTAACAATTTTAATACGGTCTCAGACTTTTTATTGCACTTTGTTTGAACCCATGCACCTACTTTACTTGCGCTCAAAACTGTAGGTACACATACATAGATCCGTAGATCGTCTACAAAACGGCCGTCTTTACAGTCAAGTGAATTAGAGCTACCATAACGTTAACAATAATACTCTTATAATGGTTTATGATAAAGTGGAATAAGGATACTATGAATCTAATCGAAGCCGAAGACGAGGCTAGGAAAATGATTCGTGTATATATTCCAGGTAAACGCGGTGGAGATCCCGTCGCGCGGCGGCTTCAGCATCCGCGCCGTGTACCCAAAGCTGGCCATCGCCTCGCACAGCTGCGTGCCCAATATTGTGCACACAATACTGCAGAACGACTATGAGTGAGTCAATTACCCAATATTTTTACGGCTTGATGGGCGTCTAGTTCACAGAGACAATTGATTTTTCATTATCCTTGTAAAAAAATTTTCATTACAAGTATTTATTTTGATTGTACACATCGGTTTCTGCCATAGAGACCCTACACTGTGCGGGTAACACAGAGTTCTTAGTCAAAAAAACACCTCTTTTCAGAGTACAAGTGCGAGCTGCCACCCCCCTCCAGTCGGGCGCGCCGCTTCACCTGTGCTACACGCACGTGCTGTCCCCCACGATCGTGCGCCGCGAATTTCTGCTAGAGTCCAAGTTTTTCAATTGCGACTGCGCGCGCTGCGCCGACCCCACCGAGCTGGGCTCGCACCTCAGCACGCTCAAGTGCAGCAAATGCGACAACGGGGTCATACTGTGCACTAAACCACTGGGTAAGTCTAATGCGGTTGCTCGATTAGTTATCTTGCTACCTCGCTGGCTGTGATTGGCATCTCACTGCACTTACAAGCAGTAAATATGTTACCATTTCCTCATCACACATACGCTAGTTAGAAACAGAAGAACGCTTAGTACAGAACGCGCAGAGTTGAATGCAGTCGGGGCCTGCGGTGAAAAAGCGTTCCGCTAGTAGATTTTTATTTATTTTGCTCGTGCCATCGACAACACAATCCTACACATTTGGTCATTGCTCAGAAACCGACGCGCCCTGGCAGTGCACCGACAAGAACTGCGGCTTCAAAACGTCGAGCGCTGCCATGATGAAGATGCTGGGCGTGGTGCAGGCTGAGATCGACCAGCTGGACGCCATGGAGCCGGGCCCGCAGGCCGTCGAGATGCGGGAAGCTACGCTTAAGAAGGTACCTAATAAAAAAAATCCAAAAAAAGTGCAGCATCTGAACTAAAATTATTTCAACTAACAAGACTCGATCTTAATGTTCCTACTTTTTTCGAAACAGAATAGGAACGGGCAACTTGTGGTAGCCCTCCTAATAAATCATTACTTAATTCATGAATTACCTATACTGATGTACTTCCAGTATAAGTCGGTGTTCCACCCACGACACGCGACGCTACTGTCACTGAAGCAGGCGCTGGCGCAGCTCTACGGGCGTGTTGAAGGCTACGCCATCGACGAGCTCCCGGACCTGCTGCTGGAGCGCAAGGCTGAGTTGTGCCGGCTCGTGCTCGACGCGCTCGACGCCGTGGCGCCCGGCGAAACAAGGATGAGAGGTAAGGACGGTAGCTACCTACACGGTACGGGCGCGAATCCAACCTGTTGCTGGTGCGTGAGGTGAGCTGTGCCATTATGTATCAAAAAAACTTAGCGCTAAAACTTTCCAGTTCTGTTGCAAAAAAAACTCTAATTACACTCTGTTTCATCTAAGAGAATTCCTGTGACAGCTCATATAAACAAATCAAATTACATTACACTTGTTTCTTTAACTTTACATAAATACTACATTGTATACACCTAGCGACGCCGTTCAGGAACTCAAATAATTAATCGCTTATTTTTAAGTACCTACCTCGCATGTGAGTATAGTAAGTGATTGAAATTACGAAATACGTCTGTCACAGGAATCATCCTAGATGAAACAGATTAAGTATAGGTTGTGCTTTGTAATTACCCATACTAAACAATGATCGTTCAACCGGAACCGTGCGCTGTTGCAGGTATGATGCTGTACGAGCTCCACGCGCCCCTAATGTTCCTTGCGCGCAGCGAGTTCAGCGCCGGCCTCATAACCGCGGAGAAGCTAAAGGAGAGGCTGCAAGAGCCTATCAAGTGCCTAGATGAAGCCTCCAAAATCCTCATGAGAGAAGACCCGCAGAGCCCCGAGGGAATCTCGGGACAGATTGCCTACCAGTCCATGGAACAACTCAAAGCTAGCCTCGATTCCTTGTAGTGACCTCACATGCTGACAAACACCTGCCAAGTGTGAAGCACGCCGAAAGACTGCCTTGAATGTTGGGTGATTAATAATAATCTTCGTTTCTTTTTTGAAAAATATGGGGTGTTTGAATTTTAATGGGATTTTTAACTTAAAATCGGATTATATTGCTATTAATACAACCCACAATACAATTTTATAGCAAACAGGCGTGATTTAATGTGTGTATGTAGGTACGTACAATTTTATGGCTTTACTAGACTAGACACGAAAGCTGTCACAAAACCGCGACACACGAAGTCAAATTTAGAAATTTAATACTTACCTACAGTACAATTGTATCTTCAATATTCTATCTAATTAATGATAAGAATTAGTACATTTAGGCTGTTACACCGGCTACACCGATATTTTTTTAGTATTATCTACGTTAAGGAAACGTGTGCGAATCACAGATTATAAGGATATGTCTGTGCGAATTTCACTATGCGAATGAAATATACCTATCAGATTGAGCTATTTCAAAGCCAATCAGATTGTCTCGTGAGGAAAGTCCTTTAAAAAAATTAACGAAACCATGTCATTTCGAAATAAGTGCACAGCGACAGAAGAAAAGTGTAAATAAAAAACTACTTACTTATCTGTGGTAGGGAAACTCACGAGAAACTCCCTCAAAGATGTGTGTAATGTTGCCTAGTTTTTGCCACTGAGTCAGTGTAAAATTAGCATTTAAACAAAATAGTGCTTTCATTAAGGTTCATTTTAACTAACCATCATTTATTGAAATTAAACTTTGGGCTTGCTAAGTATGTACGCAGTACGCAGGCACAGTATAATAAAGAGTACTACTATCGTAACGCAGGTGCATGTGCACCGTAGCAGAGTACTTAATCACTACCACCGTAGCGAATTAGCGATGTTTCGTATCATAAGACATGCATTTTTTATATGACGCTTAGGTATGTAATTTGAAGGATTAACTATCGTTTTGAGCACAGTTTCTCCGACTTTAAAAAGACTAAATGAAAAAAGACAACAATTGTACAATATGATCTCTTAATCATGAATGATGGCCACTAACAGGATGAACAAGGGAACAGAACTAACTAGAGTTTATTATAAGTCCATAATAGAGTTTATGACAAAAAAAAAACGAAATCTTAAACAATTTAAAAAAATTATATGTTGTAGATAAACATGTTGTGCTTGTAAAGTATGAATTTCGAGGGAACATTTTAAATTGTACAAATAAATAATACGTACCTACTGCTCTGTATTTTCAAGTAACCATTTTATACATTCTATTACTAAGGTGTAATCATGTGTTTTTGTGTAGAAATAAAAAGTAATGTGTTCAATAATCTGTTGTTTTATTATACCATCTACATATATATGAGAGTATCGTGACCGAGTGACTGACTGATAAACTATGCACATCCTAAACCGCTGGATCTATAGACATGAATTCCTACAAAAAAGTATTCCTTGGGGGTACCCTAATGGTGCACTAAGAAAGAATTTTCCGAACATCGACCCCCACCGCGAAAAAATATGCAGAGTAGCGTAGCCAGTAATTAATTGTACGCGTACCAAGTCGCGGGCGCCCCTAGTATTATACAAAAAAAAGTCAAATTAAAACTTGATTTTCTTGGGCTTCTTTGCAGTTTCTGTAGAAGTAGCCAATTTGACTTGTTGACCTATGTCTTCTATATTATCTGTACTTTCCAGTGTATCCAATTTGACCGAAGTTTCTTCTCTTTGTGTTTGAGTCTGTAAATTAAAAACATATTTGCTACAGGTTATGACCACACAGGTTAAAGTCACTCTTAAAATTCCTCATCATCTATCATTATCAGTTTTCTTATAGTAATGAGAGAAATTTGGCAGTATCAGTTTGATAAATAAACATACTTTAACAACTATATATTATGGCTACAATAATTATATAGAAAATGGAAACATACTGTTGGGCAATCCTTTCTCAAATGTGTGACATCTCCGCATAGCTTGCAGGAGCCCCCATTAGGATACAATCCTTTGGGGTTGTCTGGACACTGCCTCGCTATGTGACCCTGCAATCATGCAAACAAAAGTGTAAAATGACTGTACTCCCTGCAAAACTCATTAAGGATATAAGTAAAATAACCAACCAATGAGACAAATAATTGAGGTTATAACTGCAAAATATTAATATAGTGATAAAGTTGAGAGAATACACCCACCGGTTGTCTACAAATGAAACATGTAGCGAATCTGAACTCCTTGTCTCTTTGGACCTTGCATTCAAACTGTCTGTGCTCTGTGGAACCACATTTGAAGCAAACTCCATCCGCTACATCCCCTCCTGGTATCTTAGACTTCAGCTCCGGGCAGTCAGAGAGATTGTGCCCACCCTTCCTGCAGTTGTAGCACACCTCCCTCTTAATTCTTGCTAATGCCTTCTCTGCCCTCCTTCTCTCTAGTTTCATAGTTCTCTGCACTTCACTTTTAGGAATCCCTTTCGTAATCATACTTTGCTTCAATTCAGCTAGACGTTCAGCATCCTTCTTCATGATTGGGAACCCATCAAACCTTATTAGTTCAACCTCTTTCCCATTTATTATGAATTGAAAACTATTATCATTTATTTCCTTTCTCCTAACAGGCTTTCCCTTAGTTTTCTTTTTCTTTTTCATGTTGTTGTTGGGAGCATTGGAGTTATTAGAATTAAGATGATGCTTATTTGGGAAAGTTTTGGCTTCATCAATGTTTGACTCCTGTGTATTTTCTATTTGTGGAGTGTTTTCAGTTGTATTCACCACCTTTTGTTTCTTTTTATTCTTTTTCTTTTGTTTCACTGCATTTTGGGAACCACTCGCTCCTGACGGTACTGGATCCGCATTCTGTATTGGTTCAGAAGGTTTGGCGTTCGATGTTTTATTTTTCTTTTTCTTCTTCTTTTTTTCAATATTCGCTTCTGTTGATTCAGCATTGACAACTGGATGCTCATTTTCATTACTTTCTTTAGGCTTTTTTTCAGGTAAAAGCCTTTTTTTTGGTTGCTCTTCAGGAAAATCACACCAAGTTGCTTTGCGCTTGGACACCTTATGTTCCTTTAGAAAGTTTTCATAGTTTGCAATTCGCTGGTCTTCTGCCTGTAATTAGTAAGCATACACATAACACAATTGATAATATACTTATAAAAAATAAGAATTTATAAAAAAAACAAACCGAATATGAAAAATCATTTTTACGATTACGATCAATGATATAATATAAAAAGAGGTAGATATGTTACCTATACGGTATTCCGCGTGTAAAAATGGCCCAGCTTAGGCACACATAATTAGTAAATATTGCAATTACACACTAATTCATAAATGACAAGTGAAAGCAGGATGGTAAGCTAATTTCAGGGAGCGAAACAGAGACGAGTTATGTTGCTCTGCAGACGAGTTCACAGTACCGTTGACGGCGCAAGACTAAGTAAAGGTGTACCAATTGACTTGGTTTTAGGGTGCCACTATCGAAGTGCGTATAACATATCTACCTCTTTTTACTATATTATATCATTGATTACGATACTTTTAATGTCAGTACGAAGTATCGCGAGTAGGTGTCACTCAAAACGAAACCAGATGGACAATAAATTTCAATATTGTAATATCACCTCTTTCCTCTTGCCGGCTTCTTCCTTTTCCTTTTTCGACCGCAGAAGCTGTTCTTTCATCACTTCCCATGGCGTGCTATCTTCAGGGGTTTTTTCATTGGAAGATTTGGAGCCCTTTGCTCGAGCAAACCGTGTCATTTTGCAAGAAGAATTGTTTTATACAATAGATAATCACAGGGTCTACTAAATATTTTAGTACCTATTTCTATTTTCCAGGTTGTTGGTTCATTCCAACTCCAACTACACACACGTGCATACCGTCAACGTTGTTAACGTCAATCTGACACTGACAGATTGAAGTTGTATTTTCGTTGTAAAACTGACTAGAATTCATATCTAATTGCATGTATAATTTTTCGTTGTTTTATAAATAGAAAAAAAACTAAATTAATAGAACTAACTAACTAATCTAACTTTTAAAGTAAACAAAATTACCGAACTTTGAGCATTTAACTAACAATATAACAAAGTCAATCAAAGTTGGTGGCACCATATTCCTTATGCTGGTTTATACTATCGTTGGGCCCGAACTGAGGCTCTACTTTGAAAATCGAAGTTAAAAGTTACGTTAACTCCATTTAGTCTCGAATGACGAGTGACAGAGATGGAGCTAACGTAACTTCGAACTTCAATTTTCAGGGCCATTGCGTAAGAATGAGTTACAAGAATATGTTGCTCGCTCTAAGGTACAATGCGTCTCTTAAGGCAGGTAAGCACTATGCGGTTGACCGCATGCGGCTAGCCGCACAGCTGATCAAAACGTATGAAACCGCAAAACCGGAACCTAAACGCACTGAGCGGTTAGCCGCAACCGCTTGCGGCTAGCCGCTCAGTGCGTACCTGGCCTTACGCTGGCATGGCATCATGGGTCATAATAAAGGGTTGGTTCGGCGGTAGCGGTAGGACTAGATATCAGTTAAGTGTGGTTCAGGTCCTGGAGCGTAGCATAGTAAAGTGCCAGCTTTTGTCTTATAAATACGGTTCTTTGCGTTTTTTTGGTCTTAAATTATTAGTTGTTTTGATGTAAAACTAAACTTACACTGAACTTTTGATAGCTTTCTAAATTATTTTTAGGTTGAATTGTATAACTTTGAGTGAACTTATACATTCCAACCTAAAAATATTAAATAATTCTGCATTATGAACAAGCGATGGCAGTAGGCCAGGCAGACAATCTGTCATACGGTCATTATAGGGACCTTCCTGGGAGATATCTTGCTTTGTCCTTCAGTTACATTAAAAATAACAATTAGATAATGTACAAAAGGACAACATATTAATGGTTTGTTATGTAAATAGATTCATTCACAAATATATAATATAACATTATTGAGATAAATTATGGTTTACAAAAGTTTGATGGTTTTGTTACAATAATTATGCCATTTAAAAATAAACTCAATTTATTACATTTAGTAAATATGTACAGGTCTATTCCGTTTAGGGCGAAATGTTTTTGTCCAAATGGATCATTTCTCAAATTTTTATTTGCCAAAATGATGTTTCCTGTCGCAGTTGTGTTCTTCTTATGAAGTCACAAGTCTAACCTAACCTAATCGACAGCAGTATCCTGGATATAAAACAATAATAATACAAGTAGTTTTTTGGGAATTGAAAATATGGGACAAGATACTTTTGGCCATAAATATTTTGGGTTAACGGCAGGATCCTAATTATATACTTATACAATGTACCTAGTCGGTTACTAAGTTCTGTTACTGAGATTAATTACAATTAAAAAAAAAAATTTAAAGGAGTTTTGCATAAACCTGTATATTACTCAAAACTTTGATTTATATAGAATAAAAATAAAAATAATGTATTCTTAACTATTGCAATTATTTGATGTACGAGCTTGAAGTATTCCCATTTCGGACAAGAAAATCATAGTTCAAATCACGCACGACGATGATACTGATAACGCCACAACTTTTGTAAGAGTTCTTGTAGAGAGTTCAAATTTGCGTGACATATTGAACAGACTTGTAGCTTTGAATTCTGATGCAAAAATATTCCAAGTAACTAAAGATCCGCTTGTACATCGGTCAATCTTGATGTCTCATTAAATCGACTTTACGATTTCACATGATTTTGCAGAAATACGAAAACACACCAAATCTCTGGGCTCATAAACTGGAATTAAGTCATGTTGAGAAATATAATTTTAGTCTCTAAATATAAACAGAGATAGGAAGTTTTAAAATATTATAAAAAAAAAGTTCTTTGGTAAATAAAGACTAACATTTAGGCGTTTTCAAAAAGTGAAATTTACAGAGAAGTCATGCGTAATTTCATCGACGCTGGCTGTGAATGTTAAAAGATCATGTCGGAAATTGCGGCAATTAACAAGAATGATTATTTGTTGTGTAGTACTGTTAGGCGATGGGCTTGCAACCTGTCACTAATACGCTGGTAAACATCTTAGCCTATTTGTGCAAATTGTGGTTATAGAATTATTAACAAGTTTTTAGAGATGTTTGTAATTCTGTAGCTCTGCCTACCCCACTCTGGGAACGAAGGCGTGAGATTATGTATGTATGTGTATGATTATTTGTTCTTTAAAATTTACATTAATTAAGCTTTTAATTTTTATACATATTGAAATTTAAAAAATAAACATAATTTAGTTTTATTTGCCTCAAACTTAGTAACAGAACTTAGTAACCGACTAGGTATACACAGTTCTTAAATATTTCATATATCTAGGATTTTACACAAAAATCCACTTATTGAGAAAGTATTGTAGATTTAAATTCTCGTAAAGCACAAATGATGCTATACAGAAAGTGAAACTTAAGGTATGGACATGGGTGGGAAATTAATAATAGGTTTAATTTTTTGCCCTTGCTGGGGGTAAACTTGCTTCTATCAGTTTGACCCACTCCTCATACTGTTTGTTATCCTCGTCATCAAGCTCATCACAAAATTTATCGATATCTTCCTCAGTCACTTGTGATTCTTCTTCATTAAGAACAGCATTTCCAGTCTTGCTTTTAGATTTTTTCTTCTGTCCCTTCGCTTCACCAATAACCTTATTATTCGTATTCTCTTCTTGTTTTTCATCCCCGTTTACTAAATTATCAATTATCTTTTTTTGCTTGAAAATTTTTTGTTTCTGTTCCTTTAACTCTCCAGTTTCATCATGGGACTGACCATTTTCTTCAACAGTGTCTTCCACTTCTAATAATTTAGCTTTCTTTTTTTTTTTCTTAGGGACTTTTGTGTCGCCAACATTACTGACTTCAGTATCTTCTTCCAAGATTTGCTCATCTAAATGCCGCTTTTTCTTTTTCTTTTTAACCTGAACGGAATTCTGCAGTTCGAGTTCTTCCGCTTTTATTATTTGCTCGCCTGTGTTCACGTTTTCACTAACTACAAAGTTATTGTCGGGATTGAGGTCTAAGGTATGTTTTTGTTTTTTTTTATTTTTTATTATATCAGGAAGGTGTTCACTTGTCGTAGAAGGTTCCGGGTCGGGATTGAGGTCTAAGTTATGTTTTCGTTTCTTTTTATTTTTTATTATATCAGGAACGTGTTCACTTGGCGTAGAAGGTTCCGGGTCATTTCCCTCCTTTAGTTTCTTACTTCTTTTCCCCATCGTTTGTTTTTAAAATCAGTAATGAGTAAAAGATAATTTTAATTTTAGTACCGTTTTTAGGTTATAATCTCACGCTCGTGTTTTCTTTTCGTAAAATTATAGATTGGAAATTATTTATATTCTGTCAACTCTACGTCTGTCAATATCAAAATTCACACAGATTAGAAACGGGTTTCAGTTGATTGACCATATCTTATTTCGTGTGAAGAAGTTTGCTTACTTACGTTGGCTAACTTGTATTTTCCTTGGTTTAAAAGTTATACCGAATAAAATGTTGACCTCTTTAGCACCTTCCGCTTCCTTGTCAAAACAGACTTTGGAAAAACTAAGTTAGAAGTTGCGTTATCTTATCACCATCCCGAATTTCCGATCGATTTACTCTCGAGTGACGAGTGAGAGGCACCCACAGTTTCGGATTTAGTGTTTCGCGGTAAGCAGTCAATGTCAATTCTCGGGTCATTCGAGATGAGTTTCTATCATGAATCGGCATGGAATGACAGCAGCGTCATTTCTATAGAATTTCGAATAGGAACTCATCTCGATCGCGACCGAGAATCATCAGAGTCCCTACTTTGAAAATCGAACTTCGAAGTTACGTTGGCTTCATCACTGTCACTTGTCATTATAGACTAAATCGAGAGAAAGGGATGGAGCATAGAGCTAATGTAACTTCGAACTTCGATTTTCATTGTAGGGCCTCAGGTAAGTAACAGGAGTAACAGTTATCAGCGAAGAGTTTTGTATGTGTTTAAATGGCGTTTAGTATGAGCATGACGTATCTAAAATTTAACCCCATTTTAACAGGTTATTCACGAATGTCAGTTTCCTATGAGAACTGTCAATTTTAACGAATTACAATTACATAATGTCGAATTTCACCAACCACTTAACAGACGATTAGAATGTTAACAGCTGTCAAAATGTATTGAACTAGATAACAGTCGATTAACATAACATTGATTAACATTTAACATCGTTTGGTGAAATTGGTACCATATTGGAACTTAACATCGTTTGGTGAAATTGATACAACCTGTTAACCTAGGGCACAGAATAAGTAATAGTACAAGTCCTAGGGTTAACCTGAGTTAACAATTACGTGCAAGCGGGCCTTAAAAATATCGTTGGGTTAACTATGATCAATATGATCATTGTCGACCTTTTGCTTGAGAATTCTTGCATTTTCATAAATAATTATGTTAAGCACTGCCTGACTGTTGAGTTTCTTGCGGCACTTCTCTTCGGCTGTGGTCTCATCTTGGGAAGCGCTGGTAGATTTTTTAACCGACTTCAAAAAAGGAGGAGGTTCTCAATTCGTCGGGTTTTTTTTTTAATGTGTATGTTCCCCGATTACTCGAAGACCACAGGACCGATTTGAAATTTTTTTTCGTTGTTTGAATGGGTATACGTTCTAGTTGGTCCCATTGTCAACACGTCAGGATCTGATGATGGGATCTTGGAGAAATCAAGAGAACTCCTCAAATATTAGAGGCACACCTATAGCGATTTTAGTATTTTTCACTGTAACTCGTGCATTTGCTTTTGAAAAGTACTATATGGTGAAGTGGAACTGATGATGAAGACCACCGATGGCCACCGGAACTCCTTAACGGTACCTATTTCAAGGGTGGCGATAAGATATTTTGATTAAGGTAGTTGAGCGACTATGACGAAGCACATTTAGGTTTAAATATGACTATGACATTCCCGCGGCGTTGTCTGCGGCGAGCTTGAAATGTTCTATAGTTTCTCATTTATATTTAGAAGTGGAGCTATGTAACAGCATAAATAGGATCACTAAAAAGTATAAAATAAAATAAATGTTTAAAAAAACAAAAACCCGCCTTCAAAAATGCAAAAAATCCAAAAAGTCCAACTGAAGTCGGTGTCCCACAATATTTTAAACCAAAAGCCGAATGCAGTTGGACTGACCTACCATTTTAAAAGAACTTATTTTTTGCATTTTTGAAGGCGGGTTTTTGTTTTTTTAAACATTTATTTTTCACGTGTAAAAGTGCCCGTGCGGCATAAACATTTTTATACTTAGAATAAAAATGTTTATATGTTTTTTTTATTTATTATAATAGAATAATGCTGTGTGTTTGCTTATGGATATGGAATTTTAAACTGTTTAAAGTAAACATACAGGTGTCCTTTTACCTGCTTGTACGTAAAAACTTTAAACTTTAGAAAATGTATAGCTGAGCATATTACAGTAGGGCTGTAGGGATTATACCTACTTAGTTACGAACTTGTGAATAAATCGGCGTTAAGACCAACGAACCCAAAACATTGAAAATTATCGGACATGGTAATTGCAGTGCAAAGCTAAAGAGTAAATAGGTATATAATTATTACTTTTCAAAATTCTCGACTTATTTACCATGACAAAATGTATCTATCTATAAGAAATCGAAAAATAATTGATGCTAATACAACTGCCACAAACGTTACTTTAGTTTGGTTAAATCAAAAGTAAATATGTATCGAACCGGTTACATACCTATTTAATTTGGTACATAGGTAGGTACAGTCGACGTCAAAGATATTTTTACACTTTAGTACCTTGTCACTTTATCCGCTATGACAATTTCATATGTCAGTTAAAATATGACGTTAAATAGACAAGGTGCTTAAGTGTACACATATTTATGACGTCGACTGTACATACATAGTGATAAGATAACAGCGATAATAATGTATTAACCAATATATTATCTAAGTAAGTAGGTAATTGTTTAAAACATGCCAGCATTATTATTTATTAGCTGTTAGTCAGTTAATCGCTGGAGTGGTTGATAAACAAATAACATCCCACCCGTGATAAACTGGCGGGCTTTACGTAACCCGAGCAGCTATCGGCGAGTGAAATAAGCCGCGGCGTCCGGCGGCGTTGCGGGGCTCCCGCCTCCCGCCGCGCCGCGCCGCCGCAGCGCCGCAATCTAGCCGTAGCAATCAAATACACTCGCTACCTACCAGTCGTCTGTCAGACTCGTTTGATCTTTACCTCGCGACATAAACAACGTTCTACTAAATACACGTAGTCTCGTATTGTTCTTAGAAATTACGACATGGCCGACAAAGACTATATTTTAGGCATGGACATTGGGACCACCTCGGTCAAAGTGTGCGTCTACGACCCGAACACCAAAGAAATTATAGCTAAACAAAACAAGGATACGGCAGCAAACATTCCTAGTGACCAAGGCATCGAAGGCAACAAGCAGGATGTACCAAAAATAGTTTCAGCTGTGCACTACTGCGTCTCCCGGCTCCCGAGGGACGTGCTGCCGCATGTTAAGAAGATCGGGGTCTGCGGGCAGATGCACGGTGTGGTGCTGTGGAAAAACTCGGGGACCAAGTATGTGTTCGTTTTGAAATAAGTATACCTTATACTCAGACAACGGCTTTTTTTAAAACCGAATTGTTGTGTTAACGCCCTATCAGATACAACGGATATAACCAACGTTTTTTTTTGTCTTCCAATCACGCATTCATAAACGGCTGAACGGATTTAGATTACACTTGGCATACAGGTTCGTCCTTGATTCAATGTTCGGCCACTTTTTGGCCTAGAATATTTGATAGTTCCCGGGGGTATACCGTTTAACGAGTTCTACGCGGACGAAAACTCTAATAAGAGTAGGCTAAAATTGAATTTATCCCTTATACCTACTACTAGAGAGTATTCATTAATTAATAATCGATGGTACTCGTAATGACCACTTGTAAAATTTTAATTGACTAGTGAGCTCCGCTGTGATTCCATCTTTAATTGACTAAACAGTTAACAAGCTAACTACCCAAAGGATAAGCACTCAAGAGAGAATTGTTCGTGTAGTAGGTACCTAATAATCAGAGGTCGGAATAGGTAGTGCTTATTAACCTAAACTTGTTGCATCTTCATTCAATAACGTATTCCCATCTCACTCGCGCATGAATGAACATGAGTCAAGTTTAGGTTAATAAGCACTACCTATTCCGACATCTGCTAATAATAAACGATTTGTTTAGAACAGTAGATAAACAGACCTTTTTCAAAATAGGTTAATTTACTTGTCGACTTGCGTGTGTTTGCTTCCAATCGGTTCATCCATTGACTTATAAGTATATTACTACTAGCGGGTTCATCTCTTAAATTACTCGCCGGCAAGCTCGTCGACCAAGACGGGGCACTGCACTGGGGCACACTCGCCGAGCGTATCATGCATGACCCCGGCCCGGACATGCAGACCCTGTCGTCGCATTTAAAAACTGCTTCTTTTGAGGGTCTCGGCCTTGGTAGTATTTTGACGCAGCTCATGGTTGTAGATAGGTACGAGTACCTAACACGGCATAAAACCTACGAGCTCAAGCCCTAAATGATGATGTTTTCTAACAGTATATAGAATAGAATAGAATAGATATCGAAATTAGAATGGTACCTACATTTAATTGTGATGTATTTAGGTAACAACATATTAATTAGTTATTATCTACGCTGGAATAATATTGTAAAAGATAGAGAAGGGATACTTAAATTTTGAATAATTTATTATGTTAATGTCCCCATAACGTATTCAAATTTTAATAAGTACCCGTAAGTATGTTAATATTTTTAACATGGTAATAAGAAACAATTAAGAAAACGGATGAAAATGTAGTAAAAAACATCTTTGGCAAAATACACATGACACAATCCCAAACTAGACGCTCCCACCGGCCGGAAAGCATTCGAAGGGGGAAGATCGTTTTGCGCTTCAGCGCCAGTTTTCTATTGATAACAATCCCTATCAAACAGTATCAGTTACACCATGACTGTGATGCGATTGTGATACCGTTTGCCGTTTGTAATGATCCATATTGTTTATTTCAGAGCATGGGAAAAAGTTGAGAAGGACGGCAACGTGATAAGGTTTGAAGCCTTAAGGGAGAGCATGTCTGCCCTGTACACTTGGCAGGACACGCGGTGCAAGCCGGAGTTCCTGGACACCCTGCCAAAGCCCGACTCGCACCTCAAGTGCTACTCGGGCTATGGCTGCGCCACGCTCCTGTGGATGCTCCAACACAAGCCAGAAAAACTAGGAAACTTCAACTGTTCAGGCACCGTAGAGGATTTCGTGGTGTCAATGCTCTGTGACCTGGACATCCCGGTCATGTCTGACCAGAACGCCGCTAGCTGGGGTTACTTTAACACGGAAAAAAACGAGTGGAATATTGACATATTAAAGTCAATAGGATTTCCAGTCAAGCTTTTGCCAAAAGTTGTAAAAAGCGGAGAATTTGTCGGCAAATTAAGTTCTTCTTGGAATGGAATTCCAGAGGGAACTCCTGTCAGCGCCGCGATGGGAGACCTGCAGTGCTCCATGCTCGCGACCCTTGAGAACAACCAGGATGCTGTTTTGAACATTTCTACGTCAGCTCAGCTGGCCATCATCGCTAAAAATATCTCCGACCTCGGATGCAGCACTGTGGAGCATCTGCCATACTTTGACAACTCTTATTTGGTTGTAGCCGCATCACTGAATGGAGGTAATGTCCTCGCAACGTTTGTAAAAATGCTACAACAATGGATGCTTGAATTTGGTTTTCCTATTCCTCAATCAAAAGTGTGGGAAAAGTTGATCGCGATCAGTGCTGCCGCGCCGCCCACGTCGGAAATGAAAATAATCCCTCATTTACTGGGTGAGAGACATGCGCCGACGGCTAAAGTCTCCGTGGCCGACATTGACCTGTCTAATATTCAACTGGCTTCCGTATTTAGGTCACTGTGTGACAGCTTAATACAAAACTTGCATTCTATGATGCCCAAAGAGATATTGCGCAACGCGAATATAAAGAGAATTGTCGGGAATGGGTCGGGGTTGTCGAGGAATGTCGTTTTGCAAAGGGCCGTGGAGCATTACTACAGCTTGCCTTTAGAGTTTACTTCGGGTGGTGATGCGGCGAAAGGCGCGGCGGTGGCCGTTGCGGAGAAGAAAATCAATTAAGAATGCAACTGAAAACCTATTTATTTATATTTTTACCCTTTCAAACGCTACTCGATCGTGATGTGAATCGCGGTGTTAGATGATTGCATCATCTTTGCAAAAGGAATGGAAAGTGTGTGAGACAGATATCATTGACATTTACGCATATCGGGTAAACATTGCCGTCTCGCGTGCCACGTTAGTCACATTACTTAGCTGGGTCCTGTTTTACAAAGCTACAAATTACAATTTACAGGTTACAAATGGGTTACAAGTTTCCATTTGACACAACCTCGAGCAATGACGACCAGCCATTTGAGCAGTGTTGCCAGTTTAGACCTGTAAAATTGTAACTTGTAGTTTTATAAAACGGGCCCCTGTAGGATTCAATCCATTGTGATATATTTATCGAGACCAAAAATGGTTGTCGTATTATATTTAACTAGGTGCATGCAGTTAGACTTTAGAAATGTAGACAGTAATTATAGGTAATTTGTGTACGCGATTATTAGTCCTATCCATATTTAGGAGTAGGTATAATGGAAATATAATTAAAACATGATATGCGTGGACATATAAGGATGATGAAATCGTCGCCGCGGTCACCGTATAGAGAATGAACCAACCATTTTGTGCCTCCATTATGTTAGTAACTTGGTAGGTACATAATGATTCCATTATTTCCTTATATAAGATTCGGAGCCTAAAAATAACAGGGAAAACTGTTTTCTAGTGCCATCTATAAATTGTAATTATTCTACCTTGTTATAAGATGACGCTGGTACGTTACAGGTAGTAACTTCAAGACACTTCGGCTGGGTTTTATAAAGATCCGTAAGGTCAAATTTCGGTAAGGAATGTCAAAACTTGTATGAAGTTACTAAAATTTGACCTGACATTTTTACTTACGGGCCTTTATAAAACCGGCCCTACATCTAGAATTTTGAATCATCTTTACATAGTATAAAACAAAGACGCTTCCCGTACGCTTATATATTTTAAACTAGGTATAGTGCGACCAAAAAGAGTAGAAATTAAATGAGGGCGTCACTTTCTACGTAACTGTCACATTTTTGACGTAAAATGCGTAAACATGGCAACAATTTTGTATGGAATTTTTTTAGTTGCAGCTGTCACCACTGGCTCGACTTTTTGGCCAGGCTATACGCAACGCAGTTTATTGCGGTTTTCGTCCATAGAGTGATTCAAGAGGAGGTTTTTATGTACCTATTATAAATTATGGTTTATGTAAGTACTGGTGTTACAGAAAACTCACATACCTAAACCGAAGCGACGCGGGGCGGGTCGCTAGTAAGTAATAAACCCCAATCGCCAGTCGAATCAAATTAGAATCCAGCGAGTAAAATAAATTAATCGCGCTTCCTACTCGTGGGTAGGAACTAACACATACTCAATCTTCATGGTAGGTAATAAGAAACTTTGAGAATGCTTCGCTGTGACTTTATGTCGGTAGGTAAGTAATTAACGCCAATCGGAATAATGAAAACGACTTTGCTGATAAGTAATTTTTTCTTACAGAAAAATCGCGTAAAGTATGCGAGAAAGTTAGCGATTGTTTATTTTTGTCATTATAATTTTAAGCTTGTAGAAAAAGGTTAGGTATGTATGCAACGGTGTACGAGTAGATATATGGCATTGTGGCTTTTTCAAGCCATAAATTTCAAGGGAACAAATTAAGAATATACTTACATAATTATGTATTT
The DNA here is from genome assembly GCA_946894065.1 of Acleris literana. Classification (NCBI taxonomy): domain Eukaryota; kingdom Metazoa; phylum Arthropoda; class Insecta; order Lepidoptera; family Tortricidae; genus Acleris; species Acleris literana. Next base: position 11,223,580 of record OX335684.1, on the reverse strand, counting down.
TAAAATTATCCACTGCATATTGCAAATAGTTTCTTATGTTATCAGTGTCATTGCACATATTTTGTCATATAATAAGGCATAGAGAAGATATGTACCTAACTATGGCAGCTATTTACTTATGGGCATTTAATTACCTAACTGTTTATATTTATATACGTACCTACTCAGTATTTCAATTATACAATGCTTCTTAGTAGTGGTATTGATCCTGTACTATTAGTATACTGTGACCCGAACTGAGCCGATTTAGTATCCTATTATTACATACCTACTCATGAGTCATGATGATACAATAAGCCTAGACCATAATAGAATGGAGCTAGACTGCTAGATCAAATTATGCAAGATTATTCCTAGATATACATATTATATGTATTTATTATACAGGGTGTAATCGTTACTGTAGCCAGCTAGCCAGGCGATTATTCTGTAATTAAACGGGAAAAGGAAAATTTTAACTGACGTCAAAAGTACGTTACCCAATGAGTAAAATCACATTAATAACTTTTTTTATTAAAACCAGAAATATCCCAAATATTAACTTCAAACCCTCCCATACATTTAGTAGGTACGCCGTTCGTTGAGAGACTTGAGTTGAGAGGCTTTAGTTTAAAAGGCCTAGTTTTTTTGACCATTATCATATGACATGATTCATGAATTGTTTTATTTATTACAGTTTATTTGTGTAAATTATGAATCTTAAACAGTTTTATCTCTTACGGTAGGCAAACTACGGCCTCAAGGAACGTCGCACTATATGGGTACCTATTGGGAGCGATTAAAAGTAATATTTTTAATATTAATACTTTTATTTAAAAAAAGTTATTAATGTGATTTTACTCATTGGGTAACGTACTTTTGATATCAGTTTAAAGTTTTCTGCTATCTGTTATTATAATTACGGAATAATCGCCGCTACATTGACTGATTTGATTACCTACACCTTACACCCTGTATATCTACGCTAGCAAAGATTTACCTTGATTTTGATTTTACGGGTGCTACCCGTATTATTTTTACCCTGTGTCAATTACGATAGACCCGAAAAAGCATATGCACACATTTCTACGAAAACGAAAAAACCAAATGGAAATATGTAACATCGTTCTTTTCCATGAATGTTATAAATTTTGAAACACTTTTTTATCATCATCATCATCATCATCATCATGTCAGCCGAAAGACGTCCACTGCTGGACATAGGCCTACCCCAAGAAATAAATGGTAGAAATACGACATTTTCCTTAAAATTGTCTGAAAAATAACCGTTGTTTGTCATTTGAGGAAAACGAAGTATCAGCTCTTTAAAATATAAAGTGTAAGTAAAAAAAAAAGTGATCGTTACAGTCACCAGCAATAATATATTATCCAACATTAGGCGCAAAAATATCTGACACGCTCTTATACCTCTAGTAAAAGACGTCTCAGATATTTTTGCTCCCAATGTTGGATAATATTTTATTGCTGGTGACAGTACATTTTGTTCACTCCACGAAGTCGCACTTAGAGAATGTAATGTTCCTCGATGGTAAACGGCAATTCAACATTCTTCATATCTTCATATCTGGAAGGTTTTATAAATTGTCGCCATTTGCAAAACACCTGAGGAAGTTGGGGCATAGGCAAATGCATAATGCTAGTTAACCTAAATGATTTACAAACCTAAATGATTGACAATAACGTTCGCAGATGCTGCAAAACTTGTCTACCTATTAGTCCCACTTATCTGATAAATTATACTGTGTTCTACGTTTATGCACTATTATTTGTAACTGAAAAACAGTAATAAGCGATAAATACGATCTTAGCCGACGATATAGTACGATGTCGTACGATTATTGTCTCTACGTCTGCATCTGTACATACATTGACGCAAAAGTACTACGTCACTTTCAATAGCGGGGCGCACTTTCGTGAATTGAGAACACTACATGTATAGTCGACCAAGAAATTCACTGTACCACTTTTGGATCTTAATATCCTACAAATAGACTCGAAAAGTGGTTAAGGTGTTTCTTATTAGAGTACGACGACCTATCTACAGTATATAATTAAGAAAAACTTGTTGTTATCTCTTTACTTGTTAAAACATTATAAGTGACAAAAAATGCCTCGAGTTTTTGTTTGCGCTAAGCATCAACCTATTTAGCGTAAAGTTACAATGCCAAATATAAATATTTAGTAGGTAGATAATGTGGAAGTCATAGCAACGCTTCAAGGTAACGAAAGGTTGTAATGAATGAGAAGCTGAGGTGACCAAGAGATACCGTGGGTTAATAATTAATAAAAGATTAGACACTTCTGTAAATAACTTATAATAATAAAACTAATTGATAAAGTGTAATAAATAAATCAACTGAGACAAATTCTCTTTAAAAAACAATTTAAGGTAAAACACAATATTCACACAATATTATTAAAAGAAAGCGCTTAAAATAAAAAGGTGCATGCAATAATAAAACTAAAACAAAACAAAAATATAAAATATAAACAAAAAGATTTCGCCCGTCGCGAGGATCGAACTCGAGTCTCGATATCGCTAGCCCGGCGCTTTACCACTAGGCTACGACGTATGTTGGCAGCCTGCGTGAAATAGTCTTCCTGATTACGCAACGTTGTGCGCTCTTAGTAATCAACGACTTGCGTTTCGGTGACCCTCGTCGAACAAAAATAATGAAATGCCCAGAATTCTATTTTTGTCTGCGCAACCAAATGGCGGAGTAGTAAAAGGGCGTTACCAGAGGCTGTGAACAAAAACCCCTGTGAAGTGAACTGTCACTGGCTGTTTTAATGCACATTGAGTCTTTACTTTACAAACTAGCACTTACCCCGTTTCACCTTGCAATATCACACACTCGCGTAACTGCTAGCCTAATGGTTAAATTAATGACAGAGCAGGTCGGGACAATAATTATATTTTCCGTGATCCGGAATATTTCCTATATTGGCCGTATGACATTCGTGCAACTCCCCGAATGCCACGTCTCCCTCCTACCCCCATTTATTTTCGCATTCGTAGGTACCGTCTAAATATAACTTAAAATTAAGAGACGGTCCAAACCTACGATTTTTATTTTAGATAAGTACCAAGGTAAGCCGTTGGCGTTAGTGAGCGCAATATTCACTCATTACATTATCCCCTCACCACAAATAGAATCCGAACAGGATTCGTTAATGCAGCTGATTACCCGTTTTAAATCGCAAGCGTGCCATTTTCCAAGATCCTTGCCTCTTAAGCTTTTTAAAATGTAAACGTTATCTGACAACTTATCTGCTACGACAGCTTTTTCATACTTCGGAGACAGTTTAGCCATGAAGTTCTTGCTTGCATTTGACAGTGGTTTCGTTTTTTTCCATACCATGTCACCTAAATCAAAAGTACACTTACGCCTACGTTTATTGTAATGAATACTGTTGGTCTCATATGCCTTTTTTAACTTATCGACCATGTCCCCGTAGATTTGATTTCTCATCATAAAGTTAGCTTCACGACTGGCTCTGTTAAAGTTCAGAGGGAGTTCTTTGTCGATTTTCGAAATACTGTTTCCGTGATATGCAATTTCGCGGCCGAACAGTAAGTAAGCAGGCGTATGTCCCGTTACTTCGTGAACCGCCGTTCTGATGGCATATCCAATATGAGAAATGTATTTATCCCATTCTCTATGGCTTTCTTCAATGTAGGATGCGATAGCGGTCCCAATCACGCGATTCACCCTTTCTGTCGGATTTGCTTGAGGGTGGTAGTATGGGGTATACCATATTTGGGTGTTGTAGCTTTGTACCATTTCCTTAAAAAGCGCAGCGGTAAATTGCTTGCCATTATCGCATATGATGACTTTTGGAGGGCCAAACAACAAGAACACCTGTTCCTCTACAATTTTAGTAAGATTAGATGCCTTACCATTTCTTAGAGGAAAAAGTAAAACAAACTTACTGAACCAACAGGATATTACCAACAGCATAGTGTTCCCCGTCTTTGACCGGGGAAAAGGTCCCATTAGATCCATTGATACAATTTGAAATGGTTCAGTAACTTCTCTTTGCTTACCCATAAGCCCCTGCGGAGGCAGCTGAGGAGATTTGTGCTTGGCACAAGTTTCACATTTCCGTACGAACTCCTTGACGTCCTTAATAAGTGTCGGCCAGTAGTATCTTTGCCTAACCCTACTAACTGATTTTTTTACTCCGAAGTGGCCGGCTGCTGGATCGTCATGGCATTCTTTCAGCACTTTTTCTCTTAGAGCTTCTGGAACTACCATTTTCCAACAGTCATGCTCATCGGGAAATTGGTCAAGCTTTAAGTACTTCCAAAGTGTGTTATGGCATATTGACCAATCTGATCCTTCTTTTCCTTCTTTGATTCTTGCTTCTTTGTCTTTGTACCACTCATCCTTGTCCTCTAATTTCACCTCAATTATGTTTATTTCTTGATCGTCTACGGCTCTTGACAATGCGTCAGGTACAACATTATATTTACCTTTCCTGAAGACGATCTCATAATCAAACTGTTGTAATTTCATCGCCCATCGGGCAAGTCTACCATGAGGATCTTTGGATTTATACAACCATTGTAGGGCACTGTGATCTGTGATTACTTTAAAGCGTGTACCCTCTATGTACGGACGAAAATGTTCAATGGCATGGATGACACTCAATAGTTCCCTTTCTGAAGTAGAGTACTTAGTTTCTCTCTCCGTTAGCTTGGTACTCGCAAACGCTACTGGTTTCTCTACTCCGTCTACCAACTGTATTAAAACTGCCCCCGTGCCTCTATTAGAGGCATCGCACTGAATGATGAATTCCGACGAGTAGTCTGGGCATCTCAGTACTGGTGTTGACGTAAGGGCTGTTTTTAGGTCACTGAATGATTTTTCCGTTTCTTCGGTCCATAAGACTTCTTTTCCTTTTTTTCCTCCTTTAGTGAGGTCATGTAAAGGGGCTGCCACCATAGCAAAATTTTCGACGAACCGTCTGTACCAACTGGCCAAGCCTAAAAATCGTTTCAGTTCCGTGTATGTTCTTGGTCTAGGGTAGTTTAGTATAGCGCTCACTTTTTCAGGATCAGTGCGAAGGCCGTCTTTGTCAACTATGAACCCCAAATACCTAAGAGTTGGTCGAGCGAACTGACATTTCTCTGCGTTGACAGTGAGACCAGCTTTGGCTAGCTGGTTAATTACCCAGTCTAATGTTTCAATATGGTCTTCAAATGTTCCTGTACATATCACTATATCGTCCAGATAAGCAAAAATTTTTCCCTCGTACTGTGGCGGAAACAGCTTATCCATCAATCTCTGTTGAGTCTGGCTGGCATTAACCAAACCGAATGGCATGACCCGGAATTGGTATAAACCTTTACCTGGCAATCCAAATGCCGTCTTTTCACGACTATCCCTTTCAAGCGGAATTTGCCAAAATGCCGATCTTAAATCTAGCGTGGTTAGATAGCGAGCATTTTTCAAACTGTCTAGAATTGTCGTCACACGAGGCAACGGGTACGTATCTCTCTTAGTTAGTCTATTAAGTTGCCTGCTATCCAAGCATAAGCGGTTCTTGCCAGAAGCTTTTTTGACTATCAAAACAGGAGAACGCCATGAACTGTAAGAAGGTTCAATTACACCTGCTTCCAGCATATCGTCAATCTCCACTTCTATTTCTTTCATTACCTGAGGCGAAAAAGGATACAGCCTCTGATTTACGGGATTATGTCCTTCTGTGTCGATTCGATGCTCTATTAAACTAGTTCTACCGAGCCCAGAACCTATGGTATTTTTCAAATTCGTGATCAATAAATCTAAAATACGAACTTGATCGGACGTTAATTCATGACGTGATATTACTGAAGTTGGTGTATTAATTTCTAAGGCTTCCATCTCCGTAGATATGTGCGTCTCAATCCCAGTGTCCGCGCCATTCCCGATACTCACGCAAAAAGCTTCAAAAAAATTCATGCCGAGCAGAATATCATGTTTTAAGCCATCCATTACATAAAATTGAACTACCTGATAATTGTCTGAGAACTGTATAGGCAAAAACAACATAGAAGATACTTTGTGCGAGGTTCCATCGGCAGTCGATAACTTGGTCTGCGGTACTTCTTGCGCTGAGAATCCCATTGCAATCAGTTTTAGGCTTAGACTCTTGGAAACAACTGACGTGGTTGCTCCCGTATCCATCAATCCCAAAAAATCCTTCCCTAAAATTTTTATTTTAGCGTAATATCGGTTATCATTACAAACTTTTGTCAAATTGCATATTTCACCAGTGGCAAAATAATTTGAAATAAGGTTCAGCCATTTCTGCCATTCATCACCTCTAGCTTCGGGATTTATTGTTTGGGAAGACATTCGGCAGTTTTCATGCCTTCCGCTTTTCCGTTTCCCGAATTATTACAAAAAGAACAATTTTTTGTGGTCTGTCCAAACTTGCCACACCTATAACAGAACATTCTCTGTGGTGGCAATGTACAAGCTCTAAAAACATGTCCAATCGCCCTACAGTTCCAACACTTCATTTCACTACTTCTATTAGTGAATGTTCTGCTAAATTCTCGAGCTGGTGATCTTCGGTTGACCACATTAATCTCTTCATTTGTTTGTCCTTTGTATGCTAAGTCTGGTTCTAGAGCGTTAACCACCATGCTTGGCTCTTGAAATGAATCGCAATTAGTTTTGGTTTGCTCTATGAGACGTAACACTGAGATTAATTCAACAACAGAAACAAATCTATCTCTGCACACAGCTTGCTGATAGTAGGGTTGTATGTTTTTTAACAATATTGCTATCTTTTGACTTTCATTCAGACTCTCTGGCAACCTCTTGAACATATTTTGCATAATTGATACATAAATCGTTACATTTTCTTCTTTACCCTGAGTTCTTCTCTTAATTTCTTCTAACAATTCATCCTGGTAGTAGGGTCTCTGAAATGTTAATAACAGCAGCTTTTTTAATTCTTCCCAGTTTCGTACGTAGTCCTTATTAGCTCTGAACCATATAAGAGCATCTCCCTCAAAAAAGTCGACAGCGTATCTCCATAAATCGTCATCATCAGCATTACGGGCATCTTTAAGTTCATCAACGCGTTCTAGAAAAGCATTAATGCTCATTGTGCCTTTACCTGCAAATTTCACACCCCAGTCCTTAACTGGAAAAAGTTTTCTGCTCAAAACTTCTTTATCCAGGGTAGAAGACCGAATTAATTTCCCCCTACAGGCCAGCGAAGGTACAGGTGGGATTGTTTGATGTATTACCTCCTTATTTAAATCCGATACTACTCGCTGCGGACCTTTTGCTGGCAGTTTTGGAAGCTCTATGTCCCGGTTGCGGTTTAGGTCTTCCTCTCTCTGTCCTGATTCTAAGTCCTGCTCTTCGCTCCTATAAGGAAGCTCTTGACCCTGTACTGAGGCCCCAGAACTACCGGAGTGACCGTGGACTGAATGAGACAGTTTCTCTTCAGATTCTAATTTTGTGATTAACTGTATAGCGTCGTGACCCAGCGATTGGTATAACATTTCCTTGTCCTTATCAGATAACACCTCTTCGCCTTCCTGATTATCCAACTCTGAAGAACGAAGAAGTTCAAATAAACTTTCAACGTCCTCAGAAAGTTTTAAATGACGGCCTTCATCTAAGCTCGTCGGAACTATCCACTTGATCCGATTCCTCAAATGTATCAAGCGAGATGTAATTCTTTTTATCACTGCATCATCCGGTGAGTCTATCATTTCATTCACAGCCTGTGAAAGCACCCTCATCTTCCCCTGACAAATGTTTAACTCAGATCCCGGTTCATTAACGCAAGCCGCTGGCGCAGAAAGTTGAATGGAAGATACACCTTTATTTTCAATGTTTAACATTTCCCTAAGTATTTTCCTCATGGGCATGACGGTTAAAATATTATAAACGCCCCTGCAAGCCAACTCGAATTCGAGTTCATCCTTTAACAAATCTCCAGCATCCATCTTTAGGAATGACATTAAGAATTAAAAAAAAACAACAATGAGTCAAAACAAAAAAAAAAAAAAAACTTGGCCAACAAACACTTAAAATAACTGGCCCAAACACAAAACACAAACAATACTGAATAAAATGTATAAAAAAAACATATAAACAAAATTATATACCTAACCTTGTGGTCACCCTACACAAAGATATGACAAATCTGTGCGAGAGTCAACACTACATAACGTGAAAAATCTTTAATTAATACCCGTTGAGCGCCAATGAGAATAAAGAATGGCCATCCTCCGGAGGTCAGTATTTAACGTTGGTTAGTATTTATATGTACAGTCGAGTTCATAAATATGTGTACACTTTAGTGCCTTGTCATTTTGACATTAAATAGACAAGGTACTAAAGTGTACACATATTTATGAACTCGATTGTACCCATAGTTGGTAAGTACACAAAAATCAAATACAAATCAAATTCTAACTGCGGTGGCTGGTGCAAATTTTATCGTGCTTTGTTAGGTAAGTAAGTGGGTATATATTTGTCTACTGTTTTAACCCACAAAGGCGCGCCCTGCCCCAGTCAAATTAATGTTCACGGCGGTCGAAAAATTAAGTAGGTAGTGGGACGGAACTTCGTGGATTGAAAACACTATATAATAATCTCTATTAATTAATAAAAATTACGGCTTGATACTTGTTTACGATTATTACACATCTTTCGCTTCAGGCCTCATTTGAATTCCTTTGAAAACAATTGATTCACCTATAAAAACAAAAGTCAGTCTTTAAAATTCCATGAGAAGCTTATTTGCACATTTGGTATGTACAGTCACGAACTTAAATTTGGGACTCACCTTAGGTCCAAAGTCATTCTGACATTCTACACCAATAAGGTTGAGTCTCCTAATTCTCCTATAAGTTACAAATGATTTGGCATATCTAATGACTGTAATGACATTGACTACTTCAAGCCTATTTTTCTTGAAATGGGTCACAAATTAACAATCGTGATAATACCTAATACGCGTAGGTACAGTATGGTACAGTTATTAGGACAAAATTTTTTTCAGTCTTTTTTTGTAATGATACGAGATCTCATGTAGTTGCCGTCCAAAAATAATCGGTTGGGATAAAGACCAATAAGTAGAACTTAAAACTGTTGGCCTGTGGTGGCCGCGTTGGCGGGTCCCGATGATAGACCCAATTCAGGAGACAGTTGACAGCTCTATTTAACCTCATTGAGTTACCGAATGAAATTAACTTCTTATGATAGGTCAGACCAAACTGTTCGCCTACATTTTGGTCTGCCATTTGACCTGGGTCTGGTACCCGCGGTACTTCTATTACTGTTAAAAGAGCAATATTTGTGTGTTTATATGTAACTATACATATATTTGTAATCAAGTTCCCGAAAACTGCTCTGACAATTTCGATAAAATTTGCAATATAGCGGTTTACGGGGGCAAAACATGCTCGGCAAGGATGGCTTTTCTTTTAAAAAACGTAGACGGAAAGAGCCTTATTTTCTTCATAGGAGTAAAATAAACTTATGAAAACCGTATGAAAACCCATTCCTCTCCGCTGCGATGAAAGCATTTTTATGCTTTATGTTTGTTTAAAATAAAAAGTAGTACTTACACCATTAATTAATACACTTTAAACCGTAACACAAGCCAATGAAGCTTATTTTGTTCTGTCTAGGAAGTTTGTCTTCGGAAAAGTAGTGTTGTGGAAATGTCACTGTCAGTGTCAGCTGTCAAGTCGTGTGCTATTTGAAACGGATACGACGGATACCGCCGGATAGTTTACCGTAATATAAACGCGTATAATACTTTGCGTTCGTATCTAAACTTCGAGTAACCAAACGACCTAATTGTCAACGTACGTTAAAAAAAACTTGCAACGGCGCATACAAATTTCCTATAGATAATGTAGTATCAGGATCAGGTTGGAGACCGCGTCGATTTTTTTGCTGCAGTGAATAATTGGGTGCGCGGAATGGAGAGCGACACGCAAACCGAGGAGATGGATATTCGTCAGGCGGAGGGGAATCTGTTGGAGCAGAGGCGGGAGGCGCGGGTGGCGGCGCGCAACCCGCTGATGAAGGTGCGCACGTACGTGGTGGCACTGCGGCCCTGGTCGCTGAGCGCTTCACTGCTGCCGACGCTGTTGGGCGCGGCGCTGGCGTGGCGCCTGCCCGGCGAGCGCGCCTTCAGCTGGCCGGCGTTGCTGCTGACGCTGTGTACCGTTCTGCCCGTGCACGGAGCCGGCAACGTCGTCAACACCTACTTCGACTTCGTTAAAGGCATCGACAACCGCAAGTCCGACGACCGCACCCTCGTCGACCACATCCTAAGCATCGATGAGGTGGTCTCCCTGGGTGCCATACTGTACCTGGCTGGCTGCGCTTGTTTTGTTCCTTTAGTGATCGTGTCACCGGCTCGCATGGAGCATTTAGCTTTAGTCTACTTTGGTGGATTGTCATCCTCATTCCTCTACACTGGAGGCATTGGCCTGAAGTACATTGCTCTGGGTGATATTTTAGTTCTAGTCATATTTGGACCAGTGTCAGTAGTGTTTGCTTTCCTAGCGCAGACAGGAAGAGTAGACTGGCCTATCATTTACTATGCAATACCATTAGCATTGAATACGGAAGCTATTTTACATAGTAACAACACTAGAGATCTGGAGACAGACAATAAAGCTGAAATTGTTACTTTGGCTATTCTTATTGGAAAGACTGCATCTTATTTGCTGTATGCCTTTTTATTGTTCATCCCATACATTATGTTTGTGGTGGCGTCTGTGAGATGCTCTCTGTGGTTCTTGTTGCCCATGTTGACATTACCTAGGGCTTTTAAAATAGAGAGGATGTTTAGGAACCCAGACACCATGCGGTATGTTCCTAGACAGACTGCTAGGCTTAACTTTTATTTTGGTATGCTTTACATGATATCATGTTTGTTTGCCTATAGGCTTCCTTTTCTGCTGCATCGGTAGTGCGAGTGTTAATATTAGATTTAAATCTTTGTACTTATTGAGCTAGCACAGTTGTGTGTTGACTGACTGCTTTCTTTAACTCTATAAAATAGAATTGTTAAGCTGCATTAATTATTTTGCTCAATGCAGATTTATTTTAAATACTTGTAATAATTGAAATGTTATATATTAATAAGGAAATGACCAGATTACAATATGAATCAGCTGAGTATTATGTCAGATATACGTACTTGTTCAGTTAGCATAATATACTGTTTAGATCTGAATATGCCTTATGGCCAAGTTTATGTGTGAATGACTTTGATGTGAGGTGGTGATGTATGATAAGCAGATCATTTGCATGAAGAATGTTAAGCAGATTTGTTTACGACTGGTGGTAACAGGATGTGTTATGAATAGAAACTTGAACAATACATATCTGTATATTAACATAAATGTAAAAAACTACCTCTATTTATATAACTAAGGGTTAATGTGCTTCAGATGTTTTAAAGTGCTCAAGGATGTGTTTTATGCCAAATCTTACAAGGCATTTCAACTTAGTCTTAGTGATGTCTTTAATATTTTATAAGTAAAATGCCTTCAATAGAAAAGCATAAATTGACAATAACTAACTTATTGGTGTGATTATTAAAGATCATGTAATTTTTAGCTAAATATACTTGTAGATTCTGATATTAATTAAATACAAATATTTTCATTTCTTCCTGTAAATAACCCAACTCATTATGTAATATTAATTACGGGACAGTTTAATGAACCTAAAATACTGTAAAAGATAGTACAGGCGCCATCAGATATATTGTAGCGGGCGAGGTACTCAAATATTTCAGAGCAGCATTACTTTTCAATAAATTCGTTACACTAGTTATGATCAATAACACCAGAACATGCAGTTTGTCATAAATATAAGAGCAGCGTCCTTTCAATAAATTCGGAACATATAACGAGGTAAAAATATCAAGCACAGAACGTCAAAGGTATCTACGCACTCAGGGTGATCATAAAGATCGGAACATTTATGGAAAATATACCTTAAGTCTGTATCACACAGTTTGAATTCGTTACTATAATTATTATGAATGTCGAATCTACTCGTGACGTGTACACGTCACGAGTAGATTCGAATTCCAAACAAAACATAAATACGTCATGCCAAAGATCGACATGCATAATAATTATAGTAACAAATTTAAACTGTGTGATACAGACTTAAGGTGTATTTTCCATAAATGTTCCGATCTTTATGATCACCCTGAGTGCGTAGATACCTTTGACGTTCTGTGCTTTCTGATATTTTTACCTCGTTATATGTTCCGAATTTATTGAAAGGTCGCTGCTCTTATATGTATGACAAACTGCATGTTCTGGTGTTATTGACCATAACTAGTGTAACGAATTTATTGAAAAGTAATGCTGCTCCGAAATATTTGAGTACCTCGACCGCTACAATATATCTGATGGTGACTGTACAGTACAAATTAACATAGCCTTGTATTTAGTGTACAGGTGAAAGCCATAGAGAATATAACCACTATGTTTGTGAAAGGATGGTGTAGAGAATATTACAGCACGGTAAGGTTTAACAGGAAAGTTCTGTCTTTCCCTCTTTTATTGATAAACATTAAAGTAGATGTAAAGGAACCCATATCACATCACACTCACAATAATTTACAAAGGATTGAGGATTAAGAGGCAGGAAAATACTTCATACATTTATTATTTTTATTGATATATCAACATAAAGAGACTTTTATCATAGAATCTTTATAATAATATAAAGATAAATATAAATCAAATTATAATACAGATGAGACCACATACGTTTAAACAATTGGATTTCACTTGGGAGTGTTAGTTTGTAATAATTCATAGTGGATCTAGTGGCAGTGAAGGGCATTTACTTTAGGCTCTGGTCTCCTGTGACTACATAAAGAGCTAAGAAATGGTACTTTAATGCGAAATGTTCCATTTCTTTAATTCTCTTAATGCATTCTTGGAGACCAGAGGTTAGTCGATAACTTTTAAAAATGTTCTACTTGGTACCATGTTCGCGAATTGACTAAACATCAATGTACTCGTAACATTCCCAAATGAATATCCAATCCATATGATGATAACTAAGGTAAAGGAACAAAATTACTCCATTGTCATATTTGAGATATAAATTCAAGTTACGATCCCTAACAAAGACTAAACGTAATATCACTATATGCAAATAGTAATAAAATTTTGCACAAAAATAAGTCTTCAACATTCCATTAATACAATTTAAAGTAAATCATTAGTTAAACTAATGAAAGATTTACAATCGACCTAAAGTTGTTGATAGTTGCAATTTGCATACGGGCTTTTTTCTATAAAATTTATCAAATACGTCATCTACATATTTCTACGACTCGATACCTCGAGGCCTTACGTTACCTGAAATATAATTTGGGGTCAAAATTAACTTGCTCTTTCTAAAAGGAGAATCGTCGAAATACAATAAATAACTGTAGTATTGTGAAAATTTAGGCCTTTAAAATATGTGACGTCAAGTTATAAAGCTATGTCTGAATGATGATACAACACATTGCAGTCGGATGTTGGAATAGCTGGTTGGCTAACTAAACGACAGAGGTGTAGCTTGGAACAGCAAGATACAGGATACACCATACTTAGAATAATCTCACATTCATGCTACCGGACAATAGTCCACACTGGAAATAACCAGTCAATAGTCTTTATATATGCAATAGGGTAGGTATATACATCAGACTTGGTATGTTGGCTTAAGGACTTTGCGAGGTCGACCCATTTTTCTCGCGCTGCCATTGGATGATTCTCTCTTTCAAATCCGCCGCTGGAACAAAGCAAACCTTTTAGTACATGTCAACAATTATCGAGACCATTATTTGCACAAATATAAATTCGAGGCCATCCTTATTTGATTACGACACATTTCGTAGCAGGTTGAGCCTGGTCAAACTCTTGGCTTGTCTAGTATTTTATCTTGTAAAGATGGGCCCTTTTATATATTATCAAACCGCGATTAGAATACGATTCGAAAGTACCGTTACAGTACTTATATCATTAAATGTCATCATAACTCGTAAGTCAATCAATGATATGTTCATACTTTAGGTGCAGACACAACATATTTGAACTCTATTCTTGGTGAATGCTGTGTCATTTGTTTTATAGAAAACATTAATATCATATTTGACAAATCTGTCATTATTTTTCACTTAATTTTACGTCATCAAATCGAGTCAATTATATTATTTTTTATAAAATATGGATTGTGGTAAAGTATTAAATCGGTGCCGAGAAATAATCTTCAAGTATTTTATTTAATAAAAACTCTTATCTTCTTATGAGGAATACTCAATATGACAACAGGAGTCAAGCTGTGGAAGCACTAAAATACATTGATTGCAAAATCAATTTTATCTCAATGGATTTCCGGTTAAATTTATAAAGATTTTTTGTTCATACTCTATTTTGTTTTTTTTTAAATTATATTTTATCAATACGGGCGGCGCCCCCCTTAATAGCTTTAGAACCCCCTATTTTTTACTGGATACCTTCAGAGCCCACTCGGCGTGGTAGGGATGACTTAGGGAACCTATGCTCTAAAGGGCCGCGACAATCGTTGCTCTATGGAGGGCGTAAGTGTACCTGGACGCAGCTGGTCTTCGGTGAGCGGCTGGCGGTTGAACGGGTCCGTGGAGCTGTTCAGCAGGTGCCGCAGGATCACCGACCGGTCCATCACCTGCAACACCAAAATATAGTTTTACTAAAGGAGTAGTATATAGAAATTGATGCAGTTTAGGATTCCGTCAGTGTATTTCACAGCCCAATCCAATAACTAGAAGCAGTGCAAAGTTCACTTGCATGATTTGATCTAAACATAGGGTAAAGTCACCAGTGGTGAGCCAGAGACTAGAGACTAGTAGTGGGAAATATATCTTTCGTACTCTTGCCACTTATACAAAGTATAGGCAGTGGCCGACTACAGGTCTCTGGCTGACCACTGGTACCTTTACCCTACTTTTAAATATGATAAATCTTATTTTATCTTACTAATATTATATTTATAAATGTGAAAGTTTGGATTTTTGTTACGCAATCACACCAGAACGAAAAATGAAATGAACGATAAAATTTAGAACAGAGACGGATTATAGTCTGGAGCAGATAGGTTTAAATTGGACATTTTCCGAGGGAATATCGATAAAGGACTCCTGCATATACGGACGGAGTCGCGTGCAACCCTTGAATCTAGTACGATTTGTACGACTTTTGAATATGTTGTAACAATCATGAAAAAAAAAAAGGACGGAAACGTACCAACCTAGATTTTCATAACAACTACAACATGTTCAAAAATCGTGGATGTCTGACTTCATTTAGGGGGTGAGAATCGTTATCGCCCGGAACTAAATTAGTATGTTTTTTTTTTGTAAGCTACGCGATTTAATTTGTAATGATTACGATATGAAATTCAAAATGGGCTAATGCATAGAAGCAGAGTCCTTGCTTAGTGCAGCAGTGTAAGTATTACCTTTCCGGATGGCAGTAGCACGGGGTCAGTCATGAGAGTGTCCATAAGCGGATCCCTGAACTCCTCGGGCGCGTCCGCGAATTCATCGCTCTTCTGTTGATTCGACACTGAAAAGACACAAACAGATCTATACCACAAGGCGGCACACTATTATCGGCAAAATTTCGGACCAAGGGTTTCACTAAATTATTGAAGCTAAGCCTTTATCCCACTCGGTAAAAACATATTGCTTTTGACATGTTAGGTATTGTCAACGTTACGATAGCTCTTATTTACTTGATAGTAATGGCGGCTGAGTTAAAAACAATACGATAATAGTCGGATATTCCAAAGGCAAAATGGTTTTACTGAGCAGAATAGAGCCCTTGTACTGCATTTTTATATAGCTCTCTCCTTCATTAAACAAAAACCGGACAAGTGCGAGTCGGACTCGCCCACCGAGGGTTCCGCACATGACACGGTTAACTCATTTCAAAATTTGAACCGCCGTTCCTTGCATAAAGACCCTGTTTTTTTTTGTGATTTCTTTAAAAATGTATAGTTTCCGATTTTTTTCCTGTACTTATAGTATAAGACGGTATTACTTGGCAAATTTCATAGATCTAGGTCAATGGAAAATACCCTATAAAATTTGATGTTTTTTGCGGCGGAAACGGCCGTATCTTTTTTTACGGTTACTTAGAAGTTTGGTATTTTCACAACTTCAAGGGACTGTAGACATGAGTATAAGGTTTTAATTTATACTTGATACCTCTACGCGTTCCCGAGATAAAGGGTCTTGACAGACAGACGGAAAACAAAGTGATCCTATAAGGGTTCCGTTTTTTCTTTTGAGGTTCGGAACCCTAAAAATGGTTCTGTCGAAAAGTGTAATGAGACCCTACATAGGTCCTATTGTACCGAGACTATGGCGGCGCAACAAGTCGTGCTAGCAAACAAAATGTATACATGTTTGCATAAGCGAGCGGACACCAGGTGAGGTTCCTTCAAAGCATTGCCTGTATTGCCCAGGCCTTAATCATATTATATATTATATAAGCTTGCTTGCTTGAGTTTAGGGCCGTATTTCGCTGTGGGCGTCGCCAAGCGTTAAGTGCATCCCGCTAGTTTGAAAAACAACATCGTGTGGATTCATAGGGCCTAATTCGTGGTTGCTAGGGTACCTGCGATCTGGTAGGCGTTGTCTGCTAGTGCCACGAAGCGCTCGATCTCAGCGCGCGACTTGATGTTGGACTTGCCGAGCCGCACTGCCGCTTCTTCGAACAGCTCCTTGCGGAACGACCGCTGCCAACACAATAACTTTATTATATATCTATTTATATTTAAATAAACTAGAAATGTTAAAGTGACAATTTTTCCAGCATCGCATTAAAACGCTTATACAACGAATAAGTATCGCTTAAAGTCTTAAAATAATAGTAATTTATGCAACTGTCACATTATGAGGGCTCTTGTGATACAAGTGTCCTAATGACAGGCACGACTATCACAATAGCTCATTATGTTCAGTAGCATAAGTAAATATTAGAACTTAAATTATTCGATCGATATATTCTTGACGTCACAACGTCAGCAATAGTCCGCATTTGTTGTCACGGGCCCATTTCTCGAATTGTATTAGTCTAATAATATTAGTGTTTTGTCTATTTTTTTAGTTTTATTTATGAGACAAAACACTAATATTATTACATTAATAGTTTTTGAGCATCGGGCCACAGTCGAATAACTCCGGGCATGGCGAGGCGATTATTATAAGGAGGTATGCGGGGAGGACTTGGGCACCTCGTCGGCGGCGAGCGCGGCGTGGAAGGGAGGCGAGTCGAGGTGCAGGTAGATGTCGACCAGCTGGCTCAGCAGCCGCCGCGGCTCCCAGCCGTACTTCTCCGGCCGCCGCACCTGCAACACATTCACAGCTCTTATTTACCTGACACGTTAAGCAATTAAGTTTTACAGTGTAGAATATTGACCCTTATCGCGCGGGGAAGCGTGGTGTAGCCATTTCAGCGCAGTATCACGTCATGGCAGATGGTAAAGAGTTTTCGTAATTAAAAGGATTTGTTTTGATTGTTTCTGTGGTTCGCTTTCAATTGTTTTTGTCACAAAAATATATTAGGAGTTATTATGAACGACCCGCGCATTAACTTTCACGTCACAGTTACCTAGTAAAGACAGCTAATCTTCGTGACTCAAAGATTACTCAAGTCCTCCCGACTAGACGACACACACTATGAAATGGTTTAAAATGTAACATCGGAGTACTACTTCCGACATGAACACCCTTGGTCTGCTTTATTCAGCTTGCCTGATACTAGGTACTATGTATCTAACCAGTGTAGACGTACCTTGAGGTTCTTGCACTTGGGCCCGCAGAGCTGCTGCAGGTTGAAGTTGAGCATGGAGGCGAGGCGGTCGGCCAGCTCGGCGCGCAGGAACGGCTCCTTGATCTCGACCGTCAGGTACTCCAGCATGTCCACCGTCTCCCTGCGCTCAACAGAATATCGGTCAGCCCAGCCAGCAGTTCGCTTTAACTGCTTAAAGTGTGTCGTGGGTAAGACGTTATGGCAAGTAATACTAAAAAAGGCAATTAAGTGCAATTATGTGGTCGAAGCAATTTATACTCTATTGGTAACCACATTAAACTTAAAATGCTTATACTTTTACTATACAGTAGACCTTCTTTGGTAATACGGAAGCATAGACTATACCACTGAACTTAGCGACTTGAAATTTCGAGGGAATATTCCTTGGGTGCTCTAAGAGGGCATTATGGAAGGAATTTACGAAAATCGACCCCCAACGGGAAGAAATAGAGGGTGTAGCGGAAAACTAATTCTATGAGTACTATGTTGCGGGTGCCCTCTATTAGTTACATATGAACACGCATTGTCCTTCGAATAAGCATGCTGGATTCTTAATAATTCCATGTTGTATTGGTTTAAAAACGCGTCGTTTAATAAACGTGCGTGCAAGAAATGCACAATGGTAGCTTTAAAGAGAACATGGCAAGAGTCTTTCAGTGGTAGAACATAAACAGAAACGTCATAAGAAATGTGGTATGAAGTAGATATAAGCTACATCCTTCCTCTCGCAGGGCCAGACGAGTGAGTCAGGCTAATTTCAAAGCTCATTCGTCTTTAAGCGGAATGAGCTTGTTTATGGCAAGGATAAGGCACACGAGCACACGGACTACCTGATGGTAAGTGGGATCTAAAACCAATAGACTTATAAAGTCTAAAGACAACAATCTTAAGATTGCAAATCCATTGCCAACAGTTGCTGATACTGGAATGCTATTTCCAGAAGATAGCTATATATTCTATGGTCAGATTTGTGGTTCTAGCAATGAAGAGTCTGTAAAATAAGATCCCGAGTAACAGTGAACACCGAAGTAGTTTTGGGTGTGTTGTGTACCTGGCGAGCGTGAGGTAGGAGCGGCACTGGCGCTCGTCCTGCGCGAGCGCCCGCGCGCGCGCCTCGCCCGCCGCGCCGCTCGCAGCGCTCTCTTGAGCCTCGTGGATACGCTTCAGGTACTGCAATGGATAACACTTACATGTAACTATCCATGTCCCATGACGATAACCTAACACATTATGTTGTTTAATAACTATAACAGCATTGTTATCACCATGGTTACACTGGTCACTGATATCAGTGATGGCGTTCGGTGAACAATTGACATCCAATTTTGACATAATATTACTCGATTAGCGGTGTCGAGCTCGAGTTATTTAAATCCAAAATGCAACATTTTTCACGTTGTCAGCATAGCATTGTATAACTTAACGTTCTCAACAGAAGCATTAGTTTACCGTGAGACACTCGTCGAGCAGGAAAGTGGTATCGTTCATGAGCATGTTGATAAACTTCACGAACTGCCGTCCCGAGCGAGACTCCTTGACGATCGCCTGCGAACAATCACATATTCTGCTTGAATCAAGATCATTATAGAAAAAAAGAAAGCAAAAACGTTTATTTACATACGGCTAACAAAAGTACACGATTTGACCAAGTTAACAAATAAAACTCAAACTTAGATAAGGTTCTAGCTTGAAAAAGGTTCATGCACACGGCGGGTCGACATACATTTCAAGACAAACTCTCGTCGCTAAAA
Source organism: Acleris literana (assembly GCA_946894065.1). NCBI lineage: Eukaryota > Metazoa > Arthropoda > Insecta > Lepidoptera > Tortricidae > Acleris > Acleris literana. Next base: position 11,203,969 of record OX335684.1, on the reverse strand, counting down.
AGTGATGAATATATTCAAGCTGGTAGGACGCGGTGGGCAAATACTAGTCCGCTTATACCACTTTACACACAGATTTACTTTATAATATGGAAGCATTTTTTTGTACTAAAGAATGAGATCGGTGGCTATGAAAACATTAGGACTCTAAATGGAATCTTTCAAAATAACAACAACTGTAATTACCATGTTACAAGTTCCTAAGTAATGCAGGAAGTTGAACTCGCTGACGAATGACACAAAACAAGCAGTCTAATTTAACTCAATAGCACAACTTACTTGTTTGTGAATAGGTCTCTCCCACATCCCTTTCAGTATAATGCTGATATGGAATCTGATGGTGAACTTATCGTAGAACTCTGTGCTTTGCCCAGTAGTTTCAATATCCGTATAGAACTTCATCAGAGCACTGGGCAGGGCTGTCTGCGACATCGGATGGTCCATGAATTTCTCATACACGTTCTTCAGTTTCAATGGCACGGAGAGATTTATCACAAATAGCACTTCGACTATTTTCGCGACTAAGTACGGGTTTTTGAGAAGATGCGAGTTACAGATGGCACTTAGTAGCCAGGTTATGATCGGGTCCTCGATATAGTCTGCCACTATAACGGGTACGTATCTGTAAAGGAAATATTTGCATGAGTAAATTATTTTATATTTTAGTGCCGTGACCAGGATCAATTTATTATATTTTGTAATATATTAAGATTTAACTTGGCCAGTTAAATTCTAATTCAATTATTTTCAAAAAAGCAAGCAGGCTGTTGTTACTATTAGAAATACATTTTATTCATTAATTGTGCAACTAAGTTTAACCCGATAACCAAAACTCAGGACTTATCCATAAGTAACAACTGATATCTTTGAAGTCGAGGTCGCAGTAGAATTTCTTAAACTCCAGCAATTTCCATTCTTATCGGTTGCTAACTGGGACTTTAAAAGCTTCCAGTAATAACGACATGCGACATGCGTCGTGAATTTGGTGTGTATTGCAGTAAACGCGTTAACGTATGATTTAAGAATACCTATCAGAAAGGTTATATACTCACTGCACGGCAAACAGCATGAACTCGGCGACATCCTCGACGTACCACTCGGGCAAGGCGCGGAAGGCGTCGGCGCGCACGCCGGTGCCCGCCGTCGCCCCCGCTCCACTCGCGCCCTTCGCCGCTTCTAACTGCGACGTTAACAGTGCGCACACGCTCGAGTAGAACTGAACACTGCGACGCATCAGCTCGCCGTCTAGGAGGGCTGTTTCGGCGCATTGTTTCGACCTGAAAATAAGGACACGTAAGGGCCATATTTAATAAACTATTCTTGGGTGAGATGCATGTTTTAGGTCGCGAAAACGAGTATTTTCCAGCCTCGTCAACCATATCAACCATAACTCACCTGTGTAGTCTCTTAATTTGCCGCCGCCAGCGCCTGAGCAGCTCCCGATTCCGTAGCGCAGAAAAACTGTTGCGCCATTGTGGTTCAGCTGCCATCAGTTCCTCGATCACTTTTTGCAGGTCTCGGAATGCTCTGCAGACAAAAAATTGGTGCCGTGACCAGGATTGCTTTCATTTCCTTCCGTTTTTTTATAACGTTATCTTGGCAAAAAAAGAGATTGACGTGGTTACAATAAAAAATGTAAAAAATTGGATCATGTTGCCAATTTCTTCCTAAACATTATTTTTGATTGCCAACACCACACCACCCTATACTAATCATGTAATGTTGACTGTAATATTAATGTTGCTTACCGAATTCTTCGCTGATGCGTGTGCAATGCTGGTATAAGAGCCACGTGATGCATGTGCAGCGTAAGGAACCAGCATACCGTTTGGAACTTCGCTTCTGGCCATTTATGAGTGGGGTCTTTATCTGAAAAAAAAATATGATCCTTATTTAAATTCTACACTGGTTATTCTTTACGCAACTAATTAAAAATCACCGCTAATTTTGGAACATAAGCACGAATCTTGACGTTTAGTGAACTAAGGATATTTATTTATTTATTTATTTATTTATTTATTAAGGATTTCCAACAGATAATACATCCAACTTATGCTTATATCTATTTTAAACATCTAACTCGATGCTTACCCAATTATAGGAAACCACATCTTACGCCAGTAAATATATAAATTGAACAACGGCATACATTAAATCCTTGCTCTCAAATTAAACATTAGGTAAACATTAAATATTAATTTTTGATATATATATATATTTTTAATTTAATTTTTTTAAATTTTTGAAGTTATATTTTTGGAAAAAGAATGAAATTAAATACATCACAACATATATCATAAGTACATTGTTACAATTAATTAAGCTAGGCATAAAGTGCTATAACAGTGAGATTACAGTGAGATTACAGTGAGATTACAGTTACAAAGTCTACCTCGCAAAATCCAGAGAGCCAAAATACGCCGACACTTTTTTTTTGAATGCCATGAATCTGTCGTGGAATATATCAGCTCCCACGGTGTCCGGGAGATAGTTATACAACTTAATCATTCTCGCAAGAGCAGAGTTACGGCCTAAATTCGTTTTAGTTAATCTATCTCTGAACAGTTTGTAAACACCGGGACGAGGCAGTCTTGTAGGCACGGCTATATTAACCTTACTTAGTAGTTCCGGACAATCCAATCCCTTAAAATTAACCAATTTAAAAAGAAATACTAGATCTAATACTTTTCTTCTGCTACTGAGAGAGTTGAATTTAAAAAACTTCAGTCATCCCTGGTATGAGTGGAGTTTATGTCTATTGCGAGACGCAAACGCCAAATGAGTCAGGAATCGCCTTTGGACCTTCTCAATTCGATTTTTATGGACCTCATAATAAGGTGTCCAAACTTGAGAGCAGTACTCAAGATTGCTCCTTACTAAAGTATTATAAAGAAGGATCTTAGTGCGTAAAAATTTAAATTGTCCTGTGTTCCGTAATAAAAATCCCATCATTCTCGAAGCCTTATTAGTAATCGTGTTAAAATGGGCATTAAAGTTAAGTTGACTATCTATAACTACTCCTAAATCTCGGATTGTGTCCACCTTCTGTAACACCTCACCTTCTATTGCGTATTTAGTGATTATTTTATTCTTATTACGCGTAAAAGAAACATGGTAACATTTACTCGGGTTCACCTTCATTTTATTTCGTGAACACCAACCGCTAAGCCTATCTATGTCATTTTGTAGTAGAAGGCGATCGATATCATTTTTAATAGGTCTTATAATTTTGAGATCATCTGCATAGAGGTAAGGATCTGAATTCAAACAGCAGCCCACTATATCATTAATAAAAACTAAAAACAGCAACGGCCCCAAATGTGATCCTTGTGGAACTCCAGTTGGGGCAAAAAAGTGCCTAGATTGCTCCCCATTTACGGCTACATGCAGTTTGCGGTTACTTAGATAAGACTTGAACCAGGACAATAATGACCCACCAACTCCAGATTCCGACAATTTACTTAGTAAAATGCCATGGTCAACTGTGTCGAACGCCTTGCTAAAATCGGTGTACACAGCATCGACTTGTACACGTTTATCTAAATGCTCTGTTAGCGTCTCGACAAAGGCTACCAAATTAGAGCTGGTGGACCTAGACTGTATAAATCCATGCTGTTTATCAGTAAACTGCTGGGCACAATGGGAATACAGATAAGGGTACACTAATGACTCGAAAATCTTCGGGATAACGGATATGATTGAAATAGGTCTGTAATTTTTTATGTCGGATTTTGAGCCATCTTTAAATACCGGAACTACTTTGGTATCCTTCCAATTAGATGGAAAAGGTTCCCGTTTCAATAGACCTGTTAAATATAAAAGTTAGGGGTAGAGCCAAGACTTCAGCACATCTATGAACAAAAAGCGGCGGTAAATTATCGGCACCAGGTCCTTTAGACAAATCAAGCGTTTTTATTTTACTTAAGGTTACATGTTCTTTAATAAATATGGTATTCAATGAATTTGTTGAGATCGATTCTTCTAAATTAATGTTTATGTAATCAGATTTATTTTCGTTAGAATCGTAAATGGATGAGAAATTCTTTGCAAACAATTCACAGATGCTTGAGGAATCACGTGCCTGATCGTTTCCAAGTTTCATATTTGTTGGTATAGTTGATTTATTATTTCTTTTATGTTTTATAAATCTCCAAAATGATTTAGGGTGTTTAGCTATATTATTTTCTAGGTTTTTACAGTATTGATTATAACAGTTTAGTGTTTGATCGTAACATCGCTTTTTGATTAAATCAAGGCTAAGCATGTCCATTGGATTATGATATTTTTTAAAACGTCGCCGGATTTTAAACTTTTCCTTTAATGTTCTTACTAGACTCTTCGAAAACCAGATCGGATATTTAGCTCCCTTTGGTTTGGTCAATGGAACAAACTTCTTAATAGCAAGTTGCAACATCTCGTATAGCTTATGCACCATTTCATCAACATCCCGACAGGCCTCCATCATTTGTGGCCAGTCAAAATTTTGTAAGTATTCTGTTATTTTATCATAATTTGCTTTATAAAAGTTAAATTTAGGTTGTGAACTTGGCGAAAGAGTACTTTCAAACCTCAGATCCAAAGACATCTCCAGCGGTGGATGAAAAGGGTCAATATTACTCAATGAATCGCTACTTTGCTCAAGTAAAATTTTACTAGTTGAGAAAACAAGGTCCAACAGCTTATTGCTACTATTTTTAACATTATTGTATTGTTTGAGATCACCAAGAGCCATAAACTCGGTAAGGGTATAATTTAAGGAGCAAGAATTACTAAAAGGTAACAACGAAGTGTCGGAGTGACCGGTGGTCCAATCAACAGAAGGTAAGTTAAAATCGCCTACTATTAAAGCATCGGTGAAATTGGCCAAATTCACAGACGCCCTGTCCACAAACTGCTCAAGATCAGCCAACTTTACGGGCGGTGGAAGGTACACACAACAAAGACAAATTTTAGACAGTACATTTTTAGATTTGTTTTCAATAACAATCCACAAGTCCTCCAGTTGAGTTTCTAATCCATACATTCTATAAGACGTGAATTTTTTGTGTACAGCTATCATTACACCTCCACCAGTTTTCTTTGAAAATGGGTTTTCGAGATTTCGTGCTCGCCTGTAAACGTTATACCTATCATCAAACAGTTCACTGTCACTTATGTTATCTTGTAGCCACGTTTCCGTGATACAGATGATATCAAATTGATTAGCGGATACATTGCATAAGAAATTTATTGTTTTAGTGTTCAGACCTCTAGTATTCTGATAGTAACAGGTTAAACTATCGAATTTTAAAACATTAGTTTTGACATCCTGCATTGGAGATTTAAGTTAAATAAAGAAGCAGATTATACCAGCCTATTAATCGAACCCAGGTCCCTCAAAAGAATCGCCTGCGCATTTTCGTCTTTGCGAACAAACACTCTCCCGCTCCTTACCCAAACAAATTTATATTTTTTCTCCTTGGCTGCCATTCTAGCCGCTCTATGCAGCTCCCTGTTCTGGGGTGAGAGATGTTCTGCGACGTAAACAGCTGCCTTCTCGCCGCCAATACCAAGATGGCTAGTGTTCAGCTTGTCATCCTGGTGAGTTTTGTTGAACGTGATGACGGAAGCCAGTAATCTGTCGCGTATTAAGGGACTCTTCATCTGCACTATCGTGGAGCGTGGCCGTGAGCTGGAAGCGTCCAGTTTGGCGGTTCTTGTGCAGTGATGGATATCGTCTTCTTTGATGGCACAGGATACTACTTTTGCCAATTGCATGACTACAGTAACCAAATTCTCTGATCGGTGTTCAGGCAAACATTGGATCTCAATGTTGCAGGAACGGGAGTGCTGTTCCATCTGTGTAATGCGTCGGTTTAGCTATGTATTTGAAGCTTTGAGAGATTCCACCTCTATCATTAATCGCTCGCACTCCTCTGATGAATTAAGCGAGTCTTTTTTAATTTCTTCAAATTGTTCATTAATGAAGTCCATAGACTCCTTTACCGTGTTTATATCCGTTTTTAAGCCTACCACTTCCGTCTTAATAGCTTGCAGATAGGTCGACACGCTTATATACGGCAATACGATATAAGGCAATGACGCCACAATTTCATGAATTCTATCTCAAATCGATTATTTATCAAAGATCTGATTTACAAATGCAAAAAACGATGCTAAAAACGTATTGAGGTCTATATTGACCAAGTTCAAGTACGTAAGAAAGCTAACCTAGGATAATAAAATCAACCCCTGGACACTTACTGAGAGCATCAAGCCAATCCTGCGCCTCCTGCGCTGTGAAATACAGTCTGGTTTCATCACGCACGTTCGCCCAAGAGTCCGGCTGGAAGGCGTACAGAGGGTAGACGCGTTCAAGTTTGATCCGGACCGACAGTAGTTGCAGTACCGAGCACACGTTCAGCATAAAACCGTCACCTGGGAATCAATGAAAACTTGTATAGAGTCATGGATGAATGTGATAAAGGAATGTGCAGTATCAATAATTTATATATCTGTACAGACAAAATCACCTGTCGCCATTGATTTCGCTCTAACAGCTTTAATAGGTACCTACATTCGCGGTCTCGCCGCAGACGCTTGGAATATTTCTTAGTTAATGGCAGTACAAATTAAGGCTAGATTCTAATTAAGATTCTGTCCATAGGCTAGGATGCCCATTAAAACATCAAGGCGTTTTTTGATTATTGTGGGCCTTATTCATTTTTGGAATATTGATACCAAATATGATATTGAAAAAAATAGCACATGAATAAAAAACGTTACACTCCTTTGCGTGTGCAAGTACGAGTTGGACTCGCGCACGAAGGGTTCCGTACCATTATTTAAACCATTACCAAAAAACGGCACAAAAATCACATTTGTTGTATGGGAGCCCTTAAATATTTATTTTATTTTAATTTAATCATTTATTTTTAAAGTGAGTTTAAAGTGAATATACAACGAAATATTCTGTGAATATTTCAAGCGTCTACCTGTTTCCGTTATTAATATCGGTTAAAAAATGGCACAAAAATTACGTTTGTTGTATGGGAGCCCCACTTAAATATTTATTTTTTTCCGTTTTTAGTATTTGCTGTTATAGCGGCAACAGAAATACATCATCTGTGAAAATTTCAACTGTCTAGCTATCAGGGTTCATGAGATACAGTCTGGTGACAGACAGATCTATCGACGGACTGGCAGACGGACAGACGGACAGTGAAGTCCTAGTAATAGGGTCCCGTTTTTACCCTTTGGGTACGGATTCCTAAAAAAACTGTCATTGACTTACTGAACTTGCACAAAGGTTAAGGTTTTCATCATAGTATAATTAGTTTTCAGAACGTTGGTACGTATACATCAAATTAGCCTATTCATTATCGTGACCAGCATAATAGTTTACTTACGAACAGTGAATAAACAAACACGATTCATGACGTTAGTTTCATGACAATAAATGAGGACAATTGATGACTGTCCAATGCTTCAATTAGTACAGGTTAAAATCAAAATTATTACAAAGCTCATTATTCTCGAAGTAAACACACGCCGTTAAACAAAAGATTAATGCTATCTTCGGTTAACTGCACGAGGCATGTGTTAATTTCTCGAAACTGGGATGTATTTTGACCGCATTTCCGTACATTGCTTTACACATGACTGTGCGTTTTAAGGACAACAAAGGATGAGTCATGGCATCGTTCGACTAAGCCCGGCGGTATCGGAAGACCGTCGCAAATTAACAAGAGTGTCAAGGCGAATGCAGTAATAAAGCGCAAGGTGAAAGCTTGAACCAAATCTATTGGATCTCTCGCCAGTCGTTAATACCGGGCATTTGTGACGCGTTGTTAAACACGAACGACGCCGAAACTTATTTTCGTTCTTTCCCCAAACAACCGGTAAACAAAAATATTTGCTCAAAATCTCATAGAAATAATGAGTAAATCTGGACGCTGGGAAGTAAATAAATTGGAGTAATGCCAATGCAAAATTGTCTATTAGACGCAATCGAGGTGAGCGACATTTCAGCGAAATACAACGTCTATTTTGGCCAGTCATTAAACACGTGTTTTGTTTTTATTGTCCGGCGCGAGGCGTAGTACTATCGTTATAAATTTAGTTACTTTAATTCGTAACGCATATAATATATGTTTTATCCCGTCGACCTACCCAACAAATAGGTCAGCTCCTAGTCAATGGAAGATTGATGCCGTAACACCTGTTCCCAAAACCGTAACTCAAACGTCAATGTCAGCAATTGTATAAATGAGCGTACATTAACATGCGCTGGATAACGCCTGCCAAGAGAGCACTCGTGGTTGGTGTTGCTTTCCCGCGTTTATATTTTTAACAGTGAATAACGTACTTCTTAGCAAACGCGACGCGGAGTCATTGCCAGTGCCAGGTGGATAAACTCGCGTTTACAGCTTTTTTATGTAATCAACCTATTATTATCCCTGTGTCCAGGAATCACGACTTAAGTTTATCACTGTTGTTGAAGCGAGAGTATTTAAGTCCTTCTTTCACGTTTAAAACAATTTAGGAGGGAATGGCGATGTCATATGCTGCTTTTAATCAGAACAAGGTAAATGAACTCCATGTGGGCGAAGTCGCGGGGAAACCTACATGGTTCAAAATATATAAGGAAAACCCATACACGTTTTTTTATGGATTTCCAAATATAAAGCTAGACTGTAGACTGAGGCATCGGGTCAATGTTAACAGAAATTAGGTCAAGTTTACATCACATTTCGCTGGGAGTTTGCTTTTCTTTTAACGTTTCCAAACATTCAAACACATTTTTTTTTAATAAACGTCTGACTAGCGATTGGCCTCTCTATCCTACAAGGAGTCCCTGGTTCAGTAGTAGCCTATTGAATCGTCTTAAAGGTTACTAAGTATATGGAAATACAGATGAAGGAATCGAATAACTTTTTTTATGGCAAGAAGGCACACACAGGCCACCTGATGGTAAGTTGGATGTGACTTATAACTTACTAGCGACACGCCCTCGCTTCGCTTCGGTTTATGAGAGTTGTTTGAAACACCCGTATATAATCCAGAATGTATTATACATATAAAACTTCCTCTTGAATCACTGTATCTATTGCTAAAAACCGCATTAAAATCCGTTGAGTAGTTTAAAAGTTCTAAGCGAACAGACAGCGGCAGCGACTTTATTTTATACTATGTAAAGATTAATGTTCTAAAGCTACACTTACCAGCTAAGGATCTCTCATCGGTTTGCAACTGCGCCCTGCGTTCGTTTCTCTGCAGCAGCGAAGCGAAGTAGTTAAGGAAGGGTTCCCTCGAGTCGGGGCAAAGCAGGATGTTGTGGCATATGTTGTGCAGCGTGTTCCGGCTCGCTTCTACTTCCAACTGGAGCGCAAAGGCGAGGCTGCGGTCACCGGACCCGGTCGCGAAAAGCCGCTCCGCTAGTCGCGGGTTTTCTTCCGCGAAAAGTGATATCTGGAAAGTGAGAATTCTGGTTTAAACTCCTTGCCAGGAAAGTTCATAGGACGATTTCACGTTTGATGTCGGTCTGTAGCAATTGCGTCAGGACAGTCTAAACGACATAGCTCGCGCTGCAGGGGTGCATATACTTACGGCAAAGAAAGGTCCCAGGAAGCTGACGCGTGCGATTTCGCGTCCAATCGCGGTGGTGACGGGGTCGGGACAGAGCGAAGGCAGGCGCGCCACCAGCGAGCACACGGGGCGCAGCGCGTGGCGCGGCCCAGCGCGCAGCTCGCACAGCGAGCGCAGCGCGCGCAACGCTGGCGACACGCACCCGCGCATCTCTGAGCGAATACCCATGAGAAGGGGCACGAATACCTAAGGAAGAGAATGGGTTATATGCCTGTAAAATAACAAAAGTTGAAAAGTACTCCCCGCTCCAACTTTAAAAATGTTCGTTTAATCTGTTACTCAAGAAAAGGGCAACCAGTAGAGGCAAAGTACAACTATACTACGCAGTTTTAAGGATATGATAACAGAGCAATCTGGTCATGAAATGAGAGGCTATTCCTAGTGATAAAAGTAACAGCTCTGACCTACCTCCTCGAAAGCATCTTTATCTAAGTATGTGGCGAGTAGCAGTTCGGGGACGAGGCCGGTCGGGGCGTTCCCAATCAGCAGATAAGGTAGTAACGGCGACTTCTTGCACTTCTCCAGGTCAAACGAATCCCGCAGCACTAGCACTAAATGACTCACAAGTAAAGTTCTTAGGTTTTGTAAAATATCACTTAAAGGCGGTTCCGAACTTTTCTTTGGATGCTCTCTTTCGTATAGGTTGATATTGTTGTAGAATTTTAGTAGGTAACTAACAGCTAGACCCTGCGTAGGAATGGTTTTGGGCATGGGCAGCGCCGGCGCCGGACAGCCCGCCTTGTCGGTGTCGGTCTCCGCGGACAGCTGACAGGTCGACGTGTCGTCACTGCAATCCTCATTCAGTCTTTTGGTTGTTTCAGAAACAGCGATAAGTTTTTGGTTCAAAGGGTCAGCGCCATTTGTTATCTGAAGGACGACGTCCATGAGAGCCTCCGCTGCTAATTCATCTAAACTAAGTTTAGGGTTGTCCAGTAACGACGCTGCGACTGATGGTACATAAATACCACCTGAAATAAAACAATATTTTGTCTGTGGTTTGAAACTATTGGGACTAATTTACAAGAAATTAGGTCACATCACATAAATACGGTCAACGTCCGCCGAAAATCATTCAGCAGCTGCGAAAACCGCGAATACTTGCTATTCAGTGAATGATTTGGCACCTTATTTAATCTATTCTTACCCGCACTGTCCTCTGACCAGGACACCTGAAGGATCTTGCCGACGATGGTCCGCAGCTGGTCCTCAGTCAGCTCTGTGCAGCTCACAGTTCTCGACCGGGATATCTTTCGCGCAGGGGACGCCGTCGAATCATTGTCTTCCACCTGCCACGACAGATGATTGGAATCATTTGCTCTACCATCGTACTTATAGCGTGAGAGGTATAGTATAAGATCGTGAAATTATAGAGTATGATAAGTATTATTAATGAAACACCTTAAAATTCAGTTTTTTTTCCGAATTTTCATTTGCTTTTCATTTTCCTGAAAGCAATGTTATGCTGTAGCTATTTTAGATTAAATTCATAATTTAATTTCTAGACGTAGGTTAGGTTAGGTTTGATTTATAAGCGATATCAGAAAATGAAGTCTTCTATCAAAACATTGCATCAGGAATTATGAGTTGTTATAATGTGCGAAGACCTAGACTCTTCGGAATGACGCAGTGTACCTATTATTAATGTACCTATGTATGTTTAGTTAAGGACCTTTTCAAACAGCCGCCGATCTAAACTAACAACGCAGTGTGAAAGCAAACATTATCTTCTTGTGTTCATGGATCGTATCGGTCGTACCTGAATCAGAAACCGAATTAAACTCAATAATTTAGCATATCCATTAATGCAAAGCAACGCCTAGCAATACATCTCTTATGCTATATTTATCTAAACACAAATTTCCAATCATCACTTATTAGATGTTGACTGTGACTTGACCTATGAGATGACGAATTAGTGCCATTGATTCCGATTATAAATATGTCGATACAATCGACAACCGTCGTCTGCTTATACAAACACAGAAGTCACTATTATTCACTAATTTGAAATAGTTATAAATAATATTTCTGATTTTACGTTAACATCGAACTAAGCAAGTCCAAAACGTAATGTTATTTGAAGTTTGAACGATTGGTGCTGGGTTTAAGGGCTATTATTCCCGCCTTCCACTGCGAGCGGAGCTAGCCCCGTACTCCCCCGACTCTATTTAGCTTACAACGGTGAGTCCAAGTATTTCCACCGCGAGCAAACATCTAGAAGAGACATCGTTGTAAGCCAAACGGAGTCCGTTCGGGGCCCGCTTCGCTCGCGCGGTATTTACGGTCAATACAGACATATGGTCTCGAACGAAGCAGAGGGCAGAATACGACCATCAAACGGTGATTAAGCGCAACTTTGGTGAGTCGAAGCGCAACCGTACGTATATGATTCACGCAACTTAAGAGGGGAATCACGCTATGCCCTTCGCAATGCGATATTTGCGCTTGTCGACAAAATAAAATAGGTATATACAACAGTGTTTTCAAACGTTAGTGCAATGATGCAGTTTCGTAATAATCATTGATTTGCTAGATTATTTTCACAAAAGTATTTTTTCACAGTAGCAAGTTTTCATCATCGCGTTCTTTCACTATCACAAATTTAATTATTCGTCTTTCTTCATGTAACGTTTGTTCATATAGCGTTATTTAATGTTCGCTCTTATTTTAATCGCTGAAATTACCAGTAGATTATATTTTTAATTTTCTCATTCCAGAAATCTAATTTGGCATAGTCTTTTCTGGCAGTTATTTCTTGGTTATTAGACCTGATATAAAAACGAACCTAACCTAACCTACCTACCTATTACGATGTAATTACTATTGTGAAAATTTGATATGGGAAAATTGGGAACGGAAAAAATGCGGATAGTAACAATCACGAACATAAATAATGCTGTATTAACGACATGAAGTTAAGTGATTAGATTATACATGTAATTAACGACTATAAAAGAACGCGATGTGAAAATTCGCTATACTGTGAAAAAATGCTTTAGTGAAAATATTCTAACAAACCCAATCTGAGACTTGAATCTCGGGCGCATTATGCGAGTAGTATACTAGGTACTTTATTTATTTATGGCAGTGGATAAAACATCCGTCACTCTCGCACTTGCATACTGGTCAGAAAGTGACAGATATTTTACGTACGTACCTACATCGATAAAGGCGACCATAATAGGCCTGGGGGGCCTAATATGGCTGCGTTTACAGTGTGACAAAATGTGGATAAAACATCCATCAAATGTCTGAGACCTGGATTAAATTTCTGGGTGCAACCTTGTATATTAATTAGTACGTTCTCAAAACGTTAAAAATATCTACACTACACGCCTTTATGCCAATTATATAAGAGTCAGTGTATAGTATATAGATATGCATACATTTCATTTAATGAGTGTATAGATATTGCCTTTGACTGTACATACAAAAAGAGAACGAATGATATGTATAAAACTTTAAGGAGCTTGATTTGTTGATTTAAGCACGGCGCTTACACTACTTTTATATAAAGTATCTACTAGCGGACGCTCGCGACTTCGTACGCGAAGAATTTAGTTTACCCGCAAAATTCCAGTCTCTGTCTCTCTCTACGTCCAGCGGTTTTGGGTGTGCGTTGACCGATCAGCCAGTCAGTTTCTCCTTTTTATATGCATAGATTAGATACATTTCAAAATGCCTATTTAGGTATCCTACCTACTTATCTAATGGTGTACGGTCGGGCGTATAAGTAGCCGCACACTTTAGTGCTTTGTCACTTTAGGTTTCATTTAAACTACCTACTGCATTATGTCAAAGATGTTAAACCGACAAGGTACAAAAGTGAGCTGCTACTGTACCTTGTACGTTGCATGGAGAAAGAGTTTTATTTATAAGTCGGTAATAGGTAAAGGCACCACATTTCAAAGTCGTAAAATGTTACATACCTACATATAAAACGTAATAAAGCAATCTCGAAACATTTTTAAAGATGTTATAGTAGAATCGAGCAGCCGAGAAAGTGAACAATGAATAAATTATGTAATACGCCTAGGAAACGTGAATGCGGACATTATTGTGACGTCACATAACACGTTTCTCACGTAACTGAGTTCTGTCGCGGTTAAATCGATGGTCAGGGCACACCATGCACCAAAAGACCATGGGGGAGCTTTAGTTTGTAGTTTTATGTAAAACACTCAATAATTAACTAGAGAATAATGATACACGAGTTCAAAGCGGATAAAGTAGAGGAAAACAAATATATAATAATAAGTAGATAGATAGATAGATCTTTGTTTTGTGGCATATTAATAATAAGTAAAATTAATAGTATGTTTGAACCATTCTAATGCCTCGTCTATATAACAGATTTCGATATTCGGTACCTAGAGGCTGATGCTTATACTGTAAAATTATAATAATAAATAAAGTAAACAGTGCAAAAAAGCAGAAGCTGATTATTTTCTGATTTTTATCGTCGCTAAGTGCACCTCTTTCGTTGCGGAACTCGTGGACCATTAAAAAGAAGTAGCTCGCGACTGAGAAGTCACGGGCAGAAACGCAACGACGCGACCGAAATGACAAAAACAACAATTTTCACCAATAGGCAATATTCTAGCTTCATTAAAAGGTAAATCATAGTTAAGAAAAATCATTTTTTCACAACACTGCTCGGAAATATGGCCATAGATGGTCTTGTCTGGGGTCACAAAACGTCACTTATAAGGACAGACTAAGAATGTTTTTGTCGGCGTGTTTGCTGATTGGTCGAGAACATTGTTGTCCAACTTTAAGAACCAATGAAGATCAATCAATCAATTTTTGTGTCGACCAACAAAATTGAAATCGACCAATCAGAACACACCATTTTGTGTCGTAATATATTAGGTGTATTTTTGCTAAAAGATACACAGACTAAAAACTATGTGACTGCTTTTTTTTTAATGTAATTCAAACTTGGTCCCTAATCTCGAACCACTAGAGATGAAATTACATGGGAGATATGGCGAAACAAATATAATTTTATATGGAGTTGTCATCTTCAATTCTTCATCTCGCATGTTAGTTTATTAATCTCGAGTGCCACGAGAATAGGGGTCCAGATAAAAAAAAAAGTTATCTATGGTAAAATTGGCGGTGATGTCACATTAACATGAATTAAAATTTGAGTTTTGAATATGATTTTTTATTTTATTTCCTCTCAGTAGTTGTGAAAAGCACTTTGTCTGCCTCGGTAGAAAGTGCAATTTATGGACTCGTACACTAGAGGGCCTCAACTACGTTTCGGCCCTCTATATGACTCGTCCAAAAATCGCGTACTTTCTATCCTCTGCAACAATGTACTATTTGAATAGCTATAAAAATAACCAAGATATAAGCCAACAAAGATTTGTTCCTATGTCTTTCTAACAACACAGAATTTAACATGGAGTTTATATGGCCGACCTGTTACAAATGATGATGTCACATATTCCCTATTATTTTAAGCATAGCAATTTCT
This sequence comes from Acleris literana, assembly GCA_946894065.1. Lineage (NCBI taxonomy): Eukaryota > Metazoa > Arthropoda > Insecta > Lepidoptera > Tortricidae > Acleris > Acleris literana. The sequence continues at coordinate 11,188,860 of OX335684.1, read as the reverse complement.
TTAATGATATCTCCAAATACTAAGGCAAAGGACACTAAGAGTGGCATGTTAAGAGGAAAGTGATAATTTTATGGTTCAACGAATGGAAATATTGCGGTGTCAAGGTATGTATTTATCTAAAATAAAACCAGGAGACTGAATAAGGCAGATTTTTCAACGTATGTGTATTAGCAGTATTAGCTTGAAGGGAATGCCTCCCCACCCCTAAATTAGATTTTATTTAAAACTGACACTGTCTCTTTATAGACCTGAAGATACTGACACATCCGGTCATTTGTACCAAGTATGGCGACCCTTCTTCAGGGGTCTAATTAAGTAGGTAATGAAGAAAAGGAAAATGATGGTCATAGCGCTGGTACCGGCGGCCCAATCGCGTGGGCGTTAATCGAACGTGTCCGATAAATTACGAAACTCGAACGATTTGTAACACAAAAATTCTTGTATTTACCGATAGTCGATGTAAAAAAGAAGTAGGCGGTAGCGTAATGCCATACTTCTCCGGTGTGGCTTACAGCCCGCCATACCGACGAAGACACATTTATTAAAAAAAAACATTTGTACCAGGCTAACTTTTGCACAGCTAATCATCATCGAGTAGCCATTCACGAAAATCACCATGCCATACTTTTCCGACGGTTCCAAATGGCCGCCAAGGAGAAAATTATTTTTTTGCTAAACTTTTTGTACCTGTATGGCATTTCGATTTTTGGGAAGTATATGATACAATGTGACCGTTATTATATTTGCCATACTTCTAGTAGGAGGGAAAAGTGGTGCCATACTTGAAAAACTTATTTATTCGACACGTTTTCAAAATACAACTACACTATGTAAAATCATTTTTTACAGCATGGCATCATTGTATTCTGTTCGTTTGGATAAAATTCTACCTAAAAAAAAAACACATAATATATAGTAACCATGTGGCGGAAGACTGTAACACTTGAGCCAAGATGTAAGGGAAAACATTTTTCTTAACGTTTTGTACCAGGATGGCAATTGGATTTTTGGAAATTATATCATACATTGTGACCGTTATTATATTTGCCATACTTCTAGTAGGGGGTAAAAGCGGTGCCATACTGGTACAAATCTGGTACAAAATTGTACACATTCTCCACCTCCCACAGGTATGGTATTATCAAACTTATATTTATGATCATACAATGAAATGGTAAAAAAACTTATAGGACGGTACAAATCGTTTAGCAAAAAAATATATTTGCTTCTTTGCGGCGGTATGGCGGCCATTTGGAACCGTCGGAAAAGTATGGCATGGTGATTTTCGTGAACGGCTACTCGACGATGATTAGCTGTGCAAAAATTAAGCCACACCAGAAAAGTATGGCGCTACCGCCTACCTCATTTTTCATCGACTATCGGAAAATACAACTATTTTTGTGTTACAAATCGTTCGAGTTTCGTAATTTATCCGACACGTTAGATTAACGCCCACGCGTTTGGGCCGCCGGTACCAGCGCTATGACCATCATTTTCCTTTTCATGATTACGTAATTAGACTTGGTACAAATGACTGGAAATTTTGTGTCAGTATCTCCCGGTCTATTACTATGTTTATGTTTATTTAAGCATATTTTTGGCCTTAATAATAAACACACACAATTTCCCAGCTGGACGCTAAATATCAAGTATTTATGTTAACCTTTTCAACGCCACAGTCGGCTCTGGCCGTCAACTAAAAGTCGTGCCACTGACGCCACGTCGGCTACTGACAGCCGATAAGATTTCAAGATTAAAAGAGACTTTGTTTGGTAGCAATAAGGTGTAATTTGCATAGCATAGCAAACGTGTTTGGCGTGTGGGTGGCACATTTTGTATTCGACGTATGGCGTTCAAAAGGATAAATAGATTTTGAGTTATTAGGGGGGTCAAAAGTGGGCTGAAATGGTTAGTGTAATATAATATAACCCATGGCATGGCCAGTGCTATTTGCTTTGTGAAGTTGGCTGGCACTGCCATGTGCCTGGATAATATGTATATTTTCTCAATAATATAATAATAATATATAAACTATATTAAAACGAAAAAAATTCGTCAGTCTTAGGCAGGATTCGAACCTACATCTCCTCTGGCAATCCAGGCCAATGCAAGCGCAGGGTTTCTTTTTTTTTTCACTTTAATATAGTTTATAATTTCGTACAGACGTTTCTGGTAAAAATGAAAAAACACTAATATATATTTTGACAAAGGATAATAGTATATTTTAATAATATATAATATGTTTTAAGGATAATATATTTTAACAAAGGAGACTAAGGTAATCGTCCGAGTGCTCGACGCCGTACTAGTATATGGCATGGGCACTGTATGTCAAAGCAATTTGGGTTAAATTCAAACTAAGAGGATTGTTCTTCATTCGAATTCAAGACATGTCTCTTTGACATAGAATGCCCATGCCATATACTAGTACAGCATCGAGTAATCGGACGTTTAGCTTAAATTATTTCTAGGTCAAATATTGTAGGGTATAAATACATTATAGAAAATATTTTAAGGAAATTTAAAAAAAAATCTTATTGTCATTGGTGTCCACCGCTATCATAGATTTAATTAACTACACTACTCTCATGGCAACAATAACATATACTTTACATTGAGTAGAGGGTAGGTTACATTACATCCTAATGGCCCTGGCATACTGACATTGAATAACTACTCAACTAAGATAACTAGGCTAATAAAAGGAATAATAACTTTATATATTGCTATAAAGATTAATAAAAATAATATAGATTAATAAAGATTATGATTAAAATAATTTTTATATTTCATTATTGTATTAGAAAGTCAGCCTTCTGTAAATTTGATGAGTTGTGATAAAAATGTAAATCTAAAAAGCTGCATGTGTCATTTACATCTTCATCCAGTTGGGCTGCAGTAAACAAATTACTTAAATTTAAAATTAATGCTGAATCACTATGTTGATTCAGTTTTAATTTAAAGAAAATGAAACCAACCAAATCATTGATAAGATACCTAACATGAAATCCAATTTGATTTATTCTTATTAAAATCTTATTATACTTCATGAAAATGTTATATTTGATGATGAGGTTAGCTGATTAACATAATTTTTAGAATTATGTGGTTGAATTAGTCAATTCTTTCAGTTTTGTTCTATCACTAAGCTTTATTTATAAGACTTATCAAGACAAAAATGTGCACAAGAAAGGACTCACCTCCATGGGTTCCTGTTGTTGCTCTGATTGTGAGTTTCTTTCTGACACATCATCCACTTCCATTGACAAGGATCTCCTGGAACAGCTGGGTGATGCATTGCTAGGTCGCGGCCTTACTGGAGACGGTTCCACAAACTGGGCCGGGGATATCGATCGTGATGTGCTGTCTTCCCGATTGGTTCCTTGTTCTCCTGCACCCACGGTGGGCTGAGGCAAATTGCCCACTCGCACGGACCCACAGCTGACCAAGGTCTCGTCTCCCATAGAATCAAAACTGTACTGCCGCGTTTGAGACAGATCTGTCATTTTAGTGTCTGGCATTTCGTCTAACAAATTATTGTCCACTTTTTCCGTAACAATTAAACTGTCTGCTGGTATTTTGGTCTGGTCATCAGTCTTGTTGACTTGGTCTGAGTAGTTCGGTTGTTTGGTGGCATCGGCGAGGTCGGCGGGCACGGCAGGAGCGGCTGGTGCGGCGGGCGCGGCGGGCGCGGCGGGCTGCGCAGGCGCCAGGAAGGGCGCGAGCTGGGGCGGCACGGAGGCGCCCGGGGTGGCGGGCGGGCTCGCGGGCGCCGCGCTGCCCGCGCCGAGCCCAGCCAGCCGAGCCAGCCGTCGTCTCCGTATCTGCAACAACACCACAGGGTCTTGCAGCACGTGCGACAAACAAACTCGCGCGATCGCGAAACGCCAACGCTTTGTTTTGTTACGAAATTAGACTTCCCATACGCACTAGGCAGATGCTCGCCTACGATACAAATTTTGAACTCACCTCCTCTTGACTAAGTTCACTCATGGTGGCGGACACTTATTTCGACTTTGAGCAATACTATTGAATGCAATGTTTCTCAGAATTTCTCAAAATGTTAAACAAGAATGAATACGGAGCAAGCCACACAACGTCAAGCAGTCAGTCACCTCTCAGCTGAGCAGTGCTGCTGTACTAAAATGGATATTTACCCCGACGTAGTTACACAACTAACTGGGGCCTGTTTTATAAAGCTACAAATTACAATTTACAGAGCCCCTAATTTGAAAATCGAAGTTCGAAGTTACGTTAGCTCCATCCCTTTCTCTCGATCTAGTCTCGAATGACGAGTGACAGGGATGGAGCTAACGTAACTTCGAACTTCGATTTTCACAGTAGGGCCTCAGGTTACAAGTTTCCATTTGACACAACCTCGTCCAATGAGGACCAGCCGTTTGAGCAGTGTTGCCAGTTTAGACCTGTAAAATTATTACTTGTAGCTTTATAAAACGTGCCCCTGATTATATTTTACACAAAAAAGATGGCTTTGAGACGAACTGAACTATAATATTTTCAAGTGACACACGTCACATTAAGCAGCTGTTTTTGAGTAAAACATGGATCATTTGCAACGAATTTTTTGCAAACTCTTTCTCGCCAAGCTATACTTTGATGCCAGTAAGTCAAACAATGTAAAACTTAAGCACCCGTCGTCGAAATCAATATTAAATGTTTAATGTCTCGAGTAAAGCGGTTAAAATCTTCGTTTCCACAGTGAATTTGATTACTAAAAGTATTTTCTTTTTGACTGACTTAAAAGTGGAAGTTCTGCTTTTGACCGTATGTATGTTTGTACTTGTATCTATTTTTGCAAATATCTCGAAAAGAAAAGCTGCATCGTTAATCGCAAAAAAGCATGTAAGAAGGGAAAAGTGTGATAAATTAGTTTTATGGTTTTTGTAGTTTTCTTATTTATATCAATTGTAGAAGTTGATTGTAAGGTCTAACGGGATTTCAAATTTTATAAATACCCTATATTGCGGCAATTCTCTTGAGGTGGCAATACTTGAACAAAATTAGTTGTTTGTGGTTGGTGGATGGATGACAAGTAGATTTGAGTAGAAAGTATTGAAAATACACGCGTCATTCTTGCTTTGTTTGTCGGATATCTTATATTTCACTAGATGGCACTACGAGCGGATTACATATTTTTATTAAAATCTTACTATGTTGTATCATGTGGATTTACCCTCACGATAGTTTCACGTATTCGTCAAAATATTTTAGTAAAGTTACTTTTTCAGCTCGGTGCATTTGTGTTGGAGATTGTTCGTTTGAAAGTACAACATTTTCTCTATCTGTCTTACTTACTTTACTTGTCTTGTCAAATTTATGTCAAAATCAAAGGAAAGGAAGGCCGCATGTTTTGCTGTATTTTTGTTTACATTTTATGAAATCTATCTGCCTGGTTTAATACCATTGATGATAGAAGTAAAAGATCGATTGCTTTCTTCAGTAGCTTGGTTAATAATGGAGGACTGTTACAACTTCGGGTAATCCCCGTTTTAACTACGCCAAAAGTAACAATGTAAAGAAAAATTTGAGATGGGTGTAGTATCTACCTAGTCTTTATTATTAACATTGCCGGCTATTTGACTTAAATAAAATGACGGGGTTTAATGTGCCGGACCTCGTCACCGGCCTCAAGTCGCGGCATTCAGAGACAAGGCATAAAGCTATTCGAGAGCTGTTGCACTTTACTAAGACGGACCTCCGCGAGATGTCCCCGGAGAACCTGGCGCAGGTCCTCGACGACTTCAACCAGCAAATACACATACTCACCTCCAGCTACGACAACAATGAGAAAAAAGCCGGAATACTTACCATTGGTATGTTTAGGTTATGTGGTTGGGCAATCATACATTTGAAACTGTGCCTCACAATTTGCCATTATGTTGATGTGAGAGAATAGTTTAATTAATGTTGATTAGCCTTTATTTCTTGTCACTAAAATATTGTTTATTTCCAGTGTGCTTGATTGCTGGAGACACAGAGACTACAAAAAATAGAACTTTACGCTATGCACAATATTTGAGAAATGTTTTTCCCTCCACCGACATGGGTATTGTGGAGCTCGCAGCCAAAGCTATGGGACGGCTCTCAGCCACACTAGGAGTAAAGAGAGGGGAGTTTGTTGACCAAGAAATTAAGAGATGCTTTGAATGGCTCGCTGAGGAGAGAAATGAAGGGAAAAGGTTGTCAGCTGTCCTTATTCTGAAAGAACTAGCTGTTGCCATGCCCACATTCTTCTACCAACAAATTACCAAATTTATAAACCACATTATGATTGCATTACGGGATCCAAAGGATCAGATAAGAGAGGCTGCATCTAAAGCATTAAGAGCTGCTTTGGTAGTGACAGCACAGAGGGAACATCCAGATCACACAAATAAATCTCAGTGGTATTCAGAGTGTTATGAAGAAGCAATGACATCATTTGCAGACCAGTTGGTCAGAGATAAAGGGCTGAGCAGGGATGATCACGTCCATGGAGCACTGCTGATCCTCAATGAACTGCTAAGATGCTCCAACTCAACCTGGGAGCGGCAATACACTGCTCTCATGCAGAAGCTTGATTCTGAACAGGATAACTCTGATGAGATAATCACATTGAACACCAAGATATCAACTTCCTGGGACCAACATAATTTTTCAGAAGAGAAACACCAATCTACTGTCATTTATGAGTCATGTATATGTAAACAGCTTATCACTGAAAAGTATGAGAAAATTTGCTCCGGTAAGTTTACTTCCATAGTTTTTGTAAATAATGTCAAAATAATAAATTGAGTATGTTAGATTGATATGAAAAAAGAAAAATGGTCACCAGACTTGTGTTGGACTTGTGCACCAAGAGTTTCATACTGCCTGCCCAGCTGGTTTTTATTATTTGTGGTTTTTTATTACTCTTGCTGTTTTGCTCTATAATTACATCAAATTTGATGATAGAACAAAAACCAAAAAACAACCCTTATTTTTTATTTAATTTTAATTTATATCCACTGTTATATCAATTATTCTGTAATTACAACTTGCTTCTCACAACAACGTGCTGGCCTAGTTGGCAGTGTCCCTGCCTACAAGCTTGTGGTCTTGGTTTCAAATCCCGGTAAGGGCAGATATTTGTGTGATGAGGGCGAATATTTGTTCCTGAGTCATGGATGTTTTCTATGTTTTTTATTTTTTTGTTTGTATATTTTTCTCTATATAAGTATTTATATCGTTCCCTATTACCCATAGTACAAGCCTAGAGCTTCGTTTGGGACTAGGTCAATTGGTGTGACATTCGTAAAAATGGTAAATACATACAAGCATCAAATTTTGTATGATTATAGTGCAAACCCTAATAAACAACAACAAATACTAAAAATCGGTCAAGTGAGTTGGGCTTGCGCTATTTTTAACCGACTTCAAAAAGGAGGAGGTTAAATATGTTCCAATGTATGTAATTTTTTTTATGTATGTTCACCGATTACTCTGATTTTAAAAATTCTTTTTTGTTTTGTTAAAATATACTTCTGAGGTGGTCCAATTGTCACCAAATCTGTATCTGATGAAGGGATCAGTGAAGAATTGAGGGAACTCCTCAAATATTGAAGGCAAACATATAGCGATTTTAGTTTTTTTAGTAACAAGTCCAGCATTTCGATTCAGAAAGTATCATTTGGTGAAGTGGAACTGATGATGAAGACCACAGATGACCACCGGAACACCTCAATGGTACCAATTTCAAGGGTGGCGATAAGATATCTCGATTAAGATAGTTGAGCGACTACAATGAAGAATGTTTACTTGTTGAAATATGACTATGACTTTCCCGCGGCGTTGCTTGTGGCGCGCTTGAAATAACTTAAAGCTTCATATCACCCAAGAAGTGGGACTACGTAACAGTGTATTATGATCACTAAAAAGTATAAAATAAAATAAATGTTTAAAAAATAAAAAACCGCCTCCAAAAACGCAAAAATAACATCTTTTAAAATTGTAGGTACCTAGGTTAGTCCAACTGAAGTCGGTGACCACATTATTTTCACTGACATCAGCTGGACTAACCTATTAGGTACCTACAATTCTAAAATAATTTATTTTTTGCGTTTTTGGAGGCGGTTTTTTGTTTTTTAAAACATTTTTTTTTATTTAGTAAAGATATAACATTTAAATCTAAATATAATATGATCTATCTACTGTGCTGTGGGTTTTTTTTATTAATTTGGTCAAATACTTAAGTGGACACTGAAATTGGAAATACTTTTTATCACTCTGATGCATTCTCTATGTTGCAGATGTGATGGCGCAGCAAATATCCCGAGCGCCTAATGTCCATCAGATGCTGCTACTCATGATACCGCGGCTAGCTGCTTTTAATAGAGAAGTTTTTTCAAAAAGACACCTTAAATCGACCATCAACCATCTGATAACATTTTTACGAGGCAGGGAAAAAGAAAAAGCAATGGCTTTCACAACACTAGGACTTATCTGTGTAGCTGTTGAAAATGATATTCAACAGTATTTAAGTAGAATTATAGAAATAATTAAACTCTTACTACCTCTCAAAGAGACTCCTAAAAAGCGGGCAGGGACTGACACCCCTTTGTTTAACTGCGTCACTCTACTAGGTTTTGCCATGAAAGAAAATGTTGCAGATGAAGTAAGAGAACTGCTGGACCCAATGTGTGCCACAGGATTAAGCCCTCAGCTAACAACCTGTTTTAAAGAACTAAGCCAAAATGTGCCTACACTAAAGAAAGAAATCACAGAAAAACTTTTAAACATGCTCTCTCTAATTTTGAGAAAAAAACCTTATGCTCCAAATAGTTCTGAGCAACAGATAGTCCATCTGTTGTCCTCGGCTCTGCTAGTTGAACCTCATGACGGTAATAAGTTAGTTCTCGCTTTAAGAACTTTGGGGGCTTTTGATTTCGAATGGAACAATACCTTGATGAGTTTCATTAGAAGATGCACGGACCACTACTTGATGAGCGAGCAACACGAGGTTCGGCTCGAAGCCGTGAGAACCGCCGCCAAACTACTTATTAAGGCTATCGATCGATGCTCTCTCACTCAATCGAAGACGCTACATATGATCATCGACGAATCTGTAGGGAAGCTGCTTGCACTAGGTCGCGCGGACTTTGATCACGAAATCAGATACAAAGTCCTTGAAATATTTACGAACCCGGCTTTTGATCAATATTTAGCTGTAGAGGAGCACCTCAGCTGTCTCTTTGTTGCGATTAATGATTCGAACGTTGAGATCAGTGAACTGGCTCTGTGCGTGGTGGGCAGGTTGAGCAACATCAACCCTAGCTACACGATGCCGACGCTGCGCCAGCTGTTTGTACAAATATTGATGGAACTTAGGTATTCCGAATCTACCCGTAATAAAGAACAGTCTCTTAAAATGGTTAACAACATCATAACACATGCACCAAGGATCACGAGGCAGTTTGTTGACACCATTCTAAAAGTACTTGTGCCTAGATTAAAAGAAAAGGAAAGTAACGCTACTATGGTGTCTTTGATACTAAAGGCAATAGGTGATTTAGCTGAAGTAAATGGCGGGGGTCACGCTTTACACCAATGGCTGCCGGAAGTTACCTCGATTCAGCTTGACCTGCTCTCAGATCCAAACCAGCCTGAAAAAAGAAGCATTGCCTTGTGGTCCTTTGGTCAAGTTATCAGTGCTACTGGTCACGTGGTCACCCCTTATATGGAATATCCGCAGCTGATGGATATGCTACTGAACTTTTTGAAAGCCGATCAGCAGACGAGAGATAGACGTGAAACCATACGCGTTTTGGGCCTGTTAGGCGCTTTAGATCCTTACAAACACAAGGTTAATCAGGGTCTGATTGATTTTCAAACAGTATCAACGTTGATACCCGTTCCTGATGACACGTCGATCAGCGAGAATTTCGACTCGAACACGAGCGAAATGTTGGTGAATATGTCGCCCTTAGTTCTAGACGAATTCTACCCGGCAATCGTGGTGACCTCACTCATGCGGATGCTGAGAGACCCGTCGTTGGCTCAACATCATACCAGCGTCGTCCATTCGGTTACGTTCATATTCCAGACACTTGGCACCAAATGCGTTCCTTACATTTCTCGTGTGACGCCCAGCCTCTTATACGTTATACGTACAACAGAAAACGATAACTTTCGTGAATTTCTATTCACTCAGTTGGCTCAGCTAATATCCGTTGTCAAAATACACATCCGAAACTATTTAGAAGAAATTTTCGATATAATTAGAGAGTATTGGACACCAGACACTCTTTTGCAGGCAACCTTGATTATGCTGGTGGAGCATATAACTGTTGCAATCGGTGCAGAGTTTAAAGTTTACCTTAGAAAGATATTGCCGAACATTCTGCGCGTCTTAAGATACGACCGAAGTAAAGAAAAGTTTCTTACCGAAAAATTACTTGTTACAATCCAAAAATTCGAAAACAACTTAGATGACGTATTGCTTTCGATAGTGCCCGCCATCACAGCGCTGTTTGACGGCAGGAACGTGCCTATGTCAGTATCAAAGTTAGCGATGGAAACTATCGAGCATCTGTCGATGTATTTGTACTTCAAACCTTACTCAGCGGCCATCATACAGGCTTTAGCTCGAGTTCTGGACAACAACCCAGCATTAAGACCCACAGCTATGGCCACTCTCTGTGCGTTAATCATACAGATAGGGCGGGAATACATTGACTATATCCCTTCGATGGAGAGATTGATGATGAAGCATAAGATTCAATGTCCAAACTACGTAGTACTGATAACGCGCTTGCAAGTTATATCCACTTTGGCATGCGATGATGACTACATGGATGAAACTCGTTTGCGGTTACGGAAGAAAGACGTAAGTTATACTTTAACCTATGCGCAACTATTTCTTTCATGTATTTTATAATTTCAATCGGTCGATGTTTACAGGTCGTAGCACCAAAGGAAACCCAACCGATGCAGAAACTGACGGTGAATATATACGCGTTGCGCAAGAGTTGGGCGGTGAACAACTTGATCTCTAAAGAAGATTGGCTGGAGTGGTTGCGCGATATGAGCGTCACATTCCTTCACGAGTCCAACAGTCCTGCCATCAGGTAGGACTTAACACATCCCTTACTCTACAATTCAATACACGTCTAGTGGAATTAACTTGGCTTGTTTATTTTTTTAGAGCTTGTTCAACGTTAGCGCAGAACTACCCGCAGCTAGCATACGACCTGTTCAACGCCGCGTTCGTGTCGTGCTGGACGGTGCTGGACGAGCAGTCCCGGCGCTCGCTGGTGGGCGCACTGGAGGCGGCGCTACGCGTGCGCGACGCGCCCGACGCCGCGCTCGCCGTGCTCACGCTGGCCGAGTTCGTCGAGCACTGCAAGAAGGGGGACCTGCCCATCTCCATACGCCTCCTGGGCGATACTGCTATTAACTGCAAGGCGTACGCTAAGGCTCTATATTATAAGGTGAGATTTTAGTGCGATTGCGCCTTTGCAAGTAGGGCCCATAACAATCAGCTTATAATATTTTCATTTTTTTCTAGGAACAAGAATACCGAACAAACCCTTCAACACAAGTAGTAGAATCTCTAATATATATCAACAATAAACTCCAACAAAAAGAAGCAGCCAACGGGCTATTGAAAACGGTAATTATGCAGAAAAAAGCCGGTGATTGCTCCCTGGACGTGCACGTGCGGTGGTACGAGAAGCTGCACAACTGGGACCAGGCGCTCGATCTGTATAGTAAGAAATTGGAAGTGGAACCGCAGGAAGACGAATCCAAGTTGGGGCTTATGAGATGTTTGGAAGCCATGGGCGAGTGGCGGAAACTGTACAGCATTACGTCTGACCAGTGGGACACATTGTCCGATGACATCAAAAAGAAATCTGCGAAGAACGCAGCGGCCGCCTCTTGGGGTCTCCAAGAGTGGGACTCTATGAAAAAGTGTGTTGAAATTATTCCAGAGGACAGTCAAGAGGGTGCTTTTTACAGAGCTATTCTAGCAATACACGAGAGTCAATGGCCCGAGTCTAGGCATTATATAGATTTGGCAAGAAGTTTGCTTGATGGCGAATTAACCACAGTAGTTACAGAAAGCTACCAGAGGGCGTATGGGTCGCTCGTTACTGCGCAACTTTTGACAGAACTGGAAGAAGTGGTCACTTACAAACTAGTAGAAGAAAGAAGAAGTACTATTCGCAAAACTTGGTGGTCTCGACTACAGGGCGGGCAGAGATTGGTAGAAGATTGGAGAAAAATGCTCCAAATAAGGAGCCTAGTTCTCAATCCACGAGAGGACTTCCAGACGTGGCTTAAATTTGCTTCTCTGTGCCGGAAGACTGGGGCTCTAGCTCAGGCGCATAAAATTGTTCTATCGATTATTGGCAGCGACCCTATCAATAATCCGGATGTTCTGTTGCATATGCAGGATCCTAGGATAGTATTGGCTTATAGCAAAAATATTTGGGATGCAGGGAATAAGCGATTCGCTTATGATGTTTTGCAAAGGCTCGTGGACAATTCAGAACCGGAAAATGAGGAGCATTGTCGCTTACTGGCTCGTTGCCATCTGAAACTCGGTTCGTGGTGCGAATCGCTGCAGGAAATCAACGAGTTATCAATACCTGAGATCTTACGCAATTATTCAGCTGCTACGATCTTAGCCCCTGAATGGTATAAGGGTTGTCACGCCTGGGCCTGTATGAATTTTGAAACCGTTCTTTATTACAAGCAACAGGACAATATCTCCGAGAGCAGTGTAGCGGGAGGGTCCAGCGAGAAAAAGGTCTCCAGAGCCGACTTCATCAACACCCACACAATACCGGCTATTGAAGGCTTTTTTAAATCTATCAGTCTTTCCAATGGGAGCTCTCTTCAGGATACTCTAAGGTTGCTGACATTATGGTTCGACCACGGTCACAATCCTACCGTTTACGACGCTTTGTTCGAGGGTATACGGCAGATCGATATAAATATATGGCTTCAAGTCATACCTCAACTGATAGCAAGGATAGACTCACCGAGAAGTTTGGTGGCGAAGCTAGTCCATATTTTACTCATAGATATAAGCAAATTACATCCCCAAGCGTTAGTCTATCCCTTGACAGTGGCTACTAAGTCTTCGTTTGTTACGCGAAAGAATGCGGCACATTATGTGTTGAAGACGATGTGCGTACATTCGCAGAACCTCGTGAACGAAGCCGCCATGATTTCCGAAGAGCTGATCAAAGTGGCAATCCTGTGGCATGACCAAGTATTTATAGCGCTGGATGAAGCGTCAAGGTACGTAGACCCAGCAATGTTTATGCACACATGTTAAATTAAAACGATTATGACAAAACAAGTCATGAATTTGGTCTCCTCATATCAGCTCTTGTTTCCTTTATTTCCTTTAAGTTATGTTAGCCTAGTTGATTGATGCACCCGTTCTGGGAGGGTCAACTCCACCCCTTGATCGGTCGAGCCTTCTAGTATTACGTTTTTTCTTGCAGTGGTGTTTGTGAACAAATAATATTTTTTGCTCTATCTAGGTACTAGTCTATTTTAATGGCGACCCTTTACTCAATAGTGTTTGCCAAATACTGACTAGTGTATATAAGACTTACTGTTTTTAACCGACTTCAAAAAAGGAGGAGGTTATACGTTCCACTGTATGTATTTTTTTTTTTTTTTATGTATGTTCACCGATTACTCCGTCAATTGTCGACCGATTTCAAAATTTTTTTTTTGGTTTGATAGAGTATACTTTCGAGGTGGTCCCATTGTCACCAAATCTGAATCTGATGAGAGGATCCGTGAGGAATTGAGGGAACTCCTCAAATATTGTAGGCAAACATATAGCGATTTTAGTATTTTTAGTAACAAGTTCAGCATTTGCATTCAGAAAGTATCATTTGGTGAAGTGGAACTGATGATGAAGACCACAGATGGCCACCGGAACTCCTTAACGGTACCGATTTCAAGGGTGGCGATAAGATATCTCGATTAAGATAGTTGAGCGACTACAACGAAGAATATTTACTTGTTAACCGACTTCAAAAAAGGAGGTTATTGAAATATGACTATGACTTTCCCGCGGCGTTGCTTGCGGCGCGCTTGAAATAACTTAAAGTTTCATTTCAACTAAGAAGTGGGACAACGTAACAGCGTATTATGATCACTAAAAAGTATAAAATAAAATAAATGTTTTAAAAAACAAAAAACCGCCTTCAAAAATGCAAAAAATAACTTCTTTAAAATTGTAGGCACCTAATAGTTTAGTCCAACTGAAGTCGGCGACCACAACATTTTCAACAAAAAGCCGACATCAGTTGGACTAAACTATTAGGTGCCTACAATTTTAAAGAAGTTATTTTTTGCATTTTTGAAGGCGGTTTTTTGTTTTTTAAAACATTTTGATATACCGAAACGAAGAGATGAAACGATTTTTTTTGAGTGAAGTGAACCATTACAACTGATTGTTTTCAGATTATACTTCAGCGAGAAGGACGTGAAGGGCATGTTCCGCACATTGGACCGCATGCACGAGATGCTCGCGCAGCCGCCGCAGTCGCTTAAGGAAGTGTCCTTCCTGCAGATGTACGGGCGCGACCTGGCCGCCGCGCAGCGCTGGGGAGACTCCTATAAGGTACCACTATAGGGACGGGACTATCGGGACTTGTTAACAGGGCAGCTGCTCGTTGACTTGCGGGATGGATGTCACTTTTATCTGCTGTCTAACCCTAAGTCCCTACCTGTATGTTTTTTTTTTCGATTTGTGACTTTTCCAGTAAGGTAATCTTGGTTGGTCTTAAAGAGTGTTTTGATCCTTAAAATAATTATATGGGTTCGATTGGCATCAAAAAGTTCAAGACCTTAGCTCATTTTCCTATTTTCACGTCGTGGCATTTCCACCAACCTATCTCGACTTTCCATTCTGTATATCTCAATAGTGCTTTTGGTTTAAAATTGATTTACTTTGAGTTAACAATGCAAAAATGCCTCTATTACCTTAAGAGTTAATTTACATTTAGGTTTATTATAATTTATACTACTACTACTATTTTAATTAAGGGTCTCCCATTTCCGGATGAAGGCCTCCTCCATCTTTTGACATCTTTCTCTGTCTTGCGCAGCTCTAGTCCTGGTTTTACCTGCTTTGTCTTCGATGCGTTATGAATAAGGGGTACATATTACTGTTCAGGAAACAAACGAGGACCGTCACCTGAGCGAGGCGTGGGACCTGTACTACCACGTGTTCCGGCGCATCGCGGGCCAGTTCCGCGCGCTCGCGTCGCTCGAGCTGCAGTACGTGAGCCGCGCGCTGCACGCCAGCCGCGACTACGAGCTCGCCGTGCCCGGCTCCTACGTGCCGCGCGGCCACGTCATCAGGATATCGTACATTCACAGCCAGTTGCAGGTGACTTTTATAAAAGACGTCCGCGTAGAAAAATAAACGAAAGCTTATGTTACTCAGGGATAATATAGCATTCTAATGGTGAAAGAATTCTTGAAATCGGTTCAGTTGTTTTTGAGTTTATTCGTTACAAACA
This sequence comes from Acleris literana, assembly GCA_946894065.1. Classification (NCBI taxonomy): domain Eukaryota; kingdom Metazoa; phylum Arthropoda; class Insecta; order Lepidoptera; family Tortricidae; genus Acleris; species Acleris literana. Next base: position 11,173,324 of record OX335684.1, on the reverse strand, counting down.
TACAAAAATACAAATCTTTCCTCTTTATTATATTAGTGTAGGTGGTTACAAACGAGCCTGCAGGTTACCTGATGGAAAGTAAACACCAGCGCTCATGAACACCGGCAATTCAAGAATCTTTCGATGTGCTTTATTAACACATGCAATTCGCCCGCAACTTAGTCTGCGTAGAACTCGTTTATCGGTTTTCCCATTCTCTCCGGAATAGGAGGTATAGATCTAGTGAGTAATGGTTTCACATCGTGAAAACTCGGAACTCACGTCTACTTCCGAATGATGCAGACGTGTCTATGAATTATTGAATTATTAAGTGACATGTTTGAATCAAATAAATAGAGTACTTTAGTTATCAGTGTCAAATGTCAAACAACGAGTTTGAAGTATATCACACAAAGATGTTAAAACCACCACTATCAAATATATAGAAATTAGGTGTAAGTAAACAAGAAGAAATAAATAAATAAATATAAATAAATTTTGAAAATAATTTCACAGGCTTGTCGATCTTAACGTTCCCAGGTCTTAATGCTTTCGGCATGATTATTAAAAAGAAATGAAAACAAACTTAATCTTAATCAATAAAAAAAAACTCTAGTATTAACCACTCTAGTATTAACCACTCTATATCGATTATCACTCTCGCGATGCGACGTTCCCCCACGTTGTCTGGATGGGTACTGAGTCATACTGAAGTAGCATGACAAATACGAACATTTCCGAGAAAATACGATGTGAAAGAATATTTCACTACATCTATACCCTATTTCCCTCTTCGGGCTATAAACTATGTCTGAATTGTGATGGCAAAATGTTGGTAGCCCTCGCACAAGGTGGGTCGACGATCTGATGAGTCACAGGAACCGGCTGGATGCAGGACAGATCATGGTGGAGATCTTTAGGGAAATAGGTCTTTACCCGGCAGTGGACGTATTTTGGCTGACATGGTGGTAATAATAATAATTGTATGGCTTTATCTTCTGTTCATTATCTTATGTCTAATTTTGACAGCCAATTTCTGGCGTGGTGATGATGATAACATATTGACACTTTTTTGTACTACCGGCCGGGCCGGTTAAAGTCGTCAAGTCAAATCATTTAATGTCAAAATACACAAGTCGTATTTACAACAAAAAAAAAGATCACATGAAAACGCTAAATCAAAATCATCAATTACCCATTAAAATCCTTAATACTATAAAACGTTTTTTCAGTTAGAAACATTTTAGAAACGCACAGTCTGACTAAAAACGAGGTTTTATGATACAGTCAAGAAATATTTTTAGTTTTTGACGATCATAAGGGGGATCCTTACGGCGGTGACTGTAAGTTTTCTTTACTGCCTATGAATGCGCTCGAATCGCTCGATGCATTCATTCAGGGTTAAAATGTCAGAACTCATTTTGTTCCTTTCTCTCTGGCTACTCAGCCGGCCATTATAACATTGAGTTTTTACTAGGTGATAAAATCGAAGCAGCGCCCGCGCCGTCTAACCATCCAAGGCTCCGACGGCAAGCAATACATGTTCCTGCTGAAGGGCCACGAGGACTTGCGGCAGGACGAACGCGTCATGCAGCTGTTTGGGCTCGTCAACGCGCTCCTGCAAGCCGACACCAACACTTACCGACACGACCTCGCCATACAACGATACGCCGTCGTCCCGCTCTCTCCGAACTCGGGTCTCATCGGCTGGGTCCCCCAGTGCGACACCCTCTATAACCTCATTAGTAACTATAGAGAAAAGAAGTCGGTAAAAACTCCACTGAACACGGAGCAGCAAATCATGCTACGAATGGCCTCGGATTATCTGAAGCTCATGCTGAGGCAAAAGGTAGGTCGAACAATGACGATTTACTTTTCATGTCTTTTGTTTTATATGTTTACTTTAGTCTTTTTCACCAACTTTATTACCTAAGAATTACCCTAAAATAACCATAATTTCATCTAACAAAACTTTTTCAGGTGGAAGTATTCGAACATACTCTGTCCCAAACGCTAGGCAACGATTTGGCCCGACTTTTATGGTTGAAGAGTCCATCAGCTGAGGTGTGGTTCGAGCGGCGCACCAACTACACCCGCTCGCTCGCCGTCATGAGCATGGTGGGGTACATCCTGGGGCTCGGGGACCGGCACCCCTCCAACATCATGCTGCATCGGGTTTCTGGGAAAGTGCTACACATCGACTTCGGAGACTGCTTCGAAGTGACGCAAACTAGGGAAAAGTTCCCGGAGAAAATTCCGTTCAGGCTGACGCGGATGCTGATAAATGCTATGGAGGTAAGTGAGATTTTTTGTCCTGTTGTGTATTCGGTGATCTACAAAAGCGTTCAGCTTACAGCTTTAATTTTTGACTCACTTTGAAACTCTGGAATAAATATAAATGTTTTAAAAAACATAAACCGCCTTCAAAAACGCAAAAAATAACTTCTTGTAAAATGGTAGGTAATATGTCAGTCATCAACAAGTTTTTTTTTGCGTTTTTGAAGTCGGTTTTTTTGTTTTTTAAAACATTTATTTTATTTTATATATTTTAGTGATCATAATAAGCTGTTATGTAGTCCCACTTCTTAGTTGATATGAAACTTTAAGACATTTCAAACTCGCCGCAAGAAACGCCGCGGGAAAGTCATAGTCATATTTCAACAATTAAATATACTGCGTTATAGTCGCTCAACTATCTAAATCGAGATATCTAATCGCCACCCTTGAAATAGGTACAGTTGAGGAGTTCCGTTGGCCATCTGTGGTCTTCATCATCAGTTCCATTTCACCAAATGATACTTTCTGAATGCAAATGCTGGACTTTTTACTAAAAATATTAAAATCGCTATAAATGTATGCCTATAATATTTGAGGAGTTCCCTCAATTCCTCACTGATCCCCTCATCAGATTCAAATTTGGTGACAATGGGACCACGTCGAAAGTATACTCTATCAAACCATAAAATAGTTTTTAAAATCGGTCCACAATCGGTGAACATACAAAAAAAAAACGAAAACATTCCGACATGTTTCAAACTTGTTACGAGTCCTTTATTATTAAACATACTCAAGAATGTACGGACGTGAAAAGATCCAACTTTAAATGTCTGCGACAAAGGTGTAACAGTCGTTACTTTCGGCAGGTAACGGGCATTGAGGGCACGTACCGCTTCACGTGCGAGGCCGTGATGCACGTGCTGCACAAGCACCGCGACAGCGTGATGGCCGTTCTGGAAGCGTTCGTGTACGACCCGCTGCTGAACTGGCGGCTGGTCGACAACGAGCGGCCCTCGCTCACCGAGTCCACGTTCTCGTCCGACATCGACTCCTCGCTGTCGCTGCCGAGCCGCAGCAGGAACCACCTCCACTACGAGTCCCTCGAGGTCCCCCCCGAAACAAACCTCAACAAACGCGCGCTGTCTATCCTCAATAGAATCCGAGACAAGTTGACGGGGAGAGACTTCCCCCAGATAGAGGCGGTCGTCAGCGTTCCCACGCAGGTCGACCTGCTCATCAAACAAGCGACGAACAACGAGAATTTATGCCAGTGCTATTTAGGCTGGTGTCCGTTCTGGTAGTTTAAGGTCAGTTTTATGTGGATTTGTAAATATTTAATGAAATAAGGTATTATTTATTACTGGTATGTTATTTAGTCGTTTTAATTGTTTTAATCCCACCTGGTCCGTTATGCGGGAGTCAGCGTTTATTTTAGAATATAAATAAATGGTCTCGATTAAGAAGAGTATTCGCAGCCGTCTATCGAATCCATTTTGCGAGTGCTCGCACTTGTCGCTATTACATAGCAATATAATAAAACCGAGGATAGGCTGGAATGTTCAACCAATATACATTTGCCATATTGCCCATATTTATTCGCCTCAACAGGCACATGTAACGTTTTAATATTCGGCAATTGCCTCGTTTTAACTAAGACTGATGATTATTGAAGCTTATTTATTTATATCCGTAACTAAAGTAGTTTGTGAAATAGGTACCAATATTTGTTAACTGCAGCCTTGTTTTGAATCTTGTATTAAAGCAATAAAGTTACAATTGTATTTTAATGTAATTATCGTGTTGTACCGTGAGTTTTATCTGATATTTTGTTAAACTTCGTGTATGCACGAAATATATTATGATCTGTATGGAAAAACATAATGTAGAGTACTCCCAGCTGCTGAATAGTGTTCGGCTGGCGACCGTTATCAGCTTTCACACTTGCACTCGCACTGACAGAATAGTTATCACTCTTGTTTCACAAAATAAACGAAGATTGCCGATCGCTAAAAAGAACTGGCAGTACTGTATATGGAAATGAGAACCATAATTAACTTTGTTTTGAAATGTTTAGGAACACGCGCGATGACTAAGAGCGCCTGCGCAGAATTGATTATGATGGTACATTAATTTGCGAGTTCCCCGCGCGTGTGCTTAGCCTCCTATTGTACGGCTTATGACCTATTGTAGTGCTCGCTGAATCCATTTAACGTTCACACAATGCTAACGGCAGTGTTTTCGTATGTGATATATCATTTATAAAGGACGTATTTCCTTTTTTGGCGAGTATCCCAATATCAACCTATAGTGCTTGTACTCAGGTCTTAATTGGAGTGAAATGAAAATTAACTGCTCGTGTGACTCAGTCTCGGGGATTCTCCAAATAAAAAAAAACAGTGTTGCTTGATACAGGCGATGGAGGCGCCCTCGGATATTCGAGACTAATAAACTGCGGCAAGAAACGGAAAAACGCCAGCTTAATATTTGCGCCAGTGGCTACACTAGCGAGTATGCGGGTGTGGGGGTATAAAGACATTCATTGCACACACACATTTCAATCCTGTATCAAACATCTTCAGCAATCGGAGTAGGCAGATAATATTTTACTTAAAGTTGCTTCAATTATCTACCTACCATACAAAACGGTTAATACTGCCTACGAATAATACATTTATATGTCACTTATTTGTCGCAAGCCTCCTGATATTGTTTTTACCGTCTTGAATAGAGCCGCTGATCTGCTTAACACATCGCATGTACGTATTAAAAATGTTATATTATCCTTTTCTTTGTCTTTTAAATCGTAAATGTGCACTTTTTAAGATTTTGAGATTATCGTATCTTATGCCAAGTTACTTCGATCAAATAAAAAACAAGGTTAATGTAGAGTCGTATTAGAAAAGGCAGGCAGTATTAAGAAAAGTGACAATTATTCCAATGACGAGATATATTTATTTATACAATGTAGGTTTGATTTATGATTTTGTTAGTTTTATTCCTTACTTAAGAGTTGTATAACACTAATAATGCTATGTACAGTGATAACTTTATTATTTATGTGTAAGATGTATTTAATGTACAAAATTGTAATACTTAAATAATGACAAAGTTATTTTACCTTTCATTTATCATACCTATGCTATGTCTACACTCTTTGCATCAACGTCAAATCACTGATGATTCACAACCACATTTCCCAGTTCCGAAGTCCACTGTTACGTGATAACATTGTCCTTTTTATAGCTAATGAATGAAATCGGTAATAGTTTAGATAGCTTGGTGCACAGGACTTGGTCCATCGTCGGCCTGCTTAGGTAGATATCCGTATCACCATCCGTCGACACGAACTCGCTGAGGGATTGGCGGCAGAAGCCGCAGGGCGCGGTGAAGTTCTGTTGGTGGGCGACCACGGCCACCATTTTGAAGTTCAAGTAGCCATCGGACACCGCTTTGGGTAGAGCGGCTCGCTCGGCACATATTGACGGCGCCAGCGCCGCATTTTCTATATTACAACCTGTATAAACCTTTGAATCTTTCTCTGTGAGAATGGCCGCCCCCACCGCGAAGTTGGAATACGGACAGTACGCTTTCTTCCGTATCTCTACGGCGTCTCTGATTAGACTCTGCACCGTTTCACCTGGAATTTCAGAAGTTATTTACATTTGAGATACTTTTATAAATGATAATGCTATGCAATATTTTATTGAAAAGTACATTAATATTTTTAAAAAAATAGTCAAACGCATCGTTAGTCCGTCGTATCGATTGTCCTAAAGCAATTTACTGTTATATTATTGAAACAGGCGTGTGTATTAAAGTTGCATGCCTTGGTTAAAAACTTGTTTAGAGTATAAATGAAAATTATGCCCCACAATACACGAGGACAAATGATGAACTCCCGTACCCTATTTATCATCATCATATCATGTGAAACTCGACGGTCGGTATTGTGCTACTCGCATTGGTTTCCTACGTTTCCTTTATCCTCATTTTATCTAATTCCAATGTAATTGGGGGAAGGTTCGGATATTCGGGGGAGTTAATTCCCTAAAGATAATATAATATAAGAATTTAACTTGAAGGAGTGTATATTGCATTTCAAGTTACAAACTCGTTCCTATATAAAGCTCTACTAACATAACAACAAGATATGCAAGGCAACAGGAAGGCCGACCGTAGACGTCTTCCTAACTTCCTCGTTAGGTCTGTTCGTACCGACGTGTTAATAAATCGATAACGGTGGTATATTCATTAACTTTGACAAGGTTATTAATATTAACTGATACGATTAAGCCGGTAATTGTCGGTAAGCTGATGGAGATAGCAAAAGATTTGTAGGTCATTATTTCTTTTCTTTTTATGGTCAAACGCGCGCAGGTATTGTACTTGCGTTACTAATTAATTGATCTTTTTAATACAGTCTATGAGCACTAAGGTTCTTCGGGTTTGTACTTATTTTTTAAGAGAGTGAGAGAAGTACGAACCCGATGCACCCTCTGAGAGCTAACGCACTGTACGTCAACTCGGTTTTTTATTAAATCAATGTCAGAGGATAATCTTACACAAATTGATCTTGTCCCAAACGAAACTCTAGGCGAGTGTTACCTACTATGTTTTAAAGACAACGATTTACATATTTATTTAGAGAATTACGCAAAAAAAATCCAAGACTTAGGCACGAAGACTCGCCGCTCATCACACAAATTTTGCCCTTACCAGGAATCGACCCCAGCACCGCTACTTTCGTAGGCGGAGTCACTAGGTATCTACTAGGCTAACCGCGTCATCGAAACAAACTAAAAAACTCCACACAAATTGAACGCAGGTGCTACTTATCCAAGTCGACTACAAGAATATGTGAAATGTCGTTTAATAACAGAAATATAATAACTGTTGGCATTGTACGAGTATTATTTCCGGTATATGTTCGCACGTATACTTACTCCATGACATTTTGTTTTTGTTACATCGATAATTTGCCAAAATCCGACACAATCTCGGGACTTCAATTAGTTATTACATACCAAGACCATTAAAAAGCCCGGCGTTGTTACCGCGGTCTGTTTGATCATCTAAACGCCCGCATGTACAATTTCCGTGTTACAAGACAATTTATTAATCACTTAACACGTGTCATGTTATCATTAATTAAGTATTTATCAGATTAGAAGAACCACACGCAGAAAAACAATTCAATTGGGTACATAAATACCGTAAACTCGGTTTACTTTAGCCCTAGGGGGTAACATTGCCCACCCTTAAAACTATAACTATTTTAGTGCTAGTCATATTAAATTGGTTCAAGAATTTTAGAACTACATAAGTGACTTAGGTCTGATGTATCATTTAAAAGAATAATTAAATTTTAAAGATGGTTTTTGGGGTGGGCTATGTTACCCCCTAGGGCTAAAGTAACCCGAGTTTACGGTACTCATTCTAACTGCGGATTATCTGATTTTTTTAAAGACTTCTGTGCCTGCTGATATTCGAATCTTAAAAGTCCTATACTGAATTATTTATCTTTGCGCTATCATCCACTACTACCACCACTACACAATTAAAAAATAGCAACAGTGACTTCCGATTATTACATGTCTTCAAAACTATCAAAATGTTGTGTTTACGGACATTGAAAACTAGTTTTTCGCGATCACAAACAACAACGCAAGTCATGTTTACTTGCATAATATTAATAGTGACATCTAGAAATAGGTCACTAGGGACGACCAAAAATAGCGGACTACTCTGCTAGTTTCGTGCGATAAAACTACTGAAAATTGTAATAATTGATAGAGAACCAATTACAGTTAAAGTATTGAATATAATCGAGATTGTTTTACAGAAAAATATAGGGATTATTTTATAAAAATGTACTTACTCAAAGAACTAAAGTCTACTATTTCAAAGTTGTCCATGAGAGCGTGTGTTTGTGCGGGGCGGAGCGAGGCGTGCAGATCCCACGGCGGCCGGCGACCAACTGAGCCGCAACTGAGCAGCAACTGAGCTGATTAAGGCTAACGATCGCCGATCACTGAAGCGATTGTCTCTCGTGATTGAATCCCGGCGTGCACCGCGCGGGGTCAACAGTTCTGTTTGTTTGCCATGGGAACCGGAGTAAAGTTCACTTACACAGTTGCAAGACAGAATCAATATTTGTTAGACGTTAGGATTGTTTACATGCTCTTACTACATTCCGATTGTGTAATTCGGAAATAATTATCAAGCTACATTTTAAAGTAGAAAATATTGAGAATGAAGAGTGTGCATATGAGTTAACAAACCGTAAATTACCTACTATAATCATTCGGCTAAAACTTATGCCGTACTTTCGTTTATAGTTAACTAACGACCGGCCCTATTTTTGTGCGGGTGAGATATCGATGGTTGATAATTTAATCCTTCTTCGAGAAACGGTCTAAATGGTGGTGAAATCCGCAACCAATTCCATCCAGTAGTTTCTGAAATTATAGCTAACATACACACAGACAGAGTCTAGACGGGGTAGGTACTGTAGTCATTACGCGTTATAGTTTAAAATACTTTTCACAACACTGTTCGGAAATATGGCCACCATGGTCTTGTTTGGGGTCACAAAACGTCACTTATAGGGACAGACCTGTTTTTGTCGGCGTGTTTGCTGATTGGTCGAGAACATTGTTGTCCAACTTTAAGAACCAATGAAAATCAATCAATAATTTTTTGTGTCACAGCTCCTTAAAATGAAAAATTGAAATCGACCAATCAGAACACACCATTTTCTGTCGTAAAATATTAGGTGAATTTTTGCTAAAAGATACACAGACTAAAAACTATGTCACTGCTTTTTTTTAAAATGTAATTCTCACTTGGCCCCTAATCTCGAACCACTAGAGATGAAATTACATGGGAGATATGGCGAAACAAATACAATTTTATATGGAGTTGACATTTTCGTCCCGCATGTTAGTTTATTAATCTCGAGTGCCAGGAGAATAGAGGTCCAGTCCAGATTAAAAAAAAAGTGATCTATGGTAAAACTGGTGGTGACGTCACATTAACATGAATTAAAATTTGAGTTTTGAATATGAATTTTTATTTTATTTCCTCTCAGTAGTTGTGAAAAGCACTATGTCTGCCTCGGTAGAAAGTGCAATTTATGGACTCTTACACTAGAGGGCCTCAACTACGTTTAGGCCCTCTATATGACTCCAATTTGTCGTTAAAATCTGTTCAATTGTTCTATACCCCTTGGTTTTATATCATAAAGTTTGATTGTGCATACACCGCGTTTTTATGTTCTTCAGCGAGAAGTGTTATGAAATAAAAACGTCAAGGGTTATTTTAAAGTTTTACTTATTTAAGCCCATAAACTTATATCTAATGCGACAGTCACTATAGTAACATACAAATATGTTGTCTTATCCGTAACATAATTATAAAACAAAATGATTCACTGAAAAGTGTTTCAAGCAAACATCGGTAACTATCGTGCAATCTGCGTCAGTTAGCGTTGGTAGTTTTTTTAACCGATTATGTTCTTCTTTTTTTTTATGCCGCTCCACCGCTGTATTCCGCAGGTATTTCGCCAATGCCAAGTGAGTGAGAGTGAATCAGTAAACAGAACAAATCAAAAGTAAAAGCCGGAACTTTCAATCGGCCATCTCCCTCCCCGAAGGTTACCGGAAGCACTCATGGCTTATGTTTATTCGACCAGCGGTCCGTTTATCAAAAGCTTGTAACTTGTAATAGAAGTGGAAGTCTCTTTTTAATACATATTCTTGGAAAGAGATTTCCGCTTATAATGCATGTTTTCGTTAACGGACCTCACATCGTGTAATGAATTCGTTAATAACTTATTGGCTGGTGTGTGACAGTCTAATTAGTTATACCATTATGTGATCCATGCCCAGCTCTATCTTGTCTTCCGTACTCGGTTGTTACCGCACGAATGTTAAGACTGAATAATATAAATAAATCTAATCTAACTAATAATCTTTCGAGTGCTCTTAATTATTGACGACATTATGTATCGTATGTACATATTATGACGAATATACGTCGGTGCATATTAGAAAACTGTTTTAATCTCTTCGGCCAAACTCGCAGCCGAAGGTTCATAAATCCGCGGAACCCTCTCGGTGTCAGGCTTGTACACCAAAAATGATAAGCAAAAGATAAAAAAGTCAAATAGAATAGAATGGAATTTGTGAAAATGTGAGGCAATAAATTTCATTCTATTATATTCTATAAAGATATCGACAAAGATTATTTGTCGAAGAAATGGTAATAAAAATGGGTTATCGATGAATTGCTTACCATTACTACCAACACTCCTTTAGTAAAAACCCTGAAATTGCTGCGAATTGCACGATAGTCACCGATGTTTGGTTACAAGTCAACTTCAAAATATACACAAATCTAGTAAAGTATTTCATTACCAATTACAACAAAATGCAATCAGTGTAACTACAACATCATTGTCGGCTGCATGAGCAGTCCAAATACCATAACTGTATAGTTCGTTAGCTCAAATAGTTTGCGTACTTTGATGTGTCGCCACAAGTGGTACAAAGAAGCCGCCGCGGCGCGCACAAAGCGGTGTCGGCGACTTCAGTCAGTGGGGTGCAATGCACTCTATTTGAACGAACTATAGTTGAACTTAATATGCAGCATTACTGCTATAGAATAATATACACACATATGCCTCTAAAGTTGAGGCATTTATGGATGAAAACAAATGAATTTTTAATGTTTACAGATTACACAAGCTCAATTATTTCATGTATTACGCACTAGGGACTCTATTTCACTCTGTTTAAAAACAATGTTGTTTTTAGCGATAAGGCCGCTTTAAGAAGATTGTGAAGCGACACTTAAATCGCGTAGCTTTCAAACAAATTTAGCTCTGGGCGATAACGTTTCAGATTCACAATATTTTTAATATAGTGGTTTCCCGCCGGATTTCCGCCCATTTTTCGAAAATTACGATATACGAATACCGCCGCCATAGAACGAAAATTTTAATGGCGGGGATCGTAAATTGAGAGCACTTTATTGTCGAGTGAATAAAAGCTGTCATAATCCCAACAATATGATAACCATATGATTTATTAAACAAGGTGGGGTAGAGGCCCTTTGTTTTTGAACTGACTCGACTCTAGAAAGTAAGGTAACTTATATTAATTATGTGAAAAACATAACCTAAATCTAGTGACTAAGTATATATTTTCGAAATTAAACCTTACATAATTATTAACCAAACCTCTATTTGTAATTATTATCAGTAATTTGGTATATTAAAGAATATAAATTACTGGTTCTTCATTCGATCAAATTGCAGAACGTTTAACGGCACAGCCGATTTAAATTTACCTAATGAATCTAATTCTAATTACAAGTAGGTGTCGTTAATGTAAATATCACAACTTCATTTTAATGATATCTTAATAAAAAAAATAGCTGTCTTGATTAACAAAAAGGAAAAATCAAATTAATGAAAGTATAGCGGCAAAATGCCATATATGAAAATACAACACCAAAATAAAAAAATTGTGTTGCAAGGGACTAAATTTTAGTCACTAAAAGGTAAATTTGACTTTGCGTCTCCTTCACATATAAGGGAAACCTTTGGCAAATCTATCCTATTGTAGTATTGTACCATGTATGTGATAATAAATGGATTTTCACTTTAGGTTTTAAATTATTCGATCAATTAAGAAATGCGTTGTCATATGATACGTTAAACACGTGTGAGTGTTGTGACGTGACTTTAATATAACAATTATAAGGGCGCCATACTAGCCGCGTACTATCTCGTGACCAAGAACCGGAAGAAGGAGGAAGTGAGTTTTTAGGAAAGAACGAATGATTAAATGATGTTAAAATAATATATCGACGCTGAAATGACTTGTTGCTGACGTTCAAGCTTTTTGAAAAACGCAGCGGGTCTTATAGACCGATTTGTCAACGTTTTTTATAAACTGATCTTAAATGAACCGTCTTTATGACTTTTTTACAGACTGAGTTATAAACCCAACGGTTTGTTGACCATTTTTACTAACGGCTTCAAAGTCCCCCAAATTTAAAAATTCATAATGACATGTACATAATATTTACCGCATTCGATGTTATAATGTAAAATAAAATACCTTTACTTAACGTTATGGGAGGTATCCGAAAAAAATATTACATCTCTACTGTAAGGTTTGTAAAATGTATGTTAGTCAATTAGTCTTTCCAGCGTCAATTATGTTGTCAGAAAGTGGTTCTCAGAAGATCTTTGATTGAGGTTGATTACATAAAGAACCGCCCAATTAGCGAAATGAAATGGTAATTAACGAAACAACGTCTGTAAACATTTCAAGCGTTCGGGTTTTTTTCATAAGCAAATTGATTCATAATTTAAAACAATACATATTACTATATTGGTCATGTAAGAGACAACATAATTTCAAGAGAGCTAGCAGATTCATTATAGAGAAGTGAATTTTCGAAATAGCATTTTTTACTAATAACTAATGACGTACAGCGCTGCTCGGTAAAGCGACTATAAAAAAATCGAGTCAAAAAGTATTCCGACTTTATTCTTGGAATCGATTATTCACTAGGCACTTGTCGCGACCCAATCGTTTTTTTTGAAAATCGAAAGCTGCTCCTCGTCAGCTCGGGCAGGCAATTTATTTTAATAAATGCTAAAATGGCACCTTAAACTATTTACACAAAAGGAACTTTCAGGCACAAAAGGTGTCGCTACCCGGCAGCGACGAGACGACGGTCGCCGAGCGGCGAGCGCTCACCAGAAGGGGCACCAGCCGACGTAGCACTGGCAGAGGTTCTCGTTGCTGGTGGCCTGCTGGATGAGCAGCTCGACCTGCTTCTGGACCGTGACGGTCTCGTCGATGTGCGGGAAGTCGCGGCCGGTGAGCTTGTCGCGCACGCGGTTGACGATGCCGAGCGCGCGCTTGTTGAGGTTGGCCTCGAGCGGCGGGTCGGGCGTGGGCGCGCGCGGGCGCCCGGCCGGCGGCTCGGCGTCGGGCGCCGCGTCGGGCTCGCGCGAGCGCCGCGCGCACTCGATCAGCCGCCAGTTCAGCAGCGGGTCGTACACGAACGCCTCCAGCACGGCCATCACGCTGTCCTTGTGCCGGTGCAGCACCTCCATCACCGACTCGCACGTGCGCCGGTACGTGCCCTCGATGCCCGTCACCTGATACACCTCGAGCGTTACACATCACCGAGAACGCGTTAGCCTAGCAGTGGTTGGTCCGGGCGACGAAAGATTGTGAATGGAAAAGTTAAAAGCGGAAAGTTTGACTTCGGTACTTTGTTAGGAGGTAAAAGTCCCCACCGTTCGGAGGCACAAAGAAGGTCCCGTTTTTTTGGTTTTTGTTTATTCTTGGAAACGGTGCATCATAGGAAGTGTTGTTGTATTGCATTATTAAAGTTGATAAATTCTCTACAGATTTTCAAAAAAGTTTTTTTAGCTAGGGTATTACTGCACGACACCTTACACTTGGGACTATGCGCTGAAACTTGGCACAGTTGACTCTTAGCTGGTCTTGAGTAGATTCAGACCCGGAGCCATCGAGAGCCACCGCGCATTTAGAGGGGGGAGGGGGGAAAGTTCGACCCTGCCACGCTTTAATTGAAGCAACATTTCTCCAAAACTATACATATCAAGGCATGCAATATAAAGGGATAAGTTCGCCTTTGTACTAGTTTTATCTCTATAATTTAAATATTTGCGTAATTTAATTGTTTTAGTACAATCAAATGTTTCTATACTTACATACATACATTTATGGCAGTATAAGTAAACCACTTTAGATCATTCAAATTGTTTACGATTCTGCATAAATATAAAAACGTATTTTTTGCAACGTTAACGCAGTGACGCGTCTACTGCGTCACGTATAAAACGCGTCTTTTACGCCGACCGGTGATCACGTAATTATTTTTTGTGATGTACTTCAGCGTTTTTATGCTTCGGTATGATCGATCCTTTATTGTCAATTTGATGACACACTACTGCACTCAAAATCCCCTTCTTGTGTAAATATACCCAAAAGTCAGACAGCTAAACTTACCTCCATGGCGTTAATCAGCATCCGCGTCAGCCTGAACGGAATCTTCTCCGGAAATTTGTCCCTCGTGACAGCTACCTCAAAGCAGTCTCCAAAGTCGATGTGTAGGAACTTCCCCGTGACTCTATCCAGCATGATGTTGGAGGGGTGCCGGTCCCCGAGCCCCAGGATGTACCCCACCATGCTCATGACGGCGAGGGAACGGGTGTAGTTGGTGCGTCGCTCGAACCACACTTCGGAAGAAGGACTCTTTAGCCATAAGAGCTTAGCGAGGTCATCGCCTGCCGTATGCTCCAGTGCGTGCTCAAAAACTTCCACCTATGATAGAAATTATAAAGATTTCAATAAATAATAAATTATTGAATAAATATGTACTCTACTCACAAAGAAAAATGTAAAAATTACCTTCTGCATCAGCATCAGCTTCTCCAAATCCAGGGCCATCCGCTGCATGATCCTATGCTCAATATTGATCAGACATTTCCTCTTCTCTCTGTAGTCCCTGATGAGAGAATGCAAGGTGTCACAGTGAGGCACCCAGCCTATGAGCCCCGAGTTGGTAGAGAGCGGGATTACGGCGTATCGCTGTATCGCCAGGTCGCGGCGGAAGGTGTCTGGATCGGCCTGGAGCAGGGTGTTGACTAGTCCGAACAGCTGCATGACGCGCTCGTCTTGGCGCAAGTCCTCGTGGCCCTTCAGCAGGAACATGTAGTCCTTGCCGTTGGAGCCGCGCACGCACAGACGCCGTGGGCGCTGCTTTGATGTTATTACCTGGAGGAAATTTCAAAGTCAAGTATTTCCTTTGTTATTAGCTTGGCCAACACGATCACCTGATATATCACCCAATCAACAGTGTTTCGACGGTTCTGTGACTCAACCTCGTATATAGAATATTGTGCAGTATAAACTGACACTCACTAAGTACGCAAGTGCATACTTAGTGCGTGTCAGTTTATAATGGATAAAATTCAATATACGAGGTTGAGTCACAGAACCGTCGGTTTTTATTTTACTACGGCGTGACAGTCAAATCGGTGTTGCATGGAGCGGATATAATTTTACACTTTCGTATGCTGAGATTGCTGTGAGTCAGGGTCAAACAGCTATTTCTATAATGTTAATGGTACTGGTGACCTTAATTTAGAAAGGAAAACCGAGACGAACAACGCAACGTGCATTCAGTTTTAAAATAAAAGGTTCTTTGGAATACTAAATTATAGCGGGATTTATAGTAGCAAAAGCCTTCATAACATTAATTTGTTCTCCAGGACAGATATTTGTGTTATGAGCGTGAGTAATTGTTCCTCAGCCTTGGGCGTTTCCCTATTTATATAAATATTTATAACTGCGTTTTTCGTCGTCTAGTACCCGTAATACAAATCCAAATGTAGAGCTCAGTTTGGGACACAGCTAATTTGTGAGATTGTCCCCTAAATGTGCACTGACCTGCAGACTGCTCTGTATGTGCGCGATGCGTATGAGCGGCTGGTCGGGAACGTAAGAGCCGGGCACAGCCAGCTGTAGGTCCCGGCAGTTCAGCAGCCGCGGGCTGACGTACTGCAGCTCCAGCGACGTCAGCTGCGGCAGCTGCCGGCTGATGCGCCGAAACACGTGGTAGTACAGGTCCCACGCCTGGTTCAAGTCGCGGACGGCCTTCGTCTCCTGACAAACCAGAAGTTAGGTTAGGTAAGCTTAGGTAATAATAATGTACAATGTTCCAAAGAGCCTGACCAAGAGGTGACAAAGTTAAAAATCATACGATTTAATTAAGACCTTGAGATTTTCATGTCGATTTAATACTAGCATTTGCTCCCGATTCCGTCTGCGGACTGCTAAATTTTTCGGGATAACAAGTTCTTTCGGCCTTCAGACTATCCTTCGGGCGGGTGAAACTATCTTTTTACGAAATTTCACATCGTTTGCTTGGGGCGTTATATCGTGGAGGTGTAAATAAAATCTTATAACGAGAATGACCATTGACGCTGAAAAATTCAGCTCATGAGTATCATAGTCACCATTAACTCGACTTTACATATGCGGTGAAACTATCTTTTTACGAAATTTCACATCGTTTGCTTGGGGCGTTATATCGTGGAGGTGTAAATAAAATCTTATAACGAGAATGACCATTGACGCTGAAAAATTCAGCTCATGAGTATCATAGTCACCATTAACTCGACTTTACATATGAACACAAAATTAAAATCCCAAAAAAAACTTACCCTAAAACGGTTGCACCATTCGAGCGCCTCGCCGAGGTCTCGTCCGTATGCCTGGCTGAAGGAGACCTCTTTAAGCGTCATGGGCCCGCGCTCCAACAACGCGTGCAGCGGCGCCAGCGTACGCAACATGGCTTGCTCGTCGTGCTCGCTGAAGTATAACCTGGACGCCTCCTCTAGAGCCTCGTGCCATTGCTCGTGCCACAGAATCGCTACGCGAATCAGCTCCTCCGAGATCATAGCCGCTTGATTCACCAGCGCGGATGAATGCGTGCACATGGATTTCAACACTTGGTTGGCGGCGTTCTTGCGCGCCACGAACGAAGACTTTGACGCAACCGTCAGCGGGTACACCAGCGCTTGCGGGTGCGACTTGCCGATATCTATAAGCAGCGAGTGAATTAGTTTCCCGACTAACGCGCGTGGAGTGTCGATTCTTGCGATCAGTTGAGGGATGACTTGGAGCCACACGTTGATTTCGATCGTTCGGATGCCTTCCACGAGCGCCTCGTGCACGGCCGGGTGATGCCCGTAATCAAACCACAGCGTCAGCAAACGCAGGGTATCTTGCAGCGAGCTACCGTGTGAGAGATTAATCGATTTGAAGAACCCGTCAACGGCGGGCACAGTGTATTGCTGCACAAACTCCGGCTCCTTCTTTTCTACGCTCTGAGCGTTCTCAGGATTCAGCTCCTGGTGTTTGAAGAACAACACACTTTCGAAATTCATATACGCCCACGCGTGCCACGCTTTATACCAGTCGGGCGACAGCTCCGTCGCCGAAGAGTAGTTCTTCAATATCTCGGGGATAGAAGTCTCCTTGATGCCTAACAAGGATTCGCACCAGGCGCCCAGTTTCAGGTGGCAGCGGGCGAGCAGGCGGCAGTTCTCGGGGTCCCCGCTCTCCGCGGCCTGCACGTAACGCTGCAGCTGATCGTAAGCCAGCTGCTTGTCGCCGGCCACCCAGAGGTGCTTAGCGTAAGCCAGCGTCAAGCGAGGCTCGTGCGTCGGAAGCGGCATATCAGTATTTTTACTCGGATCTGTACCTAGCAACATCACGAGAGTACGATGAGCTTGTCGAGGTGCGCCACTTTTTCTGCATAGCGAAGAGAACTTGAGCCACGTGGCCATGTCTTCATGGGGAGTCAGAACTAAACTGCGAACTTGCAGAATCTTCCGCCAGTCTTCCACTACCCTCTGGCCGCCTTGCAGCCGGGTCCACCACGCCTGGCGAATGGTATCTCGTCTCTCCGTTATCAGTTTGTACGTGATCACTTCTTCTAATTCGGCCAGGAGCTGTGCGTTGACTAGGGCTCCGTAGGCTCTTTGATAGCTCTCGCCGGCGACGGCCGTCAGTTCGGAGTCGAGTAGGGTTCGCGCTTGATCTATGAACTGTTTGGAGATATCGAACTCCCCGTTATGTATGGATAGCACGGCTCGATAGAACGCGCCGTCCTGCGTGTTCTCGGGCAGGAAGCTGACGTATTTAGCCATGGAGTCCCACTCGTTGAGCCCCCAAGCGGCGGCAGCGGCGAGGCGGGCCGCTTTGAACTTCTCGTCGTTACTCATCTGTGGCCAGCGGTTGGACACCCGGTGGTGCAGTTTGACCCATTCCCCGAGCGCCTCGAAGCATCGCAGTTCACCTAGATATGCCTCCATGTCGGTCGCATCGTGAGACAGCTTTTCCCCGTATAAGTTCAGCGCTTTCTCCCAGTTGTGAAGTTTCTCGTACCACCGCACCTGCATCAATGAGATTCGATTAACTATTTTAAAATAATCACTGTTTGGGAAAGAAAGTGAACAGAGAAAATATTTATTCCTCAACGAACTTGTTACGTTCGTAGCTTGTTGTTGACATGTGTTGTAACCCACCTGGACCTGCAGGCGCGTGTCGCCGGCCTCGCGCTGCGCCATGACGCGCTCCAGCAAGCCCTCGGCGGCCTCCTTCTGCTGCAGCTTGTTGTTGATGTGGATCAGCGCTTCCACCACTTGGGACGTCGCGCCGCTGCGGAACTCTTCCTCCTGCACAAATGTATTGTTGCTTGAAACACCAGATTGAGAAAGTAAAAAAGGGGCCATCAGTGATACTTTAAGCATGCAGAGAAAACTTAGATTAGACACTTGCCTTGTAATGCAGCGCCTTGGCATAGGCTCTACAGTGCATAGCTCTTTCTCCAAGCAGCTGCGTGGCTATGGGTAGCGCGCCGGCGTCGCAGTGCTCCATAAACTCCGCGAGGTTCAGCACTGTGTGCGCCAGCTCGGGCGCGTCGGGCGCCGTGAGCGCCTGCTCTAGCGCCAGACGCAGCTCGGCTCGGGCGCTGCTGTCCAGCTCCGTCCAGCAGGAGACGAACGCGGCGTTGAACAGGTCGCGGAGCAGTTGGGAGTAGTTGTGTGCGAGGGCCAAGCACGCTCTGGGGATCACAATACTATCATTGTCTCTATCTATAAAAAGCCTTATGTAACCGAGACAACATGATGCTTCTTTCACTCTCTGCTCTCGCTACGTAACGTGGCCTTAGTGAGCTATGACACCATGTTGACGCAACCTTTACCGGGTGGGGTACCCTTTATAGAGCTGTATACATGTTATTGCTCAGCAAGGCTGGTCTTGCAGCCAGATACAATAGCGCATTAAGACTACGTCAGGCACGCAAGGCGTAATTTAACAATAGTAAAATGACAGTCCAACGATAATTCTAGCCCATAATTCTGCCCTCCTAAGCAAAAATGCAATAACTAAATTCAATAGCCAAAGCAGATTCAACTCTCTGCTGTTTGTAACTAGGTTGCAATTTCTACAGATGTTTTGTTTGAGATAACGCCATTATGCTTAGTAGGGCAGAATTTACGGTTTAGCAGAATTCCATTTCAATCTACCTTCACAGATGAAATATTTTTTCTAATTCAACATCCAAATGATGTCGCGTCTCGCCAGTTACCTGAGCGCCGGACTGTGAGACTCCGTGAGCAGCCCGATGCTGAACCGGCGCAGCCACTCCAGCCAGTCGTCCTTGGACACGCGGCTGCTGACCGTCCACGCCAGCTTGAGGTTGTGCGAGTTCACGAACAGCTTGCGAATCGAGGACGAAGTGTCGCATACTACGATGCGAGCCTAGGGGAAAACCGTCTGTTACGGGGTTGACCAAAAGTACAATCCTTAATATTGTATATACCTATTCGGCCGAGTAAATTTCCACTTAACAAGTTCAAATTTGGGACATGACTACTTAATTCGAGAAAAAAATATATGATTTTATAACTTCTTTTACTGCATAAAGGTTTTATGCAATATTGATCAGATAATCGAGATAATTTACCTTAAAGTTTCGTATTGTTTGTTGTTATGGAAGCGAACGTTATTTAATTTTATTAAAATTGATCGACAAATTAGTCGTTGAAACTTAGAACCGATGCTTACGACATTTATTTTAAGTACAAGTATAAGATTTTTTTAACACACTGCCCTCACATCAATTAAGCTTCAAATTATCTGATCACTATTCATAAAGCATAAACTTAGTAGCACAAAGACGTCCAATTTGTGCAAGAATAATATATTTATACGTCAAAGAGCTCTTTGTTGCTCATTGCGCTAGTATATTCAAGTTTATCTTATAAAGCGCGGTGTAGTTACCTCTTGATTATTATTTCTAGGTTTCCTCCTCGTGCTTTGCAAGAATTCATCAACAGACAACGCGGAGTTCGACTGCAATTTCGTCATCAAAAGTTCATAGTTCTGGTGCTGAATCCTGTGTTTGATGATTATCTTTTGCACCAGGGGTATAAAGTCCAGGTATTTCCGACCGAGTTGCACTACTAGAGCGCAAAGAGTGTCCATCGCAGTCGGCCGTAGGGGCGGGCACGCGTCCATGCTCCTCACCAGTGGATGGATAATTCTCGAGACTAGCTCACTGTAGTTTAAAGAATCTGAAAGATAGTCTACAGTCTCCATGGCCACCTTGGCTACAGAAATCGGACAGTCGCTCGCGTCAAATAACTTTACAATCGATGGAATGACTAGATGCATATAATCGTCGAGATTGTCTTCAAATTTTTGCAATGCGAAGAGCAATTTTTCTGTCACCACACGGTCCTTACTCGTGTCGTGAGCCAGGACGCGAAGGATTTGTGGCATCAGCTGTGGCAGATACACTTTAAATTCGGAGCCGAGTGCCACGGCAATGTGTTCCACTAGCAGTATCAGTGTTGGTTGCAGGGAACTGTTAGGGGTCCAGAATTCTTTTATCAGGTCGAAGATCTTGTCCAAATAGTTACGAATGTGTTGCTTTACTATAGCTATAAGTCTGGCCAGCTGCGTGAAGAGGAATTCTCGAAAATTCGTGTCCGCGGCTCGAGCTACGTATAGCAAACTGGGAGTAACTCGTGATATGTATGGCACGCACTTAATGCCCAGAGACTCAAAGATGAAAGTGACGGCTTGGACCACGCTAGTATGGTGCTGCTGCAGAGTCGGATCCCGCAGAATTCTCATTAGGGTCGAAATAACGATTGCCGGGTAATATTCATCGAGGACGGGTGAAGACATATTTACAAGCATCTCACTAGTGGTCATGTCGAAATTGTTCTCATCCGCTTTGCTATCAGCAACAGGAACCAGGCTGGAGTCCGGTTGGCCATTGATCAGCCCCCGAGTCAGCTTATGCTTGTAGGGATCTAACGCGCCTAGCAATCCAAGCACGCGAATTGTTTCTCTTCTATCTTTAGGTTGCTGTTCAGTTTTCAAAAAGTTCAACAGCACATCCATGAGGTTGGGGTACTCAGTATACGGAGTAACGACATAGCCCGTGGCGCTAATTAGTTGTCCGAAAGCCCAAAGGGCTATGCTTCTCTTGTCAGTGGCGCTAGCATCAGAAAGCAATTCTAAAAGAATGGCCAGGATTTCCGCCAAATATTTTTTGAGGCCACTGTTGTCGCCGTTTACATCTGCCAAATCACCAATAGCCTTGAGGACGCTAATTACAACGCCGGGATTCGTTTCAGATTCTTTTAATTTAGGAACGAGAACATTGAGAATAGTTTCCATGTAAGGGCGTACAAGTCTTGGGGCATGCCTGATTAAATTATCTAACATTCTAGCTGCTTGCTCTTTATTCCTACTCATTCCTGAATGTTCTAATTCTGTCAGAAACTGTATGAGGGTCTTCCTGAGACCCGGCATCACGTATGCAGGGTTCACGGTGCTCAGCCGCCCCACAGAGCAGATGGCTAATTCCCTTATCTCTAGATGCTCATCATTCATAGCAATAAACAAAAAACTCAAGTTTTCAATTTGTGCCAAGTGTGAGTCAAAAATTTCGTTGAGCGATTCCAGTACCCAATATCGCACCTCATAGTCTGGGTCAGTCACTGACACCACTAATAACTTCCCCACAACCTCAGCAGTCAGTATAGTGAGAGTTCTGGAGGGGGTTTTCATGGTCCTTATAGTTGCATCAGCTAGGAGCTTAGCCGAAGTTTTGACAGCTTCTAACCTGATTTCTTGTTGATCACTTTGTAAGAAATGATCAGCGCAGCGCCTAACAAACGTAAGGAGGCTGTGTTGCCCTTCAAATTGAAATGTGCCTAGCGTTCTTAAAGCCAAAACTATACTCGCCGTGTCCTGCGGCTCTGTGACAATACTCATGTTACTCATTTGCTGCTCCAAACTCCTTGGTATACCAGGATGGAGGAAGGGTTTGTTTCTCAAAACCAAAGAGAGCATATTTAACAATCCTTCAGATATCTCTCCCCTCAAGACTGGCAAGTTTTCACTCAACTCCTTCAGACTGATGGTAAGCGATGGACTAAGACCAGTAGCAAACATGGCATCTAATAATTCGCGGATATCATTGACTACTAAATCTTTAACAGAACTGCCCAGTAAAGCAATGCAAGCAAAGATAGATGGGTCAATGTTCATCCTCTTCTTGCTCTGTGAATCCCTGACTGGTAGAGCTTGTTTAATAACATGCACTATTCTGGGAATATGACTCCTAATCTCATTTTCTATCCCTGCAGCAACAAGACCTATAGTTGTGAAGGCCATGTTTCTGTCCCTTTCCCGACTGGGGAGTGGGGACAGCAAGTAGTTCATGGTGGAACCAATGTACTTCTTGAGAAAATACTCTTTGTTGAATGCAATCAGCCTAGGAATTATGACAAGTAAAACTTGTGGCACCCCTTGGGTCTTTAGGGACCGCTGCGCCATAACATCTGAAAAATTAAATGTAGTTAAGTCAAGAAAATACTAAATGAGCAACAAAATTAACAACTCAATAATAAACTTACCATGACAAATCTTTTCATATTTTTCAGTTAGCAAGGCTCTGCAAACTGTTGACTCATATATAGAAACAGGATACGTCACATTTTCAGTTTTAAATCCATCACACAAATACCCTCTCTTGACGGATGGGCTGTGTAACTTGGTGCTTATAAAAATAATATCATCTGACATTGAAATATCCTTCTGTGTGTCAAGGCTATGCATAAGAGTTGAGTATTTTTTCTCCCAAGTGGCATTGGAACACCTCAGCAGTTCATTCAAAATCAGCAGACCTCCGTGAACTCTATCTTCTTTGGTGATACCTTTTTCTTTGGTTGGAACTTCTTCAAAAGAGAGCATAGCTTCTTCATAGCATTGCATGTACCATTGTGGACGAGCTGTGGATTGCTTGGCGGATTCTCTCTGTGTAGTTACTACTAGGCCAGCTCTTAGGGCTTTAGCAGCAGCCTCCCGGATTTGCGGTTTCGGATCCTTTAGTGCAACTAGTATGTGATCAAAGAAACCTGAAACTTGCTGATAAAAATATGTTGGCATAGCAATGGCCATTTCTTTGAGCAGCAACACAGCAGAGTGACGCCTTCCTTCATTTCTCTCCTCGGAGAGCCACTCAAAAGCTCTCTTTACTTCAAATTCTACATATTCTGCTCTCTTTACTCCGGATACTGTGGCAAGCCTCCCAACTGTCTTGGCTGCCAGTTCCATTACACCCACATCAGAGGAGGGGAGTAGGTTCCGGAGGTAATTAGCAAACCTAGTGATTCGTGTTTTTGTTGTATCACAGTCTCCTCCAATTAGACACACTAAAAGAAAAGAAATTGCTAATTAATAATTGATACAAAAAATAATAAATCATCATCATCTCCGTGCCCTTGTCCCATTTATCTGATATTATCTAATTAATTAAACTTAGTGTTATCAAATTCTTTTGCGTTCATATTAGGTATAATATTATGTAAAATTTGTGTATTTTGTTTTCGTTTGGTAAACATATATTTACTATTGTTGTATTTTAAGTAATTATGTCATATTATTATATATTCATAGAAATGTTTCCAATGCAGTGCAACAGCCATTCTTATGAGAAACTAATTATTTTGAGCTTTTGTATATAATTTAAAAGCGTACACATATTATTACAGTAGTGTCACTTATTTATAGGTAAGTGACTGACAGGCAACAAACATTTTTAGGTCATTTCAGTTTTTTTTGTACGGACATTGTCTTCATATTATGAAAAGATGGTGTATATTGATAAAATAAATATTTTTTTCATTTTCATAAAGCTGTCATTTCAAACTATTGAACTGATGTACCTTAAATATTTTTAGGGCTCACATTCATCCATACTTCACCAGGATTGGCTAAGTTCAAAAGGCTGGGTAAAACCCAGGAGCTATGCATGACATTGCAAAGAGACATGATTATTTTTATTTTCAAAACTATCTTAGGAAAACCCAAATATAATCTAATGACGCAGGATCACACATAGTTGATAGTGACCCAACCTACAAATCATTTATTATTTCTCTACACAACTAATATTAATCGTTGTCTAGTACCCATAGTACAAGCCTAGAGCTTTGTTTTGGACCGGATCAAATTGAATACGACTCTCTAAATATTTATTTGTCCTTAATTTTATTTAAGGGCTGGGGATTAAGACGTTTTTTTTAAATACGGCGATAGGACGTGAATGTTGCGGAGGTATTTTGGAATAAAAATGAATTTAAAGACACACCGATAGCAAGCACTCCTCCCTTCTTCTCGTGCACATCGCTGCTGGAGACCATCTCGAAGATCTGGTGGTTGAACTCGTCGAGGAACTGCGTCAGCTCCTCCTGAGGCACCTCGCGCAGCTCCGTCTTCGCATAGTGGTACAGCTCACGCGCAGTTTTTATTTGTAAATCTACATTGCGTGACTTCAGTCCAGCGACGAACTGGACCACTTGGTTAGACATGATTAAGTAGGATAGGGACTCGATTACACAAATAGCTTATTTAATCATCATATAATTGTTTTTTATGACGACTTAAAATAGTTAAATGAAAATAAACTCTTGGAATATTTCGGCCGTGTCCTTTGACTGACAGTAACATTAGGGAAGGTGTACATAATTCCAAAACAACCATGCACATTTTAATGATTACAGTTCTCTGTCGCTATACCACATGTCATTTAACTGCATGATTAAATGTAAATTTTAATTTGGATTTTTAAAGTATCACATTTGAAAACGATGCGTAAAAAACTCAGATATAAGATATAACCAACTGCAAGAAAACTCTTTTGCAGGGCATTTGCTGGTATACCGCTGCCCTTATTTATTTTTTTCGTTGACAGTTACGCTAGAGTTTGTTGTACCGGTTAATACCGCAACAAGTTTTCCTTTACGCGAGTCGAGTAGTTATACATTTTTAATCGATTGTGGACGCTGACAGTTCATAGACTACAAGAGGGGAGAGGCAAAAAAAATTTGTCTATAGTTACATGGCCGATATTTCATTTCATTCATTTATAGCTTCCTTTTCTGTCGTATAAATGATTATCTATATACGGGCGGTCGTCGTTGAAGATTTCTGTATAAATTGTTAAATGAAGGTGCTATAAGCGTTGATTTTATGAAAAAGCTGTAGGTTATAAATTGTTAAATAATGATCTTACTCGAGATCAATAATAGAATTATAGAAGAAACGCTAACAGTAAAATATAAAAATGCACTGGCGCGGTGAGTACGTTACGCTTAGAAAGTCGCTGTTTTTGTAGTCGTGATGTGTTTTTTGTGCAGTGTTTTTACGTGTGCATAAATTTAGTTTGTTATTGTGATACGGGCCAACTTTCTAACCGGGTGTTGACCGCTGTCTATAACCCCTTTTCGGGAGTAAGATGTACTTGACAAGTGTCAAATTCCTGGGGTGGTCCCACGTTGGCTGCTGCATATCCTACTTGGTGTTCGTGGCTGTAGAAGTAAGTCTTCCTCGTCTTGGTATGAGGCAATAGGCGGCGCCGTCACCGCCTATCGCTGCGTGGATGAGTCATATTGTTGGTACTTACTCACGGCGCGCGGATATCATCATCAAGTGTTTTGGATGCCACTGACCCTTAGTAAACAATGCGTCGCGCTTAATGCCCCAGCTTGATATGCAAAATGGATAATAATGTAGTGTCATCTGATACAGGATATGACCTAAAAAATTACATTTTAATATCTTCTTTTTTCAGCTTAAAGCCGGAATCTATAGATGTGACAGTAGCAGACTTTGATGGAGTGCTTTTTCATATATCCAATTTTAATGGAGACAAAACCAAAGTTAGGGTATGTATCTGGTCAAAAGAAGTTTAAATGCCCTGCAGTACAGACTGTGACTAATGTACAGGATAAGATAAGCGCCTTTCCCTTGCTAACTTTTGGCTGACTAGAAGCAAAGCAATACAAAGTAATTTAGCTTTATGCCACTCTTAGGCTGACCTAAGGCATAATACAAAATGTTTGTTGGCTTTGTAGCCAACAAACATTTAGGTTTGTACCGACTATGAATGCGACATTTGTAATGACCATGTTAATCATTAATTAACACATACAACGCCAAATGCTCTGATTTCTATACAAAACTGACACGACTAGCGCGTTGTTAGAGCTGAATGAGTTAAAAGAAACCCTACCCTTTTTTTTTGAGATTGATCTTCTAATCTTATAGCCACATTATGTACAATTGATTGATTGACAGAAATCCTATTAATTGTAATGTGCTGTATACTATTTGGACATAGTTATTTGCTTTTGTAAGTTTACATTGAGTTATTATGTATTGTTTACAGGTTAGTATATCACTAAAGTTCTACAAGCAGTTAGAGGAGCATGGTGCAGATGAACTCCTCAAAAGAGTTTACGGACCCCTCCTCATTGACCCAGAATCAGGTATATATGCTAAATGCAATTGTTTGTATGCGTAAGGGTATAAAATTGACATTCACTATACCCCCATCATTCATTTCATTGATGTGCTAATTGAATTAGTTTTTAATGTTAGTAGTCATGCAAGTTGACATTATCATACGGCATTTCCTGTTCACGGTCAAAGTTTAACTTGTTAAGAATAATAACTGGATATTAATATTGAAATAACTGCAATGGACAAATCAATATAAGACCTTTTATATCCAAAATTATAAACCAACAAATATTTAAATGATCTAATAAAATATTTAAAATATACATAATATTTACAATAATAATTTTAAAAAGATATTGTAATGGTATTAGTGTTGTGAATTCACATACTAATGCTTGACATATTCATGTAACATCACATAAAAACTAAGTAAACGTAACATGATTGAGTAAATGAAAGTGCATGTGAACTGGTTTTTGTCTATAAGCATTATGTAACACCCTGTATGCATTGCACAGCAAGGTATGTTCACGCTTCAATGTGTTACATTAATTTATATTTTCCTTAAGCCTAATTAAAGACTAAGGACAAAGCTACATCGAAATATCCTGTTTATGAATTAAAAGCGTTCATAAAATAATGAAAATGAAGTCTAGCAGAACAAAACTAAATGCCTTAGCAAAAATTACATACTCTGATAAGATAATATGCTATTGTTGCTTATTGGTTTGGCATTAACAGTGATAAGATTGATATAACCATATCAGCGAGTTTTGGGCATTCTTATCATTTATTTTTCAATATGAACACTAAGATGATTTAAAACAGTTTTGGGTTATGGTAGTTCAACATGACTACACACAATCTGATTGGAATGGCAATCAAATGACTGAATAATCAGGGGTTATTGTACCTTTCATTATATTTTAGTACAACGCAATAACCCTGGTCACCTTAATAAAAATCCAAGGTCATTAGGTCAATGATATTCAATCCAATTTGCTTTTACCCAAAATGAAATATATTGGTAGAGATTATGTATTTGTGGCTGATTCAACAGATTGTAAGCCTATTTAATGCCAGTAAGATTACTTTAATAAAAATAATGTCATGTATTTTGGGTATCAATAACTTACTTTTTATTTTCATACAATGTACAACCTAGTATCCTGTAACTAGAGGTTGTCTTGTAGCTGCATACTTTTGCATTACATTACTTCTTTACTAGGTCGAGGCGAGCGTCGCCGGCGCCCTTAAATATTCATACATAGCAATTTGTAACTTATGGTATTGACCATTGGTACTAAAGTGCACTGAGAGAATCAATAGTAGTAGCAATTTTTACCTTGGTCCCAAATGCTCTTTTACAGTATTTAAGATGCCATAGTATTTCTATATTTTTTATCATTAACATAAATATTTTTGTTCAATGAAGCTATTTATAGCAGGGATCAATACCGGTATTAATTAAAATTGAAATATGTTCCTTAATTTGCATTATTTCCTTGATATTTTCGACTGTAATTTAGGTAATAACACTAATCTATTATATAAATTCATTGAAGAGCAAAAATATTCAATAATAAGCGAGATACCGAAATTGAATACCGGTATTTTTGTATGAAAATAATACCGGTATACGATCCCTGATTTATAGCCTTATATCAGGCTTGTTCAATGATTCAATAATAAATGTTAAATCTGCCAGGCAAATAATAACGAAACATTGATATTAAAAACGATCATATTGTAAATGCACTTTTAATCTGACCTTTTAAGGATGCAATGCTTGGAAATTATAGTGACCTTCTTGGGCATGTTAGCCCAACATCTTAAATCTCTGTGATTTAAAATTACCTGCCAAAAACTTGTGTGAAGACTTGATTTCCTCTTAATTTCAGGTTACAATGTGTCCGTCCTGCTGGATCTGGAGAGCATCCCTGAGGACTGGGAGGAGACGGTGAAGAAGGTGGGCCTGCTGAAGCGGAACTGCTTCGCGTCCGTGTTCGAGCGCTATTTCCGCCTGCAGGAGGACGGCGACGTGGCGCAGAAGCGCGCCGTCATCAACTACCGGCAGGATGAGACGCTGTGAGTTGCTCGCTTCACTTTTAACTTTTTAATCCACGAGGTCGCGTACTTAATTGTGCTATTGCTATCGCGTCAAATATATACAGTGGTGGTCACATAATTAGGGACACTTGTTTTTTTCCCATACAATTGCCTACAAATATGACTTTTCAATTTTGACCACCATCCAAAAAGTTCTAAACTAATTTAATATTTGGTTACACTCATCGTTCATTAATGAACTAAGGTTTAAATGTATGTACAATTCATCTCTGTTGAAAACGGATCTTTCATTTTATAAGGATTTGAAAAAATAAATACCTCGCGTTCATACAAAGTTGTAAAACTTTGTAAGGACGGGTCAGCACTAAGTTTTTAAATCCCTATAAAATATAAGGTTCGTTTTTAACAGTAGTTCATTGTACATAAAGTAAATAAAATAAAGTAAATTGTAATGATCTAAAGTAAATTGTATTTAGCAATAAAATTGGCCAAGAACTTTTTGAATGGTGGTCAAAATTTAAAAGTCATATTTGTAGGTAATTGTATGGGAAAAAAACAAGTGTCCCTAATTATGTGACCACCACTGTATGTACATGGACCAGCACAAATGTGTCCTTCACACGCCAATCATTTTTCAAAAGCTATGCAAAATTCAACTTAATGTAGTTGAAAGAAATTGTGTTTTAAACTGTACCTCTGATAAGCGTCGTAGGCGTAAAAAACGGAAAGTAAAGAGGGCACTTATGTTTTCTTTGGTGAGTAATTCAGCTGGCTGAACTTTCGGTTGGTTTCATAAGTCGTAGTTTAACAAATATCGGGTCAAATTACAGTAATAATAATAATATATTTTTTATATTGTTCTGATTGTAAAGTGAGCTAGTGCAGGTGTTTGAGCGTCAAGTTTCTGGTTGTTGTGCAGGTACGTGGAGGCGCAGGAGGACCGCGTGACGGTGGTGTTCTCGACGGTGTTCCGCCACGAGGACGACATGGTCATCGGCAAGGTGTTCATGCAGGAGCTCAAGGAGGGCCGCCGCGCCTCCCACACTGCACCGCAGGTACCTATACACTCTACTAATTGAACTTTTCGGACAAAGCAAAAGCAATTCAAACTATGGAAATAGCAGAAAATTAACAAAATCTTTATAAAAAAAAAAAATTCTTTCCTTACGCAATCGGAAATGAAATTATTCATACAAATATTATAAATGTGAAAGTAACTTTGTCGTTTTGTTACGTTTTCACGGCTAAAGCGCTGAACCGATATCTGGAAAAGGACAGGGTACTTTTTTCCGCGAGTAGCGATAACCGATTTCTACGCGGACGGAGTCGCGAGCAACTACTAGTATTATTATAAAACTGGATTCCACCCTGAACTCTGAACTACATAAATATTTTTATGTCACTAATGTAATCGAACTCTCACGCGTTTCGATCGTCGGTGGTAACGTTTACTTTACCGCAAATTTTATTTATTTTATCTGTTGACTGAAATTGCCAACATTCATAAATGTTTTGTTCTAATTACAGGTCTTGTTTTCACATAAAGAACCGCCACTAGAGCTCATGGACACTGAAGCGAAAGTAGGAGAAAATATCAGTTATGTTACATTTGGTATGTATCATTTATAGTCGTTTGAGAATGGTTTTAATGCTTAAAGTTCCGATAAATCCGATAATTGGGTAAAACAACCCCAATGTCAATGGTCAATATACAACCCATATTGACATCCAAAAATTTTAGGGGACCTAGGCTAGATGGGTAACGGCAATGCCAACAATTTAAGAAAAAAATACGAAATGTATGGACTTGACGTAAGCACTCGACGCAACCGCCCGTTTACGTTTATGCTATACGCTTTCGAATACGATAACGTTCACAGAAAGCATCTTGTCTAGACCAACAGTTATAGAGCACCTAGTGATTGTGGAAATATTTTCTCTACTAAAGGCTTGTACAGACTACATTAGTAATTCAGTCTAGTAGATTAACACGACTCAATTTTCGTTGTTCAGACACATTAGTTACTAAAATACTCGCTACTCGACTAAATAACTAAAGTATAGTTCAGGAAATATGATTTGGCCGTCTGTTATCTACTTTGCGATCTTTTTTCTGCATTAAGACTTACCGGACCTAACCTTAACCTTAACCTTTCAACTGTGCTGTTTGAAGAACGAGGGCAGTTTTACGATTACCTTTTGTTTGATATTAACAAAAAGATCTTAGTAAAGATTACAGACGGCCAATTCATATTTCCTGAACTTTACAACCCTTTACTTGTGAAGTTCATTAACAGAACTGTTTCCGCTATATAACGATTCGGGGTAACATTGTACTGCGTGGTGCGCAGTGCTGTTCCCGCGGCACACGTGCGCGGCGGCGCGCGACAACACGATCGACCTGCTGCACATGTTCCGCGACTACCTGCACTACCACATCAAGTGCAGCAAGGTGTACGTGCACTCGCGCATGCGCGCCAAGGCCGGCGACCTGCTCAAGGTGCTCAACCGCGCGCGCCCGCAGCCGCGCACCATGGAGCGCAAGACCATCACGTGAGCACACCCGCTATACATTAACATACCGCTTACGACTTATAGCTACGATCGGCCTTAGAAGTAGATGCACGCTTTAGTGCTTTGTCACTTCAACGTCATGTTGGAACTGCTGCACTAATCTGTAAAAGGCGTTAAAGCGACAAGGTACAAAAGTTTGCAACTACTTCTATGCGACATATAGCATATAGTCTGTGCCAATTGAAATTGGTAAAGATGTAAACACAGCCAAACAAACCGATTTACCATTATTACTCGACAATCAAGTGCTTTTAAAGATCAAGGTGAGGGCTTAGCAATGATTTGTACACTTGATCTTTACTTTCACATTGTGCTTAATATTAAACAACTAGGTATTATATTATAAAAACACGCTTGATGAATATTTGAGGTTATGTGTCAAGCAGTACTAATTATACAAGGACATTAAATTATATATTTGTGGTGAGAGCGATATATTTAATACAAGGCGTAGCGAAGAATTCTGTAGTAGAACCCGAGCTTAGCGAGAGTTGAGGCCTGAAGGTACTGTTTTTGAATCCACATATTAGGAAATAATATGTTATTTTGT
Organism: Acleris literana; assembly: GCA_946894065.1. Lineage (NCBI taxonomy): Eukaryota > Metazoa > Arthropoda > Insecta > Lepidoptera > Tortricidae > Acleris > Acleris literana. The sequence continues at coordinate 11,141,419 of OX335684.1, read as the reverse complement.
GTAAAATTGCAGTTTTCTGTTTTGTGCAATAAAGACTTGTACTGTATTTGTAGATAATTTATTTATATCTGTTTTGTTTTGTTTTCAGGGGAAGAACATTTGTAAGGCGAGATTGAGTGTTGCGCACCGGCGGATGGTAGGCGCCGCCCGCAGCGCCGCTCGGCGACGCCGCGCAGTCTCCCTCGGTGGACGCGTTATCCATGACGACGGGACTCCGACAATGTGCGTATTTCCTAACTTCCAACTTGTATGTCAATACAAACTAAATCTTATCATTGTTTGCTATCTATTTGTTGTAGTGTTCGAGTGCCACTCGGTGTCACAACTATTTCCTCCTGTAAATGAACACGATTGTAAAAACAAAATCGATTAGAATGCCAAATATTTACTAAATGCTCAATATTGTACCGGTCACCGACAAAATTTACAAACAAAAAGATGAAATGTGCACATTGTTTTTATAAATATTTATTGTCACCTCTTCATGCCTAGCGTAAAGTCAATAAATAATGTTGCTGTAGTACTTGTTGATAACAAAATTATGCTTTATTATATGAGAGTTGTATTTATGGCGCCGGCGCCGGCCGCGCGATCCTCCTCCTAGCTTACGTAATTTTGTTGATATAAGTAATCCGATTACCAATCCTCATGTAGGGTAATGTATTATAACTAGCCTATTATTGTTTCGGTTGACAAAGATGTAACAAAATATATATCTCCGGAAGATCGAAACAGGTAACATGCACAAACTCGTACGAATTACTCACTATTAATTTTATAACGGTACCCTTGTCTAGTTTGATAATGCTATCTATGCAATACACGAACAATAATTATTTAAATAATGTTACTCTCTTTCGTTGTTAGGTAGGCCTGATTCAATTATATAATCTAAGTGAAAGTGTATAGTATTCCTCAATAGATTCTTCCATAGACACGAAGGACTCGATGGGTAATACAAAGGCCTTATTTGTGACGAGAAGGGTTCGTTTAAGAAGGGCCGACGGAGCTCGGGTCGATAGAGTCGCTAGGTTAGGTCGCGGGACACTGTCTCCCTCGTGAGACTTGCTTATATTCCGATATTTATTGCATTTAATGAACAATACCCCCCTGTCTTATTAAAAGAGTTTTATATAAAAATGTAACAAAATCTCGAGTGTTCGACTTCTACTGTCATAGTTAACAGAATTATATGAATGGCACAAGTTGTGGTAGACTACCTTCGCACCAACAAATTGCTCAAATGGAACACCAAGGAGCTCTAGAGTTAGTAAACATTTCAGATTTTGCCATTATTTATGAAATACATTTTGAAAAGTCGTGGTTTGGAGATTGCTATTACTTTCGTCTTACTGTATTTGTTACGTCATGCCGTTGTAAATCTAAATATATCTCTCGAGTTTATCATAAAGCATTGCAATATCAAGTTCTTAAGCGAATGTGTTTAGATTTGCAATGACGTGATAGTTTGAATTAAGTACACTGTGTAATGGTAAACTTACACAAACAATTTTTTGACCAATAATTGACTGTCAACAATACCGACATCTCTTTCTGTTACACAGACTTAGGGTAAGACAGCTATTGTTCCCGGCTATTAATTGCCCTCAAAAGTTGCTTGTGTAAGTGCACCTGAGCGAGATTACAACGTAAAGTTAGGTGAGATTGTGGCAAATATCGAGTCATGGACTGAGAGTTAATTAGGCTACGAGTATCATACATAGTTCGTTCGGAACTCGATGTGGTTATAAAATAATGTAAAACACTAAGTCATACATAATTGAAGTGCATGAGTTGATAATGACATGAAAAATATTAACAATTGACAGATTCTTAAAGATAACGCGGCAAATAGTAGAGTATGAATGGAATGTAATACATTAAAGTGTGTAGAAACAATTTAACTAAAAAAATTGTAGCTAACTTGAATTTTATGTAATTTTTTTGCAAGATGTATTATTTATGTATTATAAAGTGTAAGTTAAATGTTGCTTTAAAGTTATATCTTACAATTTGATCATTGTTTTTTTCTGTCAGTTTAAGCGCCAGATTATGTGAACTGTGCAGACGATAAAAGTTATTTGTGAATATGTAATTATTCTTGTGATTTAAAATCCGTTTATACTGTATTTTTTATTTTCTAGATTAAAGAAAACATCTTACTGCAATAAATTATCTTTTTCATTAAGTGTAACTATTACAGGTCTATAAACATTACCAAAATTATAATACATAACAAGCCTTTATTTGTTCTCTATGCTTTTATAATGCTACAGACTGCATACTACAAAAATATGAAAATGTGATTTAAATCTTATATAAATCTATACTGGTTTTACTATAGATAGCCGTACAACCTTCCATACCCGGGGCTCCAGTCGAGTGGCAGACGTGACATTGAAAAAGATACTGTAATTTTAGGGGCGTTCAAGTGTAAGGGAGACAGAATAAATAGAAAATAGTGTTAGCAGAATCGAAATTGCTCGCAACATGCTGATTTAGTCTGTTAACTTCTATTATACTGACAATAAAGGCATTTACATTATACAACTTTATTGCACATTCCATACAATAAAATTGAGGAAATATAAAATTGCTCAGTCTAAACCTTACGTTTGCTACAATTCTTAATCACTTTTATTGCAACAAAATAATTGCATACAATTATTGCCGATTCTTGTACAAGAAACTTTCATAATCTAAATGGGCCTTAATGCTGGAAATTAAGTGTATATCAAAATGCTTACACACGTACAAACGGGAGCGCTTTGTTTCACATTGCTTGTTGAGCATTGTTTTTAGTCCGAGTTTCAAGAAACCCTTTATGACGCGATAAATTATGAATAAAACAATACATTCGGGCTACAATTTTATATGTGAGCAAATATGGACGCCGTAGGTACAGTCAAGGGTAAAAATAAATATCCGCACAAAGGTACAAAAATATGTACACATAGACTTATTGCTATAGTATTAAGGTTGTGTACATATTTTTGAGACTTTGGAGTGTATACATATTTATGCCCTTGACTGTACAAACACATTTGAAGTACTTACTTTTTAGTGGTGTGCCCTTGTGGCCGCCGGATCGCTACCACTATCTTATCCTTTAACCTGCCGCCGAGCAGCTCTGTTCGCATTGTGTTCCGGTTTGGGGATAAGACCACCGGTGAAATTACGGGTACAGAGGCATTTCATCTTGGTCTTCAGGGTAGCAACGCATTTGTAGTCTTAAGATTGTCTTCGTAAGATTGCAAATGTATGTGCGCTGTTTATCTTTTCTATGCCATAAAAAATTATTGAAACACAACCAGCGTACATGTAAAACACGAAAATAAAATAAAAGATTTTGTAGTAGTTAGGTGTTTAATTGTACAGACAGTTAAACATAATATATTTTAAATCCATCAAAAATTCATACAAATAGTGTGTGTAACTTACAACAGTGCGATAGCTTTTAGGTGCTTCGGATTTGTACTTGTGTCTCGCCCGCTCTCATACGCTCTTTTGAGCGAGTGAGAGACGAGAACAAATCCGAAGCACTTGTGCTCACGGACTGTACTAGTGTTTCCAATCAACGACGTCCCGCCCTACTACTTAATTTTTCATGCCATGCAACGTCAATTTGACGTGCGGAGCGTTACGTCGTGGAATGAAAACACGATACATTTTTTTGTAAAGTTCTTACTTGCCTATGCATATCGGTTCGTAAACTATACAAATATATGCCTTTAAAGCTACAGGGGAAGCACTACATTCTAAACACATGTATGAATTGGTATAAGCAATCCTTTAAGGTATCATGCTGACGAACATAATCTGAAACGAAGTGAACGCAAACCAGGACCACCATACCTTGAATTTAAACAGCTTACTTAGCTCAAGAGCTAGACAGGGGCAGTGCCCCGGAGGCCCCAAGCTCGGGGGGCCCTAAAACCTGATTAGCAAACCTCATATCGTATTGCACTATACCTACTTAATTATCATTGTTTATGATAAAGTTCCTTTGAATTTTTGAAATATTGATAAAACCTAAACAGTTTAGGGGCCACAGTTTCTTTTTTTGCCCCAGGGCCCTTGGTCACCTAGCCAGTACCCACGCCACTGTTAGCTACTATTAAAAAATGAATTATAAGCTGAATTTTGTTGTAACTTTAGATGCCCTGTCTTTTTCCCCCTCATTTATATCTGAGTCAAACGACGGAACCAACGCAACTACTAACTTCGATTTCTGGAGTAAAGTAGGTGTAAGGAACGTATTGGTAAACAATACCAGAGTTTATTGAACTGTTAAATATGACTTATCTCAATATGACCTTCTAGGTAGTACAAGTTCATGTTTACATTATCGTGTGAAGATGATGTTATAGCTATCATGCCACGATTGCGGAATAAAAAAGTAGAAGAGCCTTCATGTGGCCAATTTACTGAAAAATATTTTGAATTTTTTGAATAGAGTTAAGTCGAGCTCTAGTCAGTCTAGTCAGTCTAGTCTAGTCTAGTCTAGTATGTCAGTTACCGTGAGGAGAAATGGCTACTAAGTCTGTCTCAGTATGGCGTGGTATGGCTTAGTCTTTACAGCTTTTGTCCATTAATAAGATATTGACATTACAATTTACTACTGCACTTGTGTTACCACACCTAGACGGACTTCGATTGATGATTTTCTGATCCTATCCCAAAAAGATTCCTCATGAACTAAAGAAATACAGGTATACAGGAAATCTAGAATGTTGGAAACTTAACGAATACCATCTTTTTGTTTAGTAATGTAATGTTTTCAATCCACGAAGGTGCCCATTGCCCATCACTCATATTGACAGAGCACGTTTGCGTCAATGCACTTAATATAAAATAAGGTAGTGGGGCGAAACTTCGTAAAATAAAATCACTACGATTAGGAACTAGGTCGGCTATTTGTGCTTGTTTCTGCGTAATAAGGAATAATTACAATATCACTCAATTGCAAGACGAAAGTAACTTAGAACTTGGATATTTGAACTTGTACAGTAGAGATACTGGTAGCCCTAGTGAACGGTTGATGACGTCGATCAGCTGGTAACACTCGTAGCATTGATGGTGGCATTTAGTTTTAGAAGTCCAACTTGTTGTTGGCGGGCGCGGGCTCGGGCTCGGCGGGCCGGGCGCCCAGCTTGGACAGGTGGCTCACCTTGGTGGCGAACTTCACGAAGCTCAGCCCCGACACTTGCGGGCCGGGCTTCTGTCCCCCGGGCTGCGTCCCTGCCTCCAGGGAACCTGGCACGTAGTTGGGTATATGTTAGACTCTTAGTTTTACACCCTTTTGTATTTCATTTTATTATAAAATTATAGTATTTTCAATTTGCGACGGCGCTCCCCACTGCCCAACTTCGTGTATTAAGGTATCCAGGGGCCCGTTCCAGAAAGCCACTCTGCAACTCTGCAATCCATAAATCCCACTCTTCAAACGTATTTCTGTTCCACAAAGCTATTGCAGAGTTGAAGAGGCAGAGTCAAATGCAGAGTGTGGATTTGTGGATTTGCAAAGTATTTCTGTTCCACGAGACAATTGCAAAGTAGAAGAGGCAGAGTCAAATACAAAGTGTGGATTTGTGGATTTGCAAAGTATCTTTTAGGAACAGAATTTTTGCAGAGTTTGCAAATTACGCAGAGTGTTTTATGGAACACGTTTACTCTGCACTTTGCATTATCGTGGATTTGCAGAGTGCAGAGTGGCTTTCTGGAACGGGCCCCAGGTAACGTTAATTTGGGTTGCAGTGAATTGGTATTTTTGTTTTTACCAATCACTGACTATGGGAATCCCGGATCTTTGGAGGGCATGGAAGCCTTCCAAAGATCCGGGGTACATAGAGTACGTAGAAGCCCTTAAGTCAACTCTAATTAAGTTAATGTGACAAGGCGTTAAGGGTGAATTTCAAAAATAATGTATGCATTTAGGGACTCAATTAGTTTTCTTCATTTTGTGACGAAAATTAACCATATTTTCGCTACACAATGGAAGAAAGTTAACGTAGTCTCAATCAAACCAAGTCCTTAAATACGTATATTTTTCGAAATTCACCGTATAACCGGCGATTGTCCTTATATTCAATGTTCTTACTATAGAAAAATACGTACCTACTCCCAGGGTAGAAGTATAATAAAGGGGCAAGCGACATGTATACTTCTATGACGTTGACTTACATTTCACTTCCTCTTTAATTTGCTAGTTTTTATGTTGACCATTATCTACAATAGTCTGCTTCGACAGGCCGCTAACGGTATAACCTCCGAGTTGTTTGGTGGGCTGCTTGCGCAAAATTGTAAGCAGCCCACCAAACAACTCCTAGGTTATACCGTTAGCGGCGAACCAGCGGTCTTAGTCGCCATGGATCATCTCCCTAAAGACCGCGGTCTGGCTCGCTGGCCCATTGGGATGCTTACCGGAACGAGAATTGGCAAGCCCAGATAAGATAACCCCTTTTGAGATACAAAGATCTGGACACTAAAGCCACGAGTCTAGACATTTTGTAACATGACTGACTTCGTTTTATATTAGTATATTTTATGAGAAGTGGTTCCTTACTCTGTTGCGGCGAGCCGGAGCTCGGCTGCGATCCGTTGTTGTCCTCCATTGGTTTCTTTTTGTCGTGCAGCAGTTCCAGGGCTAGCGTGCAACAAGACTTATTACTACACCGTTAAAGAAGCGCATTTAATTGGCTATCTTATCTAGCCGCCTTAACAAATAAGATACGGATGAAGATGACAAGATAGCACTTTCTTCACGTATGCGACATGTGTGAGGATACTTAAGTAGTCAGATTGAGAGTATTCCCTCTTGGTGGTTTGTGATATGTATCACGAACTTATACACGAGCAACTGAATGTTTTAACTTCCAATTTCTACTCAAACAGAACTTTTGGTCCTGCTTGCTGTTTGTTAGGTATCTTATTAAGTCGGTTATCTGTGCGATGTACCTATATGTCGTTCTATTAATATTATTTACATACTTAAGTAAGTATTAAAGAGAACGCTAAAAAACGCTTTCTTGTGCTATATGTTTTGGGATATAGAATACTGCATATAGTATTAAAGTAGACGAGAACTGCTAACCCTTATGCTATGCTAGGCTCTTATTAATAGATTTTATTGAGGTGGCTAACCACAGGTGGAAGAAAAGAAATACGAGAGCGTAAAACACTCCTCCCCGAGGGGACAGAGCTACATAAAACTGTGATTCGGTAAATTTGGTGAGACCCTTACCGTCACTGAGCGACATGGCGTCTATCTTAGTGTCCTGTATGGTCTCGAGTTGCTGGCGGAACTTGCTGGTGATCTGGCGCCGCTGGTAGTTCGCCTCTATCTGCTGCTTGGTGCGCGGGATGCGGAATCGGAAACAGCAGCACACCATGACGACTGACAACAGCGGAGGACTATTACTTATTAGCATGGGAAAGTATGCCTTAGCACGGAATTAAGTTATTGAATATATTCCAGCACTTTTGGAAAAGTTCGAACAAGAGTTCGCAGAACGCCAAATGTGCCACTGCTACCTGCTCAGTCAATTATTTTAATTTCCAACGGCCATTGATCTTTCTCGAAGTGAATAAAGTAATCATTTTATCATCAAATTAGTGGCTCTATTCTATTCGGTAAAACCATATTTCTTTTGACATGTTATCATAGGGAACATCTTCAAATTGCGTTTTTTTTTTTCGAATATTCAATTGCCCGAATTTTCAGTTTGCCGAAAGCTATGTTTTGCTGGAGCTATTTTAAATTAAATGAATACCTAGTATATTTGCTATACGTAGGTTAGGTTTGATTTATAAGCGTTATCAAAAATAAAGTCTTCTATCAAAACATTGCATGAAAATTCGGGATTTTGATCATTTTGGAATGATGTAGTGTACCAGGTATCGTTTTTGTTTTAATTCGGCCGCCATTACGTAACGTTGAGAAAGGTTGACAATACGATAATAATGTCATGTGGTTTTGCCGAGTAGAATAGAGTCCCAAAGAAGTAGGTACAGCCAAGGACTTTAATTGTTATGCCGCTATGGAACCCTGTCACATAACGTTAATCATTCGTTTAAGCGTAATTTCTATCAGGTGGTTTGACGCTACTAAGCTGCCATTATGACAGGGTTCTATCGTGGTATAACAATTAACCTTTTGAACGCCATACGTCGAATACAAAATGTGCCACCCACAAGCCAAACATGTTTGCTATGCTATGCAAATTACACCTTATTGCTACCAAACAAAGTCTCTTTTAATCTTGAACTCTTGTCGGCTGTAGCCGACGTGGCGTCAGTGGCACGACTTTTAGTTGACGGCCAGAGCCGACTGTGGCGTTGAAAAGGTTAAAGTCCTTGACTGTACTTACTTGGGTAATAAATTATATTTATTTATTCAATTTAAATAATGTATAGCCCGAGTTAAGAAAATATATATTTAGGTACCTATTCAAAAAGTATAAATGGGTAGTTAACTGAAATCCCAATGCTATTTAATAACGGGGTATCATTTAATCGATCAGCTAAATATTCTAATTTTGGTAAACACAAATATGTATTTGGTCAGCCAAAATAGCTAGTTGGTAAGCAACTTATGGTTAGCAAACATTTATAAACCTGTCTGCAATTAATGATATACTGAACTGCTCTAAATTATTTTGGTCAGCAAATTAAATATTTGAGCTGCATTGAGCGACAGTTAATCAAATTTTGGTAAGCAAAATATTTCATTTCGTCCATCAAAACAAGGGGGCAATAAAACCTAACTGTTCATTCACAAAATGCCCTTTCCCACGTAAAGTCAACCCGTAATCGGGCCGGTGTGCAGCAGCTGATTAGGCCCAAACACTCAAGCGCCGCAAATATTCGTCATTATTAAATTATTACGAATTTGTGGCGCTTGCAGTGGAAACCATGGGACCTTGGTCAGCTGATATGAAAAGCTTTATTAAGGCCCTGTCCTCCCGGCTCATTGAATCCTCCGGAGATCCTAGAGCTGGTGCTTAACTCTCCCTAAGGATTGGGCTAGCTATCCAGAGAGGTAATGCAGCCAGTGTCATGGGGACCATGCCGCGAGCGGACCTGCTAGAGGGGGTGTTCTTTTTATAGTGTTTATTATTATTTATATCTTTAATATTTGAGTAGCTTAGTTTAATTTTTAATTTAAATACGTTTAGTTTTAAATTTTAATTGTATTAATGTTGAATTCTGTACTTAGTTGGATGTAAATAAAGTCTTTATATTCTCATTACTATTACAAAGTTCATTCAAATGTACTCTCCCTTCTACTCTTGTTTCCCAATAGATACAATTTTGGGTACAGTTGTGTACACAAATGTGTAATTAACAAATTTACTGCCGTGCCGGCACAAATTTAACAGAGTCAACGGCGCTCCGCTCGCGCGGAGCTCCTATTTCTGGGTTGTTCTGGCCTTCCGGGCCTGATATAAAAACGAACCTAACCTACGCTACCTCATATTTATGATACAAATTTCGGTTAATCTAGGGTGTGATTGTGATTTCTAAATTTGTGTGACAAAACTTAACTTGTAATTACTATCACTTTTCTGTTGCTAAATGTACTAATGAAAGTGGATCTATAAGGAATAAAAGCGAACTTTTTTCAGAAGTGTATCTACGAGGAAAGTGTACCTAAGAGGAATATACCGTTATATAAAACAACAAATTGTATTATTTATATAATTATGAGATCAAAGTCTGATTTCGCTCCGCACAGAACAACGAACACTACTTACTGATTTTTCAAACTAAACGCAATCCACTTATTTATATAGATAACCATTATTTTAATATGCACACCTCTCAAAACTGCTTACAGACATGTTTTCTCTGCTGACCCATTGTAAAATCTTGATGCCCAAGTAATTATTTTGCAGCTCGACTTTAGGCAGACAAAATGATAAAAAAAGCAGATTGATATTGGTTAAAATTTTAACCGTTTGTAAATTGTTGGCTGAACAAGAGTTGTAACCCGATTATTATTTATTGCCAGCCAAATCTTTGTACATACATACATACATGATCTCACGCCTTCGTTCCCAGAGTGGGGTAGGCAGAGCTACAGAATTACAAACATCTCTAAAAACTTGTTGATAATTTCTGTAACCACAATTTGCACAATTAGGCTAAGATGTTTACCAGCGTATTAGTGACAGGTTGCAAGCCCATCGCCTAACAGTACTACAAGCCTTTATTCCCTTAGTCGTCTCTTACGACATCCACGGGAAGATATGGAGTGGCACTATTCTAACTCGGCAATCACACGAGGAAATCTTTGTATGCTGCCCAAATGAGTTAATTGCTTTTTTTTTCACGAATCAATTTTAATAACAGCTGACCATTTAATAACTTCCCTTTAATACGCCCGTCATTCATTCAAATGAAATATAAAGTACGATCGTACGATCAGCAACACAGTCAACTGACCTCCCATATAGCCATTTTCGGTCGCAGACTTTTCAAAGCAGTAACAAGTCACATTTGTTTCGTAACTGTTTCGGCACATTGTGACTGTGTAAGGGTTTGGTTTCTAAGTGTAGTAACAGTTGATACACAATGCTACCACTAAATGACTAGTAACAATGTTTAGTCGCTGCGTCCACAAATAACGGAAACATTTGTGTTATACATTTTGGGTTTAGTTTGTGACCAGTGTACAAACTAGGAACTAATGTGTTGTAACCGTGTGGTAACTCTGTAACCAAGTTATAAACAATAAACGCGAAGTGTAGTAATGTTACGTCAATGTTTCGGAACTTTGTAACGGTAAATGACGGTGTCCGTGAAACTATGAGAGTATCTGTAAATAAAAAAATACATGGAACCATTTTGTGATTTCAGTAACTTTGTTTCTACTTTAAGTTTCACGTCGACACATGTCGACACAAACTAGTAACTGTGTGACCACTTGTGACTGCAATGTTTGTCCGTCATAATAACATATTTATAGGTTTATTCTTGCTTTTATATTTATTGTTATTGCTCAAATATATTATTCTGTCTATGGAAGCTTCAGAGATCTTTAAATTATAGACTTATTCAATAATGCAATAATACGCAGTACAGTCATGAGTTTCGCTAAATTGGCTAAATTATGATTTTATGATGGCGCGTTGATGAATTTCAACCAATATGATCAAATGACACGATGAAATTATTTTCCCATTGAAATTTGAATACAATCATAATTAATTAACACTAAAACGAAATATTTACGTTGTCAAACTTTTTTATGATAGCTTCTCTTCTTATGTATTTTTTTAAATCACTATGAAAACGACATCAGACCCTCCAACGAATTTCATTTTAAATAGTGAATGAACGAATGATTTCTAACGAACTGGTTTCAAACTGGGAACATTGTTACCACACAGCGACGGAACAGTGAAACCAAAAGTTACTGTGTCGACTCTTCCCCAATTTTAGTCGTCGCGACGTAACAATTACGAAACAGCGACCAAACGTGTTACTAGAATCAGTCAGTGTCTACACATAAGTTTCGACAATTTTCGTAACGGCTACCAAAAATGGCTATATGGGCTTTTTTGAATCTTGTCACCTTACAATAAGTTGTCAGTTAACATTGACGCTGTTAGTACCTACTTGTATTAGGTAAGGTCTATAGGTAAGTAAACGAGTAACAACAACCAGGGGCCTGTTTTATAAAGCTACAAATTACAATTTACAGGTTACAAGTTTCCAATTGACACAACCTCGACCAATGACGACCAGCCATTTGAGCAGTGTTGTCTGTTTAGACCTGTAAAATTGTAACTTATAGCTTAAAAAACGTGCCCCAGCCCCAGTCGTCCAATAAAAGTGAAACTCCCTTACTACTTTTAGACTATATTTCTATTCATGAATAGATGATAAATATAGGTAGATCGGTATCTATGTAGTGCGGTCCAAAGTGGTTCAATTACTTTCTTATGCATATTTTACAAACACTTGTACGAAACGAGCTACTAAAGCCTCTAGAGACAATAAAACTTACTCAAAGTGGTAACCGCAGCCAAAGACATAAAAATAATATGCCACACCCTCAATTTGCTCCCTTGTGACACTGCAGTCTCAAGCCATTGTGGCTCTTCCATATTATCCATGAAATCCATTACAAATTAATTTGATCTAAAATAAATGCTTGTAAATGGGAATGAAGACCGCGCGTCCGCTAAACGGTTCGGCCGGAATAAAAACTAATTGTCTTCATTCCTAGGAGTGGCTTAGCCACACCTCGTACCTATTACGCTATCAACCCCCGGCACTCCTGTAAATTAGTTTAGACCACTCTACACACAGGTCTCCATTAAAGTGTCTGTTTAAAAAAATACGTACATTTATTCATTGTTGCGTGAGGCGCATATGTTTTAATACTGTTTAAACTATAAACGGTATTAAAACGAAGTTATTAACTACATACTTTTAAAAGTTCCCGCTCACAAATCTTATAGTGTTGCTGCTACAAGTGATTTTTAGAAAAATATGTTTTATGCACTGATAAATTGTTTCTTCATTTATTTATTACTGTGATTGATTGAATAATACTTGTAATTTTAACAACTTAAAACAAACAAAAATAATACGAGTGTTACGACTCTACATATAATAATTGTAGTTCATTTAACTGTGAATTATTTGTGATGTACATTTATGCCATTTTACGTTAAATCCTTCTTTACCCCTTACCCCTGTCACTTTTTTTAAATCTAGGGCCTAGCTTTACTTTACAAGTCAAAGTTAAAATAAAAAAATACGGGTTTCGTAGTGGAATTTATGAATGAAACTCATGTGGGACTACAGATATTTTTTTTACTGGCAATAATTTCATCGTGTGTCTCTGTCGTTTTAACGACTATTTCACCTTCCCGCAGAAAATAGGGTGTCGAATCTGTCCTATAACCTCCGCTTTATTACTATTTAAAGATCGAAGATGAATCTTTTATGATAATTGTGGGTCAATTCGTGTAAAGGTTGTTCTAAGTGATGTTGTGTAAGATCGTTTGCGTACTGGCGGTCATTCTGTAGCGTTTGTAAAAATTAAACATGGCCTCGAACCGAGGACTTCAGATCGGATCCGCGTGGTTTCAACGGAAGCTGAACTTGAGGCCGCAGCACCGGGGCGTGCACCTCGTCACCGAGGAGATCCTCAAGCAGGTGCCCGAGCTTTCGCTGTTTGCGATCGGGCTCTGCCACATCCAGAGTGAGTACCCGTCAGCGCTAGAACGTCGCTCAGACTTACTATGCTGCACCCCCTCCTACTTGTCAATTTGCCCTACATTTTAAACTCGCGCGATTTTCTAATTACGATAAAAGTGTTAAAAGTGTGCATTGATGTCGGATTGTTGGAGAGTGATTGGGTGAAGATTTAGTTCATGGGATAGTGCGTGAAGTGTCAAAATGCGTAACGCTCGTAAACCGGCTGACGACAGGGTACGTTGTTTTCAGTTATGCACACTTCGGCGAGCCTCGCGCTCAACGAGAGCTGGGACCCGGACGTGCGGGACGACATGGAGATGATGCTCAACAAGATCGTGCCTGAGGGGCTGCCCTACCGCCACTCCTGCGAGGGGCCCGACGACATGGTAATCAAACGCACATTAACCTTCTTACTCCCTATTATTAAATGCAACATACTACTGTACTCCTACTGTCAAACAATCAATTCAAACATGGAACATTATGAAGTTCCTAGCTGTTTATTTATGCAGTATTAATTGACACTATTTGTTTGCTAATTACAATTAGTATGTACTCAAGGTGAAACAGGGCATGTGTTGTTTTGAGTTGAGATATTTAAATGAACATTTAGATTTATTTGTTGAAGATAACATGCATTAGCTTTCAAGCAAATCAAACATAAAATAAAGGAAATCTTGGATAGGTTCCATACTATCAGTTCAAATAAACTTATTCACTTGAATAAATGGAATATTTTTGTTAATGGCCAGTGTCATCTGCAACTTTTTTCTGAATGGGTTGTTAGTGATTGTTAAGAGTAACTGCAGGGGCTCTTGGTTAAACCATATTGCTTTTGATATGTTATTGTATTGTGAACATTATGATAACTGTTATTTCCTTTACAGTAAAGGCGGCCCTGTTAAAAACAATGTGATAACATGTCAAAAACTTTATTATTTTATAAAGTTAAATAGTGGCCCTGTACTGTTATATTTTTGATCTATAAAAGGTATTTTTCTGATTTCTTGTTGTATTTTGCTAGATCTGAGCATAAATATCGTGTATTAAGGGCGGTCCACACAGCACGAACTTATGGTTGCGCAACATGTTTGCACAAACAAAGTTTTGTGAAATGAAAAGTGTAGACATCAAGTTTGCAGTTGGTGCGAAAGTTTGTGCTTATTTGTATTTTGTATCAAAAAATTGTCACAAACATATTTGTGCTTACTGTTAAAGCGTTTAGAGTGTGTAGACACATGTTTAATCTTCTTTGATTGATAGGTAATTACAAAATAATTAATTTTGAAAATTAATGACTAGTGAAAATATTCCAGAGAATTTAAAATTCAATTTGTAGATTTATATGAGTCTCTCGAGGAAAATTAAAAAAAGAATATACAAACCATGATATGAAAACACAGGCCTATGAGTTTTTGATAGAGAAATGGAACATTAGTAACTGACTACATTGACTACATTATGCTACAAAAACTGAAATTTAAATTCACAAATGAGTCCAGGTTCAAATGTGTGCTAAATGCATTTTACATTTTATTATTTAATAGTTACATAAGACAGACAGCAATCAAAATAAAAATACAGGGTGTATTTAGTAGATATTATAATTTTGATTACAGCCTGGAAGGAAGTAGGTACGCAGCCTAGTCAGTCTTTACAAATTATACACACATAACCAAAAATAAAACTAAACTAAAAAAAAGATTTCAATCTACAGGAAAAACATTTATCACAAAACTAACTGTTCAACCCAACGATTAAGTCAATAGAACAAGGCCGGTGCGCTGAATAGTTTCTGAACTTCATCCAACCGAGGTCTTATTGCTTTCGTCTCAGTTAAAGAAGTCATATTTTTAGGAAGGGTTGATCATAACCTGAAATACACATAGAATTTCTATAATAATAACAGAATGATAGGATTTAGAGAACCTGTCTGTAGACACTTTCTGTTTTATCAGAATTAACAGCAAAGAATGATGACCAAACATACAACCAAGAAAACTTCAAATACTTAATACTAGAAATCCTATAATGTGAATATGCTCAGAGGTTTCTTTAAATACTCAGTTAGCCTAGTTCATAGTGAATCTGCGTACAAATCTTACGGTCCAATGTACAATTTCCAGTATGGGCAAATATTTGTATGATGAGCATGAGTATTTGTTCCTGAATCTTGGATTTTCAATGTATAATTATATTTATCATTGCCTATTACCCATAGCAGATGACTAAAGTAAAGCTTAGTTTGGGGCTAGGTCAGTTTGAGTGAGATTATCCTGTTATAATTTATTTATTTACTGGCTTTTGCACGCGATTCCGTCTGCATAGAAGTCATTTATCGCTACTTCCTCAGGAATGCTCCATATTTCTGGGATAAAAACTAGCCTATGTGCTATTCCAGACTAATCTATCTATCTATTGCGAGTCCGAATCGCACTTGACTGGTTTATTAAACCTACTAACTTAATATTTATTACAAGATTTGTACCTATCAATTGCAAAAATTGATAATATATGCGCTCGTCATTTTATAATAAGGTTTTTTCATTATTTTAATTTTATTTATTTATTAAATGAACTGAATAGAACTTTCATCCACCACTCGTCACCTGCTGAGCTCAGATCTACTTTACTGGTTTTCATTCCTACTTGTAAAATCTGTTGCCAATTCACATCTGCAACATGGTAATTAGACGTTAATGTGTTTAATGTTCTTCAGCCGGCTCACGTGAAGGCGTGCTTCCTGGGCTCCTCCCTCACCATCCCCATCACGGACGGCAAGCTCAACCTCGGCACGTGGCAAGGCGTGTGGCTCTGCGAGCACCGGAACCACGCGGGCAGTCGTAAGGTGAGACACTACTTTTCATTACAATCCCCCTGTAGTAAAGTGCTTAATAATGCAAAACCAATCAATGAGTTATTGGTATCGCTTATTTACATAATTAATTTTCAGTCAAGTGGTATTAAATAGGTTAACCAAGAAGTGACTTTATAATAACCCACAAAATAGTATTGTTATGAAATGAAATCTATCAATTTGGTATAAATCGGAAACAACGATATTCTAGTAAATTTAATTAACCCAATAATGATACTAAATTATATAATTGAATTATGAGACAAGGTCACACTCTCCCCTTTCTACATAGGCATATAAAGTATAACTTAAAAAAAGTGATTTTCGTTTATTTGCCGTGCTACATTAAATAATCTGCTTTGAGTTTAGCAATCTAAATTGGTCAATCTTGAACGTTTTGCTGGCCCAACCTGTGTTATGATTTTTTTTATGTGGAGGATGAATCGTAATTAAATAAAAATATTATATATATTCATATTAATTTATTGCATTCATGGTATTTACAGAGGTCTAGTACCTTATTATCTTTGTAAATACCATGGATGCAATAAATTAATATGAATATAATATGAAGTAGAACGAAGGGTCTAAGGTTTTGCAAGAATTTCATGAATGCATAAATAAATAAATGCTTTTTTGCCACCTCGCTTTTATTTCGTAACACTCAGGATGGGTGACTCAAATTGAGGTTTTCAGTCATAGCCAAGCCCCCCGCACTTATTTTGCTTTACAAAAAACAAAACTACAGGCACACAAAATCGTGCCCCTCCTGGGTACGCCCTTGGTAGGACCTGTGTCAAGTTTAGATTGTATCATATGTCCGAGTATTGCGTTTGAGTGTAGCGTGCGGTCGGTTGGCAGGTGGTGGTGACGCTGTCGGGCTGCCCGCGCGACTCGCCGCTGTCGGCCGCGTCGCCCGCGTCGTGCTCCAGTTAGGAGCGGGGGGGGGCGGCGACCCCCCACACACAGTCCCACTCGCGGCCCTCGTCCAAGAGCACGCGGAGGTAAACGCCGAATCCCCCCAACATACCACTTAATTCTTACTCTTCGAGCGACAATATGTACATAAGATTGATATGTCGACCGGCCCGCGCCGCCCGGCCCGCCCGGCGCCGCCGCCGGTCGCGGATCCTATCTGTAATATAGCTTTTATAGGAATTGAAGAGACGACGAGGGTAGCCTTCCGGCCGCGGCGCGCCGGAGCCTGGCCGCCCGGGCCCGAGGGACTTGTACATAGTTGCGTGCGACGGTTTTAAAAGCGATCGTTGTTTTGTTATTGCGACCTGTCGATTTGTACATAGATCTCGCGCGGACGACGCGGCGAGCCGCTTCGTAGGTTCGATTGTTGAAAAGGTTGATGTGGCACCTACTTTACCATTAATAATCTTACAACGCTAAGAGATAAGGACGGCGACGGTTCGTATCGATTGAACATTTTTCACTACTGCACTCGTTCAATATTTTCCGACTTCACCAGGAGACACTATATTTTTTAACATGACCGCACATTAGACATTTTATGACGTCGGACACTCGTTTTACTATACCGATTTTGTATGTAATGTACCGGGTAACAGTAAGGTCAGTTCGTGTAAGGTAAAGTCTGGAGTAGGTTATGTAGTTAGGTGCGTCTACGTGTACGATAGCTCCCTTCTCTCCGTGTTAGGTTAGTCTATAAACATGTCCATAGCTTTAAATGTGTCACACCCGTTGTATCAACGGGTCCTTCTCGGGATGACAATGAGCTAACATCCAGTACTCCTAGGTGGTAGTTGTATATCATTACTCTTAAGATCATGTAAGTGCCTCGGATTTATGGGGTGGTCACCTGCCGCGGGCCGCGAGCCGCCGCTCTCGCCGAGCTTCTCGTTCCGACAGCCTGCTGCTCTGCAGTCTATGCCCAAGTGTACTTTGTTTTCTTTATACGAAATGTAATGAATACAGTGTACCTATTTTGTTTTATTCGCGATGTCTATAAAAGGCGTATATGTATAGTTGTATGTCTTCCTATGCAAGTTCCGATAGTTCCATCACGTTATATCGCGTTAACCAATAAGTGTAAGTGTTGGAATAGTGTCGGCGTTAGGGTAAAGAGAAAGCACATTGTCCGGCCACGTCTGTTTACTTAGGTAAAGTAATGAATCTATAACGATAGGAGGTTACAGATTCAATTTCTACTAACCCATAGCCCGTCTCGTCAAAAATTCAGGAAGAATGGAAACCTAATGGTCTATTTGTCGTACAAGCATAGTGAGAAATCCTGAGTCCAATAACATTCCAGAGAACTTGATCTCAGTTCGTCCCATTCCAAAGCGACGGCCGCGAGCGGCCCGGGTTCCTGCTTATGTTTTTTCAGTACACCTGGCTTTATAAATAAGTCCCATTGAGATCTCAAGTGTGGCACAATTTTACACATGAGACTTAGTTAGGAGATAATAAATTATAAATAGTAGGGTACGGTTACAGTTGGCGTTAAGGTACTTTTAGCAACGCAGCCGCGAGCACGCGCCGCGCGCCCCGTTTTATACCGCATGTACAAAGTGTAGATGTCACAGACATAAACCGTTTTGTCTCATGGACAACCCTAGGGTTACTTCACTTAGGGAGCTTGTACGTTCATATTCAAGCTTTATAGATTCACCTTGATATTATCCACTTTACAAATTCTTTTCAATTTATTTATAACATTGCTTACTTTTTTTGAAATCGTTATTAAATCATAAAGCTTTGAGCTTGTAACTATTAGTTGTTAACGAATATCTTTATATACTTCACTATGTATGATGAATGTGCTGTTTACGATTTGATATTTTCGCATAATATTCTATTCTTTGTAATTCTTAAGTTCTTATGATAGAAAGAGTGGGCTAAGGAATGGTTATTAAGTGCTTTTTTAATACATAATTAATTAAGGAATGTAAATATTTTTTTGCATTAATGTAATGTACATGAACAATTATCCGTGTACATACAGTGATTGATATGTAAACAACGTTTCAAGTGCTATTCGTGTATGGGTGTTAGATATGCCACTGCCATTAAAGATTTGCCTCTGTAATATAATTTGATTTGGAATTTTGTGTTTAAACTAATTGCAGTTGGTTTTTGTTTCCGCTTTAACGTTATTATATCAAAATAGTAATGATAATAAATATCCTAAGTAGAAAAAAAGTTTTCCAATGAAAGATAGCGACTGGTTCGCGTAGACGTATTTCTTATTAATTTGTTTTTTAATTGTTAAGTGTTTTAACATGTACGGGGACATTGTTGGTTTGGTTGGATCACTACGTTAGCTTATAGATTGTCCCAGTTTAGGCTGTTCAGTAACAACGAATGTGTCTAGTGTTACCTTTTAAGTGGATACAACATTTTGATTCCATTGATATTTGTTTGATGAGTCGAGGAGCTGCGAGCGACGTTGAACCTCGTACGACCGCGAGCTCCGGCGCGCGGGCGCCGTTATACGATTGCCTTTTATTTGTCCTCCTGTGTATGATGCAATGAGTGTTTCACAATTTGAAATATATTATTAAGCGTAACAAATTCACTATTAAGGGCACGAATTTTATCTAATTATTTAATCGATACGATTAATTTGATAATTAATATATTTATTGCACATAGGAAACGAGGTTGTAATCAGGATTAATAAAAAAACCAAGAATGGACAAATAATTTGTGTGTATATTATTTAAGATCAATTATTATATCAATATTGTATGTATGATTGTACAGTCGATGGACTCGCCCTACTGGTCGTTTACGTGCTCACTCGTAAGTGGCGTCTGAACATTGTATCACAATAAAACTTAATTGTATCATATAACTTGTACAATATAAATATATAGATCCACAATTATGAAAGAGATTAAATATTTGCAAAAGTTAAATCCTGATGAGTTTTATTTTATTGCTAAGTTATAATTTCAGTCAGGTTATAGTTAAATCTATGCGGTTAGAGATTAATTAATTGTTAAACCTAATATCTAGAGTTATTTGGTATCGTCTAGAACTCATGACGTCATCTCTGCACTGGTGATATTGTGTGGTCCGGGGCCGGCGTCTGAAAGAGATGTTCGTTGTATAATATAATTTTAAATACAGTTTAAAAGTTTAGCTTTTCTAGTAAACCCTTATTCAGGCTTAGTAAGACAAAAATATCACATTCGTTTACGTTCCCACCTTCAGCAGTAGTACCGGACCGCACAGAGCTCAGACTGGTCCTGACCTGGTCCAGGGCTTCTCCGAGGCCGGTCTTGATCTGGCTGAACTCCTGGGTGACCAGCGAGAGGCGCCCCAGCAGGTAGTTCAGGTTCTCGTCCACCTCGGTCATCCGCGACGTGATTAGAGTCACCTAGACAACAATACGCATAATTATTTTAAATCGCATTTCTCAAGCAAATATCAAAATACCTTAAAAGAGATCACCAAAAGTGAAATTAAAATCGGCCAAGAATTACGGATGATACAAGCATTTTAAACTGCTAATTAGACAGCGATTGCAGAGAGAGAGAGGCCATATAAACGCCATGTTTAATTCTGTTTTGCTAGAAAGTCAAAGTCAAAGTCAAAAGTCAAAATCATTTATTGTGTGATTGCAGATGTACAATAATAAGATGTTATGGATACATTGGTTGGGCGCATCACAATCAACCGTTTCCGGTGTACAATAATTAAAGCACTATTTATTATATCTAAAAGTTACTTATTAAATTTAGCAGCAAGTCAAGATAAATTACACGATTTTTTAAATTAAATTTAATCTAGTATATACGATACTGTACATTATTAAATTATTCAATATTTACCTACATACATTAAAATGATTAAACATTAAATTAATAAAAAAAATTAAGATTAAAGGCGCATGTTATTAAAAAAATCATCCAGGGTATAAAAGCATTCATCAAGTAAGAAATTATGTAATTTACAATAAAATTTGTTTCTGGGTAGTTCCGTCCAAGAAATAGGTAATGCATTATAAATTTTTATTGCCATGTTATTGCAGTTATTTTTAGTAAGATGCAATTTACTACGAGAACCAACTAGTGCTTTATGCGTAGCTGACCTCTTATTAATATTACATTTCTTTCTGAACAGTTCCAAATTGTCTTTTACAAATCTACACATCTCGAAAATATATAGACTCGGAACTGTTAGGACCCTATATCTACTAAATAGCGGCCTGCAAGATTCTGACCACTTCAATCCTCCTATCGCTCTAATGCACTTTTTTTGTGATATAAACACCTTTTGTGATAGACCTTTAGTAAAGAGATAGGAACAAATCTTTGTTAGCCTTTATTTTGGTTAATTCTATAGCTATTAAAAAGAAATATTTGTCTGGACTGTTTGCTACATGAATCAGGTTTTATTGAAGCTGTGAAAAAAGTCATGAATATTCCCTATTATCTGATACAATTCATTCACTACTATAATTGAAAATTAATCATTATTATGAAAGGAGGGTGCATAAAACGATAAAAAAAACTTTGCACAAGAAAACCTGCCACCTGCCACCTGCCTACCTCATTTATATGTTCTTTAATGATGTAATCGCTGTATTTTACCTTATCTTTCATGCTGTCCATAGTAGCGACGCTCGTATTTACATATTGGTCGGTTTGTTCCTGCAAGCAAAATGTTGTTTACAAAAAGTGCGGGGTTAAGTAGGTGACTACGTTTTCACAGTTCACGAACTAGGTATTTTTACAATGCTAAACCGCCATGAATAAAAGATATGGCACAGGGCTGAAGGGCTGTTCGCCGCGGAGGTAATGGCTACTGTTAGCCAAGTTGTTAGCAACACGTTATGAGTTATCATTACTTATGAGTATGCTAATGTGGTTTTTCTGCCATTACTTTACAAATGAATGTCGCGTTTAGCGTTGTAAACAGATAATCCACGTAAACTAGAGGCAAGTAATAAACGTAACTTAACGTTACAAAATAGGTACATCGATTTGTAGAGTTGTTGCATTTCAAATATCGAACGTCAAATTATCTATACAGTATTCCCAGCCTCTTAATAGCTGTCGGCTGGCTACCGCTATCACGCTTTCACTCGCATCTGACAGTATATTTGTCACTCGTGTGTCATAGAGAAACGAAGATTGCCGATCACTATTAAGAAAATGGTTGCACTGTACCAACATAGTATTAACGCTCTTTCGAATTTCTCCGGAATATTTAAATGTATATGAAAAATAACTTAAGTACTTACCTACATATGGATATTCCGTGTGTGCCGACCTGGCGCCACACCTGCGCCATCTCCGACTCTATCTTGAAGCTGAGGTTGGTGGTGCCCCGACTGGTTAGTTTGTTAACTTACGGTGAAGCTACATCTTGCTCGCAGCAAGCTGCTGGTACATGATGCCGACCTGGCGCCACACCTGCGTCATGCCATCTCCGACTCTATCTTGGAGCTGAGGGTGGTGGTGCGCCCGACTGGTTAGTTTGTTGACTTACGGTAAGTCTGTCAAGCGACATCTTGCTCGCAGCGAGCTGCTGGTACATGATGCCGACCTGGCGCCACACCTGCGCCATCTCCGACTCTATCTTGGAGCTCAGGTTGGACATCGCGCCCGAATGGTTTTCTACGATCGTGTGCTCGATGCTGTTGAACCTGCCGTGTTGAGTATAGAGGTAAGCGCATTTTAGATATAGCCAGTAAGTGAGCTCGGCGGCAGTAAAAAAAGGCAACGAAGGAGATATTTTATCTCATATTCGCGCGCGGTATTGTATGTTGTAGTACCCGAGAAACCCTAGATTTAGACAAGTATTAATTATTGGCACCTATCTGCTAAAAGTGTCCAATACCAGCGCAAGAGTTCATCCCTCTTTCAAAAATGAGAGTAGGTACGAGTGTTAAGTGTTACAAACGGTAAAGAGATTTGGTGTTCCTACTGCCTTTAAAATTATCTTTGTTTATCAATCGTAATATCCTAAGAAGAATGCACAAGTCGAAGTTAATGTATGGGATGTTAAGGCATTATTTCATAACAAGGTGCCTTTGGCATTTTGCCATCTCGCCTCCGCGCAATCTCTCGTTGACGATAACTTTTTACCACTCCGACTTCGCCTTTTTCTTCCGTGTAGCGGTGTTTTACCGTTGTTCCGTCGCATATTTTATTCCGCAGCGGCAAAAACTTAGGAAATGCAGTCGGAGCAGGCACTACAATTATACACACATACCTATATTTCACTATTTTGTTCAGAGGGTCTACAAATCTATATTTATAAAAATGAATCCCTGTTACCCTTGGTCACACCAGTCACCATAACTGACTAGAGAATGGCTGGCCCGTTTTGAATATTTTTTTGTTGTGTTCGTAATTATCAGGAGAGGGATTGTTTGTATGAAAAAAAATTACACCCGGTCGGAGCCAGAGACAGACAGCTAGTCTCCGATAAAAATATAGGAATTTAAAATTTAAGGAAAGAGGTAACAAAAATCTTAAAGCTTTTATATGTACTTATTTTTCTTTTCTTATTTGTAAACCAGCTTTAATTTAGGTTTTCTGTTGAATTATTTTTCGATTTCACCTGGCTGCTAACCCAGAAGTAAGCTAGCCGTGAATATTAGGTACATCCAGTTACGTTACCTGTCGTTAACAGTCTTGTTCATGTTCTTGCCCTGCGCGCGGACGAGCTCGCCCACTTCCATCAGGATCTGGTGCACGCCGTACTCGATGCGCTTCTTCGTGGCCAGCACGTTGTCCGCCGTCGACAGCATCACGTGCTCGTTCCTCGATAGCGACTGAACCTGCTCGCACACAAAAGTGTATCTATGCATTACACTTAGGTTCATGACTGAACTTAAGTACCTATTTACCTACCACTAACTAGGTACCTATAAGCTTTCATTTGTCTTTTATTTGTTCCTTACATTGTCAAGTAGGTAAATGCCAAACATCGGAGAAATACGTTACGATGACTCCATATTACTTGAGCTTGAGGAATCCACTGCTACATTACAAATTGATATCCTTTTCAATTTATAACAGTGGGCTCCTCAATCTCAAGTTGGTTCCTTCCTACTTATAAGTCATCCATGTTTCTTAGATGTTGATTTGTGCCCGCGCCGCGGTAGTCTTACTCGTATCGTATCGTACCTCATTACGCAGAGTGTCGTAGCTCCGCGAAATGTCGCCGTACGCCCGTTCGCTCAACGTGTTTCCTTGCGTCAGGCTCTGCTGGATATCCTCATTAGTTGCAGCCAGGCGGTCGCTCATTTCGCGTAGTTTGGTTGTTACTTTACTAACAACTGCGGCAAAAAAGGAATTTCTGGTGTAGAAAATGTAGCTTAAAGTAGAAGAATACTCAAAAATCTATTAATACTTCTAAATTTACCTTGTTCGTCGCCTTCTTTAGAGCTAGCTTTAGCGTCGGCCATGGCTTCCAAGGTCTGGTTGGCGGAAAGCCGCAGGTCCGCGAGCCGAGGCAGATCCTTCCACATGCTCTCCGCATCGCTGAGGAGCTTCTGAATCTTCTTAATCTCTGCTTCTTGGCGTTCCATCACTGATTAGCAAGTTGAATGAGGTCAGTGCGTGAAAATGTATTGAGTAGGGGAACCAGTCAAGGCTTACATGCCTCATTAAAGTAGAGTAATTTATTGTAAGTACTAAAATTTAATAGAACAGTTATCAGTTTGTAATATTTAACAAAATGAACAGCAGGCTTTAAAAACCCGACTGCATTTTTATACTGTCGTCGATATAACACAGTATGTTAATAATTGTCATTTTGCCATTGTTGTTGTTTCAATTTTAACAATTTATGTATCCTATGTCACCCGGGATGGTGAAAGGATTCTAGCGATACCACATACATCTAAATCGGCTAAGGCGTTTAGAAGTTACGGTGGAATAAAGAATCGTACCTACATATATACATACATAATATGAACCCCAAAACCATTAAGATCCTTTTTTTGGGCAGTCGTGTAAAAAGAAGAATTAGGAAGGTAACAAATTAAGAAAGATAACATGTTGATGTCATTTATGCTGAGTTCTGATATGGTGACAGCTTAATCAGTGGAGAAGAAAGGAAGACAGCAGCTAAGGAAGATTAATACAGCCACAAGTAAAAATAGCATGGTACCCTCTGACATCTTGCTGTGCCAGGCCTCGTCAGCGAGCGAAACCTCGCTGAGTGGCACGAAGTCGGTCTGCACGCGCGTGCCGTTGTACTCGTTCAGCTTTAACTCGTACTTGTTCAGCAACTTCTCGGCCTCAGAGAAGTGCCTGCTGAACGGCCCGTCGTCCAGAACCGCCGCCAGGCACATGGAGCGAAGGTTTTCCTGTGCCCAAGAGAAGATCGTAAAACAGTTTAATGTTGCGTATATGCGTTCTAGGAATCGTCACTGAAGAGATATATAAGTGGGATACTTAACGCGCGTGGGACGCTTCCAGGGGTTAATTTTTCTCCAAAATGCTCTAGTTTTGGATGGACTAATTTTTTCGTTTGGATTATTATTGGAACTTGAACCAATGACCAAAATTGATGGCAAATTATCGAACGCTTATAGATTTACTATAATAACCATTATTAACTATTTATTTACCACCTTTTTTTGACTAGGTACCTACCTCATATTCTCTTTCCTCACCTTACTCATTGCGTTCTTCAAGTTTTCCAACTCCTGTTTGACGGCGTCAATCTTAACATCTGTGGTGTCAAGGCGCCTTGCCACGGGATCGTCGTCGGTGGTTAAATTGTTGTCCAACTCCGCAGGCGGTCTATTGCTCACACCAGCGGTTAGTGACTGGAGACTCTTCTGGATACTATCTAGAGCTTCTTCGGTCTTCCTCTGCGTTGCCTTTTCACGTTCTTCTTTCTGTGAACATTGACATAATGATGAAACATTCATGTTCCTAAATTGAGGAAGTTTTATTGTTGATAGGTGCCTGGGTAGTGCAAGCTTCTGAAGTCTTACCTGTAAGAGAATAGTCTCGACATTGGACAGTCGATCATCCAACCGCGAAATCATGCCCTTGAGCGGTTCCAAAGTCCTTTGTTTCCGCTCCAACGAGCTGATCATCTTCTTGAGCTGATCTCCGAGCATCTTCTCGCGGTATTCGTGTCTCTCGAGCTTGTCTTCGGACGTGCGGAACATGTGGATGAGGGAGACCATAGCGTCCCGGATGTCTTCGTGCCTAAGCAGGGGTCATTATTGAAATCATATGCTTGAATGTGAAGACTTGTCGCACGTGAAGCTAAGTAACTACTTATGATTGGGTAATCGCTTTTAGTAATAGGTAAGTACCTAAGTGTTATGTAGGAAGTTAGTACTATTTGGGATGTTATTTATTGCTAAAGTTTATTTTAGTTATGTGTCGCCACTCTTCTAACAAAACAGACGCTGTCTTATTATTTTTAAGTACCTATTTACTAACACGTCAGGTCAACAATCTCATTTGGTTTGGCTTGCTTTGCTTTAGGCGAAAGAAAATAAAACATCACACACATGACCTTTACTGGGGTTACGCCGCATATTGAATAGATCCCGTAATAACGCTTAAAAAAACATTTTTTACCACTCTCTGGGTACTTTATTTGTTGATTTTTCGACTGAGCATTGGACCAACTAAACTTTGATTCATAATTATTTTCAAATTATTACAAAAAACACGAATGGATCTGTATGACTAAACCTTTGTGTAGTTGTTTACAAAAACTTAATTACAAACCGGATGCGTCAGCTCAGCAGCTCAAAGCAATAATTATTACTGAAACTAAGCCGAATGCAATCCGATACATTGGGTACCGTATAATTAGAGTTCCAGTTACTAATGGAAGTGCCGTTAACAGCCGGTTTGTTAAAATAGCAGCGAAATGGGTCGGAGCATTTACTGCTGCAATTTCTTACGCACAAATCTGCGTGACAAAAGTCTACCTATGACATTTTCCAGAACCTACGCATTTCAAGCTGCTATTTGTCGTTTTAGAGATACTCGTACACAGCTCGCTCTTCGAAAACTCCCTACAAGGATAACTGGGAGGTCGAAGCTTAAACGCACAATTTATTATGTAAGCTCCTATCTAAGCTTGTTCTATTTGTAGCATAAATCAGCACTTAACCGGGTATGTTATGATCTCTCGAAACCAATAACAGTTCGATGGAGATTTACGACTCGTAATGTTGCCAGACGCTCCAGCTAGCCCGGCAGATAAAAATGTTATTTCCATCTTAATAACATGAAGAGCGAACGTCCGGAGACGTGCATTAAACCAATTACGGGTAATAAGCTTTTGAAGTTTATGAGCTTGGCTGTAGTACTGTAGTTTCATCATCTTTCTTTGATTCAATTCCTATTAAATATCAATTATGTCACGCGCTTAACAAGAGTCGTTGGTGAGTATCTAGCTATTGAAAGACGCTAGGTATTTAATTAAAATGAGAAATAAAAGTATTTGAGGGCGTGAATCGAACAAGTCGGCTTTGGTTTATGGCAACGACATTATCTGTCACCTAAATTTAGATTTGTCACTATATCCCTAAGAAATATGTTAGTCATCATATTAATCCAAAAAAATATGTAAATAAATAGGTATAGTATCCGCACCGCGCTTAGAACAAGTCGTAGTGAATTTTTGCACTAGGTACGACTAGTCATTAGCGTGCTGCGAATAGCCTGAATATTAGATCTGTCCTAAATAAAAATTACTCGTTAGATCACCTAGTAGAGTAAAATGTCCACACCGACATCTCCGTTTTGAGTATGTTAGTGAAGAAAAAAATGGTTAACTAATCAGTAGGTAATCAATCTAATAATTTCTACCAATAATTCTACATTATACAGGGTGACTTCAAATTGGTAAATACAAAACACAAAACACTTGATTGTGACTCAGTTAATGACGTATACGTGCTACATCACAGTTGTTTAAATTAGCCATTTTTAATTATCGTTAATTTTCTAATAAAAGTACCTAATCATTTAAGTCAGAAAGTAGGTAGGTAGGTACGTTGTTACCCTACATTTAATTCCTAACTGTCACTCGTTGTTATCAATCTTATTTAAGCAAAATGGTAGGGTAACAGCATTAAGCCAAAAAAATAGGAATTAATTAAAACTTTAAAAAAAATACTTGTAATTAAATAAGCAGCATGAAACTCAGGAGAGGGGTTTAGTTTAGGGAAGATGTGGGTAAAACATTGATTTTGTATTACCAATTTGAAGTCGCCCGCCGCACAGAATAAGTACCTAATAGTTGCCCGCGGTATAGCTTTGATAGGCCATCAAGACAAAACATCATGGCATTAGTTGTTTTGTTTTTCCTTCGTGGACTTTAGCCAAAGGTCAAACGTAACGGTCGCCGCACTTTATGGGGGATGGCGGGAGTCGGCCTTGGCGAGCGGGGAGGCAGCCGCTGCGAAAAGCAGGTGACTACGCGTGTGGGTCTTTGCAATATTTGTTTTGATGCCATTAAACTGGCTCATTAGTGGTTTGAATCTACGATGGCGCGTCCCGCCATTAAGATTGACATTGCATAACGAAAAAATTGTCGGACGGGGGTTCGTGTATTGAAAACACCCTAATTTACGAGGGCTGCCTTTTAAGTTCTGTCGTTTGCAAAACTCCCGTGATTATTAAAAAAAAACTAGTATCATCTTAAAATATTTGAATTTAGAATTCAAAAACAGAAGAATGTCTCGAGATCGGCCGATTCGTTTTAGTACAGCGTCGGTTCAAAGTTGACAAGTCGGTTGTGAAAATGGAAATTTCGAAGGAAAATTTACGTGCGATAATATTTTACAACTTTAAAAGGGGTTTAACGCGTCTTCAGTGCTTTGAAGAGCTGACTACGGTTTTTAAAAATGAAGCACCATGCATCCGGACTGTGGAACGTTGGTATTTGGAATTTCAACGTGGTTGCTCTACTCTTAGTGATGGGCATCGTGAAGGCCGACCAAAAACAGCTGTAACCCAGGAAAACATTGATACTGTACGGCAACTGATCGTCGAAGATCGCCATGCGACATACCGCGAGATAGAAGCTTCATTAAGCATTTCAGGGACCAGTGTTCAAAATATATTGCATGATCACTTAGGTGTAAAAAAATTGATCTCACGCTGGATACCACATTTACTTAGTGAAGACCAAAAAACGGCTCGCGTTAGATGGTGCCGCGAAACTCTGCGGCAATTCAACCGAGGAGACTCTAAACACGTTTATGACATTATCAGTGGTGACGAATCTTGGATATATCCTACGATATGTATTACGATAGCCTACGATCCGGATTCTAAACAGCAGTCGACTGTTTGGGTGTTTCAAGATGAGCCAAAACCGACCAAAGTAATACGCTCACGGAGCACTTCGAAAAAAATGGTCGCCACGTTTGTAGCGAAAAGTGGCCACGTTGCGACCATCGTGCTCGAAGATCGTAAAACAGTTAATGCTGACTGGTATACCACTGTTTGTTTACCAGAAGTTATCGGCGAGTTCCGAAAAAATAACCCAAGACGTCGTATAGTACTGCACCACGATAATGCTAGCTCGCACACCGCCCGGCAGACAATTGCGTTTTTAAAAGAACAAAACGTCGAAAATTTGGATCACCCGCCGTACAGTCCAGACTTACTTAAGCCCTAATGACTTCTTCACTTTTCCAAAAATCAAGCAACGACTTCGTGGTCAACGGTACCGGACGCCTGAAGAAGCGGTTGAGGCATACAAAACGGCCATTTTGGAGACCCCGACTTCGGAATGGAATAAGTGTTTCGAAAACTGGTTCGATCGAATGAAAAAGTGTATTACACATCACGGTGATTACTTTGAAAAACAATAAATACCATTTAACACTTAAATTGTCTTTAGTTTTTTCAAACGACAGAACTTAAAAGGCACCCCTCGTATGTACATGACCCGAATTGGTTTATTTTGCAACAAAATATTTCAAATTATAACACGACAACGTATAGCTAGATGTAGGTATTTAGGTACCTACTAGCAAATTATCGCCTTTACTGCCCATTGTAAAATCTGACTATAATGACGACATCACAACACACCCTGCATTGCGTAGGGTGCTCCGAGTAATTTACTCAATTGACCGTTAAACTTCAATGTATTTAGGTTAATTAGTGCCGATTGACAAACCTCGTAAATTGCTCAGTGATTTATTATCTTCGTTTATTGGCTATTAAATTTGATTACTTATTGGGCGGCACTAGAAAAGCTGAGCTCATAATACAACATAGCCAAGATACAACTTGAATACTTATAATGCTGCTTATAAACAAAACGTCTGTATAGTCTAATAGCTTTTGCTTGCGACTTCTTCCGTGAAGAACTCGTTTATATCGTTATCATGATTACTGTCTCGGTAACTGTATGTTCTGGGATAAAATAATGTGGTAGGTAAGTACAGAACATTTGTATCCGTTTTGGACCATTGGCTGATTTTGAAGTTCATTTATCTCCTCACTATAAAAAGCGTTTCTTGTTTTCTATGACTCTGTGTCAGTCTAACTTGTACTTTGCTACAAAATTAAACGTAATTATGTGTTTTGCCTTTGCTACGCTGGCCCACCCGAACTATAGTTTATTCGGGGCGCTACGAATGCTGGCAAGGCAAGTGCAAAAAGGCAGGTAGGTACAGTCGCCATCATATAGGGGGAATATAGAGGGTGTTTAAAAATATTCTAACTCAACTTTATTGTTAAAAGACGTTTGCGCGTGTTTAGAAAATTATGCTCCAATATATCTATCTTCCTTCGCGCTCTAAGGACAGTATTAATAAACGGATCTTGGTTCTTGCCTAAGGTACCCGTCCCAAGACATGTCAGTTTTATGTGATTAATTGATTATTTTGACGTTTAATTTGACATGTCTTTAGATAAGCATCTAAACCAAAGTCAATTTAGGCCCTTAGCTAAGCTAATGCGTTATGGGATCCCAAACTAACAGCCAGACTGATAGCACGAGAGGGACGCAGCTGGCGGTCTGTTATTTATTTAGGAAACTAACCAGCCTTATCTAATTACATTGATTATAATCTGTAACATTACACTAGTCTGTAGTTTAGTAGTGATTTAACTACAACAGTTGTATGATAACATAGCTGGAGGTACTTACGTGACGTTCCGGCATTCTGTGCTCGGGCTCCACACCAGCAGCGCGGCGGCGACGCACCACAGCCTCTGGGGAAATCGCCGGTTTAGTACTTGCATACAAATCACTACTCGCCTGTGGACGCCTTTAGGACTTCGTACTATAAACATTCGAGGTTAAAAAGAGTAACGATGACTTTGAATCGACTGCCACCATCTCTTATAAAAAAAAAATACCGGTGAAGTGTGAGTCGGACTCGCGCACCGAGGGTTACTTTGTTATGAACTTTATTATCTATGCTGCAATAAAGTCCAATTTGACTAGCCTAAATTTTAATACAGATTTTTAAAGTTTTTGATAATTTTTCCAAAACTGTAAAGTTTGACAACTTCATTTTATTTTTACCGTAAAATATAAGTAATTATAGGTATTTAAATCAGGAATTTTTCAGATTTTTTGGTCCATAACGGAACGGTCATTTTTTTTACATTTTTGGCTATAAATCAAAAAGTACCTACGTCCCGAAAAATTATAAAAAAATTGCTTCGAAATGTGCAGACTGAGCCCTTTCATATGACACCCCGTTTGCTATAATCAAATAACTTTCATTTTTCAAACCCCCAATCTAGACCCCTTAACAAATATTTAGAAAAATAATTTCATATTTTTTTTACTAAAAACAGATGCGGGCAAACAAGTTATACAACTATGCCAAATTTAAAGGTTTTATTTTATTATTATTTATTTATTTATTAAACCAACAACAAAAATTACAAATAAACAAAAGCCCTGCAAAACTGTTTTAGTACAGTTTGACTGCAGGAAGACTTTAAAAGAACAGTACTATAATCTTAGTATTATACAATGCTTAGTTCGACACTATAGGTACCAGTTAAATAATTCTAAGGCAGTGTATCTAATAGGTGCTTCTTTAGTTTTCTCTTAAAAATACGTTTATTTTGCTCGAGACGGATGTCCTCAGGTAATCTGTTAAGAATATATGGCAGGCGTTTTTTTAAAGTTCTGTCTTCGTAATAGTTGTTGACTCTAGGCACATCAAACTTACCCGCGGACACCAATCTCGTACCATGATTGTGATCAATTCTACTCAGGTCATGCTGCCAACCACAGACCTTAATCTAATCTAAGGTTAGATTAAGGTCTGTGCTGCCAACTGTCATGGTTATTAATAGCTAAAAGGTATTTGTGCTTTAAAGTGACGGGAAGTATCTTACATATTTTGATCAGTTTTCGATAATCACTTTTACAGTTATTTTTAATATTTTTAGAGACAAGAAATTTTAAAAAACGCAATTGCAAGGATTCTAGTTTATCTAAGTAAGTTTATTATTATTATAAGTTTTGAAAGTGAGACCATAACAATTGAGAGCATAACCCAGTACTGAATCCACCAACGCAAAATATAAACACTTTAAAGTACCAACAGGAACCCTGTAACTAAGATGGTAAAATTTACCCAGCAAAACTCTTAATTTATCACAGATATAATCCACATGCTGAGACCAGGAAAAATTAGTGTCTATTTTAACTCCTAAATATGTAACACAATCAACTTTAACTATAGGATTACATCGGCAATTGTCCTGGTTATTATGAAAGCACTGATAACCATGGGCAACCAAATGAAAAGTAAAATCTGGTATTTTCAAATAAGGCGAGTGTATTACTATAAGTGTATAAGGCGAGGTGATAGCTTCTATAGTTTCTGAGATAAACTGCTGTGACATACAGACAGACAGACAACGAAGTCTCACCATAAGGGTTCCTTTTTTACCATTTTGGTACGGAACCCTAAAAAGACGCATTTACCTACCTACTATCTACGTCTGCAAACCATCAAGGTTACAAAAACCGGGCAAGAGCGTGTCTGGCCATGCTCAGAGTGGACTCTAACAAAAATTAACGCTTTAAAGCTTAATAATTCATAAACGGATCCCTTAATCGAAAAATTGTTTTGACAAACCAGGATTTTTGAAAAGGCCTATCCAACAACACCCCAAACTATGGGATGGGGTAGACGAGAAAAAAAAACATCCCCACGTTACGTGTAAAGGAGGTCTCTCATACACTAAAATACAATTTTTTTTCAAGATCTTATTTTACCACTTTGTTGGCGTGACGAATATGTTATGTATTCATGCCAAATTACACTAGCTTTCTAGTACTAAGAGTCTCTGAGCTAGGCTGCGGACGGACGAACGGACGGACATGGCGAAACTATAAGGGTAACTAGTTTGACTACGGAACCCTAAAAAAAGCGTATTAATAAATTGATCCAGGATCCAGGCTGAGACGCCCATCTCAAGACGTCAGTTTTCTACTTGACTTTTACTTTGACATGCCTTAAGACGGTCATCTAAGCCAAGATCCGTTTTAACTCCTCGTATGTCTTGAAAGATCTATGCTCAAAATTTTGATATTTTTTGTAGTTTTGTAGTTTATTTTTTTGGAGTAGGGTGACGGCACCAATGATGGACACTTTTAGCTGACAGGCACCAGTAATGGATACTTCACTCTTAATTCAAATTTCATGCGGTCCTAAATTGATTGTTGATTGTTGCAAAACAAATGAATAACCCTTATCTTCTGTGAAATAAGAATCAGTTGTCCATCATTGGTCCTCGTCCATTACTGGTTCCGTCGCCCGAATAATCCGAAGAGACTAGAACTTGGTACTTTTTCACTGCTGACATACTAGGGGTTAAAGCCAATTGATCTCGTTACGGACCAAATTGGTGAGCTGCTTAATAAACCTGTCTTAAATAACGCAACATCAAACCACGAGAATCAATCATCGACAAACTGCGATAAGTTCTATGGTGGTCCAACAATCAAAGGACATAACTTTAGGTACGTACAAAGATATATAACCTTTCTTCAGACAATATGTACCTACTTGCATTACATGTTACCGAACCTCTCATGTTAAAAGTAATAAGTTGCCCATAAACTGGTCACAAAAGCTAAAACGAGTGTGATGTGAACTGTAAATAAGTGCGCGGCGCTTCTACCGAGTGTGGATGGCCACGATAAGAAAAGGGTCGCCTTATCACCCGCGCTCTGACCCCACGCTCAATAATTCAATATTCCGTTAAATCGCTATTAAATTGCTTCTTTTTGTCTTGTCTTTTTTGTACAAGGGTCAATTTAAAATCGATATCGACAAATTTTACTGATTTTCGTACGTCACCTGGCAAAACATAGTGATACCAATATACCACTAGTGTAACCAGTTTTACGAATAAATCACTTTGACTTTAACTTTTAACTTTTATATAATCATGATATTTCTTTATTTCGTAGTCATTTCTAATTAACTAAATCTATGTAGAACTAAGTCAATTCTCCTGTAGAGTTAGACTAGTAGCTTTTTAGGTCTCTAGAACAAAGGCTGTGTCATACATACCTATGGTGTAAATACTAATCCTACGCAAAAAAGTTACTTATAGTTTACTTATACTTTATACAGTTTGATTTGATTGGTGTATTAGCAGTTGTTGCAGTAAATAAGGTCATGTAGAAAATGCCTTTATCTAAAATAGGTAGGTAACTTCCGAAAAAGTGAAAATTCTAACAACGTTTTGTAACCTAGATTTTATTATTATGCTCCATCATTTGTATGTCATCATGTTCGTAACTTTGTTTATGTTTTTTACCCGACTGCGTCAAAACAAGGGTTATTTTCTTTATTCGACAGTAAACTAGATAATTAAGTTACTTGGCCAAAATTCACGCCAGATGTCGTATTATCTTTAGAAAATCAAGTCAATTTACTTAAAATGAATCAGAATGAAAAAATCAAAAACAGACATATAAAAAAAAAACAATGATTGAGAAACTGCTCATTATCGGACTTCTTAAGGCGCTACTTAATATGAGCTTGTTTTCTGCAAATAATTTAGCTCTACTACTCGTATGCTCCCCTAAAAGGAGTATGTTTATTACATTAACGTACTGTAGATACCTACTCTTACATGGGTTGTTTACAATATAATATAAGGCATCGTGCGTGCTTTATCAAATACCAGCTGTTCTTTATGTTGTTAGTGACGGATTTAAAATCTACAGTGCCTAGTTATTAAGTATCTGTAAGTAAATTAAACTTTATAACGCAATATAGCCTTCTAAGCAACGAAGACAAATCAGTGGAAAAAACTCGTGTATAAGCGAATTTTGGCATAGTTGTAGGGATTGGGTTTTTAAACCATATACCTACTAAAAGTACTGATGGGTGGGGGTGGAGGTAACGGGTTGAGGGGGTGTAAAGGTCCCTTTTTTAGTTTTTCTTAAATAACTCATAAACGGTGGTCCATAGCAAAAAATGTTCCATTACATAATTAATCTACATAAAATTCTCTACAAAAAAGATTTTATACACTTTTTTGCTGGGATCCATATTTAATGAGGGAAAAATGATTCCCGAAATGCCATAGTCGGGTTTGCATAGTAAGTCGGCCCTTTAATCAAATGGGCTCGGGTTTTTTTTGTCAGTACATCTTATAGTGAGGAATATTTATGCTGAGTATCAACATCTTAATTGTGACAGTTCTCGACTTATGATTACTTTAAGTTTTTTGATGATGTGCTGTTTTTCGGGATGTATTCAAGCGATTTGCGTACAATTTTGAAATAATGTTCTTTTCATAGATTTGCATCGCCTCCCAAAAAGCAAATACTAGTTATCATATAAAAAAAAGAAAACAGAACCGATTGAATACAAACCTGAATACACATATTGCTGATTTTTGATAGGAAGCACCGCCTGGAAAATTTTGATATTTTGGCAAGTAGAAGGCTATATTTTATGGACTATTCTGAAAAAAAAATCTAGAGGTGAATCATTTTTCCCTCCATATCTATTTAAATATTAATCCCAGAAAAAAAGTGTACTGAATCTTTTTTGTAGAGAATTTTATGTAAATTAATTATGTAATGGAACATTTTTTGCTATGGGCCACCGTTTACGAGTCATTTACGAAAAACTAAAAAAGGGACGGTTAGCTCCGCCCCCGCCCATCAGTACTTTCAGTATGTGGTTTAAAACACCATTCCTTACAACTATGCCAAAACTCGCTTATACTCGAGTTTTTTTCCCCTGAAAGGCAGTTTTTGATCTTTGTTGCTTACGCTAATAAGGATCTTTGATAGTTAAAATTACTTCAAAAATATAAATATGGGCGTCGTAAGATCTTAAGCCTGCAATCTCAAGATTGCAATTGCGTTGCCAACCCTGAGGAGTGAGGACCAAGATGAAAGTGTAATCTTTTTTTACGAGCGGTCTTTCCCCATGCCGCAACACAACAATGTGACCACTGCTGTTTGGCGGCAGAGTAAGATGATGGCAGTAGTCTGTATGAGATTCTACCGCCACTAAATACAACCGGGGAAATTACTAGCATAGAGGCATTCCATCTTTTTCCTCAGGGTTGGCAACATATTTGAAGTCTTAGATTGCAGTTTTGAGATTGTAGTCTTGAGATTTCAAATGTCTATGGGTCTCAGAGGGCATGCTCCCGGGAAATCCCGGTCCTGTAATTCCCGAGAAATCCCGGGAATTTCACAGGTCCTAAAGAACGGGTACTGAAGATTACATCCCAAACAAATATCGTGGCGCGTATCATATATATCCAATTCACACCTGAGCGACGAAGCCGGCACAAGCGGCAACATCGCACCAACATCCATCATATTTTGTGGCATATTTGCAATAATTAATCTCTAGATTTGTAAAAAGGAAGAACAAATAACTTTCTAGTAAGTATTTTACTTGATCAAGATATGTTTTTGTTGAAGAAAACGTGCATGATTTTATTGCATATTTATTATATTTAAAGTTTCCTACATACATAAAATCAAGCCTTTATTCCCAGTTTGGGGTAGGCAGAGCTACAGAATGGCCAAGAACTCTAAAAGCTTAATGATAATTCTGTAACCACATTTTGCATAATCAGGCTAAGATGTTTACCAGCGTATTAGTGACAGGTTGCAAGCCCATCGCCTAACAGTACTACAAGCCTTTATTCCCTTAGTCGTCTCTTACGACATCCACGGGAAGACATGGAGTGGCACTATTCTAAGCCGGCA
The DNA here is from genome assembly GCA_946894065.1 of Acleris literana. Lineage (NCBI taxonomy): Eukaryota > Metazoa > Arthropoda > Insecta > Lepidoptera > Tortricidae > Acleris > Acleris literana. Next base: position 11,104,176 of record OX335684.1, on the reverse strand, counting down.
ACCACACAGCTACCCTAACAGCTTTCCTAATGTTTTTCAATCGTTTTTTTATTTCAAATGTCAATGTTTTTGTTTCAAAAGAACCGGGAGAACCGGGAATCCCGGTACCGTCCCTGCTTAGAACCGGGAAATGGAAGTTTCGGCACCGGGCCCGGTACTGCATGCCCTAGCTCAGATCCCACTTACCACCAGGGGCACGTTTTATAAAGCTACAAGTTACAATTTTACAAGTCTAAACTGGCAACGCTGCTCAAATGGCTGGTCGTCATTGGTCGAGGTTGTGTCAAATAGAAACTTGTAATTTGTAGATTTATAAAACAGGCCCCAGGTGGCCTGAGTGCTCGCGTGCCTTCTCCTTGCCATAAAAGAAAATAGTTTTTGTGGTTAATGTGTTTTAAGTTTCCTAAAGGTTTAAAACATTTCATCTGGGGCTCTATTCAATCAACTCGTTAGAACTATATTGCTTTTGACACGATATCGATAGCTCTTATTTACTTGACAGTTGACAGTAAACAATACGATAACGCGTACATACCTACATACCTTCACGCCTGTAATCCCTGAGTGGGGTAGGCAGAGCTAAAGAATTACCTACAACTTTAAAAACTTGATGATAATTCAGAAACCACATTTTGCACAAGTAGGCTGAGTTGTTTACCAGCGTATTAGTGACAGGTTGCAAGCCCATCGCCTAACAGTAGGTACTACAAGCCTAAAGACCCAGCCACACCGCTTGCGTGACGTGCACGTGCACGTGCGCGTTCGCTTTGCACTGCGTTGTATAGTATGAATTCTCATTACGACATGTCACCATACAACGCAGTGGAAAGCGAACGCGCACGTGCACGTGCACGTCACGCAACCGGTGTGGCTCGGTCTTAATTCCCTAAGTCGCCTCTTACGACATCCACGGGAAGACATGGAGTGGCACTACTCTAACCCGGCAACCACTCGATAACATGTAAAAAGCAATAAGTATTATTATTATTAATATTTATTGTTTTAACCAAGTAGAATAGAGGGCCTGTGCTTTTGATGGATGTTGACTGTATTTTATTACAAACCTGTTCGCTACAATACCAATCTTTCTCGTAGGAATGCTGCTAGCATTATATTAATTTATAAATAAACTAGCTTTTGCCCGCGACTTCGTCCGCGTAGAACTCGTTTATTGCAGTTAAGTAAATTAATAGGTTTAAGTAATTCTATAGTTTGACGTCCTCCCTGGCAAGAATGATCTTTCAAACACATGTAATATTGAGCTCGAAATTTACCGGGACACCAACTTTAACCATTAACTCTTACGGGAGGGCACTCCCGATACCTCGAAAGAGTTCAGGAACTCTAAGGGTAGGACGTGACTTGCTCTGTGTCTATGACATTGTCTACCAAGAGATACTCCACAACATCGCCTTCTACATGAGACATATTTTTATATTTATCCGCCCGACAATTTCGTTTGTGGGTGCTAATATCGCCCTCTCGCACAAACATTCTCTATTCTTTATATTGTTTTTTAGATCGGGGTACACGTTATTTTTTAGATCATCTGTGTTTTACCAATATTACAGAATTCGCGGTTTAATGTATTCAAATCGTTACTATCTCTCGCCATACGATCTTCGCCAATTTTTAGTAGAGCTGCCGCATATATTGCCCCAACTGTGTATCATGGTGTACTCGTAGTTCCTGGCATATTTGTAGTGAGGTATATTTTTTATATTTATATACTCATATCGTAGATGCCGAAATGCATTTATTTTATCCGCTGGTGTGCGTTATCACCGGTAATTCAAATTCAAATTCAAATTCATTTATTCTGTAAGTAGGCCCTGTAGGCACTTTTACATGTCTGAGTCTACCAGCTTTTCCAAGGGACTCTGTTGAGAAGAAACGCCACAAGAAACTCAACAGGAAGTCTTTTTTTTTTATATGAGTAACTTATTACTATGATAAACTTAAGCTAACTAATTTAAATGTCACAGGGATGTACAGGTCCCAGGAGCAATTATGAGACTTAAAGTATATTCAATTTAAATTGGAAATGTAAAGTCTCCAAATTTCAGATAAAAATTAAAAATAGACATAGGTAAGGAGATGTAGAAAGTCTCCACGGTCAATAATACAATTATGGAGATGTAAAGAGTCTCCAAATGTCAAATTAAAATTAAATTTAAGAAATAAACATCCATAGGAGATGTAGAAAGTCTCCACGGTCAATTATGGAGATGTAAAGAGTCTCCAGATGTCAAATTAAAATAATAAGCATACAAAGGAGATGTATATAGTCTCCACGGTCAATAATAATTGTAATACAAACAATTCAGTCCCAAGCATTGTTATCATTCATATAATCTTTGATACTATAATACGCTTTAGAAATTAGTTTACGTTTAACGTAACTTTTAAATTTATTTACTGATAGATGAGTAACACTACTTGGGAGCTTATTATAGAACCTTATACAATTACCCGTGAAGAGTTTTTTATTTTATGAAGCCGTGTAAAGGGCACTGCGAGCTTATGTTTATTTCTAGTATTAACATTATGTATGTCACAGTTATTTTTAAAATTAACGATGTTTTTATGAACATGCATAAGGTTTTCATAAATATATTGACTGTATACTGTTAATATATTGGTTTCTTTAAACTTATCTCTAAGAGAGTCTCTATGACCCATCTTGTAAACAGCACGAATAGCCCTCTTCTGCAGAACAAAGATGCTGTTTACGTCAGCACCTCTACCCCATAGTAAAATACCATATGACATAATACTATGGAAGTAACTAAAATAAACTAATCGAGCGGTTTTCAAGTCTATTAGTTGCCAAATTTTATTAACTGCAAAAGCTGCAGAACTGAGTCTATTTGCTAATTTAGCCAGATGAGGACCTCATTGGAGTTTGGAGTCTAGCGTTAAACCAAGAAATACTGTATCATTAACTACGTCTAGTTTGTCATTTTTAATAGTTATAGTAGTTTGTCTATTTTTCACATTGGTTGTCATAAATTTAATACATTTAGTCTTTTTCTCATTCAGTAATAAATTATTAACACTGAACCAATCTACTACTTTTGATATAGCATTGTTTACATCAACATTGAACTCCTGTTGTCTTTTAACTTTAAATACGAGTGAGGTATCATCAGCAAACAATACTATATCATGGTTGTCCTTTATAAGGTAGATGAGAATCTGTCTAAATTCGCCGTCTCAAAGCACCATCCCTCCCGTGATAGTTTGGTTACTCTTAAAATATCCATCATAGTTCAATATTATATATATTATATTATGAGTCTTAATACTAATTATAATGTAGGTATCTATCATTATAAATGGTGGAACTCCCAAACATCATCCGTGGCCGCTGAAAAAAAACATACAATATTCTTCAAACAAATTTACCCCCATTAATCTAATTCGGTTCCGCGGTTTATCCGTGAAAGCGTAACAAACAGACAGACGACAGATATAATTGAATTGCCATTTTGAATTTCTACCTATACTTTCACATCATTTTCGAAATCTGCGTCCTCAAAATCTAAGAAAATGACAATTATGTCCACTTTTTAAAAAAAGATCATGGCCTCCATCTTGAATTCTAACTTTGACATAATTTTCATAATCTGCGTCCACAAAATGTAAGAAAATGATACCAATGACGACTTTTTCAATAAACATCATGACGACCGATAACCGACCAATTCGCCGAAAAATTCAATGCCTGTCCGTAATTATTTTCAAATGATCATAATAACCGCCCTAATATTAAATAACAGCCGTAGAATTAATACGCCGTGAATAGTGAATAGTATTGAAAATAGCGGAAAAAAATTTAAAATCTGGATATGTCAACACTGACAACTTCAATCTAACACAGCTCCTTTTGATATAGACTAACAAAACTGAATGTAGGTACAAAGCCTGTCTCATGTTGTCACACTGGATGGCAAAAGCCATAGGAGAAATAAATTATTCAATTGCGCAATTTTGTCAAATAATTACTAATCTTATTCTATATTAGTAATTATTTGCGTCCCCAAAAACTAAGAAAATGTTATCCGTGACAACTTTTTCAAAAAACATCATTGCCGCCTGCTTGAATTCTAAATTTGACATCATTTTCATAATCTGCGTCCCCAAAATGTAAGAAAATTATACCAATGACGACTTTTTCAATAAACATCATGGCGGCCATTTTGAATCCCAAATTTGATATCATTTTCGAAATCTGCGTCAACGCAACCATAGAAAACGACACCAATGATGACTTTTAAAAAAAACACCAATGATATTGTCGTTATTCCCTCGGGAACCTTTAAATTTTCCGGGATGGGATTTCCCTATGTGTTCATCAAGGGTATAAGCTATCTCCATTCTAAATTTCATCCAAATCCATCCAGCGCCATTGCAGCGTGAAGGAGGAACAAACTAAAACTCCCTTTTACCCCCCTTAGGGGTAGTTTTTTCTAAATCGCTGAAAGAAGTATTTTTTATTTATTATCAGTAGCCTAAATACCAATTTCCAAACTGCTTATTTTAAAAATAACTTATCTCTTATACAAATTTCTACCCCCTATTTGAACCCTTTAGGGGATGAATTTCCAAAAATCCTTTCTTAGTGTACCCTTAGGGTACCCAAGGAATATTCCCTTCAAATTTCAAGTCCCTAGGTCCAGCGGTTTATGCTGTGCGTTGATCGATCAGTCAGTCAGTTTTACCCCTTTCCATCCCTTCGGGGATGAAATTATCAAAAACGCTGGAACACGTATAAATTAATTCTCAATTTTCAACCTAAACACAAAATTTGAATAGTCTACCTTAAACTAAAACTGACGGACTTTCATACAAATTTTCATCCCTTTAGGGGTGGAATTTCCAAAAATCCTTCCTTAGTGTATCTTTACACTATATAAGGTATCTATGTGCGAAATGTCAAGTCTCTAGGTTCTAAGGTTTGGGCTGTGCGTTGATATATCAACAATCCGTTTTACCCCTTTTCATCCCTTCGGGGTTGAAATTATCATAAACGCTGAGACACGTATAAGTTATAATTCAATCGCTAACCTAAACGCAAAATTTGAAGCGTCTAACTTCAAAACTGACGGACTTTCATACAAATGTTTTTCCCCTATTTTACCCCCTTAGGGGTGGAATTTCCAAAAATCCTTCCTTAGTGGATCTCTACACTATATAAGGTATCTATGTGCAAAATTTCAAGTCTCTAGGTCTAGCGGTCTGGGCTGTGCGTTGATATATCAACAATCAGCTTAGCATTTTATATAATAGATAACTACCGTAAGTAGGTAGTAGTACTACCTATACAGAATCTAGTAGCAAAATATTTGAATTGCAATTAGACGACGGACGCATACGTATCTATTTATTTTATGCGAAAATAAATATATGCATAATGCATACCTATAAATATTGTGGGTAGGCGCTTGCCTACGCTTTGTTTTCTGATAAACGGTCGTCACTCGAGGACTCTTCGGCTCCAACGGTCAAGGTGGACCGACCATCTGGATTCTTGAGAGTTGAAAGTGTCGGAGATGCATTACCACCTACATAGGGTGTTCTCGCAGCAACTCAGATTCGCATCCGAAAATGTCGAGTTGCGATAACATTCTCAACTCTAGGATCTAGACGCAACTGGCAACTATGAAATTTTTTACAACCTTAGGTAAAATATTGTTAAAAGATCTAAAAGCGACGGACAATTTCAAACCGTAACTATACCTACGAAATAAATAAGAATTACAAGTTACAACCCTTTTTTAGGGCGTTTCTTTAAAAGTTTGTACCTAGTTAAGGACTAAAATTAAGAAACGTTAACTTTTCCGCTGAGTTACGAAAATTAGCTATACTTGTTATAGGACAAATGGTGGTATCTCAGACAAAACTCCTGCAGCAAGTGCAAGCATATTACTAACGGGTGAGATTTGAATCATTTATTGAATTTGAGATACTGCTAATTGGCGTTGAGAAGTAGTATATAAATGTACGACTAATTTTCGTACCTCAGCGGAAAAGTTAACATTTCTTAATTTTAGTCCTTAACTAGGTACAAACTTTTAAAGAAACGCCCTTTAACGACATAAATCGAAATTCGTTTGGATTTAAGACATGGATATAGGTAGGTATGCATTATTGCAATAGAAATGGTAGGTATGGGATACCTCACATAATTTATTATTATTATTAAAACTAAGCAGGCTAAATAGTACCTATTTATATGCACTGACCACGTTTGTATGTTAAATTCGCAGAACCAAGCCACAATGTAGCATCATTCAAGATTGAGTTAATTACATAGAAATGTGTGTAAATGCACTGTTACTTGACATGCCACGCATGAATTATTATCAGTTAATTAATAATTATCTCGGGCTCGACCCGCTGACCCGTCACGCCCGTGTATACCTGATGTATTTACCTTGTATCATAGTGATTAGAGTGTGCACAATAGGTAGGTAAATACAGCATGCCTATATTTTTAGGGGTCTGTACCCAAAGAGAGCGCAACGGATCCCTATTATTTTTTTCAATTCGCTCGCAAGCTTACAGCATAGGAGCCAAGACGCTCGCATGATATTGTACAAAATAATTAATACTTAAATTCTTAATATTTTACATTATAATATATCATGGTTTACAGAACTATAGGAAATTATAATTATTTAAAAACAACATGAACATTAATATGCCTACACTGTCCGTCTATCCGTCCATTCTATCTTTAAAGAGCTGTATCTTAACCGTTATATAGATAGCGGGTTGATTTTAAGGTCCGACCGAGACCGCTTTTTTAATCTCGGCCGAGACCCAGACCGAGAACGAGAATAAAATAAATTCTCGGCCGAGACCGAGACCGAGACCGAGACACGGAAAAAGGGGTATTTTTTCTATATTTGCGTTTTTTTAACTTAAAAAAAAACCCGTTAATAATGAAAAAAAGGTTTTATTATGGTTTTAACAAACTTAATACTCAAAATTGAAAAAAGAACAATACTTATTATACGACAAAACAAAGCAATTTTTTGGCATTGTACCCTGTCAAAAAAAAAAAAACAATTGCCGCGGTGTCCCGGCCGCGGCCGAGAATCTCGGCCCTTTTGCACGATTCGGCACGATTCTTGACCGAGATTTGCGGAGACCGAGACCGAGATCTCGGTCGGACCTTAGTTGATTTTAAAGAAAGTGAAATAATAAAACGGGACGGGAACCCCCATAAAACAAACGTTTTTATTCAACGTATTTTTCTTTTTTTTATATCGTAAAAGCGGTAAACTATACAAGCGTCAAATTTGGTATGATAATACTATACTACAAACCCTAAAGAAAAACAACAAATACCTACTAAAAATTGGCCAAGTGACATTTGGGCTCGCGCTGATTGGATCAAAATCGAATTCAAATCAGAATATAATAATACCTACTGTGCGGCGGTACAGAACCCTTGGTGTGCGAGTCCGACTCACTCTTGATCGGTTTTTTATAATACGGTCAAGTTCTGATTTTGCACGGGTGAAATATTCAATTCCGAACGCATGTAATCCGAGCCTTGAAACAGTTGAAACACCTCAAAGGCACAAAACAGATACGTACAGAAGTAAATCACATGTATGTACTTCACTTTTCATACCTACGCTCGGCGGTCGCTCTAGGGTTGTCAACTATGGCTTATGCACAAAACACTATCGTGGTAGTGGCACTCGTATCTAGTTGTAACAAAACAATAAACCTACCTACTATTACAATACAAAACGTTTACAGAGCAGAAACGTACAAAATTTTACGTTTGTCAATTTTCAATATCGAAAATCCCTAAGAACTTCTAAAGGATTACCCTAGTTACACAATTTCCATTACCCTATCCGTTTTAGACCTAAACCTATCAAATTACACTAAAAACAAAACAATATCTACACAAACAAAAAAACATGTTTTCGACTTACGTAAGGAGGCGTGACAATAATTTAGTTAAGTAGGTACTTACTTCGTTTATACTGATTCAAAATAGGAAACTATGATATAAATCGACCTTAGATATATTCTTCGGGGGCCGGGGCGGGGAGCTTACAGTCGAGTTCATAAATATGTATACACTTTAGTACCTTGTCACTTTAATCGCTGTGATAATTTGTACGGCAGTCAAGGACCTAAAAAAAATTTTTTTTGGTCCGTGATGGCAGTTTGAACATGACATTAATTAGAAAAGTTACTAAAGTGTATACATATTTATGAACTCGACTTTACCTACCTACCTAATTGTTCTGTGTAACGTTAAAACGAACCATCAAAATACCTACAAGCTGATACCTACTTGCCTCTCTGAAACCACTGGTAGCTTAAAAAATTTAATGTTGCATTTAAACAACCGTCCACTGAACAGTAATAATAACTCTTTTTTTTGTTATTATATTATTGCTCAAAAAAGTTCACAGACGCGTGTCTCAAGCGGACGGCACTCGCGCTCGCACTGGTCCCAGCCGGTCCGAGATATCGTGTCCGTGAGCAGTGTCTCTGTGTGCGTTGCTCGAGCGCACTTTGTATGGAGATTGACTTCTGTACCTATCTATTTTGTGCCAAAGGGCAGTTGCTTCCGCAGTTTCACCGAACGATGCAAAAAGTGCGTTGTTAAATGCACGGTAGATAAATGAGTAATGCATGCCATTCAACAACATATCTTCTTATACAGGGTGTCCCAGAACTTGACGCAAATATTACATCTGAAATATTATCGGTCTAATATATGATTTGTGAGTGTAAAGCTTGAGATCTAAATAACTTCTTAATAACGTAGCAATGTATTGAATTACACCATAATTAAGTACAAAATAGCAACGCATTCAATAGAATCCATACTTTCCACCCCACTAAAACATTTCTCGTTTCGTTTTCCATTCAACAACTTTAACTGTCAGTACTGAAAAAAAAGATCTACATTTTGTCTCAAAAGTTGGCGCAGTTAATAAAAATTTCGAAATCGAACAACAAATACTACTGAATATGGGCAAAAAATAAAGTTACAGTTTTAATACCTGCTTTTCCTCCAATCACGCCCTAAAATATAAGATACCGTCTGAAATACATAGAGATGCGCCTTATTAACAGACGCTCACTTTGAACTTTGAATGGATTTAATTGTCCGAGTAAGTAGTAACCTAAAGTACCAATAAGTACCAACAACGCTGCAGCTTTATAATAGGCTAAGAGTCAAGAGCGAATTGTGTTCGATGTTACGACGATACGAAGCTTTTTATTTAACAGTAACAGTATATTACACTACTCTTTTTATTTAACTTTACGAGTTACTCGGACGTAGCGTGCTTGGGTCAAATCTTGCGAGTCAATTTTGAAATATTTATTTATTTATATAGGTATATTATAGCTTGTTCCCAAAATTAAGGTTTTGACAGAAAATTATTTTTAAGTTTTGACTGTTTCGTAATCGGTAAAGATGGCCGTCGATGATTTAATCAACAGTTTTTTTTGTAAAGCCTTAACTTATCATAAGGGGATTTTTGGTAGATTAGTACATACTTAAATTAAACTATTATCCATGCTATCAACCGATATCTTTCAACAATTTTTATGAATTTTTAGAATGCTCTACTAAGGCTCTTCCGTCTCTTAAAGTATCTGCGCTCGCCCACCAAACACCCTGTAGCACTGCAATTTGATAACAGCCGCTCTTGGCCTATGAACTGGTTATATGTTCAATCTCGTTAATGCAACTGCGTGTAGCAATACACTAATAAAATAAACATCTTTCATGTGTTAAGTGTCTACCTCGTACATTGAATTATAATGATGTGTGATGCTGATGTGGTAACGCCCTACAATTAACGACTTTAAGAAAGTTTGGCTTTCTGTACCTACACCGAATTACCGATCACTGCCGGAATTACTTAAGTACTTTTTAGGGAGGAAGAAACACGCTATTTTGAATATAATCATGCAAGTAAAGTTATCGTACTTATCTATTTACTAACTCGTTTCATTTTCTTCAGTGGTAAATTTTCCGCCTACGCATATGCTATTATATTCTCAAACCTTTGCTTTGTTGTGGAAGTTGCAGAACATACCTACCTACCCAGAAGTTTGAAAATGTTCTCATGACATTACTAAAACCATTTTTGGAAACATTTGAGAATTTTCTCTTTCCATACAAAAAATAAGATTTTTTTAATAAACATACAGAGATGATAAAAGTGGACTCTGGAACCCGTTACACATTTGCAACTCTGAGGATTTAGATATGATTTAGATGGAATGCCTCTATGCTAGTCATTTCAGCGGTTGTCTTAACCCTTTACCGGAACACAACAATGCGAACACTGCTGTTAGATCTGATAAGCTGTCTGCTTGAAATGTCGTTAATTGTGACAGAAAGGGACAATGCAAGATCTAAAGAAGAAGAACTAAAAGTACCTGGAAGACCGAGCGTCGCTCGGGTTGAAAACTAAATTTCCCGAAGATGACAACTTGACAGATCGATTTTTCGCCCCCGTAAACCCCTATATTTCAAATTTCATTGAAATCGTATATATATATATATATATATATATATATATATATATATATATATATATATATTCATTACGAGTTGAACTGCATAGCTTCAAGTAACTCCAAGTGGCTAACGCTTTAAATCATAAACGCACTATATAAAGTAAAGGTAAAGGACTAGTCTAAGCGGTACTTCATTACAAAGTTTAATTTAAACACCTCAAGTTTGTACTTTGTCACAAAGGGAAAGGATAAGAATAAAATGAGGCCTTGACCAAAATCCAGGCAAGTTTGTAAGTCTAAACCAAAATAAACCTTATTAGTTGATACATTAGAATTGACTAAATTAATTGAGTCTGCATTAATTGTTTAAACACAAGAATCAATGTGTGTACTGCGTCTGCTGTCGTTATTCAATCTCTTTTTGCTGGTTCTATTAACGCCGAGGTCAAAGATCATTGTAGATAACTTGTTGTTTACTTTTATTGTAAAGATCGAAGAGGTCAAATAAATATGTTTAAAAGTCAAAAAACTCTCAAGTTAGACGCTCTAAGTTATTGACGCTGTAAGTGTTATTGCTTCTTGTCGAACGTGACCGAGCGAGCAAGCTCGTATGAGTGATCTTTAGGCACCTAATTGAGAAAAATACCTTGAAATATTGTTTTGAGCGCTACTTTGACATGAAGGGACCACTTACTCGCCGGTGAATATTTCCTCATGGGTACCTAGAGTTGAAATACGTGAGTCCTTAAAACAGACTTCCCCAAACTTTTTTGTCTCCTAGATCACTTGGCAATTTTTTCGGTTTTGGGTAGACCCCCAACTTACCTAATATCAAAAAATCTTCGAGGTCTTTTGCACGGATAAAATGGAAGGTCTAGCCGGCAAAACATGGACACACTACAGGCTACAATTAAAATTTAGTGCGGAAAAATATTATTTACAAAATAAAAACTTACAATTTATATAGAAAGATATCTGTTTATTCATATATGTATTTATAAGAAAGTATTACGCAAGTTTGTGCCTACTATGTGTATATGAATATGGATTATTCCATTAACGTAAAGCCAAAATTAGAGTCACGAGCTGCTTAAATGTGATCCACCATCGCGGACCCCCATTTTCATCTCATGGACCCCCATTATTATTTTCCGCTCACATGGACCCCTTGCTGGTCGCCGTAGACCCCTGGGGGTCGATATAGACCACTTTGGAGATCACTGCCTTAAAATATTAATATGTCAGGGCTTATTATAATCACCATCCTGATTTAACTAGTTTTATTTTCAATCGAATCGGTTTTCTGGTTTTAATCGAACAGATACACAGACACACACGTTAAATTTATAAAACCCCCCTTTTTGCGTCGGGGGTTCAAAAATTACCGTCCCGAGCAAAGCGCCATTATTTATTTTTATAAGTACCTAGGCAAGTATTTATCCCAAAAATCTTTAGCCTTAGAGTATGATCCTGATAAGGCTATTAAGTCTGTGTAGTATTCTGAACTCGATTTACTTACAAATATATCGACAATCATTCGATAATTGCTTACCTAACAGCCTGATAAATAAAGTGAAACCTGACCAACTTAAAGCTCTAAAGCTCACTGCGCCCATAAAACACCTTTTGATCATGACAGTTGTAAAGTTATTGGCCCTTCTTGTTACATGAATAAAACCCGCCGGCTTCGGCATGAGCCAGACGTAAGTACACTTAATCCGACCAGTATATTAGTGACCCTCACGCAAGTAGTTCCGGATACAACTCTCGTCTTACTAAAAGATAGGTGCGTTCATTCCGACACATGATTAATGAATCGAATTGTGAAGCTTGCACCTGCTTTCGTTCGGTTCCATCGAACTGGCTTGAGTGTAAACAATCAATATGTACAATTTGCAGTTATAACTACTTATACCAACTTAGTTTGTTTATCTTTGTCACCCGGGTGGAGTTGAAGAGGTGCGAAAAGCATTCGCGTTAAACTTGCAGTGCTTTAGGGCAATAAACTTAATATTTGTATTTGCAATTCTGGAGTCCTAGTGAAAAAGGGTATAAGTCGACTTAACTGGTTCTAAAAAAGGGTATTTAGTTACATAAACAGAGTGAGACATAAACCCTTTTTCACTTGATCTTCAGGCGAGTTATACCCTTTTTCACTGGGACCCAAGAATTTACCTACTACATACATGTGTTGCGAAGCTTTGTTTGGGACCAAACAATGTTTGAATACACGTGGAATGCACCTTGTGTTGTCAGTAGTATTTGAAATAAGTATTTTATGTAGGTATATTGTGCATTTTGATTTAAATAACTTAAAAGTAGCTAAGTTACTCCGCAGAGTATTGACACAGATTAAATTATTAATAGGTACTATGTTGATGTGTTGTTTTTAACCAGGAGCCTGAACCTTGATAAGCGGGTACAGTTAACGTGAGAATATAACTGAGTGGTTGGCGTGTCTAGCTAAACATGACTTGGGAAGTTAAGTTTTTTCATGCCGACTGTACTTGGCAGTGATCTAGTCATGTGGGATCAAGCGACTACATCTAGCTTCGTATGTAAGTATTTACCTACCTATAGGTAAGTATACCACCTAACTTTACAAATTAAAAAAAAATGCTTTGAGAAATAGTTGGCTTTAGGTATGAAGCTTTCATCACGTATTCCTAAAATAAATTTAAGTAAGTACCTGTCCTATTCCAAGAAACTTTTTAAGTTTCCATTCATGCTTTACCCCTTTCATCGCCCTAGCAGGACATGTTTATGAATACTAAACTATATCTTATTACCGAGTCAAATTGTATGTAACCCGCGCTAATCACGTAACTCGGTAGAGCCTTTATTATAAAACATCTTAACATAACAAACAGTACAACAATATCCCAACTCGATGCTGAGAAGAAATAAATTAATTTAGACTTACCAGACTCCACACCGCCATGTCCGTTTGATATTCTAATTTAAATTAGGAAGTTTTCTTTTTGTTCCGTACGTCGGGTTCTAAATTTGAAACGGTGCGTGCGAGACTGCGTGCGCGGGCGCAGTCGATCGCGAACTGAGCGTGAACGATGAACTTTGAGGCGCCCGGCGCCGGCGCCGCTGCACCATGCGCCTCTTTATTATACCTTCGACGTATCCGATCGGCATTCCATTACACAGGAACGGGACCTGTATTTTTGAACATTATCGGCCTTCGGCGGTACCTTCGCATTAACAATAACTGATAACCCTCAAAGACGCCCGAGTAGGTAAACATTCTTGTGTAAGATCCGACATCTGATAGCGTCGAAAGGACGTTGCTCCTTAATTTCGGTTAAGTAAACGTTAGTTACTTTAAACGCCCGTCCGTTATCTTTGCAGACTCGTTAGTTTGTTTACGAAATATATAAACATGTTTAGATTTTGTATAGGAGACATGTGAAACTAGGTGAGACGTTGCACGACACGTCATTATGCTAAGTTTATCGCCCACATCAGAGCACCCGTCTATTTACGATCGGCCTAGCAGGAAAGGGGCAGGCACCTTTGTCTTTCACTTAAGATTTGATTCGGCTCTTATATTTCTCTGGTAAGATATTATATCAGTGACTGGCACACCTTAGAAATTTAGCTACAAATAATATTACTTATTTAATAATACATCTCGTATTCATCGGTAGAATATTTTTAAAAAGTTCATGAATTTTAACTTTTTATTTATTTCCTGGTATGTACTGTACCCAATGCTTAACAAAATCCAAGTCACTCCAAGTTGAACTTCTGAATCGATAACTTATGGTACACTTACAAAAATATATGATACTAGGAATTAAGATAAACTTAGGGGTCAAGAACAATAACCTACAATAACCTACAAGACAAAGAAAAGAACTAGAGGAGGAAATAAAATTAATATAATATAATTGATTCTTTATTGCCTTAGTGTGTACAATTCGTTTATGTCTACTGACGCAGCCGGATGTCCTAAAGGTTTTCCAACATTCGGAGCAGCTGAAGGGTCTCTCGTCGGTATGGGTTCTCTTATGCACCGTTAATATTTCCGACGTGTTGAACCGTTTCCCGCACGTGTCACACTCGTGGTTCCGTTGGTTCGCGTGGTGCACGAAATGCCTTCGATACTGAGCTAAAATATGGAACGTTTTGCCGCAAACTTCACAGGTTTTCTTAGGCGTCGGGTCGTGGACGGCTTTATGTATCACCAAACCACTTTTGAACTTAAACTTCTTGTCGCAAACGTCGCAAGAGTAGAACTTCCCCGTGGAATGCATATCCAAGTGACTGCGCAAGTTGCGCGTGTGCTTCCCGCACACCTCGCAAACTTTCCAATAGTCGTACCTCAGTTTCCGCAATTTCTTTTTCTTTCTTACTAATATTTTTTTTGATTCCTGTTTTGCTAGTTTCTTCTCTTGTTTCATATCGGTGTCGCTTGCAAAATCCACATCGTAATGAGTGTCAAAGTCGTCCACGTCATGACTTCCCACTTTTTCAGAGTTATCATTACCGTTGTGTTTTATATCCTCGAATGTTGTTTCGACTTTAATCGATTTCCTCGCACGGAACTGCTTGTCTGCATCTTGGCATTTCTGCCGAAAATTGTACGCGTGTTCCAAGTCCCTAAGGCAGTCATGGCAAATCTGAGATGGCAGCTCGTCTGATTTTTCTATCTGTAACCAAAATCTAAATTGAATGATCTAAAATCTTAATAATTGAGCCACTTAATTTGTTTGATAGTCGTTGTTTGGTTGTATGTGATGGTATAAGTTGAGCCTGTAGTGTTACCTCGATGCCCCCCACGAGCCGCAGCTTGTCGGCCAGCGGCGGCCCGTCGGCGCGGCGCGCGAGCACGTCGACGCAGGCGCCGGCGCCGCGGCAGGCGCGGCACTGGCTCGCGTCCTCCTCCACCTTGGGCCGCAGTCTCTGCTTCAAGTCGAAAAGCTTTATGTCATCCTCGAAGTCATCATCGTGGTCCGCGGGCTCGTAACTATCGTGCTCGTCCTGTTGTTTCTTGATTTTGGGCTTGATTTTGATCTCCTCGTAATGCTCCATTGCACCGTAGTACGCCCATTGTTCGCTCAGGATGCCTTTGTCGGCAAATTTCCGCTTCCACTAAAAAAAAGCAAGTTATTAGAAGTTGGATAGAATATCATGATTTTTAGGGTTCCGTTACCCTTATGGTGAGACTTCGGTGTCTGTCTGTCTGTATATCATGTCCAGGGATCGGAAATTCGTTACGATATTTACCTAATCTTTGGCGTCGGCGTTGTTATTCAGGCCGCAGTATGGCGGCGGACTCAAGTATAATTTATAAAAAAAAACCCAGGATTTCTGAATAAATGAATTTTAGGCCAGTATCCATAATTAACTATCAGAGTTATTTTCTATGCATAGTTATTTAATTTACCGGTAACTCATCTAACCTAACCTAACCTAACGAAGTTTGACGAGCAAATTGACGGAACGTTTTATCCTACATGTAAAATAATTAATATAAACGTTTTGTAGAATACCTGAATCCCGGAACGTATTTTAATTAAATAATATAGGAAGCCGGCGCCATATTAGCTTAACTTTTTCCGGGATATAACCAACTTTAGGTGAATATCGTACCGAATTTCCGACGCCTGGTCATGTCACGTCAGTTTTACTTTGAAACTATGGAAGGTACCAACTTGAAATTTAGCATAGTTGTATTACTTGCTTGCCCGCTATATTTTACGCAAAAAATAAATGATGGATCTTAAGTATCCGAAACCGACGTGCATGCATGACTTGATGGATGAATGTGGAAGAAGCGAAAGAGATTTGTTAGGATCGTAGCAGGTGGAAAGAAGTGGTCTCTGCCTACCCCTCTGGGAAACAGGCGTGATTTAATGAATGAATGAAAATAAATGAAGTCAAATTTTTCAGATTTGGAAAATTTATCAAAAAAGTTTAAAAATCAGGATTAAAATTTAGGCTAGTCAAAATGGACCTTATTGCATAGAAAATAAAGTTGATAAGAAATTAGTATTTTCTTTTGCGTTTTTCAAGTTCCAACCATATTATCTAAAATACGGAACCCTCAGTGCGTAAGTCTGACTCGCACTTGACCGGCTTTTTAAATGTTGGTGTACTTGTAATTTATTTAAAAATGTGTAATAACCAAATTACCCTATAGGTCTTCAACAGGTGCGTCCAAATCTCTGCCAAATCAAGCAAGCTGTGGTCGATGGGTATGCCGATGCCCCGCAACTTTTTTTCCACTTCCCTAAAATGATAAAATCGAAGTGGATTTTCGTAATATAAAACCAGATAGCTCTCTTCTCGCCAAATGCTGATATTATAATGATTTACCTCCACGCAGCACTCTGGTCTCTCAGTGTGAACTTGAAAAGGTAATCCATCTCGGTCCTTGCATAAATAAGGTGCAAAACCCATTCTTCTTGCCCTGTTTATAAAAATTATTGGCTTACATTTGAATTGTCTTAAGACAAATATTATGTCAATCATATTATTTTCATACTATCAATAGGCTAGTGTCCTAAAAAAATCTAATTAGTCCGTCTTTTATATTGTATTATCAAAATATATTGAAGACGTATTTTTTTTTGTCAATTAAACAAAAAATGACGAAGATAAAGTGCGTTGAAGTTTCGCGTGACGTCACGCCGTGGCACACTTTATACCACGTTGTGACGTCACGAGCCCCCACTCCCGAACTTTGATGTGCGTTATAACTGTCAATTTTGATTGATTTGAAAAATCAAAAAATACGTGTTCAATATTTTCTGATAATCTTAATGACGGACTAATTAGAATTATGCCCATTACCCAGGACACACCCCTATTACTTTGCCTTTACAATTGCCTGAACATGATACCGTCATAAACTCATAACATAAATAAAGAATAGTTAGCAGAGTTTAGTCTTACTTACACCCTACTAGAGGATTTAGACTCAGTCTTTCTATACCCAAGTACTTCTCGAACAGGTCGTAGTAGATCCATGTTTTGTTGTTAGTCGCCTTTGCCTTTTGGTATTCCTTATAAAAAAAATAGTTTCACATAATTAAAACAATCCAATATTAGCCTTAAAAGCAAACACTGCAAACTCTTTGACTAATTTTGTTCTTTCAATTTTGGAAAAATTCTGTCTCTATTTAGACTATTATTCAACTTACCCCATAAGTCGCCGCCCACTTACGACATATCTCTCTACCGTTCACAATTTCAGGAAAGTCATACTCTTTCTTCATAATGTTAAGTAGGTCACTGTTGAACCAGAAAAACCAATTAATAAGGGCAAAATTCCTTAAATCAAAAATACAACATAATACTTACTTCCACGCCCATTTCCTCTCCCGGAACAACCAGTCATTTTGTAATCGCATCTGTATGAACGTCTCCGTGATGTGCTTAGACCCTGGAAGTTGACTGAACTAGTAAGAACCAGTACAAGAAAAAAAACTGGAAACTCAACCAGAGATTAGATATTGTTACATACACGGGGTAACAAACAATATACTAGTCTTAAGTAGATAATAGGTTACATTCATTGTTAATTATTCTAATTATAGTTGTTTAGCTATCGTTTTCTACATATTCCCAATACAATGATTGAATTCTAGTCTTATTATTTATATGTTTAAAATAAGCATACCCACACTGGTAATGACATGCTTCATTAAACAATATAATTATTTAAGCCAAGCTCCTACAACAATATTACACAAATCAAAATATTTTCAATTGAAAACTCACAGTGAAACTCCTCACTTTGATTGTCTTTGCTGGCGCCGTTTTTGTTTTTTATATATTTATTGGAAGTTTTCCGATGGCGACTGAAGAATTCCATAGGCGTCTCTGTCTCGAGCTTGACCAGATAGTCAGGGTCAAAGCGCTGGTAGTAATCCACCATGGCGTCATATAATGGCCAGTTGGGATCAATGTCCTTTTTCTTATTTTGTCTGTACTTTCTCTAAAACAAACTCATAATCAGTTACAAACATTTTTCACTTGCCATCGTTTTATAATAATGCTAGTTTTGTTTTTAAGCTCCTGTACCCCCAATATTTTAAAAATCTGGCTTCTAAATGCTCTGCATGCAAGATATTTAATAGTAAAGATCAAGCAGACTTACATTAAAAGTAGTTATAATGTGTTGCCATAATCCTTTTATGTCTTGGATGCAACAGTTGCTGGGCAGCTCCTGACTGCGCATAGCTTTTTCTACTGCTCTGTAAATATGTAACAAAACTTAACAAACAATAGTTATACAATGGGATCTGACCGGACATTACATAAAACCTAAAACAAAATGTTCAGTTGACCATTTTTGGTCAATATGCTAAGTATGAATGAAATCAATTCAGGATTTACTTGAAGCAGCAGCTATTTGTTTTCTTTGATTTTGGAGTTCTCTTCATTTACTAAAATACATAAATTAGTTAAAAAATAATAAAGAGAATGGGCACTTTTGCACATCAAAAATCTATCAGCACTTCCCAAGAGGAGACCAGTACTGAGAATAAACACCATTCGCTCTTAAGATAATTTCAACCAATTTTTATTAATTTTCCAACAGCCAGGTCCACTTTTAAGAGAATTCAAGTTAATATTATAGCAAAACCAATTTTCTCTAAGGTTTACCTCCAAAAGTACTGATAATCCACTTCACTTTCCTTGGCCTCAGTGATAGAAACAACCAGCCTCAGTCTCCACCCATCATTCCCTGTTCAAATAAAGCATCATTTTGTTTTATAACTTCTTAAAGATTGTATAAGGATATAAAAATATAGGTGCTTGGTTTTTTTATTATCATTTTGTAATAATTTTTTTAGGCCTGGTGTTCCCAAACTTTTAAGGTCTAACAGAACACTCCCAAATCCCTTTTATTTTAGTGAACTCCACATCAAATGATTACAAATTAATTGCAGCAAATTCAAGAGAGCAAAATTATTTATTAGAAATACCTATAAGTATTTAATAGTGAAACATTTTATGTAACTTTTAAATGTGAAGAATGAAATTTCGTATATGTATCAGTTTTTCAGGGTGGCCGCTTTTTACAATATTTCAATATCCCTGACTTTTCCCGGATTTCCAGGCAAGTCTTTTCAAGTTTTTTCCTGACCAAAATAAGAGTATATAGCGTCTAAAAAAGAAGTGTTTTAACAATTTTAACCTATTGTTGAAAATGTATAGAATAAAAACCGGTTAAGTGCGAGTCGAACTCGCGCACCGCGGGTTCCGTACCTATTTAATATAATATGGATGGAAAACGCAATAGAAAATACTAACCAATTTTGTTATGAACTTTATTTTTAATGCAATAAGGACCATTTTAACTAGCCTAATTTTAATACGGATTTTTAAG
Organism: Acleris literana; assembly: GCA_946894065.1. NCBI lineage: Eukaryota > Metazoa > Arthropoda > Insecta > Lepidoptera > Tortricidae > Acleris > Acleris literana. Next base: position 11,084,300 of record OX335684.1, on the reverse strand, counting down.
GTTTTTTTGATAATTTTTCCAAAACTGTAAGATCTGACAACTTCATTTCATTTTTCGCGTTAAATATAAATAATTATTTTTAAATCAGGAATTTTTCAGATTTTTTAGTCAATAAACTTTGGAGAAAAGGGAGAGGGAAGGTCATTTTTTGTACATTTTTAGCTATAAATCAAAAAGTACATAACGAAAATTTATAAAAAAAATTGTTTTGAAATTTGCAGATTGAGACCTTTCATAAAACACCCCATTTGCTATAATGAAATCACATCATCATTTCATATGCATATATTAAAAATAGATTCGGGCAAGCAAGTTGTATAACTATGTCAAATTTCAAGTTGATAGCTTCTACAGTTTCAGAGAAGGACTGCTGTTACATACAGACAGACACCGAAGTTCATAAAGGTTCCTTTTTTACGATTATGGTATGGAACCCTAAAAATGTGGTACTTGGTTGACAATTCAGTAGGTATATTTAGGTATCATAAAAATCCAATTAGAGGTCCAATCATGTCAATTAGAGAGATACTGGAAGGTATTGTCCTACTTTTTTTGGCAGTAAGTCGGGTGTGTTGTGATCACAAGATACCTAACACTCATACTCGCTTTGCTTGTCGTCGAACCTATCAGAGATTCTGGGATTGTCCTACTTTTTTGGAAGTAAGTAAAAATCTGTTGTGATCGCAAGATACCTACGAGGGGTGATCCAAAAGTTTTGATAATCGGTATTAAAAATGGGAGATATGTAAATTGTTATATTTTAATTGGAATGAGCACACTTTCTATATTTCCGAACACTTATTAACGTCATTCAATTGTTTTATTTTACCACTATAAAAATAATTTTACTTTTGGAGGTCAAAATGGCCAAATTTTGTACCTTCACTATGTCATCACCAGCTCGTGATTTTTATGTAGTTGTTTTTAACATTAGTGAATGAGAAGTAGTAGTCGAAAGTTAGGGCTAAATAACGGGGAGAGCGGTTATCAGTTCTGATCTTTGGTCGACAAGCAGCACCCTTATCAATTAGAAGGCTCTGAAGCACAATTCCTGCAGAAAATTCGTAATTTTTTTTCTTCAGCCTATTTTTATTATTTAGCCATAATTAGGATACAATAATGTTATATAACTCTCCTAGATTATTTGAACTTAAATGCTAAAAACTAATGTCGCAGTACTTATTTGTAGGCCTCAATAATCCTGGAAAAGGCCGAAAGAACCACCCTAAATTTTGGTGACGGAGCTGGAGATAAAAAAATCCACTGCAATGATAACTTATTTATTCTTTAAATTATAATGATAAATCAAGGTTTCATTTTAACAATATTTTTTATTATTGTACCAGAACTTTTTCCACACAGCTCCAAATTATTACAAAACTAACTCTTATTTTTGCCGTCTTGTAAAATTGTTAATACAGATGTTTTTTCTTTTAGCTATCACAGGAAAACAAATGAATAATGTTTACATTTTTTTTCTCTAATTTAAGTTTCATTAGTGCCATGGTATAGTCCACATTAAAAGAATATCATTATGTAGATGGTTCTTACTGATTCTCAAAACTTATGGATCACCCCTCGTACTTACCTAACTAAAATAATACCGCTACGAGGGGTGCCTTTTAAGTTCTGTCGTTTGAAAAAACTAAAGACAATTTAAGTGTTAAATGGTATTTATTGTTTTTCAAAGTAATCACCGTGATATGTAATACACTTTTTCATTCGATCGAACCAGTTTTCGAAACACTTATTCCATTCCGAAGTCGGGGTCTACATAATGGCCGTTTTGTATGCCTCAACCGCTTCTTCAGGCGTCCGGTACCGTTGACCACGAAGTCGTTGCTTGATTTTTGGAAAAGTGAAGAAGTCATTAGGGCTTAAGTCTGGACTGTACGGCGGGTGATCCAAATTTTCGACGTTTTGTTCTTTTAAAAACGCAATTGTCTGCCGGGCGGTGTGCGAGCTAGCATTATCGTGGTGCAGTACTATACGACGTCTTGGGTTATTTTTTCGGAACTCGCCGATAACTTCTGGTAAACAAACAGTGGTATACCAGTCAGCATTAACTGTTTTACGATCTTCGAGCACGATGGTCGCAACGTGGCCACTTTTCGCTACAAACGTGGCGACCATTTTTTTCGAAGTGCTCCGTGAGCGTATTACTTTGGTCGGTTTTGGCTCATCTTTAAACACCCAAACAGTCGACTGCTGTTTAGAATCCGTATCGTAGGCATATATCCAAGATTCGTCACCACTGATAATGTCATAAACGTGTTTAGAGTCTCCTCGGTTGAATTGCCGCAGAGTTTTGCGGCACCATCTAAGGCGAGCCGTTTTTTGGTCTTCACTAAGTAAATGTGGTATCCAGCGTGAGATCAATTTTTTTACACCCAAGTGATCATGCAATATATTTTGAACACTGGTCCCTGAAATGCTTAATGAAGCTTCTATCTCGCGGTATGTCGCATGGCGATCTTCGACGATCATTTGCCGTACAGCATCAATGTTTTCCTGGGTTACAGCTGTTTTTGGTCGGCCTTCACGATGCCTATCACTAAGACTAGAGCAACCAAGTTGAAATTCCGAATACCAACGTTCCACAGTCCGGATGCATGGTGCTTCATTTTTAAAAACCGTAGTCAGCTCTTCAAAGCAGTGAAGACGCGTTAAACCCCTTTTAAAGTTGTAAAATATTATCGCACGTAAATTTTCCTTCGAAATTTCCATTTTCACAACCGACTTGTCAACTTTGAACCGACGCTGTACTAAAACGAATCGTCCGATCTCGAGACATTCTTTTGTTTTTGAATTCTAAATTCAAATATTTTAAGATGGTACTAGTTTTTTTTTTAATAATCACGGGAGTTTTGCAAACTAGTACGGGCAAATTAGATGAAATTTCACTAAAGTCTGGAAATAATTCTAAGAATTGATAAAAACATTTCTGATTGCTTTGTAGGGGTTAAAAATCGAGCTTTATGCATCCCTTAATAAATTCGCCCCCCCGGAAAGGGGTGCAATTGGTTGAAAACCTTGCAAAGGTCTCAACTAACGAGGGAAAAAAGGTGTACTCGGTGCAATTTGGCATACGTTTTAATCCATCTCAATCTACATTTGCACGTATTATTTCATTTAATTCAACCTACGGAACATATAAATAAAAATATATATAAGTAAAAAGTTACTTTCGGCCATCGCGGCTCGGGGGAAAATATAGAACGCGGTGCAAATTGAGGATATGATTAGAAAAAATATCTAAATACAATATCTAATTTGCACCGGGGTGCAACCCCCGGAAAGTAGTTATCTACGTTTAACGGTCTTCGTACTTCGGGGGAAATTTTGAAACAATTGAAAATCGTCACAATCGTATTCATTTGATTTAATTTAAATTCGCACCCCATAAAAAATTGGCATTCTTATCGGGATCATGCAGTTTTCTGTATGTTTGTAAATTACTTATTACCATAGAGCAATAAAGCCACAGAAGCGCACGCACGCGTAAACCGACCGATGATGCACGGTTCTTGAGGCATGGGCAAAAATAGCGTAGTAGTCGGTTATATTTTCTTTTTTAATTAAATAAATATTCTTGAACTCTCTTATTCATAATTACACAATAAACCTATTTTAGTTAAATTATGCTTTGACATTCCCTTTCCGAGACTGTACTTATTAATTAATTTATGTTTTATAGCTTCTGTAGATATCGGTTATTATTATTTCCTTTGGAACTTTTATTAAGCTATCTCCATTTCAAATTGCATCCTAATCCATCCAGCCGTTGCAGCGTGAGGGAGTAACAAAGTAATACACAAACTTTCGCATATATAATATTAATTGGATATTAAGTGGGAAAGTGGAGTTTTTTAACTTGTAATACAAGTTTTAATGAAAAATAAAGTTGGTTTAAGAAATGCAATAATAAAGAAAAAATTCAATTTTGAGTTCTGATCGTCAATAATCAAAGTAAGTGTCTAATATCAAAACGGTATAGTCACCAGCAAATATATTGGAGCGGACAATGTAAACAATAATAATGTCATCATTATTTGTGCATTCTGAAGCATATTCACTGCCTTCTGAATCTAGCTCTGATCAAGCAGCCTAGCAAGGCCTTTGAAGGTGTAGTTCGAGGATGCCGTTAGCTATAAAACTATTTGGAAAATAACTATAGAGTGATCATTCCACATGGTGGTGGAACCTCGAAAGTAAGATCAGTATATTTACTCAGTTTAACTTTGTCCGTTTTTATATGAGGTTTTCATCATGCGGAATTAAGAGAAAAAATAGACGCCACATAGACGGCGACTACCTTAAATTTTGAAAAGATCCAATTCTACACAGAGAATTCTTACTTTTATTTTTGAAAACAATTAATACTGCATTTATGGGTTTTTGGAAATTCCTCTGCCTTAACCGGAAAACGAACTGTACTGTACTCCAGTAACTTTATACATGAGGGCTTGCGTCAAATCCGGTAGTTTTGAATTTTTGCAGCCTTGTTTATAATGTTGGCCCAATGAATAATTCAAGTTTGTGACCCCGAGAAGATCGCAACTTAGTCAAAAATAAAAAAACCGTGAACATTTCGTTTTTTTTTTCAGATAATGGTGATTGTAACTCTAAAGGACTAGTTTTTGATAGTACTTTTCTAGGATGTTTTTAAAGTAGACTAAATTTGCTACAATATGAGACTAGAGTTGTCTCTGTAGACCCAATAGTTTCCGAGATTAAGCTTTTCAAAATTCAACTTTTGTCGAACTTCGCAATTTTTTTGAACAACCTCGACGAACTGCGATACCAACTTACTATTTGCCAGGGCTGCGACAAAAACCAGCTTCAATCTGCCCAGGTTACCGCCTACACGAGACTCTCGAAAACTATCACAGAGACAATTCTAGTCTCATGTTGTAGCAAATTTAGTCTTATTTAAAACGTCCGAAGAAGCTACTATCAAAAACTAGTCCTTTAGGGTTATAATCGCCAGTCTGAGAAAAGTCCGAAATTTTAACGGTTTTTTTTATTTTTGACAAAGTTGCGTTCGGCGCTTGAAGTCACAAACTTGGATTTTTAATTTGGCCAACATCATAAACAAGTCTGCAAAAAATCTGAACTACCGAATTTGACGCAAAGTACCCCGTACTTTCAGGCGACATGGTTACTGGACTACTGGTCTAATATGACAAAACAACAATAAAGTCTTGTTTTATGATACAGATCGAAAGGGTCATGATAGTGATCATTTTAAACTTACAACACATACGCCTTCAAATTAATTAAAAACCGTAAAAAATACATGGTTTTATTGTTTTGTCATATATTCGACCAGTTCGATTCCCGGTTAAGGCAGACCAAATTCCAAAAATGCAGTAATAACTGTTTTAAAAAATAAAAGTAAGTCTTCTTCGTGTAGAATTTTCTTTTTTGAATATAAAGGAAGTTGCCGTTCATATGCGTTTTTTCCACCCTGTATAGGGTACACAGAGATCATCAGATCACACAACAATTTTCACAAAGTAACTGACTGAGCGGTGCCATGCGTTGCGCTCTTCCCCGCCCCGCGCCCCGCGCTCCCACTACCCGCGGCAAAGATTAAATAGGTATGCCCGCGGTCGCCTGGCGTTCGCTGCGATTACATTTGATAAACTTCCCGTTATTTTTTCCTTTTTTTTATAAGGTGCGAATGTAGTATCTTTAGAACAAGTGCCATGAATAAATTTTCACGACTACCTTAATTTGCCCCAAAGTACAATCTATAAAATAATGAAAAATTCATGTTCCATAATTCGCACAGGGGTGCAAAATAAACTGGGCGTTTATTATGCTTTAAAAAGCTTAATGTAAGTTTGCACCAACCGACTGAATTATCCTCGAGCCGCAATCTAAGAAAAACAAATAACTTAATTTTGATACATCTCACACCTTTTTAATTAAGATACGTGAAGTATTAAAGGGGTCTTTACACGTGGCTAAACTTGCACCAAATAGTTTTTAACATACTCCAAAATTACGGCACTTTAAAGTTTATACCTAACATTTAAAGGCTTTCCGTACATAATAGAAACGGTGCAAACCGGGGAAAACTATCTAGTTAAGCCCTCTAACGATTGCCAAAAATGCACGACTACACGACTTAATTCCATACTTTCTGCTAATTCGACCATACTAAACGACAGAACTTAAAAGGCAGCCCTCGTACAATTAGTCACATGAAAAAAAAACTTAAACAGAAGATGCTTGTATTAAGAATTATTTATCATGTTATACACAATACATAAATAAAAAGTCCCTGAATCTTAGTAATTTGGACTAACTCTACATTACAAAAGAAGCTTAGTTTAACATATTCTACACTACACATTAATAAAAAACATATGATATATGTATTAGACTTCATGTTGATGAATTTTTTTAAGTCTAGTATGCTACACCCCAACCAATTTTTTCCCTGACCTTTATTAAAATTCCCTGACTTTTCCCTGACCCACGAAATTCCCTGACTTTTCCCGGTTTTCCAGAAAGTGGCCACCCTGTTTTTTTAAGTGAGCTGTATTTTTGTGGTTGATTTTGAAAAATCCTAGTGACTTTTCCATAGATCCCTTAAGTTTTACGCTGCAGGACACACATTGGAAATTATTGCTTTAGGCCCTTAGCAAAAAAGGCAAGCAAAAATGAATAATGTTCTAAACTTATTACCCACAAACATCTTGACTTACATGACTCATATTTATCCAGGATACCAGTTTTACCGTAATGTTTCTCAAACATTTTATAATACTTCCAATTCTTGTTTTTAGTCTTTTTTGCTATTTTATAACACTGAAAAATAAAAAAAATACAAAATTACTAGATATTAAATCTATTTATTTATTTCTATCTTATCAGCCTTTGCACCTTAATCGTAAACTTAGCATGCGTGTTTAACCTTGTGTTACTCACTAGGTATTTCACTATATCTTATTAATATACTCTCTGATTTGCCCGAAGGTTAACTGGTAGAGAATGCCTTACGTATATTAAGTGTTTTCTTTTGTGCAATAAAGATTAAATAAATAAATCTTAAAGTTCAAATTTAAGTACTGTTTGATATTTTTAACTCCCAAGCAAGTATCGCTGGGTTAAGCAATTTAGCTTTTATTTTAATTAGTTTTAATCGAATAATATTAAGAGTCCGGTTTTTTTCTGCCTACCCAATTCTGGGATTACAGGTGTGAAGGTATGTATATGTGTGTATGTTTTTTTATTATTATTCTGGTAAGTATATGAAGGGTTAAACTTTCAAATCATGTTAAAAAAATACATAGTTTTGAATAGTCTAAATCTATAACTTATTAAAATTATCCTTACATCATAGGTATATGACCACTTCTTCCGCACATGATTTACAGACATTGTTTCAGGGAACCCATTTTCTATCAAAATTGAGCGGAACTCCCTGCAATCCACAATGAAACATGAGTTAAGTTGAGATTGTAAAAGGTAACGAGATTCAATTAAATTTGTTTTCTGGTCAGTCTTAGTCATACGAGACCAAAATAGGTGCTCATAAGTAAAACAGAATCCAAACTAATCTTACAGCCAAGGCTGTTTTTTCTTCTTAAACAGCCAGTTCTTTTCAAATCGTAGTTCAAGCATGTTTTTTGTAAGCTCGCTAGTCCCTGAAATTAGAGGAATATTATAAATTTCCATGTGCAAGTTTCCACGAGACGTGTAATGTAAAAATGATCAGTCAGCTTAATAATTATAACACGTACATAGAAAGGACTTGTCCTCCATGGTTTCTTCTTATAAGTAGAGCGCTTCTTTTAAAATGACTACAGCGAGATATTATATATACGCCGCAGCGGGAAAATATTTATTTCATTATTATTTTTACTCAAAATAAATTAAAATTAGATAAGTTAAAAAAAAAGTTGACAATTTGTTTGACTGTTTGACATTTGATGATTACTGAAAAAGAGAAGGAAGAAAAAATGGGTTGGGAATTATTTCAGTGCATTTTATAAGCGTCCAAAGTGGAAAAAAAAGAAATTAAACTAAAATATATTTTTATTGTAATCTTATACAGACGCATTAAAACACACGAAAAAGTACATTTTAATGTTCTTTATAGCAAGGGGTACGTTTAGCTCAAACTAACATAAAAAGTTTAATGTTGACCCTGCTGACCCTAATAATGTTTCGTAGTTTGGAAACACTAGTTACCTTTTTTTAAAGTTTAAATTATGTGACTAGCAACCCTAAGTGTATCCGTCACTGTCAGTTTCTTCTGTCAATTGAGCGTAATTTCGTAGATTTTCACGTGGTTTTCTTAGTTTCGGCATGTTTTATATAATTTACTTTTGATTCTTACTAAATGAAAATATAATGCACCGGCTCATATCAGCTAGAAATTTGTATCAAACAAGCCTCCATAATATATCATTGCCTTCAAATAAACCTTTTAACAGAAATCCGGATATAAAATGTTCCTTTTGTCGGAAAATTCTTCTAGGTCAAAACAATATAGGTAAGTGTGTAGAATCTCTATGGCATAGTGCGCGTAGTGATTGCCTTTATATTTAGAATATTCAAGTGGCATGCTTAGAATTCGACAGCTAAACCTAACTATGGCGTTGCGTAACTTTCGGCTTGTTTTCAGAAAACCTACTTGTAGCGAGGCACCAGTCCACGAGAACGGCTAGCGTACTAAAAACACTCAAAAAGAAAGGCAAACACAAGATCTACAAGAAATATGGGGAACTTTTACAGGGTTTGTTGCTTTGCTTATGATTGTTTACATTCAGCAATGTAAACAAACAATTTTTATACCTGTTCTGAGGTTTACGCGATTAATTTTAAGTCATAATTATTTAATTATAATTTTTTCGAATAGTTGGTGATCAAGCAATGACTGAAACAAAAGTATCTATAAGTAAATTGCATGCTGTCCACCTGTCAAAACTTGCGAACAGCCCAGTGTCTCTGGGACAGCTGCACCAGCTAACCACAAAGCCGCAAAAAAATTCTACTGCCATTGAAGTTGACACTGAACTGCTTCAAAGCGTCAAAGAAAAAATATTGAAGAAGCCTTCCACTATAACCTCAGGCCCTAAAGCAATAAGTTTAGAAGATGACCAATGTGCTCTTATTTACACTAATCACAAACTTTCTGGGATGGAGGACAGACTGAAAACTAAGCAGTATATAGACATGGTGAAGGAAAGTTATTATAACTTTAGGAAGGCAACAATATATGACCAAAGGCTTCAGGACCTGAGGTATGCCATCACTGAGGGGCTGACCCAGGAGTTCGACATGACCTGTGACCCCAAAGGGGATCATGAAATGGACTTTCACCCGCTCCCTAAGGGGCCACACAGTGTGTTCAGAGAACTGTTCATAGATAACCAACTAGATTCCTATGATCATGAGCTTTTGAATTCTATTTCAACTTTACAGTAAGTACTTTCAGCTGAGATATTAGCTTTGATTATATTTAATTAATGATTGATATTTATATAAGAATAATAATTATGATTATTTTCATCAGAAGTCAAGGCATAGCTCACCCGGCAATAGAAGACATTGATGATGATCCAGCACACAGTGACCTGCACGAGGCTCGGGAGCTGGAGCTGGTCCAAGAAGAAGCTGCTCTCCAGATTAAGAAACTGAATATAAAAAAGGCGTAAGCAAAAATACTAAACAAGTTTGTTTGTTTCAGATCTTAGTTAAATACTCTAATATAAATCTTACATGATAAGTTATTGATTACTTCATTATTTTGTTAGCATATCTGTACATTTGTAAATTTGAATATTGTTCAAATGGCTCCAGCAAGCAAGCCATAAAGCAAAAGAAAAAAGCCCAGCTGCAGAAGCGGCGTGCTGTGCAGGAGCTGAGCATGAAGACGGACATGAAGCAGCTGGAGCATCGCGGCAAGCAGCAAGCACTCGAGAGACTGCTCACCGCACACCTGCAGCTGCTGTGCTCGCTCAACATGGTGCAAGAGGTGACAGACTCATTGATTTGTATTGGCGGTCTAAGACTGGTTTTCTAGTATATCATGGCAAAATAGAGTTGGGAATTATATGTTCAGGATAGAAATGGCAACATGATCCAGTTTTACCCATAAATAATGTTGCCAGGTCAAGTCCTACGAAAATCGGGACTGGGCTAGTAAAAAATCGGGACCCGGGTTTTCAAATCGGGACAGTACAAATAATAAAGTAAAAAAATCGCGCGATTTACAACAGTCTTGTAACCACCAATGTGGCGTACCGTTTTTGACCTGCAGTTGTTATCTTATTCATGATCACTCTAGGAATGTGCTAAAATCGGGACAATTGGCGTCCCGATCAAGGGTAAATCTGTGTCCATAGACCTCTGAAAATCGAGACGTCCCGCGTAGATCGGGACATCTGGCAACACTACCCCTAAACTGCAGCTTTAAGTGGTGGTTGTCATTAGAGAATATTATTATTGTAGTATCCTCAGTCATCACAACTTACTCTCTTTGCTGAGTTATGAAAATGATGATGTAAAATGTATAATTATACTCTAAGAGTAATTTTAAATTTTAGTGACGATAGAACAAGATAAATAAATTAAAAATGTAATATAACTTGAATCGGGCTAGAAGAGCCACAAGAGTTTAATCAGGAAATATGTATATATTATACAATTTTGTAAAGTAGTAGTTATAATATGTGTCATTGAGAGAGAAGAGTTCAATGAACTGTTTCATCTTTAAGAATGTATCAAATAGATGAAATATTAACAAACATAATAAAATATGATCAGCTCTTACTTAAACATATGATATACTTTCATTCAGCACAAGTCACATTTCTAACAGAGTTACTGATAAGATAACTCCTGACCGCAATCTGTGCGCAAACAGTTATTATAGCAAATCCAACTTTGATTTAGTGACTAGTGCAAAATACAATGAATCATATTTGATAGATATAAGGTTTATTTTTCAGGCTCGTAAAGTTCTACAGTATTATCGCCAACGTGGAGCTAGGGTCCCTGATCACCCCAAAGTAACAGACATCAAAGTCTACAACACACTTCTTCATGGATATGCTTTCATGGTAAGCAGTATCTATTACTATAACAGTTGTGTACGTACTATTAAGCCGCAAACGCACTGAGAGCGTAAGCGGCGCGGTGGGGCGCGTTCCCTTTATAAAAAGCGTGCCCCAAGCGTGGTGCGTTTGCAGCTTTATACCTATACCTACCTAGTAAGTGTTGGTTGACCCTAAAGGGTCACATACCGATCCCGCCGACCCGGCAACCGGCCAGTTAGTGTATCGAACGCCTTATTTGTATAAGACTGTCAAGTTGTAAATTACAGCTGAAACCGCCGACACTGTCGCCGGGTCGGGGTGAAGTATTTTCCTCGAAGAAATGTATTTTATCATCTATGTAATGTGTAGGAAATATCTTACTAAGGAAATAACTTATCTCATTTATTTCTCATTACAAAGTGATTTGAAATACTTATAAGAATATTTCCAAATGTTTAGGGGTTCATGGACCAAACAAGGGATATGTTGACTTCAATGGCCGAGGATGGAATCGCGCCAAATGCACAAACCTTTGCAGCAACTTTCGAATGTATAGAAAGAAGCAATGTCACTGACAAGGCGAAAATATTGCAGCACTACCATAAAATAATGCAGGAAAAGGTATGTTTCCCAACATTAGGTGCTTAACAATTCTTGACCATCTATCTACTACTCTATTTTTATTTACGGAAGAGCTTTGCTAAGATCCTCACACGTCTCTCATAATTTCGTAGCTTTTTTTTTATATTTGCAGGGAGTCACTCTTAATGATCTGCTAGACAAAACCCAATTTCTCTATGACCAACGGGAGCTTGTATTCCGAGCCGTTCACAGGTTAGACCCCGAGTTTTCCCCCCAGTACACCCCACCAGTTCTCGACTACGACTGTCCGTTGATGGAGAAACTAAAGTTAGACGCCATAGATAATAAACAAGGCTTAATGAAATCCCCTGCTGAAGGGCTAATGACTTTAGAAGAAATGAAGGAAAGAGGGAGAAGACAACTGGAGATTGAGATAAAAGGAGAGATTGAAGTGCAGAATATAGATATTAAAGACGACGCGTCGCCTACTGTTAAATTTCATGTAAGTGATTTCAAAAACGTATTTTTTTCGGTTTAGTACAGTTTGGTAGCCAAAATTTCGTAACCACATTTAAATTTAATGTAATTCTGTACCTGGTTACGAAATTTTGGTTACCAAACGGGACTAAACCATTTTATCGCAAATGTCGTCAAAAATGTCGTTTGATACACGTGCGTCCGCATGCAGCTCGGGCCAAGGCAACTCGGACTCGTGTAAATGACTTGTATCAAATGTACTATTGTAGCGGTTGGTTCTCCTCAGTAAAATAAATAAATTTCTAACATAAATGAAGCACCTCGAGCTAAAAAAGTTATCTGGAATATGTAGCTAATTAATTAGTTATACTTAAAATTGGTTTTTGGCTGCTTAATTTGCGAAGTAAGTATTATCTTGTTATTTAATTTAAAGAGGTTTAGAAATAATGTTTTGATCTTTAGTATACCTATTAAACCTTGCCCATCATGACGTAGTATTAATATTGAATTTATGTGCGTTCTGTTTGTCCATGTTGTATCGTCAACGTAATTGTTACAGAGGGATAAGCTACGAGCGACAGAGAGCGAGTGGCGCGAAGTGATTCGCGAGTCGTTCGCGCGCAACCTCGGCACGCTGCGCTCGCAAAGCAATGCATCTCACTCCGCCATCACGCTCTATCCTTACCTCAAGGTGCTGGAGGTAAGTGCTCAGTTACAACCGATCACTACATTATCAGTGATTGGTTACAATTTAAATTAGCGTTTCTGTTTTATTTATCTTTAGTTAAATGTGAATTCTCTGAGATATTTCACCATAACGTTATCAATATATCGTTATTCTCGTGCCATAACTGTATCTTTTCAAATATGTTTACTATAACGTTATTTGGTTTTGTTATGATTATTTTGATTCAGTTGCGATGTAGCATGTTATAAAGAAATATCAATATATCTGAACTAAATTGTAAACACACACGAACTATACTGTTATAATATGATATCGAAATCTATCATAACGTTCATAACGTATGTTATGCTATTTTTGAAATATTATTTTTTGGTTACAGGAGGATCAGTTCGTGGACCTGATCATGGGAGAGATCAATAAACTAGTGGACGGCAGCGAGACCTACAGCCCCACGCTGAAATTGCTTCAGCGCGATTTGGGCACGCAGGTTTACAACAAGTAAGACTCGATCTCAGAAAATACTCGCGGCGTCATTAAAGGCCCAATTTGACAGCTTTTCATTTAGTACAAAATGTGTTTGAGGTTATGTTTTGTACTGCGTTGACAGCTGTCAAATCGGGTTATTTATAACAATGCGACTATTATGCACACAGTAGCCATATATATTATCAAAGAATTAAACTGGAACTTGACTATAATGCGCAGTCAACAACTTTAATTGTTGAGTTAAACCTTAGTTCCGTAAAACAGCTTTAAGTTACCAGAAAAATGTTAAATTAACTTTCTGAGACATTTCTTTGTTGACTATAATGTATCCATTTAAAGTCAAGCCAAAAAATACAACAAGATTATTGGCGCAGGTACCAGATAGAGCAGTACCGCAGGAACGGCGTGCTCGAGAAGATCTCGAAGGTTTACGAGAAGTACTGCGAGTGGTACCTGGACCGGAACCAGCTGGAGGGCCCCCCCATTAACAGCCGGCAGGCCTGGCAGCTGCTGGTGCATCGAAACCGGGAGGGCGCTAGCTTGGTGAGTCATGTACCAATCAAACTGTTTTGTCGATGACGTATCCGTGTTCTGCCTCTATTAACTGATGAACAGACCCCGTACATTTGGTACCGCTGACGTAAAAGTGACTTAATTTCATATACAGGAAGTTGTAATACAAACATGTTTTATAAAACATAAGAATGCATAAAAAATGAAACGAATAATAATACATATCGTTACTACTTTAGAAAAAACTCGTATCTGATATTTTGAGATGTATGAGTTTGAACTTAATTATTTTCATGTTTAAGTTTAAAATCGTACGTCACGAAATATGAGATACGAGGTATTTTCAAAGTAATGACGATATTTGTATTTTGTGTTGCATTTAAATTTAACTATTTCAGTTTGTATATTACTGGATATTCTATGTATATTTTTTTGTTAACATTTAGTTAAATACCTAAAGAAATTATGTATAACACCTAGTCTCGTTGAAAGGGTTATCGCACCGATAGCCCTTTTAACGAGATAATATTTCTCTCATGCTCGTACTCATACGCTCATATATTTCGCAGTGCTAGGTCAAAACAGATTCAACTCAAAATCCTTGCTAGTTTTGTTTGAACTTCATAGAAGTTGTATTAAAGTTGATTTTAAAATACAGTTGTATTTTGAGTTACTACTGTTTTGATCTAGCAGTGCGATTTGTCTAAACGACTATACCGAAGCCCGAAACATTTTTTAATCGCCGTACTGTGAGACATCATTATAATTGTTCCTTTTAACTTTTTTTTGAAAAACATATCTGCGGAACGACTTGTCACTAGTTAGTGACTCTGAGTGCGGCCATATGACCTCGTGTACTGTACGAGTATGCTGTCTTTTATTTCCAACATTATCATTCATCATCACTATAGTCCAAGATATGATTGACATGAAACTACTACTATGTCAGTTTCAAACCTATACGATCGTGATTTTGATAATATCAGGACATGGAGGAGACGCCGTGGCCGATGGAGATGCGCCAGAACATCGGCAAGTTCCTGTACAACATCATCATCAACGACGTCAAAATTGACGTTAACATGTTCAAACCCAAGGCCAAGCAGTAAGTTTTCGTATTCTTTTTTTATAGTTTACTTTTAATAAGTTTAGTATTGCTCATCTGTAAGCCATTTTCAATGAACATTTAAGAATACAACGCAAATTTATTGTACGTGCAACGTTTAATAGTATAGAGCCAGCTAAACTGTGCAGCTTAATATTATTTATCAGCTTGTAATCTTTAACTATTGCATATAGATTTATTTAAACAGCTCCACGGTGTGTAATAATCTTTCGAAGCCTCATATCATAACCCTCATTGTTTCTCAATTACGCAAAAATGGTTTAACGGATTTGTATAAAAATTTGCACACAGATAATCCCTATTTCGTCGTCGATACTGCAATACTGCCTAATGCGTAACTAACAAAGGACATGGCCCGTTTGTGCCCCAACTTGTACACGAATGAGACATATGTGATAAATCATTAATTAATTAATAATTACACGTGAGATTAATTAAATCTCTGTAAAAGTTGCGGAAAAAAAGTAAGCAAAAAAAAAGATATTGCGTGCCGGAAACCACCCACTTGACAGTCGGGCCTGCACACATACGCGTGCCGGCGTGTTATTAAAAAAGGTGAATCCCTGGAGGCTGTATTACAAATTCTTAAAACTTACAAGTACTAGGTAACGAAAGGGACAGAGACATATGACTGACATCTCTCTGTACCTTTCGCTAGGATTTAATATGGCATACGGCCTCTTTGGACTTTAGACTTGGGATGCAAAATAGAAATAAAAAATAATATTGATGGTGGTTCGCGCCCTTTTCGCGCTATTAATAGAGCAGTTTCTTTTCAGTACCTAGCCTAGGTACTAGGTAGGTTTGAAAAGACCTTTGGAAAAGACTAATCTTTAATTTGCATAGCACTGACATTTTGCAAAAGACAGAAAGAAAACACTAAACACAGATTAAAGACTAAATACAAAAATAAGCATGACGTTGCGTTGTGCTAATTGTGGGCTGTGCGTCCAACGTTTGATAAGGTTTAAGTTTCCAACATTGACCAGCACTTGCAAAACATTATTTTCGAATGGTTAGGAGGCCACGTAGGTAGGTACCCAACTACTTAATAATATTTTTCGATTGACTCATTGAATCATCATATTATCTTCATCAGCATCAATAATTGTTCGGTTATAGCCCCGATGTTGGGTTATAGTATAGCCCATTTTTTAGTCGGTCAAACGGTTTTGATCAAATGGCTTCCCCGTAAACTGGGACTACTCTCTTCAGCCGGGTCCACACTTGTATCATTTCAGCGAATCGTATCTCCGTCAATTAGCACCTATGTGTATCGGTGATCGTCATTTTTCACTCGAAAAGTTAGATCGCAGGGAAAGATTATGCGACGTCTAAACTATAGATACGTTTAGTTACCGATACGGAATACCTAATGATACGATACGCTGTTCTGCCCCACTAAACTTAATGGCGATATCTCAGACTAAGCACCTGTAGAAATTGCACTAGTTACAAACCGAACAGAGTTGAATCTGCTTTGGCTATTGAATTCACTTAGATATTGCATTTTTGCTTAGGAAGGCAGTATTACGATACGGCTTAAAACCGGGCACTGACTTGATTCGTCTCCGCTGCGATCACGAGCAAACATTCTGAATTGAGCACGCTTATTCTATTCGTAGGTATGTATGGACTCTCATTTTGGCGCATTACAAATGCGCAAACTAGCAGAGTCATGTAAAAAACGCGTTCCGTGCCTCACCTCGTACCTTAAACCCGTATTGTGACATGGACGTGTTTTGATACCTATTTTACGACTTACTTTACCACTGCTAAGTTAATTTTGACGTGTTTTTTTTTACAAGACTGCTAGTGACACCAATGCGCCAAAATGAGGGGATACTAAGGGTTACTATACGCGTGCTTGATAACGATACAAGTCTGGACCCCACTTATAAGCTAATCAAAAACAAATAAAGTAGACAAGGACTGTCTAACTGCATCCAGCCGGAATATTCTATTCTATTCTAAATCTCTGAGGCGCACGCTACGCACGCACACTCTGCACGTGAGCAGAGGCTACGTGGATTAATAATGGTTCTAGGCGTGTGTCACTGACGTCTTTTCGTGCGTTTGCCGCTGTAGGAGTCTGTAGGAGTATCTACAAACATTTAGATACGAAGCGAACGAGTGCGTACGCCGCGGTGAAATTCCTCCTTTAAAGAGCGTATCTACAGTCGAAAGCACAAAATATCCAACCAACACAATTATCGCGTGAAATATATTTATACACAAATGTTATCATTAGTAATAACAGATGCGTGTAGATATTTAGACGTCTTGGGTTTATATATTTATTACTTTGGCTGTAGGGTAGACCGGGGACAATTGAAACACGTCATGACTGAAACAAGTCCCATTTCTCGAAAACTATAATACCTACGAGTATGACGCAACACTCAGCACTCGGTCAGCCATATTTTAATCTATGCTCAATAGCAAACGAGTGACCGAGCAACGCAGCGGTGTCACGGAGCAATTATAATTTTTCGCGGTCAGAAGTAACTATTCCTCATCTTGTATATTTCTTGATAACTTTGGTTGTTCTTATATTTTAACTGATTAAACTATTTTAGCGTGATTGTGATAAAATAACGAATGTTTATTATTGCCAATCATCAGCGTTCGAGTGGTTTTTATGTGTAATATTTGACCTTGAAGTAAAAACTGTAATTTGGGTAGACGGTAGAAACAACTTGCGTGTGGACGATGGAAACGTTTCAATCGTCCTTGCGTTTCAATCGTCCCCAAATGTACCCTACTTTAAATATGAGGAGGTTCTGTATTTGACCCACTTGCACATAAATGTGAACTAACTTTAGCCCGCGACTTGGATAAATAGACAAATAGACAGAGTTGCTTTCACATTCATATTATTATTATTGAAGCATTGGTATAGGTGCCCCCTTTGGTATTGGTCTGGTATGTGTACCTACTTGTGTCAATCTGAGTTTTATATATTTTTTTATCTGCGGTTGTGGATCGAGATTTTCTGATGCTTATAAATGGCGATATGTTTATGTTATGCTTGCGAACTTTTGATGGTCGTATTTTATGCCAATATAACGATGAAAACGAGTAGGACTGATAACATTACTTCTATTGTGTCAAAGATATTACAGTGTTTCAATTGAACTTATATAGTGTTTCAATTGACAACGGTGTGAGGTCAATTGAACCACATTCCCCCATTCTCTTTATTACATTATTATAAAATAACCATTAATGATAGACCTACCAAATATACTTTATTTAGGAACCAGATAACGAACCTTGAAATATTTAAGGAGTACATCTTTCTAACTATAAAAATAAAACGGCACCAGGCAGTCAAAGTCAAATCGTTTCAATTGTCCCCGGTCTACCCTACATGCTGCGTATTTGCGTCTTTCATTTTGTTACATTTTACACAGAGCCTCAGAAAGGCCGAGGTTTTGTCTTATTGTAATACTTAAATAAAGCAAAAATGGCTTAAATCTTAACTAAATAAATCGGTACTTTCATTTTTGAAGTCTAAATAAATAAATAAAATAGGAACCTGCAACTAAAATCTTATTTTTATAACAAACCTTTGTATTTTCAAACTTTTGTCAATCAAATTATACACTGTGCTGGTTGTCAGACAAAACAAGTCATGTCGCTGGCAGTAATAGTCGCTTACGTTACTAACTGTGACATGCTGTGACATTGGTCATGCCATTTAAAAACAAAATTGGATTGATAGAAAATTATTTGTTGCTTACTACAATGAAATGCTATATCGTGGTTTACAATAATAAATGTTGTAAGTATTACAAGTTGTTAATGTTGTGTTTTACCACCACGGGACAAATTCTAATTGCTGATAGCCAACCTTCACTAAGTTGGAGAGGCACTTTAAGAAGAATATTTTTGATTTATGAACTTATATTGTTGTGCATTACAGTACAAAGGTGTTCACATATAACGTTAGTGATTGTTAATGCGGTTGTATGTATAAGCCACAACCAGCTCAAGGAAGCGACTTGGACCCGCAATAGCTGTTAAAGCCGAAGCAACTTATGATAAGTGTTACTTAGTTTTATATAAGACAACGCTTAGCCTACTTGGTAGTGAGTGACCCTGCCTACGATGCCAGCTGACCCGGGCTAGATTCCCGGAATGGTTAAATATTAGTGTCATAAGCACTAGTATTTGTATTTATGTATGTTAAATACTTATTAGTACAAAAGCGAACATATCCCTCTAGTAAATTTTTTCTCAGTCTGGGATGATTTCCTGTTGTAAGTTGGTTTACCATTGACTCTAGTAGGTATTCATACTAATACTACAAATACGAAAGTTAGTCTGTCTGTCTGTGTGCCTGTCTACCTATCTGTTCGTCTGTCTATCTGTGAGTCCCTGTCTCTCCGTCTATCTGTCTATCCGTCTTTGTGTAGGTATATCACATTTACTTTTTCTTAGAATCTACCTATTATAAAACTGACTTTTTTTACATTTACCTAAAGAGTATTCATTTATGTATGTATGTATGTTCCGACCGTCTGTGTCTATCTGTATGTCGCAGTCACTTATCAGAAACTATCAGTTTTAATGTATGTATGTATGTCCCGTACGTCTGTCTGTGTCTATCTGTATATCACAGTTACTTATCAGAAACTATCAGTTTTAATGTATGTATGTATGTATGTATGTTCTGTCCGTCTGCCTGTGTCTATCTGTACGTCACAGTCACTTAGATCAGAAAATACCAGTTTTAATGTATGTATGTATGTATGTTCGGACCGTCTGTCTGTGTCTATCTGTATGTCGCAGTTACTTATCAGAAACTATCAGTTTTAATGTATGTATGTATGTATGTTCCGACCGTCTGTCTGTGTCTATCTGTACATCAAAGTTACTTATCAGAAACAATCAGTTTTAATGTATGTATGTATGTTCCGTCCGTCTGTCTGTGTCTATCTGTATGTCACTGTCACTTATCAAAAACTATCAGTTTTAATGTATGTATATATGTATGTTCCGACCGTCTGTCTGTGTCTATCTGTATGTCACAGTCGCTTATCAAAAACTATCAGTTTTAATGTATGTATGTGTGTATGTTCCGTCCGTCTGTCTGTGTCTATCTGTATGTCACACTCACTTATCATCAAACCCCGGGGTTTTCGGTGCGGGAATGTTTGACATTAGGGAAAGAGTAGGTATTGACATAAAATACAGAATGTACTCTAGCAGGATTCTACCTAATTAATAATTAACCTCTCCTCTACCTTTGACTTTTACTGACAAAAGATTAAAAAAACAGCAAATCAAATACAATATTTACAGAATTTACATGTCAAGTTCCATATACTCATTTACAGAATAGAGTGGGTTATCCAACAAAAGATGCCTAAGCCGGCGCCTTAACATTTCGTCAGATGGTTCGCGTTTGAGTTCGGTGGGTAGACGCTCGTAGTAGGTGGGACCGATGACGCGCGGGTTCTTACCTGCAAGTGCCATGCGACGAGAAACAGTTCTCAAACGCCCTGTGTGACGGAGTTGTTTGCCGATGACGTTTACTATTGCAAACGAAGAAATATTTGATCGGACAAACATAATGATTTCGAATACGTAAAGTGAATAGTGCGTCATTATGCGGTGCGCTGTGAAAATGCCCCGACAAGTATGTCTTGACTTCGCTCCAACCAACGTACCGTACGTACCGTGATGGCATCCGTAGAGTTTCCCCATAAGAGTGTGCCGTACGAAATCAGTGAAGGAAAGTGCGCATAATATACCTGTCTTAGAGCATCGTCAGTTATAAGCAATTTCAGCTTATGCAACGCAAAGACTGCACTACTCAATCTACCACACAACAAGTCAACATGGCACTTCCAATTAAGATCCGAGTCCACGGTGAAGCCGAGAAACCTACACTGATCGCATATAGGCATCGGACTATTTGCAACGCACGGAGGAACAGGACCACTACGCCCCGAGAAAATCATGACGTTTGATTTTGTTATATTCAGGAGCAAACCGTTACACGAAAACCACTTCTGCAATTGATCACATGCGTTATGAATTTTCCCAGCGAGCTGGTCATACGTGCGCGCATCGCACCTGCGAACTGCAGAGAAACGCCGGCCGTGATGCTGGTCGGAAGATCATTGACGTAAGCCAGAAATAGGCTGTTTCCCAAGGCGGATCCTTGAGGGATCCCCATTGTCACGGTGCCAATATCAGATTTGAGTCTCTTGCCGCCCGCAGACAATTTGACAACTTGTTTCCGGTCGCACAGTGATGACGTAAGTAGAAGGTGGGAGGTGACCTGTATCCCATAATAGTGCAACTTATCCAAAAGCAGCTCGTGGTTTATTACACCAACAAATACACATTCACTTATCAGAAACTATCAGTTTTAATGTACATATGTATGTATGTATGTATGTATGTTCCGACCGTCTGTGTCTATCTAGTATCTGTGTATCACAGTCACTTATCAGAAATTATCAGTTTTAATGTATGTAGGTATGTATGTATGTTCCGACCGACTGTCTGTGTCTATCTGTATGTCACAGTCACTTATCAGAAACTAGCAGTTTTAATGTATGTATGTATGTATGTTCCGACCGTCTTTCTATGTCTATCTGTATGTCACAGTTACTTATCAGAAACTATCACAAAACAACCACAGCGTGAAATAATGTTCGGTCTGCATTCTGCATTCGATCCAATCCAAGCCGTTGTCAAGAAAACAATGGCTAACCTGGCTCTTGCCATCGACTGCTATGTATTGCATATAGTGTTAAGTTTACGAAATATTCGATGTAGGCACTAAATATTATAAAATTCCGAGGTCACTGGTAATAATTGTTTTATAGAATTTTTTTAGTACGTACCTGCGGAATTTGTAATATAATATATATCCTTTCGGATTTCTATTAAGTCTGTAAGTGTGTTCGTTACGCCTTCGCGGCTAAATTACTGATTCAGTTTTTTGATAATTTCTTACTTAGGTAGCTTTAAACACCGGGAAATTATATGGGGTACTTTTTACATCCCAGAAAATTGTGTAGCTCCCGGGGGAATAACAATAAAAGAGCTCCACGTAGACCAAGTGAAACAAAAAGCTAATGATTTTATATAAGCTTTACATGTCTCTTTGTGTGTCTGTATAAGCTGGAGCCCTTATTATTAATATAATAAATGCGGAAGTGTGTTTATTTGTTTAAATCTTCAGGGTTCAACGCCATAATTAAAAAATCAATGTTATGGTGTATAAGAGCTGATCTGATGATGGAATCGGACGTTGAAAAATGTTTGAATGTAAGAGATGAGAATCAACAATTTCTATTTGCGTCGGGGGTTGAACAGATAAACACTATTGACATCTTCTGGTTCCATACGTTAGTTCAGTCAACGAAGCAAAAATAAATGCAGTAAATCGTGAAGTCTGGTAATTATTTAGGTGCTGTAGTAGGTAGGGGCGACCCCCAAAATATAAACATACTAAAAGTCCCCAGTCTAGGACCGCGTGCTTACAGCAAGAGAAGGGTTTAAATGTTCTTCTTTTGGTTTTTCGTAAATATCTCGAATACTAAGCTTCCTAGAAACAATAAAGCTTATTAATGTTTGTACAAAATCATATATTTATTGGTTGTTAAAGAGCAAAAGAAAAGAAAATACAAGGGGTAGAATACCTAGGTACAACTAATGCACTTATTTATTTGCCAATTTCAGGTGTTACTTGACTGAGCTACGTAGGAGCTTGGGTTGTTCTTGTTTCTTAGACTTATCGTTTTTTTTAGGTAAATTGAAGCGGCCAACTGACATGACTTTTGGATTTCAAAATAAAAACAGAATGAAGAAGACAGTATTTTAAAAAAAGTTAAAAAAATAATTTCAAGAGAAGAACAAAACAACTTTCAATTCCTAATACTTATTTAACATCTGACCACCTTGATCGGCCCCCCAAGGGTTTGTCAAAATGAGATTCACTGACGACCACCTTCGTGAGGGCTCGTTATAAAACAGTGTTTTCTGAAGACCACCATTCGGTTCAGGGTGGTCGCTAGGGTGGTCGTAATAGTCTCAGTGTTATTATAAAATCAACAATCATCTTTTGCAGGGGAGACGGCACACAAGAAAACATTAAAACAATAATATTGTCGTCTTACACCGTCAGTACCGTCATGTTATAAAAGTATTATTTATTTTCTCTTGTAATAATTCTCACACGGTTTCCTGCAGAACTACGCATGCTATTTTATATTTAAATAAATAAATATAAGGGCAAATTCTTACACAAATTGAGTCTAGTCCCAAACCCAGCTGTATGCTTGTACTGTAGATAACGATAAACATACAGTTATGTAATTAGTCACGTTATTAATGGGGAAACACGAAATGGCAATGCTGCAATTCAAAAAACAGGACAAAGCTAATTTTTGTTAGTTACAAGTCCGATGTCTAGTATGATAATAAGACTCCCAAGTTTCGTTTATTCTTTGGAACAGGGGAGGGGTAAGACTACGAAAATGCAGTGCTGCAAGCCCCCCTGATTGGCTTATCAGTGGCAGCAGCATGATAAGCGACGCCTCGTGCTTAAGTATCTACTATGATCGATCTCCTCAAAAAACCTAAGCTCATCTGAAAGATCATCAATTTCTGTGTAAGAAAAACCACTGCTGGATTTATACATTGGAATTATAACTAAAAAAAATCCTGTGCCAGGTTTTTCGGATTGCAGCATTGCCATTTCGTATTCCCCCATTAATCATGTGACTAAATAAATAAAGGACGACCTTAAAAACGGGCCTACACAAGGTGCACAACGGTAATAATATGTGATTGATATTCAAAAACTGAAAAAATATATTGTCCTGTACACTGACGAATCGCACTAGTTTAATTTGTAAGTATACATCTTTCGGTCAATAAACTGTTACTTAACTCTACTTATCTTACCGCCGTGCTGAGAGTCATTTAAGAGACGGTTAACTTCTGTTGCTTTTTCAATTTTATGTCTAAAAAAATGTTCACCAAAGAACGCCCTAATCGTCATTAAATGACTGAGTATGGCCGTTAATGTATTATTGTCATATGTAGGTACCTCCCTATAGTTTTTTCAATCCTTTTGCTAATAGTGCTGCTTGAACTTGGTGCTACCGGATTATCGATACGACCTTAATTTCGCTTAGTAATGTAAGTAAAGAAAACTAAATAAGTTATTGTACATGTTAAACAAACATTTACATATAACCAATTCACCATACTTTATTTTAAAGGTTCCTCATTACTTTACATAATTGAACGCTGCTGCCCTAAGCTGTTACTGACCAGCATTTATTATCATACCATTGGCCACTTCGAACAAAATTCGATAATGCCTATCTTCCAAATTATAAAAGGAATCCGCCGGCCAATATTGGTATTTCAGGTTTTCATTGATTATCGCACCTGTAACTCACGATCAACCCAAACAGGGTCGACCGTCTATATAAGTACATATCTTTACAGATTTTGAATTGTCAGACTTGTAGGTAAACTGTGTCTGTGGTGCCGTTAAAAATCGGTTAAGTCACACCGGGTCATTTTGAATAGGTACTCAGGGGCTCTATTCTACACAGTAAACCATATTGCTTTTGACATTTTATCGTATTGTTTTTAACTCGGCCTCTATTACTGCCTACTAAATAAGAGCTATCATAAGTTTGACAACACGATAACTGTGTCAAAAGTATGGTTTTACCGAGTAGAATAGAGCACCAGGTATCATTTAAACGGCCTTAAAAATAGCTTACGTCAAACTTTTTAAACCCCCGACAAAAAAAGAGGTGCGTTATAAGTTTAATGTAACCTTGGATGTGTGTACGTGTGTGTGTGTGTGTCTCTGTACCTATGAGTCTGTCTGTGGAATCGTAGCTCCCACGCGGTTGACCTACAGTACGGGTCCGTTTATCCCACTAGTCCCATTGAGTTTTCCCATTATGGGACAACTGAGACGATTTCGTCCCAGTAGTAGTCCCATGGGACAAGTGGTACTAATATATATATTTTGTTTTTGGTCCCAAAAGTCCCATTACCGTCATCACAGTAAAACGAAATCATACATATAATTTCTTTTTTCTTTAGCTCTGTCGTTATTTCACATTCCTCCTCATTCCAGAAATCAATTGGATAGTGTCGACGGCATTCCGCTATGGTGGAGCTCCTTTTTCTGGGTTGTCTTTCGGGCCTGCTGCAAAACTAACAAAACCTAAACCTACCTACCTGGGACTTTTAAGACCAAAATATTATTGTTACTTGTCCCATGGAACTACTGGGATGAAATCGTCTCAGTTGTCCCATAATGGGACAACTCAATGGGACTAGTGGGATACACGTGTTTTTAATTATAACGGAAGTTAGTTCAATCGGCATTGTTCTTAGCTAGGTTTTTAGCGTTCCGTAGTTAACAAGGCACCCTTATAGTTTCGCCATCTCCGTATGTACGTCTGTCCGTCTGACCGCGGCTTAACTTAGAGACTCTTGGTACAGTCAGCATCAAATATATAGACACAGTAATACTTTCAAAAATATGTAAACATGACTCTGCTGCGAGGTTATAAGGGTGTATATATATTTATGACACTGAACGTACTACATAGCTGTGATTTGGCATAGTTACACATTTAGGTACATTACGCCAACATAGATATAATACCGGGCGTATGTAAAACAAAAGGTGCCCTTGCTGAAGTAATGTCGATCGGCTAGGACATCACTTTCTTGCCATACTTAAGAAGTGCCGGCCGCTTCTCAAGACTTGCCGCACTAAATGACATCATCCTTCGGTTAAAAACATACTCGATTGAGGCCACTATTTTTGCCTACTTTACAGCTGCAGCACATTAGGCCACTAGTGCCGACCACAGCGAAGTCACTAGTGGCCGCCACAAGCAGCGGACGAGTTTTTAACCAAATTCAAAAAAGAAAGAGCTTCTATGTTCCACTATGTTTTTTTTAAATGTATATTCATCGACTCTCGTTCAAGTATGAAGATTAAGAAGTATACTTAACCTTTTCAACGCCACAGTCGGCTCTGGCCGTCAACTAAAAGTCGTGCCACTGCCGCCACGTCGGCTACAACCGACAAGAGTTCAAGATTAAAAGAGACTTTCTTTGGTAGCAATAAGGTGTAATTTGCATAGCATAGCAAACATGTTTGGCGTGTGGGTGGCACATTTTGTATTCGACGTATGGCGTTCAAAAGGTTAAGAGTATTACTCTACTTTCGAGGTGGTCCCATTGTTACCAAATCAGAATCCGACGGGACCCGTGAGGAATTGAGGGAACTCCTCAAATATTATAGGCATACATATAACGATTTTAGTATTTTTAGTAACAAGTCTAACATTTGCATTCAGAAAGTATCACTTAGTGAAGTGAAACTGTTGATGAAGACCACGGATGGCCACCGGAACTCCTCAACGGTACCTATTTGAAGGGTGGCGATAAGATATCTCGATTAAGATAGATGAGCGACTATAGTGTAGAACATTTAATTATTTAAATATAACTATGACTTTCCCGTTCTAACATTTTAAAAGAAGTTATTTTTTGTGTTTTTGAAGGCGGTATTTTGTTTCTTAAAACAATTTTTGATTTATGATTTTAGTGGGTTGTTGAAGGCGGTTTAACTTGATTGTCCGAGAGTTTAAATTGATATTAACGTGGATCACTAGTTAATAGTGGATACTATACGAACATTGTCATTATTTCATACACTTATTCATTTAAACTGTGAATAACACAACTAAAAAGATAATTTTACCTGTAAAACTTTTAATGAATGTAACAATTATTTCTCTTCTCTCTTCAACCTTTCGTCACCTAATGCTGAGTGAGCTTAAGCAGTCTCTCCCCCTATCTTAACGAGATCGTCAGTCCATCTCATTGGTTGCCTCCCAACGTTCCTTCGACAACAATTTTTTATTTACCAGTACCTAAATGCCCTAGTCTGTTAGCAGTTTAGGACTTTTAAACTAGCAGCGTCCCGCCGAGAGGGGTTGGGGGGGGGGCATCTATATCACGGGTGCAACATGTGACGTTTAAAAAGTACCAAGTACTTGTAAGTAGCAAACTGTTACTAATATGTTTTCGAGTAAGGTTTCATTAAATACTACATCGTCACACAAGTTTATCCAGTTGCACATAGTTTTTTTTAAGTACGATAACGCTTACGAGACTGTCGAGTCACTTCACTTAAACTATTGAAGATGGCACAGCGAGGCTATCGCCGCGATAAACTCGCCCGTGTAGGTGACTCCTTACTGTTAACCAAATATTAGTAAAACGTGCCATATCGAGGACTACTGCTTTCTGCATCTGACCCTTGATCCAGCCATCTATCATCATAAGGAGAGACTTTTCTGTATGAGACCGTTCTATGACACAACTATTGAGACAATCATCGTCGAGTCAACATCCCACATGGCGGTTATCTCGTAATCCAAGTACTTGCTGAGCATGGCCTTCTCAGCCTTCATGAGATGGTGACGTTGACGACCACGGCCCGGCGTTGATTTTCGCCCTAGTTCCTTCACAAGAGATGATTGACGTACTGCGACTTTTATTCGCCTTTGTTCCATCAAATTAGTTTATTTATTTATTTATTTAGGATAACATAGATTTAATCATAAGGCGAATTATAGGTTACCACAGGTTATACAAAGTAGTTACCAGAAGGAACTTTCTTGCAAAGGAACTAATGCGAAAAAAAGGACTCAGTTGTTCCTTCAGGTCTTGTAAAGGAGCAAAAGCGAGGAAAAATCCCAGTTTGCAAAGGAACAAAGGCGAAAAAAATGTCGCAGTACTTCCTTCATAGTTCCTTCGAAGGAACATCCAAAGGAACTACCGCGAATATTCCGTCAACTCGATATCAGGCTTATTGGCGATAAAAGTCTTAGTCCGTGATGACAAATCGCTCTCATTAGAGCGCGGCACGATAATATTCGAGAAATGGCAACAGTGCATACTCGTAGTACAGCACTTCGAACTTAACAAGACCGTATTAAATAGCATGTTGCTGATGGATAATCTTGGCTGCGAGGTTCCCCCTTTATGTGCATATAAAAACCGCTGGCCAAATGCGGACAACCGGAAATAATATGTCTGCTGAAGGACTTACCGGGGCAATGGCATGCTAGACAAATATCGACCGTACCGTCTATCAGAACATTTTTAATAGTTGTTCGTCATTATGACCTCGTGAGCAATTGCACAGACAAAACCTCCGATTTCCTTAAAGAAAACAACGTACAGGTATACTAAAAAGTCTACGTAGGGCTATGCAAGGGCCAGGTAGATCAACCGATCCACACTAAATTGCCACACTACTGTGACTGGTTCATTTTATTTATCCGTAGTCACACCAACATATCATAAATATATGGTAGGCTTGGGTCATGATGGTGCTTCAGCAGCTGGCCCGAAGGGACAAAACACCCAGAAATAGAGCCGGGGTAAGCATGAGGTACGGGGGTGAGTTACAATAAGGGAAAGACTTGCCTTTTATATATCTCAGGTAAGTATTCACATTCTGGCAAGAGCAAAAAAGGTATGTACGGCCTTCAACACCTGACTCGTGGTTCCTTTACTATTGGTCCCACTGCTCTTCGCTTTCATCAGAAATCTTTTTTTTTTCACAAAGTTAGGTAGATCAGGGTTGTTAGGTATGGTTACATGCCCCAAACCACCAAACCAAACCACCCTATAATACGAGCCCTGCCGCGAGGTAGGGCTCTGTCGAACAGCAGTGGGACAAAAAGCAGTGCAACCACGACTCAAGTCTTTCGATTGCCTTGACAGTACGAAAAATCTTCCTCTCCCCGCACCTCATGTATATAGGTACCGGCTCTTAATTAAGTTGTATGCCTATGCATGTGACGTGATGTTAGCAGTAGACGGGACCCTCATATCCAGTGCGCCCTATCAAACTAAGTAGTTACTTGACGTCGCCGTCCACAATATCCAAGTCTCTAACATTCACTGCGTGTGTATTGGTAAGCTACAACATCGGAAGGAGAGAGAAGAGATTCAATTAACCACCCCTCGTAAAATGTGCATGACCGCACACTTACTGACACCGAGTTTCATCTCGGTGGCACTAATCTTGCATGATTATTATTGATACACATGGAGCCAACAAGCAATACTCCGTAACCGTGCGAGCGCTATTGCGTGAATGCCCGCAACTTGCTTGTTAAATGATTTCTTGCTCCCTGACGCTAACCATATGGTTGTTTTAAAAGGTTCAAATAATAAATTGACTATTACAAGGCGAAAGAATGATTAAAATCGCTTCAGGCGTTAAGAAAAATAAAAAGATTTTTGCGCAAAATGTGGGATACTTTGGTTTGTATTTTCGGACAAAAATAACAGTAATTACTAGAAAAACAACAAACGTTTTATTATTGACATTATTACACGTAACATATATTTTTCCAAAGCCATTTGAACAATCCGTTTAGGAGCAGTAGGCCTTCAAAGCGCCTTGCACGTTATGATGTGTTTTGAGGTTATGTAAATAATTAAGGACCGAATTACTTTTAAACCGCTACTTTATATGTAAAATGATATATACATATTGAAAGTATATATTTTTCGCTTTAATTTGAGATATAAATGATTGCTGTACATTCTGGGGCACAGCGCCATAGTAAAATGGGCCATGTCCTTTAACTTAGCAAAATTCAATTTAGGGTGAAGCCAAAACAAGCGTAATGCTTTTGGGTTGGGAGTCGCATATTTTCGGTCGTTTAATTTGTGCTTCATACAAAACTCCAACTCATTTTGCGTCGCCGTGTGAACCAAACAGGAGTTTTGTATGAAATCTAATGTAGCAGAAATTACGCGATTCACAACCCGAAAAATTACGTTCGTTTGACTTCAACGTTACCGACTTACTTGTGTATTTTGCACCTTATTTAATTTGTTGGTTACGCGGTATCGCAGTATCATTGACGATATTGCCGATTATCATCATCATCATGTCAGCCGAAAGACGTCCACTGCTGGACATATTCCTCGCCCAAGGCTCTCCACTCAGACCGGTCTTGTGCTTTTCGCATCCACCGCGTTCCCGCGATCTTTACTAGGTCGTCAAGATGGCCTCTAGGCCTCTAGGCCTCCAACAAGATAGAGATCTTGTTGGAGGCATACCTACAACTCGTCTTCCGGTCCGCGGACGCCACTCAAGAACCTTCTGACCCCATCGGCCATCAGTCCTGCGAGCAATGTGCCCCGCCCACTGCCAATTAAGTTTGGCTATTTTTCGGGCCGGTTTCCGAAAAGGCTATAGTACCGTAGACCACATACATGCGTTGCGGAAGGCCGAAGAGTATAATTGCCTTGCATTTGTGGACGACGAGAAAGCCTTCGATTCGATCGAGACCTGGGCTGTGCTGCACTCTCTCCAGCGGTGCCAAATTGATTACCGATATATCGAAGTGTTGAAGTGTCTGTACGAAAACGCCACTATGTCCGTCCGACTACAGGACCAGAGCTCGACGCCTATTCCTCTGCAGCGGGGAGTCAGACAAGGAGATGTGATCTCTTCGAAGCTGTTCACCGCTGCATTGGAGGATGCTTTTAAGGTTCTGGACTGGAAAGGACGAGGCATCAACATAAATGGCTGAGACCATGGAGGACTTCAGTGCAATACTCGCTGACCTCAGTGGAGTTTCCGACCGAGTTGGCTTGAGGATGAACATGGACAAAACGAAAGTCATGTCTAATGTCCATGTCGCGCCAACTCCCGTGATAGTCGGAGGCTCTGCGCTCGAAGTTGCTCGTCGAATCCGACTCGGCAGGGCAGCGTTCGGGAAGCTTCGCAGCACCTTTTCGTCCAAATTACCGCAGTGTTTGAAGTCAAAAGTCTTTGACCAGTGTGTGTTGCCAGTGATGATGTACGGATTTGAGACGTGGGCGCTAACAATGGGCCTCATAAGGAAGCTCAAAGTCACCCAGAGGGCTATGCTCGGGGTTTCTCTGCGTGATAGAATCAGAAATGATGATATCCGCAGTAGAACTAAGGTTACCGACATTGCTGATTAGAATAACTTTTATTCTGGAAATACATATAAATAAAAAAATTGCATGCTAGCTAACGGGGTCGAGGGCTAACGCGTCCCTCAATAAGTGAATCTAATTTGACACGATATATTTTTGATGTCATGGTATGGTCCAGGAAGAAGCTCCCGGCGGTGTACAAGGTGCACCGGCCGTGGGGCCGGCTGGTGCGGCTGGAGCTGAAGCCGCACCCGGCGCTGGCGCGGCTGTGGCTGGGCGCCGCGCGCGCCGAGCTGCGCATGCGCGCCGACCTCGTGCCGCCCCAGGCGCCGCCGCGGCCCTGGCCGCACGCGCACTCCGGCGCCTACCTGCTCAAGAAGACGCCGCTCATTCGGTCAGTGCAGTAATAAACCATGCAAGCGCCCGACCCGTTCCGTACCATTATTGTATGGTGCCCCTTTCATTCTAAATATATTTTATTTTTCTCATTTGTTGTTATAGCCTCGCAAGGCCCGCGTCAAATCTCGCTAGTTCAAAAACGAATCTTGTGTCAGTCAAGTTTGAAGTAATTTTGACATATGTCCTCCATATAGGCCGTTGGGCCTCACGAGGATAGGGCAAATATTATTACTAAGTTGTTGAAAATATTGTGCGTCTACATATTCCGGTTTAAAAAGTACAGTGACTGTTAAGGGTGAGCAAAAAACGCCAAAAAATCACGTTTCTTATTTGAACCCCTTTTTTTTCATTTTGTTGTTATAGCGGCAATAGAAATAAACACTCTTGTGAAAACAAAAACTAGCGCCTCTATTCTATTTGAATAAGCCCATCTGGCTTCTATATCGTAATTGTATTGTATAGTAACTCTTACTGTTAGGTCAACAACAGTTGGCAGATCATCATCTACTGATACTCTACGAGTATTTGTTAAGTTGCCGAATAAGGAGAATAATTTACGTTGCTTGTGATAGGATGCCGTTCAACGTGTCAACGCAGTGGAAACGCCTAGAAGAGGCGCCGCCGCGCGCGCTGTTCCCCGCGCTCGACAGCCTCAACCAGCTGGGCGAGGTGCCCTGGCGCGTCAACCATCAAGTGCTCGACCTACAGCTCAAGATATTCAGGTCAGTGCTCGCGTTACAACTGGAGATATTCAAATAAATGGTCGACCTGCAGCTTGAGGTATTTAGGTCAGTACTTGACCTGCAGCTGGAGGTATTCGGGTTAGTGCTCTTCCTGTAGCTTGTGATATTCAGGTCAGTGCTTGACATGCATCTGTAGATATTTTGGTCAGTGCTCGATCTGCAGCTGGAGATACTCAGGTCATTGCTCGATCTGCAGCTGGAGGTAATCAGGTCAGTGCTCTACCTGCATCTCAAGATATTCAGGGCAGTCCTTGACCTGCAGCTTGAAGTATTTAGGTCAGTGCCTGGTCTGGGACCAAGAACGCATCAGCTGTGATCAGTGTCCGTGTAGCACCGTATAATTGACATCGTATATTTCTGTGTAGGTCTGGTGGCAATAAGAAGCTAGACATCCCGCCGCCGGCGTCGGCGCTGGACCCAGCGGAGTTCGAGGCGCCGCGCGACGCCGCCGGTGCCTTCAAGCGACGCGTGGCGATGAGCCGCGCGCGCGCCGAGATGCACTCGCTCTGGTGCGATGCGCTTTACAAGCTGGCGCTCGCCAACCACTACAGGTGAGTACTGTACGCTAGATGACAACGCCTCTGTGTACCGATACCAAACAAACAAAAACCAAATGACCACAGTTCGTTCAAAACGCGACGTGACTCTGTAACAAAGACGCTACATCGTTAGTAAATTCCGTAGTTAGAATGGTACGTCTTTAGTTCTATGCTTCGTGCACTTTGTGACGGTAAAATATGCTACACTAGAGGACGCCCGCGACTTCGTACACGTAGAATTGTTCCTCGCTACTCGCCCTATTTCTTCCCGTTGGGGGTTGAATTTCTAAAAATCCTTTTTTAGTGCTCACTTACATCATGAAAGTGTACCAATACCCCTGTACCAATTTTCAAGTTTCTAGATACAGTAGTTTCGGCTGTGCGTTGATATATAAGTCAGTGAGTCAGGTTTGCCTTTTACATATATAGATAGATAGTTGTCACAAGAGGCAACCTATTAATAATGATTTTGCCACTTGGATTGCAGTGCTGGATTTATACCGCCCACCAACCAAAATGCCTAGCGAGCGTTCTAAAAGCTCCCACGGCTTATTGGCAAATTGAGGATGCTCATATAGAGTAAACGAACAGTCCTTTGTTGGCACCGTGAACCTTGTTCAAAGTTAATGGAGATGATAATAAATTCTACAATCGCTACGTGCTATAATAACTAGTGTTTTAGATCAAGGGTTTATCCAGAATTCGGTCCCCGGTGTTTGGAGTCGTCGACCCTGGGTATCTAGACCCTGGATCCGCGCCTGTTTTCGTTGCCAATAATTGTACGTTTCGCCCTACTTGTCCCCCAGAGACTGTGTGTTCTGGCTGCCGCACAACATGGACTTCCGCGGGCGCGTGTACGCGTGCCCGCCGCACCTGTCGCAGCTGGGCGCGGACGCGTACCGCGCGCTGCTGCTGTTCGCGCACCAGGAGCCGCTCGGCGCGCAGGGGCTCGCCTGGCTGAAGCTGCACGCCGTCAACCTCACCGGGACCATGAAGAAGAATACCGTCGAAGAGAGGTATTTTACAGATGTATTTACTAGGTTTGCGTGAAACGAAGTAAGTTTATATATATATATATATATATATATTATATATATATATATAATTATATATATATATATAATATATAATATATATATATATATATGTATATATATATATATATTCTGCTGTTCTGGACTTTTTTGAAACGAATTTGAAATGTATGTTTTTTTTTCAAAATGTTGCTCCACTTATTGCAGTCCCGATTTTTTCTTTCCGTACAATGAAATGCTGTTTAAATTAAATCGAATTGATTTGCATAATAAAGACGATTTGTTAAATTTTATGAACAAGTCACACTTGACCAAAAAATTGCTGGCCTAATAGTTCTACAACAAAAGACCTAAGTAATAGTTCCTAAGACAGTTTCTATGTGTCTTTGAATTCGGATTTCTCCACACTGCCACAGTTAAAAAAACACTTTGTTAGAGGCTTATTAAAGTTTAGATTAGTTATACAAATTTAAATCGTTCTGTCTCTCTCTTTTCAGGCTGGTGTATGCCGAAAGCGTGTTGGATAAGATCCTGGACTCGGCGGACAACCCGCTGGACGGCGAGGGTTGGTGGCGTGAGTCCGAGGAGCCGTGGCAGACGCTCGCCTGCTGCATCGAGATCGCTAACGCCATGCGCTCCCCCAACCATGAAGGTCAGTGGTGGTGATAAGAAGGGTATCCAAATTGGTCCATTTCTACGTATTAATTTCAAAAAAACAACGAGAAATGTATTGACGACGAGTTTAGTCTACTGTACTAGGCAGGTAGGAAGTGAATTCTGACTTATTGCATTACTCTGAAGTTTCTGAATATTGATAAACAATGCTGTTATTACTATTCACACGCAAAAAATACGTTTGGCATTTCCTGCTGTCAACATTATCATTATTCAGAAACATGCCTACTGCCACATCAACTGCAACTATCTGCCTATTACTATAGTTGGTAGTGAACCTGCCTACGCAGCTAAGGGTCCTGAGGTCGTTGGTTTCTATGTATTTAAGTGTGTATTTCTGTATGTATGTTTGTT
Organism: Acleris literana; assembly: GCA_946894065.1. Taxonomy (NCBI): domain Eukaryota; kingdom Metazoa; phylum Arthropoda; class Insecta; order Lepidoptera; family Tortricidae; genus Acleris; species Acleris literana. The sequence goes on along the minus strand of OX335684.1, from coordinate 11,049,604 downwards.
ATGCCTGGGGACCGAAGTCCATTGGAATGAAGTTGGAAGTTGTATATATGTCATCTGACTGGAGAAACTTCGTTAGCGCGTTGTAGAACACTTAAGTTGCGCTGTCTGACGCTGGTGGCGCTAGCGAGGTAGCGAGTTGGTTGATACAAGTTGCCGTTAGATGTCGCTAGGTCGCCACATTACCTAGTCCTTTCCAGCCGAGTCTGCGAGTGAGCAAATTTATTATTATTATTATTTATTATTTGATTCACGCATCATCGCAAACTCGTCCAGAAAAGTACAAATAAGCCTCAGGAGCAGGTGTATGTGCGCGGGCTAGCCCCTGATGTGCGGTCCTGCCTGCAGAGTACGTGTCGGGGTTCCCGGTGCACCAGGACGGCTCGTGCAACGGGCTGCAGCACTACGCGGCGCTGGGCGGCGACGGCGCGGGCGCGGCCGCCGTCAACCTGGCGCCGCGCGCGCGCCCCATGGACGTCTACGCCGCCGTCGCTGCCATGGTAACTAGCATACCCGTTTATAACATTTGGCCCGCACACAACTTTTATTTACTCATCCGTCGCTTAGTGCGATTCTCTCTGTACAGACTAGGTAGATACTACGGGAAAAATACCATATTTTACACGCAAAATACGTACATCGATGAAACTTGGTTTATAACTTATTTATCTTGACACTAGAAATAAGGACCTCGCTAGTCCTACCTAAATTGAGGGATACTCCACTCACACTTTTTTAAATTTCTCCCTACCCATACTCCCCGATGGGGGTAGAAAGGACCCGTTTTATTGATGTTGTACATAATTTGCCGCCAAACTATCATATTTCGTTTTACTTTAGCTGTATTAAGAAGAAGAGAAGGGTTAGGGTGAATGCACCTAAAGCAAATATGCGTATTATTAGTTTTACTTTTTTTCTCTCTTGTTTGATTTAAATACATCTGCTAAGTGTGCCTCCTCATTTACTTAACTTTTATTTAAACTACGCGAACTGTAAATAAATTTTGCCCGACTATCAGATCTCTACTTGACCTACCTCTTAAGGTCCCCAAGACATACAAAAATTATGGTCATTGAAATAATGATCTACTGCAAAAGAGATGAAGTGGAATCTCCCTTGTTTTTGACTGACAATTAATTAAATAGGAATATTTAGTCTATTACATGTAAAAGGTTCATATTCCATTAGCAAATTACGTTGCATGGAGACCTTAGGAGGTTAAACACATGACGCAGCTTAGAAGATCTAAACTGGTAATCGTCCCAGGTGGAAGAGATGCGCAAGCGCGACGCGGCGGCCGGAGTGCCCGCGGCCATTGTTCTGGAAAACTTCGTGCGCCGCAAGGTCATCAAGCAGACCGTTATGACCACCGTGTACGGCGTCACGCGCTTCGGCGCGCGCCTGCAGATCGCTAAACAACTTAAAGGTTTGATAAAACATTTGAACCTCTATCCACTTTGTTTTAGACTTCGGTTGTTGCCGCTTGTTGACGTTATAGTAACTCTTACTGTTAAGTAAAACAGGGCTCGCAAAAAAACTGCATCTATCTTGAGATTTAATGGAATATCAACTCTATTTTATAAGACAATAGATTGCAAATGCTTTAGAAGAAAAATGTCGTTACAGGGTGATCCTTCAGCGTTTTAACGGCCGTTATGGCCGTCTTCGCATATTAACTATTTATATAAAAATGAATCCGTTTCCCTTGGTCATGCCATAACTGGAGAATGGCTCGACCGATTTGAAATTGTACTTTTCATTGTTTCGTCCGCCTGTCTCGGTGTAGAGCTGCGCATTGACCTTGTGATCCGCCTTCCACAGACATCGACGAGTTCCCGCGCGAGCAGGTGTGGGCGTGCTCGCAGTACCTGACCACGCGCACGTTCGACAGTCTGCGCGAGATGTTTTCCTCAACCAAGCTCATACAGGACTGGTTCACCGACTGCGCCAAGTAAGTGTTACAACTACGTTTCCAAGTAGAGACAGCAGCAGAAGTAGAATTTAGATCTAATGCGTGTAGAGATAATTTTGAGCTCTTCAACTGTCCACCTATTTATGCTGCTGACTGTACTAAATTAGAGTTATAAGTAGTGTCCGACCGAAACATGTTTTTTTGCCTAAACCAAAACCGAAACCGAAGGTTTGGTTTGATTATAGTTTCGCCCGAAACCGAAACCGAACCTTTTATAAAAGAAAAAATGTCAGTGGGCCGTTCTTTCCAGATATTGATTAATGAAATATTTCGCCGGCCTAATGTTACAGGTTTCTACGCTCAACTTTTATTTATTTATGTCAAATTTAACGTTTTAACTATATCTTAAGAAAAATGTGCTTATTGCCGACTATACTTATTTTAGAAAAGTGCAATTTTACAACTACCTACTACGTCTGTATCCCGTATTCATCATGAAACCAGCTTGACCGTATCATAATATCTAATAATCGAAATTACCTCTATCAATACCAAGACTAACCGTAAGCGTACAAAATCGTTAAAAACCCTACTTAAATTGACAGACCTCTTTTATTTGACTTCCAAAATTTGACCTTTTTTACATTTCACGTCTATATTAAATTAAAAGAAATGCTTTAAGTAAGTTTTTCATCCATCATTTTATTACATAGCTAGGTATTTACAGTCATTATTAAGTAATTACTTATTATATTACATACACGGAACTACGACGAGTTCTAAAGTCGTTTAATGAAATAAATAAGTAAACTTCCACTTCCGCACTTATATCCTAAACAGTGGCGTGCCTAGGGTTTCAGGATAGGGCAAGCCGAGAGATATGATTTTGTAGTTTTTAAAGTTATTGCGGATAAATGTCTCAATTCGCTTTTTACCAAAATTACTAAAATCGTTTGTTTCATTTTGGAAACAAAATTCATATGCCTTTTAATCGTGCCAGCTAAGTTATTTGATTTTTCATAATCAGATAAGTAGGTATATTCCAAACTTTTTGTCGTTCGATAATAATATACCTACAACAGCAGCAATACTGTGTTTTTTACACTGGGTATTAAACATTAAACCGTCTTTTACTTATGCGAGAAATGAGAAATAGGTACTGAAAATCTGATGTTTTATCAGCAAAGTTTAAAGAGTTTACCTTTCACTCGCCAAGCAAAATTTGTGCACACTTTAAGTAATAATAATCACAAGATTCACAAGGGAATACTTCCTCCATTGCCAATCCAATTGAACAACACAAGAAACAAAATACTTAGTGACCGCAGTTGACTCAAACAAAACAATTCACAATTCACAACAAACAAAACAAGTAAAAATATTGAAGTAAGTAAGCAAGCAAATAAATAGAAGTGAAGTCGGCCGTCAACGCGGCTCAACACGCGCATGCGCGAATTTCGCATTGTACTCGACTCGTGTACAACTTCAGACGCAAGCAGGGCTTAAAATCTCGTACTATTTGCTATATTAACCTATGAATAGTTATATCTCATTATAAGGCAGTTCTAATGCGTTAGAAAGAGATATACCGGTTAAGATAGAAGCCCGCCTGCAAGCCACCGCGTGCGAGCGGGATGACTAGCCGTGTCTCAAGCGAGTTCGGGTCCTCGCAGCGTGCAGCAGTGCTGCCCGCCGTGCGGCGGCGGAGCGCGATCAAATTCAAAATACGCTGCTGTTGCATTATTTGAAAAATTTAATGAGAGCGCGAATTGAAATAGTTCGTGATCGTGACCTTTGATTTTTTATCGTTGTTATATTTGTAAGGCAAGCCCGGCTTTTGCGCTTGTATGGCAGTACCGCCACTGATCCTAAATAACCAATATATCACACTCGTTTAAGTAAATGTAAACTTTCTCTTTTATAGTTCTCATTAGTATTATTATTAATAAAGATAATATTATGCTAGCTTCAAAAAATGTACTTATACTTGTTTACTTAGTTAAAACTCCACTTCTATTTTTTTTATTTCTTGTGGTCATCTGTTATTGGCTTACTCAGATGTATCCATATCTTAAGTATCTGATTAAATGTACCTATCGGTGTTGATGTCCCAAATAAAATAAATAAATAAACATCCGTCAATCTGTTTGCAAATTATGAAAATAAGCGTTAAGACTTTACTATAACATGATGAACAAAAACAAAATAAAATACTTAACTAAATTATTTACCATTATTCGGGGTACAAACACAAGCGTCACTATACGAGCAAAGAGCACTGATTCAGTGGCCGGCAAAGTTAGGCGAGCGACGTCATATTGCCAGCCGTTCTGAGCGCACCCGACGTTAGCCGAACGCGTCCCGAAAGTACGATGATGTAAGTTTCGGCGCGGCCGAAAGGTTCGGCTGTTTTTTGGCCGAAACCGAACCTTTGGCCGAAACATGATTTTTGGGCCGAAACTGACCGAAACCGAAACTTCGGTCGGACGCTATTTATAAGGTAGGCTAGCTAGGTAAGCTTCAGTTTTGCCTTAATATACATATGTATGTACACAAGCATTTACAAAATGAATCGTACTAACACAAATCAAAGCTCACTTACCAATATTAATTTTTGGACTGAGGCGGTGCTGGTCTGGTGCCGGGTCGTGTTGTAGTGTGCCATGACCTTCAGTGTCTGTATAACAATTTTTGCAATTGTGTTCACATTTGAAAATAACATTTTTTAAGTTCATACATAATACAATGGTGGTTGTCGGCAGGCTGATCTCGGGCGTGTGCGGCGAGAGCGTGGAGTGGGTGACGCCGCTGGGCCTGCCCGTGGTGCAGCCCTACTACCGTCGCGCCGCCGCCGCGCACCGCGCGCCGCTCGACCATCAACAGTGAGTGACGGTTGTGTGTGGCAGGCTGATCTCGGCCGTGTGCGGCGAGAGCTTGGATTGGTTGACGCCGCTGGGCCTGCCCGTGGTGCAGCCCTACTACCGGCGCGCCGCTCGACCATCAACAGTGAGTGACGATTGTGTGCGACAGGCTGATCTCGGCCGTGTGCGGCGAGAGCGTGGAGTGGGTGACGCCGCTGGGCCTGTCCGTGGTGCAGCCCTACTACCGCCACGCCGCTCGACCATCAACAGTGAGTGACGGTTGTGTGAGGCAGGCTGATCTCGGCCGTGTGCGGCGAGAGCGTGGAGTGGGTGACGCCGCTGGGCCTGCCCGTGGTGCAGCCGTACTACCGCCGCGCTGCTCGACCGTCAACGGTGAGTGACGATTGTGTGCGGCAGGCTGATCTCGGCCGTGTGCGGCGAGAGCGTGGATTGGTTGACGCCGCTGGGCCTGCCCGTGGTGTAGCCCTACTAGGCTACTACCGCCGCGCCGCCGCGGCTCACCGCGCGCCGCTCGACGACCAACAGCGAGTGACGGTTGTGTGCGGCAGGCTGATCTCGGGCGTGTGCGGTGAGAGCGTGGAGTGGGTGACGCCGCTCGGCATGGTGTAAAGTGAATCCACCTTAATACTCATCTAACCAATCATTCGTAATACTCATTCAGATTACGCCATCTTTATGAGAACTGTTTCTTTTTTTAATGTTACGTAGATAATGTGTATGTATGTATGATTGTGTGTATTTGTGTAGGTATGTGTGTATGTATGAATTTGTGTATGTGGGTAGGTATGTGTATGCATGTTTTTATGTGTGTGTGTGTGTGTGTGTGTGTGTGTGTGTGTGTGTGTGTGTGTGTGTGTGTGTGTGTGTGTGTGTGTGTGTGTGTGTGTGTGTGTGTGTGTGTGTGTGTGTGTGTGTGTGTGTGTGTGTGTGTGTGTGTGTGTGTGTGTGTGTGTACATGTATGTGTGTGTTTGTGTATGTATGTACATATGTGTGTGTATGTATGTACGTATGTAATTTTTACATTTGAAAATTATTTTACCTATATGTATAGTTTTAATGCTAAATGACGTAATAATAAAGTAGTTGAACATGCAGCTCTTTGGTTTGAAGAACGGCTTGGAACAATAGTATATTATGCAATTAGTGAATAAAGGACGGATTTAAAGCGAGGGCGTAGTGATTCAAGTGTTAGAATCCTGAGCAACGCGAGTGATTCATGGCCCTCGATATATATTCAAGAGTTGCATACTATACTTTATACCATGACTACGAGAAAAAGAAAGATTTTTGTATGTCGAATATTCTTTGCACAAGAGTTTGTATCGCATATTTTTGCGCAAGGAGGTTGTATAGCATTGAGATGGATGTCGAATATATTGGTGTGTTCTAAATTCAAACACCAAAATAGTGATTAAAAGTGCATTTTATTCACCGTTTTCAGTGAATAAAATAAGTTTTTTATAGGGGGAATGGTATAAAAGTATATTAAAAAAATGGATAAGTAAAACACACTACTGCGAAATATAAAACTTTCCGCACGACTGCAGCTAAAAACAAGTTAAAAGTGCTCAAAAAATCTAACATTCCGCACGATATACAGCTACGAAAAGTACCACTTTTTGAGCAACTGTATTAATAGTACATTACTACAGAGGCCGGCACAAAAGGGGTTGCCGGCCGAAGACATATAGACGGCCGAGCAAAGCGAGGCCGGATAGGTCTGAGGCGGGCAACCCTATATTTCCCGCCGAGGTATGTATAGCCCATATAGCCATTTTCGGTTGCAGACTTTTCAAAGCAGTAACAAGTCACATTTGTTTCGTAACTGTTTCGGCACATTGCGACTGTGTAAGGGTTTGGTTTCTAAGTGTAGTAACAGTTGATACACAAAGCTACCACTAAATGACTAGTAACAATGTTTAGTCGCTGCGTCCACAAATAACGGAAACATTTGTGTCACACATTTTTATACACTTTGCGTTTAGTTTGTGACTAGTGTACAAACTAGGAAATAATGTGTAGTAACCGTGTGGTAACTCTGTAACCAAGTTATAAACAATAAACGCGAAGTGTAGTAATGTTACGTCAATGTTTCGGAACTTTGTAACGGTAAATGACGGTGTCCGTAAAACTGAGAGTCTGTAAATAAAAAAATACATGGAACCATTTTGTGATTTCAGTAACTTTGTTTCTACTTTAAGTTTCACGTCGACACATGTCGACACAAACTAGTAACTGTGTGACCACTTGTGACTGCAATGTTTGTCCGTCATAATAACATATTTATATCATAATTAATAAGTTTTATGGTTTATTCTTGCTTTTATATTTATTGTTATTGCTCAAATATATTATTCTGTCTATGAAAGCTTCAGAGATCTTTAAATTATAGACTTATTCAATAATGCAATAATACGCAGTACAGTCATGTGTTTCGCTAAATTGGCTAAATTATGATTTTATGATGGCGCGTTGATGAATTTCAACCAATATGATCAAATGACACCATGAAATTATTTCCCCATTGAAATTTGAACACAATCATAATGAATTAACACTAAAACGAAATATTTACGTTGGCAAACTTTATTATGATGGCGTCTCTTCTTATGTATTTTTTTAAATCACTATGAAAACGACATCCGACACTCCAACGAATTTCATTTAAAAGAGTGAATGAAAGAATGATTTCTAACGAACTGATTTCAAACTGTGAACATTGTTACCACACAGCGACGGAACAGAGAAACCAAAAGTTACTGTGTCGACTCTTCCCCAATTTTAGTCGTCGCGACGTAACAATTACGAAGCAGCAACCAAACGTGTTACTAGAATCAGTCAGTGTCTACACATAAGTTTCGACAATTTTCGTAACGGCTACCAAAAATGGCTATATGGGAGTGCTTTTCTCAAACTAATTCATGAAAAAAATTAAAACGAAAATTGCAAAGTCAAATTACTAGGAGTGCATAAACATTAAAAGTAACCTACAGTGCTCAATCATCCGCGCTGTGTCGTGTGCGCCCGCCCGCCCGCCGGTGCCCCGCAGTGCACCGCCTGCGATCTAAGTTGCGCTACGCACCCCTAATTACCTTTATTCTCCTAGTACTTTAAAAAAACATGCAAACGCTTTGGCTTGATGCACGGCTTAGAATATTAAAAAAAAACAGCTTACTAGCCTGTTCATAAACACAGCCGCCATGTTTACACTAAAATAAAAATAAAACGTTTATTGTTTTTTTTAATGCGCATAGTGGCAGAATGTCGTGATGCCTGTGCCACAAATTTATGTGGAATGGAAATTAAAGAAGAGGACTTTGCCGGCCTAGGCCTGCACGATTTGTATGAAATTCCATTAACGACCTCTTGTCCTAGCCGCACCTGAAATGTCACACTTGGCGGCCTATTAAAAGGAACATAACATCAATATGTCATTGCATGTTTGAGAAAATAAATATGGAAGTGATCACCGCCGCCCATGACAACCTGCAATGCCACTATCCTCCATTTCTATAAGTACTCAATTAAATGTAAACAACCCAGACCACGTGGCTCTGTTAAACACAATAAAAGCTGTTTAGTCGAGTTTTGACGTATCAGTTGTTCTGCTTGTATTGGCTGACGAACTATACCACGTGGCTTATTTTGTTAACATTTAGTTAATTAGTTAGAGTATAAACTCAAATTTATTTATTTCATATGTAGATAGAATCTTAGGTGCAGGTGTATTGTGATAGACTGGTCCTGATCGCTACTTGTAAATAAAATTAAGGGAAAGGGTAAAGGAATCGGCCTTGCGGTACAGACTTTGGTCTAGAGGGTATTTTAATGTTTATTTGGGTTTACATATGTACCTATATGTCTAAACAAGTATGTTACCCATAATACAAGTAGTAAGTCAATGTCTGTGTAACTGTACAATATTTAAAGTTAATTTTCAAAAGTTATTATATTCCAATGTTTCGGCCGAGTTACATCGAAAGACCCGTTTGACTTTAAATATGAGTGAAAAGCACAAGGGTTTACAAATAAGGGTGACTGTCCAATGATATTAAATATAACTAATATTACGAGTGGTTCACTCACCTAATTGATATTTGTTCGCAGGCGGCCGTGCACCATGAAGCAGCGCAATGCGTTCCCTCCCAACTTCATCCATTCGCTGGACTCCTCGCACATGATGCTGACGGCTCTGCACTGCCAGGCGGCTTCGCTCGCGTTCGTGTCCGTGCACGACTGCTTCTGGACGCACCCGCGCTCCGTGCCGCTCATGAACCAGGTGACACGCACACATTATGTTGACGACATTATTCAAACAGCAGTCGGGTTCCTGTTCGGGGCCTCTTCATAAAATAGGCTTCTAACAAATGTAACTTCTCTTGATTCGAACCCATTTTTGGGGATATCCCAGAAGTTCCATATGGATCTACCGGGATATTCATTTTGAAGGAAATGTCCCAGAAGTACCATATGGAACTACTGGTACATATTCATATCAAACGTCTACCTCTGCTAACGTACGACCTTTGTATATATATATATATATATATATATATATATATATATATATATACATATTACATAATTGACCACTTCTTCACATTGATTACTTGGGTACATAACATCAGTTAACATTGTCAAGTATTGACACTTTTACGGTTTTACTTTGTTTCTTATACAAAGGATCGTGTGTGCACCCCTGGGTAAAAAATGTGTTTTACAATAGTAAAACGCGGCCGAGGTAAGCACGGCGTATTACAATTCTTTGTGATAATTCCTATATGGCAGTTTGAACATGACATTAAATAGACAAGGTACTAAAGTGTATACATATTTATGAACTCGACTGTAACTACATTGATAGGAGTGCTTAAGTCACACTTGACACCTTTTTTGTTTTTCGAAAAAAATTATGATCAAAACAACATATGCAATAAACCTCTCTTCTTGCTGCTTTTCTAAACTAGGTGCTAAATGTATACTAAAATAAAGGAGAAAATTTTGTCTCTTTCTATCGGTCGGTCTCTGTCCACCAGTTTTTGTTAGAGCACATCTCCGAAGATACTCAACTGATTTAAAACTAAAATAAAAACAAAACCAGGTGTAAAGCCTAGTATGTAGTTCCATATGGAACTATTGGGATCATTTATTTGACATTTACATATGTACCGATTGTTCCATATGGAACTAGAATTATGGAACTTCTGGGATATCCCCCCATTTTTGACTAACAATCACACTTAACAGAACGTTTCAGACAAAAACGAAAATTTAAATAACGCATGAGACCGTCATCGTTCTAATTTCAAAATTTAAATTCAGTAAGTATCTACATTCTTTCTAAATATTAACATGTTTCATCCATGACGGCCAGCTTTATCTGTGTAGTAAAATGTTTGTATTTAGAGTTCTCTTTTCGCACAAAATCTAGTTGTTTTTTATTACAATAATACCGGTGATATTTAAGCTAAAGAATATTTCACTTTGTAATTAATTACCCTACGAACTTTTCTTTGATTTGTGGGTGTTCTAGTACTATAACCTTAGTTGATCTCAAAGAGTATTTTAATCCTTGATAGAAATGGGACCGATTGGCATTAAATTATTTTTTCTCAAATCTGTCTATTTTCTCGCTGACTGTATATTTTATCAAAAATCTGTGAATGTCGATTGTCATCACTTAAAATGTTAGTAAAGGTCTCCTAAGAGAATTTTCGCGTAGCAGCAAGGGATCTAGTAGCTGCCCTTACTGCCCCATCTCTACTTTCCACCCTGTATATCGAGGACATTATCAAAAATTGCAGTCAGAGGGACTATTGCCTAAAGCACTCGCAATCGTTTTTATTTTGAAAATCGAAGGCTTATCTGCATACAAAATGAAACCAATTGTTCCGCTTTGAAACCGATTGCGAGTGCGTTAGACAATAGCGACGCGGGTCTTAAATGCTTGCTTTTTATTAGACTTGTTGATTGAAGCTTTAACTGAATTTCCATTTGTTTCTATTTCAGATTTGTCGCGAACAGTTCGTCGCTTTGCATTCGCAGCCTATTCTCGAAGATCTATCGGACTTCCTCGTCAAACGATACAGTTACGATGAAAGGTATACTATATACTATCAACCGGAATCACCTGATGAATCCTCCAATTATTAATTTCAATATTTGTGTGTAGGTAGTTGTCCTGGATGATTAGAGTGGATGCACCTTTATTAAAAACCTAAATTTGTAAAGACGTTTTAAAGGCCATAGTAACACCGTATTCTTATTTCAGGGAGCTCGAAAGCAGCGTGGGGGCGACGAACAAGAAACGTGTCAATAGTTTACTCAAGAAAGTGCCCAGTAAAGGAGACTTTGATCTTAAAAGCGTTTTGGACTCCGTCTATTTCTTTAGCTAGGTAGGTTCTATGAATGTTACACTCTATTGCTCTTTGGAGAGGTTTATGTTAGTCATGCGGTTGTGTGTCTTGGTTCTTAATTTTGCTATACCATACAAAGTCATTTGCTATTCAAATGAAATGAGATTCGGAAACGTACAGTCAACCAAATAAGTTCTGCCATCTTATTGAATTCTGTTTGAAGGTCATAATAAAAAAACTGGTCAAGTGCGAGTCGGACTCGCGCACCGAGGGTTCCGTATTTAAGATTTTCATACGATAACCCACATGACACGGTTAACTCAATTCAAAATTTAGATCGCCGTTCCTTTCATAAAGACTCAGTTTTTTGTGATTTAATTAAAAATGTATACTTTTCAGATTTTCCCCTATGTAGTATGAGAAGGTCAAATTTCATAGTTTTAGGTCAACGGAAAATACCTTATAAATTATGATTCCCTTGAGAGTATCGAAATAGACGTTTTTTGCGGCATAAACGGCCGTATTATTTACGTTATCTTAGAAGTTTGTTTTTTTTCACAGCTTCAAGAGACTGTAGACCTGAGTATATGGTTTTAATTTCAGCTCGATATCTCCACGCATTCCCGAGATAAAGAGTCTTGACAGACAGACTGACAGACAGACAGACAGACAGACAACAAAGTGATCCTATAAGGGTTCCCTTTTTTCCATTTGAGGTACGGAACCCTAAAAACAGTAAGGTCTGAATTCGAAGATTCGAAATACATTATAATTTCATATGAAGTTGTGTCAATTTTTTTATTACTTATTTGGCTGACTGTACTTTACCTAATTATATTGTTATCATTTCCTTGCATTTACAGTGGAATTGTTATTGAATTTTTCGCCCGCAGTGGTATTCCGTCGATAGACACGCGATCTAGCTCGATAGACTGATATTGATAATGATTGATAGATAGATAGTGACATATAGTAATTTTCAATTTTATTTCGACTATTATTTTATATTGTCATCTTAACAGAAGCAGAATCTTCTGAAAGCCAGCATCCATTGTAAGTTGGCTATTGTAGAGTTCAAATGAATTAGTCATTATATATAATAATAATGTGGTTTAAGGTTGGATAAAGTCAAAATTATTTGTAACAATGAATTTTTACATTTATATGTAATGTCAAAACTCCTCACCAAATAAACAGTAGTGGTAGACCCGCGGGGTGGAACGGCTTTTTATAAGTTTAGTCTACTTTATGCAGTATTTGATATTGATATTACGTTCTGCCTCGCCATTTCCTAACTAGTAGTGCAATGCAACCAAACAGTCTGTGATTTGTTAGATGTCTAACAATAAATTAAGCTGAATTATATTCCTTCTTTCATTTCAATTTCGATCACGGATCATTCCTTTTAACGTCGAAATCGCCAATTCTACATACATTCTAAACAGCGGAAAAATTTACGTTTTCTCGTGGTTCTACTATATTTGTCCTATTACACGAAAAGTGCACCTAGATTTGATCACCAAATACTAATTGTGGTTGTAAAGGTAGGTTAGGTTCGTTAGGTACCTTCAGATGCCCGAAGGGCAAACCACCCAAAAACAGGCGAACAAGGGCCCCGCTGAAAGTCAGTAGCACAGATATAGAAGGACCACGAGAAAACGGCGAAATATTTTACTAAGTATAAATAAATAGCAGGGGACTCAGATCGACCTAGTCCCCATCTAAGCTCTTAGCTTGTACTACGGTACTAGACAACAATAGATATACTTACATAGAGAAATACATACTTATATACATAGAAAACAACTAAGACTGAAACAAATACTCGAACCCCGGACCGCTATATTTGTAGGCAGTCACTACCAACTAGGCTAACCGTGTCGTCTAAATAAATGGGTAACTTCGACCATGTTATTAATGAGGCCTTTAATCAAACGAACATTTAAAAATCATTGCTTTATTACTGGTACAAAAATTCCACCTAAGACGATTCAATCTCTGTCAATTACAACAGTAAATGTAGGACTGTACACTTCTACGTCACACAATCTTAACTAGAATTTAAACGATTTGACAGTAAAACATGAACAAGTGAATGTTGTCATTTCTTACACTAATTAATTAAATACTCAATGATTTCATTACAACAAATTTTACAATTGCATCCATTCCAAACATTTGGCGTGTGCAGTCTACAGTGTTACAGTTGGAACTACGATGTTGATCAACAATGTATTCATAAAAAAAGAGACTTCTCTCGGGGAGGTTCTACTTTAAAGTTTTAAACTACATTCCTACAAAATAGGAAATGTTAACTCGTAGAATAACTATTAGCGTCTATTCCACTTTGTTATTACCTCTATTGCTTCAGTATTGTTTACGCCTGTTAATAAGAGCTGGCTATGACATAGCTATTGCATGCCCATGTGGTTACACTGTTTGTAACAATTTAACTGTGTTCTTGCAATAAAAGATTTCAATTAATTTCATTTAGCTAATAACATTGACAATGGGGTAAAACAATGTGGAGTAGTCTTTGTTTTCTTGTCCTACCTTGTTAGTGTTCCTGTATTGTTTCTGTTTTCTAGGTACTCGGTGGTTATAAAAATACAACTATGGTGTATACTTATAGATTTGAGTTTAAATAATTATTGTGTGTACTTAATTAAGATACAAATACAATACGACATACAATTTATTTTACTAGTTTGGGGCGGTTAAAGATAAATAAGTTATGTTCTAACAAATACATACTTAATTCAAGAAAATTTTGTTATGATAGACATTATTATTTTTATAGAATACTTCTTATTCCGGGGATAAACCTTTGCTGCCTTTTCTGACGCGTGTCTGGGCAATATGCTTCGTAGTAAATTCGAACTTTTTGATGCAGTCAAAGTCGTAAGAATACTAAGAATACGTCGAAGCGTTCTATGACTTTGCACTTATATACGTGTCCATTTTAGGCGGCGACCGCCGTTTTATTTTGTCACAGTTAATGCCTGCAACTTCATTTAATCCGTTAATATCACCATAAAAAAACAATAAGTTGCTTAAAAAATGCTTGAACTTTTAAATATTACAAGAGTGATAATTATACAAATGATTTGGAATAACTCCATCGATACAGTAGTCAACTGAAACGTACTTCAAGTTCGTTTACGCACCGTTTCCAATCCGTATCCGAGATCAATACGCCCCGAACTAGCCGTAGTAGGTACCCACTATTCGTGAGTCACACACTAGGTCCTAGTATTCTGACATCGTTATACAAATTTCTTAGACCTGTTTTTCTCGGATCACACATAGTGATCCGAGACCGGACTACACATCGTCCGACACCTGAACTCCAAACTATCTTCCAAATTGCACCAACTTTTAGCAATCTTTAAACCAGTACACTACACGATCAACCAACATTCCAACTCCGAACTTTCTTCCGAACATCGGAAGTGTCAGTCATGATGTCACGGCAGACACGATATTAACGGTGTTGCTGTATCCCATAAGTGCTTATCGAGTTTATAAACGCAAGGAAATTCAAAAAATAGTAGTTAATAGTTGTAAGTCGTCGTAACAAAGATTTCTAGCTAACTCGGCCGAACTTGAGCAAACGCGACCGAGTCTACCCTCATCACCGTTGGACCATCAGTTTGGGTGTTGGACGGTAGTATAGAGCCAGCAGGACATAAGGGTGAACGTTGTGCCGATGACGTCAATATGCTTAGGCATGAAGAATAGTTATAAAAGGTTGAAATTTGGTCCGGGTATCGCGGAATCGGTTTTTCATAAACCCTTATACTTTTTTCCGAGTGCATCGATACTAAAATAGCAACAATCATTGAGTAGGATTATCATTAAAAATCTGTTCTTATGTTGTAAGAACAAGTTATATGATACAATTTTCATCCGGCATTATTCTTTTGACTCGATTCCCACTTTGCTGCTGCTGTGATTCGTATTCTGGTTGCCATAAAGCCGTATTTAAGTCTCATAATCTTACCGCTTTTTATTTTATATTATTTATTTATTTGTTCTAGTTAATACCGAAACACCGGCTAAAGAGAGTACCCTAAGCTATGTGCATAATTTCGTAATTTTGATGTCTTCGGTACCAAAAGTTCGACCCCTGGACATAAGGTCGGTGACTGAGGCGTCGGCCTTGTATGGTATAACCGAATTCGTTATTTACGAGGCAAGGGCCTAGAAAGGTTTTCGAAAGCGGGCTGTAGTCGGACAACGACAACGGGACAAGCCACCCCTGACAAGTTAAAGTAGGAGGTGTCGGGCGGGCCGCTAGCGGCGCGTGACGCCCGTGAAGGGCCGCGCGGCGGGGTCGGCCGACAGCTGCGAGCCGCTCGTCGTGCTGCGGGGCGGGGGGCTACAATCGGACAACACTCTCATAAGTTTCGCGTACGAATTACACATGGTGATGGAACTTCAACATTCTCGAGTGGCAACTGTTGTCAATTTCCTTTTCTGGAAAACTATAAACGGAACTTTTGAACATGCGGTGCATGCATAATATATAAGTTACCGGCATGTCTCGGGCGAATTTATTGTAAAGGTGCACCGGGTTTAACTTTAAATGCGTTTATTGCATATGTGCATATCGCCCGAAGTACACCTTCGTATCTCCCTATTTCCATGGCCTTACTGCGGGTATCTCAGGACATTAATTGAAAAAATATGCTTACTCCTATCGAACTAAAATAAACAATAAACCTACCTAGAAATTAATTCAAAGTCAAAGGCAGTACGGATTTTAGGGTTCCGCACTTTCTTATGAAAAAACTGCCCCCTTTTAAGACTGCTTGTGTGTCTGTCTGTCTGTCCGTCTGTCACAACCAATGTGTTCCGAATCTACTTGACTGATTTAGTTGAATTGGTGTGACGCGAGATTGCGCCCGCACAGAGGCCACGAGGCTCGTCCAGGGCCGGATTAACCATGTCAGGGGCCCGTAGGCAATGCAATTCTGGGGCCCCAATATGGTTGCGTTTATCGCGTGACAAAGTTTAGATAAGACATCCGTCACCTTCTGACATGTCAATAAGTACGAAAGTGACGGAGGCTTTATTCACATTTGACACGCGATATAGACGCAGCCATATTAGGCCCGCTGGGGGCTCCTTTAACTTTTCTTGCTTCCTAAAACACATTTTTCCGGTGCGCGGGGCCCCTAGCCGATGCGGGGCCCCTAGGCAGTTGCCTAACCCGCCTTATGGATAATCCGGCCCTGGGCTCGTCCCCGCTAACACCTTATATAGACATGACACGATCTATTTACTTGCCTGGGCGTCAAGTTGTCGTCGGCGTTCTGCAAGCAGATCCACTGCGGCTCAGGCGGCGCGTTGTGTTTGGCACAGTCCAGCGTCCCGTTGTAGAGCAACAGGTCGTCTATTAGGACCTTTGAGAAAGCATGAACTTAATAATATTATAACCCTACATTTTGAACAGTTTTGTGATATAAGCCTATGAACCCATGGTTCGGTTAGTACAGTCAACATCATAAATAAGTGATCATTTATGTACCTTGTCACTTTAACGTCGTGTTTGAAATGTCATACAAAATTGTGAAACGATTGAAAGCGACAAGGTACAGTCAACAGCATAAATAAGTGATCATTTATGTACCTTGTCACTTTAACGTCGTGTTTGAAATATCATACAAAATTGTGAAACGATTGAAAGCGACAAGGTACATAAATGATCAGTTATTTATGCTGTTGACTGTACATAAATGATCACTTATCTATGCTGTTGACCGTACTAGTTTAGATTGGGAGGCTGGTCCACCAAGAACGTATACCGCGGCGTGAAAAACGTACGAGTAAGGATACTGCTAGTATGAGTAACTACATGACGCACAGTTTCACTCGCTTTCCTTCCCAGCATCACTGCTCGCCCTCGCTAAATGTTGACGAGGCGAGACAAGGATTATATTCTCAGCGGCCCATTTTCGGGTCATACACACTCGAAAAAACAAAATTTGTCTTTCCTGTGGTCAATAGTTAAAGACTTGAGTGCACACAAGTTATGTTTTTATCTCATGGGACTAAAGTAGACCTGACGCCGTTTATGCGGATGTGGATTCAGCCAGAAAATTAGACCTTAAAATCTTTAACTTCCAGTATGTCCACAGGAAAGACGGTAACCTAAATCTGTGTATGACCCTTTTACCAACAATTTACATGCTCACATTAATACCAATAAAAATTACAAGCGCGCAGTGAAATAACAATTTGTAATCATCATGTGTGCTATTGAAATGTCAAATGAAGTTTCTAATCTATTTATTATTCATCTCGCTGACTTGACTTACTCCAAATTCCTTCACGCCTCTCGAAGGTGTTTTTCCGTAGTTCCATATTTTTATGCCGTAAATTGATACCGGTTCGTCGAACACGAAAAATACCCTGTAAAATAGTAGGTATTGTTAAATCGATCTTACTAAAAATAATAAGGAATCGTTTTCTCGGAAGAAATTTTAAATCTTCTGTCAATCAACTCCTTTTAGACCCTCATCCCATTAAATCCGTTCCTAAGGTTCCTGGCTGCAACCTGATCCACTACTTTGAAAATCGAAGTTCGAAGTTACGTTAGCTCCATTCCTTTCCCTCGATCTATTCTCGAGCGACGAGTGACAGGGTCGGCACCCGAAGTTTCGAATTTAGCGGTTCGTTGTAACCATCCTGTGCTGCAACTGACGGGCGGGGACACGGAGACCGCTTCACCTCTGCCTGACACATAATAGCCGCTTTTCCGGCTAGCACAACTTGTAAGTTCCCGCTTGCCACTTCGTGCGTCTGTTTCGTTATTGACTGGGAAGGCTTTCATTTTCATTATAACAGATATCTGAACCCTCGCGGCTCATTCCACTGTCGGGCTGTGGGAAGTTTTACCGAGCGACAAACAAGCCGCAGCAAGCTGCGCGCGGTGAGACTCGCCTGTTGAGCGTGCGCGGCAGCAGCGGCGCGAGCCAGGAGTGCGCGTCGCCGACCACGTGCCCGTCGATGAGCTTGTCGGGCGTGCGCACGTCGCGCGCGCGCATGTCCAGCACGTTCACGCTCGCCGGGTGCGCGCACACGTCTGCAACACACACCATGTTGTTGGAAATACGAGAAGCACTCCTATTGCTGGCACCCTACCGATTATTGGCCCCGTCGACTTTATTTCAATAGAGGATAGAGGATGACAAAAGCTTTTTCGGATGAAAATAAGCGGGAGTTTTACTGCTTTTACCCTAATTATCCTGAAATTTGGAAATAAAGATCGCAATCGAGATTGCGTTGCGTCTCTATGGCGGCTCATACTGACAATCAATATCTCTATTGAGTATACTCACTAATCTCGGTGACGGGTATGAGGTCCTTGAGCCCGAAAAGCTTTACAGTCAGTATCATATAAATATTGTCAGTCAATATCTCCAAATATACCGCAACATACAAAATGGTCATTAACATTGACTCAGCCAATACGATGAAATTGCTCAGGCACACACACACAACGCCTAATACTTGGTAACATTCAAGCCGCCGTTAGTGTTCGAGTTCAATCAAGTTCCAAATAATCAACTTTCTAGTGTGTTCCGTATTTTTGGATACCTACTTCGGATTCCAAGATACCAGTGGCGTTGTGGGTGATGTGGTACTACTGCGGCTTGAATGTAACCATGCAAGTATTAGGCGTTGTTTATGCTCCGGTACAAAATGGACGGTCCTGAACAATTTTATCGCATTGGCTGAGTCAATGTTAATGTGCGGTAGTTTGATGCTGATGGTACAGCTTTTCGGGCATACCCTGTCCCATTTAGCACTGCGCACAGCGAGAACACCGAGTGGTTCCCTAGCCTGTTATACGAGCAAGATACTTGTCGAGCGTATAATTGAGCATACTGACTGGTCTCGGTGACGGGTATCACTTCCCCCTTGGGCCCGAAGAGCTGCACGGCCGTGAGCCCCACGTAGTAGGCGTCGCCCCACGTGGAGAAGATGCTGAGCTGCAGCACGAAGCCCGTCGGCATGCCCGGCTCCGACAGGTACGGGCTCGCGCACAACTCCGCGCAGAGCTCGGGTTCCTCTAGTCCGCTATTAGATAGGTAACGAACGAGTCAATCCTGACAGCTGCTTTCCTTGTATTTTTAATAACCTCCTTAGGAAGAATACGTTACAAATTCAAGACAGGTCAGGTCGGTTCCGGTTAGGGTTATCCTAGGTTTAAAGTTTAAACCAAAATTCCATAGGGGAGATATGGTCCCGATCCCCCAAGCTGTATCGGCCCTGAATGCCCTTTGAATCTTAAATAATGTATATGTAAAAATGTAGCAGACGAGCAGGCTGATTATCTGAGGCAACACCAGGAGAGGAATCGCTAATATTCGGTCTTCTAGAAAAAGTATACTACCCAGTCTCTTGAAATTTCCTCAGTCGTAGCGGTTCGGCAAAATGGATCATCAAAAATGTCACACTATCAAAAAGTTTTTATTACTTCCTTAGTTATAATAAGTTTAACTTTACACCAATTCTGTTCCCGCCCTTGGCCTAAGCTTCCTAAACGTGGAAAAGCCAGTTTTCTTAGGCATTCCTGTCCCCGGCGTGTGAGTCCTACCTGTCGTCGTAGGCCTGCAGGTCGATCTGTTGCACGTAGTCGTAGCAGGTGTCGCCGGGCGCGCGGCGCAGCAGCAGCGGGCGCGCACGCAGCGGCCCGCCGTCCAGGAACACGCGGCAGTGCTTCGCGCCGATGTACGACAGGTCCACGTTGGCGTTGTAGTTCCAGATGCGGATACCTACGGGGATAGTGTCGCATTCATTCGTTTGCAATACGTATGGTAGTTCAAACTAAGAGGCCTACTTTAAAAAAAGGCAAAGCGACGAATAGTTTTCTCGCTTTAGTCACCAATGACCCGTAAAAGGATTGGGCCATTTAAAGTTTAGCATTTCGTAGTAAGTGTCGTAACCATCCTCCCTTTAAAGCGATAGTTACGATCAATGCCATCTTAAACTATGCTGGGTCTCTCGGGCACACAAGAATTTGGGGTCCTTTTGGAAAGTAAACAAAGCGAATTATAGGTACCTACTAACATTTTCCTACTATGATCTCGTGGGAGAAATTGTCGGTCCTTCGGAGCCCCTTGAGGATGGGGGCCCTGGGCATGGGCCCCGTGTGCCCCCATTGGTAAAGACGGTATTGACTTCGATAAGGTACAAAAGGTACTTAGTTATGAAGTTGACTGTACCATCAATAGTTATTGACTGTACCAGCAAGTTGTTAAGCTGTTATGTTAGTTGTTATTCGACCCGGTGTTGAATCCAGATTAAGCGAAGGATTATAAAACAGCAAGAAATTAAGGCACAAAATATTCGAAAGATAAAAAGTTGTTAAATATAAAACAGAAAGAAAAATAAATAAATTTCAAGCTTAGTACCATATTTGTAATGTGTATTTTATTCCTTCAAACTTACACGTGACCTCGCTTCGTTCTTGCAGCTCCAGAACTATATGGCAAAACATACTCCCCGGGACAAAGTTGGTACACCACATGTCTTCGAACTCCGTAGAAATATTCTTGCCGTTGAAAAGAGTTTTGCATTCGAGGAAATTGTTTGGTTCGGCGTCGTGGTCTTCGGAGAGGCGGCAAGTGTAGGCGTAGGCGCGCTGCAAGGGCACTGGCTCGCCGTAGCAAAGGACCTCGATGCCTTGCGATGAAGCAACAGAATTATAAATGAACGAGCGGAATCAAGAGTAATTGAACGGTCTATATTATTCTTAAATGCTGTTACCTAAAGAATATGTGTTACTTATGAGTGGTTGATAATTCGGAAGGATCATTTTACTGATTCAATTTAATAAGAACATCGTATTTATACCCGTTAGTCCTATCAAGTTCCTCTGGCCCCAAGTAGACATGAGCGTCAGCTTGATCTTTTTGGCCTCATATTTGGCTTCCTTGGCCTCCTGCCACTGGCTCTGCCGCTCAGGGCTCAGTCCGTCTCTCCCGTTGGCAGTCAGCGGTCTCATCTCCGTTGGGATTTCGCTCGGCTCGTTGTCCCTTAGGAGAGCTTGGAAATGCCTGTCGTTGGCCATTATGGATTCGAGAATTGTCGGGTCTTTTGTGAAGAGAATTGTCTGAAAATTGAAAGGTGTAGGTAACTCATAAATAAAATTGGTTTTTTTTTTGCATAACAGCCACCATGTTGCAAGTCATGAAACTTTTTTTAATAAAACCGTGCAAGAGCATGTCTGACCGTACTCAGGGTAGGATTCCGAAGCCGTTACTACACAAAAACTATCTCAAAAACAACAAGTATGAACTATTTAAAATTATTTGGTGCTGTCTGTCTGGTTGTTGGGATAGACAAGAAAAAAAGTGGAGGTACCCTAAAAATCTTTTTTTTTAATATTTTATTTTACCACTTTGTAGGCGTGACTAATTCATGTCAAATTACAGCTTTCTAGAATTAAGTTTCTGATCTAATCTGCAGACGGACGGACATGGCGAAACTACTTATAAGGGTTCCTAATCTGACGGAACCCTAAAATAGTACATTACTTAACAAGGGCTGTAAAAGAAAGAAAAGAAAGCCCGAAATCGCAGGTATTTGAGACCCGAGCCGTAGGCGAGGGTTGTAAATATGCGATAGAGGGCTTTCTTTTTTACTGCCCGTGATGAGTACACAATTTTACGTCTTCACCTGGCCACAATGCGAGTTTTACCGTGCGCGCAGCGTGCGATAAAACTCACATTATGGCCAGGTGTTACGTAAAAGGGTATTGTAGAAAAGCGTTAAGAAATTAATGTTTTTAAAATCTTTCATGACAAACTTAAAACCTGACCCTGATAAAAAAATTGGTGTACTTATGTTTCCGTTATAGAAATTTTATCCTCGGGCAGGATCCCTGAGTAAGATTTAAAGACTTCTCTTTTAGCTACTTGGCAGTCCATCTCGCAAAGGAATACCTAGGTGTAGCAATGTATACTGTAATTAGAAGTTACCTTAACCTATGGATACTGATAAAAAAACGTTTTTATTTTTGGGATTACTTTGGATACTACTTTGGATACGGCTGAGATTCCGTCTGTTAAAAGAACTGTAAAGTTTTCGGCGAAACAAGTTTTCGAGGTTATCAAATCCATGCATGCAGGACATGACGTTCTCAGTATTGAGCATCTCAGGCACGCGGGGGTGCACGTGCCGCGTATATTGGCGATTCTTCAACTTATGCCTGGCACATTCGTACTTGCCCGAGCAGCTCACGAGAACAGTGCTTGTGCCGCTCATTAAAAAGAAGTCTGGTGATGTGTCCGACCCGTCTAATTACAGGCCGATCTCACTTGCGACAATAATTGCCAAGGTGTTTGATAGCCTGCTTAATTCACAACTTAACAAATGCATAAAAATTCACGACGCGCAATTTGGTTTTAGGCCAGGGCTGTCTACGGAAAGTGCAATTTTGTGTTTGAAGCAGGCACCCCCATTTATGGGTGTTTTCTGGACCTGTCAAAAGCATTTGACCTGGTTGTGTACCTACGACCTGTTGTGGGATAAGTTACACAAAAGCGGAGTACCGGAAGAATGTGTCTTCATTCTTAAATATTGGTACAACAATCAGGTCAATCAGGTGAGATGGGCCGGGGAATACTCGGACAGTTACAGCCTGGAATGTGGAGTAAGACAGGGGGGCTAACGTCTCCGCTTCTGTTTAACTTATACATAAACGTGGATCGAGGAGCTCAGCAACACCCATGTCGGATGCCATATAGGCGAAACGTGTTTCAATCATATAAGTTACGCGGACGACATGGTGCTGCTGGGCCCGTCGGTCAACTCGATGAAACAGCTTATCGAGTTATGTGAGACCTATGACAGCACGGTCTCAGGTAAAATGCAGTAAAAAGCGAGTTGATAATATTTAAGGCGCAAAAATACAACGCAGAGACAATATCTGTGATTACGCTGGGAAGTATGGCTCTTAAGGTAGTTGATAGGTTCAAATACCTTGGACATATGGTAACCGATGGCCTAAAGGATGACTTTGATGTAGAAACGGAGAGGAGGGCATTGGCAATTAGGGGTAATATGATCACTCGCAGATTTGCACGGTGTACAAAGCAAGTTAAATTAACGCTGTTCAAAGCATACTGCCAATCGTTTTACACGTGCAGTCTGTGGGTGACATATACGAAGCGTGCCTATAACACGCTTAGGGTTCAATACAACAACACCTTCAGGATGCTGATGAAACTGCCGAGGCACTGTAGTGCGTCCGGCATGTTCGCCGAGGGACATACCGACGATTTTTACGCCATCAGGCGGAAGAGGGTCGCCTCTCTACTAAAACGAGTGCGGAGCAGCGGAAACAGCCTCCTGAAGATGTTGGCAGAACGTCTTGACTGCCCGTTTATCAATTTTTGTATTGACCTTGTTACAGGCAGAAATAAGTAAGTGTCCTTTTTGGGAGCCCTTTGTTTCCCATAATTTTATTAGTCATAGTGTCATTGTTGACATAATTGTTGATAGTCATTATTCTATTCAAATCCATTAATGGAGTAGAGTGGGCTTTAATGTACACTTAAATCCATTTGGAGTCGTTTACACCTTTTTAATACGCTAGGATCCATCAATGGATCTAAATATACTATGAAGTCCACGAAGATCCATGAATGGATTCTATAGAACTTTAATATCGCGGGATTCATCAATGGATTTTAGTATACTACAATGTCCACGAATATCTATCAATTGATGGATACAAGTGTATTAAAAGTTTAATAAAATCCATTGTTGGATACTCATAGGTGGCATTGTCTATGTAAAGGGACCTTATTGTCGATGGCGCTTACGCCGCACTGCGTCACGCGACTAGGGCTTGCAAATATTCGATAGATTCAGATATTCGAATATTCGACTTTAAATTTACAGGTATTCGAATAATTCGAATAATATTCGAATAGTCCTAAAAATTTAATAAAAAACGGTATACACCATACTGGTATAAATTGCAGTGACTGAGTATAAGTTCAATTACTATTTCTTTGAGAGTATGACCCAAGGAAGCGATAGAATCATCTTTTAATTCATAACAATTATATAGGGAACCAGTATTCACGTAACAAAAAAGTTTAATTCTAATTCAGTCTTTACTCAGTTCTCGATAATTTCGGTGGTATTTTTATCGTTTGAAAGAAATAAAAATAAAATAATTTTGATTGTCATTCAATTCCGGAATAGTAATAAAATTGTAATACTTATCAGAGAAATAGGTCCGAAAATACAGGGATTTCGGTATAATAATAATAATAATAATAATAATAATAATAAATGTTTTTATTCAGATAACTAGATCCATGTGTTAGTGTACAATTTTTAAATCTAAGTTAGGAATAATACTAATAACTACTTAGCTTAGCCTATCTACTACCGGTTTCTTGTCACCCAATTATTGGTGACTATTTGGTTGAAGTGTTTGAGGAGAGGAGAATCATACTTGTCCTCAAACACGTTGATAACGGAGTTGAGACTGCCGCGCGTCCTGTGCAGCAATGAAGCGGTCTTTTTACGCACGACGGCGTGGAAGCCGTCGGTGCGCGCCTCCCCGAACATTAGTGACGCGCTGCAGAAGCGGGGCAGGCCCAACAACGCTCTGAAACCGTTGTTATATTGGACGCGCACGGCGCTCAGCGACTTCTGAGTATAGTTGACCCATAGGCTGCTCGTGTAAAAGCTCTGACAATACGCCTTAAAAAGGGTAATTTTGACTAAGTCAGAGCACCGAGCAAACCGCCGGGTCAGCATGTTACACCTCACCGCGAGCGCCCTGCGCTCCCTTTCGATATCCATTAGATCCTTAAGGTCGTCGGTAACAAAGTGCCCTAGGTACTTGAAATGGTATACTCTGCTCAATTGTGACCCATATAACGTTACTGCAGGTACACTTTCGGGACCTTCACCGGCGGCCTTAAAGATCAAAAGAACACTTTTCTTTACATTATACTGTAAACCATGCCTAGCTGCATAGGACTCGCATATCTTAATAAGAGCTCTAAGCGTCCTAACCGTCGGACTCAGCAGCACCATATCATCCGCGTAGCTGATGTTGTTTGCACAAACACCATCCAAACGACATCCGGTACGAAAACTGCTGAGTTGGACGATTAGGTCGTCGATGTACAGATTGAATAGCTTAGGTGAGGTCAAACCCCCCTGTCTCACGCCGCATTCCAATCTGTACGGATCGGACAGTGCTCTAGCCCACCGAACTCTGTTGGTCTGATTTGCGTACCAGTACTGGAAAATGCCTATAAGCTCAACTGGAACGTTTCTACCCTTCATTTTCCTCCAAAGCTCATCGTATGAAACTAAATCGAAAGCCTTGGAGAGGTCAAGGAAACTCGCGTAGATTGGTGTGCGACGATCAGTATAAAACCTCACTGTATTTTTGAGGCAGAATATAGCACTTTCCGTCGAAAGGCCAGGGCGGAAACCAAATTGACCATCGTGAAAAAACAGGTAATCGTCAAGCTGAGCGTTAAGCAAGCTATCCAGTACCTTCGCTAGCACCGTTGCCAAAGAAATCGGCCTATAGTTAGCTCTGTCTGAGATGTCCCCGGTCTTGTTTTTTACAATTGGAACTACGACAGTAGTCATTAATGCGTCAGGTAAGTATGAATGACTCAGACAAAGCGTATAGAACATAGAGAGAACTCCTGGCAGGTGCTGCCCCGCATATTTCAGATGTTCGATGCTGAGACTATCGTGGCCGGGTGATTTGCCTCTGGTCATATTCTTAATTGTAGCAGCTACTTGCTTAGCCGAAAAACAAATCAGCCGACTATCACTACTAGTCTCAACATCGATCATTGACTGCGAAGGGCCTAAAGGAGATTTAACCATGAAATACTCTTTAAAAGCTTTTGCGATATCGCTATGCACACTGATGCCCTCAACGTTCGTGGGCAAGCCAGGCTTCAAATTAAGTTTATTTGTGGACTTCCAGAACTTAGAAAAGTTTTTTGTTTCGCGCTGTGTTGCTATCATGTCCATCTTAATCTGCTCCTCATGTTTCAAACACCATTTTAATTTACTTTTAAATATTTTACGTGACTCGCACATGTCTGTATAAACTGGGCCCTCGTTGGGCTTATTACATAAGAGCCACGATTCATATTTAAGCCTGGCCTGCTCATGAGCACCGCGAACATGTTTATTCCAGCCACACACAGTCCTACGCCTCTTTGTTATTTTTTTAACATGCGACTCCTTCGCAGCATCCGTTAACACACACACAATATCGTTAAACATTTTATTTAATATGTTCTTATGCTCTTCGATATGACATAATTTATGACAGCATTCAGAAAAATCTTGTGAGAAATCAATATATTTAAGCTTGCTATTACATATACTATGATACTTATCGATTTGATCAGTATTTCGATCTCCCCAAATTATTTCATTACATTCAATTACTTCTTGTTGAATTTTTGATACTACAACACTAAAACTACATTCTATAATTAATGGTAAGTGATCCGAACAATAAACATTACAGTCTACATAAATATTAGTAACACTTTGCCAAGCACTTTGTGTAACTACACAGTGGTCCAACCATCTCCTGCTACCATGTGCATCGCTCACAAAAGTGTAGTGATCCGACGCTACACCCAATCGTTCAAAATCAGCACATAGCCACTTTTGCTCAGAACAGAAATCAAGTAATTCAGTGCAAAACAATTCACCTGGATGAGCGTTGAAGTCCCCTAAGATATACACTGCTTCCACGTTACAGCTTTCCACTATAGCATTTATATCAGATAAGCACTCTGTGAATATTGGCAGATTATCTAACGAGTTTGTAGGCATATAAACACTAAACACTAAAATGGACTTGCTATCGCAAGACACTTTTATACCCGTAATTCGACTGTTATTGCATTCAATTACCGAGACGGACTGGAATATCCCTTTACGCCACAGGACGGCTACACCTCCGTAGGGTCTTCCTCGTATCACTCCCGTAGAGATATCAATAGCCGATTTTCCTGTGTACTCAAAATCTTTGTGTATTGTTCCCAGGAAGGGAATATCATACGGAAACAACCAATGTTCTTGCAAAGTTACTATATCGGCAGTTTGACACAAAGCACGCACATTCTCACATGAAGACTTGATAGACTTGCAGTTAAAACTGACCATTTTAATGTTTTGGTTGATGCTTGAACTGGCCATTATCGGATCTGTTTTGTTTTGCTATCCTCACAGACAGGGTTACCTCCGTCCTTCTCACTTACAATTCGCCTCACGAAACGCCTAAAGCTTACTCCGTTTGGCCAAAACGAATCATTTAAAAATATATCCATCTTGCTTTTAGACACATATAATTTGTACGAATCGTAACTTCGTTCAGTACGCATATTAATTGTATACAGTGTAATTTCTTCTCCTGTTTTGTCTTTGATAAAATCGACAATGTCTTCTTGTGTCGTATCCTTACATACATTAGATATATATAAGGGTATTTTTATTTCCACGGATCTAAATTTGCACTTAGGGTCTGACTCCCCTTTGCCCATCTTACCCACAAAATTTCTCTTTTGCTTTTTCTTATAATTTACAAGTTTAAATTTCTCATTGTTTTGTACTGGTTTAGAATCCGAATTTGAAGCAGGTATATTTTGCGAACGCTTGACCGCCGAGCTAAACAATGAACTCGATTGATTCTCACCTAAGTTACATTCAGTGACTTTATTGTATGCACGCGCCCTAGTACGTAGGTTACTACGGAAATTAAAGGAAGTATCATCACATCATCCTTGTTCCTCGTAGTCGGTATTTGAAGATTACCATCAAAATATATTATGTTAATATCGCTACTATTCGCACGACATGGTCATGGTGGGTGGGGGGATAGTGGGAATGAGACAGACAGTCCCAGATAGTTTCCGAGTAGTACCTAGATGACGTTACATCAATAAATTTGGAATAATCAAAAATATTCGAATATTCGAATTTCAATCAACGCATTATTCGAATATCTGAATGTACCGAATATTCGAATTGCAAGCCCTACACGCGACGTTGTATTTATATCGGAGCATCTTTAATAATGGCGGAAGCGCCATCGACATTTTATGTCGTGACCGTTATATTTAAAATTAATTTGTAAGGGACTTCTTTGGTGAGGCCTGAATTGCGTGTTTCTGTTTTAGCAAAATTTATTTCTAAATTTTAGTCTACCAGTCATTCTTCTATTTGAGTCATTAAATTGTGCTATCAGCGGGCCTAGTATGGCTCGTATATCTCGTGTCAAATGTGGATAAAGCATCCGTCCCTCTCGTACTTATTTACGTGTCAGAAGGTGACAGATGCCTTTTCCAAACCTTTGTCACGCGATAAACGCAGCCATATTAGGGCCCGTGAAGTGATAAGTCGTCAGCAAACTGTATGCACGTTTCGTTGATGATGTCGGGGAGGTCATTCATGTAAATTAAACATAAAATACATCCTAAAACACTACCTTGAGGAATTGAACTTTCATTAGCTGAAGGTCCGATTTCGTGCAAGTTATTTCACCCATTTTCGAATTGTTATACTTTAAAGTGGTTTAGGCGTGTGTGGGCTGTACTTACATCCCCGAAGGTGGGCAGGAGCCCCTTGAGTTCGCCGCTGGCGCGCGCCACCTCCCCATGGAACACAACGCGGTCGTCCAGCTTGATCTGCACCAGGCGCACCCCGCGCGACGAATATATGCGCGATTTGTTGTAGTTCTGGTACAATTTATGCATTATCATTATGAACTCTTAATACGTTTCAAAAACTACTGACTTAAACTTAGGTAGCGTTTAATAAGGTACCACAGCAGGAACCGCAATAGTTGATTCGCAGAACTGTTGATGAGACATTGTTTGACAACATCAGGCAGGTTGAATAATGGTAGCGGTTAGACGCGTGCGCCATAACCATCAACTTATGGTGGGTTTGGGTTGGAGTACATATGTGTTAACTATTGCAGGCTCTGACGTAAAAGGATATTTGGTTACCTACTCTGGTCTGGAACGACGAGTAAATCAGGATAACAGGAGAAAACATAAAGGCCCATATTTCTAGTCTATATTTAATATCCAGGTTACCTATAATTTGTAGCTCTTACCCAGATCCTGAGCAGTGCGATGGTGGTACAGTTGAGCAAGAGTATGCTGAGGGCGACGGGTGAGCGGCGCGGGGCGGGCGTGGTCCAGCTGTGCCTCTCGTCCCTCGTCCTGACCACCCCGTCCACTATGGCTTCGGGGCGGCCGCGCTTGGAGTGGTCGCCGGCTTCCGAGTCTGTCCACACCTGGAGAAAACTCTTATGTAAAACGTTTCGAGACTTTCTAGTTCTTTTTCAGGAGCTAGGTAGGGTAAGCCTTAGTTGGATTACTACATGGTTATTAGAAATGAGAAGTCAGATTAGCCTTATTAACTATATTTAGAAAGCTTATCCAATTACGCTAACCTTTTCAATTTGCACCAGTTGTCCGTTAGAATCAAACAACTCTATTCCGTTTAGGCCCACTAAATACTTGTCACCCCAATTGGAAAAAATCTTCAGCTCTAGCAACCTCCCGCGAGGCAGCTCCGGGATGACGAACTCGCTCTTTGCTCGTTCCCTCGGGCTGTTATTTGAGACGGAACTCATTGACGCAGGTTTTATTGGTAGATTCATAACGGATTTTTTTAAAGGGTTGGCGCGAAAATTTGGAGATCTAGGTTTAGCGTTTGTACTGATTTGGCTTTTTGTGTCTTGTGGCGCTGGAAATATAAAAAAAACATTAAGTATTAAACCTTAGAACATAAATGTAACAACAAAAATACAAGAAAATACACACCGAAGCTTTAGCAGACAACGTTCTACATTAAAAAATGTACTTACTATTGCCCATGATGACGTCATGAAAATCATGGTCGATTTCTTCGTTCAAGCAGTAGTGGCGCGGAGTGACGTAGTGTGGCAGAAGATCCGAGAGGAAGTCGTTAGAGTTGTTGGAGTCGCCCCAATCCAAGTTGGCGCGGGCGTACTTGCGACGACCATTTTCAGGGTATGCTAAACCGAAAATCTGGTCTTATTCTCTTTTAATCTCGCTTGTTTCTAATCTAAAGGAGCCGGTATGAAGTTTATTCAATATACTTCGAGTTTATTCGAATTTCGAGATCCGCAATGGCGAGATTTGTCAATGGCAATGGGGTGTGTTCATCACACGACGTACTGTCTGATTTACCTTCGCCTAACTAAATAAATAAAGTAAGAAATAAAATACATGCCTGCGTTGCTAGCAGTTCCGTCTTTACCATAATAAGGGCACACGGGGCCCAAGACCGGCCTGGTTGCTAGACTATACAAACTTTTTACAAGTAGGTAGATATGCCTGAACCTTTATTCCAGCAATAAAGTTACAACCAGTCATTTAGGGTATTTGCCTAATTTTTTATTAGTATTTAAATTGAAGCTTTTTTACCTTCCGAATAGCCTAGTATAAGTAGATTTTTAATATCTTTACAAATAAGAAAGATATAAATGTTTAAAACTTGCTTTTAGACATAGAGGAAAATACAGGAATATGACGTCATATTATTTAACCGCCATATGAAATACACGCAAAACATCGTTTCGTGAGAAAGAGATAGACAAAAAACATTAAAAGGCTATAACTTTTTTATTTTATGACTAATTTCAAATTTGATTTTGAATTATTTTATCATACTATGTATATATATATCATATATATATATATTATCCAAATTAATATATGAAATTTAATATCAGGCAAATACCCTATTGTATAGACACTGACGTAAATTGATAAACCTCAATGGAACTTTGTCACAGAAAGCTTAGGCACGATTATTTGTAAGTCATTTTTCGTAATTTGATGTCTTAAGTATACCAAACATATTGGCACATCCGTCAAGCTGGACTTTTAGCCCGGTTTCCTCGTAAAAAATATCCTAAATATAACTGTAATAGTTACGGTAAGTAATTGTTGATGCTTACTTTTTTTATTGTATCGTACGGTCCCAGCAGAATGGGCCAACGGTAGCGTATGCATTTGAGGCTTAGTTAGCATATCCATTGTGGTGTCCAAAGATGTTCTCCTTGTCAGTCTGTAATGAAGTAAGGCCGTGGTTTTTCATCTCCGTTCATTGACATATACTTTATGGACTGATCATAACCGGTTGGAGAAATGCATATTTATTATCCGAATCATTAACAATATGTTTTTGAACGATTGCATAAATACTTAGAATATTGAA
The DNA here is from genome assembly GCA_946894065.1 of Acleris literana. Taxonomy (NCBI): domain Eukaryota; kingdom Metazoa; phylum Arthropoda; class Insecta; order Lepidoptera; family Tortricidae; genus Acleris; species Acleris literana. Next base: position 11,018,167 of record OX335684.1, on the reverse strand, counting down.
CTAAATCAAACATTTATGCAAGTTTTAGGCTAGAACACAGTAAATATCAGAATGATAATTACTGCCGCGTCCGACGTCCATATCAGTTACTAAGCGTTTCACTCAACTCTACAACTCTGCTTGCCTAAGTTGCCCTGCTCGCTCTATGAGAACTATCGTGATTCTGATGTATAAATATGGTTAGGATAGCTCCTACAGATACAGAGTGGGATGGGCAAGTTAAAAAATGAGGAGCAGAGCCACTGATCAGTTTAATTAGCCCACCATTCTAGCTAAACCCAATTCCTACCAACCTCCATCTAAAGCCCCTACACTTAAGGATTTAAGGTTTTAGGATACTGTGTAGGGATTACAGGTCTATTACAAAATTATAGAATTTGTCGATTCTATAAAATACGACATTCCATTTCTCTTGACTTCTAGATTTAGGTAAGTCTTAACTAAAACTTCAAGGATAATTCGACACTAGTCGACAGACTTTACGGACTATTAGAAATCACAGTAAATCGTAATATACACACAGACACCGTCACGCACCTGTGGTTCTGCAGTTTGGGACCAACGTTTAGTTTGGACTTGTCGATGGTAGGAGACGTTTCGCTGTTGCTGTTTTTGATGTGTGTCTCTTTCATCTCCCTGGAACAAGTGAGGTAGCGAACGATGCGGGGAAATATACAATGCGTGCAAAATATAGTTAAGGGCGGTACACACGGATAACATTTATTATAATCCTTCTATTTTAATGAAAACAAGTATAAACAATTGCAAATTATTTAAGGACACATTATGTCTCTTACGCGATTAAATAAATAAATAAATATCCGTGGCCCGTTTCACGAAGCTACAAGTTACAAATTACAAGCGGAACTCTCTTTCTAGCAAAAGGAGTTAGAAAGAGACTTCCGCTTGTAATTTGTAACTTGTAGCTTAGTGAAACGGGCCTCAGGAGACAATCTCACACAAATTGACCTAGTCCCAAACTAAGTCCTAGGCTCTACCATAGGTAGGTACAGTCGAGTTCATGAAATGTATACACTTTAGTACCTTGTCACTTCAATCGCTGTGATAATTCGTATGTGGCAGTTTGAAGATGAATAGATAAAGTAGGTACTAAAGTATTATATACATTTATGAACTCGACTGTACTATACAACGTTAAATTTGCTTATATGGAGAAATAAATACCTAGTTAAATACATAGAAAACTCTGACTCAGGAACAAATACTCGCGCAGGCAGGATTACTACCAACTAGGGTAAAGTGTCGTCGTGATGTTAATTATTTTTATCTAATAAACATATTTGGACACTGACTGCCGTAATACCAAAGAAGGCTGCTAACTGCATAATAATAGTATAAGCATTTTAAAGGACAATGCCAGATCTTGGCATAACATACTTTAAAAAAAAACTTGCGTATACGAAGGATGTTGATAACATGATATGACCTGTTTTGTATGAGATTTAAATTCAGCATTTTATTACTTACACATTTAGGGAAATTATACGAAAAATAGAGCCATCTATTAAGATAAATTGTAAAGACATCTTGCGAGTAATATTGTTGTTACGATTATTTTAAAATTTGTTTTTTTTAGACAAGTCCTTCAGAAAAACTAACTCCACAGCATTGTTTTAAATATTTTTCTACATCAAATAAACCCAATTCTATAAATTATCCATCACAATCTTTTCTTAGGCCAAAGCTTCTATGGAGACCTGGCATTGTCCTTTAATGTGGTTACCAATAAAGCATAGAATGCTTCAACTAACATGGCAGTTATCCGCTTTCATAGTACTACGGCAGCTTACAAAACATTGAGTGTGTTTCTAAGTTTGACTTGAATCGCGGCAAAGCGTTGAAGATGCATATAATATAAGTACCACATAAATCTAAGCCAATCTAAGGTAAGAAGACACTTTGTTATACGAGGAATACCTAGACCTATTTTAAGCTTGTTGCGATTCCGCGAAATTAATTCACCTTTCGAAGAAAGTCCACAATTATTGATAATAGAATTACATATAGTTTGGGTACTGAAGTACCTAAACTTAGAAAACTTCAAAAAGGACGTCTCAGAATACCCAAGAAAGTGTAATTCACATAGTGTGATCTGTGTGATCCAGCCCCAAGACGCGTTACCTTGAAAAGCGGAAGTAGAGCATTGTACTGAAATGAGGTGCTGCGTGCTTTATTGAACGCAAAACCAACAACCACATGGGATCATTAATCATTCATTCTATACAAATCATCTATAAATACTTACTTGGTTATGTCCTCCAACCAGAATGGTATTTCGCCGTCCTTGTTCGCATACCCAAACGTTTCATACCCTTTGTGCTGCTGTGCCATTCTTCAGCCATTAGAAAAATCAACCTTTATTTTTATTTAGAGGAAATTCTGTAAACGCATTATACTCTAAACTTCACGTTATAAACAACGTAACAACGACGTTAGCAAAATTAGTTTGTTACATAAGTAAATAGTTATAAGGTTTTTATGCCTGTAATTAAATAATTTATTGTCTCCATTCACACTTGCCACTTTCGAAACATATTTTGCCGCTGTTTGTTTGACCTTGGTTGCCATAGCCACGTTTTTTTTTTTAAATCATATGCCATAGTCACGCTTTGGTGATCATAGAGTTATGCCACAACTGACAATGATTTTTTTATTAAATATTTAACAAAAGGTCTATCTTGAAGTACGCGTTAATTATGTTGATAAAAGTTATTTGTGTTCAATTAAATATGATTGATTTATTGAGTAGCACAAATTTAATTCATAATTTCTAAACGAATCATTCCCGTCAGTAAATAAATACGTAAATACTTGTATTTGACGTTACTGCCACGTCGAGTGGTATCTCTTTCAGTTCAATTGAAAAGTGCCTTAGATAAAGCAGGAAAGCTAATAAAGAAATGTCAAATTATTTTAAAACGTCAGCGTGCGGCATATAACCTAGTCCTAGTACTAATACACAGAAGCTTATTATTATACTTTAAGTTACTAATACTTGAGCCTTAGCCTTATCAAAATGATTGGAGATCAAGACAAGCTAGAAGAGCGTACCCGCAAAGCAGAGAAAGAAGCTGTGGAAATAGAAAAGGAACTAGATAAACTCGCTAAAGGCGATCTTAGTTACGTGGGAGATCCAAAGCTGGACAAGCTCCTGTCTGAAAATGAGAAACTCACGCATCGTCTCGCTGTGCTCGAAAATGCCATCAAAGCTGAGAGCTCTGGCGCAAGTAAATCAGAGTCCAAGCAGCCTAGGAAGCGGCCAATACTAATCACTGATGTCAACTCCATAGAAGGCAACATATGTATTCTAGAAGAACTTAAAAACGTCTTCGAAATTGCTATTAAATCTGCTTACCCAGATTTAGAGGATCCGCCTGTTACTATAAGTTTGTCAGGCAATAACCCCAAATTTGGAGACTACCAATGTAATTCAGCCATGCCAATATCTCAACTGCTCAAAGCAAAAAATATTAAAAGCAACCCAAGGGAAGTGGCTAATAACATTTTGAATAAAACTCCAACGTCACCACTTGTAGAGCGAATTGATGTAGCAGGAGCTGGGTTCCTTAACATCCATCTGAATAAAGCCGTAGCAGAGCATGTCTTGACTTGCATTCTGCGGTTTGGGGTCAAGCCTCCTCCAGTGAAGAGGGAAAGGATTGTAGTAGATTTCTCATCACCTAACATTGCAAAGGAAATGCATGTAGGACATCTGAGGTCTACTATCATTGGAGAAAGTATTTGTAGGGTACTAGAATTCTTAAACCATGATGTTCTTCGTATAAATCACCTTGGTGATTGGGGGACTCAGTTTGGTATGCTGATTGCACACTTGCAAGATGAATTTCCAAATTTCAAGATAGAGTCCCCACCTATATCTAATTTACAGGCATTTTATAAAGAGTCTAAGAAGCTGTTTGATGAGAATGAAGAGTTTAAAAAACGAGCATACTCCTGTGTGGTGGAGCTTCAGTCTGGACAACCAGACTACATTGCTGCATGGAAACTCATCTGTGAAGTTTCTCGTAGAGAATTTCAGAAGATTTATGATCGTCTTGATATCAGCATTATTGACAGAGGGGAGTCATTCTACAATAGCAGGATGAATAAAGTTGTCAAAGAATTAAAGGAGAAAAACTTACTAGAGGAAGATGAGGGAAGGTTTATTATGTGGGGAAATGAGAATCATGATGGTATACCCTTAACTGTTGTTAAATCTGATGGTGGTTATACATATGACACATCAGACATGGCTACCATAAAGCAAAGGGTTGAAGAAGAGAAAGCTGATAGATTTATTTATGTCACAGATGTTGGTCAGTATGGACACTTTGCTCTAATAGAGGCTTGCGCTAAGCGAGCTGGAATTTTGACGAATGAACAGAAAGTTGAACACGTTGGCTTTGGTGTTGTGTTGGGTGAAGACAAGAAGAAGTTTAAGACTAGATCTGGTGATACTATAAAACTTATTGACTTACTAGAGGAGGGCTTAAAGAGGTCCTTAGATAAACTTGTTGAGAAAGGCAGAGACAAGGTTTTAAGCCCTGAAGAGTTGAAGAAGGCTCAGGAGGCTGTTGCATATGGATGCATTAAGTATGCTGACCTGTCACACAACAGGATCAATGACTATGTATTTTCATTTGACAAGATGTTAGATGACAAGGGTAATACTGCAGTCTATTTGTTGTATGCTCTTACTCGCATTAGGTCAATAGCTCGCACAGCACAGGTGTCGGTAGAAACTCTAGTTTCTGAAGCAGAAAAGTCAAGGTTTAAATTAACGCATGAAGCAGAAATAAAACTAGGGAAAGTTCTGCTCAGGTTCCCCGAAGTAATACTAAAAGTATCTAATGACTTGTTCTTGCATACTCTTTGTGAGTACCTGTATGAGATTTCATCTGCTTTTACAGAGTTTTATGATAAATGTTACTGTGTTGAGAAAGATAAGGATGGAAAAATTGTAAAAGTAATTTATGAAAGGTTAATGCTCTGTGAAGCTACTGCTAGAGTAATGGAAAAGTGCTTAGAGATCCTAGGCATAAAAACAGTGTCTAAAATGTGAGTCGGCCTGCCCAGCAGATTTAATTATAGGTATTTATTGAGTGAAGTTTTTGTAATACGTGTATCACATATTTTCTTTACCTAATAAAAGTATCATTTGTACGATCTAAGTGAAAATAAAACGCTAAATTCACTGTTGTATTTTTTATTAATTTCCCAAAAACCTCTACAAAACTATACAAGGGTTCATTATCAAAGGTAACATTCAAGAAATAACATGCTAGATACACTATGTTAGAAAATTATACAGCTTCACTGGAGTGACATTCCTCAACACCAAAGGGTATCGAACATACTATCTTATCAACTACAGCAGTACCATTCGTCAAACACCTCGCAATTAGTTAATAAATAACAAATGACCATCAAGACTAAAAATACTGCGTCAATATATTTTTTAAACAAGGAGAATGCACGCGAGCACTCGCGCCACCTGCTGTCGGATCTGGGACCCATAGACATTTGAATGATCAAGACTACAATCTCAAGGCTGCAATTCTAAGACCTCAAATGCGTTGCCTTTTTGATAGAAATTAAACCGGTTGTCTTATCCCAACACCGGAACAAAACAATGCGAACACTGCTGCTTGGCGATGGGTTAACTTCCAGATTAAGAATTTGAAAAATTATTTTTTTAAATATGAAACGCAACATTTATTAATTGTACCTACAGAATTACAGCTTTAAGAAATTATTTAACTATGTGAGTACTCTCCTACTTCTTAAACTATAAAAGAGCTATTTTTACAAAATAGCGACTTATTTCTTCTACTTCAAAGCCACGGCAGGACCTGGTAAAAGTCGCAAGGAGAAGGGAATGCAAAAAGTATGAGGTTGGCTACAAGAAATTAAAATTCATCTAAAATGCTCGTCTAAAGTACAAGTAATACAAATCTTTTTTTAATTATTCTATACGAAGATATTTTACCTATACTTCAACATAAGTTGCTCAAACATATTGTAGGACAGTCAAAAGCATAGCTATCGGGTCAAACATATGTGTACATAGAGGTGTACACAGCGACGAGAATTCAAATTTTCCTAAGATATGCCCAGATAACATTAACTATGAGTATGCTGCAATACCAATTTAAATAATGCTGGGCTGGGCATCAATCGCAAAAGAAAATACCCCTCCAAAACTGTAATAATTATCAGTCAGATAATTTTGTCATTCACAAGACAGCAGTGCTTCACGTTCCACGTTTCCATATTGCCAAGTAGTGTACGACTTGTGTAGTTTTGTAGAAGAAATTTTGAATAGTAGGAAATATTTTTAGGAAAGTACCTTGAACACATAATCATCGTCTACATGAAGTTTTAAGTAGTACTGATATTTAGGGTGTATACCACTCAACCTAAGCTGTTTAAATATTATTGATGGAGGAGCAGGTAATGTCTTAGATTGTTCGAACGATCAGAGCCAGTCATTGGTTGTAGAAATGCAATCTGATAACTCATTTTTTGATCGCCTTTGGTTAGTTCTGCTTGAGTAGAAACACCTTTAGATGTTTTTTTAAATCATCATGTCAATCGAAACACGTCCACTGCTAAACTTGACTTGAAACGTGAAACTTTGCTTGAGGGAGTGAGAGGCCTGCCTCATCATATCGTCTGGTCGTCACTCTAGAACCCCTCTGCCCCCACGACCATCGGTCCTCCGATCGATGCACCGCCCACTGCCAATTGAGTACATTGAAATATTTCATAGTAACATAATTGCACCTTACCCTTTTTTTGAGAAACAATTCTTATGCTTTATTTTCAAAAGTATCGTAATTTTCAAATAGAAATGACCTTATTTATTTTGGCTTATTCTCGGTATTTACTTTAGCAGCACCTTTTAGTATTAAAATAAGTCATATTTCCTGCAAAAAAGACCTACTGCGAATGAACCTTTATTTTTTACACTTTTTACTAAATTTCACACAAATAAATATTTGACTATAGATTTATCTACGATACTTTGCACTGCGTAAGGTACTAATGGAGACATTTTTAGAAAATAAATATAGATAATATTACCCGTAAGTATTAATTTTCCACTCCCCTTCGATATGCACGTTTTATGCTCAATTTAAAAGCCCCTGTTAACCCACCTGTTAAAAGTCTCGTCAAAAGGTAAAGTTTAAGCCCATTTGTGAAAAAACTGAATTCTATAAGGTGTAAATTTCCGAAGATTATATCGACCCATTTTTAACCCGAAGTTTTTAAAATTGGCTAGGCATTCTATATCAGTTTTTTATGTGGGGTTCAGTTAATATCAAATACACTGGTAGTTAGGCTAACCGTGTTTTTAAACGATCTTATTGAAATCGAGACACCTAGTTAGTCACGTTAGGTAAAGTTTCTGAAAGACATCAACGTGTTAGTTATGTATGAGTATGCCGCATAAAAATGCGACTCAATTTCAATAGACAATTTACCCTAACCGGTAATGAAGTTAGAAAGATTTATACAAAACTAAGATTGCTATCGACTTAATTATATAAAACATACGTACGATTGTAATTTTTGATAGGTATAGAATTCATAAAACCAATTATACTACAACACAGTGTAACAATAAAAATTTCCTCCAATTTTGTGCAATCTAATAGTAATTCGTATGAATACCAAATTACCCTGTTAAAACCTTGAATAACCGGTAATAATTCAAACTATTTCATATGAGCAACAGAGATAAAAGGCATAATAAAAGGTACACAACATATATACCGTAACTTACATCTATTTACTAAAACCCGTCGGGGCCTATCGCTCAGGGCTCAATTCGCTCCACCAACACGATTTTGTCCATTAATACAGGAGACAATCGTGTTCTCAACCAATTAAATGGACGCCACCGGAAAAATTAAGAAGTGGGGCACATCTTCGTGGTTTAAAAATCCTACATTAAATTTTGTAACAAAATCTATTTTTAAACAACACTCACGCTGTCTTCCGGTTCAGTATATGAACATATTTCAAACCGCAATAGGTAACTAATCGTGGTAGCGTTGAGCATTTTGGAGGCCTATCGTGTTTATCAGGAACACGAAGTTAACCGAAGGCTTTTAATAAATTAGACTTGGTACTATTACTATAACTACGTTATAAATTAAAGTAGGTATCTATATTAAATCCTACTTGCATTTTACCGATATGATAACTTATCATCAGTGCGAAACTTCTATGTAAAGTTAAAGTAATTCATAAATATAGAATATTTCATACGGCCCATTTCGCTTAACCAACATGCATGGCACTCTTGTTTACATTCCGTAAAAAAAAACGATATTTGTAGATGGGCCACTGTAGCAAAATAAAATATTTCATCTATTCGTAATCACAGATTTAATAAATTTGCGAAATTGCAGCAAATTAAATGACTAGACATGACGCTTCTAATTCCACTGGTAGGTACATTTGGATACATAAACAGTCTGAAGAAGAGTTCGGTTAGTTAGTAGGTACAAATAAATATTTTGAGATCGCGTCTATTTAAAGTGTTTGTATGTTAGTTGGAAATGGTGCTTAAGCGTTGTTAATTAAATTACTATTTACATCAAGGGAGCCGTCGCAACATTTTCTGTCTCGACAGGAGACAATACGTTTTCAATATATTATGTTTCATACGACGTCATGTTTATATCTGAGATGACTAAACACGCCATAAAATGTTGAATGGACAACGCACCTACCGAAATGTCAAAGGTTACATACTATCTATTGTATAGAAGAATGAGAGTCTCCGCGGTTGTCCCACTTTGAAACAACCCCGGGTTTCATGCTATATCGTCATCGCTCTCAAAGATATTTCCGAACAATGTTCATCACAGTAATACCACCTACTTACACTTTGCCTTTGACCACAACAGACAGAAAATTCAATGATTAACTCCACAGGATCTCAAGGACCTAATCAAGCAATAAACTGGAATTAATGGGACAAAATAATCCTAAAACGCATTAAATATTGAGCAATTCTTAAAAATTATAAGCAAAATAAATTATATCCACGCCGACAGGTAGGAAAACTTTTGGACTTCTTAACATTAAACCTATTTTATAGAATTACGAGACGATACATCGAACTAGCTACGCTAATTACATAATAAAGTGTATGTATAACAAACCTTCTAGGGAAATTCACATCGAGGTATAAAAAGATTTCGCTGAAAAACGGGATCGTATAAGGTATAGATATAAATGTTTCTAAAAACCCCAATACACGTTAAATTCTCTAAAAAGGGTCGAATTGGTCTCGAGATTCAGAGATACAACTACGAACTACAACAATAGTACATGTTTTAACAATATTTAACAAAATATACACACGATTCAATTCTTAGCTTATAGTTATTTGGCCTAGTGCTTCATACCGTTAGATAAATTGCCGGCCGATGGTGACATTCGAGTAATGAACTGTACGCCGCAGGATTAATGCTATTACTAAATCCTAACATGCGGGTACCTATCATCGGTACGAGACGAGGTGAAGCGCGGAGCATGGGCTACGGTGGCCTCGACTCGCATCGTAATTCTTTTGAACCAACATAACCATTTTGATCCCTTCAAGAGGCAAAAACCTACTTGCATACAAGCTAATAATCTTTGGCTGAAGGATTGTCCTAAAAATATAAATAAATTACGTGGTGGTTTACCTACGTACGTATAATGAGGGTTATCGTTTTAAGATAAGGTTATTGGAAGGTGTCTAATTCGTAGTACGTATTCAAAAAGGAAGAACTAAGTAAATTTAACTAAAACTTAAAACGTACAGTAAGATCAGTACATCAAATGTATCAATGTAGGCATTCTTTGCAGCAATCTATTTTGGCGAACAACGCGTGAGGCCTATTACCGCGTTAGCAACCGTCGTGGGCAAATTGCAGGAAGGCGTACAATTCATTACAGACATCGGCATTGTAGCTACTCGAGTGACCAATAGAGAGACACTATAGGTACTATTCTACAGTCGGAGACCTAACAGAGCCGCAGAAGAAATTTACAAAGACCGGCCTCCGCTCCGCTGCATACGGTGAATTATTTAATCTGCGGCCTTTTGTCGGATACAAAAATAGCATTAGAGAGCTACGGATCGAGATTCAATAGGTTAATGGGGCAGTCTTCATTGTGTTTTGAGTTCGGGGAAAAGATGGCGGAGAATGGCTAGGTAGTGCACGCTGGCAGCAAGCGCCACGAATATGTGCCAGATGGCGTGGGCGAAAGGGATGATGCCGTCCGACTTGAAGAAGAACACGCCGATCAGGTACAGCATGCCGCCGTACTTCAGGTCCGACATGGCCGGGAACGGTTGCTGGAAACATAACATTTTAATTATTTATAATTCACAATAAAACACTCGAAAGATTGACTGTACCACCCGTAGGTGAATCCTGGTTTGGGCAGGGAGCCATGCCCCACAGGACGTTACTCCGCCTGTAGGCTATCCCTAAAGTAAGGAAAAGTTACCTTTTAATCGAAATCTTGGAATTCGTGGATTTGCTTTTGCCACCACCCGCCTAAAAGCGTCGCGGAGCGTAGAACAACTCAGTAACATATTTGAGATATTTGTAGTTAAACGGGAGTTATCGCGTACCTACGATAATCACATTAATCACTCTTGTGAATATCGTGAAAGTTTAAGAAAACTCACTATATTGGGCGTCCGCGGCGCAAAATGCTGTCATGTATTGCCGACAGGGGCATTCAAAACGTCAGATCAGAAAGAGAATTATGTAAAATATCTACTAAACATTTTGATGATGAACTACTAAATGATACGAGCTGTAATTTTATGGAATAATCACGGGACAATTTTAAATCAACAGTGAACAATTAAAATATTGAAATAAAGATAAGATTGTGAAATAGATTTTACTAGTCAACAATCGTTATTGTAGATAACGTAATCGTGTAGTAATTATTCAATTATACTTATGAAGTGTCCGCCGCAGTTACTTTCTGGAACCTCTAAATTCTACTCTAATGTATTCTGGTATGTTTACTTATGTAGCGAGTGTATGGAAATCGTTGCTAAAAAGAATCAATAGCATGAAGGGGTTAAATTATGTACCCGCACCCAACATTTGATTGATAGCTTTCTAAGAAGTAGGCAACTAAGTGGAATTTAATTGCCTTTTCTCAAACATGCAATGATATATTGATTTTATGGTCCTTATAATAGGCTGCGAAGTATAACGTTTCAGGTGCGGCTAGGACAAGAGGTCGTTAATGGAATTTCATATAAATCGTGCAGGCCTAGGCCGGGAAAGTCCTCTTTTTTAATTTCCATTCCACATAAATTTGTGGAACAGGCATCATGACATTCTGCCACAATGCGTATTGAAAAAATAAAACTTTGATTTTTTTTGTTGTTTATTTCATTGCATGTTTGAAAAAAGCACTATAAATACCTCGGCAGGAAATATGGGGTTGCCCGCCTCAGATCTATCCAACGACAACCCTTTTTGTCCCAGCCTCTGTAGTAATGTACTATTACTGGAGGGCTCGGTAAGTTGCTATTCCACGTCACGTACGAATGTAGGGCAACCTCTTGATAAATAAATAATTCAAGAAACTAAGGTTATTGGGTAATTAGATAAGAAATATATCCATACAATAGACACATTATTCAGAAACAATGGCCTAGATAGTGTTATCATTAAAAACGCTCACTCCTTATCTATTTAGAAACACTTATTTATTTATTTCTTTTATTACAAATTCAGTGAAAATCCCGAAAAAATCGATCCAAAAATCATTTTTTTACGGTTTAACTTGTAGAAAGAGCATAAAAAAACTCCAAAACTTTGTTAGTTACCCCAGTCACTAATAGTATTATGGATTTATGTAAAATACAAGGTCATAAATTAATTGGGGGAGCACTAAATAAGTTAATCTTAGACCTAAGGATGAGGACCTTTAAATCACCCATTTTAAAGATTCCAGTCAGGTATATAAAAAGAAACCAACGACAATCTAAACGTCACAATTTTACAGCATTAGTTTGATTTTTTCTATTAATATGCAATAATCCTTAATTACATTTTTATCTCTAAGAACCGACCGATATCCGATCACGTACGGACCTTTGCTCAATGGCTTAAATACGTGTCCGTGTCACAAACTACTACTCGCCGTAACTATAAACCTAGTTCAGGTTTTATCGCGGCTCGATGTTTAGTTGATAGAGTCGTTATTTCCACGCCGCCTTTGCGCAACACACTTAGACATGCGACGAGCGTGAGTTAACGCGAAATATTTACTCTTAAGTACGTAAGTTAACCTAAGTTGGCATTTATTATTTCGTTCCGGTTAATCGAAGTAAGTAACCCATCCATTTTACGAAGTCACAATAGCGAAACATTAAAACTACACCCTAATTGAGATTGGAATAGGTTAGCTAACTAATACCGTCGTTCATAATTTCACTTGTGTGTATATTTTAATTGTATAATTTGTGTAATTAAAAACCGGTTTAATGCTAGGCTGACACGAGCATCGAGGGTTCCGCTTTTAAAATAAAAGACTAGAATTAGGGTTGTGCGCGCTCGTTCACTGAGCGGATCGCTGCAAACTAGTACAAGCTCTGTAATGTACTAATTAGGTCTTTTAGTTCTTTTAGTACACTAGTACACTGAAAGAAACTGGTCTGTTCATGCTCCTTTGACCGAATGAATGGCTTTGCTGTCAGTGTCACTGCCTGCTCTGCACGGGTAGCACAAGTTGTATTTTCTCGCTTGTCGCTCAGTGCGTCTCTATCGTTACAGACTAGTTGAAAGGGAGATCCGAGCGACAAACAAGTCGCGGACAACATGTGCTAGCCGTGCTGTTCGGTTCTTGCTCCGCGTGTACTAAATGAACTAAGAGCAGAAACTTTACGGAATAGTTCGTTCTCGTACAGTGACGGGAATTAATTCTTTTTGGCTCTTAGTACATGTACCTACTACACAACCCTAATTAGAATTAAGTTCAAGGCAACGCTCAAATTTTTTATAAATATACTTCGTATCCAATAAGATCCATGTTGACGAAAATTTACCTTTATTTCTTTTTTTTTACCATATATACCTAGATGCGGGCAACCAAGGTATTCAATGCCAAATTTCATGTTTATATCTTCTGTAGTTGCTGAAAAAACTGCTGTGACATACAAAGGTACAGGCAAACAGATATACACCGAAGTCATATCGTCAACGCCTGTTGCAATAATTAAATGATAGAAGGCATTTAAAAAAATCCTTTGGGCGTTACGAGGTGTAATATTGTACCTGCGTTCCTGGGTTTCCTGTCCCGTTCCTCTTGACTATCTCGCGGGCGCGGTTCACATGTCGGTTGGACCGACTAACTTTAGAGACGTATAATTCTTGATTTTTTGAAGCTGTACGGTGTATTGGTTTTCCATGGCTCTTGCGTACCTTTTTCCTTTGAATAATTGCTATTCTTTTTAACGATATTACTTTTGTAGCCGAAAATATTCACTTTTTGTTTATATTTTTTCATCTGACAGTGCTTGTTATTTTCGTTGTCTAGACAACGGGCAGAGACGATACCTTAGGTTTATACTGAACCATGGAGTTAAAACTATGGTTAACCATGGAATTAATATCTGGCATGTATATAACTTTGAAATTTTATGAATTTAGAATTTGTAAATTAAAAAGCTAGATCACCAGGGTATATAAACGGTGGCTCGGACTAGAGCGATCAGTTCTCCCTCAGCCTCTTAAGTGGTGACTAGAAACTCTGAAGATAGGGTCAAGTCGGACCCCTAGAAGCCTCTATCTCCCTCATACCAAAAGTCGACTTTGAGTGTGGCCAAGTCGGGCCCTACGCTTCAAGAATCCTTCATCTACGAGGTTCCTGCTTTCCTCGTGAACCGCTACTCTCTCTGACGGGCCCACCTACCTTAGTGTACCACCAGGGCCGCTGCATCTAGCGCCCCGCATTACAGCGCCAGCGGTGTTCCTGATCCGACGACTCCGGGACGCGTATTAAAGGAATCCCGGAGGAACTACCTTCACCTTCACCACTAAATCTCTAACTTTACCCTGGTGATATTAGGGACTAATTTTTTTTTTTTTTTTAATTTATGTGTTATAATTATTTTATCTGTGTGAAGAAAGCCTAAGTGTGAAATAAATACCCAGACCCTGACTTACTATTGCTGTCCTTTTCTCTCTAATCTACCTCTCTTTTTCTCTGATCTTTCATTAACGTCTGGTACCTGGTCTTCCGAATTATCGGAAGACCACGTAACACGACAGAGGATAAGGGTTCCCTAAAAATACTAAATGCCGAATTTCTAGGGGCGTATTATATTCTGGGCATACATATTTTACATGTATATTCATATGTCTGCACTTCTGCAGGCACGTAAGAAATACAAGATTATTTATAACCAAGGTTAACTACATCGCAAAAACTACTCTATAAAAACGGTACTCGAAGTCAGTTTAGTTCGGAGAGGTTGCGTGTCGATGCGTCCTTATATGATATTACGCGGATAATTACTGTAATCATTTTGCCTTGGGAAACACGTGGAAATCACTCGGTTGGCACTGGCACAATGTATCGAATTGAGACAACGAATCTAATAATGGTGTGTAGATTGCGTGGGCAATACGATGACTATAATCTTCTCTTTTGGTTAAACAGACTATTAGACAAAATTGATGCTTAGGTAATATTTGGTTAACCAAAAATGTAACAAAATGCATTATGGAAATCAAATTAAGAAATAGTAATCATAATAAGCACCTAAGTAAAATACACGAGTCTATTCTTAACTGACAGATCCAGCCGATCTTCACCCTCACCATTGCAGCTCCACTTATTATAATTATTATAGTATTTTTAATCCATTATGTCGCACCCACCACTTAGTTCTACATTGCACAAATGCTTAAATGAATTAGGCAGTGTGGCGCGTTTTCGTGGATAAACAATACTATAGCAGTGTAATCGATCCTTATCACACACACAACCACTACGCTCACGTCACAATTGTCACTTTGAATGACCCATATCGATAAACTCAGTTATCGATGCTTTTCCCCTATTCTAGTAATCGCTAGTGCAATAACCTCATAACCTAACGATCATTTGAAATGAGCTTTGTGTAACCTTCTTTATCATCGTTTCCAAAATAGTATAGAACCAGTAAATGACAGACCAAAATGATGGACACCTGATTCTTATTTTACAGAATCTTACCTTCTATGGTTATTCTATTAATTTGTTTTGCAACAGTCAATTTATGTCAACGTATCAGTCAACGTATGATCAGTGAATTAAGAGTTAAGTGTCCATTACTGGTGCGGTGCCTTCAGCTTAAAGTGTCCAACACTCGCCCTAACTTAAAAAAAATAAACACTTACAAACAAAGCTGGGAGCGATCTGGCACAACAAAAAAGCGACAATAATACAGCGCGGACTTGACAGAAGCGCGTGGAACTAACCCCATGTGCTTCTGCCAAGTCTAAAATGTTTAAAAAAATAAAAACCCGCCTTCAAAAATGCAAAAAATAACTTCTTTTAAAATGGTAGGTCAGTCCAACTGCATTCGGCTTTTGGTTTAAAATATTGTGGGACGCCGTCTTCAGTTGGACTGACCTACCATTTTAAAAGAAGTTATTTTTTGCATTTTTGAAGGCGGGTTTTTGTTTTTTTAAACATTTATTGTCTTTTATACTTTTTAGTGATCCTATTTATGCTGTTACGTAGCTCCACTTCTCAATATTAATGAGAAACTATAGAACATTTCAAGCTCGCCGCAGATAACGCCGCAGATAACGCCGCGGAAATGTCATAGTCATATTTAAACCTAAATGTGCTTCGTCATAGTCGCTCATGTACCTTAATCGAAATATCTTATCGCCACCCTTGAAATAGATACCGTTAAGGAGTTCCGGTGGCCATCTGTGGTTTTCATCATCAGTTCCACTTCACCATATAGTACTTTTCAAAAGCAAATGCACAAATTACAGTGAAAAATACCAAAATCGCTATAGCTGTGCCTATAATATTTGAGGAGTTCTCTTGATTTCTCCAAGATCCCATCATCAGATCCTGACGTGTTGACAATGGGACCAACTAGAAAGTATACCCATTCAAACAAGGAAAAAAAAATTCTAATCGGTCCAGTGGTCTTTGAGTAATCGGGGAACATACATTTAAAAAAAAAACCCGACGAATTGAGGACCTCCTCCTTTTTTTTAAGTCGGTTAAAAAGTGAAAATACTTTTAACCTAACAATTATTGTCCTCGTGTGTGATATCTATGGACTTATTTCTCTAATAAGTCCATGGTGATCCTACTAATATTATAAATGAGAAAGTTTGTTTGTGTGTGTGTGTGTGTGTGTTAGTTTGTTACTCCTTCACACTGCACCGGCTGGAGGGACTTGGATGAAATTTGAAATGGAGATAGCATATACACTGGATTAACACATAGGCTACTTTTTATCCCGGAAAATAAAAAGTTCTCGAGGGAATAACGGTAATCAAAATCTACGCGGACGAAGTCGCGGGCCGAAGCTAGTTGTCTATAAATAGCTGAACATTGGCGATATACGCCTTAACGGAGTAAAAGCCATTAATTAAGAAAATATTAATAATAGGCGCCATAGTTTCATCAATAACCCGTTCACCAGTCCATATCATTTCATTCATTAGCCTATTTATTAATGTTCCCATCCTTGTAAAATAGTCCAACAGCCGGTGGTTGTCCGTGGGAGCATACTTCTATAGTGTGAATTCAGGGACAATTGCCGGTTGGTGCGTGGAATTTATCTAAAGGGCCTCGTGTTGGCTTCGTCTCCATGTACGCGTTCCAAAAGGCCGCGACTCCCATAGTCCCGTGATTGGTAAAGACATACAATTAATAATAATAATAATACAGCGCAAAAAAAAAAAAGGTGCAAACTCACATTTGAAGTGATGATGATGGCCGCTGGTCCGAGCCCGATGACAATGTAGAGAAGCAGCTCCAGCATCTTGTACCGCTCGTGGAATATTTGCTGGTAGATGATGCCGAGGATTGCGAGCAGCCATATTGCCCAGCGAAGCTCGCGTAGCATCCAGCAGGACAGGGTGCCCAACGTAAGCCACGGGAAGTACGAGCTCGCGATGAAGATATAGATCATCGCGCGGTCGCAGCGGTGCAGCCAGTGCTTCATCCTGCTGCAAAATGACGCCATCCTTAGAATTGAGGGATAAGGAAGATGCCAATGCAAAAAAAGAATCATTATTTATATACAATAAAAAAGTGTGTTAAGTAAACAAAGCTCAATAGATGATTTTCTACGGCTTGAAATTGTATAAAAATGGTGTGAAAAGAAAATGTCGTTTGAACTTAGTGCCACATGGTGTCACGGCCGCACGTTAGTCTATTCTATACTTAGCTCATTCTATACTTAGTTGACATTATCTAACTTACCGCCCGTGACCTCGTCTTGTTTCCAGCGACAGTCGCCACGTAACTACATACTTACGAAACCTTAAGAAAGTTTACACAACAGATTAAATTTAATATTTTTCTCCGTCGACGTAACAGGAAACTACTTTACTTGGTTCATGTCACGAGGCGGCAGAAATAAACTCGTCATACAAATTATAATTAAATTATGTAGGGATGAGTAAGCGTTCTTCAAAGCTTAGCTAAACTTATTTCAGCGAATTATTTTAAGTATTTTGAGGCAAGCGCTGCTATTCAATTATTCCGACTGGTGCTCTGAATGAGTCCCTCGTCCCAATCTTGTGCTTGCATATTTTAATGGAGTGTATTTAAATAATTAAAGTAGGTTAGTGTCTTACTAGGGCTTGATTGCCTAGCTTACCAGCAAGAGGCTTGGGTTTATTTATAAGATTGCAATTAGGTACCAATATAAACGGCGTTCCAGTTTATTCGTTAAAACCATTAATTGGCCTTTGGCCCTGAGTATCTTATAGTAAAGTAGGTACAAAATGTCATAGTTGACTTGGTAATAACTTTAATTTTGTTTGAATTGCTTTATGTCGCGATATTAAAAAGAACCATATTATTACGATGAGACAATTCTGAAACAAGCGTTGTCTATTTTGTTTTCGGAGGCACCGCCAGCAACGGGAGTTCGTGCAAAGCGTGAAAAAGAATCATCGGAATTGTGTTTACCAGCTCTGACGTCCTTCTAATTTCTGCTTCTTTCTACGACGCTTCCTCCTAATGGTACGGCGTAAGTGTTAGATTAGTTCATGTTAAATGTTCCTGTAGGTATACATTAGTGTGTCATTATAAATAAAATAAACCTAAGACAGAATCTGATGTTTATAACACAGAAATTCACCGGCACTAAGCGAACCTGTTGACGCTTACGAAATTCCTACAGAAAATGTTAGGTAATTAATTATTCCTTTCCGAAAATTCATCTGACGCTATCCATAACTAATAGTACAGTAGGCCGGGTATAGAAGTACCTAGAATAAACAGACTTACGTTTCAGATCTGCAACAGCACACAGAGTGGAAGGTGGTGGAGACCGCGAAGAGCAGGCACAGCGCCAGGCCATACACTACGGCTGCGATGGCTTGAGGAGTGTTCAGGGAGCGGGTGAGGAGCTCCCTGGCGCCTAGTGACGCTGGAGCCACGCAGATGGCGTGGGTGCACACGTTGGCTACATTCTCTACCTGGTTGACAAGATAACCAATTGTATTTTCAAAACAATCCCAGGACACCAGAAGTGGCGACTAGCGGTTTTGCTGTCTCGGTACCCACTGTAGGGCAGATCCAGGATTTTCGGCGCCAATCTACACCAAACGGATCCCGAAAATTCCGGACTGTCACTGTGACATGGCCTGTTGGTTGATCAGTAGTTAAACTAGCTAATGGCCTGTTGTTTGATCGGTAGTTAAACTAACTAATGGTCAAAAAACGTTACTAATGGTTAAAATCTCAATGAAATGTGTCAAATTTTCCATTCCTTTTTCGAATTTTAACAATTAGTTAGTTTAACTATTGATCAAACAACAGGGCCTAATAGTCAAAAACCGTAACTAATGGTTAAAATCTCGAGGAAATGTGTTAAATTTTCGATTCCTTTTTCGAATTTTAACAATTAGTTCAGTTAACTACTGATCAAACAACAGACCCTTACCTAGGGCCTGTTGTTTGATTAGTAGTTAAACTAACTAATAGTAAAAAACCGTAACTAATGGTTAAATCTCAAGGACATGTGTCAAATTGCGGTTTTTACTGTTAAGCAAGCAGAAAAACTTAGAAGCTACATAAAAAAAACTCGTTTCAGTGGTGTTTTTTATCAAAAAGTTTACTGCTGTTCCTACATGTTTTTTTTTAAATAACTTCGCTTTTCTTTTTTAATTTTTGTAATTCTTTTTTGTTTATCTAGACTGTATAAATAAATTGCATAAGTATTATCTGATCTACCTGCTTTATTGTGTTAAACTAGACTGAGTGCGGAAAGGGGCAGACTGAAAACCAGCGCTGCGAAGACTCGAGCACTCGCTCGCGCTCGCAGCACATGCTGAGTCTGTGCCTTTTGTCACACCTTTTTTTTTATAAAATTTTGTTTGTATGTTTACTCGTTTTGGGTGACAATAAATACTTCTTATTTCTTATTTACTTCTTATTTCTTAAATTTTCGATTCCTTTTTCGAATTTTAACAATTAGTTGAGTTAACTACTGATCAAACAACAGACCCTTCGTAGCGAGTAACTGGTAGGCATTAATTTAGTAAAATAAAATTTACATAGCTAATACAACCGTTCTTGCGCGTTGTCATTAACCTTTTCGATTATTTTTGTAGGCACAATTATATTGGAGCAAAGGGCATTACGATAGTCGCAAACTCACTTTAACTCCTTCAAACAACATACTTTGATTAGAAGTTCTTTTAGGCCTATATAAAAAAAAAACGATGCCACAATACTGTAATAAACGGTCCCACAGGTTAACAGTCCCTCGGCCGATATGGTATGTCAGGTCATCTTGTCAGAACACATTCCTCTTAAGGTTTCATACATTTCTTTATAGATTTTGGTCGGTGCGTTCGATCCGATAGTAGAATGATTGTGTTGTGGAGTTGTTTATAGGATGTAACTAATGAAGGCTCAATAAATAATCCAAGTTTTCGACGAAGAGCGCCGAACCGGCCGAACGCATCATGTCAACAAAAAAAAACATATTTTTTATATTAGTTAATTAGGCCAATACCCTAAATGGCAGCAAGAAATGCAGAACTAGCGGATCTAAAGATAGTTCTCCGAGATAGCTAGATAGCGCTGATTTTCAGCCAATACCATCTGTAACTAATGAAATTTAATTTTTTTACAACATAGTCCACACTCGTTGACTATACATTTTTGAAATGTTAAATAAATAGATAGGTAAAAATATAGTGACACAAGGGAACATAGTTAAAACGCGCAAGCGTAAATCATAGATACAACCTTGTTAAAAATTGACAAAAAGTAGCCTTTATATCAATTTTGACACTAGAAGACGAAACATTTATTTCCGAGAGAGCAGGATAAACTAATTCCCTATTTGAACAGGGACAAATTGAGGGCAATAGAAAGTTAGTGCTAACTAAAAATTTTAGAGTAAAACCCTGATAAAAATTAAAGAATTTCGTGTGAAATCCAACTCTCAAACCCCACTGATCCTGTAGGATTGGAGAAGATTTAAGTTTCGCAAAGGAATTTACGATCAAAGGCGGGAACGGCGGAATATGTATCGCAATATCCTCTACGACGAGATAGAAATGGAAATGAGATCCTTGAGATGTCTCGTTGAGGGTAGCTGATACATTACAAATACAATTTTACCAGCAATCCATTCCATATACCTACTTACAGACTTTGACTCGTTCCGAAGTACATTGAAGGGCATAAAACGCAATGTTCCTTAAACAACAATATGAATGCTTCCATGTACTCCGAAATGGCTCCCTCAGCAAGTATATTGCTAGCTTTCGGTCCTCATGAAAACCAAATGGGCGTAACATAAAAGCGTTTGAGCACTCGTACTATTAAATGTTCTGTGGGTTCACATCTCTATTATGAAAAGTAGGTGAAACCGCACATGTATCTAGTTATTGACGACAGTTTTCCAGTGGAAAGCATTCATTGTTTCAAGTACTCGCTACCCAGAGCACAGCCCCGGCATATTTGCCGTGAAGCGCGGGATACATAATTGAATTAATCTGTGTCGAGGGTCTCCGTCTTAAATACCAAGGGTCAATCTTTAATTTTCATGACATGTCGTTGAACTTTGGTCTCGAGCGAGGAAAGATGATAATGTCAGTGCATACCTATCTAATAATATGATTTGTTCACATTCGAAACAGATACGGCTCGGTATCTTTTGAAGATATGAAGTATTAACTGCAAAGCGGTAAGACCGGTTTTTTACTTGCCATACAATAGTTATCACTTTGCAACATTGCAACGTTGAGTTTACCGCTAGACAACATAGGAAATATTATTTTAAGATATTTATAAAAATACCTCAGTACCAATGCGTTTCTGAGGATACCCTTTGGTTGGACGAACATGGAACCAAAAAACGAGGTGTAAAAATAGCGGTGTGTTTAGTTTAGTAAGTTATTGAGAATAATCATTTTACTTACTTCCCTATAAATCATAAGTGAATCAAAATTAAATTCGACCAGAATCTAAAATAGTAGGTAAGTACCTCATCGCCTTAGGTTAACTCCTAGGAGACTTTCCTATAGCTTTCCATCATGGCTAAGTGATTATATTATGATAATATGACTATCACGTAGAGTAGCCTCTAAGTATTTCAATATCATAAAAGGAGTACTGTACAAGTTTCCACGGTGCCTCAAACACCTAGATGGTACCCAAAAATGCTTTACAGCTCTTGGACTATAATACCTACCAGAGAGAGTCCTTACTTTATACTAAGGACTCTCTCTGGAGGTATTATCTAGGTCATGGGACAAAATAGACAAGTTCGCTTAGAAATTGTCGAATATACCTAGGTAGGCCATGTTATATGTATGTTTATGTATACATGGCGACGGAAACGATTTTTTTTTAAACTTATTCTTGTGTTTATGGCCGTATGACGAATGGTTAGCCTAGTTTATAGTGAGTCTACGAAGCTAACGGTTCCAGGGGGCCGATTTTTGACTTTCGAGCGCTCGAAAGTTTCACTCGGAAGTGAGCAAAACCTGTGAAACCCTTTTTTGAAATACGAGCGGTAGAATTGAAAACGAATAGTTTGGACCACTCGTCTTTAAATTTTCCTTCGCTCGTAATTTCAAAAATACGGTTTCACAGATTTTGCTTACTTTCGAGCGCTCGAAAGTCAAAAATCGGCCCCCAGGTTCGACTCCCAGTATGGAAAAATATTTATGTGATAATGGCTAGTATTTGTTTCTAAGTCTTAATTATGACTAGCGTACAGCTTAGTTTGGGGCAAGGTTACTGTACTAATACGTATTTATTCATATAGGTAAACGATATAATAACGTATACATACACAACATAGCGTGACTAATGCATACTGTTTATCAAAGCATATAATCTTCTTATAATACCAAATTGGTACCTACCCATTTATTCTCAAACAATAGGTACCTAGGTACTGGATTCATTCATATCTGTGTTATGTAAAAAATACGTGATGTTATTCTATTACACAGCATCGAAAACGCCGACGAGTTTAGCGTTGAGCGATAATAGAAGTCGGCTCGGGAGTTTGAAACCCTAGCTGTTGACATGTACCAATGACTTACAGTAAAGTACCTACTTATGTGAAAAAAACATAGCGAGGAAACCTGCACGTTCGAACAGTCAGTGTCGGTTACGGGGACGGGTACCGGGTACATAATCACACAAAATATCCTTCATGGTCAAAAGTGTATCAGAAAATGCCGATCTGTACGATAATCGATAAGATATGATATGCGTACAATGCTGTTGTTGACTGCGCTGACCCCCAACTTGTGAACACATTATATACGGGGATCAATCACGCCATTCATGTTTCTATTAAACAAACATAACCGTCCAGCATATTTTGAACCCCGCGCCTGACGTTTAGGGATCCAATTATAATGGCAGCACGTTCAAAAACTCGCCGGAGAATACGTTAGATTAGATAGGCAATAGCACCTGATTGCGGACCTAATAGCGCTTATCATTTTTGTATTTATCGCATACAATAAAAAATAATACCATTAGTAGAATCACTGCTTATCGTAGGTACCTACCTACCTACTTTAAAACCGGTCACAGCAAGTTATACGTTATCAGCTTATGGCGTTGATTCTCCCAAAAAATCTTGAGCCCTGCGTGCTCGTATGGATAAGGCAAAGTTAGTTATCGACCGCTTTGATCGAGCTGTTTCCACGAGGAAAAGTTATTTATATGCAATGGCGATGGGAACTTCAGTTTGCCAGTTAATACTTAACTGATGAGCTCTTACCTAAAGCTATGCGTCCACTTGGTCGGAATCGGAGCGTACGTAGCGGACGGGTTTGTTGCTTTGTATTGATTTCTATACATCCCGATCCAGTGCACCATGTACAGTCACGAACTTAAATTTGGGACCCACCTTAGGTCCAAAGTCATTCTGACATTCTACAACAATAAGGTTGAGTCTCCTATAAGTTACAAATGATTTGGCATCTCTAATGACATTGACGACTTCAAGCCAATTTTTTCTTGAAATGGGTTACAAATTAACGATCGCGATAGTACAATAGAAATCAATACAAAGCAAAAAACCATCCGCCCAGTGGACGCGCAGCTTTAATGTTTTAAATATTTATTTAATCTTTATTGCACAAAATAATAGGCACCTATACTAATTAATTTAATAAGACCTAACCGATTTCGGTTATAGTGACTGAACTTAAATGGAACTCTATTAATAGGCTGATTTTTTGACCTATACAAGAGGCGAAATTAATATTAAATGAATCGGTGTTTGACTAAAGAATGAACGCCCTGATCTGAGTACCTAATAATAATGAAAATCAAGTCATGCGGCAGGAGCACTCGTATTTAATATCATAGGGGAGAGAATTTTAGCCCCTGGTGAGATTGAAAAATAAAGAATTTCGGAAATCAGTGAAAGTCTGGCATTTTAGTGAACTTTAGTCAACAGGGCAAGATTAAAAAATCGACCCCTTGCTGCTTGGTTGGCGGCACAGGTTGGCGGTAGTGTGTAGTCAGTAGGAATATTTTGCTCACAAACGCAAGATAAGGATTCAAAAGAAGGTATCTTTAAAAATAAAACTTAACTTTAAAAAAAAACTCTTCAAAAATATTACAATATTTTTTTTTGGAAAATATTTTTTTGTCCTAAAATTAAGTTTAAAACATAAACTGGATTAAAAATATAATAAATGGTACCCATAGTTTTTTTTTGTATACCAACTGATGTCGGCTTTTTGTTGAAAATGTTGTGGTCGCCGACTTCAGTTGGACTAATCTATTAGGTGCCTACAATTTTAAAGAAGTTATTTTTTGCGTTTTTGAAGGCGGTTTTTTGTTTTTTAAAACATTTATTTTATTTTATACTTTTTAGTGATCATAACACGCTGTTACGTAGTCCCACTTCTTAGTTGAAATGAAACTTTAACTTATATCAAGCGCGCCGCAAGCAACGCCGCGGGAAAGTCATAGTCATATTTCAACAAGTAAATATTATTCGTTGTAGGTAGTCGCTCAACTATCTTAATCGAGATATCTTATCGCCACCCTTGAAATCGGTACCATTGAGGAGTTCCGGTGGCCATCTGTGGTCTTCATCATCAGTTCCACTACACCAAATGATACTTTCTGAATGCAAATACTGGACTTGTTACTAAAAATACTAAAATTGCTACATGTTTGCCTACAATATTTGAGGAGTTCCCTCAATTCCTCACTGATCCCCTAATCAGATACAGATTTGGTGACAATGGGACCACCTCGGAAGTATACTCTATCAAACCAAAAAAATAATTTTGAAATCGGTCGACAATTGACGGAGTAATCGGTGAACATACATTTAAAAAAAACATACAGTGGAACGTATAACCTCCTCCTTTTTTGAAATCGGTTAAAAAGACAGAGTTAATACAATTGTGGCAAAAAGGCATAAAGGTAAAGCAAAATAATTAAAAGTGAATGTCAGACACAGCCTATCACAAATTGGTACAAAAAGAATAATTAATTAAATACATTCTCCACTTTGAATATTGTACTCAATCAATGATCGCTGAATACATTAATTGAAGTAACAAAAGCTGTTTAAACAATGATTTTATTGTTTTAGTTCACTGCATATATTACTTATAATGCTAATGTGTTAGTATAAATCAATTTAAAATAAATATGTATTGTATGATAGAAATGGAAGGGAGTTACATAAATTACAAAATCTGTTCAGCACTTGCCCCCTTACTGCTGCATTTCATAAGAGTAAGAATTCTGAAAAAGTGGGAAATTCATGAAGTAGATAACTACCCGTATGTACCTACTAACTATGTAATATGAATTATTTGTTTAACACTTGTAAACATCGTAGGCTAATTGTACAAAATATGGTTACAGAATTATCAACAAATTTTTAGAGTTGTTTGTAGTTCTGTAGCTCTGCCTACCCAACTCTGGGAATGAAGGCATTTTACATGAAGATTTATGTATGTATGTAAATATTTATTTAAAATGTTTTTTTTTCTTACTGTACAAAATAGGGCAAATGTTTTCTTTTTGTATGATCATTATAAAAAGGGATCAAATTAAGATAAAATACACATGCGTTGATTAAAAGGGGTGAATTAAAAATAAAAAGAAGGGAGTTCCAAAAGGGGGCAAATCTCTACAAATAGTATGGATCTCACACTTAGTAGACAAAAGCAGAAGGGGGCAAGTACCGAACAGACCACAAAAACAAAGGCAAAAGAAAGTATTTGTTTAAAATAGGTATCCAAATCTTTTTTTCCACTACAAATTTGGAAGTAAACAATAATTTTTTGAATAATATTATAAGTTAAATTTTCCCCTTTCATTAGCAGTATTCATTTATCACTATCCGTAGAATCCCATAAAACCAAATAAATTACTGTGAAACATAATTATGTAAACATTCACTGCAAATATAAAGAATGCAATGTAATATAGAACCAAAACTTGTTTAGATTCCTAAAAATTACCAGCAGGGAGAGTGTTATGTTAACCCAACTATTTGTACCTACTTTATTGTGTATTGTTGAATTAAATGTTTAATGCATAGGGTGTCAAAGCAAAACAATAACTAGGCGGTGCTTTTCTCTTTGAACTGTCACAACGTCAAATTCACTGTTGATTCCAAGTTTGAATTTCAACTAAACTACCTAAGAGCATAATCATTACTTTAAAATTTATTTAACTAAAAGACATTGTATCATTTTTGTTTAATCCCAATACAAATCATCAAAAAAACCCATTTTAAAAAATAAAACATGGAAAAATATAAAATATGAAAAAAAAAGGGTTAGTTAATTTTAGATTATTAATATAATCTAAAATTGTAAAATAAGCCTTAAAATAGTAAAGTTGTAACTGAGTCCACAAATTAATAAATTGTATGTATTATTTACAAAGCAACTATTTTATTCAAGTTCAATATACTGGCGCTTACCTCTCCCAAAGGATAGGTTTAACTATTCAGAAAGGTAATACAGCCAGCATCATGGGTACAATGCCGCAAACGGATTTATTAGAGGGGGTATTCTTTTTGTACTTGTGTACACAAGTATATTGAATAATTCTAGTCTTAAGAAGATAATAGGTTGCATTAGTTCTTAATTATTCTAATTATTATTGTATAGTGTATACTGGGTGTCCCTAAAACCAACACTAAAACTGAGAGGGCTGATAGAGCAGGGTAAAAGCTATCAATTTCTGAATTTTTATCTGAATTTTTGTAATTTTTCCTCATGTCATGTTTTTCGTGACATGGACATAAGGGAAAATTACAAAAATTGAGATTAAAATGATCAATATCTTCGAAACTAGTAACAATCGCTGAACATACATAGGGGTTAAATCGATAAGCTTTTTAGCTGCTCTGT
This sequence comes from Acleris literana, assembly GCA_946894065.1. Taxonomy (NCBI): domain Eukaryota; kingdom Metazoa; phylum Arthropoda; class Insecta; order Lepidoptera; family Tortricidae; genus Acleris; species Acleris literana. The sequence continues at coordinate 10,991,027 of OX335684.1, read as the reverse complement.
CAGCCCTTTCAGTTTTAGCGTAGGTTTTAGGGACACCCTGTATAGTGTATTTTTTTTTTAATTTTCATTTTAATCAACTGTTTTAGTATGAGTACATTAAACACCTTTATATTTCGGTCTCAGCTGCTTCGTTTCTCACATGCCCTTATCCTTTACCATCTCTAAGAAAAGATCCCAACACCATGAAGAACTAGTCCCAAAATAGACCCAGACGAAACATGTAATAAAAGGTAACTCAAAATAGATTCGCAATAATTTGGAAGGCGGAAGACTCGTTGCGGCCAAATAAAAACAATATACCCAGATAGATCAGTAGATCACTTACCAAAGTAGGAACGTAAGCTTTATTCGCGGATGCCCTCTCGTTCATCCATTTCACACCTTTCATCTTTTCCCAGGGAAGATTGCAGTGGAAATAAATCATACTTTGATTGAACTTTGATTTAAATTTCATTATTATCACAGAAAATAAACTTAAAACGTCACCCATTTCAAAGTTGAATCGCGAAATGAGTAGTAAAATTAAATGGTCATGATACCAACAACAGCACGGTTAATTTTTTAGGGTCGTTCGAAACCATTTTATTTACTTAATATCCATTTTTAGGTTCATTTATATTATTTTTAATTATTTCGAACAGACGACTATCACGGGTCGATTTAACATGACGTTTGATCTGATACGATACGTTCGTCCACCCACAGACTCCACAGATGTCTATGAAATGGTAGAAAGAAATCACCTAGAATGTGACAGCTTGATCGTGATAGTACTAGGAATGCACCACCAAGCGGAAAGGCGCTGGTGAGACCTAAAATTTAAAAAAAGTTGGTTGCACAATTCCGTTATAAATATTATAATACACCGTGTTTATTTTCTTTGTTTTTGGCATTTTACTTGGCACAGTCATAGAAATAAAGAGTTATCATAGTTTTAAGAAATACCAAAAAAAGTTGTAATTGTACAAGCGCCTTTTGTTTGAGTTAACCAACTGACCAAATTTTAGGGCAGTGTTAATAAACTCATCTTGGTTGAGATGCCTATCCCTTCTTCAGCGCATATGCGCCCACCGTTGGGCATACGCCTCTCCAATTTCCCTCCACACTAGGCCCAATTTGCGGTGGATCTCCCCCAGATTGGGCCTGCGGTCGAGCTGATGCTATCCGACCACCTTGCTGGGGGCCTGCTGACTCCTGCGCTTGCTCCATCTCCCATAGTTTCGGCGTCACATATGGCCTGCCCAGGCCCATTTCAATTTGGCAACGCGATGGCCTATATCCACCACTCTGGTGAGTTGGCGAATGATGCGCTCCATGGCCCTTTTGTGCGATATTGAGCTTGTTTACCGCTATGCACTGGGGCACGTTTTATAAAGCTACAAGTTACAATTTTACAGGTCTAAACTGGCAACACTATATCGGATACTGTACCTGAGGCCCGTTTTACGAAGCTACAAGTTACAAATTACAAGCGGAAGTCTCTTTCTAAGTCCTTTTGCTAGAAAGAGAGTTCCGCTTGTAATTTGTAACTTGTAGCTACGTGAAACGAGCCTCTGATACTCTATGATTCGAAGTTTACTTTGACGGGCCTTGAGAAGGGTTCCTATATTACGGCCCTTAGTCTTCCCTATAGATGTTTCATGTCTAACCACTCTAATCTGCTGGTGCTGGCCTATTGCCTAACGTACTCGCAATCGCAATCGACTTCAAAGTGGAACAATAGTTTTCATTTTGTATGCAGACAAGCCTTCGATTTTCAAAATGAAAACGATTGCGAGTGCGTTAGGCAATAGCCCCTCTGTACCTACTCCCAAATAAAAGTGGCTTGGAGCACAGATTAATACCCTATACATATCTACTAGCTAGGAGTTGGCTTGGAGACGAAAACGTAATAAAAAAAGTAAAAAAAGAGTTTGACGTGGGGACGGGTGGAACAATAATATTCTTAACTAGGTACATTAAGCAGCAGCATTTGGATAGAAATTGGATCATGTTGCCAAATCATTCCCCTCTTTTGCCAGGTCAATGAAGCAACAAATAAAAATTCAGGAAGAATATCATATTTTGGAGGAAAAATATGTAGGAACATCAATGAAACTTTGTTTATAACTTTATCTTGGCACTAGAAATGAGGATCTGCCGAGTGCTATCAAAATTTAGGGGTCCTACCCCCATTGGGGGGGTATGGGCAGGGAGGAAAATTTTACTAGGCGAGTGAAGTGTCACTTTCTATGTATTTTTTTTTAACTGAATCGAATGAGACCATACCCATTGCTGGAAAAAAAATACAAGTCAGAAGTAGGATATTCGGAAGCGTCAAATTTGGTACGATTAAAGTACAAACCCTGAAGAAAAACAACAAATACTTACTAAAAATTGGTCGATGGCTCGCGCTGATTAAATTCGAAATCGAATTCAAATTGGAATGTAATAATACCTACTGTGCGGCAGTACAGAACCATCGGTGCGCGAGTCCGACTCGCTCTTGACCGGTTTTTCTTAATAAGCCATAAACAAGTTGGGGGAAGGCATTGGTTGGTCCAAGTCAACAAAATTATTATGGTCCAATACATTAATATTGGGTAAATTAGTAGGTAGAAATAAAATAGGCATTTATTCAGCTAATGTATATTTAAATAAGAAAATAACTTAATATTTACAAATGTTGCACATATATACATTAATGTAATGAATAATGATACAATTCGTCCAAGCTTACTAGGTGATATGGGGTAAAAGTGGATTTTAACCTCTAACAGTGATGGCACCAGTGTTGGACACTTTTAGCTGACAGGTACCATTAATGGACACTTTACTGGTAAATCAAAATTTCTTATGGTTCTAAATTGATTGTTGCAAAACAAATGACTAACCCCTATCTTCTGTAAACTAAGAATCAAGTGTCCGTCATTGGTCCTTGTCCATTACTGGTTCTGTCACCCTACCTTTAAATGTATATATTTACACTAAATTCCAAATATTATGAAACAGATTTATTACATGCTATATACACTTGGGAGCAAACAAATTGAGCCACTTAGTACTGAATTTCCATAGAAAGTGGCTCGATTTCTTTGCTCCCAAGTATATTTGTTTGTATCATTTTAATTAATATAAGTGTGTACGGTCAAGGACTTTAATTGTTAAGCCGGGTCCGCTGCGCCATGTTATTCGTGTTTTCCTAACATGTTTGCCGCGGGGGATGGTTAACATCCCTAGCGTTCGCCTGCGGGGGGGTGGACCTAACATGTTAGGTGTTAGAAAAACATGATAACATGGCGCAGCGGACCCGGCTTTATGCCACTATGGAACCCTGTCATAATGACAGCATTAAGCCACATGCCAGAAATTACACGTAAATGAATGATTAACGTTATGCGACAGGGTTCCATAGTGGCATAACAATTAAAGTCCTTGACTGTACTTGCATTTCACCCTTAAGTCTAGTCTGCTTTCTTAACCCATTTTTGTGTATTAAATCATTATCTAAAGCAGTGGTCCTTAACCGGTGGTTTGCTTACATTTATTTACTGAATATTACCTCCAGATCAATAAACCAACTGGGTGGTCCACGGCATAACAGAAATTTTGTCAAATGGTCCCCTAGGATTTAAAGGTTACGAACCACTGATCTAAAGCAACTGGGACTTGGTTATTCTTCATCTGGCACACAAAGGGTTAAGAACAAGTTTTCAAGTTACTACTACACGTAACTATGTCTAGAAATTACTTTCAAATAACTGTAATAATCTTTTTATTTCAGCAATTCTTGCAGCCTGGGCTTGAACAGGAACCATTGCTTGTGAAACTTCTTCTCCTTTAGCCAAAATAGTATACATGCTTTTAATATTATTGTCCATAGCATCACAAGTTTTTCCTACAGCATCTTTGTAAACATCCATATTCTCCGCAGTTAGTGATGAGTTGGAATGCAATATACCTGACAGATTTTCAATTAAATTGTCTACAGATTGAGCAATTCTTTGAGCTTCATACTCTAAGTCATTTAATACTGTGATATCAATTTGACCAATTTGAGGTGCCAATATTTGACGGTACAGTTTGCCTGATGGAGTACTCGATCTTGAAGCACTCGAGCTACCAAACACTGGCGTCTCACCTTTTTTAGTTATAGGGCTCGAGATTTTGATCTTGAATTCTAGGTCATCAGCCACGTAATGTGTCATGTCTCCTTCGTACCTGACATGCCCATCCATGTTTAAAGGGTATTTATCCTGTTTCTGTTTACGATTCTCTGATGGTAAATCATATGGCCTTGATGGCCCAGGAGCCTTTTCGGGCTGTTCACTGGAACCCTGGTCGGAATGAAATGAAATTTCGCTGTAGGACGCCGTCATGCGCGCTGATATCTCATCGTCCATATCGTCTTGTTTATTTGGCGGATCCTCCATGTCTGGAGAACTTAGTTTGCCTTCAGCCATATTCTATTTTTGAATTAGCTGAACTTGAATAAGAGTTGAAACACACCAAAAAGGTGATAATAAATATATTTTCACAAAATAAAATTTTCTACAGTAAGTACGTCGTCAGGAACCCCAACCAAACCTTTTTTGACAAATACATTGTTTGACGTAAATCAATAAGAAATGACAGAGAATGAAGACATTCAATTGAGCAGAGGATGGCGGTCAGGGAATTATATACCTCAAATAGTGTCGAAGTGCGTATTTTTTTAAAATATTGATTAATTAGGCACTAACTATCGGAATCTGAAAAAAAATACCGTTTTCTGTACATAGTAGACTCTTGTACAGGTATGTGAATTGCGTGTTTTCGCATTATGAGAAACAAATTGTACTTGCCACTAACGATCTTAAAAATGGTATATCAATTATCTGGTATCTGCGCTATAGACTTTATTAATAAAATGTTACGATTTTAGAACTCGCGAATTAATATAATTCATTTACAAATAGGTATAGTAAATTTCAGCGAGCAAAGCTATAGCAAAGCTTTGCGGGAATTTTTGACAGTTGTCAAAATGTCAATAAAAACATAAAACTCATAGGCGGTACGGTAGTGAGTGTGACTGAGATTTTTCAGAGGTCGTTTCTCGTTGTTTTCGTTTATTTTATCATGCCTGAGTCTTAAAATCATCGTGTAGTCGTATTAGAGTTAGGCAAAAGGCGAATTTGATTGGTGAGTGAAGTAATCGCATTTTGCTGGGGTCGAGTTCGTTTCGACACGATCGGCCGTTTAACATGGCGTTCGTCGACATGTGCGGATGAATTGCTTTATTCTTTGTCGTGTTCATTTCTGTTTAGGAGAGTTGATCTAATCTAGTGTATTGAGTAGACAATCGTGTATGTAACTGTGTTTGCCTGTTACATAACGAACTTATGGGTTTTGGATATAAGTTAACGGGAGTGAAATAGTATCTGCGATGGTGAAAACCCGACGCAGTAACGGAGAAAACGGGGAGGTGGAGGAAGGGAACGAGGGCCCGAACGACATCGGCAGTGTTTCTGACGAGAAGGTGAACTGTTCTCAATGATAAGTTTGTTATGGAACTTGACTTTTTCAGCCAACCTCGCCTGACCCTGATTCCCCTTGACACCCACAGAATGCACTCTCGCATGAGCTTATAGTGCTGTCCTATTGGATTTTATTTGTTTGATTTTTAGTTGGTTTTTTCATAACCTCTTCTTTGTTTTAATCAGAAGCATGACCCTACATGTTACATTATAGAGAACTTAGCTTTATAACTTTAAATGGAATAACTATTATCCTGTTTTTTTATCTTGCTCTCACCTTGGAAGTTATTTGAGGAATAGATGACTGCATCTTATGTAATGTTTCTAGGCTTCTAATTGGTCACAAAGGGAATTACGGAGCAGTCAGTATAAAGTTACAAGGAAAATACAACACTGGCCAACTAAGAAATGTAAGTTCTTTCTTAAACCAGAAGTGCAGAAGTTGAGTGCCATCTTTAATTTTAGCAGAATTAAGCTTTTTGATCTTAATCTTTTGAATGCCTTACATCAAATACAAAATGCAAAATGTGTCACTCACACTTCAAATATATTTGCTATGCTATGCAAATTACAACATAATTCATACAAAACAAAGTCTCACTTAATCTTCAACTTGTGTTGACTGTGGCTTACGGTGGCGTCAGTGGCACGACTTTGAGTTGTAAGCCAGAGCCGACTGTGCCATTCAAAAGGAGAATGGTGTATTAAAATTTCTATCAATTTGTAGATTGATGTGTAGTTTAGATTTTTCAGTTATTATTGTTCCATATAAAATTACCCAAACATCTTGGTTGTCTTGGTTTGTTGCAGATAGCAGAAGACTACGCACTATTAAGATGCCTCGTATTGTCTTTCCAGAGAGTGATACTGAACCTGAAAAATATTCAAGGCGGTATGTTTCATAATTTATCTGATGTTTAGTTATATACAAATTGGTGCAAAAACCAGGTATCTCATCAGGTTTTATTTCTAACATTTATTCGTAATTTATCTGGGTTAAACATGTAACTGTACTGTACTAAAAAAATTATGTTGTGAAAGATTATTTAATTGTATACAATTGCTAGAAATAAAACATCTATTAAATATTTTTTTTCAATTCAGATACATTTTATATTCTTAGAGCTCATTTCAGCACATAATATAACATTAGTGATAGTGCAATACCATGGAACTATAGTGCCCAGCCAATAAGAAGTCAATCCTGACACATTGCACAGCCATGAAGTTTCTAAATATTGATAATGTTGACAGCACGAAAAAAATGTTAAACTTATTTGTTGTATGGGAATGAATAGTAATAACAGCATTGTTATTCTGCTGTCAACATTACAAATATTCAGAACTTTCATGGTTGTGCAATGAGGATTGACTTCTTATCTGCCTAGTACTATACCAAAGCAAATAAGGAGCAAAAGGTCTTGTAGGTGAAAAACTTAAGTAAATGACGTCTAGCATGTAGTTGTACACATCTAAAGAACGTTGGACATTCTATATTTGAAATTTAAAGCTGGGTACTGACCAACGTTACGAGGTGTAATGTAACATGTTACACAGCGAGCATTCATGCAGTCAGTACGTAGTATTACAGCGAAACCAGCGAGCAATTACGTACTGACTGCATGAATGCTCGCTGTGTAACATTTTACATTACACCTTGTAACGTTGGTCAGTACGCAGCTTAACGTAAATTCCATATTAGTTTTGTATGCAACTACAGTCACGAGATTAAATTTGGTACCCACCTTAGGTCAAAAGTCAATCTGACATTCTACAACAATAAGGTTGAGTTTATTAAAAGTTACAAATGACTTGACATCTCTAATGACATTGATGACTTCAAGCATATTTTTCTTGAAATGGGTCCCAAATTAACGCTTGTGACCGTACATGCAAGAGGTCATTTACTTAAGTTTTTCAAACTATGCTCCAGACTTGGGCTAAAGATACTAACTTAACACACTTTTCATGGATAAATAAATGCACATAAAATACCAGGTGAAATTTTAATGACTGGCCAAATTTTAGGGACCAACTCTGTCATACTGATCACATTTACTATGGGACCAACATCCAAATTGCGAAAAAAAATATCAGCTGTTCCATACATTTCGGCTGTTTACCTCTCGAAGTTTGTATGGAACAGCTGATTTTTTTTTCGCGATTTGGATGTTGGTCCCATAATAAAAGTTGATCAGTACGCCCAACAGAAGTCCCTAAAACTTGGCATTTAACTACAGTTGGTGATGGAATTCGAGATCAAAATCTGACATCTTGATTATTTAGTTATTTTAACATTATTTCATAAAAACATGAATAAGAACTCGTCTTTTTATTATTGTAGAGCTTTTTACAACGGGGCTGCCGTGATCAAGATTGATCAAAGCCCCTAACCTTAAAGATTGTAAATAAATAAATAAATAAGAACTCGTCTAACCAGTAAAATTAGGGTAAGTTTTATTGATAAAAATACCTACACCTAAACCAAAACCACAGTGAATGTGCGCCCGCTGAGGGTAGGATTTTGATCTAGAATTCGATCACCGACTGTAGTGTGATAAATTGTGTAACCTTAGCATTTCTTACTTATTAACATGTATTTGGATTCGGAAAAGGCCAGGGAGCTGGGGCAGGGCTGATTGAAAAATATTGGCTTTTACTTTTGATATACTTTATTTACAGATTATATTCTTACTCACTTAAACATAAATAATAAAGAAAAAGAACATGTACGTGGAAAAAGAAAGAGACCATGACACTTATGTATTGTTATTTTTTTTCAATGTGTGTGAGTGTATTAGTTGTAAACGGTAGCATTTGTGGTTTTGTAGATCAAGGCAGGTGAGAGTATTCTTTGCGGATGACAATGATTCCACCAACAGAAGTTTGCGTATCCAACACAGTCGCGGTCCGCGTAAGAACTATGTGGAGGACAGTGAAGATAAACCTATACAGCAAAGTGAGATTTTTGCATAGTATTAGTTTTAATTCTATTTTGTAATACTTTGCTATTTTTTAAACTGCAATGTAAATGATAGTGTCAGGTACTCAAGTGTAAAAGCTATGAATCTCCTCAACATGTTTGAGGCATTAATATCAACTAGCTTCACTCTGACTGAAATTATGTCATAATCGAGCTTATGATGTGACTATGATATATATATTAAATCAAAGTTATATCAAGGCAGAGGAGGCATGCAAATGTGTATAGTTAACATGTGTTGTTGCATATAAAACAATTACAGAAAAAAGTAAATTATGCTGTTTAAATGATTGTGGGAACTTGATTCTGTAATCTATCTATATGAATAACTCTTGTTGTTTTAGTAAACATAACTAAATTTTGGCTATTGTGCACTATCCAAAGTTTCTTGTAATGGAAATTAGTTTAGATTTAAAGCTTTGTATAGATAGTGATTATTCCATTTTGTATTAACATTTGTCAATGCTTTTGTAGATAAATGACTTATAAAGGTTATTTTGTAGATGTCAGAAGAAGCTGCCGCAAACGCAAGCTGCTCCATCACAACTTCAATGAAAGCTGGATCACCAATGAGTTGAAAGTCAAAGGGTACCCGGATCTGTACGGGTTCCCTGGTTCGAGCTCCTCTGATGAATTCACTTCTGGGGATGAAGCTAGGGTTACTAGCAAGAAACTAGTAGATGTCGGACAGGTTGTTCTTTATATTTTTACACTACTTGAACTGATGTTCTCAACTCCGGTTTTAAGATTTAAAAAAGTTGTATATTGTTGTTGAATGCAGCTCTTGGGATGCTCTGATTGAGATAACTAATTCGACGCCGTCCCTTTGTCCCGTTTTATATATGTTACTCGTGTTTGCAACGCGATCTGATATAGATTAGCAATTCGTATTACATTACAAAGATGATGGCACTCTTGATAGGTTCATTGTCTCATTGTAGCGTCATCAGCACGATTTTATAAGTGGACCAGGTATTCAAAATAATACATAAACGCCCATGTCGAGTAGTAGTCAAATAAAGATATAATTAACTGCTAGGTCTACTCGGCTATTTCTGACGCCAGCTGTGGGTACTTAGTGTTCCTTCGTGTTCGTGGGCCATTAGCAAAACGTGGAGGTTCTTACAACCTTCAAACTGCATGTGATAGTCTCAATACGCATGGAATTTTCTATTTCAAAATGTAATATGAAAGTTTTTTTATAAGTTTGCCAAATGTTTCTTCAGAATCACAGCCTCCCGCCAGACAACATGGATGAAGACAACCAGCTGTCCCGGCAGAGGAGAACATCGGCGAGATTTCTTAACAAAAAGGCAAATGTAAGGAATCACGGCTTGTATTTCCTCGCTTGTCGCTCAGTGTGTCTCTTTCGTTAATGGTTGGGTAGAGGGGCATTACCGAGCGACAACCAAGTCGCGGGTAAGATAGCCGCTCAGTTAATATTAACGCTTTTCGCGATCGACCTATGTTTATAATGTGCCCAAACATAATTTATTAACAATCGACCCGCCCTTGAGTTTTCGGCAAGTTTTCGGTCGCAAAAGGGTTAGCAGTGCGAAGCGAATGAACTAGTTGCGCCAAATAAAGCCAGAAGAAATGCTTCAAACAATGCAGTGTATAATGTTCAATTAAATAATTAATTACGAAAGAAAAAGTGTTTCCGCAAATTATTTTTTAGTCATGAAAATTCATCCATTCATCGATTTTATTTTACCCATGATGTTATGTTTTCAAATTTTTTTACTTTGTGACTTTTCAAATGCAAATCGTAATAATATAGTAGATGGCCTTAACCTTAACTTTTTCAACCCCATATCAAATCGGAGTCGTTATACGCTAAAGAAAGCTGAGAACCTTGCGGTTAAACAAGGATATTTTGTGAGTTGTCTGTTGCGACGGATTTATCCGTGGTTAGCGTTAAATCTGTGGCGCGGAAATATCCGACAATGGTGTTGAAAAGGGTGACTCATCCTCATTGGTGGCTGGTTGGCTGCAGTATGGCAATGTACTTTTCACATCACCTATTCGGAAAGGGGACTTTTCTTCCCTGTCAGGAGGAATCAAAGTGGCACTTTTCTGTTCTAGGACATTTTATTGGGTTGAAAAAAAAGGTACAGCATTTCAGCACTTTCAGAGAGTGTAAATATTAAGCTGGTTTCATCACTAAGATCTTTTATTTTCCTTAAAGGTGATGTGAAAAGCAGTATGTGTCGCACGGTAGCAAAATTATTTCCACCTTGGGCTTTAACACTTGAATCCCTCGCTGCGCTCGGGATTCTAAAATAGAATCCTGAGCTTCGTTCAGGATTCAACGTACACCTTCGCCGTAAATATGTAATTTTGGTCCATTGTGACACAATCTTCTATTTATTAATTGACCAATTAGAATGAATCTTTAAGGGTGCGTTTTCATTAAAATAGAGCGGCGTGGAGAGAAGAGAAAACAATTTGTGAGATATAAAACACATACAAATATGATTGCTCATTTATGCTTTGCTTGAGTGGAAACACAACCTACACCTTCAGACACAGAGAGCTCGATGCAGATGCGACGCGATCGAAGTGCAAAATTTCGCGACATTAGTGTGGTTTCTAAAAACAGTGTACTTAGTTCAGGACTAAAATTAAGAAACAGTTACTTTAGTGATGTGACTAACTACATTTAGTGATACATTTATAACATACGCCAATAGGCGGTATCTCAAATTCAATAAACGAAGCATATTCAATCCTCACCCGCTAGTAATATGGTCCCATTTGCTACAGGAGTTTTGTCTGAGATACCACAATTTGTCTTATGGCAGTATAGTAAATTTACGTTACACACATGCCTGGAGTTACCGTTTCTTAATTTCAGTCCTTAAATAGGTACACTTTTTTTTGAAATCCACCCACATACTATAGGAAAAACTATAGAGCGGTCACACAGATCGCGCTCCGCTCACGTCGAGTCTGCGTAGCGCCTTGCGCCCTTCGCCCCTTCGTCACGCTCGACTGGCGAAGGATTCTTCGGTGTTTTAACCGTCGTCATTGTCGTCTTCGCATGATATTTTTCTTTTGAATGAAATGGAATCTACCCCTCGGTTCCGCTACTATTTACGTCATAAGTCGTCGACCAGCATCAGCAGGTCATTATAACAGCTATCGTCCATAAATTGAAGATGTCAGTGACGGTTGTTGATACGCCCGAATATTCGCCCTGGCGTCAAGCTCACTGTGTGTCTAAATATTAGGGAAGTCGTTATAACTCCGCGTTTTGCCCATGGACCAGGATGCGTCAGAATCTGACTCTGAAGCAGAGAACAACCAGACCGTTATAGAAAAGAAGCCAGCCCCTGAACCTAATGAGTCCGTCAATATGGAGACTTCCGCAGTCAAGAAGGAAGAGGAAAAAAACGAGCAGCCTAAAAATGGACCCAATCAAGATAGTGAAAGGTAAGTGTAGAGAAAGATGAATCCTTAAATTTGTTTTTGGCGAGTGCTATACGGATGTCGTGCTCCAAAATAATAATAAAATAAAGATGTCAATATGCAACTGTGAAATCTGACTTTTCCGCGTTTTCAATCGACCTATAAAGACTGCTTTTGCTTGTTACTTGTTTAAATTTGTGGTATTTGTTAATGATATACAAACTATGGTGCAATAATCACATGCACCCTTAAAGTAAAAAGAGCACAAATAAACTATTTACAGAATTAGCTAGGGAAGATAAGATTAGTGATTATTTTGCATATGGATTCCATAATAGTGCTATAAATTAGTTGCAGAAAGAAACTATAAATTAGTTTGTGTTTATAGCAATCAAGGGCCAGCAAGATCCACAAGAGGTAGAGGTAGAAGAAGGCCAAAGAAAGAGAACAGTCAACAAGATACAGGTAACAGATGGAGTTAAAACTTCTTTGTCATTTTTAAAAAGGCTATTATTTGGTTTATGGGCATGTCAATATTTGACAGTTATGTTTTGATTCCAGATTTTGCTATGTTATTTTTATGAAATTTCTATTTGATTGTGCATGTTACATTGGTTTAGTAAATTTGCGGTTGTGTTTACGAGCTCAGTAAGTTGGGGCGGCGTTGGGATCTTTAAAAAGAGACCCCGTTTAATAATGAACCAAACGTCGTGTTTTTCTGCTGTGGTATAGTTTGTTATATTCCCAAGTGAAATCTTTACTAAGGTGAATTTCATAACGATTTTTGCCCGTAGACAGAACAAGTATGTCCTTGAGTTTCGCCGATTCTTAGTATCGTTGAGTTTGATAACAGTTAACACCAGGCATGATAATGGGTACAAAAGATATTTCATTTTGATGCTGAATGTACATAGGCTCTTGCACAGCCTTGGTATGTAGATACGAACCCTAAAATTGTCTGTGATATCGTCTCGCTTCTCAAATAAAACATTGTTTAGCCATCTCACGTTCAGTTATCTAACTTAACTTTGGGAGATGGTTTTGGTTCAAACGTTACCTATAGTCATTTAGTAGTCATAAACAACCAATAAATTTAAATATATAAAAATAATACACTACTATTATTTTTTGGAATTAAATGCGTAATTTTTATTTTTCCTAGTCTTTTTTATTTTTATAATACCAAGCTATGGTTCTCATTATCATAAGAACAGGCTTATTATTGGTAGGACGAAGTATTTTGGCTACTTGGATGCTGATTTGAACATTGCTGTAGTGACGGAGTCCTCGTCGGAATCGGGCTCCGACCTGACGCTGCACCGCGCGCCGCGCCGCTCCAACCGCACTCGCCAGCCGAAACAGGCCTTTGTTCAGATAGCGCAAAGGGAGACGCGAGGCCGAGGTGAGTGACCATCAAACAGTTTCCCAACTTACCGCCACTGCTATCCAGGTCTGGCAGATAAGCACCTGATGAAACTTTCAGCAGCATGAATATGTGCAGCGTTTCAAGAGTATGCTTTAAGTGTTAACTGGAACGAATGGCATGCAATGCTCTTTTAGTCTTTGTTTTTCTAAAGCAATTCTGGTCATGACTATGAATAGCGGTTTTAAAGGATTATTATGTTAATCTAATAATAAGATTTATACAAATTATAACTGATAATATTCAGTCTTAAGTTCCTTAGCTTTCCTGATTTATAATATAGCTATAAAATAATGTTCCACTTAAAGTAAGATCAAACCTCATCTAACATCAGCTCTCATTACCAGCAGACCTCTTTTGAAACTACTAAAGGAACAAGCTAATATAATGATTTGTGTTGACCATAATGAAATATTGAAGGTAGCTAGATGGACGGAGTATTTTCGCTGAAAGAAACGGAGGCTTACGTCGAGCAAAATTGTCTTTAGCTGATGAAGGAACTCCCAAGCGCCGCAAGCGCTATCATTTGAATTTGAAATTGTCTCTAGATTTTATTACGCAGTCGTAATTAGCACCATCGCACGAAATGCATCCACGTGTTATCTGTAGGTATTTATGTTGTGACTAGTCCCCGTTAATGCTTTTGTAAGTGCTAATTTAGATTTAAGCACATGAATGCAAGGTAATTTACCAATAAAATTAAAGGGTTAAAGGAAATTAATGTTTGTCTCGTTAAACATGTGGCGTTTGTGTGTATCCGTCCTAACAATATTAATGTCCTTGCATGATGAGGGGAAGGTTACCTACAGTTTTTGTTATACGTGCGTGATGGAACATTTTGTTTCAGCTAAGACATTCACGATAAGGAAGAAACCTTACAGTCTCAGAGAGAGGAAACCCAAAACCCATCGTAGGAAAACTATCAGATGTAAGCCTTCTCTTTTCTTTCTCTATGAAACATTTGTATATACGCGAAAATAAAGGTGCGATCATGTTTGGGAAAGTCCATTGATGCACATGATAATGCAGAATTCAGCAAGTTTGCTAGAAGGTAGACTATTAGCTTGCTCCCCAACTTTGGAAGACCCCATTGCAAAGGATTTAGAGACGTGTAGGTAATAATGTTATACCAACAGCTCAATCACCGTCGAGCAGCAGCAGTAGCACATGCAGCTCGGACACAGAAGAGGACCTTAATGTTACTATGAAAAAGAAGTCCAAGGGCAGGTGAGGCTATGGTGCATAATAAATTTTTGCTTTCATCTATTTCGCATGTGAATTTTGTTTACTCCTTAAGAGTTCCCTGATCTTAAGCGATTTCCTAATTTTATATTGCCTGGGTTTTAGGGAAGACTTGAAACAACTTTTAATGTTACCAGTATCTACTCTCCGCCTGATCTTGACTTGTCTTGGTTTTTCATGAATTTCTGGATTTGATCAAAGGAAAACGCAGGTTTATGTTTTTTTTTTCCAGACAAAAGTCCAAGTCCATGGAAGATAAAAAAACTGATAAGGCACTGAGAGATATACAACCCGTCGAAGTTGACGGCAGCGTCAGATTTTCATCGGTAAGGAAGTGATAACTAACAGGTTCCCTGTCCCTAAACAAGAGCGTATTTTCATCCACGTACCACGTACGTAGGTGTGTGTAAAGTTTCATTCAAATTTGATCACATTTGATTCATGAAGGTATTATGCCAGGGACTTAACTTCGTTTATGAATCATACCTGATTCATGGGACAGGAAACCTGTTAAGTGCTTCTACTTAATTAATATTTAATGACTAATGAGATTCTAATAACAAAATTTATAACCAGGTTGGCGGTCTAGAAGAACACATAAAATGTCTCCGCGAGATGGTTCTGTTCCCGTTGATGTATCCGGATCTATTCAAGCAGTTCAACACACGGCCGGCCAAAGGCGTCCTTTTCCACGGTCCCCCAGGCACTGGCAAGACATTGCTGGCTCGGGCGCTAGCTAACGAGTGCAGCCTAGTGGGAGGGAGAAAAGTCGCCTTCTTTATGAGGAAGGGAGCGGACTGTCTGAAGAAGTGGGTGGGAGAGAGTGAGAGGCACTTGAAGTTGCTGTTTCAGCAGGTATGTTTTGTTCGTGCGGTACTCGTGTAATTGTATAAACCCCCGACGTTATAATTATGTGCAAATCCCACACGAGATTCTTTAATCGCTGATCAACTCATCAAGTAAAAGTAAAAAAACTAGATGTGTTCAACCGTTCAGGTAATGGTGGAATGCAGACTGACGAAAGGTTCGTTTTTGTGTGGGTGCAAATATTGTGCAATTCTTTCGATGATGAAAATGAGGTGTAATTAGGTATCTGTAATTTCTACACTTTGGCCATATTTTGGTACAGGCAAACAAGATGAAGCCGTCCATAATCTTCTTCGACGAGATCGATGCGCTGGCGCCGGTGCGCAGCGTGCGGCAGGACCAAGTGCACGCTAGCGTGGTTGGCACTCTACTGGCTGAAATGGACGGCCTCTGCGATAGGTAACATTTCATCACAGACACCAAATTAACTTCGAAAGATTTCAGCCACAGCCGTGATTTGGAAGAGGCTCCAAGACATGGCGTTTTCATAACTTGGATTATCAAAATGAAGGGACAGAATTTTTCCTAGGGCTTTTGTGGTATATTCTTGTACCAGGGGTCGTATACCGGTATTACTTTCATCATAAAATACCGGTATTAAATTTTGGTACCTAGCTTATTATTGAATATTTTTGTTCTTCTGCAAACTAAGGAAGATATTTCAATTTTAATTAATACCGGTATCGATTCGTGTCTTGAACTAAGTACTTTTATATGTGCAAACGGTTGTCTGTTTTAGCGATGATGACAGAAGGTTTGAGTGGAGAAGACTTTGTGTTTTAAAAAATGGCTATAGGACGTTTGCAACCTAGAATCACCAACGTAAAACGCAAAATATTACAATTCCATGCGATGGAGATCGCGGAGATCGTGGAGATTCTCAGGAAAGGCTGATGTGAAGATGGGGAACATGTTACAACATGTTATTTTGGAACTGTTTTAGATTCAATTCATAATTTAATTGCTATAGTTAGGTTAGTTTGTATTTATAAGCGATGTCAAAAATTTAAGTCTATCAAATTTTCATAAGTAATTCCGAGTTTTCATAATTTGAAATTTTGACTTTTCGGAATTATATAGAGCACCCGGTGATAATGATAGCGAGTTGAATGAATAATGATGTTGTTAGAGGCGAGGTGATAATAATCGGCGCCACGAACCGGCTGGACGCGGTGGACGGCGCGCTGCGGCGCGCGGGCCGCTTCGACCGCGAGCTGCACTTCCCGGCGCCGCACGCCGCCGCGCGCCGCCACATCCTCGACATCTACACGCGCCGCTGGAGCCCCGCGCCCGCGCCCGCCGACCTGGACCTCGTCGCCGACCTCGCCGGCGGCTATGGAGGTACACCATTCAATACCAAACATCATCATCAGCCCGCTGCTGTAAATAGGCCTCTCCCATGGCATGCCACTGAGCTCGTTCTTGTTTTGTGTTTCCAATCGCTCCCAGCCACTAAGTTTGCCAAGCCGTTGTCTCCACTCCAGAACACGTCTACCCCAGAGGTTGTCGGTTCTGCGACAGATGTGACCGGCCCTCTGCCACTTCAGCTTGCTTATCCTTACAAAAATGGATTCATCTAATCCATTTGCTGATCACCATTGGCGAGCTAAACAGTCGGCAATCATCTGCAGTCTCAGGATTTCTAGCTTGCACTTGCTTTATGTGGTCCTTGGAAGTTGTGTGTGCTGACTAACTGTTGTCCTGTGTTTAAGTTTTACTTTATTTTATTTTTGGTTGTTATAGACATCCTTATTGGCATTAACCATGCCAATTAAGACATTTATTCGGAACAAGTATGTTTGATTTCAATAAAATTCGCGAGAAAATGCATTCGCATTCGCGTTCTATTGGGACGATGCCTTAGGATGTCCAGAAATGTAGCGCAGTCCTAAACTTTAAATTGTGAAATTTTATTTATGTACCATCTTGTTTGTACACCAATAAAAATAGAGACTCGATCTCTTGTTAAATTATTCGCTAACTGCTCTGATCTTCTACCAACTTTACTCTATGGTATTTGTATGTGACTTCCTGCTTTTATTGCCACTGAATTGCATTTTTATATAGTTCAGAAACATACAGTAAATCAATTCGCGGAAGTATAGATTTGTGTTAATAGTACTCGAGGTAATTTCGGAATTAACAACTATGCAGACATCTTAGGTTTTTTGGTGCTGTTGCAGGGTCCGATTTGAAGGCTCTCTGTTCAGAAGCAGTATTAAAAGCGTTAAGAAGAGTCTACCCTCAAGTATACGAAAGTGAATACGCATTACTGATAGACGCGAAAAACGTAAGTTTTAAACTCATTAAAAAATATAATATATATTATTCACTCCTCTATTCTCAATCAAGGCGTTCCCGGGTGAACAGTTGTGACTTCTATGTTCCGTTTCCCAGGTGGAAGTGACCCAGGAAGACATGCTGGAAGCCATGCAGGGCCTGGTGGCGGCGGGCGCGCGCACCAGCCCGCCGCCGGCGCGGCGCCTGCCCGCGCACGCGGCGCCGCTGCTGGCCGCGCAGGCGCAGGCCGCCGCCCAGCTCATGCACGGAGTCTTCTCGCACCGGAAGAGGTATGGACATTGCAGGGGCCTGTCCGTGCGGGACCTTTCTCTAGTAGACTTGTAGAAAATTTTATCGAGTCAACTAACATTATTAGACTGGTGAGTTTTGAGGTAGGCCCCGACACATTGATTCGAGTTTGCTTAGTAAAAGATTCGAGCTAGCCTAGTAATATAAATTGGTCTCTATTTGAATTCAACGCGAGTGTTTAGGTTAGTGGACATGACGACACTTGAAATTTGAGTGTGCGTGTACGTGTTATAAAGTTAAGACTTGGGCCTAATGTCTTAGTCGCCGTGGACGTTCTTAAGATAGCGATCGAAGCGCGTCCCAACACAATTGGAGAAAAAGGCTCAGGGGGATTATAGTAAATTCTATGTCAACTGTAGTAATCGAGTAATCTCTATATCTTTTTTTCTAATGAATCTTAACCAATCGGCAGGATCGGCGAAGTGCCGCTGTCTCCCAGCGTGGTGCTGATCTCTGGCGAGTGTGCGGAGACCTACATCGCCCCGGCGCTGCTCGCGCAACTGGAGCACTGCACTGTCCGCGAGCTTAGCATGAGCACGCTGCACTCCGCGCAAACCTTCACGCCGGAGCAGGCGCTCATCACTGTGAGTATTGATCCATCATCAGGCGACTGCACGGGAGTTCAGTATACGCTCGCTGCACGCCTTTACCACAGTATTTAAAAAGCTTAAGCAATAAAGAAACTAGGCCTACTTGTTGAGTTAAAAACCTAAAGTCGCCATTAATAGAACTTGTAAACCATGTAAACAAACTTTTAGGCAACATTTTTTCGTAAATTTTTACACCGGCTCTCCATCTCTACCATACTATTGGTAGTCCCCGAGAACGAATCCGTTAACAGACAAAATAGCCGCCATCTTGAACTTTTTCTCGTGTCTTTACTGCTTAAGCTATTTATGTACTGTGCCTTTACTAGCTAGAGTTCTTGAAAATGTCAACTACTTCTAAATTATTTGTTTCGTGTGACCAACAAATACCTAAGCATATCTGAGGTTCTCTTCAGATGACCAACATAGATTCCTCGGTACAGTCGGGAGTTAGTGTTCTGAAGTGTGACGGATGTCCCGCAGATGTTCTCGGAGTGCCGGCGCGCGGACCGCGGCTGCGTGCTGTTCGTGCGCGACGCGGTGTCCGTGTGGGCGTCGCTGGGCGCGCAGGGCGCCGCGCTCCTGACGCAGCTGTGGCGCGCGCGCGCCGCCGGCGACGACACGCTGCTGCTGGCCACCGTCAACGTGCCGCCCTCCGAACTGCCGCCCGAGGTTACTTGTGCTCTGAGGGCTTCCGGCCGCTATACACTTGGGCCAAGGGGTTGTAGGTTGTTTGTAGCTGGCGACCAATATTGGCCGGCCTACCGGCTAGTGTCCGTTTTTCGTGCACACATCAAAGGAGACTTTTATCAAAGCGGCAATGCAGAATGATAAATACGCCAATGTGTAAAAGTGATCGGCCCAATGTGTACAGCGATTTTTAAGTCAGTATCTCCGCAGACTCGCCGATGAAGGTAGAGGCACATCTTTCACGCCTCGCTTCTGCCATCGTCAGTTCAAGCAGGAATCGCGCTTCCGACAGTTCTGTATGGCGAGAATGTATTTTCTCACCTGTCGCTCAGTGCGTCTCTTTCCTCATAGACCAGGCAGAGAGGGTTTACAGACAGAGCGACTTGTGTGAATTATTATGCACACTGACAGCGCGAAAATATTTTCTTGCATATAATTAAAATTATAACTAACTCACTGCGTGTTCGCACCGTCATAGTAATTCCAAAGAATACCCAGCTCGATTTAATACATGTTTTATACCTGAACGCTAAATATATATCTATAGAAAAACTAATCGTTGTCCCCAGCTGCAAGACATGTTCCCCGTCTACAAAGACTGCGTGTACACAGTGCGGGAGCCGAACGCCTCCGAAGTGATATCGTTCCTGAAGCCAATCATAACCGAAGCGCCGCTCGAGCCGCCGGTGATAGAGAACGACGAACCGCCGCCTCCGCTCCCAAGAGGTAAACTGCACCATGTGTTCTAGACCAGCGTTTTGCAACCTGGGGACCTTACTCGGTCTTACTCGGGGGTTTCGGCCGATAGCTAAGTTAAAGTAAAAAGCAAGAACAAGTAAGTTGTATTTCCATGAATTTCTTTATATGAGCATGTTTATCGTTGTCTGAAATATTTCATGGGACAGCAGACACAAATTCACACAGAATGAAGTAATCCCAAACTAAGCTCTAGGCTTTTACAGGCAGCAGCCAAAGTACGTGTAAGTTATTTATTTATTTATTTATTTATTTATTTATTTATGGATCCATGGAAAACCAACAGCTTTACAAAAATTTAGAATTAAGATTAACAACACAAAGCCAATTACAGGTTCTCACATTTAGCAATTAAGTATGTTGAAAAAGAATGAGCCTTACAGCGATTATACAGTGCAAATATGTTACAACTACTACAGGTCACCAAACATTTACTGTGAACTATAACTATGCTACCGGCAGCACAAACCCCGCACTCGAAAGATTTATCTTGGATTAAGATTGTTTACAAAAAATTGAATTAATTTATTTTTAATAGTGTTAATATTACTTGCAAATATGTCAAAGTCTAATACATCATTCATTAACACTTTATTCAAACTCCTACTAGCTCTGCACAAAAAACTATTTTTTCTATAATTAGTTGAAGCCCGGGAAACAGAAATAGGACGATAATTCCGCACACTCCTAGAGGGAATATTAAAAGAGACTCTGCCCAACAAATCAGGACAATCAACATTACTGTTAACGATATTTAGTAGGTAAACTATATCGGCAACCTCCCGGCGCTTTACAAGCGGTAACAGATGGTGAAGCTTACACAGGTTAAAGTAATTGCCGGAACTATACTTTACATTTAATTTATAGCAAAGAAATTTAACAAATTTAATTTGCAAACGTTCAATCCTATCAATATAAACTTGATATTGGGGATTCCAGATCTGAGATGCATATTCCAACCTGCTCCTCACGTAAGCACAATATAAGATTTTCAAGGTCTTAGGACGCGAAAAACAAGCTGAACTACGCATTATAAAACCAAGGGACTTGGCAGCTTTAGATACTATTTCATTAATATGATCATTAAAAATAAGTTTAGAATCGTGGATGACCCCCAAGTCACGCATGCTTGACACTTTTTGAAGAATGTTTCCCTTCAACGTGTAAGAGGTAGAAATGGGAGTCAATTTCCGTGAAAAAGTTAATGTAAAACACCCAAGTTATGGACCTCAAATTACCTACACGCATTGACAATAAAATCGCATATAGATAAAATAAAAATAATAAATAAATATCAAGGGACAATGTCACACAAATGGACCTAGTCCCAAACTAAGCTCTAGGCTTGTACTATGGGTACTAGACAACGATATAAATACTTACATAGAGAAATATATACTTAAATACAAAGAAAACATCCAAGACTCAGAAACAAATACTCGTGCTCATCACACAAGTATCTGCCCTTACCGGGATTTGAACCCAGGACCGCTAGCTTCGTAGGCAGGGTCACTACCAACTAGGCTAGCGATATTTTTTAGCTCTTCGAATGTCTACCTACTTCGGCTGCTGGCTGTACAGTCAACAGCATAAATAAGTGATCATTTATGTACCTTGTCGCTTTCAATCGTTTCACAATTTTGTATGACATTTCAAACACGACGTTAAAGTGACAAGGTACATAAATGATCACTTATTTATGCTGTTGACTGTACAAGCATAGAGCTTAGTTTGGGAGTACTTCAATTTGTGTGAGATTGTCTGCTGTCCCATGACATATTAACGTTAAACATATTAACGTAAAAAGTGCTATTATTAACCAACGGCAGCGATCGCCAAAATGTATGAAATTTCATTCTTTTAAAACTATAATATGTATGGACTTAATGCGTCTCGGCCGCGCTAACTTATACTCGTCCCGCAACGGCCTATTTCCCGGTCTCTGCAGTAATGTACTTTTTCAAACGGTTGGTTATTGCAGCGCCGCCGCCGCCGCCGCCGCGCGAGAGCCAGGAGGAGGTGACGCGGCGCAAGCGCAAGGAGGACTACAAGCTGCGCGAGCTGCGCATCTTCCTGCGGGACATCTGCCGCAAGCTCGCCTCCAACCGCAGGTTCTACAAGTTCACCAAGCCGGTCGACCTCGAGGAGGTGAGCGAAACACCGGGTACATTTGTGAATTAGGTGCGGGACCCGGATGTGGGCATCCGGATTCCGGATCCATTCAACGAGTTAACAAAAAAAATCTACAGTGAAACGACATGTCAAAAGTTTTGATGATGCTCACAGTTTTTCGTTTAAGAACCATCGTTTTCGTTAATACTTTGTACAGTCAACATTATAAATAAGTGTTCATTTATAACGTTAAGTAGTACCTTAACGTAACTGTATTTTTGCTTACATCCTTTAAGTTTTCCTTCTCTTCTCATTAAATTTTTGATAAAAAAAATATATTTGCTATTAGCTTACTCGTTGCTTAAATACAAAATGGGCACAAATCAAAATGGGTTTGTGTTGCATTTAAATTCGGAATGCTATATACTTGAAGTTTTAAATCAAACTATATTTTTTGTTTGTGGCGCTTTTATATTTAAGCAGCGAAATGTTCTTCATTAAATGTATAGGCATTTATATGACATGTTAAGGGGAGGTCAAATATTTGTGTGTTGAGTGCGAGCATTTTTTTCGGCGTCTTGACGTTTTTATGCTTTAATCTTTATTTATCTGTATAAATAATTATGTTTATCGTTGCCTAGCACCCACATAACAAACCTAGAGCTTAGTTTGGAGCTAGGTCATTTTGTGTCACTATTTATTTACGCTCCTTGGCTTGATCACCAGGTAACAGACTACCTGGAGATAATAAAGCAGCCGATGGACCTGGAGACCATGATGACGAAGGTAGACATGCACAAGTACTACTGCGCAAAGGAGTTCCTTGACGACATCGACCTGATCTGCGCCAACGCGCTCGAGTACAACCCGGACAGGTCAGTACGTACGCTGGGATGTTCACATCTGTCTTTATTTACTGCCGGCCTTATTTGTATCACTTCATCGGGCTTATTCTGTAATCAGTATCTCAAGTTCAATAATCAAAGCAGTTTTAATTCTATTCTGCACGGGTAGCACAAGTTGTATTTTCTCGCTTGTCGCTCAGTGCGTCTCTATCGTTACTTACTAGATGGAAAGGGAGATCCGAGCGACAAACAAGTCGCGGGCAACTTGTGCTAGCCGTGCTGTTAGTAATGAGGTTGATATTGCTATAGTAGTTTTATCTGAGTCACTGTCTATTGGATTAGGAGGGTAGTATTATGGATGTTTTCATCGCTGTGGATAAAGAATCCGTCACTCTCGCACTTACATAATTGTCAGAAAGTGACGGATGTTACTGTACCAGACGCGACCATCATAACCCCGCGGATAATCACTTGAAAGTTTTTGAATAAAAAGTAATGCGGTTGGTAAAATAGCCACACACTGCCCTGCAGCAACGAAGACCAAAAACTGCCCTCAGGGGAAAAAACTCGTGTATAAGCGAATTTTGGCATTGTAGTATTTATTTTTTGGGAGGCAATGCAAACCTATGAAAAGAACATTATTTAAAAAAATTAAGCAAATCGCTTGAATACATCCCGAAAAACAGTACATCAAAAAAAAAACATTTAGTAATCATAAGTCGAGAACTGTCACAATTAAGATGTTGATATTCAGCATAAATATTCTTCACTATAAGAGGTACTCACAAAAAAACCCGAGCCCATTTGATGTAGGGGCCGACTTACTATGCAAACCCGAATATGGCCTTTCAGGAATAATTTTTCCCTCCATATCTCATTAAATATAGATGCCAGCAAAAAAGTGTATTATAGTAGATTGTACAACAAGTGCATAAAACGTACCATTTTACGCGAGACGTTTATCCATCCAAGCGAGCTTGCGAGCGAGGATGGATATAAAGTCGAGTGTTAAATGGGTTTTATGGACGAGTTGTACACTCTACTTTTCACTTCGATTGCGAGGAAATGAAACAGCAACATGTAAATTGTTGTAACACAAATATTGACAACGACAAAAAAAAATTTGGTTCCCGCCAATTAACTTTTTTTTTTCATTTGGTACGTGACATCTGACTTACGTAGTTTACATACCGCTTAGTTATAAAAATGTTTTGTTTTTTATATCTATGATAACTTATTGTCATGCTTTAAATATATTGATTTACTCAAATATAATAATAATAATAATAAATGCGACAAAATAAAAATTATAAGTTTATTCCATGAAGTTTTATTGTGTACTTTGGCTGTTGGTATCCTTGCCTTGGTCTTAGAATACTAACGAAACGAAATAAAATAAAAAGGTAATTCTATGAAGTTAAAGTTGTTCGTGTGGCTGTTGGACCGATTGCCTTGGCCTTCGACGAAGATTTTACTTTATGCACTAGAGCATAAAAAGCGACTTTATGTCGCCTACGCACGACATAAAGACGGACTTTTGGAGCATGTGAAGTGAAAAATCTTTTTTGTAGAGAATTTTATGTAGATTAATTATGTAATGGAACATTTTTTGCTATGGGCCACCGACCCACCGTTTACGAGTTATTTACGAAAAACTAAAAAAAGGTACCTTTACACTCCCCTCCACACTCGCCCTTCAGTACTTTTAGTATGTGGTTTAAAACACCATTCTCTACAACTATGCCAAAATTCGCTTATACACGAGTTTTTTCCCCTGATTTGTCTTCGCTGCTTAGGCTAAAATAACGACTTTTTAGATGATGTCGGTAACTTTTATGTTATGTTAACGATATGATTTTAAATAAAGTGAAATAGAGACCCAGGGCAGTGTTATGTTATGATATATTTAGCAGCCATGGAACACCTATACTAATGTCGATTATCGGAAGCTTCTTAACTTTGTATGGTCTGTTAGCCCATAAAGGCCCGTTCCTCGTCTATTTGGTTAATTGGTGTTGAATCGACAAAAATCTAACGACTTTGCCTTAAAATATTTGTTTGCAAATATGACCTTTTGTTAAAGTACTACTATTGCACGTTAGCGCCCTTTAACCCTTAATAACATAAAAATGAAAAAAGTAGTGAATTCAAACCCTATTTGATTTTGAATTAGCATAGAAAAAAAATACAAAAAAAAAACAAAAAGTTGGCATTATGTTATGATGGAAATTTCCATCAACATGTAAAGAAGGGTTAAACTTAATAAATAAATATTCTTGTTTAAAATTTGTCGAATAATTTTTGCCGTCGTTAATGTTTCCTTTGATTGTATAGTCGACCAAGAATGTTCTTTGCAACTTTTGGATCTTAACATCATACAAATAGAGTTGAAAAATGGTAAAGCAGTTTTTTGGTCGACTATACATTTTTCTACTAACCTGTTTTTTAATGTGTTTCACATGTTATTCAACATTATTGTTTGATTTTTTTGTGTCTTAGAAATATCGTTTTCGTGTATGTTTCCTTTGATTGCACATTATGCTACTAATCTGTTTTTTTTTGTGTTCCACATATTCAATCCTCTTTTTCTCCACATTGCCTTGCCGCCGTTCAAAGGGCTAGAGGGATGTATAGGTATGACAGCGTAAAGCTTTTATTATAGTAGGAAATTTTATTACATGTACAAGTTTATTAGACTGTATTTATGTATGTACATATTTAAAGTACATCCTCTAACCTTTTGTGACATGTCATCTAATGTAAAATTTTAATTAAGTAATTTGCTATTGAATGTAGGTGATTGGTTTCCTTACCTACGTTTTTTGTACTACTAGTGTATGACATGTAAATTTGTAATACATAGACATCTAATTAGAAACGTTTTGTTATTTTGCTTAATAGAAAGCGTACATTTTGTTTTAATGCTCTCAATAGTAGGCCAGTAAGATTATATCCATTATTATGCTTAATTAACTTGGCTCTATGTTATAAAAGCATCAATTCGTTTTTTATTCTTTTCGTTTAAAACACATTATAAAGAGAGTATATAGACTATATAGGTATATTTTTAAACTGTTCATTGTGAAGTAAAATAACCAATAATAATAGATGTATTTGTTTACAAAGTTCAAATTAAATTATGGAAATCCCTCACAATCGTATCTAGTCGGGTGCAAAGGGATGTGGTCAAGTGAATAAGAGCTACCATAAGATTTTCCGAAAATGACCCTCTCGGGAAGAAATAGACGAAGTAGCTTCGACGCGTACGAAGTCGCGGCCGTATCCTAGTGAAACTCTAAATTTGAAATATGTCTCAATCCAACAGAACTTCGTCCGACAAGCAGATCCGGCACGAGGCGTGCTCGCTGCGCGACCACGCGCACGCGCTTATCGACGTGGAGATGGACAGCGACTTCGAGCTGGAGTGCCGTGACATCGCCAGCAAGCGCCGTGACGAGGGCACCGGCGACAACGACCTGCCTGACTTCATATACACCGCCTCCAACTTAGGTAAGGAACAGACTAAAAGTTGAGGTGGGTCGGTAAGGGAATCTACTGGAACCCTTACCACCATGAGAAAATGACCATAGGCTTGCAGTGAGCGCGGCGTGCCGTGTTTTATACTTACTGCTTGAGGATCTTGGCGGTCGAAATCAGTTTGAGGACCGTCGCCGTGCGAGGAGGAGCACACGCCGACTATTTATAATGAAATTAACTTGTAGTATACAGTAAGGGAATTTGAAAGACTTACCTTTTTCACTTTTGTCACAATGTCAATAAGATAAAAAGGTACGTCTTTCAGTTTCCCTTACTGTACATGTAATCAGCGTTAAACGTGCTGCGTGCGAATGAAAACGAGTTATAGACAAAGAGGCATAAAGTAGGTACGTTTATCGTACCTAAACGCCGTTTGTGTTAGCAAGAGAACTTTCTATACTTGTACTATTACTTATTTTGTGCCATAGATGACGGTTGCTAACTTTTAAACTTATGTCACTCAATCGGTTTCAGACGGATAACTCGCTGGCTCGTTTCTCTTTTAGTTTCTTTAGTTGTAAAGCAATAAATACCTTATTCGCTTGCGTAGCTCACTCCTACATTGCAAAGAGTCAATAGATTATTGTTGTAATGTATTGTAGCGCACCTAGACAGCACGACGGAGAGCAAGACGCCGCGCACGCTCGAGAAGGACTGCAACAAGCGCAAGCGCCGGCGGATTAACGCCTGGTCCAAGGGACACGTGGTCAAGCGGGCGCGCACGCAGAAGGTACGGTTTGCTTTAACTATACTCCACGTGTTTTATACTTAACCCAATTTAAACAAGAATACCATGGGATATAGTTCGTTAGCCAATAGAAGCAAAGTAAGCAAGTATCAGCTGATACGTCAAAACCTTACAAATCAGTTTTTTATTTGTCATCTTATAGGTTAAAAATTTCATAACACACAGAATGAGCGGGTCGGACTTAGGTGAGCGCGCGCTATTTGCCTTTTTTTTTCACTTCGCGATAGAGTTTGACGCGGTTTAAAGCGTAATTCAGTGAATGTTTTCCAGAAGGTTCGTGTGAAGTTGATCTTACTCGGGGGAACCGGGGGCCATAATAGAGGGGTGTTGTTGAAAAATACTGATATATATATATATTCTTCTGCATTACTAGACAAAATAGTATGGGTCAATAAAGCTAGCTTTGTCTTTTATTTTTAGGCTTTTTTTTAAAATATTGTTGTAAATACAGACGTTCAAGGAGTCGATCCTGCACATAACGGACGAGGAGTCGAAGGAGAACAAGCCCATCACGTCGACGCCGCTGACGAACGGCGCGACCACGTCGGGCTCGGACGACGACGCGCCGCTGCGCCGCCCGCGCGCCGACGACGTGTTCAACGTCTCCGGCGCCGCCAACCACCCCGTGCCCGACAGGTACACTCATGCCATTGCCGGGAGTGGTAATATGAGGGGTCAATTTAGGACACGAGGCGTAACCGAGCGTTCTAATAACAGGGCAAATGTCGTCACAGAGCTTGCTAAGTACCATTTAGAATAGAATAGAATAGAAATAATTTATTTAAGGCTTACAGCAACACATGTGACATTAAACATGGCGTTAAAAAGGCCCCCTACTTAGTGTTGTGCCGAAGCAAGTCGCGGCGCTGGTTTTTAGAAGGACCCTGACTTAAATATTAATACAAAAAAACTGGTATAGTGCGAGTCATACTCGCGCACCGAGGGTTCCGTATTTAAGATAATATGGTTGGACGGTAATTAATTGTTGAAATTTGCAGATTGAGCCCTTTCATATTATGGCACCCCGTGCTATATATGCTATAATCAAATAATTTTAATTTTTCAGACCGCATCCATTTTTCAAATATAAAAAAAAAAAGTCAAATTGTTTTTACTTAAAACAGATGCGGGCAAGCAAGATGTACA
Organism: Acleris literana; assembly: GCA_946894065.1. NCBI lineage: Eukaryota > Metazoa > Arthropoda > Insecta > Lepidoptera > Tortricidae > Acleris > Acleris literana. The sequence continues at coordinate 10,962,596 of OX335684.1, read as the reverse complement.
ACTATGCCAAATTTAAAGTTGATAGCTTCTATACATAGTTTCAAAAAAAATCTTCTGTGACATACAGACAGACAGACGACAGACACCGAAGTCTCACGAGTACCGATCCCTAAAAAGGATGACGACACTAGCATCAGCGACAATCAATAAAACCTACAATAGACAATAAATCTGATTGTAAGACTATCTACAAGCTTAAAAACATGGAGATTATGAAAGCAAACAATGGATAACGTTGATCGTATTTTTTTTACAAGTTACTCATCTGTAAAGCCCAGTTTCCTTCTGAAAAGCGTTTTTTTTTCATTTAAATATTTTTTTTTCAATTTTTTAGTCCGGCGAAGGCACCTGAAAAAGCGCCTGCGAAATCATCACCAAAGAAAAGGAATTCTGCTCACGATACATCCAGTAGGGGTGAGTCTCCTGTTTCAAAATACCAAATCAATGGGCCGGGGCCTCCTCCACTCGGTAAACCCATATTGCTTTTGACATGTTATCGTATGGCCACCGTTAAGATAACTCGTTTACATGTAGTGAAAAATCATTTCCCATCGTATTTTCTCGGAAATGTTCGTATTTGTCATGCTACTTCAGTCAGACTCAGTACCCATCAAGACAACGTGGGGGAATGTCGCATCGCGAGATTAATAATCGATATAGAGTGGTTAATACGAGAGTAATGTTTTGTTAATATTTAAGTTAGTTTCAGTTCTTTTTAGTTTTAGTACCGGTCCTTAAAATTCATTAAAAACAGCCATGATTTAATCAAATCCGCAATTTCCGGTTAGGATGTCAGAGCAACTTCCGGTTTTTATCAGTGCTCTCCCTAAATCTGTGCCCAAATAAAATATCCTCGGTAACTAGTTCGATTTTTTTACCTACACCTATTCTCTATATAATTTGATCGTGGTGGTTTTAAGATATCAGTGTGATATACTTCAAACTCGTGGTTTGACATTTGACACTGGAAAATAAAGTACTCTATTCATTTGAACAAACACGTCACTTCATTATACAATAATTCATAAACACGTCGGCATCATTCGGATGTAGCCGTGTGTTCCGAGATTTCACGATGGGAAAGGATTATAAAATATTTTTGTTCGTGACAGTAATGGTGGCAGAGTTAAAAGCAATACGATAACATGTCAAAAGCGATATGGTTTTACCGAGTAGAATAAAACCCCTGATCGCAAAGCGGGCACACGCAAGATGTACATATTAATTAACAAAATGAATGTTTTCCTTTCAGACGCGGACAAAGTACTGATAAACAAGACTGAACTAGATAACATTCTATATAAGAACGCAAAAGCGTTGCGCGCCATCGGTTTGGAAGCCCTTTTGGATCTGCACTCCCAGCTGTGGGCGGTGGTGCGGCGGTATTCGGACCAGTTCGACAGGACCCGGCTGCCGCAGGAGATGTCCACCGTCGTCGCCAGGTACGTCCAGCTTTCGAGGAAGTGAACCCTGAAACCTTGGTGATATCTATGTCGCTATCCTGAACAACTGTACAGTACTTCCACTTCCTTAAAAGCTGTTGCTTGATATCTTATTCGCACTTGCACCAGACAGTATATTTGTCACTCGTGTTTATTAGAAACACGCAAGCCGATAGCTGACAGGAAATGGTGGTACTGTACCCTTAAAACGACTGCCAGATTTTGTAGCTACTTTCACTGCCATTTTGAAATGTTCAAAAGCTGCACTGGGCCATATAATAAGTCTTACATTGAAATAGAATACAGTATTATCATGGTATTGGATTTTTTTAAGTGCCTGCGTGCAGCTTTTATAACAAAATCACAAAAACATTTTATTTATTTAATCATCGATATAGATACACCACGGGACTTCAGACTAGAACACATCGTTATTTGTAAGACTTAGCAAAATGGAACGTAAGTCTATTTGTACGTAAGAATTTATATCGGATGACAATGAGGTTGTAATTTATTGGATTCTTGAGAGTGGATGCGATGTTAAAATGTTTGCTATAAGCACTTGTCGAATTTCAATTACGTGTTATGTGGTACGACATTCCCTTTAAATAATGTTCCTCTTTGCAACCAGATTTGTAGCTTGGTTCCGTATCGATATTCGTAATAGCAAGTCAGACGTGTCCATGTTTAACTTATGTTCTAATTTAATAAGATATGCGTTTACGAAAGTGATACCGAATTAAGCTTCAGGTGAGGAATATCTGTATTAGACGCACTGCCTTAATCACTTTTTAAGTATACGTAAGTGCTCAACAATGTAAGGCGATCCGACTAACCATTCCTAACTAGCCAAATTGTAAATGGAGATACGGATGAATATATTAAACCTCGGTAAACAGCTAAAGCAGAAGTACTTACTTTGCCAGTTTTAAAATAAATGTAGCATACGGCGCGGAAGCCGCCCATCTGTAATGTTTATCAGATACTAGTGCCCCCTTAGTTTAACATTATCACGGTAAATTTAAGGGGTGCGTCGCGTCTTCGTGAATTGAAAACGCTATATTCTAGTTACCAAAGGAATCACCTATATGTTTCAATGTACAACGTTCTTGTTGTTGAGAGAATCAATTCAAGAAGTCTGTTATATAAAAGACCTCTTTGTAATTATTGTGTATTTAACTTATTAACTACCAAATAAATCTAAGTATGTAAAGCTGCTATTTTTCTCCAATTTTTCCCTCGATTCTTCATTTTGTATAAAAATACTTAATGGACAGTCACTATCAAATGTATTGAAGCAGACAACGTGCTTAATCATATCCGAACCCTTTAACAATACATTACAGATATTTTGGAGCACATTGTCTGCTCCGATATGCAGCTTTGGCCAAAGGTGTTGAGCACCCCATGTTTTCCTTTGTAACGTATAAATAAAGCATTATTTTTCAATTTAAAAAATACACATTGACGTAAAATATAAAACAGCGTTTGAACATGTGCAAATCACTAATAGATATCATTTCGAAGTAGCTATTTGCGTGGGAAAACTAAAGCTAGAACAAGTCGGGTTTTACAATAAAATGATTAATTGTATTTTTTTCACGGAATTTCCCTTAACGTCAATAAATATGACTAATCTTTACGATATATATACAACTTTCTATAATTAAAGATATATCAATACCGCGTCTGTGATAGTGCAATACCGCGTAACTAACAAATACAATAAGTTCCAAAATACACCTTAGCCAGTAAGTCAGTAAGATGCATTTTGCTACTTATCGAATTTTTTAATTACGCAGTATTGCACTATCCCCGACGAAATGCACTTTTTAAAGTTTGACTTTTATATGAAAAACGCATGGGTGCTCAACACCTTCGGCCAAGGCTGTATTTAATAGCAACTGTACGTCCTGCTTTAGTTATATATGGTGTGATGTACCTAAGGTTAGGTTGTACCCCAATAGTTTGTCTGGTCTGTGATATGTAGTGGAGATCTAAGATGTTAAATGAACCTACGAATTACTGTAAAATATCGCTCACGCGTCGCCACCAGCTTGTCTATTCTCATGCTGTTTGGGAATCATTATCTTAATGTTGTTCCCCATTTATGATGTTACCCAGTGTGTAAAAATGTGTTTTGGCGGATTTTATTATAATAGCGCTATAAAATTAGACTGAGAGCGGACCGTCATCAACCCCAACGTCTTCTAATACAATTGTGTCAGTGGAAAAAGTTTTTTAAGGATATATTTTTAATGTATGAAAAAAAAGAGATAATAATTAAAATAAAATGTTTTGATACATTTGAAAATTGTATAGTGTTATATACACAAATATAATCGACTGGTCTTAATTTCACTGATTACGTAACGTCAGTTGATGTCTTTAATTAAAAAACACCGAAAAAGTACGAAAATATATTCTTAGATACACCCCACTTGTGGGTCAGGCATTTATTAAGAATTGTACGTACAAAACGTGCCACTATCGACCGTTTGATTAAGCCTTACTTGACTTAAATTAAAGTAAAACTAAATTTATTTATCTGGGATAGTACCCTCATTTCGCCTGGTGGTACTAGATGACATGACGTTAGTGACGGTCGGCTTGTAGACTATTGGCCATATTAATAAACTCGTTTTGAGTGAGATGCCTATCTCGAGAGACGTCAAAGTAAACGTCAACCCATAGAAAGATGTTATTTTTGACGTGTCTTGTGACTGACATCTCAACCAAGATGAGTTTATTAATACGGCCCTATGTAAGGGTCTTCTAAGACTTATCGACGCGGAATCGGCTTGAGCCGGTAAGAAAGAGTTTTATGTCCATGCAATAAGAGCGAAAACGACGTCGTTCCGTTCGCAACGCGGAATCGAGCTGAGCCGAGCCGAGCGACGCCTTTTTCACGGATTCCGTTCTTTATTTATATCAACTTTTAGCATAATTTTACTTAACTACTCGTAAAATTCATAGTAAACAATCTGTATAAAAACAAAATTCATAATTTGGTGGGTTATAAAAAGGTTATTTATAAAGTTCAATAGGAATAATGTTAAAAAAAAAAAAAAAATGTTTTTATTTCAATTGTTGTAGTTTTACAAAAGTATGTGGTTGATGCCCCTTTTTAAGTATGTAAACATACTTCTGTTAAGGAACATCGCTCTTTCTTAATTGGCGTTAGAATAAAAATAAAACTAAGGGTAACAAATGGTTTTAAAATAACATGCAGAACACAGAATAATATGATGAGCATGTAGGTCGTCCACCCGCCCAAACATGGCCACAGAACTCATAATAAATATAAATATGCTTACATGACATGCAGCCACGTTATGGCAGACACACGACGTACTTCACTCATACACATACACATTGCTACACATACACACTTCCTCATTCACACACACATACACACACACAAATACGCAATACACAACAGTTTGTTAAGAGATTATTTCAGCTAATTATAAAATTCATAAAACATGTACATTTTGGGATACTTGTCAATTTGATATTAATCAAAACTAGTGATAATACAATAATTAGTGATTGCTTTTTTCCCTTTATACCCTTTATACAATTTTATATTTTTTTATATAGTAATAGATCTTCAACTTCATTATAATTCTTTGTTTGTAACCAAGATGAGAGTGTTTTTTTGCATGCATGATATGTAAGGGGATGAATGTTATTTGGTATTTATTATAATGATTATAATTTAGAAGAACATTTGAATTAATGATCGGGTGACATAATATTATATGATATTCTAATGAAAATTATATCAGAATAGTTAACAAAAGCGAACTGCTACCAAAACAGTAGGTTAGGTTAGAAGTTATTTTCTATGAGCATTATGAGCTTGGTTTTTATTAAAAAAGAACGTTATGAGCAATAAATACTACTTATACAAAGTGACCATTATACTGATTGTCTGTTATGCAGATTCATTACTATGCTACTAAACTATTATTGCTTTTGAAATTATGCAATTCGTTTATATGCATTTTGTTTTTAATCTATTTAATCATTTCTGCAGATCAAAATTATGCAAAATGAAAATTCGAAAATAGTTGTTATTAATAACATTACATACCCCTTTTTCACTCTTACTGCACGTACATAAAACTTTTCCTTACCGGCTCAAGCCGATTCCGCGTCGATACGTCTGGGGAGACCCTAACACGCAACAGGGCGCAATATGTGGTAAGAAATGTTTCAAAGACAAATACGTGTTAATATGTGGTTGATAATTTCCGTTTTGTTGTCATTAGCCACTTTTTATACTTCTAATCCTGCCCTTGTCTATTAGCAAATTTTTATAAAATTATTTGGGATTATTTATTTATTTTTCGAGTTCATTGTTTTGTTGAAGAAATTTGTTATGAACAATTTGGCTTTTTAGGTAAACTACTAAACGTGATTATGTTTAATTTTAACGACCAAACGCGTACGTAACATGTTATTATTAGGACTAACCAATAATTAATATTAATTTTGGTATTGAAGATTAACACGAAATTTTTAATGGTTCGTTTGGTCTAGATAATTATGTCCGCAGCCGACTTAAAAAGTGGCTTGATCCATCCAAAACTCTTCTTAAGAACTATTCGTAACTGACTATCGTGTTTTACTTCATGGTTAGTTTCAATGAACCTTTACAATGCGTTTTTTTTTCTCTTAACCCACAACGCAAGTTCAGAAGAATAATCAACTCAAGTCAATAGTGCTTCAAAAAGTCACTCGTATTTTAGAATGTATGCAGTTGTATCACTTTTTATAATTCTGTGCAGTTCTACAAGTTACTTCCGACTTGGTCTCGAAGTAGAATTATAAGTTTAAGCTTCCGAAAGGTGTAACAAGAGTTTACTCGTATGTCGATTGCGTACATGTTTTATAATTTCTATTTTTGACAACGCAACAAGCAACTTGTCAACCATATCGAAGGCTAGCCTAGCCAAGTTGCAAACTACCAAATCTACTGTAAAAATCTGTCGTAATGTATCGAATAATCACAGGTGAACGAGAACTGAAGTCACATTGTTTGATTTCTCCAGACGTTAACGTTCCCAAAATGCAACTTGTGTACGTATGCTCACAGATCAGTTTAACTTAAACCTAAACTAACTCTATTGCAACAAAATGTATCCTGTTGCTTAATAATTGTTTTCCTAGAACTTTTTTTCTCCTATTAAGTGCATTCTTTGGTCTTTATTTTATTATCCTTTCTTTTTTATATGTAAATATCCATGAAATGAACTAAATAGTCTTATTGAAATTAATGAACGGTTCCGAGTTTGTTTATGAATGTATATACTTAACAAATCTATTTTATTTATTGACGGTGGTCCGTTTCGTGGATACTTTACAACAAGACCTTCATTATAAATTCTCAATAATGCGCAATAGACTGAATTGTTAGTGTGAGTGAACAACTGAGAAATTATTTCTTGCGTGTTTAAACACGAAATTGTATAGGTACTTAATGTATTTGATTTATGAACAATTAATTTTTGTAATTTTTGGATAATTAATTAACAGTTTATTTAGTAATTTAGTCAAACTTACACGTTATTGATTCTGCAGTTAAATATGTGAAATAATTTGTAGCGACAATAACTGATAAGTGTACCCTCTATCGAATAACCTACAAAGCAGTGTGATATTGAAGGAATAAACGCAACAATATGTAGCGAAATACAAAAAAATAGTTACCTCATTCCGCCAAGGAATAAAATACATTATACTAGAATGATACGAATTACAGGAATGGCCATAGATTTATCGAAACCAGTGTAACATTCTCGAATCACATGTTAAAAATATGGCATTAATTGTATTTGATTCTGACCTATCGAAACTATTTTTTGGCCGATTGATGCCATGTTTTTGCGTTCGGATTTCAACGTAAAGTTTGCTTGCATTTGCTCAATTGCGAGTGAGACGACTCTTTTGTTATCACTCTATATCCACCGTTAGTGAATAATTTTTGTATGTTTAAAAATTATATTTAATGAAACTGAAAATAAAAGGGTACGATTTATGTGATATCGATGTTGCTGTTTTATTTTTAATTTATCTTATCTTGTATCTTGTACATATGGGACAAGATACAAGGACACCTGTAGGTAGAGGTGAGGTGAGACGTAACCAGGACGTAATAGGTAAATCGCGTACTGAGTCTTTCGAGTACGCGTCAACAAGAATTAGATCAGAATATTTCAGAGCTTTAAGTCTCTAAATAAGTATTATATTGCCACTAGGCCACCTCCGACCCCAGGCTTTATTTTGGTCAGTTAGCTCGTGCCGACGTGGCGGTGGTGGCCATAGCAGAAACTTTAGGTCTTGCGTAACTGTAACGGCAAGCGGCGGCTCGTGGCGTGCTTTTGTTATTCGCTTATCCTCGCTGCTGCCACCGTCGTAAAATGTCGTGGCCAGGGCGTAAGTAGACTGGCGGCCCAAGGGTCGTGTGTTTGCTAGGTCTTTTGCCACGAGACTAATGTGAGCTGCTTCAGTTATCAAATGTAAAATAAACAACAAAGCGGGATTTAATATTTTTATTTTTTTACAATTTATTTACGTCGGTGATCGTAAACGAATTTTACTACAACGCTCCATCATTTCAATTTAAAATTACACGATAGAATGATACTAGAACATAAATATTTTTTCGTATTATTTAAGATCAAATAGATAATCTTTTTTACATCCTAATGTAACGATATCATTTAATTTAATTTGTCATTATATTAAGCAAAAATACAACAAATTAAATTACACAAGTAATAATTAATTATAATCTTTATCGGAGAGAACAATTATCTAAACGCTAAATCATAGCAATTACAATTTATAAATACTTGTAACAAAAATGAAGGAACTAAATATTTGAATCTACTAAATTATTACAATCACATGTTTATCAACTAAAAATAAATGTTTACGTTGTTATATATTAATTCTTTACGTCCTTACGTTTGGCTCCTGGGTGACCTCTGTCATCGCTTGCGACCGAAACAGTGCCTTGGGAAGTAGGTTTACAGTTGCGCAAGCGCTCAAGAGTCGGAGAAGTACGGAGAACGAATCAACAGGAACTTGAACCAAATAGCGGAGCCGAGGACGAGCCCAGGGCAGCGGGACCAGGGAGCGGGACCGGCGGCGGGCCGGGCCGCGGCTCCTCGTGGAGTCATTCAACATTGTGTACCCACAGTACGCATCATTAACAAATAACAAACTTAATTAAAACGTCTCAATTAAAAACTTTAACAAAATCACTCATAATACTGCTGAATTTGTACGAATTCGGTAAATAATTCCGACAACACAATATACAACCACAAGTTGCGACACTAAACATACAGATCTCGCACCTCTGCACGAACACATAAACATACATGAACGTAACTCGAACCTAGTGATGGCTATTGTAAATCATATTGTGTATTATAATTTAAAACGGTCGTGAAATACGGAAAAATATTGATGAAATCGAATTAGATAATGGTTTTGGCACAATAATTTACCGTTTCACACGATCCCGAGACTTTGCTAGAACATCAATTCATCAGACAGCGACTTATTTCATTACCTTACTTTACATTTACAAATTATTACATGTGATCAAACAAGCGCTCGGAGAAAATTATTCGGTAATAGTCAGCTACAAAGGAATAAAAGCAATATAATTCTGTTCTGTAAAACTATACATATTCAAATATATAATGTAATTCGTTTATAATTATATAAAATCCCTGTAACGATAATATTGTTATATGACGCGACACTAGAGTGTAGTTCCTACGGTAGTCAGATCAGCTGCAGAGTTACTGTGATTATGTAATTTACAGTCGTTATACAAAATAGAGTCGTAAATAGTGTTCAGTCTTGTCGGTTAGAGTCCGCAGGCCGGTCCGCGGGGACCGAGCCGCTCGCTGCTTCGCGGAGAGCTATACCGATACCTACATACAACGAATACGTAAACTGTAGCTTCGAGCGTGTCACTTGTCAACGAAACGATACAAACAAACGGTATATACACAAGTCTATCTAATCATGTGGTAAATCTAATTATGAAATCATCGTAGGTATACAATTATCTAAAGCCAGGTAGGACCGAGTCTCGTTTAATTCTAACTTCATTATTACATATTCACTAAAATCTTGAAAAGCTCTTTTTGATTTGAACATTGAGTGCAGATACTTTTATTTGTCTTAACCTGGCGCGCACTGTCGTCCACGCCACCGACACTGATCCGTCGCGTTGTAAACACGGAGACGACTCGGCAGTAGTCTGGAGATAAGGGGAGTCCTGTGGGGTGGTAAACGAGAGCCGTGGGCGCACGGCTCGTCGGCGCGGAGCGTCGTGAGTGGCAGCCGGCGCGCGCCGCCGCCTCGGACCGATCGCTGTAATCACTTCACTAATACTACAACAATTACAAATACACTACTATTTACCATTTTAGACACCGAATGTCTCCTCATTAATGGCTAATTTAAATTTATATCCCATTAATTTATCAATTAATATTTACATTTAAAATTGTTTATCATCGAATATAACTATTATTACGAAATATTTTACAAACTTTGGTGAATCGCAGAAAAATCGCACGTGTAACATAATATCTACAGGGCACGTCTAGAGGGCGAGGAGCGGCCGCGTGAGACGATAAGGTAACGGGGGACGTTCACCGCAGCAACTAGGGACTACCACGAAGATGGAATGTCGGAACGGAATGTAACAATAAAGAGAGCTCTACGGCCGCGGACGACCTAAAGATAACAATCACAACACCTTTCATACTTATTGCACTCCTTCGGAATAATAAATTATCGCCTATCACTTATACGCGATCTCATATACATTTACAATATTAACACATCTTTAAATATAAATTCAACTAATTTATAATGTGGACGTCGCGCGCCGCGGCTCCGGAGCGCTCCGGCCGCGGCGCGCGCGCCTGCGCCGCGCGGGACTGGACCCCGCCGGGCGGTGCGGGGAACAACTAACTGTTTTAAAAGCTACATAAAATGCTTAAAGTTTGTAGTCACTACACGTTCGAAATAAAATAGCTGCAACGAAACATATCACCAACTTTTAAAACAGTCGTCGACGAAGAAAGTGAGATCGCACTCGACGAGTTTCAGTGAGGCGGCGGGGCAGACGCGAGTCCGGGGCGCCCGTGGGCGCGGGAGACGTCGGCGCGGGGTGCGGGCGGAGCGGCGGCTAGTCCTGCCCGTTGTGGTGCAGCAGCGCGCGCGCGTCGGGCGGGTGCGGCGGGTGCGCGTGCCGGTACTCGCCCTCCTCATCGGCCGAGTTCTCCTTGGAGCGGTCGCTCTTGCAGTCCTCCTCCTTTGGCACCTGCGCCAGCGAGTCCAGCGCCATAGGCATGGACTGGTAGAGCTCGCGCGCCTTGTCGCCGGGCGGCAGCAGGTGCAGCATGTTGAGCGGCATGGGGAAGCCGGGCGGGAATTCGGGGTAGAACCCCTGCGAGAACGGGTTGAACATGGGGCTGGCGGCGATGTCGGGCTCCGAGCTGTTGGGCCGCGCCGCGTGCTCGTCCTTGTCCTTGGGCGGGTGGTTGTTGTTGTTGTTGCCGGAGTGCATGCCCAGCGCATCCAGCGGGCCGCCGATGCAGTCCTTGCGCAGCTGCTCCAGTTTCAGGCTCTTGCCGTACTTGCCACGCACGTACATCAGCAGCGAGTTGTACGGGATGCCGAATATTCGCGACGCCTGACTCGTCGTCATCTTCTTGTTCCACACGTGTTGCAGGGCTTCGGTGAGTTCAGCGTTGGTCCAGGAGCGTGGGGGGCCGCCGCGCGGCGCGCTGTGTTGGCCTTTAGGTCGCCCTGGAACAGAAGGTTGCAATAGTAGCGACGTTGGGTTTCGTGATTAGGAAACAAAAGTTTCCATAATTGCATCATGGCAAATTCGGGGTGATTTAGTAGCGGAGTGCACCGAGGCGCACGACACATGCCGTGTGCGGGCGCGTTACCGAATGCAGCGACTGCGACTATCTAATAACCGTGTTCGGGGAGGCAATAATTCGGCCGCGACACACGGCAATGAGCGGTTGCGACGGTCGTCATTAATTCGCCGGGGCACGCGACTATTAGCGTCCCGGGTTTGTCAAAAAGAAAACCTCTATGCATGCGGCGACGTCGCGCGCGTAACTTTATGCTTTTATAATTCCCGCGGAGCACGTTAACTCGATTCCGATCAGATAATTCGAGCAACGTTTCGGATTACAACCGGAATGATATTTTTATTATGGAAATTAGTTTTCTTTTAATAGAGGTCGGGGGATCACGCGATCGAATCGCGGCTAAATTAAAGACGTCTTCGATTTAAACGGTTCGTTTAATATCTGCGACATGCATGCATGAAGCGCTGGGCGGCGATCGATCGGCATTGTGGCGCGAGACGAGAGCATTGACGACACACGGCGCGGCCGCGCGATACGCTATCAGATCGTCTTAGTAAACACCGGAGACAAAGGCCGGTTAGCACGGCGTGTGTGCGACGCGCCGGCGAACTTTGTGCGACTATTATTGCCTGCACGCTTTGTTCGAAGGCGGGACACGGGCCTTTTCACTAATGAATGTTACAGGCGTTACTATTTTACCGATGGTAGCACCACTAATAAGCAAGAACATACATTTAAGAAAAATACAATAATTGATTGAAACATTTTAGAGAATTCTTTTAATGAATTGTGGGCAGGAAACGTGATGTCGTACCTACGTGTCGAACTTACGATACTTCTAAAAGAAATAATACTACAGAACTAAACACGTGTTCAGGTAGGTATATAAGAGCGCGTCAGCGCGAGTTTGGTTAAAGTCGAAAGTCAACTTTGTTTTTGGTTTAGTATTGAATCATCTGAACTGCCAAAGTAGGTAAAGAGATTGTGACGAAAATTCGATATTAAATTTGGTTGTCATTTTTTTTGTAATTTTAGCCACAAATGTAGGTAGGCGTAAGGACACATCTGGTGTCTCATTGGTGGCTTAACCGTGTTTGCCACCGGTGGTGTGTGTGAGGCAGTTCTTAGTGCTCAGACTTATCGGCAACTTTTTACTAGCAATTAAGAACCTCTTACAACAGCTTAGAAGGCAACGTCGCATTTATCGTATTAATATAAAATATAAAGTGAAATTCTCAAGTGTCTATTTTCCATTTGCTCCTGGTTTATTTCATGGCGACGTCACCAGCGCAGCTCATGGGTCACCTGACCACGTGAAGCGGTTACCGTCGTCACCCATAGACTGCCTTTCAATGAAAACTTTTCAGCCACGTATGAAGGTGTCTAAATTCTAAGGAAAGGGGGTAAAAGATGACCTCAAGTGCTTACATTTCTTTTTGACATTGGTGAAGAGCTGCGCGTCGAGCGGCGGCGCGCGGTGCTCCACGTCCATCAGCGGGTACATCTTGTCCATGCCCGGCGGGAACAGCCCCAGCGGCGAGTCGATGCCGAACACTGCAACAACAACATATTGTTAAATAATAGGGAATATTCATGTCAGCTTCAATAAAAGCTGATTGATGTAAAAACAGTTGAGTAAAATATTTTTTTGAATAGCTATAAAAATAACCAAGATATAAACCAACAAAGATTTGTTCCTATCTCTTTCTAGCGAAACAGAATTCGACATGGAGTTTATATGGCCGACATGACGTCACAGTGCATATCGGATCTCTCTAAGCTGTCTTATCGCTGTCTAATTAATTAGCAGTTTAAAATGCTTGTATCATCCGTATTTCTTGCCTGCTTTTAATTTTAATTTCACTTTTGGTGATCTGTATTACGGTAGGTATTTTCATATTTAGTTGAAAAATACGATTTATAAATTGCATGCATATTCCCTATTGGGTCAAGTTTGAGGTAATCTGGGAGCAGAAGCTGCGAATTATGTTGTTTATTTATCCTATTCCCACTTTAACATCGTAGCCGGTGGAAAGAAGTGGTTTCTGCCTACCCCTCTGGGAAACAGGCGTGATTTTATGTATGTATTTATGCTATTCCCACTTTTCCGCACCCTTTTGTTCGCACTGCGAACTAACGGTTTTATTCCCGGTGGTCCGCACTGCGAACAGATGGGAAAATAGGTACCATCCTCCAAGTCTCACTCGCTCGCACTCAAGTGTTGAGGGTGCGAACTATTGATAAATGTGATGATCTATTTTTCCACCTATTGCGAACAGGTGATCATCAATCAAACTGGGACAACTGGGAAAAAAAACCCCAATAGTTCGCAGTGCGAACAAAATGGAGCGGATAAGTGGGAGAAGGACAGTCATTTTCATGGGTCAGGCTAAGTTTCTTACGGTATTGTGGCAGATACCCCATGATTTTTGGGCTTAGGTATTTACCTAGTCCCCCCTGCTATTCAGAGTTCAGACTATTACTTAAAGCGAGCCAGTTCTCTTATCAGTGTTAGAAAATGATGAAGTTCAGGACTTTCTTATTAATTAAACATTTAGTGAATAAACAAACCACACCGTGTTTGGTCGGAAAAGTTCGTACCTAGCCATCAATAACCTAAATTGAGAAAGCAAGACGGAGTTTACCTCCTCGTTTTTCCATTCTATTTGATTTTGATTAAAAACCCGTAAATTAAGTATAATGTTGTATATTTATCCTTACTAGATAATAAATCTGATTTTATTTCTCAATAAAACACGCTTTTAACGGAATTAATATTCATACAAAGTCTGCAGTGCAAGTGAAAGGCATGCGTGGTTGTGATCTAAACCCGCTACTCGCCGTTAGATGGCGCCACCGGTTCTGATCGCGCTCGCTTTTATCCGCATTTAAAACATAACTAGACTTGTGCCGGTTCGCCGGGACTCAGCATTTTCTGTTGTTTGTATTGTTGCAGATGCATTGACCCAGAATATGTAAAGGGGTAGGATTTAATTAAAACTTAATAAGTTCTGTCAACACGGAAGATAGTTTCCGCACCTACATTAGTGTAAGCAAATATAAACATTAAAACAGCAATAATATTATTAATATTATTGTCAAGTGAAATTCTACAATGCTTAAGAAAGAACGACCTTTTTGTAATAAAATTAATCTTTACCGACTTCACCATGCTGTGTCTGTGTGACCGTTGTTGTCTTGTCAGATTTAAACATTATCTCAAAAATACAATGACTAAAATAGGTATTTGGTACTACTATACCTATATATACCTATAGGTAGTTTATCAAATCAATTCACCTACTCGTAATATACTCTCGTTGCTGCTGTATCGTCAGAACTTCCTTTTTATTCGTGTTTTTGGTATAATCCCTCCTTCCTTTTTCAAATTTGTGTCTGAGAAATTGTCACTAAGGAACGACAACGGAACCACTTCGTCATTAATTGACTCTGTGTGCGCCTGTAAGTGGTATACGGGTAATATTGGTAAGTATATTCCTTTTTGTGTAGGTATGTACCTACTGTGTTTATAATGAGGTACTCCGCAACATACTTTTCTTTTTTTAAACAAATAAATCAATTAAATTAAATGCATCATGTTGTTTACGAAACGACCTGTCAAGTAAATAAGAACTACCATAACGTAAACAATATGATAACGATAATAATATGTATTAAGATTCCTACGCCACTATGGAACTGTGTCAAAGTGACGTAATCATTAAAGGCTTGTTACAATTTGACTTATTGCGTCACTCTGACTTAGTTCTATAGACGCTTAATTATCCATTTGGATGACTGTTCTCGTAGTTCCCTGCTGTTCTTAGTCTCGAATGTTGTAAATTGTAAATCCACATGACGAATTCCAGGTAAGCGCTCAACTTATTTGTTTATTAATCCGTCTCGAGCTTCACCGGTTTTAATTCATTAGTGTGAAATGTTAATGACACGAAATCATTAAGTAATGTATAAGACGTCCGATGACACTAATTGAAAGTTATTTAAATTAGACTTGTATGAGAGATTAACTAGTAATTTAGTTAAGTTACTGAGCTGGCTTCACCCGTTTGTGACGACAAACGTCGCAGACATATTAACAGACTAAATAAAAAATGTTATAATGATATGAAAAATATAATTACAGAGTAATAAAACGAATTTGGTTAGCGAAGTGAGTAATAGGGATGAGTTGTTTTACCAAGAGATATGATAGTGCAACAGTCAAAGAGTGAAGGCTACTTTTTATCACGAAAAGTTAGCTCATTACCAAGGGTCAGAATAAAGCCGTGGCCAAAGAAAGGCTTGAGTTTGAAAATACGCTTCTAACAGCAAGAGTTGCATGAAATGCCAAGCCACCATAGTATATGAAGCATTTTTAAACCACCTCTGTCAATCGACCATTATAATTATCATTCACGTTCTATATCATATCCCATTCTACGCAAATAGCAAGGTAATTGAGAAACAGAACATTACTAGTGCAGATATCGTCTTAGATGTAAATAAGAGCCGAGGTGTCCCGACCAAATGCGCCTGAATCGATATCTCCGGCTTGCTTTATTACGGCTGTGCTATCGAGCTGCGACTTGAGTAACAGGTCTGTGTCTACGTTATACCTATGCCTTGTATTATCTATGCGTCCTGTGAAGCTGCAGGATTAAAAAGATAGTGTTCGAAATTTGAAATCGTTAGTTCTGCTTTGTTAGTTGCCAGGATTAAAAATATGACTGCAGATGTTTGTAAAAGTGTCTATGGAACACAAACTCTATTTACAGGTTGTGTTATTTTGTGATGATGTGACGTTTAGTTATGAAATGTATAAATATGGGAAAATGATAACAATGGCGAAAAAACGTAACTCGAGAAAATATGCAAGGATATAAAATATAAACAAGCTGTCAATTGCTACCTTTACTTTTTGATACTGAACTCTGAATCTAAACATTCTAAACTGGTTTCTAATCGTATCACGGAAAACACACCTAATTCTTACAATGATAAGCATAAAGTACCGAGCTACTAGTACCTCGTTAACTTGTGAAGATAAGTGACTGTCAATAATGTCAAGCAAAATAGTGTAACTAGGGATAATTTATGTAATTATAACTTTTTGTTGTTCTATTTTAAAAGCTGAATCCGATATTATCCACTTGGATTAGTAAGTTAACAAGATCACGAAATGGGTACTACTTGAAGTTTTTACACATAACATATTTCCCTCAACGTATTTCTAATGGAATCTTAGTCAAAAAGAACAAAATAGTTATTTCAATTCGCCGTCGGAAGCCACGCGACGCCGTGAAATGGTACGTCTTCACGGACTCATTCTTTTAATACTACCCACCGGAATTTAAAATAATGAACTCACGTTTTAAGTTAGGTTACGTACTATCTGTAAGAAAACGGAACGCTACGAAATAATCTGAAATTACGAAATAACATTGACGAAGACTGCCTTGCGACAGTCTAAATTATGAATCGATCTTGATTGTTATACATAATTACGGTTTTTCCAAATAGCAACGGTAAAAGCTGGTAAAAGTGTTTAAAATCTGGCCCACCCTATGGATGTAAGGAATAATTTTGTTAAAGCGTCACAGCGTCAGTGATGTTAAGTTAGTTTTACGTTATTTTCTTGTTCTCGGCATCAGCCTTCAGTTTATAAATATGTGAGTAAGTTTGTGTGGGTCTTCTAAAACTTTGAACCGCTAGACGGAGGTGCACTGCTAATAAGCGACGAGAGGTGCCCGTATTTCGTGCGCTACACAGTTACGTCCTGAGGGCTCAGACAAGATGGACTACGCTAACTAACGTTTCTATTCGATTCGTTTTTAAACCAATCGCGTTGCTGGAAGATGACGTGATACGAAAAGTCACGTGGTCTACCAGTGACGCGATTGGTTAAAAAAGAAATGAACAGAAACTTTAGTTAGCGTAGTGCATCTTGTCTGAGCCCTCTGTTCTAGCGAAGTGCAATCTCATACAATTTCATATAAAACAGCAAGCTTCTTTCGAACAAGCGTATGAGTAAATGAGGTATCCACATATAAGTACGAAAGCTGTGTAATTGAGTCCTTTTGTTTAGAATGAGTATACATATACCTACATTGGAAATGAACGAGACTACTTTCTTATTCTAATTCTAAGTCTATTTAAAGGCTTTTCACTCCTGTTTCAAGTGTATTTCGACAATGTCGAGTTATTTACAGGCACTCCCATGGACTTTTAGTGAAATAAGCCCATGTTTATCACTCGCAGGACAATTGTTCGGTAAAAGAGTGTTTTCTCTTATGGACTAAACTAAACAGAAGCCTATGGGCTTAGCTCCACGCGCTTTTGTCAAGTCCGAGACTAATTTTATGCCTAACGAAATGTGGCGTGAATCTAACTCATTATTGTTAAATCAGACATGAAAACAGGTGGCTTCATTGTTTAACTTTACGCCATCAATCTAAATGTACCTTGATACTTAGTGAAAAGTTGTGTTAGTTTTAATTGAAACACAAACGTGGTTTAAACGGAGAAATCGAGCGCGTCATCAAACACCGACCCGTTCAGGTCTTATAGCCCCGCGCCATTACACACTTAATTGTATTTCTCACAAGTGCCATTGGAAAGCCAGGGTTTTACGACACGTTACACACGGTTACAACCAGACCTTTCTCACATCCTTTTCTGACTTGATCACAAGTGAGAGATAGCTTTATATCCGCGAAAAACGTGAGCAAGTAGGTTTACGGTTTATAGTTATGAATAGCAACAGTTAATTCGAGTCACCAGTTAAAGCCCTCGTTAGCCAGACTCGTTATTTGCATGATTACCAACTATCAATAAGCTAAGCCCACATTCATATCGAGACTGTTTAAAAATAGCGGAGATCTGTATCGTCCGGCGATTGAGATATTCCAGGGTAATAAGTTTTTACTTAAGTTTTAATTAACCTGATTCTTTTCAACATCTCCATTTATAAAGTAAGCAAAAAGGGGTTCAATGACTCTAAGTAGTGGTAGTCTTAAAAAAGATGATAACTGTATATGTATACAACTAGTACCTATATTTTTAACAAGTTTTTGTCGTAGGTCAGTTGTTGAATTCAAATAAAAGGGAAACGATTATTGTCTAAACTTACTGTAAAGTGATGCTTCTGCCAGCTCGGACCGTCGCCAGGGCGTCAACGGCTGGTCTGAACAGAAATATTCACTTTCTTACTGGTGTCTTTACTACTTCTATAGCGTAAATAAGAATAAAGGTATTCGTGCAAGGATTGTTCGAAACATAAGAGCGGTGTGAACGTGTATCGAATGTTTTAAGAGTAGTTTTAAGTTGTCGAGCTATTTTAGCATTGACGAGGAAACCGCTTACAACACAATTGTCGTAACGCTTATGTAATACAAATAGACGAAAAACATGAAACGAGGCAGCGACATGAAGATATCACGCCTCTCGGGCCTGACCAATCGATTTCATTATATCACACGATTTCCAGATCGGAGTAAACCTTGCGGTCAATTAGCCGCACCTAGCGACTTGACGCTTTCTATTCCGCTCCACCGACCCCTCACAACTGCTCGACCATAAACAATGATTTTCGAAACTAACCAGACTTGCGATACGTTCGGATTCGACACGACATTTTTTCCAAATCTAAGTATCAATTTCGCAACAGCTGTGCGCGCCCGCTAAGCCCGTAAACAAAATTGTACTTGGGAACTTATTAGACAACAAAGTTGGCGATCGATCGCGCCCCATATGAACCACGCGTCGAAATCGAAAGCGCGAACTTTGTTGGGAACTCGGCAACCCTTCCGCAGCGTGTGTACAACTTGTCGCTCACCCCGACCATTGAGGAAACCCGCACTCCCTCGCTCGCACGTCACGCATGTGCTGCGTCCCGCTCGCCACATGCGTAGACAGGGAGGAAGCGCGACGTGTCACCCGCGGGTGCACGTGGCATGTGTACAGACAGGGTGTCGGGCCCATTCAGGCTTCCGGCGCACACACGCCCGCGACCCGCGTGTGGGAGTCGCCTGTTGTCTATGGTCAGGCCGCGCGCGTGCTCGCCGTTTATTTTGCAACGAGATTTACAACTATAACTGTAAATTAACTTTATCGAGCGGACCCGAATCTAGGTCGTATGGAATCAGCATTAATTATCGCTTTAATCTGAGACCGATGTCGACCGTTCATACAATAGATCACATGATAGATAGCGGCTCACGCCAAGGATACGTAATATCGAGACGAGAGCCATAACGAGCGGGTGCCTCTCGCTCGCGCTAACTGGGTTAATCCATTGTTTCAGCGCACGCACAGCACCCGCCGATGTGGGGAACGATTAGTGGAAAGAAGTCTAGGCCGATGATGCGGCCCTATCCTTGCATTGTTCGACCCATCGCGTGTCCACTGCAAGTCCTCTTTACATAAATAATATGGGGCGTAAATGGCGAATACTACGCCATCGACTAAATATTTATAAGGCCCCGGCAACTTTGATTGCAGTGCAATAGCGCGGCGCGGTTCACAAATTGGGCCGCAGGGGGAAACGCCTCGGTTTCCTTATAGGTGACACACGCGCATCTGAGCTGGCGAGACGCCGTGTACAACAGTCTCGTATAAAAACCATTCCCGTGACTAACAAACAATGACGTGTGACTCATAATTGTCGGCTTAATTGTAATTTTATAATGACACTACACAGTTTCCGAATTAGCGTTCCCTGATAGTAACAAGAACACATTAGCTGAATCACACACGGGCCTGTGAGAATTCCATACAAATACTAAATTACGACCACTAACGTGTTAATTTCGTAAGCTCGCAACCAATTTGGGCATTAACTATTGAAATGTATTTTCGTTAACTTCCCATGTTACATCCCGTGTGAAGCGCTTTCTATTGTTCGCGGGTGAGGCGCCGATCTCATTGTCTATGCCCGAATAGTGCGCCGCTTTAATCACTCGATTCAGCGACCGTTTTTCGATGCTCGATTTATTGGGCACATGACATTCACGAACGAACGCGAACTTCATTGTTATTTTAGAAATCGGAACGGTCGCCTAATTAATTTCGTTATTAAATTTATTATCTGGTAATAACATGTCGACGGCGCGGCAGAATTGAACTGGAGAATTGGATTTGTTTGTTGGCTTTGTTGCGGGCGCGAGAACCCCGAGCTTTTACGGTAATAAAAATGGAGTGGGTATGTATGTACGATTGCGGTTGTATTGATCGTATCGGTAATTTCTCGCTTCCGTTGCGTATGTAATGTAATTGTAATCTACCGCGCGAAAGAACCAAAACGATTGCGGTTATTCGCGAGAATCGATCCAAAGCGGATAAAGCTACACGAATAAAAAATCTTGCCTATCGCTTGATACACTTTGGTGTTGCACACTTTCTCTGCGCATGAACAGTAAATAAAACAAAAATTAGTGTCCAGTAAAAACTAGACTTAGTCAATATAAAAAGGAACGTCTGGTACAGTTTACTTTAATTTATTTTGGCCAGCAGGTAATTGAGTATACACAATAGTTCCTTCACCGCTGCGACGGTTAAATTATCTCGCAGTGGCTTAATTTAATTCTTACAAGTAAACAAAACGGAAAGTGGCATGAATGCTCTATTCTCCATATCCAATTACACTACACGACGGACAATCGGGAATGCAATCGAGTACAAAAGAGTAGATTGTCTATGGGCGTCTATTTATCACGGAGCGTATCGAGGTATTGATATAGAAAAAGGTTAGATTGATTCCGGTCAAATTGGTGTTTACGTGTGTGGTGCGCCGCAATGATTGTTCCCCGCCATTGTGATATTACTCATGAGCCGCTGACTCACGTGCCCGCTGGCTAATAACATACGGCAGTCATTTGTTATGAAATTACCGAGAACTTAATGTTCCAGTTTCCTAGTACTTTTTGGTTAATGACATTTAATATTGCAATAATATTAATGTGAATTGTTGAGTTGCGTATGAGTAAACGTTGCGTTTTTATTGCTTAATTACGCTGAGCCCCTGAAGTCGCGTCGTTACACCGGTTACGATACGACTGACGGACGGCGCAATATAAAATAATAAAATGAAATAAAAAGCGAAACAAAATTAACATGTAGGTATCTAATCTGTAACGTGTTATGTAGGTACGTTGCTTTAGATATCTACGTCGCTATGAAACTGTGGTTTCCCGCGGTTGTGCAGAACTTTGTAATCGCAGGGTCTAATCCGATTTCGTTTCCTCGACCTTTGCGGCTGTAAAAAATCAAGTCCACTTTCGGACGCTCGTCCCCCTTTGTATCGTTTTTCGTTACATTAAGTAGGTTGCGAAGTTCAGAAGCGGGAAAAGTTTTTATGAAGGTATTTTCCTTGATTTCGGCGGAATAACATTTATCTGTGGTAAAGGATCCCTTTCAAGGGTCAATAAATCTTTCAACGGTGAGTGGCGACTCTGAATTTAGTGGGTCAGCTAAAAAGTTTTAGGTTTGAATTTGAACGGTGGAACGGTCGCGTTTTTGCCGCAGCCGGCTTGTGCAGCGAGTGTCGCACAAAGCGCGGGACGTGTCCGTCGATTTCATGTGTCGAGTGCTTTTTGGTCGCTCACTGGATTTTAATTGCTTTCTAAAGTCCATTCGTCACTCAATTCCCATGACCGTGCTGTGAAATCGACTAGCACACGTAGATGCATGACATGTAGTTTTTTCGTGGGGTTTTTTGTGTTTATCGACAGAGAGATCTGGCGTATGCGCCGGTCATTGTGCCGCGCCGGCAGCGGCCGCGGAACACACTCGTGATCTTATTTCGGTTCTCATTCACAGAACACTCATTCAAAATTTGAATTTTACGGGCGGAATCAATTAGAAACGTGTGACGGGGAGCCGAGGCTACCGGGAGCGTCCTAGGGTCAGTCAGGAGCGGGATTGTGCACTGCATTACGTCTAATAACGGCGTCGCAGCGGGGAGATACGATCACGCATGCGCATCAATCTCGCTCGGATTGTTCGTCGGCACCTCTTTATCGTTCACAAAAAATCGGACAGTGCTTTTTCTCATCGCACGACGGACAATGGCGGAGCGCGTATCACTTGTTATTAAATTCGTATAAGATTAAACCTAATATATGATTCAAGTTCCGGTTGCGTGTTGGATAACAGTTTTTTCGGATCTGGTTAAAACTGGAACGGTACTGTTGATTTGGATCGCGCAATTTTAACATGAGATTAGATTTAATTTAAACTTGTTTGAACTTATGCGCAATTACTAATGTTTGTTAGGCCGCGTCCTTGTGCATTTAATCATGATTTACTCGGAAGTTCAGTAAAAAACGTTCGTGACTAAGACCCAATATCGTTGATGGCGGCTGCGCTCTCTTCAATGGTCCATAGCTATACTTACTGTACTTACATCTGTACTGACATGTTGTATTTATGTATTAACCGGGTTCATTAATGTAATTACGTATTATCTAAACGTGACACCCAAATATAACGATCAGGAACTACAAGTATTTTAACTGAATATCATTAGAGTACTAGGGCTGGCACTCCCGTTAACATACGTTATAGTTGTTCAAACAGAAATTAAGGCTTGTATTCCATTAAAATAGCTTTCAATAAGCGATTATTGATAACCCGGCGTCGTCGTAAAGCTCGTAATATACTGCGCGGACGCCGCCCGTCGCCGCGCAGGTTCTTCCAATTAACCGGGTGTATTTGTCAGTGTTGAGTAACGGCCGCTATTCACTAATCTGTGCACTCCTTTTTCAATGGCAACCCTACGTTCGAATGTAGAATTTGACGGTTTGAATGTAGAATTACAGTTTGAATCTGGTCGTAAACTGGCCAGTGATAAAGTTTTCCGGGTGCAATGTAACGGTTATTTAACAAGATCAAAACATACACAATACTTAGGTGCAGATAATAAATACCTAAATCTGATTTAAAAAACGACATGTCTGAACTACCTTACAGAGCTGTAAAACCAATAGAATCAAGCAAAACATGTTCTTTTCTTTTGCCTTAACAACTGTATATCCGTTAAATTAATGGTTCCCAACTGGTGGTCTACGGACCACGGAGCATAGCATAGTACATGCATACCTAGTGCCGATAACTTTCATGGGTTATTAAAATTAAATACCTCTAAACGTCACTATTTTACAAGCTTTTTACTAACTTGCGTTGGTTCGTATGTTAGTTTAGGTCAATTCTTGCAAGATAACTTTGAACCAGTTCTCGTTAATGGAATGGGCTGAAATTTGGACCACATTTGTAAATCCGATGACAATGCAATATTGGTATTTAAGAGATAATCTGATGATGGAGTCGGAAGGTGGCGACACTGGTGACATGATTTCAGCTATGCTCAACGTAGACCCGCCGTCTTGCGACTCATTAGTTTGGTCTTGATCTGCAGAAAATTACTTTGCATTCACCCCAAAAAGAATTTAAAAAATGTACTTTTTATGATCAATCTTGGTCCAAGGTCGCTAAAATGTTGGAAATGACTGCGTCAAATAAATAATTTGCTAATTGTACGATTACCTTAAAGTGTTTGGTCGATGTTGACATCATTTATTATTCTGAGTAATGATATTGCCGGGAACCGTCTTGCGGTGTGTACAACGTAATAGGTGAGTGTTGAGTTTGTCTCAGGCATACATTCCCTCCTCACACTTGGGGTTGCCGTTGATTTAGGATTTTAGGACTTTTGTTTCAGCCGGGCTCGGAAAATGTCTGGACTTTTCAAACAAATATTTAAAAAAAAACAACGAAAATTCATATTTTTTACGGTGCATTTATCCGAAAACAAGAGAAATGTAGCTACTAATCAACAAAATGCACATACTTAAAAGAAAATAACAATGAAAGGTATAAACATGTATTTTGCAACAAACATAAAATTATTAAATTGTACAAATTCAGAATTAATCATTGTTGTTGGGAGAAATGTCAAGACTTTTCGATTGATGTCGGACTTTTTCCAGGACTTTTTATTTCTGCATATGGCAACCCTCACACTAGACCAGTAAGAATGACCATAAATTCTAGCACAACACAGGACCTGAAGCCTAGTTAACGTTATGTCTTTGCCTCAAAAGCATTTAAACAACTTCATAATTCATTGCTCATTACGCGCTTTATTCTAATATGAGCATAGACAATAGAAGTTAAGATCCATAGATTACCTTCTCATACTAGACGGGCAGTAAAGTTAATTAGCTTATTTTATATACTTATTTTAGGTAGCTGTGACCATAGTGACATGAGTTCGTTGTTTCTGTATGAATATTGATCATTGAAGGAATAAATAAACTGATCATTTTAATGACCAAACTGAAACAACACTACAGTGCAACCATTTTCTTAATAGCGATCGGCAATAATCATTTTTCTATGACATACCAGTGACAAATATACTGTCAGTTGCGAGTGGAAGCGTGATAGCGATAGCCAGCCGAAAGCTATTAATCTTAATTTCCCAGCATCTGCTGGGAATACTGTACTTTATACAGCGTGTGTATTCCAAACGATCCTAAATTTTAACATACGATAGATTTAAGCAGTATTAAGAGGTACAGTAATAAATTTTAACAAATACTCTCAATAATTTTAAGCGCAATGATTTTTTTAAAGTTTTCCCGGCCAGCAATGTAATGCAAATATTGAGTTGACAATAACGTCGTCCATAAATCAAAGAACACAAAGTACTTACGTAGACGACTTGGTTATTTGAATACATTGCGTGCCGAATTAATTTGTATGAAAAAAAAAAGTTTTCTTTTGTTAACTTAATGTACCAATTTACGTTAATTAGGGTCTTATCTAACTGCCCTTAAAATATAGGATCGTATGGAATACACACGCTGTATGTTGAGTTTGTTTGTTAGAGTTTGTAGTTTATATGTTGAGTAGAAAATATGAACAAAAAATCATCAGGGGACAACCAAATTGAGCTAGTTCCAAACTTCTAGGCTTGTAAAGTCAACTACAAAGAGACGTATCCACGTTTTCACCTTAGTACACTGTAAGAAGATCCAAAAGTGGATACCTGCATCTCTTTGAAGTCGACTATGCTTTGGGTAGGTCCTACATTACGATAAACATAGTTATAAAGAGAAAGACATAAATACATAGAAAGCCTCCAAGACTCAGGCACACATTCTCGCGCTCACAAATATTTGCCCATACTGGGAATCGAACCCGGGAACGCTAGCGTAGGCTGGGCCACTATGATCTAGGCTAACTGAGTCGTCAATAAAAATATAAAGTTTTGTTTGAACGAAGACTAGTGCGCAGCTTGTAATGAAGTCGTACATTTACATAATTATATGAGCGATAAACAATAGAAGTATCTTATGTAGCTCTTTTTTACCATCGACGTGTAGAAGATAATATCTTAATCGTAAGTCATATCACTAAGGCACTTCAAACAGAATTAGAACACGCTGTTTATTGAAAAATCATGTTATCAGTGGAAACCTTAGTGGAAAATAGATACCCCAGGCATAGACAATATGTTCATAATTGTAGACGATGAATTAGTGATATAAAACTTGTAAAGTGCATGGGTACAAAAGTCTGCAAAACAAGAGGTAATTCAATTTGACAGTTTTGTCATTAAAGTCGATACTTTAAATTGACACAACGTATCGCCCTTATTATTTTATGACGAGAGAATTAAATTCAACCATAGAATGTCAGTGGGCCCTGCAAAGATGCATTACGCTAACTAACGTTTCTATTCGTTTCGTTTTTAAACCAAACGCGTCACTGGTAGATCACGTGACTTTTCGTATCACGTCATCTACCTAGTGACGCGATTGGTTTAAAAACGAAACGAATAGAAACGTTAGTTAGCGCAATGCATCTTTGCAGGGCCCTCAGACCACTTTGACCGACTGTACATATTTCTCCTCTATACGAGAGATAAGGCATTTACGGTCTCTTAACATAAACACTAGCAGAAACAAGATAAGTGTATAAATGTCATTTCCGCAGGTGTCTATTTCTGAATTAACCTCGCCTAAGTATTTTAGTCGGCTATCAAAAATATCTTTATGTCACTTTGGCTCTGCAAAAACGCCAATTTTAACTAAGTAAGACTGGTGTCGATAGAGTTATCTATTTAAAAGTTATCTAGCCATATATTTATTAACCCGAGAGACGTTATAAATTTCACATGTGTAGGTGTGTATGTGTCTCTCTGTGGCAATATAGCTCTCAAACCGATGGCTCGATTCAGACGCGTTTTTTTTTAAAGAAAGTAAATTTAATCGGTCTGTTGTATAGAATAGGTTTCGTGATTATCGGTTAAGCCTTTCAAGAGATCAGCTCTGAAAACTGAGGTCGTCATTACAGTCACATTTTTTTCTTTGATTTTTCCGGTTACCACGTGACAGGCATGGCCTAGTATGGGACCAACGGATAATCTGTTCGATTTGTTACTCTTAACTTGTTTTTTTTTTGTGTATTTATACTATTTATGTGTCTCCTGTGTTAAGAATAAATGCCTTTATGTCTTTCTTTCTATACCCGTATTTTGAACATAGATTTTTATAGGGAGTGTTTCCACAGTGTTTCATCGTTTCAGATTACTCAGCTTTTTCAAAGTAATTGTTTTTGAATATAATTATTATATTATGTATGCATTTACTTATTTATGAGGAGGCTTTATAGCGTTAATAAAACAATGCGACGTTCTACTTTAGAAAAGCCATAATTTGACATTGACATGAATGCATTTGTTGCACGGGTTGCACCAATAAACTCGAGTGCATCGCGACTGCTACCGTCGGTGCCTTTAAGGCCGAGCCACACCGGATGCGTGCGCGTAGACGTGACGTGCGCGTGCGCTTTCCACTGTGGTGTATAGTATGAATTCTCAACGCAGTGGAAAGTGAACGCGCACGTCACGTCTACGCGCACGCATCCGGTGTGGCTCGGCCTTTAAATAAAATACAAGATAGCGGCAGGACGCCATTATTGCATTAAGAAAGTCAGTACTATCAGGCCAATAGAACCTGACCCATCATAGAACGGTCTCACAGTGACATTATATCACAATTGGTTTGACACTTGTTACGACTTGAATCGTAGCATCACTGTGACACAGTTGTACGGTGGGTCAGGGTTCCATTAGGCTGGCAGTCCTACCAGAATGCAATTATATTGGTGTTCTTAATATTTTTTAAATAAAAGCTTGTGACGTCATAGTTTATCACCTCTCATAAGTTTAAAAAAAGGCAAGCAGATAAAACCAGACTGTATTTTTTGATATTGTCGTCTATATAATATATATTATGCTTAAAAAAACCCCCTCTCCTTAATTTGATTAAATTATTATAGCCTATGTCACTCTCACAACCAAAACGATTCTAACGACACCTTATAAGTATGTTAAAATTCATCAAGGCGTTTAGGCTGCAGAGCGTGTCACAAAAATAGACATAAATACATACCTACATAACCTTCTTTCTGACTTAGTCGGGTAAAAACGACGAAGTTATTTATATACTTACTTACGTAAGTAGGGACGCAGCTATTTGTTAGAATTTGATAGAAATATTTTTTTCTCATTCTTACAGATAGCTGCGTCCCTATTTACGTAAGTCGTAAGTTTCCGTGTAAAGGCCGCCTATGGGTTATTTATTACTAGGTGCTATACATTTTTGATGGAAGCAGTTTGGAGCCCTGTGGGTCTAGTATTGCGTTTATCGCGTGACAAAATGTGGATAAAGCTTCCGTCACTCTCGTACTTATATACGTGTCAGAAAGTGACGGATTTTGTATCCACATTTTGTTACGCGATAAACGCAGCCATGTTAGGCCCCCTGATTTCTTTTAAATAAACAATTATTGATACTGAAAACATATTTAATACAACTTGCAAAAAAGACCGAGTCATTCGTTCAAATGAGAGTGTTGAATCGCCCTATAACCAGGGGCCTGTTTTATAAAGCTACAAATTACAATTTACAGGTTACAAGTTTCCATTTGACACAACCTCGATCAATGACGACCAGCCATTTGAGCAGTGTTGCCAGTATAGACCTGTAGAATTGTAACTTGTAGCTTTATTAAACGTGCCCCAGAAGTTCAGAAACCTGCAAGGGTCAGCTCCAGCGGAGGAACGGCCTTCGGGCTTTAATTTACTCAATCCGAAGAAAATGAAAACAATGAAAGATCCGAGTATTCTGGTGCATTAAATTCTGGTTTTGATATCTATTTCTTAATTGCTATCGGCAATCTTCGCTTTTCTATGACACACGAGTGACAAATATACTGTCAGCTGCGAGTGCAAGCGTGATAGCGATAGCCAGCCGAAAGCTCTTAAGAAGCTGGGAATACTGTACTTACTTACTTGGTAACATGGGAAAACACTAATCCGCGTGTAGTGTCACCATGCTCTTCTTTAACAACGGGACAACTCCTTCATTAACTTAACACATGTTATTATAGATGGCGTTAGTAAAGTGCTTTTATGATGCTTTCTTGCCCGTGTTTTTCGCTAAACTAGTAAATTGTTAATTAAAAAAACCCGTTTGCTTACTTAATACAGCGGTCTGCGTTTGGTATTCCACCTGTCCAATATCTTTGTCCAATGTGCATTTGATCAAAGAAATTGGATGACTTCATCAAATCTTCTAGAAACACCTACATTAGATCAAATGTTACAAATGACATTTAATTCTAAATGGCTACGCAAATGGTAGGTATAAAAACTTGAACCAAGATCTTGGATAAGTGGAATGGGCCTCCATCGAAGAAAATTTGATTTAATATTGGATATAGAAATTGTACAAAGATATTGGACAGGTGGAATACCACCCTTAGCTATATTTTCTTACAATAAGGATACCCTAATATTTTTTACGTACGATTATTCGCGAAGCAGACCTTCACTCAATATGAGAAGCCTGTCGCCACTTGCTATATTTAGCAATAAAAGCCGAGCGCCAAGAACTTTATTTCAGGTCTATTTTATAAGGAATTGAGGAAGCCGGGCCTTCAATGTTTTACGGAGCTCAGAATAGATTCTTCATATCCTTGCCAATTACGATCGCGCTTGATTAAGGCTGGTTGATTTAACGAAGACCGGTATTACTAATATCAACATGTAGCGGGCACATTTGCCACTTCACTAGCAGACCTACATATTTCATATGAGCAGCTATTTAATTATGTAAACGACTCAATTACCTGTACCCAGTAATAGGATTATGCCTGCGCCCATGTAATCAGGTAGTCTAGGTTGTAAATTATTTTTACAAGGGAGTTTTATTTGTAAGGCTATTTAAAGTAAGTTTTTCTGTTGAACGCCGTTGAGTTAAATACTCATTGCTTTATTAATATCGAATAGGTTTGCCGGGCGCGACCACCCATTCACGACCGACTCTAAATATAAGGGTGTGTTTGAGTAGACGTTACATTTTCGCATCATACTCGTATAAGTACAAGTAATTATTGCAGGGAAATATTTTAAAACACTATAATTTGTTTTAAGATCTATTAAACTGGGGGTCTGTGTAAGGGGAGTCTTCTCCTCGTGTAAGTTACAACTATAACTTGCATCAGCAAGAACAACAAAAAAATCCAAGAAACTTAATCCATGGTTTTTTGAAACAATGTAACCCTTTCAATTATTCTGCAGCGTCGGTTTGATATGCATATCGCTTAATCAATACGAATGCGTGCATTTTGTTTGTCAAAGCCAACTCACGATGTGGCAACACCGCTCTCACCTTTCACGACCGAGTCACCTGCTAGATAAATCACCTGCAGCGGATAGAAATGTTCACATAAATTATTGTGGCACTATATAACGCATATCATTACACGATACGCCCACCAGGTTTCTAGAGTACAACGGACTTTATGCGAAATTTCGTTGGTGATTGTACGTTGGTACATGCCAGTTTTGTTCGCGATTACATTAAATTTATTTAATGTCTTAACCTTTTCGTTACTTTTTTAATAACGCTGAAAATTTTCAATGCATAAGGTTTTATTATTTCTTGGACTCTTGCAAGTCTCCAAATGAAAATCATGACCAACCATTTTATACTGGATTACTTGGCCATTAATAATCCCACAACGAGCCATGACCAAGTACCCATAAAACAATCGAATGGCTTCCAATTATAAAATTACCCATCATATAGGTACACGTGTCGTGTGCAAACGTCACAAAAACAGTGGGGCCAACACAATAGCTGATTAGAATGGCAATTAACGCTTGTCTTGTCCCACTGATCTCTATACATGGATTGCTTGGTATGAGATGAGTTATGCACGAAAGAGATGATAAGATATAATTATACAGTCCTGGCCATTGGCAATGATCAAATTATTACTACTAACCAGGTGACGTAAAAGGATGATACTGACTACATTGTTTTGCGTGTTATCTGAATAGTAAGTAGTTGGTGTTAAGTAAATTTGATGTTGTGTTGGTTTAATAGGTAGTAAAGATGTTCCGAGGTAAAGCGTAATTAAATACTTATTAAATCCACGCATTCATTTTAATGTACAGATGGGCACCGCTCATGATTATGCAAATTGCAAGTGCCTTATCACATTATGTTAGTTAACAATGGCCAGATAAATACAGTTTTATTTTTAACATCTTCAAATCATTATGCAAGCCTTAACGTTTCAATGGAACGGCAGAAAAAAT
Organism: Acleris literana; assembly: GCA_946894065.1. Lineage (NCBI taxonomy): Eukaryota > Metazoa > Arthropoda > Insecta > Lepidoptera > Tortricidae > Acleris > Acleris literana. The sequence continues at coordinate 10,931,547 of OX335684.1, read as the reverse complement.
ACAACAGTTATGATATTATATTTTTTTATCGCATCTATTAAAAGCACAGAGTAAAGCTTTTTTAATGAGAGTCTCGCGAGACCAATAATCTTCGAGTTTAAAGAATCTCTTGAGTCTAACAGAGACGCTGAACACGTCAAATGGGAGACGCATGGCGCTGAAGTGCTCTCTGTCACCCTTGTTAGCTCGGATTCCCTTTTACATAAGTCAAGCGTGTTCCTGCCAATGTGTTAGGGAGTCAACGCAAATCCGACAATCCGAGTGAACAAAAATTGTGATATTGAGAAATCTTAATTCATCTGTGGTCTTAGTAAAATTTTACCACATCTATTAAATTAAGGTAGGTGATTAAAATTATTTTTAATTTTTCATTAAGATTAGTTTGTGCTAATATATTGAATGGGTATGCCGTAAATTAATTAAATATTTTTGATAGAATCACTTTCTTAAGCGTTTCCCACAAGCCATGGCGAGGTGTTAATGTTCGCTAGTAGGTCAAGTCGATTGAATGTTAATGCGCAGGCGCCGGCTGTCATCCCGCGGTGCGCACGCGACCCGCGTCGCGCGGATACTCCTGCCGCAATTGGTACCTATAGAGGGCGCTTCTTTACAATAAATGGAATATTTGGTTTAGATTATGCAATGCAATCGACGCCAAAGTGCACTTTCCGAGGTGGTCTGAATTCAAGTACCTACAACATTGGTCTAAATTTAAGTTCACGATGATTAAAGAAATAAAATGGAAGAAAAAACATAAATTAAGACTGTGCGTGTACTCTTGTAGACACATTACCTATAAAGGATTTTTAAAAACCCGTAACGGAAAAAGTGGGTGGGTAATTCTATGTGTAAGCACATATTTCATTGGTATAGGAAGGGCGATTTGAGTTGATTGGGTGCCATTTCTGATTTGAATTGACTCTTATAATAAAAATATAATATTAAGGTGATGCATTGTTGTCTATCGTCCATTGCGTGTGCACAGGGTTTCTAGCGCTTCGTGCCAATGTCGTCGCCTGCACAGTTCAACTTTTTATAGATCCTTGAAGGTCATGTACCCAATGGTCTGAGACCTCGCGTGTCTCAACATAAGGTTTATGTAAACAATAGACAACATGGTTTTATTAACTTAACTAATAACTGGCCTTCGTTATTACATGAAGAAATTATTGATCGCAATATAATTCTCTTTATGGTTGACTTGGCGAGGTTAACGATTTTAAATGCCATTAAGTTTACAAACTTTATACCATTAAAGCCACACACGAAGCTCAAATGAATGATTAAATTCTTCAACACAATCCACAAACGCTAATACTTATAAAGTAAAGATGTTATCGCACGCTAATTATTTATTTCGCGTTTACGCTTAGATTTATTATTTAAACGGTTTTTGTTTACTTTGGTTGGAAAATAAAGAATCAGAAGATATTAAGAATAATAAAAAGCGATTCAAATTTGGAGTTGCCTGACAAGTCCAAGTGGGCACAATCAGGAAGGATTGTGATTGCAGCGTTGCCAACCCTACTTATTACATTTACGCGCCACCATTAACCATAATCAAGCTCTCATCACACACGGAGATGGAGGAAACAATAAAATGGGCACTTATTAAAATAAAACCCAACCGCAGCGTTGAAAATATTAATCTTTGCATTCGTGCCGTTTATGCCGCTAAATGCACTTTACAGCAAGAAGTAATTTTGTTTGAGAGATAGTTAAACAGTAGGTACAAGAGATTATCTTAAAAGAAAAGACTTGGGAAAAAAAAAATGTTACAAGAAAACAATGTCTGTAATTAAAATAAAAAACGAAGAGCATTAAAATTTGATTTCCAAATGGAATGACAAGTGCGGAAACGTTCAGAAACTCCCCCTGCGTCGTGCCCCACGCAGAGTGCGTGCAACCCTTCATTACAACCTACGACCATTATGGCGCAATCAAGCACTCGGCACATACGCGAAACTGAGGAAACAATAAAACAAAATTGACGTATAAAACCACTCCTTGAACTAATTCCAACCTGAGGTTTTAGACCTGTCGTATAAAATACTTTACTGACGTGATTTGTAGAAGACCTTGTGTGATTTGTGTGTGGTGGGACTTTATGCTGGGTTTTTAATGTGATATAACAAGTTTTGGGCGCGTAATTAGTACGTGTACTCGTCTTTAACTTGGCATTTGAAATAACTAACAGCAATGAGAGTTCAGTCGTGATTATCTCCGGTAACCAGAAACACCGTCCTCACTCCTCTTTATAAACACGTTTAGAAATCGAAAATGGATCGTAAAGCAAGATGACGGTTAGAATTGCTTCCTCTTTCATACGAGTAAGGAGATCGCGAGCAATAATTATTGAAGTGTAAAATTTACACTGACACACATTTACGAGGACCATACACGGCCAGAATGCAGGCACCGCCATTTAAAACGATATTTTACGGCCGGACCAATGTTTGCGATATGCTAAGTTAATGGACTTTATAAAGTTATAACCTTTCACGCGATTGACGAGATAATGCAGCCGACGCATGAATAGGTGATCTTAATTTTATCTCAGATGAGAGGTTCCGGCCAGTGTAATCTGTAGGCAGCAGAAGCGATAATATGATCATGCGATTTTTAATCCGATAACGGTACACTTTAGTAGGTATATCGATAAACTTTTAATTATATTCATTAATCTGCGACATAATTAGGAATGCGCGCACACGATTGTTACCGATAGGTACAGTACTCATAAGTGGTTTATAAATACGTGATTTCACTTTCACCCCATTAAACTTTAATTGTAGTTTAAAGCCAATGTTTATAGATAGCTGCACAGCCTTATGGCGATATTTTATGTATCTAAATAGGATTAGCATTACAATGTCTCAACAATGATTAAATTCGTGACTCGTGAGCTGGCAGAATATGTTTAGAGTGAGATATTGTATGTAGGCGCCTATATTGGGCATGTATCACGAAGTGCCTTTCGACGAGTGTGAAGTAACCCGTGTGCAGCGGGGTGGGACGAAATAAATCTCAGTTTGAACTCGGTGAACCGCTGGGGTTAAACAGTGGGTTATTTAAAACGAATTTTGTGGGCCGACTCGAGAGGGAAATGATGGAGGGCCGAATCATGCTGAGTTTGAGAAGGTTGGTTTTTTTCTGCAGTCATGAGGACCAATATTTTCCTTTTTATTGCGCATAATATTATGACACTTAGGCCGCATTTCACCAAACTGGAATAAGACTTACTCCGAGATTAGTCTAGGTATACAAATTCGGCGCTTAATAAGACCATATTCCAGTTTGGTCGAATGCAACCTTAGATTCTAAGCTAAACTGTCTCCAAGAATTTAAATATTTTAGGTAAATTTAAATATTGTATAACTAGGAGGTAGTATCCAACTTGATTCCTGTTGGAACAAAATCTAATTAGAACTAAAATTTATATTTAAAATAATAGGTAGGTAGGTCTTTTACGTTGTTCGGTCAAACCGCTAAATCGATTTTCTTGGCATTTGGTATGGAGATATCTATCTTGAACCACGGGACAGGACAAAGGATACTTTTAAGTCCCTAAAAATATAATAGTTTGCGAGGGAACCAAATAAACGAGATTTATCCAGACGGAGTCGCCACAAAGGCTAGGCCTATAGGTACTAGGTATAATTATCTTAATAACTGACTATACATACCTACCTACCCATACTGCACATTAATCACAAAATAAAATACTGCCCAGTGTAGCGTTAACTGAAAGATCTTGATGCCGAGGTCAGTTTTTATTTGTCACTGATTTACTTATGAAGTTGTAATTATTGTTCATCCAGAACAGCCTTGCTTTTAATATCGGCCTTAAGTTTTTATTTGATAACCTTAATAAACACTGTGGCACTTTATTTTTATTTTTATTATATCCATAGTGCGTCATTTTTAAGTACGAAATTGTGATATTATTAAGTTCCTTATAAAACTTATTGATGAGATTAACTCAAACGGGGCTGTCCCAAATAGGTACCTACCTACATACAAAATTTAACAAAGTATTTTTTTAAACAAATTAGGTACCTACCTAAGTTATCATAAATATTGACAGCTAACGTTATGAAAAGCTTATATTGCTCATAACGATGAACTAGCAAGATATTTGGCAATCCTTAACCAGGATGAGGACCGATTTTATGGTTTTCTCGATTTAGCACACTGTCCCACTCTCATAAAATGCTTTTGCGGCTCGGCATGACCACTTAGATCTTTTAACAACTACCTAACTAGGTAGGAACTTTACGAATAGGGTTAGTTAAATTTGGGAAGAGACGTTTAACAAAGGTGGACTTACTGTGTGGCGGCGTGAGTGAGAGCGCGGACACGGCCTGCGGCGGCACGGGCGGGTAGAGGTCCTGGTGCGGCGGGAACATGCGCGGCGGCTCCTCGGGCTCCTCCTCGGGCTTGGCGGGCGAGCGCGGCCGCACGCGCACGGCCTTCAGCCCACCCTCGCCCGGCGAGCGGCGCATGGACAGGTTCTCCGGCGTGTCGGCCTCGCCGGAGCGGCGGCGCGGGCGCGCCTGCTTGCGCCGCGGCTGCGGGCTGGCGGGCGAGGCGGGCGAGGCGGGCGGCTCGGGCGCGGAGCGCGGCGTGCCCGGCGAGCGCGTCTCCTCGCGCTCGTGGTCGGCCAGCCCGCGCACCTGCAGCGACTCCCCGGCGCGGATGACCGTGCCCAGCTGCTCCTGCGCCACCGACACCTCCCCGCGGTACATAAAGTCCACCACCGCCTGCACCTCCCAGCCCTGGAAGTCCTTCAGCACGATGACGGGGTGCTTGCACGGGTTCTCGCTGAAGATGCGCCGGAACAGCGGGCTGCAGGCGCCCAGCAGCACCTTGTGCGCGCGCACGCGGCGCTCAGCGCACACCAGCGTCACGTCCACCAGGGTCTCCGCGTGCAGCAGCGCCTCGAACGAGCGCAGCAGGTGCGCCTGGTGGTTGTTCCATCGTAGGCTGTAGTGCTCCTCCGGTTTTTCCTCCATGTTTGCTTCGCGCGCTTTCACACCACTTCAAACAATAGACGCGGTTGACGACCGGAGCATCGCTCGCGCGACAAATTAGTAACTTTACGTTCGTTCCAAACTGTTTATGATACACTGATAGTTCGAGTCCACTGGCGCGGGTCGCGTGTGTGACGTGCGGCGCGGTCGGGGCGCGAGCGCGGAGTGAACGGACGGACGCGCGGAGCGGCGGCGCGCGAATGCGAGCGAGCGGTGCGTGCGTCGGCGGGCCGCGCCGGGCCCGCCCCCGGCCCCGCCCCGCCCCGCCGCCCCGCCCCGCCCCGCACACACGTGTCACATAACCGAATACCGACACATGTGACGCCTACTCCGACATATACCTACGTGACATGACACACCTACCTCCTTATGTGGAGCTCGCTTGACACCCAAAAGTTACGTAACCATATCACCTCACCGCATAGACAAGCAAGATACTAAACTACTTGCCTTACCTCCCTCCCATAACGGTACGTATTTCATTGGGAAAGATACGGATGGCCGGCAGAAGCGTAGCTGCGATTTCAGGGCCGGCTATGTTTACCTATAGCGAGCGAGTGCTGACCTATAAACGGAACAAGGAAGTTGACGAAAAGGGAACGGGGACGGATTCATTCACCTATGGACTGGGAAGCTTATCTCTTCTTTAATTCACACCAGTAAAATCTGAACAATCAATCACCCCTACCACTATAAGAAAGTTTTCGCCAAACCAAAATTTTCCATACCTGTGTGGGTACCCACAACTACCTTCACATATTCAATCTAAAGTAACGGTCACAACTGATAAGGGTCAGACCAGAGCCGAGCTCAGGTGTCCTAGATCCTTCGCCTATCTATTGTATCACGGCTGCGGGACAGTCGGGTCAGTGACCTCGATAAATAAAAGATGCGCGGAGGCTGGCTCGCCAGTCCTAAGTTTCTGCGTTCAAAGTCGCAGGATGGGGACCGACTTATCTTTCCGCTAATTTAACCATTAGCCAATCAAATGAATGACATTCAGAATGAATGCCTAGTTAATGATAAGTGACTTAAGGAAACTTACAAATATTTTTTTAGGTATGTAGGTAGTCATGACTCCTACTAAGATCAATTTACAAAAATAAGTATATTCCTATTCATAGTAAGGTACCTTAATTAAAAGGTACCTAAAAAGAGATTTAAAATTCTGAAATGTCCAAAAGTGGGCCAACATTAAACTCAAATATTCCACCGTTTGCCAAAAATTATTACTGGCTTATTTGGCAACGGTGGAATATTGGAAAAATAGGCATAAATGGGTATTGTGCATATTTTTCAAAATAACTTTCCTTCTTGCCTCTAGGTAATAAAACATTAAAACATCTTACCTTACATTAGTTCTACCTGTTTTGACGTGTAAAAGTAAAAACCCCACGTAAGTGTTAATTCCTGGACTATTAGACAAAGCTTTTGAGAGGGTCTTTACCTTACCTGTGTTATACCGTTACGTGAATTGTAATCGTTACCTTTTTACACCGGCGGTAATGTGTTACTAGTGTCATAAAGCAAATAGTTTTATAACCCAACCTGAATAAGTAGGTAGGTACTTAAGCTTTTTATAGGAATTTGGACTTACCTGATAAAATCACCCGGATGGAATAAAGTTTAGCCATTTAAAATTTATTTACCAATATCAAAAAGACCTTTTGCTAGATAGGATTAAGATTTGATTATATACAAATTTGTAGCATTAAAAAAATATACCTACACTGTACAGTCGACGTGATAAATATGTTTACACTTTAGTACCTTGTCTATTTAACGTAACGTTTTAACTGCCATATGAAATCCTCACAGCGGATAAAGTGGCAAGGTACTAAAGTGTAAACATATCTTTGACGTCGATTTTTCAAGCGAAAGAGGGTCACAGATCATCATAAAGAAATACCAGACTGGCTGCCTTACATCAACTCTGAAAACCTCAAGCATGCCGAGCCCAGCCAACGCCAGCAGCGGTGCTGATACGAGTGCACTGCAACATGTACCTAACATTTATTTCTAAATAAGTAAGTTAATAATTAAACACACATCTAGTACCTATATGATTACATCGTGATGACCACATTCTCCTCTTCTAACTATAGAGGAACATAAAAAGAATGAGCTGAAGGGAAATAGAAAGGAACAAAAAAGTTTTGAAAGTAGAAACAGTGAACATGAGTATACTTGCCTTTGAGCCATCCAAGATAGATTTTGTTTTAAGTTGACAAAAAAAAGTTACTATATATATATATTCGTTATATCAACCAATGCTAACAGAAATAACAGTACCTAAGTTCTTTATTGATTCGACTAATATCTTGATCGATGTATCTTACGTCTTGTTAGGCTTGTATGCAATCAAGACGCTTATACACAATTTGCACAACCATCACAATCTTACAAGTTAGAAGCGACCAAGATTTTTTCAGTGTGTATTAAAGAGAAGATATAATGAAACATTTGACACTTCACCTGAGTGGTTTCTGTGTAAATTTGCAAGGTGATATCGAAGTAAAGCGAGGGAGAGGAAAACCGAAATCATCATCATGACAAGCATGGTGAATGGGAGGAATTCGCGGACCAAGAAACATATGGCGGTCCTGTATAGAAGTTCCATGATTGAACCTGGTTTCCTCCATTGCCTCAATTGAAGCGGAGACCCTGGCAGGTTCTGAACTCCTAATATAGAGTGATTGAACACTCGAATCAGTTTGATAGACTGCGTAACAAGAGACTATGAAAGCACGACTGAAATAAATCCTGAAAATATTGCATAAAAAAAGAACTATCCTCAGCTTTTTAAAAACTTCCCTTATAAAGCTATCACTACAAGCAATTTTTAACACGATAACAAAACGATGCGTTACGTTAACGATCTCCTTCAGCGTTACGGTTATGTCTGTAATCGCATAAAAAGTAACGAGGGAACTTAGGTATTACGTATATTGTTATGTCATTGTTTTGTTTCTATAAAGTTGTCATCCAAAAGAGATCGGAAAGTTATCACATTTCAGATGATACTGTTGGGTGTAATGGACAGGCATGGCGTCTATCTTTAAAAATGTTTTCATTGAAGTCGACATAAGTATTTCTTTTAGTGGTATCGTTCACGTGAAGCAAAATTTGCAAAGTTATGGATCACCAAGTAGGGTTCGATTTTACCTCACCATATCTGACACGGTGCATGGGCATTTTAATTAAAGAAGCATGTTTCGTACTTAACAGACGTTATTTGTGCAGTTGATGGTTTCGTTTCATATCAAAAGTAACTACTTATAGTGGTGGTGCGTTTTTATAAGGAAACCGTGTGTCTACAAACTTGTTCGTTCTATAGAATTTATTTATTTGCCCGGACCTTGGGTATTTCTGTATTTTGGTCCCACAAGACAGGGCTAGTGCATGGAAGAGGATTATGGAATAACTGAAAATTGATGTGTCTGCCGGTAATAATAAAAACACATTTATTTTCATTTCAAATAGTCTTCTTGTTTGATGTATCGCACCTTCAGAATGTCTCGGTCGGTGGAAGGACCTTGTCCAGGGTTCGTGCGGATCGCTACCAACATTTTAAGTATTTTAACCTTCAACCTGCTGCCATAGCAGTGTTAGCATTGTAGTGTTCCGGTGCGGGGGTATGACAACCGATGAAATGACTAGCATATTGGCATTCCATTTATAAGTCATTAGGGTTGGCTACGCGCATTTACAGTCTTAAAATTGTCGTCGCAAGATTGAGAAAATCTATAGGCTTCAGGGTCCACTTACCATCAGGTAGCCTGTGTGCTCGTTTGTTTTCTCAATACCATAAAAAATAAAAAGTACATACCTACTTTTTAAAAAAACCTATCCATACAGTGCACTCCATGCCATAGCGCAAGAGTGACGTTATTTTCACTGCAAAGGGTTTAATTTGCATTAGCCGTTTAAATCGTAAATTAATTCTTTACCCTATAACGAGGTCTGGTATTCTTGGTTCTAGAAATATTTACCTATAAAATATATAGGTAAATATTTATTTATTTATTTTTTATTTATTTGAACGAAATATATATACAACTACACCACGGCTAATTTTAACGTCGACTTCTCTTTGGTTATTCAGTACAAGCTCGGACGCCTATGATACCCTAGTCTAGTAGATACACCTCGGAATTTTATCCAAACAGCCTTGCTCGTCCTTAACAGTGATTAAAACAGTGATTTTGAGTATATTTAAAGTAACGTCAAAGTATAAAAAAAAGTTAAATCAGCCAAAAATACATGCAAAAAATTCCGCTACCTAATGAAATTAAAAAGTTACTTCTGGGCAATCAAAACCCGATCAGGCGCATGCGTGCCCATACATCACGGCGAATTACGTTTACGTGTGTACCATTAGAGCGCGATAGCATCTGACCTCACTTAATACCACGACGCGAACTCGAGCGGCCCGGGTAGCGTCCATTGAGGGTTTTTTTTAAGTTATAAAGTTAGTAGTTGTAAAGTTTTGTGCTATTGCTCTAAAAGACAACCAATTTTTTCGAAATAAAAATTTCGAGTCCTTTCCCGAGGTTAAACCTATCAGCCAGGCCCAATTTCATTAAAATCGGTTAGCAGTTTAGATATAAAGCATAACAAATAAACAAACACAGCTACTTTTGCATTTATTCATTTATTACATTGACCATCAATAGAGTATTTTTATTTACTAATTCTTCTTTATAAAATAAGTGTCAGGGACAGCTTTTTCTGAAAGGCAAGACACCAGGAGCTCTATTTTACTCTGTAAGAGCATATCACTTTTGTGTTTTGACATGTTATCGTGTTGTCAACATTCAGTACCCTTACCATGAGTTACGATTACCGTACTCGCCAGCGAGTCGAATGCTCTGCCCCTTACAGTATTTTTACAGAGTGCGAGGGCAGAGCACTCGACTCGCTAGCCAGTACGGTAATTGTACCTCATGGTAAGGGTACTGTACCTACCCTTATCAAGAGTTACAATAACCGTACTCGCTACCGAGTAAAATGCTCTGTCCCTCGCAGACGTCGCAGTATTCTTATAGAGTGCTAGGGGCAGAGCATTGGACTCGCTAGCGAGTAACGGTAATTGTAACTCATGGTAAGGGTACTGATAGCTCTTGTTTACTTGACAGTGATTATTACAAGCGTTAAGGTACAACAATACGATAACATGTCAAAAGCATTATGGTTTTACCGAATAGAATACATCCCATGTATGAACAACATATCTTACCATACACCATCTATTACCTACTGCTCCCGTGCTTATATTTGCAAATAAAGTTACTTGAACTTAAATGAAACCCGCAATGTACTCAAAATAAACTCATGACGTCCCGATTCTTTACCCCGACGTGTTTACATCAGGCCGAGTTCTGTTACCCAACGGGGGCAGCGGAGGGGTGCAATCATTCTGTCATAATACTGGTTACGAAATAGTTCGGGAAATTAGTGCGTGTTGGAATTGGAACAAAAGGGAATATGAAAGGTGTTAATTTGGTTGTAATTGCTTTTTTAGATCGTTTTATTAGATGAATTATGTTTTTTTTGATGTTTCGATTTATATTAACATACAATTATAGTTTTATCTGGTTGGTTTCTTGAAGAAGGCGAACGAGCGCAATGGCCACATACTCGTACATCCTATTTCACCTCTCTGACAATGACAGATGACAGGTGACATTTTAGTGTAGGTACATGGCGTAGCTGATATGATCCCACACTGTTGTGAAAGCTAGTTAATTTTTTTAATGTATAGCGAATTGTCGCTTGTTACCTGTCATTGTCAAGATGCGAATAAGAGGACCATATACATCTGAATTCTCAAGTCTACTGCAAATGCGTTGCCAACCCCGAGGACTAACATGGAATGCCCCTATGTAAGTCATTTCACCGATTGTCTTATCCCATTACTGTATAGGCATTAAGTTCACTTTTTGTACTCAAATTGGTAGGAAGGTTGGCACTTGACACGTTCGCGTGCTTGTATCGGTTCGCCCGCGGCTATGTAGCCTGTACCTACCGACGACGGGACCCGTACCGCCGCGTGATCCTCACGCATGCACTGGACGACTTAAGATTATTTTTCGAAAAACTCATGTATTAAGACTACCTATACAGCACTGTTCAGGAAAGACGAGACGCAAGTTTTCTTATATCACTGAAAAACCGCGTAAGTAACATTTTTGATGAAGAGCAAAATGCACCTTTTTCCTAAAATATTAAGGTTTATTTCGCTCTATAATAAATTTGTTGGTTACGCGGTTTTGCAGTATCACCGACGATATAGTACTGCGTCGTTTGCATCGTTTTACTGCAGCAGTACAGTTCCAAATAGTCCGTTCGAAGTTTTAAAATACAATACTTGTATGTAAACATTTGTCTAGTTATTTGCAAGATTAACAGAACCTAAACTGGTTTAATAGAAAATACGTCAGCAGGCCTTTCGCGTATACACACTCGCAATCACAATCGTTTTCATTTTGAAAATCGAAGGCTTGTCTGCATACAAAATGAAACCAATTGTTTTGTTTTGAAGCCGATCGCGATTGGGAGTCAGTTACGCGAAAGGCCTGCTGGTCCGATTCAAGGCCAAAATATCTCCTAACCCGTATTGTGTCATAATGACACTGTCATTAAACTAAAGTAACTAGATCCTCGCCTAAATCGACGCTCACTACGGTATAAAACACACGTCGGCACTCGGCTGCAACCGCCGACACTTGATTAGTTCGAGTTCCCACTTCACAACTTTTACATCACTTGTATACCGTCTACTTGTTCGTGGTTAGTGTTATGGAGGTTTTTATACAGCTTCGGAGAACGTTTTACTGCAGAAAATATTTACGTAGAAAATATTATGGTTACAGAGATGTTTAAAATAATATCTCAAGTATTTTTAATATTCATTATTTACAAATGGCTTTGGGTTTTAGATCCCACTAACCATCAGGTAGCCAATAAAAAAATATGTAGTTTGATTGTAAGGTTTCACACAAACATGTGGTTAAATCTTAATCAACCGTCAGTCTATAAAATTTTGACGTCAGATAAGCTGTTGGTGAAATTCAATATTAATAAACTACGTTTATCACAAAATCTGACATTTTATGACTTGGTAGCAACAATGTTCTGTCTGCATAGACCTGCCGGCATAGAAACATCTAAATCAAGCAACACCTATCATAGTAGACAAAACCCTATTAAATCATTGCTTAACATTTACTTGCGCGTGTACAGCACACGCTTTACGTTTGTCTGTGGCCGTTAACGACGTGTATGGCCGCCGCGGGTTGTCTATGGTTGGCATAGACAATGCAGATCGGCAGAACGCGGTAATGAATCAGATGTGTATCGGCGACGTGTGAGAACATACGGCCAAAATACAGGCCGTAAATACTGGCTCGCGTGCGCCCAGATTTGATTTTGGAACGTGATAGAGCTGGCCGGTTCGAGCGAGGAAGGGCTGCGTTTGAAATTGGAACGAGACATTTGGAACTGTCAAGACTAGAACTTTATTTTCAGCCAACCAGACATTTTATTCGCAATAAAGATTTTGAGCCTTCAAAGATTACTCAGTTATTAACTGGAAAAGAAGACGAAGCCGATTAAATAGCACATTAGGCCTGAATTATCACGAAGTCTTTGGTAGGCCGATCGAGGTCATGTATTAGATCTGTTTAAACAGTCATAAAGCCTTGCTATTTTGCTACACGGGTCACATTGAATTGAAGGGTCCATTCACATCATAACGTGAATGGCCCACAACAACTACAAGTAAAGCACTTGACGAGCCCTTAGTATTTTAAGAGTATCCAAAAGATTTTTTTATACAACTAATTAGACGCTTATTCTTAAATTTTCACAAAACCAGAAATTAAAACAAAAGTCGTACCATAATATCAGAATATAAAAAATAGCCCCTTCTCAACTCTATGGCCAATTCGTGCCCACACGAGGCCCGCCCCGGGCGCACAAAATAAAAGTTAAAAGTACAGACTTGATAAGCGCCGAAATTTTCAATGTTTTCCCTCCGTTCGGAGTTAGCCTGCCATGTTGGTACACTGTACAAGTTAGGGGGTTAGTACACGTGTATTGTGAAGTGGTAAAGTTTGAACCGTATAAAACGGCTCCTATGGTGGGTTTAGTTTTCTAGGTGTGGGCATTTATTGATGCAAATATGTCTGGTAATTGTTTATGTGCAAGAGTTTACATAACACAACATAAACAAAGGTGTAAATGAATTCGAATTTCTTAAATTGCTATTATTGACAGTAGTTGTTGTAAGTACTAAAAGAAATAGAAAAAAATAGACTCTTGTTATTTAGCATCCGCTGTATTGGAATCGTACCGGACATTGAGAAGGCTCCGGGTCTGCAGGTCATTTTCTCTCGATTGTATTGTGTTACTTACGTCTTTATTACTATCCTTAGGTACTTTCGTATTGTAACTTCTAGATCCTTTACTTTCGTAGGAAAATAGTATGTAATGATTTTTTGTAGTCAAAATAAATTCATCAACGTATACGCAAGGAACATTGAAACTTACTGGCCATAAAAATATTTCCTAGCCCATCGTATGCGATATAAAGTTGTTTTTGATGCAAAAATAAACGCCCGCTAGCTCGTTTAGGGCCCATTCACACGATAGCGCCGCGGAACGTGGAAGTTTGTACACGTGTGTTTTTTACTATTTTCCGAGCTCTTCGTTAGGGAACTGCAGTTCGAAAAAGAGTTTTTGGCGGGTTAGGCTAGTTTGTATCACTATACATACAGGGATGGTGAATGAGCGTTTTGTATGCAATAAAACACTTATAGTCCTCAGTAAACAGGTCTAACAAAAAGCAAGCTGTAAAAACCCGGCTGCTGTTTGGATAATGTCGTCAATGTAATGTTAGTTATCATGTATAGTCACGGTAAGAAAAAGTTCGTCACTTTTCGACTCTATTTCAACGCTATTAAGGTCCAAAAGTGACGAACCTTTTCTCACCGTGACTATAATTATATAATTTTTATTTCGCCAATTTAGCATTTATAAAATAAAAAAAGTACCCGGTGACACCCGTGACGCCAAGACGAATCTAACGACACCTCGCTTGTCGAAATTGGGCCATCCGTTCAGCCTTTAGAACAAAGAACCGTGCATACATACATAACATTACCCTCCTCCTCACACGCCTCATTACAGCTATACGAACGCAGAACGCAGATTGATTAGGTTTTAAGCTTTTGTAACTTAACGGTTTTAAAATTAGGAATCTCATTTCAAATCCCCAAATTTTAAAATGCCACCAAATATCAAACAAAACAAAACGTGCACTTACCTAAGTAACAATGGCCACACATCCCGTCCGCGTAAGCCAAATCTCAAAAACAATTGAACCTACCTGGGTTTTTACCATTTCACACATCTTTCGGGGAATTTGTTTGGAGCTAATGAACAAAAGAGTATTTATTACACACATAGCGGTATTGTCGGGACGCATTCTAATGCCACGTTTGGGGCACATTACAAAAAAAAGTTTGTCTATGATTTTTGTACCTTAAAATTACTTAGTTGGTTCTCGTTAACAAGGGCGGCGCATACGAAACAAAAAAGAGTACGAACGACATTTACTGTCCAAACCGTAGTTTAATTTTTTATCGTTTCACGGATAGGTTGATGGCTGGATAACTCGTGGAAGTGATGATGTCACTTATTTGGCGGTGTGTTGGTGTGAAGGTATTCCCAGGCCGAGTTTTGTTTACTTCTGGTGTTCGGGTGAATGGAACGTCAAATGGATTCAGGTGCCGCGATTTGTCTCAGTCATTGCCGGCTAACAATCTCTAACAATGCGCAAAAAAACGTTAGGCACACATAGGACTTTTTTGTATCTGATAAAGCGTGAAATTAATTCAATTGACTTAAATATTTTAAATATGAGTAGGAATGAAATTTAAGACTCGAAGAATTGCGTGCAAGTATAAAATCTTAACGATTTTTGCATGTAACGATGTCCTAAGTCCTAACATCGCGTGTGACCTATCAGGAACACATGACCTCATAGACAGCCAAAATCTACCGCCGAAAATGCTAATGCGTCCGATCGTAATCGCGCCCTAACGCGTGAGCCGGTCCACGCATAGCGCCTAAATGTAAGCCTTGAGCTATCTGATAACCCACCTTGGATTACCACCATTCAACCCTGACCTTCCCTCCCTCTACATCACTGAACAACAAGGGAGTTCTCGAGGGTTCTTGCGGCGCTAATCGCAGCTCTTTCTGGACTGGCTACCACCGACATGCGACGTTTGAAATATGTGGAGTGACGTCACATTTATGTCAGCCAATCCATTAATGCTTATCTGGACTTCCGAATTCGTGTGTTGTGAGGTGGACGGTTTAAACCGTGTGTTTTATTGGCGGGAGACATGACAACGACTTGGAGACAAAGTGACAGGGTTAGATTATTCACTGTTACATACATTAAATCACGCCTGTTTCCCGGAGGGGTAGACAGGGACCACTTCTTTCCACCTGCTACGATCCTGACAAATCTTTTTCGCTTTTTCCACATTCATACATGACGTGCATCGTCGGTTTCGGGTACAAGATTCGGCCCTTTTTCAGTATTTCTCCGATTTGATTCGAAAAAGTACTTCCGACTCTTCCACCCACTTTCGCTCTGTATATCTCTATCGTCAATCTTCTTTCATCCATACTTTCCAAATGACGGAACCATTGAAGCATGCCATTTCAATCTTAGTCACTACATCTTCTTTTAGTCCAGATTTCTCTCTGGTCTTTGTTTAGATGTTAGTAGTAAAATACACATGTTATTTGAGTACGAGATGCCATTCCAAACAGACCTTCAACTCCGCTTGAGAGTCAAGTACTCCGATGGATCCGAGATCAGAAGTTTAAATTGGTCATCACTGTACTGTAATCGTCAATAAATCTAGGAATATTCCTCGGTTCAGGTAGCACCTGGCTCAAAGGTTCCAAATATATTTACTGGCAGCATTGCCAAGAATGCCAAGCTGCAGTAAAATTGTCAAACAAGAGACCTAAATTGATTATTAAACCCAGGTTTTAAATACGCAACCAAAAAAAAGACCAAGCTGAAGCGTAGGCTATTCAAAATTAGAACTTGTGTCTACCTAAAGTGTTTACTGCTTCTCACATAATTATGTTAAATTGAACGCTTGTTACCTACTAGTTATAAGCAGAAGGTATATGAACCCTGTGCTAAGTAAACATCCTAAATCATCAAGGTGTTAATAGGCAATGTGCTGTGAATTAATGTGTGGCCCATTACGAGGGATCAACACAACATAGCTGCTGCCGTTTAAACTCTCATTCAAGTCCAACCCTTGGCTAATGTCGCTTATAATTGTCGGGTTACGGCAAGATTAATTGTAGCGGTACTGCGCCCACGGCTCCTCCGGACGACGGTTTTGTGATTACCACAAATCTGGTTTTAAATCGCTTCCAGTCATTGAAAAATTAAATCATTGGATAAGATTAGTTCTCTTGTCTCGGTAATCGGTTAGGAACGAATGATCTCCTTTCTATAGTGTTTACAGTTTTTACTGAGAAACCAGATTAGGATGTCGTCAATGTAAGAGACGGTAAGCGTATGCGGTAGCTGACATCTATCCTCATGGTCTAAGATCCGAATAGGAGACGATTTGCACCGGGCTGTTTATTCGATGAAAAGTATTTTATATCAAATTTAATACGCTAAATAATATGTGGCGAATAGGTAGGCTGAAATTTTTCAGTCCAGTACTTTCATTCATATCATTAAAAAAATATTAAAATGAACTTCTTTTTAAAATTGCAAATGCTTGTTTAATAGACAAATTACATAGTAATCGAAAGTATGAAGTAGAATATGCAAACGTTAGGTTTGGTGTAAATTATTAGTACCGACTTACCTGTTTATACCTGCCAACCCAATAGTTTGACGGGAAAAAAATAGTCAACCTAACGTTTGCATATTCTATAGCCTTCATACTTTCGATTGGTATGTAATTTGTCTATTAAAGAAGCTATAGCAAAATTTTAAAACAAAGTTTTTTTTTTTTATTAATTGTGAACTGCACTGAAATTTTTCAGCCGACCTATTTGCCATATATTACTTAGCATATTAAATTTGGTATAAAATACTTTTTATCGAATAAACAGCCCGGTGCAAATCGCGTCCCATTCGGATCTCCTACTATCAGAAAGAGTGATCTGCGTCACATACCTGTCATGTTGAATTGGCTCAAAAGTTCTACACCACTAAGTAACATCTTGACTTATTAAATGTAGGTTTCCGAGCAGTCATAATTACCATGTACAGATAAACAATTAAACACGTAATGTATGTATAGAATGGTTCGTGGAGGAGGGCGTCTCTATTATACACTCGCGTTCGCTAATTAGCAACAACACGAAAATGGTGGCCCGGAGAGTGTTCCGAGCAGTCATAATTACCATGTATGTGGAGTTTATTCTACAGGGTGCCTCTGACCTTGGGGCTTTAAATGCATGTATCGTTTCTACTCCTGAAACTGAACTTCTTTTGTTCTGTAAGTTGTTAAAAATATGTCCAAATTAAGTTTTATTTTTTTCATACAAGTTAAATGTAATTTTCAATGGACACGATCCAATTCTCCATTTTCCTTTAGCCCTCGTACCAAGGAAATGTCGCCCCTGTACCATGATATCCTGATTTTATAGCCATGATGTAATGCACCGATTTTACAACTAGACTTTAACATTTATTAGTTATTTAAATTTAAGTTATTTTTAATGTTGCAGAACAAAAGTAGTTCAGTTTAGCGAGTAGGATCGATCGTTGCATTTAAAGCCCCCAATGTCAGAGGCACCCTGTATATGTGGTTAACTGGTTATAGAGACTCATTGTTAATCCAACAACGTATTATAAATGCAATGTAAATTATTAATAAAAAGCTTCAAATGTAAAATGTAGTTCGGTTCACCTTTTTAAACGTTTTTAGGGTTCCGTGTACGTTATGTCGAATTATAGCCCCTCTAAAAATATTTTAAGTTTATCACTTGCAGGAAAGATGACAAGGGCCGACTTACTAAAAAGAGATCACGGAAAATATGAGGATAGGTTTTACTGCATGCACCTACGTACCTGCGTCTGGAGGAAGATGTATTAAAACGGTAGATAGGGAATAAGTTTATTTGTAAGGGGTGTATTAAATATTATTCTACGTTCAATTCTAGTTTTTAAGTAGGAAGGAGTTTATTTTATGTTAATGTGAATAAATTTGATAAAATATATACCACTTTATGTTTAAAATGTTTGAGACCGTCGGGTTCGGTTCAGTATATGGCAATCAACTTTACGTTTCAGTTTAGAGTTGAAGCATAGTGTAAATGTTTTATATCTCCAAAAACTATAGGACCCCACCTATTAAATAAATTTCTACACAATTTGTCAATCAAATCAATTGTCGGGTTTATGACAGCGAACCTAACAGAATTACGATATGAATTCTCGTTATAAAACTTCATGAATTCCCGCATCTATTCTTTAACTAATCTTTTGCAATTACAGTACACGTAAAAAGGGTATTATTTCGCCTACCTGTGTAAGTAGTTTGTGTTTTTTACCCTTTATTGCCCTACGTGTTCAAACATGAGTTGTTCACACCTTCCTGAGATAAGGGGAAAGTTTTAAGAACTATTGTCTAGCGCAGCCCGTGCAGTTGCTTCCTTTGTTTTGTTAAATGTTTGGGCGATCCTAAGATGTTCAAAGTAGTTAGGTTTTTTTAAATCAAAATGGCATTTTACCTTTTTCTTTCTTTCTATTCGATATTAGGCTGGCGGTTCAGATAGCACTATCTGTCTGCTAAACTTTAGTTCTGCCCTTTTCTTTCACATGATTTTCAGATTTATTTTGAGATTGGAAAAATGGGCCCTAAATAATGAATAAAATCCCTTGCAAAGAAACCGGGCACTTACGATTTTTCGAAGTTTAAATAAATCTCTTATTACTCATTCCAAGTAGTTTTATTCCTTTTTGTAGCATCAAATCCTCACTCAGTTATTCTTCATTTCGTTAAAATCGTAAAACCTCGCTTTTAATAATAACTGCAATATATTAAAAATCCAAATCCGAAGTTGTGGCCTAAATCCAAATACTTAAACCGTTAGTATACTTATGTGTGGACTGTTGCGCACATCCAGGAAGTTCGTTTGTAATCGCCGTATACGGTTTTCGGACCCTAGTTTCTCGGATCAAACTGAACAGTGCCAAACAGAGTCCAAGCAAACAGTTCTAACAATTCATATCAGTCTGTCGTTATTGATTACACAACTAACTAATGAGTCCCAGGGAACATTTTCCACTACTTTTCCCAAACTCGCATGAAGATTTATGTTCGCTCTAAACTTTATTCTTTACTTTACTTGCTAGAAAGTTGATTTTGCATTAACATGATTGAGTAAGACACGATTATCAGAAAATATTCAGGCGATTTGGGGTTGATTCATTAGAGCGATACATTGGACGCAGACAGTGTCAAAGATTAAAAGTTGCGTAGACATGTCATATTGTCATTGTATTTTATGGCAAATAAAAAATTGCGCCTACAGAATTAATTTGCAGGGAAACTAAGAATTAGATAAGAAAATAATAAAGAGACAACGAAGGTCCGAAAATCACAGTTAGAACTGGTAATAAGTCGTGAACGATAAGTATTGTTATTTTGCAAGATAAACTAATCCTCTATAATCTTGTCATAAAAATAACGAAATACACTGAAACATGATAATTTTAATCGTCTTATGTGTACCTATTATCTATTTATTTGTTGCAATTTTGTCAACTAGATAAGGCCCCAACTTTTCTACTCTCAATAGGTGGTCCCTAAATACACTTTGTAAGGGACGTTTAAAGAAGCTTACTTTTCCGTTATTACCTCAGACTCAAGGGCATACCCAGGCGGGGTAGGGAGCGGTGCTCTCTGTTAATTTTGTATGCGTTAAACCTATCTGTCCCAGTATTCTTTCTGCTGATAGTAATTTTTATAATACATCACATGTTTGGCTTAGGGCAATTTGGCTAACGCTTGAAGAGGGTGCATACCTATCGCCCTAGCCTATTAAAACGTATACGAGTTGTCGCGTCTGCGCAAGCCACTCTGCCGCAAGTATTCTCGGGCAGGTATTTTCGTAATACATCGCCGGCACGCGAGCACACACGCGCTACGACAAATGCAAATGAATACGCTTTCATATCAACGGCACAGGGTGCTGGCATATTTCTTCATTTGTTATACCTTTTATTTATGGTTTCTGTACTAAAATACTTTTTATAAAATATGGGTTATGACTAATATTTGAATTGAGTAATTTTTTTCTATCATATTTTAACTTTTTGGATCGAGAAAAGGAGTACAATGCATTTTTTTGACATTGTAAAGTTGTTGATTTTTAGGTGAATAAGCAACCTACAATTATTGTAAAGATAGTCTAATTTAAAACTGAATGTGTCCTTTCACAAATCGACCTAAGAAAAATGCATCCACATGTTGCGTAAACATTTGCACGTTGTTGGAGGGACGTTCATTCTACTGCATATCGTATACTCGTATTTTCAGCATGTAGCGGATATTTTTTTTTGTAAAAGCCGTGCTAAATTTCATTGAAATTGTTAACTTATTTCGCCATAATTGACTAATATTTATCTGTCAACATCTGTGACTTATCATGCGTTAAATTGCAAAACGTGACGAGTCAAGAGATCAGGGTTCTGCCAGACCTTGCAAACAAAAGTCATCAAGCACATAGGCATTTGTGTTTTGACCTCATTAGGTTGAATAGTAACTTATTCAAATTAACGCAATCTAGCCAAAATCGTAAGTATAGAAACACTTGCGAAACCCCAAATGAAATGAATACGGTTTAAAAAACATCCTGTATCTCACTGAAGCGGCGCAAATTCGGGCAAGCTCGGTGCCAGGCCGCACCGGCCTCAGCCTGTATAATTGCCCGCCTGCCAACGTGTGCCGTGTATGACGGTTAATAATCTATGTCTAGCTACTAAATCACAAATAGCTACCCCACTGCAGGCACGCTGAGCGCTAGTGTCACAACAAGCAATGACTTTTTCAAAATATGACCAAAAGGTGTCATTTCCTTTTATTAGTCATGGCATGATAAAAACGGTCCATTCAGTCGAGCCATTCATGACAATAACTTCATATCTCGGAAGATCAACAGTTGACAGTCGACGGACGCTAAAGGTGATTTTACACTTGATTATGTTGTTTCCGCACAGGTCAGTGTCGCCGGCGCACCGTGGGACTGCGCGTAAGCGACGCAACTGCGACAAATCGATTACACCGAATCGATTTTTCAAAATAACGGGAGCTACGAGTGATTTACATCTCGATAGTTACGTAGCAATTTGTGAGCGTGATCGATGAAATCCACCTCAGCGGGTAAACGTTTGTGCATTGAAGCTTCAACTGTCATTTCATAAGGCACGGCGACGCAACGGCACGACGGCATACAATTATAACGCGTCCAGTTCCCGCTGACCTATCAATCTACCCCTGACCCCTCTTGTTTCCCTTATTGTCGAGAATCTGCGCGGGGCAGGGTGGGTCTGGCGGGTTGGCAACGTGTCATTGTCGCCGGTCGCACGATTTCACTGTCCGGCGAGACGTGACGAGGTACGCGTGGTCGCCGTTTTTATTTCTGCCAATGACGGGTGTCGAGGCGTGGTGCGGCCAGTGTGAATCCGCCGGACGGTTAATTCACGTGCCCTGCTTCTTATTGCGGGGGCAAACAGTCCACTTCGTCGGTGTCAACTTGGTGTTTGATTTGTCGTCGCATAACCGGTCGGAGTGGGAGTGATATGCTTTTTTCCCCCGCGACACACGCCCACTGTTCGCTAGTTTTGTGGCGAAATCATCGAAGCGATAATCGGCAGATTGCGTAGCGCGATTTCTAAACAGATTTTTGTTATACCCGACGAGCGGACAGCTCCATTTAAGAATGCAAATAGAACGGCTTTTTCAAGCGAACGGTAATGACATTAATAAAAAGATGAAATGAAATCTTTGTCTGCACTGTTTGATCTCTATTACATCAATTTCAAGTTCATTATTAGAGATCAGGTATCGTACGGGATCGGATATACAGCGACGTAATTGTGGTTAAAATTTTGTAACGTAATCCCGCGGAGATATCTCTGAGATTTGATTTGCTTTGTATTTTCGTCCGCCATTATGACCAGCACATCTGTCGGTGAGCACGCGCCGCCAAAACGGGGTTCGACGGACACTTATCGGACGATCGAATTGAAAAATAGATTTTTTGTGGTAGCGCTGTTTACTTCGTTTTTGATAGCTTATTTGGTGTTTTGAAGTTAATTATCGCTTCTGTTTTGGTGCTGTAACGGATTATTATATTAAACATTTTTGTAACTTTAGTGCGGTCCTCCTGGCAGTCGCATTGTATCGAGGTCACACATTTGGGCCGCCTGCCTGTCAATGCGCACAATTACAATGACGCACCCACCACTAACACGTCAAGAACAGTTCCCAGCCATTTTGACCGAAGGTAATGGGGATGTTATCGACATACTCATCTCGATATCTCGTCATATCTCGATAGCATTCACACGTAGCACACGCTCCGTCGTGCGGCGCGCTTTGTCGATTGTATCGATACATCGATAGCTTTGTCGACGGCGGTCCCGTCACTCAACCATTTTGGAAGTTTTTTGTGTTTGAAGCCATCTTTGATCGGTGTTTGTAATATCTTAATTATTAAGGGTCTTATGGGAGTTGTCTTGTAAGATCTAAACTGTAAGGTAAGTCTATTAGATTTTTTGTTAATGGATTTCTTCTAATATGAATTTAAGAATAGCCCATTTTGTTAAATAACATATGCAGTAAAACCACAAGTAGATGCTCAAATGATATGAAATCGAAATACTTTTAGAATGGCCTTCTTAGAATCCAATTGAAAATTTAATTGTACATTTGTTCACTTTGCTCTCTGAGGGCTCAGACAAGATGCACTACGCGAACTAACGTTTCTATTCGATTCGTTTTTAAACCAATCGCGTCATTGGTAGACCACGTGACTTTTCGTATCACGTCATCTTCCAGTGACGCGATTGGTTTAAAAACGAATCGAATAGAAACGTTAGTTAGCGTAGTGCATCTTGTCTGAGCCCTCTGGGCTTTTATTGGCGAACGTAATCAATCTAACGTCCTTCTGCACTCTACTGCTAGCGAAGTCCAGGTTTCGCAGCGTCAGGGTCAGGTTTTTCTTTTGCTTCCCCAGCGAATATTTTTTTATACAGAAATGCCTAGTGCCCGGTCGTTTCAGCAATTCTTAGGTACAGCTGCGAGCATCTTTCAGTGACTTGACAATACCTCCCCCTCGATTCTCGTGCGCCTTTGTATTTCCCATGAAAAATTATCTCAACTAATACGAGAATCAGGGGCCAGTCACTTTATAACTGAACTGCTGGATGTGAACCAGCACCTTTAAAATGGCGCTATTGCTTATCTTGAAGCTACCAGAGAAGATAATAATATCTTGTTTAACCTACCGACAACAGTGTTCCCATTGTTGTGTTCCGGGGCGGGGATAAGACAACCGGTGAAATCACTAGCATAGACGTTTAATTTAGTCCTCAGGGTTGGCAGCGTATTTGCAGTCTTAGGAATTGTAGCCTTGGGATTGTAGTCTCGACAATGCAAATATCTCTATGGGTCTCAGATCTTACTTACCATCAGGTGGCCTGTACCTATGGCAAACGGTGCCATCGATTTGCGATAAAAAAAGGCTTGTTTTATCTCCTTATACGACTGCCCTATAACTAGCGGTCTTTTTCTACTTTATTCATTAATGTATATGTTACAAAATTTACAAGTGTTAAGTAAGTAGCAATATTTGAACATTATAAACAGGTAAAATTATAACTTTGCAGGTTTATTACATTCAAGCCAAGGAATTCCAGTACACATTGGATGCCACACGTCTTGTATATCTTCTTTGACATTCAGTATCAGACAAAAGCCTGCAAGTATTTTCAATCTTCTTTAAAGACGCAGTATTTTTTTTAACCAAGACGTGTCTATAAAGCGTTTGGATTTACAGATGCCCGTGATATGATAACGGAGGTAATAATTTGTGTAAAGACGCGATAGACATCGCGACGGAGCTATAGCGCACTGACGTTTGACACGTACTTATATCATCGGTTTTTTATTTCTTGTAACACTAGACGGACCTTCGGCAGAAAAAGGTGGGTAAGTAGGTAGTGCGTTCTTCAATACTAGGTTGATGGTCAGTCACCTAATAGGACTAACGTTTAGATTTGCTTAATTGACGCTTTTTTTTTAACCTCGACAAAAAGAGGGGTGTTACGTGTGTGTCTGCGTAGTAAGGCGCGGTATTTTTTAAAGAAAACTCGTATAATCGGGATTTTCTTAACGATATAAATAAATATCTGGGGACCATCTCACACTAAGCTCTATGCTTGCACTATGCGTACTAAACAACGATAAGTAGGTAGTTAAATAGAGAAATAAATATTTAAATATGTAGAATACATCCAAGACACAGAAACAACTACTCGTGCTCATCACACGAATATTCGCCCATACCGGGAATCGAACCCGGGACCGCTAGCTCTGTAGGCAGGGTCATCACTACTAACTAAGCCAACGCGTCGTCGTCGTATAGGTTTTCTGAAATTCGGTTGCACAGTATAAAAGACATTCATTCAGGGAATTTTGATAACTTAATAGTTATATTAACATATTTTTTCTACAATTGCAAATTGAATAAAACGAACAAATTGAAAATTATAGCATTTATGGGAATGGAGCTATATTTTATGAAGAATTTTGCTAGAGAGGTAGTTCGAAGAGATCTAGTTCGTATAAATCTGGTAACCTTAAAGAAATCAATAGTTTTTTTGAAAACCAAGCTCACATTAACTTTTTTTTTATATCCTTGTTTTAAAATGGATTCTGAAATCAGAATTGAAAAGTAGACCGTTAATCTAGAGTTAAGTTACGAGTACGCTTGGTTAAAAAACTCATTAATGACTATTAAAAAAGTAAAAACCTCAAAATAATTGCAATCCTACTTTCAGACCAGACAACTATCAAACCGTCCATTCAAACTATAGCTTTCAATTAAAACATCTAAATAGGTCCATTCGTTTGAGAGCTATACATTAATAAACTTACAATCCGTTTGCGTCAGGGTAAAAACGAATCCAGTGTGTTTTAACTTCAGCATATTATAAAATCTTATTTTTTCACAATTGCAAACATACTTTGCGATAAGTAACTTTTTGTACAAGGGTTTTTATCAAAAATCTTAAACAATTGACGACCTAACTGGCAGCTAGCACGTATTAATAAAAATCGAGCTACATTTTTTAAATGCTAGTGTAGTAAATGTATGATTAAACACAAGAAGAATACTACGTATACCTTGATCTCGGTATTAACTGATAAAATAGAAATAAACCGTGAAGAAATAGTATCCGTGACGATAAGTTGGGTAATAATAGCTTTAAAAGTAATGCCAATAAATAAAAACATCAACACGAAATAGCTACCTAATCCAAAATAAAACACCTAGTCTAAAATGAGCACAAAACCGAAAAATTTAATTAGGAACAAACAGCCGTTTCAATTTCAAAAAGAAACCGCTGTTACATGGAATTACGCAAGGGCTATCACTGGCCACTCAGTCAACGACCCCGGAACATTAAAAAGTTCCGGACAATGGCAAAAGTAGGTAAATTTGAAAACAGAATGTCAATAGCCGGCGGCCGGCCGAACCTGCCCCACGCGCCCTTGACTTGAGATAAAAAGGGGGAGATGACCGCCCCCCACTGCCCTCTGCCCACGGTTTATAGCCGTTTTTATCGAGACAACTTTAAAAGTTAAACTTTTAGTTTTCTAACTAGGAAGCTTGCGAACGACTATTGTTTATGGCTGTAGAGCAATGAAAAAATTTAACAAGCGTAGACAATAAGGTGGCGTTTATTTTTTTAGGAATTGGTTTCCCTGGGGATTTTTTAAATTTCATTATAAACAGATGCGCTTTATGTAGCAATGCATCAATATTACGGTAGTACATAGCTTTAATGATTGATTAATTAATGACAAATTGTAAAAAACACACAGTTAATTACAGATACATTGTAATCCAACTATTTATTACAACTACTAACAACTTCATAAACAATCTAATAAATCAGCCACTCCACGAATAACAAAAAGTATCAGCTGATCATAAAACTGTCCCCTCCGGCCGTTGGCCTTGATCTCGCGACCCCACTATTGAAATTAAAAAGAATTTCCCCGAGGTTACTGGCACTCTGCACTTTTAAAAATAGAATTACGAGTTTCGTAAAAATGGCTTCCCTTTTTTCTAAGCGACGCGACGGGGGCGAAAGAATGTTTTGGTCTTGTTTAAAAGAAAACAGGTGACCGTAGACTAAAACACAATAATTATTATCTGTGATTGGTGGAGTTTTGAACAGTTATTCATAACTTTGTTTTTATTATGTTTATTAGATTCATAAATCTGTCTCATATAACCATTTTAGTACGTGAAAAGCGAAAGTGAAAAGTTATAAAGGTGATCATTTCCATTGACTGTACTTGGTTCTACTTCTAACCCTTCCTACTTCTAACGAGATGCAACTCTCTAAAATGACTCTCACACTAAAATGCCAACATAGCAAACTCAATGTGAGGGTGTCAGAAATACTTTTAAAACTTTCGGTTCTGTAGGTAAGTAGGTACAATACTTTCCACATAAAATAGACATGACATCAAGTTTGGAATTGAAGTGATTGAATGAAATCCAGTGCTGTCACTACAAACTAACTGTAATTCAAGACCCCAAAGTAGTTAATAAAAGGATCCAATAGGATTTCGACACCGGTCGTTACGTGGACCGGTTACGTCAGTTTTTTCAGTCGTCAAAAGGTACGGAGGTTTATCAATTGCCTTCTGTCCGAGAGTCTTGTAAAAAGGCGTCCTCACGGCACTCTCACGGTGTGATTCACGAGGTAGAAGCCAGAAAACAAGCGTTGGGTTCACGTGGAACAATAAATCAAGTAGCTCGTTTGAATATAAGAAAATGAACTTATGAAGTAAGCAAACTACGTTGCGGCACCCTAGTGTAGTGACCCTGCCTACGAAGCTTCCAACGATTCCCGGTATGGGAAAATATTTGTGAGATGATTGTTGCGGAGTCTTGGGTGTTTTCTATGTATTTAAGTATGTATTTATCTATATAAGTAAGTTTATCGTACGTTTTGAGCACGACTATTTGTTCCTGAGTCCTGGATGTTTTTCACGAATTTACCTTTCATAAGCATGTGAAGAAAAAGGGAAAACAGGATGACCGAGAAGAGCTTATCTAGACCAATTAAAAGAAAAAGTAGGCGTCGTGCCGTATCAGTGTGTTAAAGAGAAGGTTTGGAATAGAAAAGAATGGAAATTACTCCCCTGGCAAGAGCATAGCTCATAGGTAAATGATGAAATATGTTTATCTTTACCCATAGTATATAGTACAGGCCCCTATCCCCTGATTTATTTTACGAATTATCACTCTCCCGAAACATGTTTTATGTAACGTACTGGCCGCACTGAATCGCTGATTTTGGAGCTCACCGGTGTTATACAATCGGGGAGACATTGTCCACTGCGCTCCATTGAGGCGACTTTCTTAAAGAAATCACGTCGGCCACCGGAAGACGATTCGACGCGGCCACCGACCAGAACATTCTACCATCAAGAATTCACTCATGATGACCACAACTCAAAATCAACCTTAACAAATCACAACAAAATCTCTTATCAAACACAGTTTACCCCACAGACGAACCATTGCTATTGATTGATTAAAGACATTGCTGTTGTTGTTTTACGGTTGTGTTTTCCTTGAAGGACGAGTAGGGGTGTGAAAAAACGCAAACTCATTGCTGATAGATGCGTTACGCCCTGATAGGTGTGGTTCTTCAATGTCTTACATCGGTAATCAAACTAAACGGACAGTACTACCAGTTCGTTAATACTGAACTGGCAACCAAGCTGCTTAATTAGCTTCTGTACAACATATATGTTGTATGTATGTTGTATAATTGCTGTACAAGGGAGTTACTATAATACTTAAGCTGTACAGTGGCGTATTATAAGTGCTTTAACAGGCATGTGGTACAATAGCCGTACAACGATAAATAAAATATTATTCTAAAGGAGATTCAAAGGTGTGTCATACTTTACTATAGTTGTCAGCAATCTTCGGTTTCTATGAACCCCGAGTGACAAGTGTGATAGCGACTTGAGTCCTATAGGTATTGAGTAGGGAATTAGTAATCATAATCTCTCTCATTTCAATTTTCTCAATCTCTAAAGGTTTAGCATGGTCTCCAGAAAACCCTTATTGGGATAAGTTCGCCGTTTTACATCCTTTTTTATCTTCATTGCATTGAGTTTCTTTCTCTTTTTTTGTATAATAAAGTGTTTACATACATACCTACATACATACTTAACTATTGGAACCCACTTTTATATTAACTCGTAGTTCAAGAAATCAGTTGTTAATATCTTCGAAACGTCACTATCGTTTCAAAATTTATGGTGAATATATTATTTGATGTACCCATGCCACTATCTTTCAGCGTAATCAAGATTTTAAGGTAACCCTAAAAAAACCCGGAAATGATAAAACCGACGGAGCCTTTCAATTTATCGGAAAAAAGTAATACGGCCCATATACATACACATATATTAACGGATTAGATACGGATAACCTGAGTCGTTTTTTAAGTTGGTTAAAAATAGATCTAGAAAATAAAAGGGGATATTGATATCTACATTCATTTTATACGGAGTACGCAAAATGTGGTTACAGAATTATCAACAAGTTTTTAGAGTTGTTGGTAATTCTGTAGATCTGCCTATCCCACACGGGAATGAAGGCGTGAGTTTATGTATATTTTATTTTATTTTATTTATTTGGAAAGCAAACAGAAATATATTTATGTATGTATGTACGTATGTATGTATGTATGTATGTATGTATGTATGTATGTATGTATGTATGTATGTATGTATGTATGTATGTATGTATGTATGTATGTATGTACGCAGTTTAGAACTCTACCATGGGCTCTATTCTACTCGGTAAAACAATATTACTTTTGCCATGTTATCGTATTGTCGACGTTATGGTAACTTGACGGTAATGGCAGCCGAATTAAAACAACATGTTAACATGTCAAAAGCAATATTTATGTTATTTTTATGTTACTCCAAAATCGCTCCTAATAACTAAATACTACGTAAACTATTACTGTGTCTGTATAATTTAATCTCCAGAGTCATATGTTAGAATAAAATTGAGAACACAAGATCACCGTGTATTCGAAACATACATTGCGGTCTAATGAAAATACATATTTTAGAAAAAGTATCGTCTACATATTAAGTAAGTAAGTAAGTAAACTATTTACTGCACAAAAAGAAATCGTCGATTACTTTACCTATGCCAACTACATAAATGAAAACCATCGTTCCTGTTGTATTTAGAGTCTTATTAAATTAGATGGTACTTACATGTTGATTGTAGACGTTTGCATTTAGACATAAGCAAACTAAAGCTACACCTACGTTCGTATGTAAGAGAGGTTCATGCATCCTTTATCCTACTTTAACTTTAAGTCGTACCGTCATCGTCAATGGGCACCAACTCTCACTCCGCCGGCAACCAGCTATGACTGACTCCTTACCTAATAGCGTTAGTATCTCGACACATATAATTGGGATTGCTATACTCGACCGAGGCACTTTTCAGAACGAACGAATATACTACTTACCTATATCGAAGTTTCAGTCATAGCTATATTTAATTTTCATAATTGATATTTATATTCCCGAAGCAAGAATTCAATTAATTATTAATCACGCTTTATCCTTCGTCTATGACCAGAAGAGCTATTGAAGTTATACCCGTACATGATGTAAGATCAGTACTCTACTCAATTACTAGTGTTTGCGAACAGCGCTCAAGTCTGAGACTGCACTTACGTCTTTAATTAGAAGAGTACTCCAGTCGAGAGCCTAGGCTATTTATTACGGACATAACTTTTAGTTAGGTTTGTTAGAGCGTTAGGTGTTCCGTTAGCTTTGAGGCTCGTAGCGGTCTAACACAGTTCTAATGCATGTGTCACATGTCACATGTGCGTAGCGCGCTACGCGTGCTTGTAGCATGTAGCATGCGTCTACGCAGCTACGATCGCGCCCACATAAAACATACGAGAATTTAAACAACGATAATTGAGCGCGCCAGCTCAAAATTCTCATATTATACGGCAGACGAGTTGTAAGCTTTTCAATTAACGACAACGTCCTTTATTAAAACCAGCGCAGTACGCAGAAACCTTTTAAAAATCCCCTCGTCCCAAGTCGCGTCGCTACACATCAACAGCGACCAATCAAGCTTTCATTAGTGGCGCAACAATCAATATTCATATCCCATGCGGAATCCTCCGCGCCGTGTGGAGCAAACAACTTGATAGATGATCCGCATCTCCCGCATTCGCAAAACGAAATTAAAAAGAACAAGCCATATCACTTAGCGCACACAGAAGCGTGGTTTTATTAAAAAATTCTACATATCTCTCGCGTCTTCGGCGCCTTATCTTAACCCCCCGCCCCCACCGAAAAGAGATAGACAATAAAAAATACGGGGAAAGAACGAGACGGCCACGCGTGGAATACGAAAATTATAATTGCCAACTGTACGTAAATTAACACCGTGGATTTGGTGTTTTTATCTCTTTCCTTTTCTCTGGTGGGAGCGAGCGGGGGCGTGTGTCTGTGTGTGAAAGAATGATTTACATGCATGGTGCTCACAAACACAATAATGGACAGAGGCGCGGAAAATCGAAGGAAGCGATGCGACTCGATCGGGTTTCCGTTTCGCTTTATGCAGTCGCAGTTGCAGGCAGCTGCATAATGGATGCGCTGGCGAAAACAATCCGGCGGCGCGATATTGGATGCCAACTTATGAATTCTACCTACTCATATCCCATTCAAATATCAATTCTTAAATGTATTTTAAAAGGTAAAAGAGTCCTCATGTCGGCAATTTACTACATTTAGTAAAATATTTGAATTTTAAGCTAGGTACAGTATCGCCAATCACTTGGAGTAGCTTAGTATGATCTTGGATGCAAAAAAAAACTTTTCATCTTATGTTAAGACGTACTTAAAATTACACGGGGTCTCTCCTTAGGAGCGAGACCCTAAAAATAGTGAGGTCCTTTTTTTTAAGTCTGTTAAAAATAGACTACAATTAACTCAATAAACCAAAATAAGTGAAGGTATAAGGTAGGTAAGGTAAGATATAAACAATAAGCGCTTTTGTTCTCGAACGAATTTTCTTATATTCCAACATAAGAATCGAAGCAGCCCTTCAGCTTACTCCGCGTAGAACAAAGCTTTTCAAAGAAGACGTAGACTTGGAACATTATCATTATTCTTTTCCTAGCGCAGCAAATAAGCTCGAGCAGAGCTTATACGAGCTTTATTCATGCAAGGATAATGGGCATGCAAGTTGTAGAGCTTTCGTTTTGCGGTGCAATTGATTTAGTTTTCTAGTTTTCCGTACAATGTTTATTATGAAAGTGAAATCGTTATCTAATTAGTGCGTTTTAAAACATAATAGTTTTAGGGAAATTGTCTTTACAAACGATAGCAAGTTACCACATAAAAGTTATACATGTGTGTATACCTCTCATTTCATTATATATTACCACAACAAAACGCAAAAAATGTGTACGTTGATAGAAAAGAAAACGCACAAAATTATTTTTATGCAGTATAATACCTTTACCAGACGCGTTACTACGAGTTTTAATTGCATTTTTTAATTTAAAATACAAGACACAAGCATCAGACATAAAAAGGAATCTAACATTAGTAGAAGGATGAAATACAACTTTAAACTCGAAAACACCCTTTATTTTTGGTTCAATTTTGTTGCTAAGTATATCCCACATTCACCGGCGACCCACACAGAAAAAACACCAAAATTTCCGAAGCAAGTTAAACTCTTTGACAACGGAGTGACATCGGCGGTACAGTCGCACGCACAAAACAATGGCGCGCGACGGTTGACCTCGCTCCCCATGTCTTGCCCCCCCGCCCGGTAGCACCGCGTGCAATTAATATGCCGAGGCGGCCGCGGGCGCGCTGCCTGAGCCTGCTTGATACTTGACGTGAAGAAAACACGACCTTTCTCTGGTCTATTTGTCGACATTATTTCGCTGTTACATTACAAAAACACCGTTCACCCGAAAAATATCTTAGTACCAATAAAATTCGCAATTGTGATAAGTCTGCTCTGAAAGTTATTTGTGCTTATGATATTCGACCACGTTCTATAATGGCTTTATTCTAATCTTATTTTTCGTTGCCAAGAATTAAAAAAGGAGGATAAAATAAAACAGCGATGTAATAAACATCCGATATCTACTCGTATCTATGTAACATTACATAACAATTCGCTAGAAGTCACGAAGTTTCGTACAAAAATGAACTGTTTTCGGCAGAAGGACGAAGTTTTTTCCGTATTTCTTTTATATCATGGATTTTCCTTGCCAGGGTGTGATTTCGAAGGTACATTTCGTCAAATATGCAAAATTAGGATATTTTATCGGGTGTCGAGCATTGTCGCGACATAGTTTTGTATAAAATATTTCGATGCTTACCCTATAATAATGGTTAAAGTAGGTAATGTTGTGAAGGATGGCGAAGCAAGTTAAGCACCTAGACAGAGCAAAGTTTTCGACGATTGGACAACAAAAACCTTAATTACAAGTATCAAGCACTTTTAGTTGACACGTAACCCGTCCAAGTTTTCTTTTGCGAAAGAAGAGAGAGAATTTTTGATCAATAATTGTCACTGGGCGGCCCCCTCCCCGGTGGGCGAGGGGTTAAGGGGCGGCGGAGGAGGGGGGGTAATTACGAGTGCGTTTTGTTACCGAGATGATAGGCGCGAAAAATGGCCTGCGCGTGCCTTTACGTGTCTCCTCTAGTTTTGAATATTCAGAGTCGGCCTCGCGCCCTGATGAAATATTGAATAGACGGAGTAATTTATTCCCCGAGGAGAGTTTCCGAACGTCCGCTCCGTTCGGATATTGAAATTAGGCACTGCTTTGCTTAAGAAAAGCGTTTGTGACGAGTGTCCTATATACGCGCGGGATTGTGATTCTCTCCGGGAGCCTCCGGACTCTGCGTCGAGCACGGCTGATTGCTTTGATGTGCGTTATGTGCGCCGAGTTCGAATACTCGCTCAGATTAATCCACTAAGTAACTCTTTGCAGGGTTATCCAGGCTTAGATTAACAGTTTCTGTGAAGGTTTTGTTTGTTCTCGTGGTTCTGGCTTTCACGAGTCTAACTATATTGCCCGCCATTATAATTTTAAGTCATAACGTGTTTTACGTCATGATTAGCAAGTCGTAAAGTACTTTTTGTCGAAACCCAACAAACCTAACTTAACACAGCCTTACTTACAAGCTATTTAAAAATCTAAGAAGTTTACGGTTTTTTAGCTATATAAAAACCTTCGATAATTATGTACAGTCTACTCTAAGTCATAAATATACTCGTACAGGGTGACTGCGGGGTCGTGATCGTAACTTAATTTTCCCAACTCAGTAAATGACTGAGATTCTATTATTATAGTGGTTTTTGAAAAAAAGTTAGTTTAGCGTTTTATTAAAATAACCTTATGTTTCTCTAATTAATACTAAAATTATGGTCACCTAATATTTTGATGTTAAAACCTTTTTGAAAATCAACCGATGAGACGAGTAAGAAATTGAGTATCGGTGACCATGATTCTGAATAAAAATATTTCATTTAATGTTTATTTAAATAAAAAGCAATGTCTTACAGCTTTTAAATGTACTACGTGATATCCCTAATGGTGTAGATAGTTTTAGTTTTCCTAGTTGCTACATGACCCCAAAGTCGCCCTGAATATACGTTCCTAGAACGTCAAAAATATATATCGATACCTTAGTTCACACTTGTACTAATTACATTTGAAAAGTTATTGTAATTAGTATGTTTGTGCACAAATAATAAGTTCGAAACTTTACTGGCAAAAAAAAATCATTTAGTACGATTGTGCGCTAAGGTATCGATATACGCTTCTATGCCACTTACAATAAGGTCTGTGTATACATATATTTTAACGCGATGGATTTATAGATATTAATATGCCTTCGACTGTACGCTAATACACTATGACTAACAAAAAACATGTTGAACAACAGTCACCGGCTTTCGTTGCTCAATTATATCAAGTTAGTAATACAAGCAACATAAGCACTTACATAAAACCTACTAGGAACTTGTAACCTTGCGTAGTGTATCAGTTATAGTTATTTCACCGACAGTTTACACCAGCGTCCCAAGTTGTACCTATGCAAAGGTCTTCGGCATACTGCACAAGCACGTTTTGGCTTAATTAAGCCAGAGTAACCAATATCAGCACTATTTACATACATACATAAACTCACGCCTTTATTCCCAGTTTGGGGTAGGCAGAGCTACAGAATTGCCAACAACTCTAAAAGCTTGTTGATAATTCTGTAACCACATTTTGCATAATCAGGCTAAGATGTTTACCAGCGTATTAGTGACAGGTTGCAAGCCCATCGCCTAACAGTACTACAAGCCTTTATTCCCTTAGTCGACTCTTACGACATCCACGGGAAGGCATGGAGTGGTACTATTCTAAGCCGGCAACCACACAGCTTATCATCATTAGCACTATTTATCTGTTCATAAACCTTTATAAAAGAACGGTAACTAATTTACAGAATAGTGTTCACTTAGCCCACCTAGTGTCACTTAAACCGAACCAAACCCATGTAAATCGCCGAAAGCAGTAAAATTAACCCAAAAAAGCTTAATTAACAATCGCAATGAAACGCGGAGAATGTGCACAAACAAGCTATTGCACTTAGCAATATGCAAATCATGCGCCGGAGTGTGCGCGCGCGCCTGCCGCGTCGGTGGAGTCGCCTACTGCCAAAATATATAGCGGAATTAAGTGCCTACTAGGTTAATAGGACCCTATCATAATGACAGAGAAAGTCACGAGAAAGAAATTACGTCAAAATTAACCATTATTTTTCTGTGACAGGGTTTTGTAGTAGTTGTTTTAGTACAATAATGTGTTTTCTTACATAGGTACTACCTTAAATTAGAAGAATATTTTTAACCAACACGTTATTCTAGGCATGTATTTACACCTAATGATGGTTATAGACTTGAGCATATTCGCTAGAATGCTCGAGTAATTAATCAAGTCTATCAGCAACTTAACATCGCCATGGTTCTATTGCGTTGATTAAAAAAACCAAGGCTGCCAGTCAGAACTTTCGACGGTTACTAAATAAATTATTGGACAATAATTTAATTAACAAAAATAATGACCGTCTATCTAAAACATTCAACCCAAAAATACAAAATTCGTGTATCCATATCATTCCCTGTTTCTGCAGCGTCGTAAGAAGAGGGTGGTTAATGAATAAAAAAAAATCCCTTTTTTTCTCCATTGCTCAGTGATTAGTTACCCTTATAATGAGTAGTGTGCGCGTGTATGTGTGAGGGGGAGTGTAGCGACTTAAAATTTCATATGACAGTTGATAAGGGACGCTTTTTAAGGTTTTTCGATATTGATCGAGGTTTAAATGAAAGGGAGGAAGATGATCAAGATTATTAAGGTTTTAAATATAAGGGCGATGTTTGTTTAAGGTTCTTTGAAGTTTGAAACTTTAGTATAAAGGCAGTATTTAGGCAACACTTCTCTTATTTTAATCAAGTCTTTTAGAGATAAGTATAATCTATCCAAGAAACTGCAAATGTGATATAAATCTTACGAGCAGTTTAGTTTATGTCCTGTAAAATTCTCTGTAAAGTTTTTATTTTGTACTTATACTTTTTTTAGTCGACATTTTTTTTTAACCTTTCTTAATATTAGCAATTTATTATAAATCTTTAGTTTGACTTTTGCCCGTTCCTCAAAGTCAAACTGCGGATATGTTGTTACGTCGAGGTAAAATCCAGCATTTGCAAATTTAAAATTGACAACGCAGTATCATGCTATCACACCTAACACGCGCCCTCATTTTATCTTATAGTACCGCGATCCTATCCTCACCAATCTTATTATTTAAGCACCTAATACCTTATCTTCTTAAATAACTTCCAAATAAATAAACGCTCGGTTTTCCTTACCACAAACGACGTGTAAGGTAAAGCATCCCGTCACATATATATAAATGTAGCCTCGAGAAATGGGGACTTTCTTACTTTTGCCTCCCCATTCGTGTCATATGCGTCCAACGTAAAAAGACACATTAAACTTCTTTAACAAAACCCGCGGTTTCCTACTTTTTGTGCAGCGGAGGGGGACGTCGCAGGTCAGAGTGGACTGGTTCTTTTTTAAGAAGGGATGTAAGAGTGACTCAAGTTAAATTAAGAATGTGGAGTTTGTCCCGTTTTTTTTACTTTTTCACTCACTTTGTTTGTTGACGGAGAGTTTTCTGACATTGTAGACATTGTGTGCGCCTCCAGTGTTTTAGCATTCCGTGAAACCGAATTGCGTATAGGGGTGTTTATGTTGGTGGAATAATTCGGCGAACACGCGGAACAAAGAGGTCTTCCAACCAATAAAGGTAAGGAAAATTTGACCTTCTATATAAATACTTGAGTAAAATTATTTAGAGCACAATAATTGTAATTTCTCTTGTTCAAATCATAGAAATAAACAACCACAATAGTGGTACAAAAGCCTTCTCAAAGGAGGCATACTTTCAGGTACGACGTTATTGTACCTATTTTTTAACTTTTGATGCACGGCTGTAGCGATTTTTGTTTTGGAGATATTTATTGCGTTTTCATTACTGGAACTACTAACTTGAGTACAGATAGATATGCACGATTGATTTATTAATTACACTTAAAAATTATGCTTTAAGTAGGTACTTATAATATAGTAGTAAGGAAATAATGCAGCATAAAAAGTCTTATTACACCTTTGCGCTTGCGCCTATATGTATGTCCCCATATTTTTTCCGAGGGCCTGCAAGGTGTGTTCTTTGGATTAGAACTTGCTTTGAAGTCGTGATTAAGGATCGGAGATGCGTTTTGTTTACTTTATTGCGAGGGTATGGCGTAATACTTAGAGCTTGAAGAGTTTGTTGTGTGTGACATCCTACTTTGTAACTTTGATGTTAGCTTATTGGTTTTTGGACTGGTGGTTTAAGAGTAATGCTGCGCAAATTTGTATCCAACCTATATCTAAATAAGGTACCTAAGTCGACTTAGTCTAGAGTCTTCCGTTATCTTTACCCCTTAGTCACTAAGGGATCTTCTAGAAGTAATTGAAATGCCAAATATATAGGTAAAACAAATTCCTTTACACATTAAATTGCTAACTTACAAATTATTTCTTATTTTATACGGAGTACCGAGAATCTAACAGCACAAAATAAAACTTCCAACCACGTTTCCCCTTTGAATCTTTCAGAGTCGCAGCGTGAAATAGAAAACGCAAAAAGTGCAAAAGGCACAAAAGAAACTGTATGTGTCCGCTCGCGCCTGTCTGTGTAGAAGTAAAATTTGTACAAATAACTCAGCTCGCCGGAAACTAGTGCCGCGGACCGCTACCACGAGAAAGAAAGACGGAGACGAGACCAGCGTTGGCTTTACATTTGATTTTATTATGAACATTCGACCAATTCCAAATCAAGCCCTGGTTTGGAAAACAAAAACCCTTGCTTGAAGAACATAGGTTTAAAAAGCTACGCTGAACTAACATCACCAATGCGACCCGTGGATTAATGGAATCCGAAAATTGTCAAATTATAGAAATATACAGAATAGTGATATCCTATGAATCTATTCCGCTTGCTCATTCGCTTCTTTTGTAACAAAACTGAAAGCTGCCCTTCCCTGGCTGAAAAGTCGTGCACTTTAAATGGTAAGGGCTGCACACAAAACCCCCGAAATGCACGAGACAAACTTTAGCGCTAGATTTTTAGAATTTTTCCACTATCTGACGACATTTAAAGAATTTGCAGAGGAATTTAGAGCTTTATCGTGTGACTGAGTGACGCTAAAACGACTTTGACGTATTGACGAGCAAAACTTCTGAAATATTTTATAAATTCCATTGAGTTCTATTACTATTTTTAGCAACTTATTGCAAGGGTATTGAACTTTAATGGAAAAATATTTTCGCCATGTGAAAGATTAAATGTTTACTTCGTTTTATTACCCTACTTTTCGCATCACTAACTAGTTATTTAACTATCATGCCCAAAGCAAATACAAGTAGAGAAGGCGTCCTTCCTAACAAAACAGAGTTAAGGCTTGTCGAGCGGGCCTCCTCTATGCTTCCTTTCTATCGTGCCATTCGTATTCATTCGCACACAACTCAGCCTGAAACAGATCAAACCAATGTACATACTTGTAACTTCGCGCCTAAAGTTTCCAAATTTGCACAAACACATTAAAGTAAAGAATTGGACTTCGGCGGTATCTATGTTTGTCATAAATTACTTGAGGTCTCATTTAAGTAATGTGAGCGTGGTAAAAAGATGTTGCAGAAAGGCCGACCCTATAACCAAATATGATTAAGATGATAAAAGAGTTGTTAAAAAATATGTCTCATCAATATTTCGTATGGTTTTTCTCACAAATAAGAAACTTAGAGCCTCTGTCTGGCCCCTAGGATAAGAAAGCGAATGTCAATTATTTCGCTTTCTTGCGTAAGAAAAGCAAAGACAAAGACCCAGTTAAACTAAAAATCGAAGTGCAGTTCATTACGCAGAAGCCGATGTGAACGGCCTAAAACAACCGAGCGCGTATCATTCGATTCGTTCGGCTCGGAAACTAGGTTTTTACCTCCATAGAGGTTTACATAGAGTGCACAAAAGCGGCTTTTTTAAACTGTGACTAAGCGCTTAAGAATTAACGGGGGTTTGGCCGATGAAAACATATTTCAGTTTTAAGTGCTTTTGTATTGATATTGGTTCCGATGTTAAAAAATATGTTTAAAATCATCTAACTCGATTCTAGTCTAACGAGAGTTTAATTTTTTTTTATCAGATGTTTTGACGGGTCTAAATTTAATGATTAAAGTTCCAAACTTACCATCTGAAGAAAGTTTGTAAAATTCGATTATTTACAATTTTATACATAAGGAAAAATCTTATTACAAAAGTTCTTTTTACAATAACACCACCAATTGGCTCACAAAACAAATTTCTTTAAAATAACTAAAAAAATAACCTATACATATTGAAGTAAATAGTTTCAGTCCGTTAGCAGTAAATATCAACATAGATAGTATAACTTTATGAGTGAAAATTTGCACAGACACTATTTCCCTATTGATAGCGACAGCAAATTTTCTCCATATTTTTCTTCCTTAAAATGGGACAGTGACGGTGTTTTCACCGTAACTAGTAGATTAGTTTCTTCACTATTAGGAGCAGTGAGTTCTGCGGAACCAACCAGAGCCTTTCCTCGTCACATCTGCCGATGTTTTAAACCACAGCAGGCAGGTGCGTGGACCGGACCGTGAATCCTGCAATCAGGCGGAAGACGGGAAATTTGCGGTCGACTCGGAATGACCTTACCGTCACGGATTAACTAAACGGGTGGATCGGAGTAACGCGTCGTAATGGTTGGGAGTTACGGAGGTCGGTCACCGACAAGTTGAATATTTAAAACGGCGACTCATAATAGTAGTCTATGTGACGGAGCATAACGAAAGGCATGAATAGGTACACGAGTGTGGTTTTATGAAATGAGCCGAAAGGTGTGTTTCATAATAAAATCACGCGAGTGTTTTAATGCCTAATTATATGTACAGTCGCATACATTACTTTATCTACAATTCTACATGCATATCATAAGTTTTCTACGATATGAGAAACCTGAGGCCCTACTTTAAAAATCGAAGTTCGAAGTTACGTTAGCTCCATCTCTGTCACTCGTCCTTCGAGAATAAATCGAGCGAAAGGGATGGAGCTAAGGTAACTTCGAACTTCGATTTTCAAAGTAGGGCCTCAGTATCCGTGGTTACCCATTATCTTAATGTACCTGTATCTTAATGTTTAATTTTAAAATTGTCACTTCTTAGTAAAATGGTCTGAAGGGATCGCAATTTAGCGATAAGACCATCTGTTGACTTACTATGTAAAGTTGAAAAACAGATAAATAGCCTTTATTGTACACAGATACCTATGTTATTTCTACTCTTACCTACCTCAGGTTGTAGTTCTTTTATTATTTCTCTATTAGCATGAGTCACAGCATGTGATTATTATTCCAGTAGGCATCAACTAATATTGCCGCACGCTTAACAACGCACCGACAAACAAAATAAAATAAATTGGGACTATATAAGACTATTGTAGCTCAACCGGCCATTAGTGGGAGTGTACGATGTTCAGTCAGATACAGTGCGTACGTGTGAAACTGTTTATCTTGCATTATCCCGCCGGGACCGACCGCAGACCGATCGGGACATGGGGATCGTTTTTATGCCAACAACAAGGTAATTGGATGGGGTTACGTATGACACTGTGTTCAGGAACCCTTAACAACCCTTTTTTGAAACACACACTAATTTCCTGGGGGGTTATTATGACATTGCTATGCAGTTCATTTTACGGCAAGCGTGAAGGACAGAGCTGTAGCAGTTATATAACTCTGTCCCTTTCTCTCAGCGTAAACTGAACTGCATAGCTATGTCATAATAACCCCCC
The DNA here is from genome assembly GCA_946894065.1 of Acleris literana. Taxonomy (NCBI): domain Eukaryota; kingdom Metazoa; phylum Arthropoda; class Insecta; order Lepidoptera; family Tortricidae; genus Acleris; species Acleris literana. The sequence continues at coordinate 10,890,635 of OX335684.1, read as the reverse complement.
TGAACTATATTACACATGGTAAAAGACTAATTTGACATTGACATTCACCACCTATCTACAAAATGTGTCAAATTTTAAATTGAAAGGACCAAATCTGTCCGCTGTTTCAATATTAGGTATGGGCATAGGTAGGTACATTGATTTTGTTTATCAATGTGTGTAAAACATTTAGGTCTATACTGGTGATGTTTGACTTATAATAAGTGTGTAATATTTAACACACTTAATCCTTGGCTTTCATCACAAATTCTCTGAAACCATGTACAATAAACACTAAAGCTCTTACTGTGTACTTCGATTCATAAATAACCATTTCATTCATTTCAACACCCAGTTCTTGAAAATCCTATCCAAATTACACTGCCATAACAACAATAACTAAAACTTTCATGTTAATATTCATAGTTTAATCGTTCCGACTCCATTTTCAAACTGAACAAGTTAATTTTTGTTATCGCGCGGCCATCTGTAATTTTAGGACGTGTGAACAACCGGCAATCGGGCGATCTGAGGGAAAACGGACGACATGTTCGTAGCTTTAGCCTTTAAATTATGGCTTCCGTGACTGCCTTATTGTACAGAACACCTTCATATTTTTTATGGCATAGAGTAGCCAAACGAGCAAACCGGCCACCTGGGGCCTGTTTTATAAAGCTACAAATTACAATTTACAGGTTACAAGTTTCCATTTGACACAACCGTGACCAATCACAACCAGCCATTTGAGCAGTGTTGCCAGTTTAGACCTGTAAAATTGTAACTTGTAGCTTTATAAAACGTGCCCCTGATGGTAAGTTGGATCTATGAATCGTCTATGGTTCACAGATCCAACTTACCGTCACACACAGATCCAACTTACATTGCATTCTCCAAGACTACAATACGAGTATTAAGGAGTGTATTATCAACTCATGTTGAGAGGCCCAAAAGACACGTCAAAGTAAACGTCAAGCCATAGAAAACTGCAATTTTTGACGCATCCTGAGACCAGTCCAGATCAGGGGGGCTACCATGATATTCTAAAGCAGCAGCAAACTGCAACCTAAACTGAACTGCTTTTGGTATGTCATGGTAACCCCCCAGTTTATTAATACGGCCCTAAGGGACAAATGACAGTTGTCTATGGCTTGACGTTGTCTTTGACGTATTTCGTGACGGGCGTCTCGGTCAAGATGAATTTATTTGGGACTTGACAGAAGCGCGTGTAGCTAACCCCATGGGCTTCTGTTTGGTCCATGAGAAAATACTCCTTACCGAACACTTATCCTCGCGTGTGATATCCATGGACATTTCATGGGAGTGTCTAGTAGACTGTCTACAAATAACTCGACATTGGCGAAATACACCTTAACAGGAGTCAAAGCCATTAGTTAAAATTATAATTAGAATTGAGTTGATAAGTATCAAACTCCAATATGTCCTTGAAATTTGGTATACGAATTTAAAACTTAATAAGAACAATTTAAGTTTTAAATTCGTATACCAAATTTCAAGGACATATTGGAGTTTGATACTTATCAACTCAGTTAGAAGATGAGTTTCTTAATACAGCCCTAAGACTGCAAATGTGTTGCCAACCTTGACGATTGAGATGGAATGCCTCTATGCTAGTAATTTCAGCAGTTGTGTTATCCCCACATCGAAACGCAACAATGCGAGTACTGCTATTTGGCAGTAGGTTAACGGATAAGATGATGGTAGCAATCCAGACGGACCCTGCACAAGGTCCTACCACCACTAAAACACCACCACTTTCTTTTCGACTTGTAACTTTATGTCGCTGATTGCCAAGCCGTTTATCTGGAACTCAATTTTACGCACTAGTAAAAACGTCGCGTTGAAGCGGCTAATCAATTGACATTATCGATCGATTATTGATTACCTCTCTGAAAGTGGAATTTTGCTTAACCTAGCTTTTGCGATGAACATATTATTAGTAATTTAATAAAAAACCGGCCAAGTGCGAGTCCTTAGTACCGAGTATTATATTCCAATGAAAATTCGATTTCGAACCGAATCAGCGCGAGCCCAACTCACACTTGACTATTTTTAGTATTTTTCGTTTTTCTTCAACGTTTGTAATATAATTTTCGTTTTTCCGATACGACAAAAAAAAACGCTAAAAAAAAGTTTCGTGTATGGGGAGCCCCTTTATTATTTCTCTTTCTTTAAAACATTTTATTTGTTACTAAATACATCGTAATAACTTATAAACTGAAAAAAAAACACGCTGTTTATTACGGTTCAAAAGATACAGCTCTTTTAAGTTAGGACGGAAGGACAGCGGGGGCGTATTAATAGGGTCCCGTTTTAAAATGTTTTTCTCACCTATTTGTTACATGAACCAGTTTTTATTGCAGCAGTAAAAAAAATATGCATATTCCCTATTTTGTATGCAGACTCGCCTTCGGACTGTCAAAATGAAAACGATTGCGATTGCGAGGATTTGTTCCTGATTCGTCACATTCCTAATAGGTCATATTCCTAACTCGTCATATTCCTGATTCGTCATATTCCTAAGTTGTCATTGTACAGTCAAATAAAATCGCATACATGTGCTTACAGGATTAATAACTTTAGGACAGATTGTACTAATGAGTATATGACAAGATGTAAATAATAAAGAATGAGATTATCTTCATGATAGACACGTAACACTCATCTATTAATTATCTAAGGAGGTTCTTATCATTTACCACAGACGACTCTATAATAAGATTACGCAGGCAAATGTACATGGTATGACGAGTTAGGAATATGACGAATCAGGAATATGACAAGTTAGGTATATGACCAATTAGGAATATGACGAATCAGGAACAAATCATTGCGAGTGCGTTAGGCAATAAGCTTACAGGATTGAAAGAATGACTCATCAACAAACATCGGATTCACGGGGGCAAAAATGTACCAGTGCTAGTGATTCATTAAATGTCGACTACGTTTATCATAAGTAATGGTCAAGTTTGAATACCTTTTAATTATGTGCAAACCTCTTTTTTTTTACTAATCGCAACTATAAACAACCGGTATCTGACATTGACTCTGGACTCGAATCACTTTTGACAACCATTGAAATTACATTGAATAACAAATTCATTCAGTACAACAATATTCTTTAGCATTCCGACGAATTGAGAAGTCGAATTGAGAATTTGTCTTTTAAGTCGGTTAAAAATGAGTAGAAAGAAAAAAGATCGTTTATCTTCATGGAAAGCTGATCATTCAGATATAGAAGTTAAAGGGACGACTTACTTTAGCAAGAAATGTAAGATCCATATGTCACGACAAAAAGTTGTCGATAACCTTAGTCGATATTTAATTAATCACTAGCACTGGTACATTTTTGCCCCTGTCAATCCGGTGTATGCTCATCAACACATTCTCGAGTTAAAGTTTCCACCTCGCAACTCCAATCCAACCTAATCGCTACACATGCTAACCCACAAACTTGATCGTGCGTGCCCCAGCTAGGCAAAAGATGGTATCGTTTACTTTCATTATTAATTACGGAGAAGGAAAGCAAGGGTTCGGCATAACTGGCGTAATTTATCGCCAGCTACGATACGTGCTGATACGTATTTTGGGTAACGTGGTGATTTTTATGACGACGAGCACGCGAGCCAAACTTTGTAGTTTTCGATCTTTAAAGCCAAGTTTGATAAAGCTAAATTGCTTTGAAACATTACGTGTGTAAGCATATACCTACAGATAGTGCACAAACTGCTGTTATATGAGTGTACATTTTGTTGAACTAATTTTCTGTTAATCGTTTACTACTTCACCAGGTAGGTACCACAATAACCAAAGACAGCAGTAGTCCTCAAGTAATCAACCTAAAACTATTATAGAAAAATATACACCTTACTTGGAAAGTTCACAAGAGCAACTTTGATGAACGAGATTTCTGAATGTGAAATATATTTTTGATTTCTTTATAAGTATACTTACGCTGTTTTGCTTTCCTGGAATGGGCCTTGATAACTGTCATTGCAGGAACCATACGCAACACAATATAATAAATATTGCTTGACAAAGATATCTTAAAATCAAGTAATTATCCTATCTGCAAATTGTTGAAGAGTTTTATATTCGAAACACCACGTTTGTTTGCCACAACCAATAACCAAACTTAAACGTTAACACTCCAACAGTTTACGTGACTGATGACGATAAAATTTCAAACTCATCCTTACGACCTTACGACATTTTGGGGTTAAAACGTTTTCACATAGTTTCCTACTAAACAAATTTATGTTTGCCATTTATAAAATTTAAGGAATACCTTAAGGTCGTGGTAAAAAAGACGAGAATCCGTTTACCGTGGACTTTATTCAGTTTTTGATTAGGGTTGTAACTGCAAAAATCAGGTGTCGTTGAAACGTGAGGGATGCGTAACCAAAAAGTACAAATGACTATTTGGTTATAGTTTTTAGAAACATTAATATTTCAAACTATTTGCGAATTTGAAGCAGAAATATGGTTTGGTAGGTACAAGTATTTTGTCAAAACGAGTTGAACAATCTGTATGTATGTACAGTCAAAACGACAATTGTTACACAGGATTAGGGACAGGGTTCTATTCTATAGTTACTGAACCATATTAGGTATGTTAATTGATTCGGGGAGACGGTGCATGTGTCATAAGGCTTTTATAAGAAAATAATGGTGCATGATACATGACTTTAATTAGGTTTTAGTTTGAAACTATACAATTATTTACATGTCTATAATTTTACTAGAGGACGCTGACTTCGTACGCGTAGAATAATTTTCCCGCTACAGCCCTTATTTCTTCTCGTTGGGGGTCGATTTTCGGAAAATCCTGTCTTAGTGCACCCCTAGACCTCATAAGGAACCTACGTGCCAAATTTGGAATCTCTAGACCTAACTTTGGGCTGTGCGTGATATGTCTGTCAGTTTTTTCTTTAAAGTGGTAAATTATAATAGAATTATTAAAAATAAACATATTTTTTTATGTAATGTAATACTCTTAAGTGCATCGGAGCCGAGATATTTAAATACTCATACTTGGGCATACTTTTGTACTAAAAACTGAATACTTAAATCTTTAAAATACCCGCTCCGATATTATTTAACGCCATGATTTATATATATCTATGTGTATTTAGAGGTCCTCTAAATAACTATGTAAAAATCAAACGGGGCCGCTGAAAAAAAATGACAATATTCTTCAAACAAAGGAGAATGTGCAAAAATGTATGAACGCTGGCCTAGAAACCAATAACAATAAGCACCATATCATCGGATATCCTTTTTATATCTACAACGATTTTGTGTACCGGGAAAACTCAAATAACTGTGAGTTTTTTTAAAATCTGGAACATCGGGACGCCTACATAGACGACTTTAGCATAATTACTATGAAATACCGCCGTCTTTGCATGGCGATAACTTATTTCACACAAACATTACGAACGACCTGCCATAGTAATAGTTTTACAACTTAGAATTACCTATCCGGTGACATATCGCTTTTCCTTATTGGTCAATTTGCCCACCCTCCTTTACCCAATGCCCTTTATTTTTATCTGCTTTTAAATAACAAATGACAACTAAAGCAGATAAAAATAAATTTTGTCTTACAAAATTGGAAACCTAATTTAATAACCACAAAATTATTACCCGACTGTGTCAGAAGGAGGGTTATGTTTTTCGAATGTAGTTATGTATGTATGTTCATTTCTTTGGCATGCTCACCAGCCAGCGGCTTGATGGATTTTAACAAATGAGGTGTCGTTAAATCTATCTTGGTTGTGGGAGTGTCTTAGGCCAGATTAGTTATTTAGGAATGAGAGAGTGGGCTTATTTTTTTTAACGCGCAGTTCAGTTTTCAAGACTTGCTTTTTATTAAACTTGTTTTAAAGTATTAAAGGCTATGGTAACCTATGATTGATACACGCTGCATGCAGATCGGGCAGACGGCGCTGAACGAAATTCACTTAGAGCGAGGACGCGCGAGGAATAATTTAACCAATAACAATCCGAAGGCTAATTCTAGCGGCCAATGGAAAAATTGGAAAGCGCGACCGCTGGCCTGCGGGTGGTTCCGTATCACTGCTGCTGCAAAAGTTGCAGTCCGCACTAATATTTATTGTCCAAAAGGGAAGAGTCATCTGGAATGAAATCCATCTTAAGGTCATTAGAACAACCCGGCACCCGACCCGAACCGCCTCACCTCGAGCGGTTAGTATTCTTTATATGGATTTGTATGGGGATGCGCTCACTACATCAACTACGTAGCGTAGAAACACCCGGCGTAGCGTAGTTGATGTAGTGAGCGCATGCCCATACAAATCCATATAAAGAATACTAACCGCTCGAGGCGAGGCGGTTCGGGTCGGGTGCCGGATGGTTCTAATGAGCTGTGACCTTTAGACCGTATGCGTATGTTGCAATTCACAACAGGTTTTTTTTTAAAGTAAAAATCTTGCTTATAGTGTTTTTGGACTAGTGGTCGGAATAATGTTATTTTGTTTGTAAATGAGTTTTGTTTTTTTTTCAAGTCTAGCACTAGCTAGCTGTGACGTAGAAAATACCATGTGGCTTATAAGCTCTTTAGCTATTAGCAGAAATTTGTTTCTTTATTTGTTTCTTTTGAGACAAACCTGTGTATAAGCATGATTTTTTTCAGAGAACTTTCGTTCAAAAAAAATCCTTTTGGTAATTATGAGTAAGAAAGAAGGTCTAATCGTAAAATAAGACGTTTCATAGGTGATAATCTTTGATTAAGGGCCACTTGCACAGAAAATTTAACCCTGGGTTTTAACACTAATTTGAGTTCAAATGTCAGTTCTCGTATGAATCTGACGTTTACTAACTCGAGTTAGTGTCGTAACCCAGTGTTAAATTTTCAGTGCAAATGGCCCTAAGTGTGATGATAATTATGATGGAACTTGTCACGTGTCAAAACATAGATTCGAAATGAGTAGTCTGTGGCCAGCCACTGAAATAACAATTTTGAGCGTGTTACAATTACCAACATAATTATACAATACATGATAGACACAATAGACAGAGGCTAAAAATGACCTATAAAACACACTAAATGCTAGCAACACCGCGGACCCCTGGCAGGAATTTCTAACGCTTTTGCCTCCGTTCAGTAAAGCAATTTGCGACGAGCGTGCCACCAGCGCCCAGGTACTAACCACATCAAGGACTCGTGCTGACAGCGTCCAGGCCAGGGTTATTGCAACACCACCATCAAGAAATAGGGCTCACTTATGTGCTAGGGCTTGAAATTTTAAATGTAGTTTTAAGAAACAAAATGAAATTATGATAATTGATGTACCTAGTTAGTTAAAAAAAATGCAGACTTTTACATTGAATAAGTTAAAGGTTCTGCTGTACCTATGAACATAATTTAGAGGTGAGCCTTAATAGGATACTTTATAGCAGGATTAGGTACTATTACAATCCCGGGACCGTATAATGGTCACCTTTACCGCGGTGGATAAAGCACCCGTCGCTCTCGCACTCGCATATTGATCAGAAAGTGACAGATGTTTTATCCACGTTTATCCATATCCATAAACAGGACCATAATAAGCGCTGTCCTTGATTCGCTCTGTATCACGAGAATCACTGGAGCAGCAAAACCACCGTCGTTGGCAAATTCCAGTGATCGTAATAGGTAGAGTATATTTACCTAAAGTTCGCAAAAGGATATAATGTAGAGTGGCTACAACCGGGTGGAATATTAATTTATTTTTATTGAATTCCAGATTTATAGATATATTATGTCCTTTTGCGAACTTTAGGTAAATATACTCTACCTATTCCGATCACTGCAAATTACTGACAAATCATTAATAGGTATTAAATACTTACAATCATTTAACTTGATGCTTACATTAACATTGGATTTCATCTGAAAAGGAGCAGAACGTAAAAAAATCTTGACTCTTTTTACGTTTTCGACTAAATGAGAAACTTGAAAAGTTCTTCAAAATTTTAGATTTTAAACAGCTTAGAATGTTTTACTTAAATTGTACTCAGCCATTCTCCCAAGAGTACTTAATAGGGTCTTAAGATTACCTATTTCCAAACACGATCTAAATACAGATTATATCATATCTGTAAAAAATGGCACTGGCTGTTATTACCGTTCACCGTTATCAAGCTTAGATATAACGTAATTGAATAGCTTATCCGTATATAAAATATATGTATATTTAGTCGGTCTGTGCGGGGCTATAAATCGTAATCAAATCAGCGTCGCCGCCAACAGGTGCAGGCTCATTACCACTTCCAATATTTATCCACACCTCCGGAATAGACGCAGGTAGGTGGCGGAGCTAGAAGTACAACTTTTCTTTGTTCTTATCACTTTATATATGTAGATAGCTTAAACAGGGAATAAAGCTAATCGATGAGCACTGAAGTTGGATTATAACTAGGGTTAGGATTTTGGTGGCATATATTTTTCCTAATTATTATAATTTATAATACTTTGATTTTAACCTTTAGTATGGTTATATTTCAAAATGAAACTAAATACATTCATTTCATTTTTGGTTCCGTTATTACATACCTACTAATATTCATTTACATTGGTTTAGCGGTTTAATGAATAAATGAAATATGAAATATTAAAATACTGAAGGTCAAAAGTGGTATAAATAGGAAATAGCGACTCCATGGATTCTAGAACCACGATTGGCCACTAAAAGTCCTAACTCTAATTATAACTAGGTGACAATTCTATCTGCTTGCTATGTTAATAGCCTATGAAGACCTAGAAATAGTGTGGGCTTTCTTTTTATAGTTTTATATATTGCTGGATTAAGTAATATCGTTGTAAGTAAGTAGTATTAGGTGTGTTTAGAGAATTACTGACTGTTAAGTTTCTTGCGGCGTTTATCTCATCTGTGTAGATTTGTCTTGGGAAGCGCTGGTAGATTTTTGACGTGCAAAAGTGCCCATGCGGCCTACTTTCTGAATAAACATCTTTATCGTTATCTTATACTAGCTTCTGCCAGCGACATCGTCCGATAACCGTATATTTTTCCGGGATAAAAAGTAGCTTATATGCTATTCCAGACTATAGTCTGTCTCTGTGCCAAATTTCATCCGAATCCGTTCAGCCGTTCTGGCGTGATTGAGTAACAAACATCCAAACTTTCGCATTTACAATATTAGTATAGATGGACGAATGTTTGCCTATTCATTAATATCTAATGCTGGTTTTCAATAAACTAAGAATTATGTCGATTCTTTACAAAAGTACCATACCCACACTCGGGTCTAAGTCGTAATTCACTGCAAACTATTTCCCAGGACCCCCACACCGCTAACAAGCTGATGGCAGCAAATGAACAGACATAGCAGCATACCGCACATACAGGTGTCGCGCATGCGTGGACTTAGCATTAACTATACCACTCCGGACACACTTACAACACGACCCGTTTACTCCCTTTACAGCTCTATGAGTACAGTTTTAAAGTTGCAAATGATCAGTCAGGTTGCAGTAAGAAGTTTACTTAAGCAGTGCCGCGGACATTGTCGGGTTGTGAATGTGCAGAGACGTTTATTAGGTATTATAAATAAGTCTTATTCAAGACCTTACCACTAAATACCGTTTGGAAAACCGAAATAATCAATTTAGGTACTTCACTACATAGTATATCTAAAACAAGGTCGCTTCCCGCAGTCTGTCTGTCCCTATGTATGCTTAGATCTTTAAAACTACGCCACGGATTTTGATGCTTTCTTTTTTAAATAGATAGAGTGATTTAAGAGGAAGGTTTTTAAATATAATAAGTATTAGATTATGTACGGGTATTACAGAAAACTGGCATAAACCGAAGCGAAGCGAGGGCGGGTCACTAGTATTGTATAAAATTAGGTGTAATTCACACATAAAATCGACAAACCTTGCAATATTAAACATTATTACATTTAAACAAACAACCCCATAAGAGTCCTGTCGTTTTGAAATCATCTTATTATAACTTGTCATTAAGGCTTTGACGGGGGGTTATCAACTTTTACGTAATCAAGCAGAGGTTAGAACGAATGTATACATATGTACTTTGCAAATATCTACACCGACTTTCTCTAGTTGGCCAGATAACCTGCAAATCCAAGATTTGCATACCCGCTAATTAAACACTTCCTATATTCGTTACACTATCCAGGGGGCCTAATATGGCTGCGTTTATCTCGTGACAAAATGTGGATAAAACATCCGTCACTTTTTGACACGTGGATAAATACGAGTACGAGAGTGACGGATGCTTTATCGATATGATATTTTATCACGCAACCATACTAGGCCTGCAGATGTATTTGTACTGAGTATAAGACTATACAGCACGGGTAGCACAAGTTGTATTTTCTCGCTGGTCGTTCAGTGCGTTTCTATCGTTACAGACTAGGTAGAAAGGGAGATCCGAGCGACAAACAAGTCGCGGGCAACATGTGCTAGCCGTGTAGGGGCGTTATTTTTTCATGCAGGAAGCGAATCCTCCTTAACTGTATAACGGCACGTTCCATTCAAAGTATATTACTTGACGTATAATGACTTACATTTATTTAGTTTTCCATCTTTAGGAAGACAAGGATGGCCATAGGTATATCTTCAACTGTTAATTATAGTTAGATTGTAGATTTGGAACGTAAATAACATTTAAAAAATACATTGGCATTATGACGCAAATTGAAAATAAAATAGGTAATGACTAATTACGTATTAGAACGTTATTATCGCCACTTTTTAATAACACCCAATTAATCTTCTGTTTATTGTTCCTTCATTTGTGATTTGTGAAATACTCGTAAGTCAAGTCAATTAAGAGTAGGTAAAACAAAAGAAAAATGCAAAACATTTGAAAACATGTCACCTGCCATAGATCTACAGCTCTACAGAGCTGACACGTCCGTCCTGCAAGTTTAATGACGTCAGCCGTCTAATGAGGCAAGATCGTTTTGCTCTTATTTTCGTACATGGCACCGACTTTTATTGACAAAACGGATTATACTGGTTATGGATTATTTAAAAAACACGATTTGTTCTCAGTTCTCCTAAAAATAAAAAAGATATGCATTTTATACTGAGAGACCTTAGGGCATTGTTACTTGGGCACTAATAGTTATATCTTCTTATTTTACGTTGGAGGATTGAGGGAAAATATTAATTGTCTGCTCTTCGTGGATTGAAAACACTATAAGTTAGTAAGTAAACTCTTTATTGCAAATCAAATTATTTGCGCGTACTGCATTTTTGTTTTAATATTATGATTATACGATACAAAAACGTTTATTTATATTGCAAAGAAAATGAAAAAAAGCGCACAGTATACGTATATTTAGTAACGTAGTATAGGTAAACATTTAAAACTAGATACTTTAACATAGTATTTTTTGTCCAATAAAAAAGTATAATTATTCTACAACCAATGCTCAAATTCCAATTTAAAAGTATCGATCAAGTAAAATAGTAACTAAGTAAGTAAGTATAGCTCTCAAAACACGGTGTTTTCCCTCAAAAGCCTACAAACACTGCGGCTGCCATATCCAGGACGCGGGGCGCGATTGTCATTGGTGCGCTATTGTTCACTCTATATGGCGGCGCCGGCGCACGCGTGTCCACTCCATTTGGACGCGTCTAAATAGGCGTAGATCTATGCTAGCGGCTTTGCTTTCTGCGACGACCACTGTAACTTGCACTTTGATATTGATTGAACGTCAAAAGATTCTAAGGACGTGTACTGGTTTCCAGAGCTCACAGTCCGCTGGTTTTCTGTATGGACTGTTACGTATGGACTAACATTGTCAAAGTTACAGCTTTCTTCTCAGAGGCTGACTTAATTAGTAAGTTGGATATGTGAATGGCAGCGCAATGCGTTCTGGGGTTTCTGCGTAAATCTAGGAACGTCGTTATATTGAAAATATGGGCAGCGTCGGGCTATACATCTGTACGTTTGTTCGTGAATGCCAATTTCGCTTTTGTTTTGCCAAGTAACGTCTTGTTTCACGTAATTAGTGACTAAAAAGGGAATGTTCCAGCGTGGAATGTGTTCTGTTTTTGATATTTAATGGTACTTATGTAAATATTATTTTTACTGACTGTTGTTTCAAGCAACATTTTAATAATAGTGGAAGATTATGTGTTTATTTGCAAACTATTTGTGTGACTAGTGATAAGTCACGTAGAGATAACATTTTAAAAATGGGTATGTCAAAAAATATAGTAAATTTAAATAAAACTTGAGTACCTACAACATCTAAAACTGACTAAAAGTTTCGAGTGCCATCAGATTTATTAGCGCGACTCCAAGTAGCTGGAACGGCAACTGGAAACTTAACTAATTGGCGTCGTTACTGGACTCGCCCGCGGAATGTAATGAGGTGCTATTGATAGCCCGGTAATTAAGAGATATCATTGTTGACGTCGAGAAGCTAGACTAATAAAGGCTGTGTTACCATCCTCTGAAAAAGATATCTGTCAGTTGCATTAAAGCTCCGTACTTTTTTCCATCGTAAGTATATTTAACTAGCATTGAATATTAATAATACTTGATACAACCAGACTTTACTAAGAATGTAATTGTTGATCTAAATTTCGGATAACGCAAAATAAAATTTGGCTTTTAAACTAGTATTTGGCGACTATTTTGCTCTGAGTATTTCGGTCTTTTTTACCCAGGAGTAAAATGGAATATTAATGCTCAGCTTTTAACATTTTTAGCTATAAAGGGTTAGTCTGCTAGTTTTATAATTGCAAACTTATATCTTACCAAGTTGTTATTTTACTTCCACAATTATGATATAAACCGCTTCGTGTAGTCAAAGATTAAAGTTGGAATGGAATCACAGTTAACTCAATGTATCCTTGTGTGCCTAACTTAAAGCCCAATTTACATTGGTCAAAGACAGTGGACAGTGAACAGTGACAGTGGGCAATGCAGTAGGTGTAAACCGATCGGACAGTAGCGAGTCAAGTTGCCTTGCCAGTGGATCCAAATAGAATAGCTTTCTATTTTTTCACTCCACTGTCCTTGGCACTGTAACTGGCCACTGTCCTCGATCAATGTAAATCGCGCTTAAGATAAGTTGCAGAAATGTCGAGTTTGTGTATTGAACCTGACATCTTACTACCGACCGATCATCTGTATCAGCCGGTTGTGGCCGAAATAACTCTTATGGGTAATGGAAACCAAACATTAGATGTCGTTTATGTTATTGGACAATGCCTCATTCGAAATACTGTTATTAAAACAGGACATTATAGACAATAATGTAATATTGTCTGTCGTGTTTACTGACGATGTTGGCACACCTTTAGATTAATGACAATCGGCGGCCAGTCAATCTTAAGCAAAGGTTAGTGGAAATGTAATCAAACAAAACAATAAACATACATCAAGACCATAAAGTCTATTCTATTTTAATTAAACAAAACGCAAAAGTTGCGTGCGCATAGACAATACGGTGTCGTAATAAAGAATCAATAAGGCTAAAACCGTGTTAAATCAACATTGGGCAAAGCGGCCAGAGACAAGGAACGAATCCGTGAATTTATGGTTGCGTTCGAGTAGACCGCCTCGACGCTAGAGCTGGAATGTAAATAAATGAAGCAATATTTTTCATTGTCAGGCGCTTTTTGTGAATTCGCACCTGTTTTATGGCTTTGTTTCAGGATTTAGATGTGTCAAGGATGTTGCGGCGGCGCTCAAATGGATTGTCATTAGTTCTCCGTTGACTTACACAAATAAACATCAGCTGGTTTTAAACTAAATAACGATTAAAACTATTACGTAACAATTATTATGCTGATCTAGGAGTTAGGTACCAAGTATTTTTTATTAATTCTTGGTTTGTAGGGAGGATCGAAACCGGTCATTAGTAACAATATATAATGTTATCTAAAAGCTTAAAAGTAATCTGGGGTTTTTTTCCTGGGCCTTTAAGGTGGATTTGTTATAAAGCCCCAAAGACATTCGCCGAGGTCTTCTTCATCGGATTGTCTATATATTCCGAGCTCTTTATTCCTAAGCCTAATTTTATTAGGGACGCGCCCGCACCCGAAAAAGGCGCGAAACACACGCGATATAAAAAATGGCGGCATGCGATTTGAATGCGTGAATTATTGTCTTTTAAGGAGAAATAATACACCTTCGGAAAATAATACGAGTAACTCACATAATGGTATTTGATAAATGGAGATAGGAAAATGCTTTTGTTATTTCAGTTTTTCGATTTCACAAAGTGTGGAGCGTTCGTTGGATTTGATTATTGTTACAATTTTACAGCGATGTGTGGTTTTGTTGAAAGATTTTGCTGAATTTTATTCAGTAGTAAAAACCTTATCCTTATGCGTGTATCTTTTAGAAATGTTGAATAGTACGCTGAGTCCATATCAGGTTGATTTTGTATATTTATAAGCTTATTACATATTTTAAAAGGATTCATACATATTGAGCAGGTCGTCGCCTGCAGAAAACAGGAAAAAATACTTGTTAATATCTGTAAAAATCATTAGATTTACATTTAGTTTAATTTCGTCTAACGTGTAATTGTGAGTGAAACTAAACATTTTAATCTGCTTTTTATGCCTCTGTTACTGGTAAAAACGGGCTGACTCTAGTCCGGTAGTTTTTGCATATCCTTGGCGGTCTGTCTCAGCCCATTGCGTGATTTGATCGTCCATTTGTCTGTGATTATGTTTCCTTTATTTACCATTAATGAGCAAAAGGAGGAAGAGTGTAGCCGCAGTAAAAACTAGTGCGTAACTTGTGTTTTTATAAACGTAAAAACTTCAAGGAATAAATGTTTTGCAGTATATTATGACCCTGAATAAATTGCAGGCAGCTACAGATGACTGAAAATGTTAAGATGGTTAATTAACAATTTTTCGATCATCGACATATATTGGTCTTATAAAACAACACAAGACATAGGCAGCATAATGGAGAAGGTCGCTTTTATGTTTGGCTCGTAAGAGTCCTGGGAATTTTGCAGAAATAAATTTCTCCTTCCCCGCTGCTTCATTTCCCCTTTATTCCCATTTTTTATAAATCCTGGAACAACGCATCTTCGCTTCCTTTACTGTTAGATAGAGGTGTTCCTAGACTGCTGTGATTTCATACCTTCATGAAACCAACCTTTTTTAAGTTGGAATGTTTATTTTCTGTATCTACATTTATTTATAGTAACAATTAACTTCAATTAAGTACAAAAAACTGGTCTGTTATCGTCCAATCAACCGTCGAACAAATCCATCAACTGATCGCATGCCCATATCGGGTGCGCGTACGCACATGTACCGATTGATCGGGCGACTGGTGTGTCCACTAATCATTTCACGGCTCAATCTTAATGAAAATCCTAGATGTTATGGCAGGAGCGCGGGGTGCTCAACAGTTTAAGATTTATATAAACTATTCAGCAACTGTTTGCAATGTAAAAACTAAACAAGAACATTATCATTGCTATATTCTTAATTCAACACAGCTTTAAGAATAAATAAATGGTCATGCACTTTTTCCATCTTTGGACCGACAGGCAATACATTTCTTATTCATATAGCCATTACTGATAAGTTAAAATTAGAAATCTAGTTCTCAATAAACATACAGCTCTAATAGCAACATAAATTGCAGTAACGTATGCTGGCGTTGAAACCAATTTAACTTCATTAAAATACATTCTGATAACGAATTAACTATAAAGCGACAGAAATATCCCGATAAATATCTCCCATATGCAAATGGAGCGTAAGTGAGCATACGGTATCGAGCAAAACGACCGATTTGTCAGACAAATATATGAAACTCACTTCTTATTACGTCAACCGACTTTATGCGGGCAATGTGGCTTTATCGTTTGGTAATTCCAACATTCTATTAAAATGCACTATCGACAATAATATCTACGTGATAAAATGAAACGGCGGAATAGGTGCCGTAGTAAAATAAGAAGAGTAGGTAAGTATTAGCATAACTAATGTAGCGAGTACTTAATTGGGTATAAAAATATAATATTGTTATGATGCTTGGATTTTGTCAATATTCAGTATGAGATATAACGAATACTGATAAAGTTTCAACTGATTTTTCGGACGCCTTAAAAATGAAACCTCTTTTATAGTTAAATTCCATATCTATAATGCACAGTGTATGTTTTTTAACAAACATATTTAACATACAAAAACATCATTAAAGGACGCTGGACGGCTAAGCACATGTTCGTCCTTTTTGTTTTTGATGATTTCGCTTACCTTTGGGTGATTGAAAAAATAAGAAAGGTAGAATATGGCAACGAGTAGACATAAGTATAAAAAGAAAGTTTACAGAAACTGCGTGAACTAAATTTTAGACCTAAAATAATGAATAAATACTAACATAAAAGTAATCATAATAAATAGTCGTGGACAGGACGCGTTGGCTGCTCTGGGCAGCCGATTCCGACAGAAAGTAATGATTATTACATCTTAGCCCATTAGTCGGATGAATTTGAGCGTCATGTCCGTCGCAAAAGAGGAGACGAGAGACGAGTGATACGAAAAAAAAAGAGTAAACTACAACATAAGATAAGTCTAGAAAACACACTCCATGGACGGGTGTATATCGGTTGGTCTAAAATTGTTTGGCCTATTTTTGTTTCGCCACATATTTTATTGCATACCAACGTTTCGTCTAATGATTTAAATGTCGAACTATAGATTAGTTGAGACCTAGGTGTTTTATACAAGGGGGGGGGGGGGCTTCGACCAAACAATATTATCGATTTAGCCTTTTAGTAATTAAAATTTTATACAAATTTTAGACCAGAGTGCTTTGAACAAAAAATATGTATGCAAAAAAATCTTTATGCTTAAAAGAAATATGATTCAATATTATAGGAAACATTTTCGACCGATAAATTTTAGTAAATAAAATTCGAAGGCACCCCTCATGGACAAATGAAAAGAAAATTAAATTACTACGTAATACACGTACGTAGTTCTTGAATGCCCCGTCGTCAGAGACTCCCAGAGTACTGACAGGGTCTGGATTTCAATTTACAGTGCATGCATAAAGGCGAGTACACAATAACGTGCTGATATAATTAATGGTCACACATTATGTGCTACTCGTACATAATGGTCGTTAGCTAAGGCCCACATCGACATAATATGCACGGTTTATGTGAAGCTTTTAATACATTCAACGTCTTTAATGTATTTATAAACTGCCTACGTTTATAAACGTAAAAATGGACCAAAACCCGTCCAAAAGCGTGTTCCGTAATTATTTTAACTGTCACTAGTTTAGGTATTTTTTCTACATAGTCAGGTACTTTTATTTTGATTAGATCAAAGTTAGGTGAGCAATTTTATACTGTTTTCAATTTTCAAATCAATACCATTACTAGTTTTTGAAATATGCCGCTATGACAGACGAAAAGAACAGATAGTCAGAAGGTATCCGGTCATTTTAATAATAAGCGAGTAATCAGTATAAAGTAGGTGATAGGTACGGTATAATGTGTGTCTGTGTGCTGTGCTCGTTTGCCTTCTTGATGACATGAAAAAGTGCGAGTGCGCCAGCCCTACTACTCAGTATTTAGTAGCGGGCAGGGCAGGACGATGCGCCTACTTTTTGTTACTTTACTATGCCGATACCAAGTTCCACTTATGTGGTCAATATCGCGCAGTTTAGTTCACGCAGTTTCTGTAAACTTTCTTTTTATACTTATGTCTAAGTATAAAAAGAAAGTTTACAGAAACTGCGTGAACTAAATTTTAGACCTAAAATAATGAATAAATACTAACATAAAAGTAATCATAATAAATAGTCGTGGACAGGACGCGTTGGCTGCTCTGGGCAGCCGATTCCGACAGAAAGTAATGATTATTACATCTTAGCCCATTAGTCGGATGAATTTGAGCGTCATGTCCGTCGCAAAAGAGGAGACGAGAGACGAGTGATACGAAAAAAAAAGAGTAAACTACAACATAAGATAAGTCTAGAAAACACACTCCATGGACGGGTGTATATCGGTTGGTCTAAAATTGTTTGGCCTATTTTTGTTTCGCCACATATTTTATTGCATACCAACGTTTCGTCTAATGATTTAAATGTCGAACTATAGATTAGTTGAGACCTAGGTGTTTTATACAAGGGGGGGGGGGGCTTCGACCAAACAATATTATCGATTTAGCCTTTTAGTAATTAAAATTTTATACAAATTTTAGACCAGAGTGCTTTGAACAAAAAATATGTATGCAAAAAAATCTTTATGCTTAAAAGAAATATGATTCAATATTATAGGAAACATTTTCGACCGATAAATTTTAGTAAATAAAATTCGAAGGCACCCCTCATGGACAAATGAAAAGAAAATTAAATTACTACGTAATACACGTACGTAGTTCTTGAATGCCCCGTCGTCAGAGACTCCCAGAGTACTGACAGGGTCTGGATTTCAATTTACAGTGCATGCATAAAGGCGAGTACACAATAACGTGCTGATATAATTAATGGTCACACATTATGTGCTACTCGTACATAATGGTCGTTAGCTAAGGCCCACATCGACATAATATGCACGGTTTATGTGAAGCTTTTAATACATTCAACGTCTTTAATGTATTTATAAACTGCCTACGTTTATAAACGTAAAAATGGACCAAAACCCGTCCAAAAGCGTGTTCCGTAATTATTTTAACTGTCACTAGTTTAGGTATTTTTTCTACATAGTCAGGTACTTTTATTTTGATTAGATCAAAGTTAGGTGAGCAATTTTATACTGTTTTCAATTTTCAAATCAATACCATTACTAGTTTTTGAAATATGCCGCTATGACAGACGAACAGAACAGATAGTCAGAAGGTATCCGGTCATTTTAATAATAAGCGAGTAATCAGTATAAAGTAGGTGATAGGTACGGTATAATGTGTGTCTGTGTGCTGTGCTCGTTTGCCTTCTTGATGACATGAAAAAGTGCGAGTGCGCCAGCCCTACTACTCAGTATTTAGTAGCGGGCAGGGCAGGACGATGCGCCTACTTTTTGTTACTTTACTATGCCGATACCAAGTTCCACTTATGTGGTCAATATCGCGCAGTTTAGTTCACGCAGTTTCTGTAAACTTTCTTTTTATACTTATGTCTAAGTATAAAAAGAAAGTTTACAGAAACTGCGTGAACTAAATTTTAGACCTAAAATAATGAATAAATACTAACATAAAAGTAATCATAATAAATAGTCGTGGACAGGACGCGTTGGCTGCTCTGGGCAGCCGATTCCGACAGAAAGTAATGATTATTACATCTTAGCCCATTAGTCGGATGAATTTGAGCGTCATGTCCGTCGCAAAAGAGGAGACGAGAGACGAGTGATACGAAAAAAAAAGAGTAAACTACAACATAAGATAAGTCTAGAAAACACACTCCATGGACGGGTGTATATCGGTTGGTCTAAAATTGTTTGGCCTATTTTTGTTTCGCCACATATTTTATTGCATACCAACGTTTCGTCTAATGATTTAAATGTCGAACTATAGATTAGTTGAGACCTAGGTGTTTTATACAAGGGGGGGGGGGGCTTCGACCAAACAATATTATCGATTTAGCCTTTTAGTAATTAAAATTTTATACAAATTTTAGACCAGAGTGCTTTGAACAAAAAATATGTATGCAAAAAAATCTTTATGCTTAAAAGAAATATGATTCAATATTATAGGAAACATTTTCGACCGATAAATTTTAGTAAATAAAATTCGAAGGCACCCCTCATGGACAAATGAAAAGAAAATTAAATTACTACGTAATACACGTACGTAGTTCTTGAATGCCCCGTCGTCAGAGACTCCCAGAGTACTGACAGGGTCTGGATTTCAATTTACAGTGCATGCATAAAGGCGAGTACACAATAACGTGCTGATATAATTAATGGTCACACATTATGTGCTACTCGTACATAATGGTCGTTAGCTAAGGCCCACATCGACATAATATGCACGGTTTATGTGAAGCTTTTAATACATTCAACGTCTTTAATGTATTTATAAACTGCCTACGTTTATAAACGTAAAAATGGACCAAAACCCGTCCAAAAGCGTGTTCCGTAATTATTTTAACTGTCACTAGTTTAGGTATTTTTTCTACATAGTCAGGTACTTTTATTTTGATTAGATCAAAGTTAGGTGAGCAATTTTATACTGTTTTCAATTTTCAAATCAATACCATTACTAGTTTTTGAAATATGCCGCTATGACAGACGAACAGAACAGATAGTCAGAAGGTATCCGGTCATTTTAATAATAAGCGAGTAATCAGTATAAAGTAGGTGATAGGTACGGTATAATGTGTGTCTGTGTGCTGTGCTCGTTTGCCTTCTTGATGACATGAAAAAGTGCGAGTGCGCCAGCCCTACTACTCAGTATTTAGTAGCGGGCAGGGCAGGACGATGCGCCTACTTTTTGTTACTTTACTATGCCGATACCAAGTTCCACTTATGTGGTCAATATCGCTTTCGCGTATCAGAATTGCTAATAGAGGCGGAATGTGTGCCAGAGCAGAGCCGCGGCGGGCGGGGACCCATTAGCGGCCGGCGCCCTGCGGACAATCGGGATAACGGACCGAGCGCCGACGGTTGACGGCTGCTGGATGGACCCAGAGGCCCTACTTTGAAAATCGAAGTTCGAAGTTAGGTTCATCCTAGTCACTCGTCATTCGAGACTGAATCGAGAGAAAGGGATGGAGCTAACGTAACTTCGAACTTCGATTTTTAAAGTAGGACCTTGGCGGTTAGAGCGTTTTAAATACTTATACTAACGTATTTTCATACTATGGTGTATGTCGTCCACTTACGGGATTATGATGCTTAATCATGCGAGTATTTTAATGTTAAATAATTAAAAAAGCGAATCCAAAAGCTTGCAGCGTTAGTCATATTGTTTATTCGACATTCTAATGGTCGCCATTTTCTTTAATGTAGATTAATCGGTTGAATCATATTTTTTGTGAAGGTTCATAACGACTGCTAAGTCACTAGACTTAAACGTCACAAATCTCTGTTGGATTGTCAAGGGTTTTTGTTAATTCGATAATCACAATGGGCACAAGAATAAGTCCAGTTGATATGTTTTTATGAACCTCCTCTAAAGAGTTTCATTTTGTACATAAATTAACTCTTATTCATAAATGCACAATAACTTAAGTAGGCTTCAGAATAATATATGTGGTTTGTCCTAATCTTTCATTTTGACATTTGAATTTGTCAGAAAGAGGCAAAGTATACTCTAACTAAATAAGGGGGTTAGTCTAAAGTATATGTCCTTCCCTAATATACTTATTTTGATACAGAAATTATTTAAATTAATTAAAGATATTTCTTAAACAATTTATTGTACAGAAACTAATTTATTTGCATACGTCCAAAGGTTGTCAGCCACTGCTCGAGGAAGGCCGCATATCATCGGCATCGCCGCGATATGCCCTCATACTAGCCGTATGTATGAGAGCGGATTAATTCGCGCACAGTGCGTCGCGCAGTAAGTCAACAGATTTGATTTATACTAAAAATAAATAACACTACTACGAGATTAATTTAGCACTAGGAGTTTTATCTATAGAATAGATGAAAAGATAGTTAGAAAAGAAAAGAGAAAAAATTCAAAACTTTTAGATATTGCTGGTCTAGTGTCTAGATTAAACCATACAACATAAACATAAATATATTTTGTCAGTAGCACATTGGTGCATAATAATGTAAGCGACTTGGCTGTGCGCCTAGCATTGCTGACGTTATGGGCGGCGGTGACCGCTTACTACCAGCATCTATTTCACTATCCTGACAATGACCGGTGACAGGTGAAATTACAGTGTACATGGCTTAGCTTATATAAAACCCAGTGATGTATCAGCGTGTTAACTTTGCAATGAATACCAAATTGTCACCTGTCACGTGTCATTGTCAAGATGGTGCAAAGTGGCTAAAATGGCTCGTCTGCTCGTTCGCGTCTTACGGTTATATATAAAAAAGGAACCCTGTACATACGACATCGGTGGCTTACGTCAATCGCATCAATATTTGCTGTTTTTTTCACCATACCGTATTGTTTTTGATACCTATTCCTCTTTAGTAAAAACTTTACCTTTAATATAAATAAAGCAAAAAGGAGTTACCATAACATTAACAATACCACGAAACGTTTAAAACAAAGTAAAATGGACGCACAGATCAATAGAAAGCAAAGCATCTTCTCCTAGCCTACTGTTCTTCTAATGTCTACTGTGCCGTGACCTGCATGCAGCCAGTTTGCAGATAAATGATTAAGATACAGCGAGATTTAAGAATATGCGGCGATGGCACCGGCTCAATTATGCGGCTCCTGGAACTGACTGCTCTGTTTCTGAACACGCTGTACATATTGATTAGTTTTATTTATAGACAGGTAGTTTTGTATATTGAACTGCAACATTGATTGATTGACTATAATGACAGGTAGGGGTTCTATCTTACTCAGTAAGACAATATTGCTTTTGGCATTACTGTCAAGTAAATAAGAGTTATCATAACGTTGACAATACAATAACATGTCAAAAGCAATAATGTTTTACCGGGTGGAACAGAGGCCCTGACCTGTGTCATTATTGTCAAATAATGAATCATTGTTGCCGTTGCATAACGTGTGTTTGTTCTACTTCGTATTACGGGTAAACTATATTTTATATGATTTTTTATGTCCCGATGGTTTTTTCATAAAAGGCAACATGTCATGACAAAAAAAAAACGTTATGTCAATGGATACAGGCACAGGTGTCGGGCTTTTTTTCACTCATGTGTCTTTTATTATTTATCTCTATTGTGCAATAAATTGTTTTATGGCATAGATAAGGCCAATGTGTACACAAGGCTACCTGATGGTAAGTGGGCTCTTAAGCCCATAGACTTTTGCAATCTCACAATACCAATCTTATGACTGCAAATAAGTTGCCAACCCTGAAGACTTAGATGGAATGCGTCTTTGCTAGTCATTTCCATCGGGATCCACATTTTACCGGCGCATAGTTATTCACAATATGGTTTGTATCGATGTGATTCGACCACAAATAATTTCCCTTTCTTTCTTAGCTTTGGCTTGGTATATTTCTCACCAAAGAAATTCACCAATGGACCCAATATACAAAGTTACCCATGTTTTGGCCGCTAAGTGCAAACTTTTATATTAATATTTGTGGAGTCCAGTTTTGATTATGCACAGGTCCGTATACAAACGATTAGAAGTCAGAAGGAATAATGACTCATTTAAAAACACGCTGTAAATAAGTAGGAGAACAGTAAACCCCGATCGCGTAACCTCTGCAAAAACTTATATACCTACTTACAGCGTGTTACGCCATGCGAGATACGCACGACATGCGTCAGCCGGCGCACGTCATGCCGACTACATACGTACCGCATACATGCGCCCGCGCCGGCATGATAACCGTAACGCATGTAAGTCTCATTAGGGCTTGTAATTGCATGCGATAGGCCTCATTAGTTTTGACGTGGCTTCCGCGGCAACCTGATAAAATGATTTATTGGAGATAGTGAGTTAGCATCAGGTCCTGGATAGGGTTATGAACTTGAAGTCTTGTTTACCGTTGCATAATTAATTTTCATTTGTTTTAAAACGCTTAGGCTTCACACATGGGCAGCTATTTTCTGCTGTTTTATTGTGAATTATGCCTTTTACCAAGCCGGGATTACCAGTAGCTTATATTAAACCTTAGTCTATACAACGTGTCCCAAAACTCAACGATAAGCCGGCACCAGAGGATGGAGCTGCTTATGATTAGTCGAGAAAAAATAAAAAAGATAAAAAAGATAAAAGAAATTTATTTAGTAAGTAGGCCGCTCGGGCACTTTTACACGTCAAGATACTACCAATACCAATACCAATAAGGAAAAGATATATTTTTTTCCTTATTTTTTCTCGACTAATCATAAGCAGCTCCATCCTCTGGTGCCGGCTTATCGTTGAGTTTTGGGACACGTGGTATATCCCTCGGACATTACAAGTATTTTGTGAGAAAAACAATTTAACACTCTCACACAATTTAACACATCGGTGTGGATAATACCTACAAGATATATATTAGTAGATATTAGTATTAGGTTGTAAGTTTGTCGTGATGATTGCCTTGACGATGTTAGAGCGAAAGTTTTGACTGATCTATCGAAACTTAAACTTAATATCATCAAGCAATTAAAGTTTAATGTTGTATAAATGTAAACAAAAAGTAAGCTAGAAAGTTCATCCTTACTAATAATCAATACACTTGAAATTGTTGACATGAACCTTCCAATTGAATTTTTCAAACCGCAACAATCGTCAACCATCGCAATTTTATGAATATGACACGTTTAAACTATTAAATAAAGCACATGAAAACATAATCCCCGTATTTTTGATAAGTAATCGCCACCAGTCAACGAAGGCACTTAAGCAATTCCGATACCAACCTCCACTCAGCGGCAATAGCCGAAACAATTACTGTAACCTTTATTATCACGGCATTTTGTTGGTATTGTCTAAATACCAGCCGTTTGGGCCGTAATGGCGCCGAATGGCCCATAAAAGCGTAACGTGCATGCGGCAACGATATGAGCCAACGTTGGGAAATGACGGCTACTGTCAATGGAATAGGAATAGAATTAAATGCCGATTTAAATCTGGCATTTGCTCAATTGCACGATTTTCAATTGTTTTTAGAGTGGTGGCTTGTGACCCGAAAGTGATCTGCGAATCAGTTCATTAGCATACGAGCTCAGTAAACGAGCTTATAAAGATGCAAGAAAGTAAGAGAGAACTGATGGAACCGAAAGATATTACTTAGAACGGTACTTTTGGCACGAATGACTAGGTTCATGAAGCGAACAATTATATGACATCGTATTTTATCGGATAAGTTCATATTTATCTTGCTCTTTCAGTTAGTTTTATTACCCATCGATAAGGTAACCGAGAAAGAAACGTAAATATGAACTTATCGGACAATATAGTTTGGATGTGTGGTACCTATACATATTTCCGACTTCTTTCAACTCCCTTTAGCCTGTCAACATTAGCTTCAGGGTGGTGATTCTCTCAACAAGCAAAGGTGATCGTTCGCTCGAGTGAAGGTCCAAGCGGCGAGTTTAAGTAGTCCCGACAGAGCGAACAAAACACATTTTAGAGCGTGTATTCAATTTGGCAGCATGACTTCACCAACGTATAAGGCTCCCTAATTGACAATGCACGCGCTAAAATGTGTTTTGTTCGGTCGGACGGGACTACTTAAACTCGCCGCTTTTATTCGCTCGTCCGTTCGACCGGCCGCCGTTTTTTGAGAGAATAACACACCAGTATTTCCCTGGCAAATATACAAACAGTTCTTGACGGTGAATGTGTAGGTATAACCTTGGATAGTGGTTAAAATTACAACGCCATGTCCGGTGCTTTGATTAGAAACTGTTACCAAAAAATAAGGGGTTACGTGTCATAATATATAAAGTTCAAAATATAAGTATAATGAAACCGTAAACTTTTCAGGATTGTTATAAAACCGACCTAATCTAACCTAATAGGTTCTAAGCAACGGCCTTTTGAAAAATCTTGTAAATTTAATATTTCAGAGTTTTTAACGGATAAAACCATTATATATTATGACCATTATGTGTTATAAACCATCCCAAAAATAAGTAGTAAGTAAGTATAGTAGTAAGTAGGTAAGCATGCCATCTTACCGACCCTACTAAATGTATAGTAACGAGTAAACATAGGTATAATTTTAAGTTTTGGAAGCGAACAGACAATAAATAAAAAACACTTTGCCACAGCTCCAGAGCCTTCCTAGCTCTACCCAGCTAATTCCCTCGCTACATGCCCACATGTCCACTTATCTGAATCGGTCACGCGCCGATTGTTTGCACTTTTAAACCGCATTAAACTAATGCGCCTGCGCGGGTTATGTGACGTAATGCTGTTTATGGAAAGTGCATGAGTGTGCTTTTTGTTTCGGAATTCGGGGCCGTTTAAGTTTACACATGACACAATCATGTCGTTGATGTTTACGTAGAGTTTAGTGTTTTTTTTTACCGAGCTCAGAATACGGGGCAATTTTCTCTGCAAGTACTACAACAGTTTTTTTACAAATTGACTAGTTATATCTAGAAGAAGAAATAAAATCAAGATGTCTAATGTTATATTATTATGATTTGACATTGTTAGGGCTCCGTACCAAAATGGTAAAAAAGGAACCCTTTTGGTGAGACTTCGGTGTCTGTCTGTCTGTATGGCAGAGCAGTTTTTTTGTTGAACTTCTGTACTGGCTAGATTAAGGTCGGATTTTTATTCCCACACAAAAAATGTAAACAAAGGTGTTGTCGTTAACGAAAAACATTTGCAGTATTCAAAATATTTATACTTTCCAAATTTATAAGAAATCGACTTTCTGTAAAAAAACTATATATTGTAATCAAGATTGAAGAATTTAATTTTTTGATGGCAAACTTTATTTTGATATAAATTCTTTGTTGTATTAATTTAAAACGAGAGAATTATTTTTGTATGCATAATTTATTTATTGCACTGGTATCATTGACTCGATACACCTGTGTCAACAAGGTGAGGGCCGCTTGATTGATGTGTGACGTCATTTCACTCCCTTCGCTTCACAATTCGTGCCCCCGTCGTAATCGCTTTTCAGTGACTCATGTGTGCGATTTTAATTTCAATTATTTCTCAAATTTATTTTTATATCACGGTACGAGCGAAATGATAACTTAATATTATATTTCTTGCTGGCCCAAACTTTGAGATCCCCTGAAATGTCACTTTGACAGTGACGTAACTTTGTTTACATTTTTCTGTGGGAATAAAAATCCGACCTTAGAATAAAGACAATTCTTATTTTAATAATACATGAATGATTAAAAAGACTTACATCTCAAAGTAGCCAAGCTTATATACGTTGTTTACCACGTTTACGTTCACCAATTTTTCGAAAACGGACAAAGTAGGGTAGGGGCACCAAAAGATGAACGACACCCAAAATATGAACACTCGATCGAAATAATGATATAATTAAATCGTGACAAATGTTACATAGTTCGGAATTTATTTTTCTTAAACAGCAACTCTTTGCTTACACCTCCATTAAATCTTAACATAGTATTATATTCTTTTTGGCCGTGATCGGTCGTCGTTCTTGAGCTTCCCGCCGAAAACGTCGATAGTATGGGAAAATACATAAGGATAGTGCTCTCCAAATTTAAGCTTTTAATTACGTATAAAATTCAATAATTGACAATCTTAGACGAATTTGCTTGGTATGTATTCTTGATTAATTACTCTTTTATTGGAGTTATACGATATTTCTTTTTTTTGTTAGTTAACGAGAATAAGCCGTTCAAGTAATGGTTTCAAAAATGTATACCGAAGCCAATACTTGAACGGTGTTCAGCTACTAGGCAAGGCGTACTTTTTTTAAAGCTTCTTAATAAATCGTACTTAAATGACAGATGGAAAGTTTAGAACTTAAAATGATCGTTAAATGCTCTTGTATTTTTAAACCAAAAGATGAACATAGCTTTTGATGTCTAAGCCAATGATTTTGGAGTTTCAATTACTATGAAAACTATCACTGTTCAATAAAAAATGTGTGCCTAATACTTGAACGAATTAAATTTACTAGTTCATGTTTTGGATTCTATTCCAATATGTGAACACTTAATTGATTTGGTTCGTTCATTTCATAAATTGTGTGTCCTAAAGTTGAACTGGTAAATTCAGTCGTTCAACTTTTAGGCATAGTTTTATAATATGAACACTACTAGTATTTATGGAAATGTTTAAGTTTTACTAATATTATAAATGTGAAAGTAACTCTTTTTGTCGGTTTATCTGTTTGTCAAAAGATAAGTAAGTGATTTTGCTAATGATTATTGATAAAAATACTAATTCGATGTTTTTATGACACATATAAGCATAAAAAATAGGAACCTCATGTACGTAAGTAATATTAAATAAATGTAAACAATAAAAAAAAAAATTCGTTAACTTGCATTTTATTTCTAAAAGTGCCTTAGAATTACAATGATATAGGTTTTTTATTATGTTAGTTCAACTTTTGGGCCCAAACCGTTCAGAATTAGGGCACGCTGTTCATCTTTTGGGCAAATCGGTGCATTTTTGGTTTCAACGATTTTTAGAAAAATACGGTCATATAATAACAGGCTTTATAATAGTCATTTTCAATCTAGACCATATACTGTACCATATAAAAAAATAAAATAGGGTGAAATTTGTTAATTTCACTGAGAATAAACTGTCTAAAGTTGGTGTAGTCGCTTAATCGTTCATCTTTTGGTGCCCGTACTATATGCATTTGACATAAGCGCTCGACGCGATCGTCCAGCAGCTTACGTCAATCCTATATGTATATTTTCGATAGCGATAACGTTTGCAGAATGCATCTTGTCTAGGGCCACAGATCCTCTATTTAAGCAAAAGGATATAACGTTTTGCCTTAAAGGGCCAGAGATACGAACCGGACTCCAATCCACGACCTTCTGCTTGTAGTGCATTTCACAACATGCACACTCTAGTAAAAATACAGGCTGTTTTATAATTTCAGCAATGATTTTAAATATAACCTTATTAATACACAGTGCATGGTTGCTACATGCGCGTATATCTGCGCCCGCGCCGCGTCCGAGCCGTGGGCGACCGGTAGCGCCCACGAGCCGCAGGACAATGTACCGTAAGAAACGCAAACAGTATGATTATTTTATGAATTGTTATGAAATTCGATTTAAGAACATTAGTTAGCTGAAGGATTATGAATTTTTTTTACTAAGACCAAAATAAGAAGTCGAAACGGTATATTTTTTTAGAGAGAAAAAAATATATCATGATAGTAGGTACCGTATTTCAATTAAATAATTTGACATTAGATAACTATAAAAATGCACGTCGCCATATCCAAACATCATCGGTGTAACCAAACTGTGGTTTAACAGTGCAGTTTGAATGATTGTTAATTTGTTTGAATTACTTTAATAAATAAATAAATAGTATAATATCTGCTGCAAATCCTGCAACGCCATCAAATAGCCATACGAATCAAGCACGAATATAATTGATTAATTGAATTAGTTTAGCGAATAGTTAACTTCCATCGCCCTGTATGTTCGCGGCCGGCGTTTTATAGGGTACCGGGTAACACCTGATTATCTGAACGCGCGTGCGCAGTACTCACAACACTTGCCGAGCGAACTAACTATAGACTGTAGTTGTAATTAATGCGAAAGGGTTTGATTCTTAATTCTTCTTTGAATAAAAATACAGTAACGAGGCCACGGGATGCAAAGCTTGAAACACCAACTAAATAGATGTCTTCTGTATTGTTATTCTGACATTTATTTTTAATATTGTAATTTCTTATATCTTGACATAACATGCAATTTTTACTGTAAACCTTCTGTAAAGTTCGGTAAATAAATATTATATATATTAATTCATTAATTCACCCCTTAAGTAGGCAAATCAAAAAAAATATGGAATGAGGCTTTAGATGTGTTTATGTTACGTTTTTTAAGACAGTTATATTTTCATGCGTCAATAGGTTTTTATTTGTTGTGCTTGTAAGTGGCTATTAGTACGGGGTATCAATTGAGTATCACAATGGTAGCTTATAAAAGTGGTGTTATTAAGTTTAAACATAATAGCACCCGTAGTACAAGTCTAGAGCTAAGTTTGTGTGACTAGGTCAATTTGTGTGAGATTCTCCCCTGATATTTATTCATTTAACATACACAAACGTATCTTATCCAAAATGAAAGTTTCACGTCACGATGATCCGCAATGATATACGCTTGAACTTAATAAACTACAGCCTAGCCAACATAAATACAACTTAGTGTCAGTCCGGGGCGAATGCAAAACCAACTCGCATGCTCGTATGTGGAGTGTTTTGTTAACGAAATCATTTATTTATGAGGATCAAAGTCAGCTCTTAGATCCTACGCACTGAGATATAGAAACGCTGTTGGATTTTGGAATAATTTTACCTGTAAATTTCATTGCAAAATGGACCTTGTTACAGTATTTTAGTATCATTTAGTAGCTTTAGCTAATACCTACAAATATATTACCTACTTACTGAGGACCTTTAAAACATATTATAAACTTAAACGTATTATTATTAATTTGTATGTTCTATCTACCAATTTTCCTGAAAATTTATCCACTAGCGACTATTAAGTAGGAGAAAAATATATTCCTAATTTTCACATTTCCTTAGGTTTACATGTAACCGAACAGTCTCACATGCATTGATTGTACCTTCACAAGCGTAGTTAAACTAAGTAAACGAACAAAGCAAATACCGTCTCCGGGAATCCAGACCACAATTATAATTCGTGTGTAATTGGAATCGCTATGCGAACAAGCCCGCATAATCTTCCGCGTTAGGCTTTACACTAATTACGATAAGCAAAATCAACACTAACTATATTATAATTAATTGTTAAGTTGCATGGAATTTAGATCGTAACGTATTTGGAACAGATAATGTAAACTAAACTTCTTTGGACGCAATCTACTACAGTATGTTCATTATGTTTTCAATGAACATACTGTAGTAGATTGCGTCCAAAGAAGTTTAGTTAAAAAAAAATCATATATAAACATTTGATCTAAAAACAAAAGGCAGAGTATGATAACCTATAAACATCATGAGTTTGATCTGATGTGTTTTATACACAGTGCTTTAAGGTCGCCTTCAGAGGCGATTCTCTGTTATAAGTTGCAAGTAATTTTCACCTTTTGCTTGTTTTATTGTATTGCCCACCTTATACTATCAACATTGTATCCCAAAACTCATTCGGACGACAGAAGACGCAGCGTCTCTGAGCAAGTGTGGCTGCGGCTTGCTTCGTGCGCTTTATATGCAGTACTCCAGGAATTATCATAGCATTATGATACGAGATTCTACGGCACAGATGTGCCATGGGTCTGCAAGCACAATTTTAGGGTTTTAAATTCCTCTGTATTATTTTCAGTATTATGATTTTGAGCCCTTTCGGCAATCCGAGTTCCTTTCTCTTAATATTAAAATATGCCAAAAATGATATAGACCTTAAAGGTTTCAATGTGGATGTATGGAATGGACACTAGGAATTAAGAAGAAATGGGAAGGCGTGTTGTAAGTATGTGCGACTTTTGGTCACAAAATCACATTATATCACCTAATTGTGGCCAAGGGTAACTTCGGTTTCCAAATAAAAAATGCTAAATTGAAAACCTTTATAAGAAACCCTTCAATTATTTAAACCGCTGTTCCAAAAAACCTCCACCGCCGGAAATCAGAAAGTTAAAAGTCTTGCAAAGCATTGACCTCTCTATCTCTCTCAGTAATTTATTGTTCTCTTGATTATGAGTAACGACCGGGGAGTAGTTTATGTGGCTGACGTGTCGACGTGCACTTTGCAAAACAGATCAGTGAGTGAAACCGCTCGATAAAGAACGAGATCGGCGAGGGAGAAAGTTCTAGGTATGGAATTATGCCGTTTGTTTATTGAACTGACCATTTTAAGGTAGTCTTTCAGAACATGCATGTTATTAACAACATTACTAACAACATACTGGTTGAGATATGAGACCAGAGTTCTAGCACTGGGCTAGTACCTATTCCTACCTTCCATCCCATCATCTATTCATACTGGTCCGATTTTTGGTAATACATCGAGAACCGTATTGTTCCAACGATTGCGATACGGTTGATACAGGGATTGATACAGTTTTGAGGTGAATATTAGTCGGTTTTCATCACCTAGGCTAACGCAGGATCTAAAATTTCGAATGATGTCACTTATCTTCGTGGATGCTACCAATTTTTTGTTGTGCCTACCGTCAACTATCCTCTCTCTTTTATCAATAAAAACTGGGCAAGAGCATGTCTGACCATGCTCAGTGCAGGGTTCCGATGCCGTTAATACACAAAAACTATCTCAATAAGTAATTGTCTATTTAAAGTTATTTGATGCTGTCTTAGGTCATTATATTAGGTATAAACACATCTTAGGAACGAATCAAGCCTACTTAGTCGTCATAGTTTTCCTTTAAAATTCGTTATATGTGCTTTCATTTAAGATATTTTTCAGATTTTTAGTATTTGTAGTTTTGGGTGTAGGGGGGGACGGACGACACTTGACTCTAACAAAAATTAGCGCTTTAAAGCTAAATATTTCATAAACAGATCCCTTAATCAAAAAATTGCCTGTAATATTTTTGAAAGACCTATCCAACGACACCCCACACTTTATGGTACAAAAGAAAAGAAGAAATAAATACATCCCCACGTTACGTGTAGGGGAGGTACACTAAATTTGTTTAAACTGTAACCGAAGTTAAGTGCAATAGCTATTACAACCACTTTTGGGTTTGCATTTCTCTTTCTCTCGCTCTTATGCGGCTATATGCTATAGTCATATCGACTTTACCCGAAACTGAAAGATGTTGTAAAAAAAAACAAAAACAAACTATTGCACTGTATAAATTCTATCTTGATTCTTATAGTTTGTAATAGTCTGGGGCATAATGAAGCATTTAGCAGATTTCTTACCCTTGGGCCTGACTACTTGATTTAAAAAAGGACCAAATGTAATGTTAATATACGGTATCGTAGCTGTGTCGCGTGTGTGCGGTGCGTGGGAGTGCGTCGTGCCGACACGCGCGCCTGATTTGCGAGCCGCAGATCTCGCTCGTTTGCGCAGATTGTTATTTACCACGTCTGCGCAAGCGCGAGGTCTACACTGCCCACTGTTCAGCGTCCTTCCTCAAACGGTTGCAGATACATAGGTAGATACGTTTCAAGAGCTATGTCACTCGTGAACAATCACCGCATGATAATGTCATGATACGTATATGCTTTATAGTACAATCACCGGTAACCACATAACTAACTAGTATCCAACATTGGGGTCTTAATTATCTGGCACGACTCTATTACTAGAGGTACGAGTATATGAGCGTGTCAAGAGTCTGGAGCCCAATGATAGATTTTTTTTATATTGTGACTTTACATGATAAATATTACATTATAACCCAAATTCTTCCATGTCATTAATACATTTCTTTTTAGTTTGAAATTATCAGGAAAGTCGTTTGTGACTTGTTCATTATTATTTAACACCGCAGGAAACATGAACGTACAGCCCCCTTATCACACAAAAAAACTGACGCCTTGTGAAATGTGTCGTTTACAAGTTATTGTGTATCCAGCTTTATAGTGTATGTGGGTTAGTATTATTTGTATACATGTCAAATGAACCTGTCACTAGTCAGCTATGAGGGCTATGAGCTACTCGCGGCTATGTCTAAATTATGGCTCCTCATGCATATGTGTTGCATTCGTTAGTGCCCGTTGATTGATGTATGTCTAGTTTATGTATTCTGCTTTGTTAGTGATGAACGTTGTTGGATTGAAGTGGTTTGTTTGTTGTGGAAAGTGTTGTTTTATCTTGGTTACTTACGTCTTTATTTGCTGTTACTACGGCGATACTTGTACCAAGAACATTAATAAACGGCTAAAAACAAACATTGGCAATAGTAAATAAGCACCGATTATACTAAAACCTGTTCAGACTTAGGTACTTGTCTTATATGGTAAATAAGTTTCTAACCTCAAAATGAAACTTTTTTGTCTAAAACAGCTCTTTTATCGTAAATAAAGTAAACTGTATTGTCCGTGATTGCTTTACTTTATTTAAAATTGCTGTTTCAAACAAAAAAGTTGCATTTTGAGGTTAGAAAGTTGTTTACTACTTAAGACAAGTAAGTTTGAACAGGGTGTAATAATGTTGCGCTGTCATCGTCCTGTCAGGGTAGTATTGTCACTTACCGCCTGTGACCCTAATATTGACTTGCAGTGTGTATAGTAACCCCCCGAGTGTGGCATGGGCGTTCAGTTGACTTAGGTACCTAGTTATTTGACAGATTCAAATTCATAAAAAAAACTAGGTATAAGTAAATTATTTTATACACGTTCAAAATTCCTATTCACCACCATTATCATCATCTTGGCCTTATCCCAATCATTAGAGGTCGGTGCAGCACGTCTTTTTCTTCCAAATCCCTATCAGCTGTCATCTCAGTATTCACTCCCTTGTTTTTTATATCGCTCTTAGGTTTCCTTCTTCCACTATAGCCCAACACATTCATATTTAAAACTGTTCTCATCATCAATAATTCTAAAGTATTTCGTAGTAGATAGTAAATTAATACGTAAAACCTTTTCTGATGTAGATATCGCTCACAGAGTTTAGTTATTAAAATATTTCTGCCAATTGTCATATTGTATTCGAAGCCTATCAATGAAACCTAGGCGTGCATTTTTGTTCTCTAGAGTTAAAAAGTTACCTTATCCGACCACAGACCAGCGTAAAAGCATAATAATCTCGACGGAAGCAAAAGCGACCCCATTCGTTATCACGGAGCGGTTGTCTATGCAAATCAATTCTGCTCTGGGACAGGTTCTAGGCCATAAATAACAAAGTTTTGATTAAAGAAAACCTTTAATAACAGCATGTTTATTCATATGGGAATTAATTAGGACACCGGGTGATGCTGCCTGCGGAGATATATCGCGGACATGTAGGGTTCGATTTGCAGATGCGGGAATGTTGCCTAAAGCAAATTAAAGTTAGATTATAGGCAAGTTTAATGCAGGTTAACAATGGTGTTATTAAGGCAAATCTTCGGTGCTTCGTCTACTATAAATGGACCTATATGCATAAATCTATGCATCTATGTGAATTGCTAGAATCGGAGCTATATCGCTATAGAGCGTAGAGGTGTACAAATAGTTTGTCATCCAATTTTAGGGGCCTAAAGCCGCGGCTAGCTATATATATTTATTCAATCTTTATAGGAAATAAATATAAAATTGTAAGATAAATAGTAAACTTATTGCCTAATGGCATTTTGTTACACCTTTGATATTTTTGACCTAATAGTACTTTTTTCCATATCGCTAGACCAAGTATTACCTATTCCACACGTTTTAGTTTTGCTGGACTTTTAACTTATCCCAAAAAGGGACTTATATAACAAAAAGCTTACCGGATATTATATACATAAATGACTTTTATGCGGGAAACATTCTGAAAATACTCTTTATTTATTCGGTAGGTTAGAGGCAGTTCAGTCCTTTTTGAAAAAAACCTAGTTATTCTACCCGATAGTTTTCAGAATTTTTTAACTTAATCTAGCATTAAGATAAATATCTATTGTTAAATGATGGTGTTATCTACTTCAGTGAAGTTGGCTTCACCATGGTATAACCAGTATACCTAGTTGCCTATTTCATAGCGCGCCTGTAAACATTCAGAATTTTGACACGCCTTACACTGCTTGACACTGCTCAACTACGCATAATATTTTTTATATAAAATTCATTGTTTAATATAATGCTAGATTAACGTATTATAATTGTATAATATAAAAAACGACTGACTGTTGAGTTTCTTGCTGCGTTTCTTCTTATCAGTGGTCTCTTGCGAAGCGCTGGTAGAATTTTTGACACGTGAAAATGCCTGTGCGGCCTTATACTTGAATAAACATCCTTTATCTTTTTTTTAAATCTTTTACCAACTTTTTCAAGCTTCTGGCTAGATCTGCATGTACTAATTTATATGAAATCAAGCTATTAGCATAAGCGAACCGAAAGCCTCGTCCGTGCCGTGTCTCCTCTGACGTGCGCCATCGGACGACGGCAATTAAAATCTTATTTATTGCACACTTTCAATATATTCTCAATTAACCACTTCCCGCATCACATCGTTTTACTGCAAGCGACGATATAAAACATTTTTATTCCGTAATGTGACGAGGACCGAGTCGCGTCCATCTTTTATCGTTACCTTTATAGTCGGATATGAGTAATTTGGCTGATGTATTTGTCTTGCTGCTTGCGCGATTTTAACGAATATGACGGCTATTAAAAGGTTTAATGATGGGAATTTTGGCTGTTTGTTCAAAGTACCTCGGCGGAGCTTGTCCACTCATTACTTAACCAGCCAAATACAGAGTTCCTTTTTTATGGCATGGAGACGGCGAACGAGCACACAGACTACCTGATGGTTAGAGGGATCTGTGACCCATAGACATTTATATTCTCAAGACTACAATCTTGAGACTGCAATCCTAAGAGCCGTATTAATAAACTCATCTTGGCTAAGATACCCGTCACAAGATACGTCACAATAAACGTCAAACTATAGGAAACTGTAATTTTTGACGCATCTTGAGACGAGTATCACAGTTGAGATAAGTTAAATAATACGGCCCTAAGACCGCAAATGCGTAGCCAACCCTGAGGAATGAGATGCCTCTATGCTAGTAATGTCACCGGTTGTCTTATCCCCACAGCGGAACACAACAATACAAAGTGGACAGTGCTACTTGTTGGTAGCCTTGTAGCACCGTTTAAAAACTGTGGGTTTTACAGTCGAACTCAGAAGTAGTTGTACATTTTAGTACCATGTCACAGTAATGTACCTATTGAAGTGAGAGCGGTTTCAATTTAGTACATCAATACCTGCGACCTAAGGTA
Organism: Acleris literana; assembly: GCA_946894065.1. Classification (NCBI taxonomy): domain Eukaryota; kingdom Metazoa; phylum Arthropoda; class Insecta; order Lepidoptera; family Tortricidae; genus Acleris; species Acleris literana. Next base: position 10,854,033 of record OX335684.1, on the reverse strand, counting down.
ATACAATTTAGATGCACAGCTACTACTGCGCTCTACCTGATTATCCAATAAATTGATACTTTAAGAAAGGGTTTTGCCATGTTATAAGATGTCTAGAGACCTCTTAACTGGTTTCATTGGCCGATGACACTAATCCAACATTTACAGGTGGTCATAAGTTCTTGAATTCTTATGAACTCTCTCTCATCATTTATTCATTGGAGCATATATTGCAGGTATTTCAAAAACGACTACAAATTGTCTATACTATATAATCGGCTCCCTTAAAGGAATAACTAATGGTACGTGTTTTAATCACATAACATAATATCAGAGCGGGACATCGTGCAATTATAAACAGTGCGTGCGGCAGCCGGGCCGTCAACCTGACTATCGACTATCGACCATCGACTATCGACTATCGACATATCGACATGTCGACATGTCGACACGGCCAGATTTATAGCGGGCTCGGACGCTGCATGTGTTAATTAATATCGACCTATTAAGACTAGGAAATGCAGTTTGTTGTGGTTTCTCTTCGAATGGAAAAACGGTTCGCCAGAATGAAAGTTGTCTTTGTACGAGTCAGCTCAGAGATATATTTGTGCGACTCATTCGATTGATTACTAAAACAACTAAAAGGATTATTAGGTACGATCAGGCGTTCACTTACTACGTTACTCTGACAAAATTCGGTTTGACTAAGGTTTATGCGGGAGAATAAGAAGGTTTTACAAGAATGTTTAGTTTGCAACAATTTTTTTCATGGAAAATTATAAGATAAACCTTGTAGGTTTAGACATCAAAAATGGAAAATTCAAAGTTCCACTGATTCTGGAAATTATTGACTTAGTAACAATTTCACCAAACAAGGTTAATATCTTAATAACGGACGATTAGAGCGTTAACAACTGACAAAATGCATAAACTAACAGTCGATTAACGTTGATTAAATTTAACATCGTTGGGTGAAATTGGTACTTAATGTCCATGCTGTAGGTAAATCTAGAGATCTGTAGGGTATTTAGTATTGTTCACTTTTCTTTAGGTTTTCTCCCGTCTCGGCCATGTAGGCTCACCTTTGGCTTGTGCAGGATCCGTATGGATCACTCCCCCGTCTTACCTCACCCACTAACTCTGCTGCCAACTGCCAAGTGTTGTGTTCTGGTGTAAAAAGTAAGGCCACTGATGATATTACTACCTTAGTGGCGTTCCATCTTAGTCCTGTAGGTTGATAGCTTACGCATTTACAATCTTGACACTGCTTTGACAATGCCTTTCGCCTCAGAGCCTACTTCACCTGTTCGCCTTCTCGGTGCTATAAAAAAATCAAGCGACAACTGCAATAGTTTATATGAGTGTAAACAAAACAAATGCGGTTTTTCTCCATGTCCAGGGTCGCCTCTCCACATCTGCGACTAGGATCACTTAGCTAGATGCCGTGATAAGGCGCCGACTGGATTTACGCGAGTGTCTCTTCGATTCCCCGTTCGACACCGCATTGTGCGCCAAGTATTCATATGCCAACACTCGATTTATGTCTTTACCAACTTATATTTACAATCAACTAATAGAAATGAAAAAAAACAAGACCCTTATTTACTATTCACGTAGACTCATTTTCGTTTGATCAAGAAGGATGCGAAAGAAAATTGTTTTGCAAATAAGCCAATTCGCTTACCATAATACGGTAGCTTATTTATTACTTCTGCGATGTTAATTATTTTCCTTTGAGTAATTGCTTATTTGATGGACTTATCTTATATTGTGTGGTGCTAAGCCTTGTAATTTGATACAAAATGCATTAACGATGGTGTTTATACCAAATTATACGTTTGTGTAGCTGAGACTCAAAATTATTTAATGAGTTTATTGAATCTAAGTAATTATGGATTGAATTGAAATGAGCGGAAAAAGAAAACTATATTTGGTTTTACCCCGTTACTTGACTGTTCATTGTAAAAAAATCATGATTCAACTGAATAAGTAGCTCTATCAGAATCAAGTAGGTATTCCACGGCAATAAATCAGATTTTTATGCATTTTCATTAAAACACCGTTGACTCACTGATTACTTTTAGCCGAAAATCAATGGTAAGCGGTCACCCTCGCCTATAACACAACTGTGCATTGCTGATGTTAGTTGCCGGTTTAGCTTATTTATCTACATCACCAACCAGCCTTAATTTTGATCTCCAGTCAAACAATTTTTTGACTTTCAGGGGGGGGGTAAGGGCCCTCCAGGAGTCCAAGATATGTCCATTACAACCCAACGAGACTAATTGCATAAAATCTGTAGTATTTATTTCAAGGAGTTGATAACAGAGCGCAGGATGGTTCAGATTACCCTAGTTCTTGACATCCAATCCCAAGGGATTTCATTCTAAGACCAATCTCAGTAACAAGCCAGCTGCGTTGCTGTTTTACCTTTTAATAAATAAACAAAGTGAGTCTGTTGACTAGGAATCTATCGGCTACCTCGCTAATTACTCCGCGACGGGACAATGGCGGCTCATATTACCGGCATCGCGTTACGGCGGATAATTTGTTTATTTTATTTAATTTCAATTAGATTTGTTAAATGACATTTCCGGCTAACAATATTGATAAAATACACTTGACTCGTGAAAATAGTCGTTAATATCCCATGAAATGTAAATAATTACAAAATGTTATAAGATATTTTCAATTAATATAATATGACAAGACGATAAGATCTGCTTTCTGAAACTGTACATACTCGTACAATTTGATGTTTGCAGTGTAACTAACAATAACATGAATTTAAGTATATGTATACAATTATTTAAAAAAAATGGCCTGAGCCTCTCTTCAGGATATCTAAGCTAAGCGATATTGCGGATTTATTTTTTTATTGTACGAGATCGTTGCCTTTCCTGGTAACTTTATAAGAGCTACCATATCTTAGTAAAATATTTTATATATTCAATGCGAAATATTAAGCCCAGTATCTTATAAACATGTATCTTATTTTTTTAGATAATTTGGTATTTCATAGCATAGAAATTCCGCTAAGACAAAAAGAGACACCCATTGCATGACGGCATGAAGAACATAAGAAATCAATTCTGATACATTGCACAATCATGAAGTTTCGGAATATTGATAATTTGACAGCATTAAAACAATGCTGTTTATACGTAGTCTTACCTCGTTCCTGTCAAAATACGGCGGACCTTTTTAATTTGGAAATTGTGCCAATGTCAGGTGTTAAAATGCTCTTAATTTAGTTGTGCAATTGTAACTTGTACTCGTACTGTCTTAGGTACCAGACAATTAAAAAAAAACTAGTACTCTCAACGTTGACAATATTATGTATTCATAATAAATTTTAGACAAATCAAAACTTTAATTAAAACCCATTTATTATATCCTTGCACAACATTTCCACGCCGTACCGTAGTGAGATAAATCAATTACTCATTCTCATTAAGTGTTATCGGGAATCGAACCCGGGACCCGGTCGCGTGCGGAGAAAGTGCTCACTCGCGTGTTCACTTAGGTTTTGATTTACTTTAGTACTTAGATAAGTATGTTTCCTAGATTTACTGCTTTGGGTGAGAGTTTGATTTAGACACAAAGTCATCGGAAATTGAATAAACGAATATTTTTGGATTTGGCTGGACACTGTTCAGTATAATAAAAAAACCTGCGCTGTGAGGTGGTATTTCATTATCAGTCTGTGGCCTTGCATTTATTTGCATATCTTAATCCTTATATAATATCACAAATACGAAAGTTTGTGTGTGTGTGTGTGTGTGTCAGTTTGTTACTCCTTCACGCTGCAACAGCTGGACGGATTAGGATGAAATTTGAAATGGATGGATTTTCATCTCGGAAAATATAAAAGTTCCAAACTGACATATCAACGCACAACCCAACCGCTGGGTCTAGATATTCAAAATATGGCACGTAGGTTCCTTATGAGGTCTAGGGGTGCACTAAGACAGGATTTTCCGAAAATCGACTCTCAACAGGAAGAAATAGGCGAGTAGCGGGTGTAGCTACTCTAATTATATAATAAATTAAGATACTCAAAACGAGGTTCAAGTTTTCAAGACACTGAAAACGTTATTATATTGTATCAATAAACTTTTGCGATCCTGATTATCCTACCCATACACAGATTGTCCTAACATTATGCACATTATTATTTACCTTCTCTTATCATAATCAATTCGCTCCCATGCAAAACCGATGAACAAATATATGTCATTGAGCATAATTGAACCAGTGCCTTATCTCAGATCTGCAATGGTCGAAGCATATATTAAGTGGCCAATGATCTAATAATTATATGTGCCTCTAATAGGTCATTAGAATAATACGTGTACGAGTTTTAATAGAAAAGGGGGACTTATTCTGAGGGAGACGTGAAAGTTGAATATGATCAACATTTCCGGGAACAAAACAGCCGTTCGAATTAATAATAACTAATGCTATTAGAATTAGTGGTCAAAAGTGGTAGGCTATCACTCGCAACTCTGGTTGAATCTGTGAGCGGATATGGGGAAAGTGGGATTTTTCGAAATAGTGCTTCTTACTTCTTTTTTTTATATTTATTTTTGTTCCAAACAAAAAGTTTGCATGTTCAACCACTTTAAGTAAAATTGTCGCTTCTAGAGGTAATTACTGTTTTATTAACACTTTTTCTCAAATGTGCCAACTAAAAAACGTAGTTTGATACACGTGCGGAACTGTCATTTTCACTCGTCCACTTGCAGCTCGGGCCAAGACACCTCGGGACTTGTGTAAAATTACCTATACCGCCCTTACATCAAAATGTACTATTTCATAACAATACTTTTTTATCCCTTAAATCGAACCTCGTCCAGAATAAGCAGTCAACCTGTGGCTCCGCGTATCGCAGGTAATGAAAACGCTCCTAGTTTACCCAATGTACTCACTATTTGCATATTGGTCAGATAAAGGACTAGGGGAGCTGTGGAGGCACTTACGGCCGAACTGGAGGCACTGTGTGCGGTTAGCAGGAGTGCGTCGATATGTTGACGACATAGTTCGTTTTAATTTTACGAGTATTTAAGGATCTCATGCGTATGCCTCTCACAAAGGTAACTGACAAAAAAAGTTGTTTTAAAAAAAAAACTCAAATGTAATATATTAGTTATGTTCGGATGTTCGGCGTATTGAAATCTATGTAATGCAAAGTTTTGTCATGGCTTATTAAAAAATAAATGAATGCTTGAACTATTCGAATGAATTTATTAGGTACATTTAAAAGCACCATAAAAATGTACATGGTTAGGAAATTTCGTTGGAGATTTTTACTCAGTATAAGAAAAAAAAAACAAAAAAATAAGTGACGTTGCCAGCATAGTATTTGTAACTTAACTTTGAAAAGTTGACCACTGTGAGATAGAACAATTTAGACAGGACTGCAGGAACTCTACATATAAGGAAAATAACCCGGCTCATACTTAACGATAATAAATAACAAAGGGCAATTTTTTCAGTGGTCTTTCTTTTGAATTTGACGCAAACCGATATTGATTACAATAGTGTCACCGTTGTTTGCTATCACGAGTTCACGAGAGCTACAGAGCCGAAACAGATAAAAACCTTCTCGCCTCTTGTCCAGTTGCACCAACATTTTCATTAAATTTAATGTCACCCTGAGTGGCATGCAGTCCTTTGTACCTTGGCGAATTAGAAAGTGACAGGTGACCTAAGGAGGTAATAGTTCTAATAAACGTTCGTGCAACTAAGTGTTCATTGTTTTAACTTTATAAAAAAAAAAAAATAGCAGCATGGTTTCCATCTCTCTATCCCAGCACTGGCTTAACAGCGGCACATTCTGAGTTGGGACCGTTTCACAACAACTGTCCAACTATGTGCAATTTTATTTACATATTTTTTTAACTTGTTTGTGTTTTTGTTGTGAATAAATATATTTTCTTTCTTTCTTCTCATCTTCTCCCAACATTCAGCAATTGTACAATGCATTCTGTGTTCGCAATAGATATTTAGAAAACTATAGAGATTTATTTGATTTTACATTCAATTCGGTACACATTACCAACTGAATGAGAATGAATATCAATAGTTCTATTTTTCACGCCCGACACAAATAGCGTAAAATACGGTGTCGTTGCGTAAACAAAAGACGGGTCATAGTAATAACATGGCGCCGTTTTTGACGCAGGTCGCACCTAATCAGGATGCCTGTGAACTAGACTTGATCAAAATTGGTCGGGCCGTTACAGAGATATCAGCTCTGAACGTAGGGGTCACCATTATTTTTATTGAGAGTTTTTTGTATCTTTTCAGTAGTTAAGTTAAGAATTATATGCTATTTTGTTAATACAGTTTTTTATCTAGTATTGTCGTTTGCATCTTTTTCTTTTTGTATCCTTACGTTGATGTGTTTGTCGAAAAAAAGTCCATCAATTCTATTATATTCTGTAATAATACTCGTATAGGAAGTTAATTTAATCTGTGGGACAGCGCGTCGACTCCACGCCTTCTACCAGGAACGCATGGCATGGGTGAAGTAGCGAATATCCAGCTCAGATAATATTGATTTAATTCGCTTGTCGTGTATTAGTCCGATCGCGCGATAACCGCCGGCCGATGGAAATTGGGTCTTATTAGCATAATTTAATAGTACCATTTGCTGGAGATGATCGAGATGGCTTTAAGGTGCAGTTTCGAGGGCGCTGCTGGTGCATGATGAGTCAGTGGTGTAAGATCGTTGATGCACTTGTGACTTGGAATAATATTTGCGATGTTACAGTTACAGTGTGTTATTTTATGGTGAGATGCCTTTGTTAAAAATCTATACTCAAATATGCATCTCAGATTAACAGAACATTTACCTTAACAGACAATTATTATTTTAGGGCTCTGTACTGAAATGGTAATAAAACAATCCTTATGGTGAGAATCCAGTGTCTGTCTATCTGTCTGTCTGTTTGTAGTTAAAAAAAAAACCACTTTTTTTTAGCGAGCATAGAAGCTATCAACTTGAAATTTGGAATTGTTGTATAATTTTTGTTTGGTTTGCCGTCCGGGTTTCGAGCCCCGGCTTCTGCATATATTTCCTATATTTTGTGTCTGTCAATGAATTGATATTCAATTTCACGTGAAAAGTTTTCTAATACGAGTTTGCATACTTAAAAAAATACAAACGAAAATATCGATTTTCCATTGATTAACATTGACATCTGGAACTTTTTAAAGAGGTTTTCTGAAACAACATGCTTATAGAAGGTTGTCTCAAAATAAATCTTTACTAAGAAAATAATTAGTTAAATTTCTGCTATTGGTTAAACAGCTTAAACGCCACATGGACTTTCCTACGACACAGCTAGTGATAGATTAAAAAACCAAACTCGGTTACAAACAAAATGTCATCATTACGACCACTAGTTAAGTCTTTCAGTAATATATATATATATAAAAAAATCTTTTAAGACACACGATACACGTATGATTTTTTAAGAACACCTTTTCAAAAAAATCCTGTTGCCAATTTCTAGAATTATTTAATTCTGTATTGCTTACGTTCCCATATCGATCTAAGCTATTGCCTTTTAATAAGGTGTATCGGCGCGGGCGCAGCGGGCCGATGTGTGGTTCGATTGCGGATAGCGCTCCAGGGTAACTTTCTCGCCTATCACAATGCATACACTGCGCAGATTCCTGTCAGATAGAATGAAAAGCAGCACCCTTTCCCTGAGAGTGGAGGTTATGAGAACACCTATATGGTAGGCTCGGCTTGTTCGCAAAGTTTCCAATGATGTAAGTAAGTAGGTAGTATACTTATGAGTATGTGTACCTGTGTATGTGTACCTAAAAGTATTTTTACCCGACTGCCGAAGGAGGAGGGTAATGTGTTTCACAGCCTATATATGTACATTTATGTTTGTTACTTTGTGTCACTATAAAAATAAACCCCTTGTCCGATTTTGATGTTTCTTATGTCAATCGATTTGTCTTTAATCTGGTGAGTGTCACTGAAGATATGACAGTAATAAAAATTCAATATGGCGGCAACCAGACCGCACAGCAAATTAAAAAAAAAAACCAACCAAGTATGACAAGTGGGGTATCATTGAATAGGGATTTAAAAATCATCTTTAGGTTTCGTTCATCATTTTTCATTTCGAACGATCATTTAGGATTCATAACGATTTAAAGTTGGTTAGCAACAGTCGGGTTTTGAAAGCTTGCTTTTTGTTAAAGTTATTTTAAAGTCACATCTACCGATAGAGCGCTCCGCTGACATCTACTCTGAACATGCGTTCTTATCCCCTGTAACCTTCTTTGTCGTTAATTCGTTTTTAATATTTTTTATATGAAATCCCGGAACTAGTTTGTATGCAATACCCGGAATCACATACCTACAAACTAATTCTGGGATTGCATGCCCTAGTTAGCACTCATTACTAGCTGTATGGGATATTTTATGTTTGTATCAATATTTACTTGGTTTATACAAGGTTTGTGAGAGGTTCTGAAAGAATACTTACCCTGATAACCTTATGTCCGTTCCCAATATCGAAACCACGGTTTACTATCGGCCGAACCCTATATTTAAATCAAATGACGCAAAGTATAATATCTAACCGTGGTTTGAAAATCGGGAACGAACAAAAATCACTTAGTGCTTCTACTGCTCAGTAAAGTTGCTCATGGCTCCATCAAAAATAGCTTTTACTTAAGAGGATTGTGCAGCAGACAAAATGCGATAACCGGAGGCCCTTTGGCTAACGCACTCGCAATCGCAATCGTTTTCATTTTGAAAATCGAAGGCTTGTTTGCATACAAAATGAAAACAATTGTTCCGCTTTGAAACCGATTGCGATTGCGAGTGCGTTAGGCAATAACGATGCGGGTCCGATTACTACGATTTTTGAATAATGTTTTAATATTATGAAAGAAACAAATAGAAATAATAACGAAAATGTACCAACCTAGTTTTTCATAACAACTATGTATTCAACATAGGTATTCAAAATTCGTGGAAATCAAACTTGATTTAGGGGGTGAGAAACGTTATCACCCAGAGCTAAATTTGTGTAGAATTATTTTGACATCTACGTGATTTAAGCGTCGGTTCACAATCCTCTTAAATGAGCTATCATCTTAATTAGGTACCTGCGCAGGCGCAGGCCGACGTGTGGCTCGATCGTGGATAATGCTCGCGGGTAACTTTCTCGCGTATCACAATGCATGCACCTACAATTCATATAGAAAGTGCACTGCAGCCGTTTTGCGGCCACTGCGGCTCGCGACTTGCTACAAAAACCAACTGGATATCTACACTTTCAAACTGGAGCATGGTTAGGGTTACCAGATGAAAAAATGAAAATTCTGGAGAAAAGGCGTGATTTCTATTAAAAATCCTGAGATTTTGTTGGAGTTTGAGAATTTTCTCTCAAACGTAATTACAAATTTAAAAATGTCAGTACAAAAGTTGATTACTTCAATTATTTTCTCTATTAGGAAGATTACTTTTAGTTTGTTTTACTTTTTATTAAAGAGATCTTTAAAATGTATTGTATTTTATTGAACATTCTAAAACTCCTGAGATTTCTAAGATTTGCACAATCCGGCCGCAATCCTGAGAAGAGTCCAAAAATCCTGAGATCTCAGGAGAAATCCTGAGATATGGCAACCCTAAGCATGGTAAACCTTAATTTTTATCTATGGTGTAGCACTGTTTTTTTTTGAGATTTAATATGCCAGTAACCTACTCGATATCCTCCTCGGTATGCTCCTTATCTTCTTCTCCCTTTCTTTTCTTCAGCCTATTGTTACGTATGGCTTCTTTCATTGCACTCCATTCTCTTATTTATAACTCACCAAGTCTTAAAAAAAAATTGAGATTTATTTTTGTGATATGTTGCGTGATATATGCACGATTTTACAATAACTCTTGAAACTAGCCTGCACTGCAAGACCGTGTCGGTAGACTCGTGATCGTAAGGTCCATGTTTTGAACCTAAACTGTAGCTATGTACCAATTAGTTTATTCTGACTATATTACCCGATGCCTAACTCAAAAGACAAGAGAACACCTGAGAAGGGTAAATAAAGTCAATAGGAAAATTTCAGAATGTAGGGTTTACATAAAGTGAAAGTCTTTAAACAGTCCTTTCCTTGTCTTTCTTACCTACTTATAAAAAAAATATGTGTCTCGGCGCAGTTTTCGTGAGCGCATGGAAAGCTACGCTTGCGCCGGCCGGTGGCCTGCAGACATCCTGCTACGTTGCACCTTCATACCTAATCAGCCTGTATATGACCTATTTCCACTTTGCCTTAACCATGTTGATATCATATACGACCGTCTTTGCTGTCAAATTAACGGTCAAATAATAACAATACTTACCGTTTGAACAAAGTGGAATATAGTTCCGGCCAAAGCTCCCAAGTGTAAGGGGGATTTTTTCATCATTGATATAAAATTGAAGTTTGATTTGCTGATTGGATATTGGATATACAATATTTACTTTCACTATTTTTATAATAAAAGGTAAATATACAATTACGTTGATTTGAGATTATCATTGTACCGACAAAATCTTTTCAAATTGTCAAAGTTTCTTATCAGAAATTCTCGGTAACTTGGTAATAATGTTTTTGCGTCGAAAAACAACATTCCCAATGCTTTCAAATGCTCCCAAGCATTTCTTCAGTAATTTCTTGAGATGATTTCCAAACTTCTGGGAATGTTCTTACTGTTATATACAAAAGTGTACCTAAGCGTATTTAACGCGGAGCCAGGCAATGATACCGAAGATAAGGCTTGAATATAAATTAATTGAAACAGTCAATGAAATCAATTCATTATTTTGTAATACCGAGTATAAGGAAGACATCAAAACCATTAATATTAATAGAACTTGAATATATCAGGGGCATACTATGACAACGCTCGCACTGCCTGGTACTTATATGAGAAATAATATCCGTATGAGAAATAACAGTGGGATATCTCGTTCACTCGTCTCTGAATATCTATAATAGTCATAGGTACAGCTCGCCTCATTTCAAAGTGTACTAAACCTTAAATCATCCAGTAACGTAAAGGTTGAAGCTTTTCTTTATAACGCCGGACTTAAAAAAAGAATCGATAATAGTTTCTTCCTGATAGCCGATAACCTCCATGTCTATCTAGAAGTATATTAAATTTTTACTACAGGAAGTTGCGGAGAATCATATTTTTTGAAGCACAGACCTCATGTAATCGTCATCAATATAAAAAAAGCAAGAATTCGATCAAGAACCTACCTACAACAGTGTGTGACAAAGCACACTTCTCATACTACCTTGACCAATTGGAATATTATACGCCTTCGTTGATAGATACTTGTCAAATTCTTCTTCTGTAACTTTTTACAAAACAAAACCCACCTGAATTTCAGTTTATCTTAAAAGGGATTTTGTCCACGGTTGTAGATTAACTATCACAATTTGTAACTCTATTACTTTTGACGTGACTCGAACTAGTTATGGGTTTGCCCTTGGCAGTAATTTGCGCAAAAATTCCGTGTTTATGTGGCAACGCTTAAAATGTGCTTAAGTGACACTAAATTACAAAAACAAACTATTTGATTATTGCGGTTAAAAAGAATTAACTTTGGAATTAACTTTTTTACATAGTGTCACTGTTGGATTTAACGTGCGAAATGCAGTTCATAATATTTCTTAGCCAAGTTTCTCTCATAACAACTCATAAATGTATACATATTAAAACAATGTAATTTAATAAATCGTACAGCTTAACCAGAGCCCTGCAGTACCGTGTATCAGAGATCGTGCCACCATTACAGGCGACAGCTCGGCTACCGCGGACGACAGTGAGCGATCCGCCGATACCTCGCTCTGCATACGCGCATTTATAATATGCAAATTGCATTGGTATTTTAATGCGATGGATGGACGCGGGGCGCGGACGCGGCTGTATTGCTACTATTTCAAGATGCGACGTGGAGGTTGCTTCGAGTTATTGGTGATCTCAGCTAATTCTTTTGTGATTTGAATTTGAGATTTAAAGTTTAAAGTTACGTTACTTAGCTCTATTCCATTCTCTTCATTTCAAATTCAAAACATTTATTTAGAGTAACCTGACCCATATTGGTCAGAATACCTACACTCGTTAGTAGTGAGAAATAACTTTAAAACAAACTCTAATGCGACTTAACTAAATAAAGCATACCTATGATTATTGGAATGACTAATCTTTTTGATATCATTGTGAGGATCCTGTTGGAGTCTGGCACTCTTCTCATATGAGACGTAGCTTTTATCCTACGACACGGTAATCATTGCATTGGTGCGAGCTCTTGCAAACATAGTCGAGGCGCTGCAGTAGCAAAGGGGCATCCAAATTTCCTAATTTATATATAGCTAGAAATACGTTGATATTTTTTAAATCATCTGCCTGACAGATTTATCAGGTTATTTTTTTGTTTTTGAACCGTTTCTTTGAGACTAATTGTTAAAAATACTTAAATAACTAACTTTTCTGTCTCTCATTCTTAAACTTGTACAGATAATTCTGGTTTTAATACTGGTAATAAATAACTGTTTTATCGTATAAATAAAAGAAAAAAAAAAACAACTTTTTTTAAATTAATTTTTGAATTGTTGCAAATCTGACTTTAACAAAAAAACTTAAAAGAAAATTATCTTGAAAATGGTTCACTTTTGCATAATGCATTTGCATAATGTAGGGTCAAAATCATTGCAAATGACCTCCACCACAACCTCTTAACGGGGATGAATGTAATAACCAATAACCCTGAATATAGAAATACATAGAAAACATCCAAGACTCAGAAACAAATACTAGCGTTCATCACACAAATAGCTGCCCTTACCGGGATTTGAACCTGAGACCGCTAGCTCCGTATTGGCACTTCGGTGATTAGCACTACCAACTAGGCTAGCGTGCCATATAATGTAGGTATGAAAACGCGTCGTTTTTTTTCAAAATCACTTTTGTATTATTTATATAAACTGTTTCTAAAAATTTAAATTGTTTAAACAGATAATGTTGTAATGTTTTAATAGAGTAATTTAAGGTATGAAACCCTGGTATTTTCAAAGATCCTCTCTTTCCCAACGTAGGTGGAATAACAAAACCAATAAAGAATAGTATTTCTCGGCAACCGAGTAATTCACCCCATTGTTACTACACCTGTGACGCTTGCTCAATTTGTCACTGCGCAGATGGGCATCGAACTTGTGACCCGCCGGTCAATGCCGTGAACGGAACGTATTACAATATTTTATTTTACTTAAAATTTTACCCCTTGCAGTTTTTAAAAGTACACAAAATGGTTCTAATTCTTATAAAAAAAAAATAACTTCACTTCAACGGGCTTCCAGAAAATACCGCTCACGAAATGTAAAATTCTGAAGCATTTTTTGTGATTCCGATTAGGCAAGGTTTTGTTAAGAACGTATTTCGACATAATACCCTCCGTTAATAACTCAGGTGGTACTGTGACGAATCAGCGACGACATGTGACATAAATGACGTCAAAAAAGAACGTATTGCGACATGATACCCTCCGATAATAACCCAGGCACCATTTTTAGCGACTGTGTGACGCCATTTGACGTTAATGACGTAAATAACGTATTTCGACATGTTATCGTCTTTTAATAACGTAGGTAGCATTTAAATGAATGTGTGACGTTATTTGACATAAAAGGCGATAAAAGAACGAAATACGTTCATGTAAAAGTGACGTAGGTATATGACGTCAAATTCATCTAAGAACGACGTTGCTTAACTCTTCACCAGGCAGACAGAAAACAGATCGGAACAGACCGTGGAGTTTTAGCTCAACTCACATACTATTTAATAGATATTACTTTAAAAATAGACACCCTAGGCCAGAATTTCCCAATTATCATAAAAAAACAGTCATTTACTTTCCTTTTTACAGTCAGAAAACGATAGAGCTATAATTTTTCAGTCAAAAAAAGGCACTTATTCTTTACGTAAGCAGCTTCATTGTAACAACTCAAACTATTCTTACAAAGTAACATATAATACGCAACATAGTATGTGTTTATTGCAGGCCTCAGGGTTCAGGTATGCGGTGCTCCCGCGCAGCTATCCTCAGATCAGTATGCGATCATTGAATCAGCACCGTCATTGTCTTTGTATGCGAGCGTCGTTATGCAATATTAGCTTTCAGTAGCGGTTTAGATGTAGGTAATAATCATTATATAAACATTCACAATGGGAATTTTCATATAATTTTCTCCGGGATGCTTTACAGGGATCCGCGCTGTGTCTGCTAGCGCCCTTTTGTCATGAGAGACTTGGGGGCCGATTTTTGACTTTCGAGCGCTCAAAAGTTTCACTCGGAAGAAGTGAGCAAAATCTTCGAAACCGTTTATTGAAATACGAGCGGTAGAATTGAAAACGAATGGTGTGGACCACTCGTCTTTAAATTTTCTATCGCTCGTAATTTAAAAAATACGGTTTCACAGATTTTGCTCACTTCCGAGAGAAACTTTCGAGCGCTCGAAAGTCAAAAATCAGCCCCTTGGTGTCCAACAACGATGAGACTTATACGATGAGGCTCTAAAACTAGTATTGTGTCCTGAGTAACCATGCGCAAAATGTGTAATTTATAAGAATGGATATCGCACTACTAGATCAAAACAGTATCAACTCAAAATCTTTGCTAAAGTTTCAAGTTCATAGAAGTTGTATTAAAGTTGATTTTAAAATACAGTTGTATTTTGAGTTACTACTTTTTTGATCTAGCAGTGCGATATGCTTCTTTAGTGAGATATAGGTACATATATTTCATTTACTTATTGTTTGATTAATTACAATATGAATTTGGATATGACTTTTATTTTTCATTCACTCAATTAGACGTTTTAGCCAAGTTGGCGCCTATGAAGCTAGCCGAACCCGGGTTCGATTCCCGGTATGGACAAATATGTGTGTGATGAGCGCGAGTATTTGTTCCTGAGTATTGGATGTTTACTATGAATTTAAGTATTTATACCTCTATATACCTAGCTAACACGATAAATATGTTTATCCTCTGATATTTATATAATATTTTTGAATTATCGAAATATTAACAAGTAATTCAGTAAATACAGTATTAGGGTAAGTATAGTGGTTTCAATCCACGACGGCACGCCCCGTCAGTCAAATTGACGAGAACGAAATTGTAGTGCGGGACGTTTTGTATTGAAATTCATATTTGAAGCAAATAAAACGCCAAGTAACTCAAATTGAAAGAGTGAAAAGATCTTAATATATAGCCTTTTTACTACATTTAAACCATTTATTCGTGAACTACACATTTTTATGGAGACCCTATGTCTTCAAGATTAAGATACTTTAAGAAACGGGAGTATATTACGTGTACTGCTAAGTCAATTTTCAGGTGGGCCTTTCAAATCTTTCAAACTCAAGTACACCGTCGTACGTGCTTTCCACACAAACCTGTACGATTCAACCTTAAGTGCTGCAGATTGCTTGTTTTGCTCGAATGCTCGCTAAATCTTATCGGAGCCCTTGAAGGCACTTAGGGAACGCCGCGTCAGCATCCTGTATCTGATGTGTCTCGGCAGCTCGTGTGCCTGAGCGAGATAGCATTGTTCTAAACAATTAAATGACTGGCTGGTGAAATTGGAGCGGCTTTCTAAATAAGGAAGAAGAATAATGATGATTGGATATGTCAAATCAGTTGGTTAATAAAGAGTGAGAAATGTTTCCTTAACATTCGGGGAGGGGAATATGGCCGATTGAAAACCTGGCCTTTGGTTTTGATTTTTTCTGTATACTGATTCACTCTCACTCACTTGATATTGCGAAATCACTGTGGAATACTGCGGTGGACCGCCAATAAGCATTAAAAATAGAAAATTAAAAAATTATAAATACCCTAACTATCAGGACAAAGTTTTATAAAGATACTTATGAATGAGGGTCCAACATACTGCACTTCTATATCAGCTTTTGTAGGGTCATACGTGTTAATGAATGTTAGCTAATTAGGACAAAAATCTTCAGGAACATTGTGGTCGTAGTTTAAGTACATAGCAAAGCTTTAAACAGAGATGCATCATAGATGTACATAGTTATGATATATAGTAAGATATTCAGTTTGCGAACTGCAGCGATCGTTATTCTGGCTGTAAGTGGCCGGAGTTGGCAAGCCTGGGCTTACCGGGCTTTGAGTTGGACGCCACACGAGACTGTCAACTTATTGAATTATCTAGACGTCTAGGAGTTCTACTAATGCTGCGCTAAGTTTTGATTGGTATAACTTTCGCGGTTTATTCCTCAGTAACATCTTGTGTTAAAATAAAGACTTTTCACACATTAAATTAAAATTGTTAATCGCTCCAATGTAAATTTTCTGTTTTTTTCCTTTCAATGAACCTGTCAGTGTAATGTAACATGTCAGTTGCATGTAAAGAAGGGGGTTGCTCTTTACATAATTATAATCAAATTGATTTGCAATCAAACTGTCATTAGGGCGAATTATCGTCAACAGTATTACTTCACTCCAATTTCTGATGATCTATGACGGATTTCGTATACGTTGAATTATAGTTCGAAGCAATAAAATAAATAAACAAGAACGCATTCTAAAGAGGCT
Source organism: Acleris literana (assembly GCA_946894065.1). Taxonomy (NCBI): domain Eukaryota; kingdom Metazoa; phylum Arthropoda; class Insecta; order Lepidoptera; family Tortricidae; genus Acleris; species Acleris literana. The sequence goes on along the minus strand of OX335684.1, from coordinate 10,837,411 downwards.
TCTAGTAGTAGCTTCAAGGAAATTGCATACCCACTCGTCCAAATAAATATTTGCCTTCATCACCTTACTTCACTTGTAATGCATGCCAATGAATATACAAATACTTTCATAAATAAGTGTACACGATAATGCAAGAGGAATTCAGCGGAGTGCAGCAGGAGTTTCTGAGTGCAGACCGGACAGTTGATGTATATTGATTTGATAGATATGCTAAAATTTTACAAGAGACAAAAAATATTTTTGCATTTTTTTTTAAATCTTGTTTATTGCAATTTAATATAACATTACTACCTCTTTCTTTACGAGAATCACAACTGACATACTAAGGTAGTTACTTTCACACAATACGATCGAATTGTATTGAGCGTTTTTTTGTTTTATTATTATTACATTTTTTCTATTATGTTATATCACGTGGTCTGTGTGCTCGTTTAATAATTAATTAATAATAATTCTAATATATTTTATTAATGAACAGTTTGTTCTTGACCGTTAGAGAATCAGAGGGATATCCTGTGATGTGTTTTTTTTGCTAATGGCTCTTTTGACTATTTCATATTTATTAAAGTCCTGTAATTAGGTATTTAATATTTTATGGAAATATTATCATTCGCGTCAGTTTTACCAAATATTTATTCGTCTGTAAGTTTTAATAAAGCTTATTATCATATGCAGGTGATTAAAGCTGCAATATTGCAGGAATTGTTGAATTTTAGGACATATTTTCATTAAAATAATTTATAATTTTCATGAAAAGGGATAATGAAGATAAAATTATATTATGTCCTGACCTTGCTAACTTGATTACGTATAATAATTCACAGTACTTTAAACTGTTAAGTTAGAATGTTCTTGTTGCGGTCATGTCGCGTCTACCAGGACTTTGAAAGTTAGTCTAGGTCTACGATATATGACGTTAGCTCGCCGGCGTCCATGAGTAATGCTTTAGACCCAAGGTTTTATTTATAACTATAACTGTAACACACGCAGATAAATGCGTGTACACTGGCAGCCACTTTAAATTACATAGCGTGTAAAAGGGGTAGTAGGTTTTCGATTCATTTAACAATTTAAATTTATACATTAACTATTAATTAATACATTCAATGGCATACTTTTTCTTGTTTATTTATTTTTATCAAATATTTATATATGTGGTCAGACGTATTGTGTGAGTAATCCAATAGTTTTGCTTTTCACACGACGACCCTGTTTTATACATTTCCTTATTGATTAACTTAAATAACGAACTATACGCAAAGCTACGACACAAACATTTTATTTGCCTTTACGTACACAGAAATAATTGCTCGGCAGCAGTCACTTCATTGGAAACAACCATGCAAACTATACACTTCATATTGACACAAATAAATTCTATCGATATTTGTAAGCCGTTATTTTGTCCTGCAGTGCAAGGGATGATTTCCGCGACGGCTCCCGCGCCGATATACGGCGGCGGGTGATTAGCGTGCGCACGCGCTGCATTATACCAATCGTAATCGTATGAATAGTGCCATAAACAACTGATTAGCGCCCAACAAGTGTAAATAGCGCTTTCCGATCCGCTGCGGGAAGCTCATATTTGTATATTTTAACTGCTTTAAATCAGTTCACCACAGAAGGAAGTAATTTGGATTGAAGTTTTAGTTCATAAAGGTCATAATGGCACAGGTTTTTGGTATATTGAAGTAAAATAAACCTAAACGCGATTTTTCTTCAAAAGTTTCTGAACATCGATTTTAAGACATACAATTACTGACAGTGCCAGTTTTTTGTAAACTTTATTCGGTGTTTCACTGAATTGTACATAATTTTTTTTGAATATATAGCACGACCTTGAACTTATAAAAAAAGCCATTTCTCCTCTTTATGAAACAGTCAATAAATTTCTAATACGTTCCGCTTGCGTGAATAGCAACACATTAATACACTTTAATTTACAACATGGCTGCCCTACTATGTAAGAGGATCTAACACTACATTATGCGCTATCCCGCTACTCGAAACATACGCGGCTATAATGCGCCTACGCACTATTTCACTATGACAAAGACAGCAAAGGTAGCATGAGTTTTATGAGACTTAATTGCATGCCACCGTTTGTGCTGGCTGTGGGGTACACATACTGAATTGGAAGAAATTCTTCCACCTTCAAGGACGCCGTTAATTATTAGCGAATTATTTTCGGTTGTTGTTACGCAGAATCTAAACAGAACGATGTTATGGAACTGGAAGAAATTCCACCCTACAACACAATCCGTTTAAAAATGCATCAGACGTTATTGAGTTGATTAGAAATACATAGCAGTCATAGCAATAAGAATAAAGGAAGGAAGGTCTATTTTGGGGTATAAATTGGATCCCAAAGCACGATCGTGCGTTACTCCAAAAGCGTTAAGGTGTTATAAGTGGAGTTACACAGATCACTACCAGAGGCCCTGACATTAGTGATGCTAATAATTTTGATGATAATTAAAACCGGTATTAAAATTAAATGTTGTGCGTCAGTCTTGTTAGAACCCCATTACACCGTATAATGGACGCCACGGGATCCCGTACAGCGAGTCGAGATACAGCAGCGGGTCGGTGGACACGCGAGCGCGGCCGGCACACGTCCTGTCTAGCCATACAGTTGTATATAGCGCATTCTCTGGAAAAATGCCATTTCACATAAAAATGACATCCCAAAATAATGCACTCTTTTCATCTTTTTTAACCATTGAGACCAGACGGCACTCACAAATTGAGTTCTGCAAACGCTAATGATTGTCTCCGTACCTATTTGTCAACGTACGTAACGTAGTTACATTTCTTTGATTTAGTCGTTAACATTCACAGTATTTAGCCAACAGTTGGATTATACTGTCACGTCTAAAACCTCTTGAAGTCCTGATCCTATTCTTACACAACTTAATGTCCGTATTTGAAAAACTTTGCGGCCTTATCTTCTAATAAAAAAGTTCTTTACTACATTTCAATAATCTTTTCTTAGTAATATCAAAGATATTGCCATTTGTTTCTTTTAAAACAGAACTTTGGCGCATTCTTCCATGTCATCAAGCCTCAACATACTGTCAGTTTTTACTGCAAGTAAAATGACCGTTCTTACACGTTTTTTCTTTTACCATTTTAATCCCTAAACTAAATACACGTGGCCAATATGTCACCTTAAAAGGCATGAAGCATTTTCCGAAAAACTGGTGAGCCTTGTCTTTAGAACTCGCTGACCCATCATCCCGATACAAGTAGGTGGTTAAGATCAATTGGTAAATACTTTCAATTTCTCACGTCTTTGCCATTCCTTAAAGCGTCCTTATTTTGTTCAATAGATCAAGAAAATGTCGAGTGCAGGTCTCCCCATGCGCAAGCGTCGGAAGAATGCGGCGGCTACACCCAATCAGACAATGCGTGATTTAGCGCTCCCGCCGTTACGCGCGCCCACGCGTGAGCCCGCGCCGATACGGCGATATGTTCTATTGGACACACGCCTCCTTGCGTTAGTGTACTGTTACGATATTGTACTGTTAGGTTTTAAGTGGGATTGTAAAGGGCTGTGTATGTTTGTGAGGTATTTAATTAAGGTGAATTAAATTAGTTTTTTAAGGGTGAAATTGAGCGCTTTGATCCACATTTGGTTTCATCCACCACAAGATCAGTTGTCGCTTTTAAAATAAATTCCTTTATTTTTTAAACTCTAGAAGTATTTCAAATAATATATAACTTGGTTTAAAAATAAAGGCTAATGTCTGTGGAATGTACTATAGAGGTAGAAAACTTCTCGAATAGTACTACTTAACGTGACCTCGGATTGTACAACAAAAAACAGCTATTTGAAACGACCATTATGGTTTATTAAGTTTTCAAAGTGGACACACGCCTTTACAAACGTGAGTAATATTTCAATCAGCTAAATTCGAGACACGCCCATACGCCATATCATTACGACTGTTAATTAAAAAGGGACAGACAGGCGGGCCGGTTATCATTGCGCAATCTAGCGCCGCACGCGCAGGAACATGGGTGTCTTTGCGGCCAGTAGCGGAATGATTAAGACTTTGGAAAAGTGTTCTTATTTCAAATTTTGAAATAATCATGTGTTATTTTGTTATTTTAATGCCAAGTGTATGTTATTCCACAAACCGACAAAGCTACGACACTGGCAAGTTTTGCCAAAATTAAAAAAAACCCTGGACTAAGTTGTAGAAAGAAGTTTGCCACTGGATGCTATGGATAGACAAACGCCTATTCTTGCACATTTTTTACGAGTTATTAAATTATGCCGAGTACTTAATGACGATAGATAATTATTTTCATTCGTATCTGTAAAATTTTTACTAATAATCACTTACAGACTATTGGACCATGCTCAGTGTATGCAGTGTTCCGACGCCGTTAACGCAAAAAACAAACTCTATGAACAAATATGAGCGAATTTTCTATTGACTTTTTTTGTTGCTGCCTTTTTTTTTGTAGGTATAAACACTTTAGTCGCTTGTATCTCAAGCACCAATCAAGTCTACATAGTCGCGATAGTGTGATTTTTAATTTCGCTATATTTATGTCCTTTTATTTAAGATCTTTTAAAGATTTTTAGTATTTGTAGTTTTGGCTGTAGGTTTGACGAGTTGGGGAGATATCAGTCGAAAGAAAATGGCACTTTTTGAGTTTTATATGTCCTAAACGGACCCACTAAACCAAAAAAATTAAGTGGAAAGTAGAGATGGGGCAGTCAGGGCAGCTACTCCCTTGCTGCTACGCGAAAATGCTCTTAGGAGACCTTTACTAACTTTTTAAGTGATGACCATCGACATTCACAGATTTTTGATAAAATGTACAGTCAGCGAGAAAAACGACAGATTTGAGTTTTTTTTTAATTCGAATCGGTCCCATTTCTATGAAGGATTAAAATAAAATACAATTTTGGTGCAAGTAGCCTTTAGTTGTCTTCATACTGTTTAATTTTCTTTGAGCATAAATAAGCGTAAAAAACAACTGAACTGAACTGAACTGTATGCAAAAAGTTTTCTTCAATTTGTGGGTGTTCCCTTAGTTCGTCTCAAATAGTATTTTAATCCCTGATAGAAATGGGACCGATTGGCATTAAAAAAATACTCAAATCTGACGACTTTTCGCTGACTGTACATTTTAACAAAAATCTGTGAATGTCGATTGTCATCAGTCAAAAAGTTAGTAGACATCTCCTAAGAGCATTTTCGCGTAGCAGCAAGGGATCTAGCTGCCCTTACTGCCCCATCTCTACTTTCCACCCTGTATAAGGTTATTATAAAACCAACATTGCAAATGAAGTCCTTTCGTTTATACAAACCCAATCCCCTACTTGAGTCTGCCTCTAATATTTGTACTCAGTTAGAACTTAATTTATTTTAACGTAGCTTTAAATCGCGTCCTATCTAACCTTTCTAACCTGACAAAAGAAAGTGACAGAAAGCGTTGTAATTAGTTTATGTATGTATTATACTTTATTGTACAAACGGTAAAATAACAAACAACAAAATAGACAGAAGCAAAAAAGGTATGTACAAAGACAAACTTACCCCTTTAAGGGATCTCTTTCAGTTATCCTTTGAGCGATCGGGAAATGTTTGAAATAAAAAATAGCCAAACGTATAGGTACGAGTACGTATTAGTCCTAATGGAATATTAATTTAGTACTATTTAGAGGTACCTATTCTAGCGATTTATAAGGATTTCTCAATAAGTAGTAAAGTATGTAATTAACGTCTTCCATTATCTAGGTACTTAATTTTTCCAATCATGCCTAAAAATAAAAATAAATAAATTGTCTAACGATGTTAGATAACACGAAGCAAATTTCAGACGAAATCGAAAGTTAGTTTATTACGTGGGTGAAACAGAACATGCCTATATCTCGTATCTCGTTCGCACCTCGCCGTGTTTCAAACTAATTCCTTAATTAAGTGTAAACCGGCATAGGAGCAGGGTGTCCATATTGAACTCAAAAAGGGGGACATTGTAAAAAAATTATAATCACTTTATTAAAAAATATTATCTAAGAAATACGTTCATTTACCATCCAATTAAAACTCGCTTAATATCAGATTATATTTTTTTTCTCATTTCTAGCTATCGTCCCTTTATAACTTCACTAGCGACCCGCCCTCGCTTTGCTTCTGTTTATGTGAGGTTTCTGTCACACCCGTTAATAAACCAGAACTTATTCTACATATAAACCTCCCTCTTGAATCACTCTATCTCTTGCTGAAAACTGCATTAAAATCTGTTGAGTAGTTTAAAAGATTTAAGCGAACAGACAGCGGGAGCGACTTCATTTTATACTATGTAAAGACTAAGATAAAGATACTTAACTAACACCGCCAGGTAATAAAATTAAAACTTAACGATACTTATTTACTAAACCTAATCAAACCAACTGATATACAAAAAGTTTGTATGTTTGACCTTCCGTGGCACCAAACCCCAGTCCGGGTTTAGGGTTTTTTTTTGCGCAGAGATAGTCTGATTTTATGTACCGTCATATGTATGTATTTTTACTCTAAAAAATTTGATCAAGTACATTTTTGACGTGTAAAAGTGATCGTGCAGCCTACTTACTGAATAAACATCTTTTATATATTTAACAGATTTGTCAGGATCGTAGCAGGTGGAAAGAAGTAGTCTCTGCCTACAACAGAAAACAGAAACAGGCGTGATTTAATGTATGTATTTTTTTTATCTTTTTAAAATAAATGTACTTTTACCCTGAAAATTTTGATCAAGTTGAAATACACGAAAAAATTGACTATGGTACTTGTACAACTTTGACATTTGAGAAAATCAAAACAAGAATAATCTGACAACTGACTACCTAATTCTCGAAACAAACCAGCCTCGTGTCAACCCTACAGGACGGTAATAGCAACGCGTCGGTAAGGGAAGCGGATATTGAGATTCAATTATAATTAGGTTATTAAGAGTGCAGCGCTAAGGATGTCACTTATCAGATGCGAGGGAATGCAGATTTATACAGATATGCGGCTGCTGCAATTAACGCTATGCACTTGCGTTAGACGAGGAGTTTTAATAAACGGCCACTGTAAAACGACACGTTCTTATGGTTATTGCCGGTTTGATTAGAAAAACGGATTTGCTGGATTTATTGACGTTATATAAAAACCATGAAATGCGAGATAGATTCGCGCACTGAGGGTTCCGCAACATCAATATGAACGCGCAATAAGAATATACGTTGCGGAAATCTCCAACTAGCAAAGTTTTAAGGTGAGCGCTTAAAAATAGCTAGTTCATCGATTTGACTCGATTAGTTATTTCGTCATTATAGCAATTTTCCGGTTGATTGGTATTCGTTGTTTAACTAAGAGGCATAATTTATTGTTAAACTTAATTTGGCGCCCAAATAAGTCGCTGTATTGGAAATACGGTCTGTAAATAATTGCAATATTTTCGAAGTTGTTGTATTTTTTGTATTGATTTATTTGATAGCCAATTCACTAAAATAATAGATGTTACGTCCAAATTTTAACCCGTTAAAGATTTCGGTTCAAAAGCCAGTGACAAACATCTATGTACAAAGTCTAAGTAAGGGATTTGTCGTATTATTCGTTCGTTTTTTTTATTGCTGAAATAGGCAGCTGTTGCTCTGCCCACAAACAAACATAAAAGTTGGAGGCACCTTAAATATTGAAATCAATATGTTTATTATCAACGCACTACCTAGGTGTATATATATATATATATAAAAGCATAAAATAATGTAAAATGTGAATATCCTAGAACCTACACTAACCCTTAACTCCACGTAATCAAGGAACAAACCCGCATGAGGCGTGCCAACTAGTAAAGTTAACTGCAGTAAATGTTTGTATCATGTCCCGGTAATTTACAAAGCTGTTAGAATTGTGTATTTATAATTGGTTTTCGCATTAGCCGGAGATTAGAATGGATTCTAAAACTTAAGCACCTTGGTTTATGCCGAAGAGTAAATAAACTTGTTTGAAACATGAGTAGCTTAATAGTTGTTAAGGCAATCATACAAATGAAATGTTGAGCGGAGACTAGTCGGCATTGTAAACTACTTAGTAGTGTTTGTAGGGTACCGGGGCTGTAGTGAATTATGGTTTCATGGTAATGATAAAATCGTGTGTAATCATTAACTAATTGGCTTGAAGATGACAGAGGGATGGGCAGTAGGGCCTTATTTGCCGTTGACCTGGTATATTTTTGATCAGAAGCCAAGATACTATATCTGCTAGCTCTTATTAATTAATACTTAGTAAAGATATTTTTCTGGCTTTAACGGTTATACCGCTGTGCCAATTTTGATCAAATTTAGGCTAATTCGTTCTTAAATAATGATATGATAAGTTTAAAGTCGCAAAATCCAATGGTTTCTTTAGGAAGTCTAGTAATTATAGTAAGAAGGAAGAACACGCTGGGCCAACGATGAAAGCGGACTGGTTTATCGGTTAAGTAAAGGCAAAATATAACTGAAAGTTGCATCTGAATACTTTGAAAGTACAAAGTTAGGGTATATTTTGGGAACTTCCATGTCAATAGTATGAGATACAGTATTGGTTGCGTTCACCACTGACGACCAAAACAACAGAGCCGTAGTTTTATCTACAGTCGAACAGAACCTAGTCGAATGAAAGCAACATAAAAATATCTAATTTATTTAGTTGACCATAATAGTAATAATATAAGCTTCCTTGACGGAAACGATGAGTTAGCCAAGGTGGTCTAATTTGGCCATCATTCAGATGAGGGTGTTCCAGTCACCCTATAAGCAGGAGTTCAGAACCTGAAAGAGTCTGTTCCAGGGCAAGGCATAATATACTAGACAAGCAAGACACGTGTTCTGCTGGCTCATCATTTGTTTCACATTCTAGCGTGACATACGACATGTTGTACAAGTTTGCCGCATTACTAGCATGTTCCCGTCAGACTCCGAGATGTATGCGCGAGGTATCGGCGGATTTGTGGCTTCATTCCCGGCCGAGTTATGGGGACGGCTGTGCGCGCTGACGGTGAGATGCGGCGTGCGCGCACGCAGCGGCCGCTAGGGGGAGGGCAGATGGGCTCCGCTTTTTCTTGACGAGGAAAACAGCAGTTCCGTATCTTAGCTAATATTTATTATTTAAATTTGGTTTTACATCATATATAGACATAGCATGGATGAGAGAAGAGTTACGGAAGAGGGATGGCGAGCGAGAGTGAGTGGAGATGTCGGTAGGGGAAATATCAGTGATCAGATTCGCAAAGTACTGAATAAAGGCCAAATTAAAATCACACGAAACCGACATACGACGTAGAGGAAGCGAAAGTTGTAGTAAGCACCTGGCGTTTCATAGTCTCTGCTTACCCCACTGGGAGACAGGCGTGTAGATATGTATGTATGTAAGTATGTACTTTGTACACGAACACTTTTAAATAGTCAGAGCGAATATAGTATGTCCTTAGTAATAAATACACATTTTTAACCTCGTAAATTAAACAAAGATCATTTTAAATAAATATTAGTTTAACTTATCAAGATTACGGAACAACCTAGCTTTGTAGTCGCAAGGTGTACAAGTAGATATATGTATTTGATAATTATTTACTCCAAGATCTTATCTCTTTCAAACTGCCACCGAGAATGGTTTTTCGACCGGTACTGCTCATAACATTTGTCTTTTAATTCCAAGGTTTATTAGTAAACCGGCCTTCCTTCTTGTGTCACCAGCCTAACGTTCCAATCAGATTATTATGTTTCAAACAAGCAGCTACATTTATTATTGTTTCAACGATTATTTACACACTCCGTCTACTCTAGCCCTAATACTCCACTTTACTCCACTTGAACCTTTACCTGTTTACGTTTAGAGTTAGTTTTCACCTGTCGGTGTAAGTAGGCTTGCTCCTGTCTGTTGTGAGGTGATGTGTGGCCGGTGCGTGCTGCGGACTCCATTAGGCTGCGAATTATGGTCGGCTGTCGTGTAGGGCATGGTTGGAGGAACTTTGTGGCGGCCACCGACTGACCGGCGGGAGGAGATCGCGAGGTTATCTGAGACATAAACGATACCTGGGGCCTATTCCACTCGGTAAAACCATATAACTTTTGACATGCTATCATATTGTCGATGTTATGATAACTCTTATTCACTTGGGAGTGGTGGTCATGTTAAAAACAATACGATAACATGTCAAAGGCGATATTGCTTTACCCAGTAGAATAGAGCCCCAGGTATCGTTTATGGTAAGGGGTGTTTTGAAAAAACTAAATAAATAATTCAAAACAAAATTGATACATTGCCTGTTGCCTGTGAGATTTAATCTAAGTAATTATGTATTATGTAAAATGTTATTCGGTCGCGTCGACCGTCTATGTCAATTCCATGGATTTTGACAGTTTTAGAAAATCATTTACGGTAGTGTTAGGCCTCTTGTGTAGGCTTAAGCGACGATGACAGGCAGACAGACGGATAGACACACAGGCAGACAATGGCTTTAAATGCGTAACATTCCTCTTACGTGTGTCGGAGTTTAAAAATAAAGGAAAACCGCTCGAAATAACTTCAGCCACCTAATAATAACTTCAGCCACCTAATAATAGCCACAGGCATCTAAAAATACTACAGAATCACGAATTCGTACTGTTTACATAATATCTACATAGGTATGGGTAGGAGGCTTACGATTCCGTATTCATAATATAAAAAAAAGTAATTACTTTACCTACTACTGGTACAACTTTAGCCTAAAACATTTTTGCATGTAAATAAATAAATACTAGGGGATTAGTAAGTACCTAGTATGCAGATTTTGATTAATAATAACTATTAGGGGCCCGTTGTTTCCGATTTTTTTGTCCAAAACCAAGCCATTATGATTAAGAAAAAAAATTCGGAATGTTTACATAATTACCTATCTAGAGTAATTATGTAGATCATCTTTACGAGTATATCGCTGATACCGTAATTTTTCCAGAATTTCTTAAATATCTAACGATAAGTCTAGGTTAGTTTATGTTTGATTTATAAAAACAAGTAACAGTTTCTCAAAAAATATGTTATGACTTGCCATAATTATGATTTAAAAATAACTACGACAGACAATAAAGAACCAACCAAAGTTATACAAACCCCCGATAGGTGACCCTTACTTTCCCAGCTGATACCTATCTCTAAAACGGTCCAACCGAACTTCAAAAACTTAGCTAAGAATCTTTGCGAAAAAAAACTTGTTCGCATCGGTCCAACCGTTTAGAGTTAGAGTTTAGGAGCTACGATGCTAGAGACAGATACCACAGGTAGGTACACACATTAAAATTATACCACCCCTCTTTTTTGTCAGGGGTAAAATAAAATGTACTCATCTAATATGTGGCAAAATTTCGAAACGTCATAATTATCTCCTTTAACTTACGCCACGCAGCAGTGCTCACATTGTTGTAACGATGTGGGGAGAAAGACAACCGATTGAATGACTAAGTAGCAAAGAGGGATTCCGTCTTAGTTTTCAGTGTCAGCAATACATTTCGAGTCTTAGGATTGCAATCTTGAGAATCGTCTATTGGTATCAGATCCCACTTACCATATCCACGCACACGACACGACACGTTAGCCTACACTCTTTTTCACCTGACAGCTCATATAAATACGTATTACACTTGTTTCTTTAACTTTACATAAAAAATACATTGGTACACACCTAGCGACGGCGTTCAGGAAGTTAAATAATTAATCGCTTATTTATAAATACCTCGCATGTGAGTATAGTAAGTGATTGAAATTACGAAATACGGCTGTCACAGGACTCATCTTAGGTGAAAAAGAGTGTAGTTGGTAGTGACCCTACCTACGAAGCTAGTGGTCCCGGGTTCATATCCCGGTAAGGGCAGATATTTGCGTGATGAGTGCAAGTTTTTGTTTCTAAGTCTTGGATGTTTTCTATGTATTTAAGTATATATTTTTCTATACTATAAATAAGTTTATCGTCGCCTAATAGCCATAGTACCTACAAGCATACAGAATCGATTGGGACTAGGTAAATTTGTGTGACATTGTCCCGTGTTTTTTTTTAATCGGTTGTATTTTTTGGCTCGTTTGCCATCTCCTTGCCATAAGAAAAAACTGCGAAGTATGTAGCCAGTTCGTAAGATCAATAATCTAATTAAAACGCATTTACTGCTTGCATTTAAATAACAGGAGCATAATCACGGCTCGGGCAGTAAAGCCGCATCTAGAGCGCCGTTTTATTGTCAGATGTCGCAAGCAAGTGCGAGCCGGCTATTTATGGCCCTAATATCATGATTAATCCAGCCGAGACGTGTGGAGCCTGCCATAGAATAGGGAACGATCTAGACAATTTTGGACAGCAGAATCGCAGAATTTAAAAACGAAGAGTACTTCAAAGAAGCGTATTTCGGAGGGTAAAGGATGTTTGTTTTTCACTTATGTAAATCATTGTTTTTGCTCATTTAGATATCATTTAAGAAGGACCGGCTACATATAGGTATCAGGCGTTCTTCTTAAACAACTCACTTCTAAAATCGTTCACGAATTATTACCAGGCGAGCCAAAGTTGCCCCGTTAGAGCCTTAATAACATTTGGGCGCGCGTCTTTTTAAATTAGTCTGAGGTTCTGCCGATGAAGCAGTTTGGACAAAGCGGATGGTGTCGCGCCTACGAGTGCGCGGGATAACTCGAGCTGGGTGGTTATTATTTCGTTGATCAATTGAAGAATAATAACCTTGGTGTGAAAGTCGCAGGAATCCACTGGATGTGGGCAGTACAGGACCGATCTTTATTGCAAACCTTGGTGGAGGTCTATGTCCAGTGGCCGTTTTTCCGATAGTAAGTATGATTATGATGATGATACCCCGTGCGCCGAGCTCTAAATTCTTCATAACCTCCCGTTAGCTGGAAAACGTGTACTACTGGGCATAGGAGTAATCCTCAGGATATTTAAGACCGTTTCTACGCTGCTAACACCAAGTCTCGGACTTCTGACTATAATTTTTCCCGAATTTATGCGCTGCTGTAATAGTACATTTCATCACACTTGCTCGTAAATAGTGGTCTATTATGCTAGAAAAATCGACCGTAAATCCAAAATAATACCCGCGGGCCTTTTTTTTACCATTACGCCCTAACGTGCGTAATAGTTTTTTTTTAAATGTAATATGTGGACTCAATCTATCATAATAAACCAGGAGCCCAATTCTTGTGCCATTCGATATGAAGTTTCATTCGAGATGAAATGGCAGTTGCATACAATTTTCTAAAAATCTCGCATATAAACTATTGATCTAGACTGTCACTAGAATCGGACTCCTGAACACGTTTGACATTATCTGTGGTAAGTCATAGACAATGATGTAGTCTGCCGCTAATTTATAAATACTGATTAAACTGTGTGATTCCAAAATAATAATTAAAAGGGTGTAATGGTGCACATATAAAAACTTATATATCAATAAAAACATGTCGTCATCAGAAGAAATGGATAATGCGACTCCGCCGGACATCGCCAACGCGGCTAAAATTATTAGTGACAATCGTAAGTTAAAAATATGATCTTTTGTCTGATTTTATTAGATTTCCTCGCAATTGTGATGAAAACCATTGTATGTTACACGAGTGGTAAAGGAAATACAAAGCTCGAGTCATTAAAGCCTCTCTTTTGTAATTCTGTCTTTACCACCCTTAATACACATTTTTTTTAACAGCTTGAACAAACAGCTAAAACGTTTGGTTTATAAATAAACGAAATAAGACCTCATTATTGTTACAAAGATTTCAATATTCCCTGACATACCAAAAACTGTCCAGTCCAAGTCTAACAAGTAACAAATTATTTGAAGCCGTATCTCGACTTCTCATAGTCCTGCTGGCGTTTTATTTTATTGTAAAGGAAACGGCCGAGTAATTGTGTAATTGGCGAATGTAGCCCAAGGCCCAGTAGTCGTCGCCCACGACTCATGGCATTTCTCCACACCAATCAGAATCGGCCATATACGCAGTAATTGTATTGTTTCATTATTTCAGAGCAGCCTGTATCATTGCCCTGCAAATTGGAACTGAGAATAATACTGACTGAGAGATTTAATTCCGGTTCCTCATTGGGTGTCACGTGGATAAGGGAATCTTGATGATAATTTAAATCGGACGTAACTATACTAGGGAGAAGTTTAGCGGTAGACGTCTTGTCTAGATAGTAATAATATTATTCCAATGAACTGCTCTAACACAAGCATTTAGAACTTACCTTCTTGTTACTCCCACTAAAAGAGTAGTCAGTCATTTAAGAAAGGCCTCTAGCTTTTTTAATTCACGCCGTATAAAGATCTTGGCAAACATTAATTTGAAACAAATAATTACTTTGCGGCTAGAAAAAATATACCAAGTAAATGATTGTGTAACGTTTAATGTCATGACCTCGCGTTGTAGAAGAGTGCCACAATTGCATCACCAACTTAATGTCAACTCCAGTCGTGATGTTGTGAACTGCCAAATTATAGAGAGCTGAAATGTGCCTAATTCGTAAGAATACGGCGCAGGAGTTTTCTATTAACAAATGCGGTTTAAGGGTCGTGTTATGTTGTAAACAAAATATGTCCTCAAAATTAGTGATTATTAAACTGGTTTTAAATGATGACAACTTTTTTGTTTGTAAACAGCACGACAAAGTACCTAAAGTCAAGTAAACTTGCACATCGTAGATTTCTGTGAAACTCGCTATAACAAAGTACAACATAATGGGTAAAAAAGGGTACCTACAATTACTGGGCAGGCTACATAATTATAAAGCAGAATCATATTTTCTTGCAGAGCAAAGACAATGGAGCCGAAATGTGTTAGAAACGACAGCGGTGTAGGATATCCAGTTTATCCAGCTGGTTTGATAAAAGATGGCCAGCGGTAGATGGACGCGACCTGCTAAAAAATATGGTTGTTGCTAACTAGGGAAGCATATGCCCAACCATACGTAAATAATTAAATTAATAAATATCATGGGACAATCTCACAAATCGATCTAGTCCCAAGCTTATCTCTAAGACTTGTTCAATGCACATAAAAAAACGATAAAGATACTTACATAGAAAAATACATACTATACATACTTAAAAAAAACCCAAGACTTAGAAACAAATACGCATCACACAAATATTACGACATCGAACCTGCGACTTCTAGGTTCGAAGACAGCGATCCGCGTCGTAAATGAAGGTTTTTTGGTGGTCTTCCCGCTGCCCGCGCCTCCTGTCACCCAGCAGCCGGCAGGAGCGGCATTCCTGGCTGACCGCAGGCACACGCGCGGCATTAATCACAATTATGCGACAGCGCAGAATAGGAGACATTCGCACTTGTGCCGTTGTACTTGATACGCTTGCGTAATGCGAGCTGCTTCCTGGTGGCCGGGGCTATCGCGGGTTAAGGCTGTTGCTGTTGGTTGTCTGAAGATTCTATTAAAGAAGATATGACTGATATGCTGGATTAACGGACATGAGCGAGACAGACTCACACAACGATGGTTCCGTATGAGTAGGATGATATAAAATCAATGATAGCTTGTCGGATTTTTTAATGTCCTCCTATTTATTTACTTTTGTATATAAATGCGTAAAAATAATCATAATAAATAGTGCTGCTAAGTGATCAATTAAATAAAACAAAATTACGTCGATTTGTGTGTTTTTTCTATCACTGTTTTGCACTGTGGTCATAAATATTTTTAATTTTAGCTTTACCTCGTGACAACCCGTATTATAAAGCCTTAATTAGAATAGTGTTGCAACTATCACTTAACTTTAGGTAGGACAGACCGGTGGTAAATAAAGTAATCATGTTTTTTAGAATGTGGTACGGAACCCAAAAAACTAAATTGCGATAATAATCTTTCGTTGGCAAGAATGCTAAACTTTATTTCTTTGCTACTATTTGAGCTTAAATATGAGCGAATCATTGCCAAGAAATTACGAACAGAATGCCGATGTCTTTTCCTAACCTAGGAGATCTAACCTAAAAATTGTTGTTAACTAAAATAAGGACTAGGTAGTAAATAAAGTGTTTTTGAAGGGCAGGCATTGTTCGCTCGGAGATCGTATCACCGTGATATATGTGGGGGGGGCAGATGGACCGGCTAGGTGGTCTGCTGGAAATCGGCTTGTTGCGATATATCGGAGAAAATCACTAATAAAATACACGCTCATTCCCAAAATACCATAATTTGAAAATACCAGATTACACTTTACACCAGATTCCCAAATCACCAAATTAAAAATAAGGATTATAATTATTATCGTACTTGCACAAAATTTTGAATTTGGTGATTTGGGAATCTGGTATAAAGTGTAATTTGGTATTTTCAGAGTAGGTATGGTATTATGGGAATGAGCGAAAATACACACTAAGGGTGGTGGATGCTATAAGAAACTTATTGTGTGTAGAACATTGAAAAAAAAACTTAATGTTGAATATTGCTATTAGTAAGTGTAATTTAAAGGTTGTTACATGCAACCAACATTAATTTCATGCTTGCTTTTCTTTTTTTTTCAATTAGGTTTCTAGTTTTTTTCTTATTACTATTATTATCGGACTGCTGGGCAAAGCCTAATTTTTTCCCTGTCATGCTTTTTTCGTCGAATAAATCACTTTGACTTTGACTTGACACCATAGCAGCACCTGACCGATCAAGAGCAGTCAAGTTCATCCCGCCATCTCCGTCATGATCATGATAAATCGCTAATAGAAACGCTGATAAAATGATAGAAACGCTATAATATGTAAAAAACTGCACTATAGGTGTCTGACACCTCAACATTTTGCTGGGCCAGTGCCCGTTTCACTGCCGCGAGAACACACATGTCATAACACATTCTTTGTTATTACTATTGACTTAATTTCTAGGGTCCCATACCAAAACGGTAAAAAGTAACTCTTATGGCGAGACACAGCAGTTTGTGGCTTATGGTTAGTGAACAAATGTATTTTTTCTTCTCCTTGACAATCAGCAGCATCAACAAGAGCATTGCTTGTGAAATTGAATAAAAACAATTGAAGACTATTGCTGAAATGCTCGCCACCTCAACTTTTCTCTGTTTGTCCTTGTGGTTGACTGGTAGACAATGCCTTGACGCGTTCAGTCCGCATACTTACTTTTTGAACTGTGCAATATAATTGAAATAAATAAATTATAATGATCAAACATCCGAAAAAAGCCGTTCTCAAAAGGAGAAAACAATGTCCTTCATTTCGTATCCTCTAGCCTTTTACACATGGAACACTACCAGCTTGACCCACTTATGATGATTCATACAAGCCGTATATTGTAATGAAACCACTTTCGAGCCGATCTCTCTTGCCCAGAAGGTGTGCATTGTTATCCACGTATTACTATTATATTATACCATTACTGCGTTATGTTATCTACGCTTACCTACCTGCAGTAGGCGAGGGGCATAGTCAGCCGCAAATAACTAATAGTTTTCATACATTTTTTCCTGAAAATTGGTCGTTGTTGGTTAAGAATTGGTAATTGCAAATAAGGTCAAATTGTACAAGCTGAGAAATTGTAACCATCTGTTCTTTGTAAAGTTGTCTGGAAATTATCGCTATTTAACGATAACACCACCTGTTGACTCACTATGTAATATTATTTTTACCGTTCCTTGGTGTATGACATGTGTTGTTCAATAAAGTGTTTTATATTGTATTGTATTGTATTTTTAGGGTTTCCAGAATATCTTACCGGTTCGTCGAGGCTCGAGGGTAAGGCTGTTATAAAGCAGTAGTTTTTTTATCGTAATAATTAGCCTTGTTGACAAGTTTTTAACGACGTCGATATTATTGTATACAATTATTATAAAACAAGCAAATAAATATCACGGGACAAACCCAAATTGACCTGTCCCAAACTAAGCTTTAGTACCAACTTCACCAAACGATTTTAACCACTTAACAGACGATCAGAGCGTTAACAGCTGTCAAACTGTATGAACTAACAGTCGATTAACATTGATTAAATTTAACATAGCAGTAGAACTAAGGTTACCGACATAGCCCGAAGAATATCCAAACTTAAGTGGCAGTGGGCGGGGCACATTGCTCGCAGGACTGATGGCCGATGGGGTCAGAAGGTTCTTGAGTGGCGTCCGCGGACTGGGAGACGAGCTGTAGGTAGGCCTCCAGCAAGATGGAGTGACGACCTTGTAAAGATCGCGGGAACGTGGTGGATGCGAAAAGCACAAGACCGGTCTAAGTGGAGAGCCTTGGCGGACGCCTATGTCCAGCAGTGGACGTCTTTCGGCTGACATGATGATGATGATGAAATTTAACATCGTTTGGTGAAATTGGTACTTAGGTTTGTATTATGGAAACGAGGCAACGATTAACATACTTATATAGTGACAGAATACTTATATTTATTGAAAACTACTAACACTCACAAACAAATACTCATGATTATCATACAAATATTTGTCCTGACCGGGAATCGAATCCGAGTCCGCTAGCCTCGGAGGCAGATTCACTACCAGCTAGGCCAACCACGTCGTCAAAATCAAAAGAGTGGATCAACCAAGCTCTTAGGAAAATGTACTCGTACATTTCCAGCCGGGCTTAGTACACCTCCAGCTTTAAATCAGGTTGCACCTCCAATGGTCCATGGATGATATAATATTGCTCTAACGCGGATATTGCTAGATAATGCCATGTTCTACTTATTTAGGGCTGCCATTTCGAAACAATACGAATACTCTACACATGGCTGTATTAGGTTAGCCATTTAAATATCCTTACCAGGTATAAAATAAGGCATCCTTGTGAGGTAATATTTAGACTTTCTGTGTTGCGTCAAATGATTGAAGTACTAAAGTAAGCCTATTTTAGCTTAAAGTTAAGTCCTACCCTATGTCCAACTAATTCCTGACCTAGGGTTACCCAAACATAAAAACTATTCAAAGTCCCATGATTAACATAATTCATTAGCTTTGCGATTGTCGGTGTACCTAATGACGGTCATTCTTCTCTGTTCTTCCCCAGATTCTAAACATCTTGACAATACGACCTTAACTTTTACATTGTAGTTTTTTCTCTTCTCCTCTTCCTTAGGTATCTACAGTCTTAGTCTTAGTACATAAATTATGTCCTTTGTGAGTTTTCTTCTATATAGACGATCGTTTTGTGAATGTTATGATAGCTATGATAGCTATGATTTATGTTTTAGTTATGGCAGCTGAGATACGTTAACATGTCCAAAGTAATATATGAGGTTATCGAAAAGGTACAATAGACCCTGCCTCACATCTGTTAAGTAGGTATGAAATTGAAAATGAAAATGAAAATATTTATTGGCAATTAACTTAGTATAATTTATCTTTAGTCCTGGATCCTGAGCTAGGAAGCCCTGTGTTACAGGACCCAGTAGTATACAATTTTAAAGTAACACTCTTAATAAAGTAAAATAAAAGTATATTTTACTAGAAATTTATGAACTCTAGGTTATAGGTAGGTTCTCCCAGAGACACCGGATACCTAGCGTCCCTGAAAAACCCTGTCACTATAACGTCATGAACTTACATGAACGAAATTAGTGCAAAATTAGTCATTGACATTTTTATGACGACGTTTTAATCTTCAATAGGCGTAATTGATCCCTATTCCCCCCATCAGGACCTTACGACTCAGAGCCTACAGGTTATCCACGTTTGTCTTCCTTCTATTCATATGAACTCGTAACCCTCGAGCACAAGTCATAAGAAGTCAGTAAATTTTCCTGAGACATCTTTTTTTATGCTAGAGAATGCAAACGAACCAGCGTGCCATTTTTAAAGCTATACTCAAAACGAAATTATTTTAGGTGTAGATAGTGCGGATTTGATTTTCATTAGGTACCATTCTGGGATGTAGTTCAATTTGTAGTTCAAAATTCCGAATGCAATTTTTTGATAGAAGAACTTTATTTTTCGATGTCGCTTACAAATCAACCCTAATCTATTCTACGTAATAGCAATTAAATTATGAATTGAAACTTAAATAGCTCCAGCATAACATAGATTTCGAAAAAAATAAAACGCGGACTAAAGAATATAAAAAAAAAAAACCGGTGTTCCCATTTGTAACATAAGGTAAGTTTATAAAATGCAACCAGGCAACCCTGAACTTATTCCGACGATGCCCAATGCTCGCTGTTAATGATAAAGCTGTAATCGGGGCGTAGGCGTGATTGTTTTATGAATTTCACTTGCTTTCCAGTTATTCCACCCGATCGGAATTGTATTAGTTTCGAGCCGATTCGTATTGATAGTTCCATTTGCTATGGCTAGTAACCAGCGACGAGAAACATCACATTTTGTAGGTTTCTGTATGTTTTGTTCGTTTTGTCCCTTTTAATAAAAAAATTGTGCCAGTTCAAAGCATTAAGGCGGGAGGGTGTGTCTGTATTCATGTGTCGAAAATATTTACCTAGTATTTCAAATCAATTTTTAAACCAACTTCAAACAAAAAACGGAGGAGGTTCTCATTCATCACGTTCAAGTCTATGCGGGGACCAGCTAGCATTGTAAATTATTGTGGGTACCTTACGTTAAGTTCTCAGTAGATAATTTCCAAAAAATATTAATGGTCTAAACTGTTTCCGAGAATGTTTTAAGTACTTTTTTGAAAAGATTTCCAAAATGTTAGGCATGTTCTGCAGCTTGCGTATTGCTAGATCCCGGTGAACAAGATAACGATCTACTTATTACTTGCCATTACGCAGACACTCTTTTCCATGATTCAATTCTCATGACGTAGTTCCAGTTAAAATATTTTTTGGTCCAATTTGAACTTAAATTTCTAGTATAACTTAAATGCTTCGTGCGCCGTGTCGAACAGGCTCTTTCCACCGCATTACACACTAACATCATTAAACGAGAGATCCGATCGGACGGCGGATCGAAAGCGAGGATCACGCGACACTCGTGCGCATATCACTATTAATAGCCTCGCAAACTTAACTAGCGCTATCAAAAACCAAAACTGCTCCTTTCAGTACTTAAAATAGGTACCAGATTGAAACGACATTTACTTTTTCACGGTAACAATTTTTGCAAATTTAAATTATACATCAGGATTAATTTAGAGCGCCGTGTTCATATTACAGCAGTGGTGATTTTGCCGTGTGTTTAGTTTTGGCAGCGGTAGTGGTGGGGGTGTCGGTAAGGTACACGTTCCTGTGACGTGTATATTTACAGCGCCGGCGCAGCGCGTCCGAACACGGCCACTTCGCGCGAATATGACCTAGATGTAGGACGTGCGGCCTGCATGGGACGAACGCATAAATCGCATCGTTGTCGATAAAATCATTTAATTCATACGGTGCTTAGTATCTTAAACATTAAAGTCAAAAAACAATAATAATTAAAGAATGGTATTTTGTCAAAAAAAGGAGAAAAGGCCACCTGTGGTCGTAATATAAAGTGCCAGAAATTTCTTTTGTAACTGAAAGATAACGAACGGCATAAAAGGAAGATTATATTTTTTGAAATGTATCTACTAGTAATGTAAATGTAAGTAAATCAGTTAAAGACCGGAGAATTGGGGCCCGTTTTGCAAAACTCACTAGACTTTTAGTTCATTCAATACATTTTTCTACAGCTCTACTAGTGACATGTACCGCATGGACTAATATTATTATTCTAGTGAGTTTCGAGAAACGTTAGCAACCACTTCACGGGAAAAATCGTAACTCCTAAACATATGTATACCTAGAGACACTAATAATGTAGAAGTGCTGTCTGTAACCAGAATCGTAAAGTATAGATTTAAACGGAAGACACGGAGGCACCAGCAGAACTCGAAATCAGCACGTACCTAGTCAAGGGCTATCATCAGTTCATAAAATTATGGTCTGTCTCGCCGAATTCGTCTCTACGAACCAGAACTCTAGCTGTTGGCGATCACGAGCCCCGTGTTCGCTTATTAACGCTACAGGGGCGATATATCACGCTCATACGGCGTCGTCGCCATAAGCGCCATTATGGCCTCGCAGCTGATCGGACAATGAACAGGAAGCGAGATTTGCTCTGGATAGGCAGGAGCTGGGCTTGGCTTGGCGGGAGTTTGGTTTTTGCTGTCTTGTAAGTTACTCGACGTGGATATATAGGGTCGTGTTTGAAGAAAGGATGCGCTTGCTAAGGTTCTGCACCGATACCAGTTAATCGATATATGTATATGTATTTAAAGGATCCTACAATCCAAGATGTGCCACCGACCAAAAACTACTAGACGTCGATAAAGTCGTTAGAAATGTCTTTTATAACTATAATTTGTTACTAAAGTACGGCAATCTGACTCTAATATTTGTGCCTAGTTCCAATTCCAGAAAAAAATATTCCTAAAGTGAATCTTTTTGAGGTGGATGTTATAAGTTTTTCCACTAGCATTTGGATCAGACTGCCAAAGTAACAAATTACAGCCATGAAAAGAGATACATCCATTGATATATGTGTGGTCGTTATTGGTGGTGGGGACGCGTCTCATAAATTTTTGACCATCCTTCTTTGTTGGTCATATGGTCAGCTTTTTTATATGTGGCCGGCAACGGACTGACAAGCCTTCTTAAGTAGCTGGTGTTCATGGACTAGTTAACGAGCATGATCGTTCGCCATTCACCAAATACATTCCTATCCAACTTTGCTTGATCAAACTGTTGTCAATTATCCACACGCGAAAACGATCGAAAAAAATTCAGGGAGCAAAAAAATATTCAGATAAAAAAATTAAGTAAAACAGATAACATCCCTATTCGCCATCAAGCCATAAAGCCATATAAGTTAAATTAAACCAAGGTTTTAATAATGAAACATATCCAACACCCTATAAATTATCACGACCAATTTCCATCCCGGCAAGTATCTTTCATCATTTTAAAAATGGTTACATGGTATAATAAAATTATGATCTTAAAAAGTGCCCAGGAAGCTTAGCTGGTCGAAACTTCAAGGAAGTGATTTATACAGTCCGTCCGCGATATATCTGAGATCGTGCGCGGGCGCCGCTTACAGGCTGATTGTGTGGTCACCCGATGAGCTATAGGCGTTTAGAGCTCTTTTAACGAGACCAGAGGTGGCTGTAATTTGTACCTGTCCTTGTTGATTTCCGAACGATTACACTTTTGCGTGGATGATTTTATTCGGTTTCGCTTCATAATCTGCAACTTTTGTGCGAAGTCATTTTAACCGAATTATCTTGGCAAATATGTTGCGTTATAAAAGGTGATAAGCTCGAAAAGCAGTAGTAAGCAGCAATATTGGTTACTATAGTTCCGTTTACAATATTACTTAAATAGACATACGGCCCCATATGTATCAGTGTTCTCTAATTTTAAATAGACATCTGTAAATTTAACCTTACAAACGTCGAATTCTATTCTTGTTAGATTATTATTCAAAATAAGACAACACTGATCTGAATTCGCCCCATTGTAGGTACTCGTATTTTAATACGTTATTTTTTTATCTTTTCTGTTTCTTTCAAATGTACCAACATAATTATGTTGCGCCAGTTGATACGATCTCATTATAAAATAACTCAATAAATTCATATGACTGTTATTATGTTGATTATGGTTGCATTTTGTTTTAATTTTAAACCATTTCAGCCGAAGCCTGGTTTAAGGCATATTCAATTTTTTTCTATCTTATATCAGAATGCATTGTTTCTGCAAAGTTAGGTAACTTGAGGTTGGAAACAGCTGTATCACGGAAGTAGATGCACATCGGAAGATGACGAACTAGGAACAAATCATGATATTAATCCATTATCATCCTTTCAGCCGAAAGACGTCCACTGCTATACATAGGCCTCCCCCAAAATTTGCCAAAAGGACCGTCCCGGTCCTGCGCAGCTTGCATCCATCGGCTTCCCGCAACCATAGCCAAGTCATCGGTCCACATTGTTGGAGGCCTACCCACTCTCCGTGTTCCGGTACGCGGACGACACTCGAGAAGTCTTCGGCCCCAACGGCCATCCGTATTGCGAGCGAGCAAGTGATAACGTATATAAATAAACTCACAAAAATTCACCTTCTCCCAAACTAAGCTCTACGCTACTATTGCTAAGCTTATAGCATGGGTACTAGGCAACGATAAAGAAATACATGTTTGAATACATACAAAACATCCAAATACTTACCTGTACTGGGAATTGAACCCGGTACAGCCGTCTCGTCAGCTAGCGAGCTTCGTAGGCAGATCACTACCACTAAGTTGAAATGAAATGAAATGAAATGAAATGAAATGAGATGAAATGAAAATGTTTATTCAGAAAAACTTAACTTAAGGCAAAACAATGGTTTTGGGTCCTGCGCTAGGATTCCCTGTGTTGCAGGCTTCAATTTGAATCACTTGCGACAGGCACAGTTCATTTGCGGATATTGCACATCAATTCCTATATAACTAGTACTAATACAGTCTTAACCTTGATAATTTATTAAATACACTAATCTACTTACTCAAACTAAATTTAGTGGCTATGTTATTATTACAAACACTCGATGTATAAATATATAATATAAAATATATAAAAATGTACAATATAAAATGACGTACACCCGTGCGCGTAATTAATTACATAAGATATAAATACATAAGTACACATAATTTTTAAAGGGTAATAAATCATTATTTCAGGTTAAAAAAGAACATCAAAAACCACAGGGTCAACGTATTACAACTAATAGACTCTCGGTCTCGTGGTAATCGAGCTGGGCTAACCACTCCATCAACCTGCGCTTGTAAGGTGGCTCGAGAGCATCCTTAAACCTGTCGCAGAGTTTTTTAGCAATAAAGGAAGCAATAAATGGACTAAACCTCTGCGCAAATCTAGTCCCGCACATAGGAATCTTCCACCTTTTGCGTCGTCTAGTATCAGCGTCAAATATTTTATTTGTTTCCCCACAGTAGTTATGAATATTTTTTCTAAAGAAAAGCTGACGAACCGTGAGTACCTTAACTTCTCTAAACAGCGTCTTTGTGCAGAATTTAAACTTTTTATTATAGGCAGTCTTCAGAAGGGAACGTTGGGCTCTCTCCAAAGGAACCATGTAAGTCTTGGCTGCCCCTCCCCAGGCAGAGTTACAATACCCTAGAACTGATTTGCAGAGCGCATAGTAACAGTTCTTTCGTAATTCGGGGTATGCAACTTCTCTGAGGGTACGAAACACAAACATTAGCTTGCGAACGCGACTCTTAAGAGATTCAATGTGCTGGCGCCAGCAAAGATGATTATCTAGCGTAACACCTAGATATTTAACACAGTCTGTACGTTCAAGAGTCTTTCTACTGTTTGAATAGGCGCTATGGTTTGCTGAGCCCTGTGCTTGATGTGATTGGGACATGTCAATTCTGATGCAAAAGTCATCTCCAGGTTGCCCTTTCGAGTTCACGGAAAAATACAAGAATTTTGTTACATTTAAGCTTAGGAGTTTTGTTTTGTTTTGTTCCAAGCCAGCTCATCACTTCCGTCATATGTGATTCAGCAAGTTTCTGCACATCACACCAACTTTTACCGTGCACTAGAATTGCAGTATCGTCAGCAAAGGATATGATATTAGCATTAGGCAGTGGCATGTGTGTAGGCCCTAGTACAATGCCTTGGGGTACCCCAAATGTTACTTCAGAGAAATCGCTCCGAATATCACCTATACGTACGCACTGCCTGCGATTGCAAAGGTAAGACCTGAACCAGTCCGGAACAATGCCCCTCAACCCGAGCTTTTCCAGTTTACTCAGGAGACGGGGAACAGAACTGGTGTCAAATGGCTTGGCTAAGTCAGGGAAGATGCCCATGCACTTATGACCTCTATCTATAGGCTGCACTACCTCGTTTACGAGCAAATTGACTGCCTATTCCGTGGAGCGTTGTCTTCTAAAACCAAACTGATTTGAGGACAGAATGTTATTAGTCTCAAGGTAATTAAGAAGCTGGCTATTAACGACTTTTTCAATAATTTTACCAATAACGCTTAGTAGAGAGATAGGCCTAAGTTAAACGTACCAATTAATTTGTACACAACAGAATCTTATGCCGCATGAGATTTCCCCAGCATTTCTTTATTGCATTTACAAAGTTGAAATTGACCTGAAATTACCTGCAATAAAATATAAAATTAAAAATAATATTTTTTATTTATTAGCGAAAGTTCTCAGCCTCAAGTTTTCTCCCGAACTAACCTCCCGCTCTAAGGTAATTCATGGCCGGGCTCCGCACACACGTTCCAAAGATAAATTCGCAACATTATGAGTATACGAGAAACAACTCCCGTGGCTAAATTGTAGCTATAAGGTACACATTCCGATATTCGAGGCCTATAGAACGTATTTAATATTAATGGGAACCGATCGCGGACGATGTCGGGGTGTATTTCGCCTGGACATGTCTATTTGTATCTTAAAGCTATTTTTGCTGGGTACGGCTTCTATACGATGACACGTTAGCTTAGTTGGTAGGAACCCTGCCTACGAAGCTAGCGGTCCTGGGTTCAAATACCGGTAAGGGCAGATATTTGTATGATGAGATGAGCGCGATAATGTGCGTATGTGTTTCTCTATATAATTAAGTTATCTAGTACGCATAGCACTAGCCTAAGAGTTTAGTTTGAGACTAGGTCAACTGTGTGACTGTCCCCTAGTATTTATTATATGTTGCACGCTTACGACAAATTAGGCTCTTTCTTATAGGTTATAGGTTAGAGCGGGCTAGTTTTCCGCAACTCGACGACTTAATGTATGCGCCTTTTTTGCGTGTTGGGTTGCTGGCACTACTCTTGCCAACCCAGTTCCAGGAAGCCTAGCAGACCCTTGATGTTGCCGCCGGCTTCCGGTAGCGACCTCGGTGAATACCAGGCTCTTTCTTACTTTTCAAACCTTTTACCAAGATGACGTTTTCACAGTTACCTTACACGAATTTAATACATGCTACCTACTGACAAACTTGCAATAGAGATAATCTTCGCTGCAGCTTTGATTGCGCGGGGGATTCCCGCCGGATTTAGCTCGTAAAGTAAGTTATTGTCACTTTCGTGAAAGACAGAATACGTAGTTGTACAGTAAAACTATTTATACACATCACTTAGCAAAATATCAGGTATTCGCTATTTTTGGATATGTTTATACATGTAGAGGCCTTTATTAAAAGTCCTTGTGTACGAGTAGTATCTGGGTCCACAGAAAACCAGCGTCGTCCTTCCAATAGGTGGTACGACAAATAGCTGAGAGGATACCATTTTCGTAGAACTACTTTTCACACACTGTAAAAATATGTAAAAATTAAGCGAAATAAATGTATTCTATTCTATTCTATTCTATACTATTAAGTACCTAACCTATAGAAATGTTTCAAAAACGAAATGGTAGTGCATTTAATTACTGTAGAACACAACTTTTGCTGCAAATCCAAAATTTAGGACATATTTAATAAAACCCTAAAAGCACCTCAAAATTTTCGTTGCTGATGAACATGGTACGCCTGCCCGATGGACAGATGACCTAATAAAGGTGGAAGTCGGTGAATGCAGGCCGCAATGGCTCGTGCCCGCCGAACAAAGGGGGAGGTCTGCAGTGGACGACTACGGGCTGAAATGATGATGATGATCGACATGGTATGGTCCTGATGTTCCAACAATTCTTCAGACTTTAATATGCCTACACAATCATCTTTAACATCACTGTCTACTAATATACCTAATGCCTCTTACTACATCCACTTGAGGATATGGAGTGGCAACTAACAGAATATAGGCTTGCTGTAGGTACTGTTAGGCGATGGGCTTGCAACCTGTCACTAAGACGCTGGTAAACATATGACTATTTGTGCAGAATAATTATCAACAGGTTTTTAAATTTGTGGGTAATTCTGTAGCTCTGCCTACTCCACTCTGGGATCGCGGGCGTGAAGGTATGTATGCTTCCCTCAGCTTTGTCTATTCATTTTTAGATGGAACCTTTTTTTGCTTGTTACATATTAATAAGTAGTATTAATAATGTGCATTAAAATAGTCTAGTACATTAAAAGCTGTCACGATTAAATCAAACGGCAATAAAACCGATAAGAATAAAAGTTAATAAAACCACGTATCTCAGAACATTGTCCTAACGCAGCCGTAAAATGCACATCTCAGGAAGTACTATCTTTGTCTTCTGAAATAACTTTAACGACTTTTACATTGTGAGCACTAGCGTATTTTAACTACTAATGATATTTTGCAACTTACCATACTTAGGTAGGTACTAGAAAATATATTGGGAAATTTTTATAGAGGTACATGATGTTTAAATTTGCTAACTAATTAAAACTAATTCGTTGATTGTTTAAATTGAACTTTTAGTAACTTATGTATTAAATAGAAAAGCGTCGGTGCCCTAGTGTGTCTTAGGGAGTCGGCTCATGATCGTGATGGTAAGTTACCA
Organism: Acleris literana; assembly: GCA_946894065.1. NCBI lineage: Eukaryota > Metazoa > Arthropoda > Insecta > Lepidoptera > Tortricidae > Acleris > Acleris literana. The sequence continues at coordinate 10,808,976 of OX335684.1, read as the reverse complement.
AGTTCGAGCAACCGCGGTTACTATGTTCTTCTAAGTTCAGCCCATTACTAGATACTCTTACCGTGAAGGAAAAACAGTGAGGAAACCTGCACATCCGAACAGCTGAGTGTGTATGAGGGTGTTGCACAAAAGATCTTAATGAGGTCGAAGTGTATCCAAAAGGGGCTCATCTGTATGATAAGATAAGATAACTTGTGAATAGATTTCGAATTTACGCAAGTGTAGTTTCACATTGATAAATAATGAAATAGAACATTTTTATAAAGTAAGACACTATCGCATTAGCACATTTTGAAGGATTGGATTTTAATTTATCTTTAACTGATCATAAAGCTTAAAAAAAACAATGATACCTACTTACATCGTGACACAAAACAATTTTTCGTCACACTGCAGCAATGTAACGAACCTACACTTCTGTTCGTTTAGAGATATCATGCAATTTCTACGATACATCGGTATGCTTTAAAATTAAACCACGCTACTCTTAAGGTCAAATAACATACATCATAATTATAATGATTAATGTCCGCAGCAGATTCCATATTGATCATTTGAGTGACTCAAATCGAATTAATCTAGGCTCCGATGATTTATGCCCGATCTTCTTCACACGCGTCTAAAATGGCCAGTTTAGTAATATTCATCATGGCCGCGAGCCATAACAAACAGCCTCCGAACCGTCTGCAATTAATATAACAACCTGCGGGGAACGTAGCGTATGGTAGTGGGTTCAATAACCAGTCCGGTATAGTTGTACTCCACAGTTTGAGAACAGTAGGAAATAGAAACCGTTATAAACTCGGCGACGAAATCATCTTCCACTAATAGTTTGTTAAATATACTAAAAGTGTTTTTTGTCACATTAATCCATTTTAGTAATTATTGTACAATTTAACTAGGCTTCCAGCTGTGTATAGGGTGACCTTTAGAATATACAGAAACTAAAGGTCTCTCAATGAGGCTTTTGTCGCGAGAAAAAGTACCTAAGCTAGTGTCTTGACGCGCTTTCAGGTTGATTTAATTATGTCGACGCGTTCTTCAAAAGAAAAACACCCTGTAGAAACACCGTAATGATATTGTTCTCATTACTGAGTAGTGTGGCACAGTTTGGGTGCGCGCGCGCAGTATGGCGGGCAACAACGTGACTGGCCACAGTTTCTATTAAAATACCTGCCGCTTCCGAGCCGGGACTGCTCTCCATCAACCGGGCTGTATAAATATTTATCATAAATAGATAACAATATTGTAATATGCAAAGCGCAACTTTATTCCAGCTTGTTTGTTGTAAGATATTTTACAAGTTAGGTAAAAGTGACAGTTGTTTATAATTTGACAGAGCAAGAATCTAAGTTAAATAAATAATATTTTTTTCAGCTTTACTTGATATTTGTTTTTGTCATGCCAATTATATTTCGTTGCCGTAAGCCCAAAAGATGTAACTTTTCAGTAGGGAGAATAGTTCGCGTCGCATCGTTAAATCGAATCTTGTTTAATTAAATATTTATTTACCATACTGCATTTTAAATTGTTAACACAGAGTTCCTCCTGAAAAATTACCCCTTTTACACTTCTGAGGTATTTACTCTACAAAATGTCCCAGAACTTGATGAAAATATTAACGAATAAGAATGCCCCTTGTATACCGCTCCAGAATGTAGTTTAAATTTTCCAAAGTATTTATTAGTTTAGGAGTTATTAAGGTTTTAATGATACTAGTAAAGAACGCTACCTTGGGGTATAGTACACCTTTGACTCTCTTAGATAAAAAAAGCGATTGCAATGTTTCACCTGTATTGGTCAAATAACATCAAAAGACGTCTATTTACGTCAACCAAAACTTTTTTCAAAATTTGAACCCTGAGCATTTTGGTATGAGTGCAGATGTAACTTTATTTTTAAAATCTGTATTCTGGACCGGTGTAGTAGGGTTTTTTTTAATCACTTATTTTACGACAAGTTTTGGGACACACTGTATAGCGTAGCGACACTGTAACAGTTCCTAACACACATGCTACTACTCAGCTATAGTGGGTGTTCATTTGGAGCGGTTATCGCTTAACATCATGTGACCCAATAACCTATTTATGAGTTGCACCTAACTTAAATAATAAAAAAATCCTCTTACTTATTATTTATATAAATATAGTAGTGAAGATATTGTTGCGTTAGAGTATAACAAGACCCTACCTTTCGCGTAACCCACTTACAGGTTGCAATAATAACACGTTGGGGTAACATATCTATCGCATCGCGTGGCGAGTTAATTGCGTATTAATTCCAATCTGGCCTGCTTAGTTGTAATTATCGGCCTTACACCGCTAGTGTGGAAAACAAGCCAACACCAAAAGGTATTGTACACTTAGGGCCGAATTATTAATCTCGTTTTGTTTGAGATGCCCGTTTCAAGATACGTCAAATGTTAAAAAAACTGTCATGTCGCACTGCTAGATAAAAACAGTATCAACTCGAAAAACTTGCTAGTTTTGTTTGAGGTTCATAGAATTTGTAAGTTGATTTTAAAATACAGATGTATTTTCAGTTGCTGCTATTTTGCTCTAACAGTGCATGTCATGTTCATATGAATTTGCACATTTACCATCACAGAACCAATAAAGATGGAGATCTTTGGGGATGGCCTATGCCCAGCACTGAAGTTGACGTGTTTCGGATGATATGATGGTGATGGTGACGATGATGATGATGATGCCGTGCGGCTGCACTAAGAATCTAGACGCGGTTAGCCTCGCAATCCTAGGTCATCCACGGGTCTAACGAATAAGACTATTATGTCGTTAAGAGATAAACAGAAAGAAGGAATAAACTAGGTGCATTATTTACTTGATACTAAAAGCTCAAAAGGAGAAGGAAAAAAACTAAAGAAAACTACCGGACCTTTAATTATCAGTAAGGATTGCATGCGCCTTAAAACTAGCGCTTTTACCAGCTCCAGCATATGTTGAGATCGCCATCTTGAAGTGAAGAAGTTTTTTTTGATGAAATTTTCTTCCTTTATCGTTGTATTTTTACCACCTACTAATTAATGCGTATTCTTGGCAGTAAATATTTCTTAATTTTATTTATAGGGTTTTAAATAATGACAACAGCGGCCACGCGCCATTCTACGCGCCAGTCCGAACCGTAGGTTTTTTACTATTTTACTATTACAGTTGCATTTACATGTACGGTTCGGAGCGAAGTTTGGAATGGCATGTGGCGTTTCTCCGCAGTCCGAACTTTACGTGTGCAGGCCGCTAATGACTGATTATAAACTTGTTAGTGTTTCGGCAACTAATAAGTAAAACTTAAAGGAAAACCAGTACGGGTGCATCACTACTCACGCGTCTGTGATATTGCCCAGGTAGTGTGAAACGCCGCACTTACAAACTTAATTATGGGTGTTCGATAAAAGTTTCACTTATAAGCTCTAAGAAGCTTCATTTATTCGATAAACGGCTTATTACCGACCGGCGTGTTAAGGGCCGGATGTAGTGCGCGTGAAAATTGCTGTTCAATCAATTTCCTCTATTTTTCACATTATCAGTGTTATATTAGGTACCTATCTATAATAATCATGTTTATGATGTAAATAATAATAAATTAACACCAACTAATACTAAATATTATACCTGAAAATGCGTGTCTGTAACGCTTTCACGCCCAAAGCCGCTAAAGAGATTTAGATGAAATTTGGTAGGTATTGATATAGCTGGAGTCTCGTTGAAGAACCTGAAAAAAATACTTCGAAAGGATAAAAATTACATCATATACAGGGTGATTCCTAACTCGTGATCACAATGATCACCTCTGTGTTCTACCCACGAATATGAACAACTTTCAGTATGGGACCAACTATGAAATCACGAAAAAAAAATTAACTGTTTCATAGAACAGTTCAATACGTACTCGACCAAAATGTATGAAGCAGCTGATTTTTTTTTCCTGATCGGAGTTGGTCCGATAGTGAAAGTTGTTAATATTCGTGGGTAGAACACAGAGGTGCATGATCATTGTGATCACGACTTAGGAATCACCCTGTATACACAGATGATTACTTCTCCTCTAATGCGGAGTTCCACAACATTTTATCAAAAGAGCAAAAGTCTAAGAGATCATAGCCCTAATTCAGCAAAACCTGATAACGACGTTTGACAAAATAAAATACTAAATTGTACAGTTAAGCGCAGGTTGCTGTTGCGAGTTAAAAATAAGTGCACTAAAATCGTGCATAACCTTACAAAGGGTGAATAAAAACTTCACCCATAAAACCTAAAAGGGAAACTGCAAGCAAAACAGCGTCGAAAAACTAAACAATAAAGTAAACAATATTGCTCACTTTATGGTATCGTGTTCGCAGCGTATCGAAAACTTTTTGCTGTCAAGATGTCTTTTTAGCTCGGTTTGTCTCCACTTGTCTTTATTTGTCTCCAACTATGCAGCATAGCACAGGGTGGTTGCATTTTGCGTGATTCTTAAAGACAACTTTGAAAAGTTTGAAGGACGTTTGGAAAAAATATGTGAATTTAACTTTGAATTTATTTGTTTTCGGGGGTAGCTTTTTTTAACCTCACGAGTTTGGTAAAGTATGAAATGAACATGTAGTTTCTAATTTTGGTAACTTTAATCATACAGAGATAAAGTGTCGGTTGAGTAATGCCAATTACGCAGAGTCGCGTACAATACTTTATCTACACACATATTATAAGTACTCTAAGATGGGTGCAGAAAGGCAAATGACCAGCATTACCTTACCTGTGGTAGTAGGTGACGGCGATGACAGCTGTAACGTAATTTTGAAATTACATACATCTTCCAATATTAACAGCTGTCAGCGCTGTCACCTACTACCTCAGGTAATGCTGGTCATTGGCTACGGGTTTTTAACGCATAATAGAGGACTTATGATATGGGTGTATATAAAACTATTTATGTTACTATAAGGTCAATAGGTGTACGATGTAATGTAACTTACTTTTCTGTAAAGGTGTAAAAGTGGCGCATGGTTCTTAATATAGATTTTTATTTAGACGCAGATACTTTTATTTTCATTTAATAATAACAACAATGCCATGACAAAGTTCACGATCACCTCAACTAGTATAGTTAAACGTGTTAAGAAAAAATTAATCAAAACAAACCACTATTAAAAAACAATTTAAATCGAATTACTAATCTATTACTGGACCAGTAACTCATAGATCTGCTACTAGGATGTATAGATAGATTTATGTGAGCCGCCGCGGGCGCCCATTGAGTTAGTGCCTGATTCACACTGGCCGCTTACTTGTCCCGCGATTGTGTGCACTATGCTTAATGAGAGCAGGTACGCGTATACAGTATGCGCCCGGGTTTATTTATTAAATTATTATTTCATTTTATTGTGTGTAATATGCAAGTAAGTTTTAACGCGTTGTCTAAAGCCTGTTTAAATGTATTATGTAGATGTTGTGATCAAAAGTAAAAAAAAAAAAACAGTTACCTACTTAGAAGCTCTAATTCATGGACGAGTGGGCTACTATCAAAAATCAGGCAAGAGTTGTGTTGTTTATAAATAAGTTACAAATTAGGTGAAATTAATTGGAACAAATTACTTTAGCACATACTCTCATTTTCCCGGCCATTTTCTTAAACATCCATATTTTGAAGACTTGTTTTCCGACCGTTTAAAAACGCATCGGACTGCAGTATTACAAGCGAGTTCACTTCCAGTAAGTTGCTCGTCGCTAATGAAAAATGAAAAACTAACTGCTAAGCTACAAAGGCTTATTACAAAATCCTTGAGCGATACGAAACAATAGCACCCTGTATAATAATATAAGGTTATGGGTGTGGTGGTAACGGTAGTGGGATTGAGATAGGAAAGTAAGAGCTGCACAATCTGCCTACCGTTATCAGGGCATCTTTGTTGCACGTACTGGGGAGTGTTATACTTGTTTAGTGCTCATTGTAATTTAGTAAGGGTTTTATTTTGTTTTAGACCAAGAAACAGCTGGGATTTGTGAAGTTGAAATAGATATTGAATTACGGTGTTTTTTTTTAAATAACCGAAGGAGAGTGATAAACACCGCGTATGGAAGTGGCAATTCCACACGCTACCCAATTGTTGTCCTCCAAGAGTTTTAAACTTACTTAGTTGAAAACAATAAAAAACAAGCTCGGAAAATGACCCATATGTGGATATAGCGGGATAATCTCAATATTTAGGTATATAAAAGAACCAAAGCCAATAAGACGCTAGCTATTACACTGTGAAATTAAAGTAAAACCTTAAACCTAGCTTACCTGCACTGATTAACTTATCTGAAGGCTTAGATTTAAGTACCTACCCAGATATCCACAAAATACTTGATTGAAAAAGTTTATTTATTACTCAAACACATATTATAACACTATTTATTCTTAAATGGCAAAGTTTAACAAATTAGTAAAATATTAAGATATCGAGACTATCAAACAATACGAGTAAATAACATAAAAAATAAGCAATTTATTGCAAGTGAATACTAGTTTCATCAGTTACATAAAAAAATACAACAATGTTTTAACGCACACTCAAATTCTATACTCATAAACTCAGTCCGTATAACGAATTTTCGTACAAAGTATATCCTCATCCGCGGGTAAAGAAATGAATCGCATCTTCACCTTCATCTGTTAAATTTTGAATTTGGAACGTCCAAATCACGTACGAAACCGCGTGACACTTCCGTCATGCGTGAGACAGACAATCCATCACCGCGTGTTAACAGATTTACCAAGCAATACATTACACGTATCACGCCCTTATTGCAAACAAATAAAGTTCTAAATTCAGAAATCTGACGAAAGAGATAAAATTGACGCTAAATATGTAACTAAATTACACGTGCAGTTTACATAAGCTTTATAACGCAGGAATAAAGTTGTATTCGGTGTAAACGCACGTTTCATTTCTGCGTATACGAATTTTTCACGTCACACGCTAAGGGTTGCCGAAACGGAAAATTGAGATATAACTTTATTTTTAAGAATGTGATTGACGATTTAAGTGGGTGTAGGGCGTAAATACTGCGCGCTTATCGCGTTTGGGTATTTATGAATAATAAAATATGGTACGGATTTTAAAATTTTAGCAGAAGTAGAAGGGTGCCAGAGAAAAAACAAAATTGAATGATACTACTCTACCTAAAAGAACACGGGTTTTAAATAAAGAGAGAGAGAAACAGAAGAAGTACCCGTAATTAGGAATTTAGTTTTTAAAATATACATAGCGTACGAAAACTGAGATTCTTATGATTTATTTTCTGCGTCGCCTAATAGAGCTTTTTCATTATTTCATCCGAAAGCTAAGCATGGATTTTTAAGTGCTATTGTTTCTTGAAACAATTTATAAAATGAATCTTCATGTCCATCAAAGGTATTGCTTTAATAACATTTTACCAGCGAATCAGGTTTATCTCCTGCGTAAATGAGTTAAAAATTTAATTAATGTGTTAATTTTTTAGCTATTGCCTTGAAAAAGAAAAATCAAATGACTTTACGTAATTAAGTTCATAAAATACAGTAAAAACACTCAAAACATTGATATATATACAAAAATATCGTTAAAGTACTTCGTTTTACTATTAGAAACTCATTTCGATTATTATCTATACTTTAAGTACTTTTACAGACAATAGAGGGGCTATAGATGACCTTAACGATTCGTAATGCCTTTGTGTACGATAATATTTATTATTGTTAAACAATATTAAGCATCTCATAGTTTTCTTAAGATCTACTCACTATTTTTTTAAATTTATTTTGTCTGACTGTTTATGAAGTGATAGAGTTTCATAATGTCCTCAAAACCCCTCACCATCATGGGGCCTGTTTTGCCACAGGAAACAGGGACGAGATTCTCTAAAAAACACGGTCGGACGAGCGAACGAGTGAATGTCGCAGCTGCGAGTTTAAGTAGTCCCGTCAGAGCGAACAAAACACATTTAGCGCGTGCATTTTCTATTTGGCAGCATGGCTTCTGTCGATAAGATCGAACGTATAAGGCTGCCTAATTGAGAATGCACGCGCTGAAATGTTTTGTGTTCGCTCTGACGGGACTACTTAAACGTTTTGAGAGAATCACACCCCTGGGGCTCTGACTCTGTAAAATTATATTGCTTTCGACATGTTATCGTATTTTTAACATGGCCGCCATTATTCTCAAGTTAATAAGAGCTAAATTATTACGTAGGAAATATGGTAACACGTCAGAAGCAATATGGATTACCGAGTGGAATAGAGCCCCATATAGACGGACGAACACCGAAGTCTCACCCTTAAAGATTTTTACCATTTTATACAGCCTTGGCCAAAAGTATTGAGCACCCCACTTCTTGCTTTGTAACTTATAAACTAAGTATTATTTTCTAATTTTAAAAATACACAAAGATGTAAAATATAAAATGCGTTTGTACATGTGCAAATTATTAGTAGATTATCATATTGAAGTAACTATTTTAGTGTGAAATCTGAAGCTAGAAAATATCGGGTTTTACAACGAAATGATTAATTGTATTTTTTTCACGGGATTACGCTTAACGTCAATAAATATGACTATTTTTAGTTAGATATACAACTTTCTATAATATGAGACATAAATGCACCTTTTAAAGTTTGACTTTTATATGAAAACCGCATGGGTGCTCAATACTTTTGGCCAAGGCTGTATATGTCTACAACTATAACATAGGTAAGATGTTAGATGAGCAATAGTAGCTGAAAACAAAAAAACAAAAGCGGGTGACAGAAAGTTCTCGAACGCGAACCGATAGAATCTATAACCTCCACACGCCGTATTGATTAAAAAAGCAACATAAATTAGCGAATCCGAGGGGAGGCGAGGGAGAGTTGTTGTCAAAAAACTTTTATAAGTGTTTATGTGTACGTGTGCCCTGCCTCCCCCGAGACGTCCGCGCTGACACCCTTTCGCGTATACCCACATTCGTATAAAACACGCACACTCGGAGGAGGCACTGGTTACAGATTGTACTTTTTGCTTTATGTCATTTTACTGACGATAGTTTGTAGGATGTGAAATTCTGTTTAAAATGTTGGCAACTTGAATGTCTAGTATTTTTAATTTCATATTTTTTTACAGTACCTACAGTAAAAAAAACCTGCGGTGTTTTTATTCGGCTGAGTTTGGAAAGCGTACCTGTATAACAGCTGTGACAAAAACCCCGTCCAATTAAAAAAACCGTTTGTAATAGGTCACTTACTCCCAGTACAATGTAAATGGAAATACTTTGACGATCAAAAAAAAAGTGTAAAGTAAAGGGAAATCGTTCTAAACCTGACTCTTTACAAAACAATAATACCTTTTTCAAATTTCCATGTTTTTCTAACAGAGGGAAAATTGAATAAAATATTTATTGTTATTTAAATCTACTTAATACATAAATAAAAATCTCAATATTGACCTAAAATGTATAGGTATTCGAAATAATTATTCCTAAGGAAGACAAAAAAGATCTGCTAAAAATATTTATACCTACGTAAATGTTTTTTTTCTTATAGCGCACAGTTAATGTTTATCAAACATTGTTTAGCTTGAAGATGCCTCGAAATGACAACTGTAAACGCCAGTAACCATTTTCCCCAGCGTCTGTACGCTGACATACAAGTACATGTAAATTAAACACCACCGCACACAGACACTCACACAAATAAAAACGTAAAGAAACACTGCGGAGAGGAAGAATGTATTAAGAAAGCGGGAGCGGGACGAGCTTCTAATTAACACAGCGCGCGCGAGCGAGACGGAAACAATCGACACGCTAATTAAGAATACAAGAAGAAAGACGCGTTTTATGTACCACGAATTTTACCGTAGTGTGCGCGCGCCGTTCGCGTGTGTTGACGATTTTCCGTTTATAGCGCGTATGTATAGGTGTTGTGTTATTAACTCATTATGTGAAGAGTTAGCCGGTATATAACGCTTTATTTACTTACTTGTTAATTGAAAGCGGTTTCTCTGATAAGAGCCCGGCAAAGACAGCGGTATCGAGGCGTTTTCTGTTCGATTCAGACTTTAATAAGTTACGTGGAGTTTTTATGACATTTTCGAGTTGCGGTTCCGTTTGTTGGGACTTTTGGTTTGTTTATGATTTATTGTTTCGTAATCAGAGGTTAAGTATCGTGCTGGGTAAGTTTGCGACAAAGGCGGTTCGGGTTGTTTGTAAAACTCTATGAAGGTTGTGAAGTCTAGGGTTAATACATAGCATGCCTGGAAAAAAGGATCATGAGCACATTCTATAGATATCTAACTAAATATGTTTCAGCGTGACGTATCCGTGTTACATGTGCATGTGATATAGAAGACAACGTATGTTCCACTAGCAAGTGAAATATCTACAAGCCATACAAAAAGTACAATTGTTCTTTCGATAAGATTAATTCACATTTTTGCAATAAAACCGTTGATGACAATACTATCTCCTCCGGGAATCGAATCCAGCACCGATAGAATTAACGATCTTCAAACGACCTACAAAATCTTATCTTAGAACGTCGCGTATATTTGTTTTAAGCTTTCAATGCGCACGAATGAAACAGCCTGTGTAAATCGAAGTAGAAACAACAACCTATATAGCAATCTCCATTTTAACAAAATAAGATTTAACGTTGACAGCATTAGAGTTTAGATTGGCTTATACTTGCAGTGTTCTTATACAGGTTGTTCAGTTTTGATAAAAAGCCTGTAAGAACGCAAAGAATACCGTAAAGGGGAAAGGGACAACTAAAGGAGGAGATATGTCTTAGAACTGGTGATGAATTAAATTTTTAGGGGGTGTCGGGGAGGCTTTCCCCTTTCATTGGCGTGTCTTCATCCCTTTACTCGTTTCTTTAATTTATATTAATTATTTTAAGACTATCAGATTTTTGTTTACTCAGGGATTGCTTTGTATTATTGCGTTTGCTGTTTTATGTTAATTTATATACTTAAAGATATTTCCGACGATCTACCTATCCATCTTAAATTAATCTTACTGGAACTTGCTTTTTTATTTACAGTAAATTTCATATCGAATCAAGGTAATATTATGATTGCCTTAGCTAAAATACTCGATTCGCCTGAAATATTATACTATCATTGATTTCGTAGTTCATTTAGTGATTTTCCAGTGGATAACAAGTAATGTTTTTTTACTGACTAACTATTTCCTAAAACGTCAAAGTTTCCTTTACACATACATTATTGTAAAGGTTTGAAAAGCGGGATTGATGACATGCTTTTCGCAAACAATGTAAGGAAATTATATAAGTAATATTTCTGAAAAGCAATCTGACGAATTGAGCACTTCATTCTTTTAATATTGGCAAAATAACATAAAATATACCACACATATTATGTGTTAAAAACGAGCAGTTGTCTTAATTTGCGACCGTGTTTGAGAAATATATTATTTTAGTAATTTACCCATCCATTGCAAATTTTATTCCGTTTGTACTCTAAATATTAGACTAAAAAATTGCTCCGACCAAAACTCATCCGTCCGTTTAGAATCTACCTCCTTGATAGTAAGAAAGACATAACGCAACTTACTTCATCAATTTTAATTGCATTAAAGGGCTTATCTCTATTGTGTATATTAAATCAATGTGCGCAAAGTCCCTCCATTTTCACGGTCACGGTCAGTTGAGGGACGGTGGGCAGCCCTATTTTTCTGAAAGGTCCATTGAGACTTTTAATACCTTTTAATGTTGATAGTAAACCTTTTTATTTATTAACGGCGAATAATTCATTTTATTAAGCGGCTGAGACGTCAATGTCTCGGATTACCTTTGTTTCGGCGAAATATGTTTGCGAAATTATATCATTTCCCAACCGTTTCATTTCCCAACCCGCTTTTTTTTCTGTAGGTAACCGTAAATATTTCAGGATTTTATAAAAACTAACCCAATCTAACGTATAGGGTTTTACATTATGGTACTGAAATAAATCCTGAAATATTTACAGTTGCAGGAAAAAAATTGGGTTGGCAAATTAAACGGTTGGGAAACGTCACATTCTGCCAGACGGCAGGCTCCCCAATGTCTCACTACATAAATAGTAATTTTGTATTTCATCCATTTATATAAAGTTTTATTCCGGTTGTGTCCTTAAAATTTTCTAAAAAGTATGTTGCTGACCCAAGTTCATCGGTTCGTTTAGAATCTGCCTTCATATTTCACGTAAAACGACATTACGTAAATAACTAAATCAATTGCAATTGCATCAAAAAGCTTTTATCTCTATGGTGCATATTAAATCATTGTGCGTAAACGTCCCTCCATTTTCACGGTCACGGTCAGTTGAAGGACGGTGGGCAGTGAGCGCCAACCCTATTTTTCTGAAGGGTCCATTGAGACTTTTCAAACCTTTTATTGTTCGTAAACAACGCGCATTTATTTGTGATTTTATGAGTCTAATCTTTGATGAAAGCAGAAAAAGTTCTGGGCCCGATGTCACGCTGCTGTCTGGGAAGTTTTATTTGATAACAATCGTAAAAGCTGTGATCAGATATCGATGGTCCAGAAGGCTAATGAGTTGGTTTAATGCAAAAAAAACACATTTAAATAGTAATGCCAAATATTTAATAAGCATGTTAAACAAAAAAAAACCTTCATCGCTTCGATAATCTTACTACGAATACTGTATTCATTTTTTAAATTCTGGTCGTAGCGATTAAGTGAAATCTAGTTCATTTTTTGTGTACTTAAGCTACTTCCAGCATGTTCACTTTATACAGTCAATAAAATGTAACACCCTGTTAACTTTAAAAGTTCTACATTTCAAACCAGTGTCTCAAAATCCGCCGCTCTAGCAAAGGCAATTCAGTAATACTTGCTCCCAAAAATAAAATGTTATAAAACGCAACGACCAACCCTCGAATTAAAAAACTTCATAAGCAAAATCGATGACTATGCGATTAATTTCCTCCCTCACGCACGCTAACTAAGGCACGTATGCATGCTCACTCACCGAGACATCCAAATAATGGCAGCAAGCAGTCAAAGAGGGAGCACAGCTTTTAAAATTTATAAAAAAATAAATTGGTTTGCATTTAAACATCGGTTTGCTAACTTCCATGCAATAACGTATTTTTATGATCTATTAAGCTTATAATGAGATAAAAATCACAAGTACCTAAAATACGAGTTATGCCGATTTTTTTTCACTGTGTTCGTGCATGTTTTGATGTTGCCCCTAAGTCGACGTGACGTGACAGAAACTGACTCTTTTATCTTGGAAGCGACTGTAAGTCCTGCTGCCAAAGAGATATTTTATCTTATCACTCAACTGTAGAAATTGGACGTCGGTACCTATACCTTATTAAGTTATACTTAAAAAATAGGCGCTATAGTTGAGTATTTTGCCAGTAAGTATTTATCACCGAAATGAATTACGTAGCCATTTTACGTACCTATGTATACTTATTAAGAAAGGTAGATTATCAAAACATCAAAACCATCTGCCAAAACTTTAATCGATAACGCAAAACAAAAGAGTAACCCTCTAAAATGCTAAAATCGATGCGAAGAAGTGTCATTAAAGAACCCCCGAAAAATTAAAACCCCCTGTTTGTGCACCCACACACGCGTAACGCACACATGCAGGAGGTTAATGAACTATTCATTGGCGATGAGCGCGATTTTTTGTCTTAACGTTTTAAGGGATGTGTTTTTCTATCTGATATTATAAGAGTATTTTTTCTGATGAACATTGTAAATAATTAAGGTTGCCTGAAGCTTATCAATATTGTCCAAACATATTAAAAAAATTAAGCGTATTAGAAATAAATTGGTAAGGCGGTTTATCGTTTTTAAACAACAGCGGTTATTTTTATCCCATCTTTCTACAATAAAATCTCTGCATTGAAAGATGTTTGATGATTGTTTATTTATAATTCTTCAGGTCCGAGCTGGGCAAAGGCCCTTCGCCTCACAATTAAGCGATCACAACTAGATAGTATAAAGTAATGAACAAAAAGCAAGCTTTCAAAACCCGACTGTGCAGTTGCTAACCAACTTTAAATCATTATAAATCCTAAATGATCATTAAAAATGAAAAATGATGAAATAAACCTAAAGATGATTTTTAAATCCCTATTCAATGATACCCCACTTATCATACTTGGTAGACTTTTTTTTAAAATTTGCACAATGTTTCGTCTGGTTGCCGCCATATTGACTTTTGATTACTGTCATGTCTTCAGTGACACTCACCAGATTCAGACAAATCGATTGACATAAGAATCATCTTAATCGGACAACGGGTTTAGTTTTTACAGTGCCACAAAGGAACAAACATACATATATAGGCTGTGAAACACATTACCATCCTGCTTCGGCAGTCGGGTAAAAATCGCAAATCTTTGAGGCTAGGCTTGTCCTGTGACGTCACATTTGAACAGTCGCATAGTGTTTCATGTAAGGTACTGAATAGCCAAACAATATTAAAATGCTTTGCCATTAAAATACATACACTTTTAACATTACTTACTCGATTTATACCAACTATCCATATTAACTTCAAACATATACATAGCTTTACTTTGGATTATTGACTTGATATTTTAAGATCAATTAAGTTACGTTTTTTTGTATTGTGTTGTACAGTCGACTAGAAAGACTTGCATCCACTTTTGCACCTTATTTTAATGGGATAGGGTGCAAAAGTAGACACTTGTTTTTGTAGTCGACTGTACAATATAACACAAGAAACGTAACTTAATATAGGTACCTAGTAGCATTTAGTTGTATGTGAAGTCAGCAGAAGTAGGTGGACAGTCGAAGAGCTCCCAATTATCTATGTACACATGATGCTATTGTCAAGAGAATAAGTGTGTAGATCCTTTTAAGCTTTTCGAATGTCTACCTACTTCTGGCTGCTACACATTGTTTGATTAAATATCTTGTGGCATTAAAAAAACCATTTGATTGTTTATTCATTATCACATCATTAAATACCATTTTTGGATAGTAAATTTCGAACAATCACTTTAAGCAGTGTTTGAATTATTGTATAGTCACGAGATTAAATTTGGTACCCACCTTAGGTCCAAAGTCAATCTGACATTCTACAACAATAAGGTCTTTAATCCTATCATAATTTTGTACACCATATTACAATTGCGTGCATTATACATTATACATAACATTATAGGTAATCAGATCTATTTGGTAGACGAATTTATTTAGAAGAACATAAAACATTAACTAACTTATTTATGTGTACCTATAACTATATATTTAGGACTATTAAAAATATATACAATAAAATATACCTGAAATTAACTTAAAACTACACTAATCTAATAAACCGCTGCCAGTGGGCATCGTTCCCAAAATGCTGGCAGCATTGCCACGTTGAATGGCAATGCTTAATCTTTGTGCCAAGTACAGGCCAGCATTTTGGTCACGAGATGTGTCGACCAGGCGCTTGGAACCATCTTTAAAAAAATTACGAGCTCCTGGTCCCCACGGTCCTAATGTTTCGACCCCAAAAGGCTCAAATACATAGCTTCTAAGGATGAGTTTCCTAAAAATTACAAATGACTTGACATCTCTAATGACATTGACGAATTCAAGCATATTTTTCTTGAAATGGGTCCCAAATTAACGCTCGTGACCGTACGTGTCTATATGGGATAAGGAAATCGATGAAATTACCACCAAAGAGGCATTCCATCTTATTTTATACTCAGAGTTGGCAAAGAAAATTGAGATTGAGAGTGCAAATGTCAATGAGTCTCAAATGCCACTTTCTAACAAGTGATCTATGTGCTTGTTTAACCTTCTTCATGCCATCACAAAATGGCCAATGGCCTACCTTGAAAATCGAAATTCGAAGTTACGTTACGTCCATCCCTCTCACTAGTAATTCGAGACTAAATCGAGAGAAAGGTATGGAGCTAACTTAGATTTTCAAAGTCGCCTATTTTCAGCCATCCCAGGCTCGAGGATTTTACTATCCCATAATAAGGAAACTCCAAGCACAACCAACCCCTTTAAGTGCGCGGGTTAATTTATCACTTTACGGTATATAAACGATATAAACGACTATATAAAAAATATTTCACGCATATTTTACTGTGCAATTAAAGTTGACGAAATCGGTATCGACCCTGTTTATGGGTCGTAAACGACACGCGATGTTGGCTTAGTTTGAATGTATGCGAATATTGTGTTTAGGTATAGGTATAATCATTGTTTTATCATATTTTTCGGGTTCCGTACCTGGAGGGAGCCCAATGGCAGCCTGTTAATATGCCTACGCTGTCCGTTCGTCTGTCTGCCCGTCCGTCCGTCCGTCCGTCCGAACTTTAAAGAGCTGTAGCTTTTGAACCGTAATAGATAGCGGATTGTTTTTTTTTTCCACAATAACTATGTGTTATTATGGCGGTTGTGCTAACAAATAAAAATAATGCAAGAAAGTGAAATAGTAAATTTATTTTTGTTGTATCGTAAAAACGGTAAAACATAGAAGCGTCAAATTATCATAAATATATTGTTCAGAATCTCGAAATTTTATAATTCAGATCGTATTTTTTTCACCACCGACTTTGTTTTTTGACATTAAAAAACGAAATAGACGAAAAAATTAAAATATTGAATAATAACACCTAAGCTTATGTACCTACTTACATATTCGCCTTTTGAAAATACCTTTCGTGTTTCTGCGTCTTTTTAGTATGTTATTTTATGTTTGTGCAACAAAGAGTTTACTGCAAACATACATACAATATATACAATGTGAAAATATATTGAATTCTACCAAAACCAAAACTATAGAATATTGTAAATTTCCTCATAAGTTAACATCCCAAATAATTGGGGCATACAAACGGGGCAATTTTACTATTTTAGACATGAGAAAATAACCGTGACACGGTTAAAGTAATCATTTAGAAACCCAGTGTAGCATTGTACCGAACAATAACTTCCCAAATTGTCAAAGTTTCTTATGAGAATTTCTCGGAAATTTCTAAGATTATTCTTAAATTTTGTATGGAAAGAGAACATTCTCAATGCTCTCAAATGTATCCGATAACATTCTCAGTAATTTCCTGAGAAGATTTCTTAACTTCTCAGAATGTTCTGCAACTTGTACATTGCTAACCCAGTGTTTCAATTTTCACCCAACTGCCCCATGAGGAGAGTAATGTTTTTTAGGAGTACGTGCATTATGACATAGGCAATATTTTTCGCTGTAGTCATATGAATAGATACACCAAAATATAACAAAAAAACACAACATAGGCGAGATTTAGGGTAGTACCGGTTTTGGCCATCTTTACACCGTTTTTGGCCACTCTACGCATTGACCTAAAGTATCCAAAAATAAATGTTCTAAAAAACAAAAAACCGCCTTCAAAAATGCAAAAAATAACTTCTTTAAAGGCGGTTTTTTGTTTTTTAAAACATTTATTTTATTTTATACTTTTTAGTGATCATAATACGCTGTTACGTTGTCCCACTTCTTAGTTGAAATGAAACTTTAAGTTATTTCAAGCGTGCCGCAAGCAACGCCGCGGGAAAGTCATAGTCATATTTCAATAACCTCCTTTTTTGAAGTCGGTTAACAAGTAAATATTCTTCGTTGTAGTCGCTCAACTATCTTAATCGAGATATCTTATCGCCACCCTTGAAATCGGTACCGTTAAGGAGTTCCGGTGGCCATATGTGGTCTTCATCATCAGTTCCACTTCACCAAATGATACTTTCTGAATGCAAATGCTGAACTTGTTACTAAAAATACTAAAATCGCTATATGTTTGCCTACAATATTTGAGGAGTTCCCTCAATTCCTCACGGATCCTCTCATCAGATTCAGATTTGGTGACAATGGGACCACCTCGAAAGTATACTCTATCAAACCAAAAAAATTTTATGAAATCGGTCGACAATTGACGGAGTAATAGGTGAACATACATAAAAAAAAAAAATACATACAGTGGAACGTATAACCTCCTCCTTTTTTGAAGTCGGTTAAAAAAGGGTACAGTGGCCACAAAGGGTACTTCTGCCCTACAAGCTTGTTTTTTAGGAAACTTGTTCGGTCCCAATGTTATGTACCATTAAAACCAATATCGAATACTCGTAGATAATAGTAGTTTACGTGACGGTTGCGTAATGCCAATTACGCAGAGTCACGTACAATACTTTATCAACACACATATTATAAGTACTCTAAGATGGGTTCGGAAGCCGACAGGCAAATGACCAGCATTACCTTACCTGTGGTAGTAGGTGACAGCGATGACAGCAGAGGGCCCTGCAAAGATGCACTACGCTAACTAACGTTTCTATTCGATTCGTTTTTAAACCAATCGCGTCACTGGCAGACCAGGTGACTTTTCGTATCACGTCATCTCCCAGTGACGCGATTGGTTTAAAAACGAATCGAATAGAAACGTTAGTTAGCGTAGTGCATCTTTGCAGGGCCCTCTGTAATGTAATTTTATGTATTTTAATATTGTAAGGTAATAAGATCCAAATTTGGAACGGTTCCCCTTGTTTTCGCATAATCTTAAATTGTCCGAATGTATGATTTCGCAGAATACTAAATTCGTATAATTGTTATTCTACTGATACCTTTGACTTTTTTGAAAAGTTATAAAATAAACCTAACCTAATAGAACCTACTCTATTCTACCAGGATTACACAAAACATTAAAAAAATATTGTCCGTTTAATATAAAGAAAAATTATGCGAAAACAAAATTCAAAATTACATTCGGCGTAAAAAGTTTCGGCGAAATAGAGGGAACCCATTTGGAACATCTTCCAAAATTAATAGCTGTCATCGCTGTCACCTACTACCACAGGTAATGCTGGTCATTGCCTACGGGTTTGGAACGCAAAATAGAGGACTTATGATAATTATGTGTGTAGATAAAAGTATAAACTACTCAATTTAGAAGACATCTCCTAAAACTATACCACACCGCTTAACAACACTATACTAAAAATAAAAACAAAACACGGTTAAAGCACTCCCGCTCGCAAAAATTACCCCAGTAAACAACACACGCACACACACATGCGGGGCAAAGCGGCGATGAGTTTTAAAGTTTTTAAGGGTTTGCCGAAGATTGCGTGGCTTGATTACCACCCTACGGGGCCGCCGAAAACGCTGCCCTCCCTTTTTTAAGGAGGGAAAATTAAAAGTGTTGAGCGCATTGGAACGGTTTTGGTACTTTAAGACGCGGAATATGGAAAAGAGGATGTTGATTTTTGTGCCGTAATTATATCAAATACCTATTTGTAAAAGTAACACAAAGAGCTTTGATAGTCGGGCGGTCTGTAGGAGTTTGTTAAACTAAACGGTAACTTATTAGTTCGATCTTTTGGTTTTGCCCATTGTGCCCCTTTAATGATGGGGTCAGAAGGTTCTTGAGTGGCGTCCGCGGACCGGGAGACGAGCTGTAGGTAGGCCTCCAACAAGATGGAGTGACGACCTTGTAAAGATCGCGGGAACGCGGTGGATGCGAAAAGCACAAGACCGGTCTGAGTGGAGAGCCTTGGGGGAGGCCTATGTCCAGCAGTGGACGTCTTTCGGCTGACATGATGATGATGATGATGATGATGCCCCTTTAAATTGTGCCCTAAAGTATCACGAACCAACCATACGGGCTCAAAGGCCTTTCTCGGTGTACCAATGTCTTTTGAGGATTTAATTATTCTGTATGGATAAACTAGAAAGTATTTTCTATGCTTAATATAATTTTTCTCAGGCGCACGTTTACTAAATAAGCAATGACATACATTCGAGACTGATATGGCTAGATCTAGAAGTGAGCTGCAAATATTTTGTTTCTGAGCCGTGAATGTTTTATTGTCCACTTATTAGTTATAATTAGTAAGATTGCCCTGATAATCAATATTTTTTTAGATAAAGCGGGGTAACAAAGTAGGCTACGCATTAAAAAAATGATTAGACACCTGTTATTATACTCAGCTCGAGCTTGATGGAGTACAATGGGAGAAGCCTATGTCGAGCAGTGGACTGGCCTCTTAAATCAGATGATAACGATTAATAAGTAAGATAGTTTCAAGAAGCGTCATATTAATATTAATACACAGAAATCTCTCATAACTGACTCTTGAAACGGGCATTAATAGTGCTCTTAAAGTGCCAAGTGGTCTCGGTCGCGGCGGAGCCAAACGACATGTGCGCCGGGAAGGACACCGCGCCCGCTCGTTCATTTATGAACGATTGTAATTTACTGGCTGTATACACTCACAGCTACATATATATGGGTGCCTGCGAATAATTGTATTTGGAATTGCGGAAATGTGCGGTTTTATGACGCTTGAGAAAAAACGAGATGTGTAGGCATTGCGTGCTCGACTAATGATCGGATGTTAAAAATAGTCGTCATAACGTTCAAATCTCATTGAAACATGTTCATTTTTGAGACAAGCATATATACTTACTTATAGTTAGGTAATACATACACTGATCCTTATTATGACTACTTATCTAAACCAAAATACGATTTTTTTATACGAGTACATTCCAACAGTTATGTAATAACGTATTTTTCATAGTCCAAAATCATTTATTGATATTGCATAACACACCGGTAGCACTAAAACAAAATGCAAAAACGCATGCCCCACTAATTTCATAATTCGAAATTACTGCCAGCAAGAATCCATGGCACCCTCCAAAATTAAAAACAAAGCGACATAAAGCCGGGTACACATCTATAGCTTCACCTAATTATCGGCGCAGAGGGACTTTGCATAAGAAAGTATTGCTGCGTTACGACGCGTGTCGCGCCCCCTAGCCGAGATAAAAAATCTTCCATTTCCTTAATTCGTTTATCGGGGCCTGGTGAGGCTTTGTCTCCGATCGATGCCAAATGAGCGCGGACGTGAGGCGCGTGTGTACGGCTTAACGTGACGAGGAATTTTAAATTTGGATTTTATTCTTTTCATGTTTTTTTTCCGGATTGGAACGTAAAACGAATCTAAGTGCTGTTTTGAGCTAAAGATGTACGATTAGCGTAACTATTTATTGCAGTAAAACAGCAACGAATCATTAAAAAAACGAATTTTACCAAAAAACTACCTACTAGTACTGATGTTCTACGTTGTGTATGTCGTTTTTCCCAAGAGATATTTTTATCGTAAACTAGTGACTCGCATGGCCCGGCGGTCACATGGGTGAAATATCAGTGCAAGTATAATAGCTTTTACACAGTTTAAACTTTATAAAAGCGCATTCTGATGTAGGTGTAGGAGTTTCTAAGATGAAGGCAAACACAATGTGGAACTTTATCTTATAATAGTTATAAATAAGTAATTCTAAGTTTTACTGTTTCTCTCATCATGAGGTGGATTTTTTTAGGCGTCATTGCTCAATATCACAAACAAATATTGCACCCGGCAGAAAAACATGATTAGTTATGTCGCAACCATTAAAACGTAGTTAAATAACAACTCGCCGCACCCAACATTCTAAAATTTCGATATCACAAAACTTGGGTAATCAAACGCACCCCAAAAAGCTAACAAATGTCAATAAATTAAACCCCGCACACACGTTCCAACTGGTAATTAAGAAAGGCATTAATCACAAATCGGGAACAAGTCGCAACGAATTGCGCTTGACAAACGGCGCCGAGACATGCGTCGAGTGGGTGCTAGGCCTTACACGTACACGATTATTTAATCTGTGGCAATACTATAGGTAGGTATATTATATTTATAGAAACTTTAGATGTGCATTGAGATGTGTCCATTAGCCATATCAAAAGCCAAGATATAGTTAAAAGGTAAGATATATAAGATTTCTGGTTGCGTTTATCAGGCAATCAAATGTATGTAATGTATGTAACTGTATGTACTAACACATGGATCTAGTTATCTGAATAAAAACATTTATTATTATTATTAAAACAATTCTAAAACTATAAGAGATTGGGTTTAGTCTGGGGACCATGTCGTTGATTTTGGTATGAAGAAAAGCTGCATTTGTTTTTTTGATGGTGTAAGCTGTAACGATTTTTGGATTTAAACTCCATGAAATTCGATATTAAGTTTATGCATAAGAACCGATTTCCCTATCCTTTTTGATCACCTTGTATAAAGCACTCTACGTGGACGTTTATTGTTATCGTTTAGTTTCCTTTCTATATGGACATGGGAAATACGTTATGTAAGATATAGTCTGTTGTATTATACAAATATAAATTAACCGTTATTTGTTCAAGATTTAAAAAAAAACCTAAATATTTATTCAGTAAATTGGCCCCATATGTAGAGTGAATCTAACAGCGCTTTGGACTAAAAGATATATTTATGTAAACTTATTATCTCTTTCTAAAAAAATTGTTGTCTTGTTGTATATTTTAATACAATTTTTGGTGAGGCAATAATGTAGTTTCGTTTAGGTATCTTACTAATATTATTATAACAAATGCAGTAAAAATACTAACTGGCTCCACGTTATTTTTAGCAACGACAAATTAAATTAAAATAAGTTTAAATATATCGTGAGTGAATGTGCACGAGCTCAACACATTGCAATATCGTTTTCATGCCTGAATAGTTTATAACGAGAGCTCCATAAAGCCATACAAACCTCATACAAAGCGTGGATGTAGGACGTTTATTGCAAGGAGACATGCAGAGAAACTGTCAATGTCTATAAAGAAAAGGATAGTGAGAAGAAATAAATTAGAACTCTAAATTTATGTAATCGCAATGATTTAGATTCATGAATTACCTAAAATATTCAAAAATACACTATTTATTTATAAAGCATGCTTTTGAATATCCTCCCGTATTTCAATACGGTTTTACAATCAATACGATACTTTTCCAGAAATAACTACTACTGGTATCTGTATTGATATACTATTTTAGCGCAAAAATGTAGGTACTTACCTTTGTCTATAGTTAAACGACATTTCGAATTTCACGAAGAACGTCCCATTTCGCACCTCAAAGAAATCACACCTACACCAACATAACTATCTCTGCAGTCATCGAGGGCCGTAACAATGTTCGATAAAGCTGAATTTCCTTTGTTTCGAGTTCTCATCAGCATATTACTACATTCAGGGCCAGACTCTCTGATTTCCATGCGAAATGGTCCCACTTAGGATATCCTTGGCAGTGGATGTGTTAACATAGGGAGTGGACGTGACATTTATTGTTTGACAAGCATCGATCTGCCCTTTCGAGGCGTGAACGAGCCAAAGTTCAAGCTTTTTTTTAATAACGGGGCCAAGGTATTGTGGAATATACGGCAGCTATTACATGTAGTTAAGGAATGGCAACTTTATCACTTTTATTAGATTCGTTTTGGAAATAACATTTGTAGCTTTTTACACCCTGTAGGATAGGAGGCTGTGTAAAAATACATGGTGTTAAACTTGGCCTTTAAAAAACGTGTTCTAAATTAAACATAGCCCAATAGTACCATCTATTTTTACACTTGTACGGACTAAATTCTTTCAAATACTAAAGTGAAACAAGTCTTATAAAAAAAGTTCATTAATGTTCATAAAGATCCATTCATTATACGACAAAACAACTTAAAACAAAGTGACATAGTAACTTATGAAGCGCCCATAAAACCTGCCATGCATTATCCAATTTGTGTCGAACGTCGATACTGGAGACAGTAAATATCACGTCGCTCCCCTTACACGGTTTCAGCAAATATGTTAAGCATGTTGAATAGCTAAAGATGTTATCTTATACCACTTTCATGTAATATCTTCTATTCTGTTTATATGATAAATATCTTCTATGATGTTTTCAAATAATATCTTCTATTCTTGCTAATTTATTGATGTTGCAAAAGTTTTTAAGCGATAGTAAAAGAATCCTTATCCCTATTTGCCTGTTCCTATGGGCTAGTATAAATAAAATGAGATTTGTTTTCTTATGAACGATAATAAATATAATCAAGATCACATCTTCACCAACTAAATTGACCGGCTGTTAATTATGTCTGCCTTGTGAAAAACATTTTAGCCGTCTTGAAGTTAGAGCTGTTAAGTTGTATTAATCCTGGCCGGCAACATCCCGTTGTCTTACTGTCTTATGTTGCTTTTAGGATATCCATGATTGCAGTGCAGACTTTTCTTAAAAGGTTTTGATTGAAATGTTATTATTCGCATTTTCATATAATTACCCTTGGTAGTTAAAGTCCACTGCTAACCAAAGGCCAAGACATTTTTACATTAGGCCGTTCTGCACAATTCACATTGTAATTTTAGAATTAAAAAAAAAATAGCTTATCTATCAGTACTCCACAAGCATATCATCGCGTTGAAAAGCGCCAAATCATCTCAATGAATGTCGAATGTGTGAAAACACGATCGGCCCCCGGCGTCGATCCTCACTCGCGATTGTGACGCGAGACGCCATTGTCACCTAAACACTTCGGGATTATTAGATTTTTATTTTTCAAGCGTCATGAAGGTTTATTATTATAGGTGTATGATTTTACTGATGCTCTTAGTATGTTTAGTTATTGAAATAGCTCAAAGAAATGGCAAACTGAAGTGGCAATCTTGTGATTGTAAAAGACAATTGACCTCAGAGCTCACTTACCATCAAGTCGCCTGTGTGCTCGGTTGTCTTCTTCATGCTTCATATATTATATATTTTGTTTTCAAAGGGTTAAACACCCGCTATTTATTAATTTTTGTGATACAAATTTACAAGTCGATTAATTTATTGTACGGACACACTGTGTATTATCTAAGGTCTACTACAATTACGCTCTTTAGAGTGATTTACAATTGTTATTTTATTCATATAGTGACTATTAATAGCCAAATCACTTCGCAATCACAATCGTTGAACCGCAGCACAATGTGGTTAGTAGGAATAGGGTGCGGGCACGAATGTTGGACACATGTAGCTGAAGACACCAATATTGGTCTAAGATCCGAATAGGAGAAGATTTGGACCGGGCTGTTTATTCGATGAAAAGTATTTTATATCAAATATAAATAATATGTGGCGAATAGGTGGCTGAAAATTTCCAGTCCAGTACTTTATTAAAAATGATTTTTTTTTAAATTGCGAATGTTTGTTTTATAGACAAATTACATACTAATCGAAAGTATGAAGTCTATAGAATATGAAAACGTTAGGTTTGGTGCAAATTATTAGAACCGATGTACCTGTTTATACCTGCCTACCCAATAGTTTGATGGGGAAAAAATAGTGAAACTAACGTTTGCATATTCTATAGGCTTCATACTTTCGATTGGTATGTAATTTGTCCATTAAACAAGCTATTGTAAATTTTTAAAACAAAGTTAATTTTTAATTTTTTAATTAAATATGTACTGGATTGAAACTGGACAAAAAAATTGAGCCCGGTCCAAATCGTCTCCTATTCGGATCTCCTACTATAATGGACACTTGACTCCTAATTCAAAGATCACAACGACGCGCTAGCCTAGTTGGTAGTGACCCTGCCTATGAAGCTAGCGGTCCTGGGTTCAAATCCTGGTAAGGGCAGATATTTGTGTGATGAGCGCGAATATTTGTTTCTGAGTCATGGATGTTTTCTACATATTTAAGTATATATTTCTCTATGTAAGTATTTATATCGCTGTCTAGTACCCATAGTACAAGCCTAGAGCTGACTAGGTCAATTGGTGTGACATTGTCCCCTGATATTTTGATATTTAAATACCTAAGCGGTCGACACGATCTGCACTTACGTTAATCATATCGATTTTAGAAAACCGCTAACTTATCGTTATTAATAATGATGCTTAGAATTAAAACTGACAATATTAATGAACCTGTTTAAAGTTGAGCTGCGATTACATAATCAAGCCCAATCTCCTGCGCCAGCCTTCAGTCAAATTGATGCTGGTGCGGTATGGTATAATCTCAACCATTACAGTCGGTAGCAAACACGGAGTTAAGTAATAGAACCATCCGGCTACCTGTCTGTAATGATACGTTACCTCGAGATACCATCGCGATATTGATTCAGCGAATATACTGGCTTCGTTTATTTGCCAGGCTATTTTAGCTGAGGCTCTATTCTACTCATGCTACACCTGATTGCTTTTGAGATGTTATCTTATTGTCAATGATATAATAGCTCTTATTTACATGACGGTAATTGCGGCAGAGTAAAAAATAAATGTTTAAAAAAACAAAAACCCGCCTTCAAAAATTCAAAAAATAACTTCTTTTAAAATGTGTAGGTCAGTCCAACTGCATTCGGCTTTTGGTTTAAAATATTGTGGGACGCCGACTTCAGTTGGACTGACCTACCATTTTAAAAGAAGTTATTTTTTGCATTTTTGAAGGCGGGTTTTTGTTTTTTTAAACATTTATTTTATTTTATACTTTTTAGTGATCCTATTTATGCTGTTACGTAGCTCCACTTCTAAATATTAATGAGAAACTATAGAACATTTCAAGCTCGCCGCAGACAACGCCGCGGGAATGTCATAGTCATATTTAAATCTAAATGTGCTTCGTCATAGTCGCTCAAATACCTTAATCGAAATATCTTATCGCCACCTTTGAAATAGGAACCGTTAAGGAGTTCCGGTATTCATCTGTGGTCTTCATCATCAGTTCCACTTCACCATATAGTGCTTTGCAAAAGCAAATGCACGAGTTACAGTGAAAAATACCAAAATCGCTATAGGTGTGCCTATAATATTTGAGGAGTTCTCTTGATTTCTCCAAGATCCCATCATCAGATCCTGACGTGTTGACAATGGGACCAACTAGAAAGTATACCCATTCAAACAACAAAAAAAAATTCAAATCGGTCCAGTGGTCTTCGAGTAATCGGGGAACATACATAAAAAAAAAATATCCCGACGAATTGAGAACCTCCTCCTTTTTTTGAAGTCGGTTAAACACAATATGAACACAATTATATGGACGATTATGTGCTAATATATCCTTTTATTATCTCGGGGGCTCATTGGAATGTAAGGCCTGGTAAGGTACCTACCGCATTTCATCGACGAATACAGCACCAAATTAAAAATACACACATGAAAATATGTACATATAATGCACTGATGGAGTCTTGGACGGTGGCGAGTTAGTAAATCGTCAAGGAGTTGAAAAGTTAATAGAATCACCTAAAAGGTACGAGATGTGAGACAAGTGTTGGATTCATTAACCAAAAGGTTGACCAAAAGTTGAAGTCAGCCAATGATGATTCCTTGCGACCGACCTTAAGAAACTGACACCCTAGGTTATTACGGTAATTTTTCTCGCGTAAAAAAATCTTACAAAAAATCTTACATTATCTACATCGAGAACGTGACCTGTTCCTGCCTAAATGACTAGACATTTTTCCATAAATTTGTTTGCTATCGTTCCTGGAAAAATCTTTAAAACTGAATCTAAAACATGCAGAAATAAACACGACTCAATTACGTCATCCTCATAAAAAAGATCCAAATTTCACCTGAACGCGTGCCCCATAATACCTACATAATTTAATGAAAGAATCTTCGAGAAAACCCTCACGCATGTCATACCTATACCTATATTAGTGCACCCCAAATTAATAGCATCCTAACAAAAAATACCCTCCCGTCTTATGAGGGGAGGTGGGGGTTCATTTGCATATATGTCTCCCCGGCACCCTAAGGAGCGGGCGCGGATGTATTTTTAATTTCATTCTTATCCCTGTGCTTAAATCATGAGAGCGGCCATGCGTGGCGCTCCCCCCCCACCACCCCTCGCCTGCGTCATACGTCGCTAACCGCGGGAAAGAAAAGAAATCTTAATAAGTTTGTTAGGGACCACGGGGTGATATGGACATTCTTTCCATTTTCATCAAATGAGGCAAGCATTTAGGATCTTCAAGTGGTTTTGTATGCTCTGTGCATGACAAGCTCTATTCCACATTGTATTAGCCCATTCAAACTTCTATATTCCAATTCTTCCAACTTGGGATTGTTAATATTTGCTTTTGTTTTTCACAAAAAAATATTTAGTGGTCAATATTTTAAGAGCAGAAAAACTGGTGTTACTTTAACGTAAGTCTCAGAAATAGATTTAATAGGATATTCGCAGAGGTCTTACGACGACGATTCGTATTAAAGTAACCTATAAGGAAATTTTAATTATTTGTTAACTCTTAAAATAACTCCCTATTTTAAAATAAATTCAACATTCAATGCACTCTTTACTGACAATTTGTATTAAATAAACTTAATTACTACAGGCTTATCCTCAACATCCTAACGTAAAATTTTAAGCACCCACCTACAAAAAACAAGCGTAGTCATTTGGGTGCGCAAATTTCGTGGAAGTTTCCCGTTCTTCCTCGCATACTATATCAAACCGCAACGCCGTAAGTCGGTGGATACATTACATGTCTTACGCCGTTGTGGTTGTGAGCGGCACTATAACTTGGTTATGTTTGGACATTTCGTAAGGGTATGTTGGCTGTGTGTGGGTTTTGTGACATTTTTAAATGTCGAAGTGTTTTGGGGACACATTTTGTTTTAATTAGGTACCTACAGCAAGAACACTTTCTCATTTTTCAGTACGTTAATATTGCAGAATACTACATTCTCCAATTATACTTAGGGAATACCTATGACTGTTTTATAATATTGAATAGCCATAGATATTCTCTGGACGTGGTCTGTTACATTGGGTATAAGTGTTAGGATACCAGGATTGCTTCGCATTATTAAGAGAAAGTGTATTCCATATGATCCCTAGCTTAGAATAATATTAAGCATAACTTAAATCAGTACTTTGAACCAAAAGAATACTCGTAGAGTCGTTAAGTACTTAATTGTCTGTTTCTTCATAAGAAATTTCCGTTTTTTTTGCAGTTTTGGTACCTACTTGTGATTTAGGTTATAATTATGAGCGGTTAAGTTTTTATTTTTGGGTACAGTCAAATTCATAAACATATAATTAATTAATACCTGGAAGACCGAGCGCCGCTCGGGTTGAAAACGAACTTTCCCGAAGATGACAACTTGACAGATCGATTTTTCGCCCCCGTAAGCCCTTATAGTTATTTCAAATTTCATCGAAATCGTTGGAGCCGTTTCCGAGATTCAGAGTTTGACTGGACTTAGTATATCTACTCATAAAGCTTGTAGGTATATAATTATCAATCAACAATGTAGCCGTCGGAAAAGCTATAAGGTATTAGCAGTTTATCATATTATTTTTTTAATTATAATTATTATTTATTCTACTTAGATTTCTAATTATAATTATTATTTATTCTACAGGCGGTTTTATTACATTTGGCAATAATTCAAAATGCTTGCTAGTGGTTTAGTTATGATACGTACGGTCACGGAAGTTAATTTGCTACCCATTTCAAAGAAAATCTGCTTCAAGATGTCATTGTCAATAGAGATGCCAAGTCATTTGTAATTGACAGGAAACTCAACCTTATTGCTGTAGAATGTCAGTTTGACTTTGGACCTAAGGTGGGTCACCAATTAAATTCCTTGACTGTTCTAGGCTTATTTATTATGTTTAGGTAGTAGATAGGATAGTTCAACAAAGAGAACTTCCAACATATCATGAAACTACCTTCATAAGGTAAACCTAAAAAAACGCATCTTACGGTTACTAGAAAAAATACCACGACAATTAAAATAAGTAATAATAAAGTAATTTAGTACAATTAGACACGTCAGTAGTCAACCTGTTTGAAGTTAAATAGCAAGGCGAGATAATTTCAACTTTTAAGCTCCATCATCAGCAAAAGCAATGTCAGAAAAAAAGAGTTCCAAACTCAAACAATGAGGGATGGGCGAAACCACGGCCTGCGTAATCGCATCAGCCCCGGAATGGGTTCCGTTAATTATTGATAGAATGAAACTTTTATCAAAACTTCAAGAGCAGAAGCCAAAAATTATTTGAAAGCAAGGAAACCCTTCATAATGCCGCGAAAATATTAAAACAAAGCCAAGGTGCCCACCCCAGCGGCCTTCGCGACAGCGTAACTTCGGGATTTATCTAGAGCGGTTAGATACCTCCGAGTATTTATTAATAACGATATACCTAGTCCTTCTTATCGATTCTAACAACTGCGATGTTAAGAGCTTCTTAAGTGTGCTCCTTATTCACTTCCAAACCCGAAGTTTGATTTAAATAGTCCTCTGATTTAATATTACGTCGCGATAAGTAAGTTCGCAAATGAAAACTAATATAAAACGTTAAATTGTCAACGGAGTTAATTTATTTTGTTTAGCTTCTTGCAACTTGTTTCGCAAGACCACACGAAAGTATGGTCGGTTGTTAGGTGAGTTTTGATGGCTTAAATAAGTTGGCTTGAATCGTGTAGTGAAGTAAATATCGTTATTTGCCTCAACATCATATTATCGAACACTACAAATTCTACATTTCTAGATATTTATTCTTTAGCCTATTAAGCTTGATAGGATGACTTTGCATTTTATAACGTATGAGCTTATTGCCTACCAGTATTGAACTATTGACCTCTTTTTACTGTGCAACATAATATTGATGATATCGCACATGATTTGATCACACAAAAAAAAGTTATGTCCTCCTTGTAAAGAAAATAATAATATTAAAATTGTGGTATCATCCCCTCCTTGCCACTGCCTCCAAATCCTCGAAGACGACTCCTCGCGGGTGGTGATTAATACAACGCATCCCCCCCCCGCTTTAATCGCCGGTTGGCTACATTTTTACCCAATTTTTGGACCCCCCACCCTAACCCTGCCACCCCTTTCTTTCGTTAAGATAAATTATCCCGCGATCAGGATAAGAGTGTAGGTTCAAATAGCCTTTAAAATTCAACGCTCGCCCTAAATATTTATGGGCGGTTTTAGGTATTCATGTTGCTATTCGTGACATAATACTTTTAGTGGGACAGTTGACGGTAGTAACACTAGTAATACTTTATAACGAAATATTTGATTCTAGCTCTTGAGATTCTAGTATATGTAAATCAATATCATTGATTATCGATCAATTATTTTTTGGATGTGCGGGCCTAGTATTGGTTGCGTTTTTCGCGTGACAAATTGCGGATAAAGCGTCCGTCACTCTCATTATATACGTGAATACGTATCAAAAAGTGACGGACGTTTTATCCACATTTTGTCACGCGAAAAAGGCATCCATATTAGGCCCCCTGATAAATTGATGTTAGTTGACAAATTTTCTTCTTTTTACCTTCCTAATTAGGTACTTACCTTGTTAACTTCTCTCACTATGGATTTGTGTTATGAGTGGTCGTGCTTATATTTCTGTTTGGTGATGTCCTTTAGCGATCGATTGAAAAATATACTTAAGAGTCAATGAGAATTAAGTTGATTGACGAGCACTTTTAGGTGGTAGGACCTTGTGCAGGGTTGTGATTCTCTCAACAAGCAAAGGTGATCGTTCGCTCGAGTGAAGGTCCAAGCGGCGAGTTTAAGTAGTCCCGAAAGAGCGAACAAAACACATTTTAGCGCGTGTATTCAATTTGGCAGCATGACTTCTCGAACGTATAAGGCTCCCTAATTGACAATGCACGCGCTAAAATGTGTTTTGTTCGGTCGGACGGGACTACTTAAACTCGCCGCTTTATTTGCTCGTCCGTCCGACCGGCCGCCGTTTTTTTAGAGAATAACACACCAGGGCTCGTCCGGATCGCTACCACTATCTTATCGTTTAAGCTATCGACAAGCAGCAGTGTTCGCATTGTTGTGTGTGTGTGTGTGGGAATAAGACAAACGGTGAAATTACTAGCATAGAAGCATTCCATCTTTGTCCACCCCTAAGTTTAAGCTATGGACAAGCAGCAGTGTTCACATTATGTGTGTGTGTGTGTGTGTGTGTGTGTGTGTGAGTGAGTGTGCGCGTGCGTGCGTGCGTGCGTGCGTGCGTGCGTGCGTGTGAGTGTGTGGGAATAAGACAAACGGTGAAATTACTATCATAGAAGCATTCCATCTTTGTCC
Organism: Acleris literana; assembly: GCA_946894065.1. Taxonomy (NCBI): domain Eukaryota; kingdom Metazoa; phylum Arthropoda; class Insecta; order Lepidoptera; family Tortricidae; genus Acleris; species Acleris literana. The sequence goes on along the minus strand of OX335684.1, from coordinate 10,777,042 downwards.
TCAGGGGTGGCAATACATTTGAAATCTTAGGATTGCAGTCTTAAGTTTGTGATCTTGGGAATGCAAAATGACAATCAGTTACAGATACCACTTACCATCTGGTGGCCTGTGTGCTCATATGCCTTCTTTTTAATGACAATTATAACCTCAAATCCTAGTCCTGTCTAATATTATTCATACAAAAGTGTGTCGGTTTGTTCCGTTTCAACGGTTTAACGCCTCAACCGATCGAAGTAGAATTTGGTACAAAGATAGTTTATAGCCTGACGACGGACATGGAGTAACTACTCCGGAAAATTGGACACTTCTTGAGGGAATAGATATATACACAACTTCTACGTGGACGGAGTCGCGAGCAAAAGGTTGTCGTACTTAATAAAATACTTTTATCTATATATATAAAAGGCAAAAAAAAACACTTTTAAAGTGGGTTCGTATCAATTTATTATTCATTAGTAATAATAATGTCATTTTAAAAAGCAAATCATTAAAAATGGTTACCCAAAACCTGTGTCCAGCATTGTTGTTTGTTGGAAATTAATTCCTCTTGAGGATTTGTTTTCAACCCGTTTGTTTATTCGTTCAACTTTTCCTTGTTTAATGATTGCTTTGATATTCGGCTAGAGCTATTGTTGGCAAGTGATTAATAATTTGCGGTCTTAATGAATTCATAGGAAATTTGATTTTAACAGAACATCCTTTACATATCGAGGTTGCTGTGTTGCCTGGATTTATTTCCAATCTAAAAAAAAAAAAAAAACTACCGACAAAATCGGGATCAGGGCCCGAATTATGGTCACCCGTCACTCTCGCACTTTCATGCTGGTCAGAAAGTGACAGATGCTTTATCCACGTTTATCCACATCGATAAACACGACCATAATAGGCCTAATATGGCCTAATATGGGGGACAAAACGTGGATAATACACCCGTCACTTTTTGACACGTGGATAAGTACGAGAGTGACGGATGCTTTATCCACATTTTGTCACGCGATAAACGCAACCATACTAGGCTCACAGAGCTCATAACATTTAATTTTCATCAAATAAGGTTAAGAACACTCTCGATTAAGTCACCTTTCTAACAAAAAACTAAATCAAAATCGGTTTAGCCGCTTATGAGCTACGATGCACAGATCGATACACAGATACACACGTCAATCTTATAACACCCCTCTTTTTTTTAAATATCCGTGGTGAGATTTTTTTTCGAGCTAAATAAATACTACAAAAATGTGAACAAGAAAAAACCGGCCAAGTGCGAGTCGGACTCGCGCACGAAGGGTTACTTTTGTTGTACGGGAGCTCCCTTAAATATTTATTTTATTTTAATTTAATTACTAATTTTTAAACTGAATATACAACTAAATATTCTTAGAATATTTCAAGCCCCCCTTAAATATTTGTTTTATTCTGTTTTAGTATTTGTTCTTATAGCGGCTACAGAAATACATCATCTGTAAAAAAAACAACTGTCTAGCTATCACAGTTAATGAGATACAGCTTAGTGACAGACAGACGGACGGACGGACAGTGAAGTCTTAGTAAATTACCCATTGGGTACGGAACCCTAAAAAATGCTGATGTATTTCCGATTGGGTTTTGGCGATTAAGAGTGTGTGTTTTTTGTAGAATATAAGATCCGAATATGAGTTTGGTACCTACATTCTCATGCAACTAAGCAAGTAGGTAGGTAATAATTATAGTCGTACAAGTAAATAACTTAAGTAAATTCCTCTCATTATTAATTTCTCGATCAAATTAAAGGTTTTCAACCACATTTCATTAGATTTTTTTAATTTAAGGTAGGTACGCACCAAAAACGTTATATTTTACTTTGTAAAAGATACACAGACCAAACAACTGACTTACAGAATTAAACCACGTTGCGTTCCATACTTAAAATCTCGGTCACGTTAAAAAACCGAAAGAAAGCTAACATTCATTAAAGGTGACGTGTAGAGAACGAGCCAAGTCCGCACATGTTAAGGCAAAACTCCCCTTGTTTGCCCGCGCCAGCCTGAATACTAAATGGCAACACGTTTTTTACTTTTAAAATGAATCTCGGCTGTGACTTAGTTGCGGTGAATTCGGTCCATAAGTTTCACTTATTTGGTGATTAACTGTGTTTAAAATAGGTTCTTATTTTTGAAGATAAATTTGTTCATGGTTTAAGGGCTCTATTGTACTCTGTGAAACCATATCGCTTATGATAAGTAACGTATTGTTTTAACTCTGCCACCATTAATATACTATCAAGTGAATAATAGCTATCATATTCATAACATGTCAGTGATCAGCGCCTCTATTCTAGGCGGTAAAAACGATATCGTAGTTTGCCTGTTATGGTATTGTTATGACGTCAGCCGCCATTACTGACAAGAAAATAAGAGCTATCAAAACGTTGACAATACGATAACAGATCAAATGCGATATTGTTTTTACCGTCTTCAATAGAGGCATTGGTTTTACCCAGTACACTAGAGCCATAGTATTTGCGCTTAGTTAAAAGCTAAGTTGACGCAAGTAGTTTGTAGTTTAAGATCAAAGACTATTGACGTAGTATTAATAGTCAGATGTTTGCCGAGTCCGCTTCGTCAGGTTAATTGGTTCTTGAACTAGATTCAATAACACGACGAGTTGTCAAATCCAATGAAGTCGAGATGAGAAAAGCTGTAAACAACAATAACAAAGTAAAACACAATCAATAAACTGTAAACATCCCACCTGATAAACACAGGCTTTCTAGCAAGATCAGAAGGTCTAGGTAAAAGCGGCTCGAACTCAATTTGAATTAAAAGTACATTGTGTATTAAGGGTGGTAAAGACAGAAATACAAACGAGAATCTGTTAGAAGCCCGAAGCCGAAGGCTGAGGGCTTTAATGACTCGAGCTTTGTATTTCCATTACCACCCATGTAACGTACAATGTTTTTCATCACATTTGCGAGGAAATTAAATAAAATCAGACAAAATATCATATTTTTAACTTACGATTCTCACTAATAATTTTAGCCGCGTTGGCGATGTCCGTTGGAGACGCATTATCCCTTTCTTCTGATGACGATATGTATTTTATTGATATATAAATTTTAATATGTGCACAAAGACACCCTTTTAATTATTATTTCGGAATCACACAGTTTATAATCAGTATTTATAAATTAGAGGCAGACTACATCATTGTCTATGACTTACCACAGATAATGTCAAACGTGTTCAGGAGTCCGATTCTAGTGACAGTCGAGATCAATAGTTTATATTGCGAAATTTTTAGAAAATTGTATGCAACTGACATTTCCTCTCGAATGAAACTTCATATCGAATGGCACAAGAATTGGGGTCCTGACGTATTATGATAGTTTGAGTCCACGTATTATATTAAAAAAAAAAGCTTTTACCCACGATAGGGGTAATGGTAAAAAAAATTCTCGAAAGGTCGATTTTTCTAGCATGTTAGGACACTATTTACGAGCAAGTGTGATGAAAAGAATTTTAAATATTTAACAAATGTTTTCTTTTTGTTTTTCTACTGCATGTGCTGCATCAACTTAAAAACTGCCCTTATCCAATTTAAAATCCGCCGAAGTTAAGCATTTACATCGTAAACAGGGCCCTCTCGAGTCCGCCCCAGTTCGCCGCACAATACCGCGTCCACTAGTGCAAGTACTAGTACAGTACTAGCGCACGTACCACTAATTGGCAAGCGACCGATCCGTGGCTGCTTTTTGTTGGCTGGTTGTGTTGTTTGAGTACTGTGCTGCGTTTAACTAACGTTAGCTAGCATGATGAAACTTGATATTACTGAATTGTTCACTTGGTAATCTGCTAGTCGTAATTTACCTAATTATCAGACAACAAAGCAAAACTTAAATTGGCAACAGAAATTATCATAAAAATATTATTTTACGCTGCATTACTCAGAAACCTTTTAACTTTTCAACATAAGAGTAACTTTCCCTATACACTTGCACTGTTAAAATATAGTTTTCACTTGCTCATTTTTTCAGAGTTACACTGTTTTGACTCTTGAGAGCGCAGCGTCCCAAAACGTCGCTCCAAAGAAAGTAATTTTCGAAATAGCAATTTTTAAATCTGACCGTAAAAATAAAAAGTCAAAATAACGATTCAAAAGTCGTTTCTTTACTAAGTTTAAACCTCCGGGCGTTTAGAAAGGAAGTGACGAGAAAACTATAGTGCCTAGCTAGCTATAAAAGTAGTGTCAAAGTTGCCATTTAAAAATACTTAATAAACGGGTATCACAAGGTAGGTAGCTATACTTGAGTAACCTTCACTGTTGTAGCTCGTTGTTGTCTCGAGACGTCCAAAGTGACATTCGGAATAAAGGTTTCTTCATTTCAGTAGCTTTGTCTAGTTTTTGAAGAACTATACAATTCAGTTGTTTGGATCGATTTAGTATAGGTATTTGTTTTTAAGAAGTTTGCTAGCCAACGATGAAGCTGTTTTGCTGTCTGATAATGACTATTCGTGTTGTTTGTTTTTATCAATGTAATTGAGTAACATTTAGTTTTAAATGATATGGACACATGCAAGAAAGGTAGCGTGATTGCGTAATGTTTTACTACTTTTCTTTAAGTATGACAACTTTGACAAAGTCGAGCAACAAATAACAAAGATAACGAACTTACAACTATCATATAACTCGGCATAGAAATCAAAATCTCTGCTCCTGGAAAAATGACAGCGGTAATTTAAGCACAGGTACCTCTAAGATTAAGGATCCCGAGGTTCATATCCAAATGCGCACACGGCATCTCATTAATGGCCTGCATCCCTAATGAACCCTGACGTCCCTTAATTACAGCTAACACGGAAAAATCCAATCTCTTACACGCACACCCCTCCGTCTTAATTCCCCAAAAAGAAATTTAAGTATACCCACACAGGTCCGAGGCGTGTTCCTAATATAAATTAAGCATCCCCCTCCGATATATGCGTCTATGTGTTGGTATTGTAAAGTCTTAAAAATGAGAGGACGGAGGAATCTTTAAAAGGGTAGGACTTAAGTGGGGGGCACCCCCTTGTCCTCGCTCCCCCTCAAGGGTGTTGTGCTCCGCGCAAACGCCGTTATACGGCCTACTGGTTCTTATTGTTCGTTGTTTTGGTTCAATATTCGGATACGATAAAGGTGGGTTAAGTGTTGTTTTAAGAAATTAATTTTATTCTAAGTTCTTTCAAAGGCTGACAGAGGAAAGGCGGGGTTCGGAAGAATTGTAGATGCGCCGACAGCCGCTTATAAGTTATAACCCTTAAGTGAACGGATGACGTAAGATCAAATTGAATATAGAGTCGAACCAAATCCAACTGTGGACAGTAGACAACAATGAGATGTGTCAACTTTTGAACCTTATTACAATGCAATAAGGTAAAGTGGATCTCTTTGTAGACGACTGTACAGCTTCCTTTTTAGTTTTATCGTAACACTTTAATTTTGTAAATTAACTAACAATTAAAAAAAAAAGTTCTTAGAGAAATGAAGGGCGTTAGTCAACCCAAAACTATAGAGTCAATGTACATTGGAATAAAATATGTCTTTCTTTGAAATTACCCACTAAGACACTAATTTCTTAACAAAGGATTCTCCTAAACTTAATAGCAGGTATATTTTACACATGCATTAGTATAAATTACAGGGTTATATTTGTACCATCATTGTCACGCACGCTTTGCAGTTCCATTAAAGAACTATAACCGAACCACGAAAACTTTGCACCTGTTCCACTAGAACACCTTAAGAATTTGATGCTTATTGCTTGGTACGAAGGGTATTTAAGTTTTTTGTTGGGGTTCAAGATATTGTGGTTAAAGTACACGTTCATAATGACATTTATTAGGACCGTATTCGGTACATGACAATAATTAAAACCCATGCACGAACCGCTGTACCACACCGTACCGCGCACGTGAGCTTTTTTGCATATTATTAGTTCACAAAATATTGGATTGAATTGGAAATTAGAAAAATATTTGGAATACCTATGCTCGCTTGCATGCGGTGCGGCTTTTCGTTTTAGAATTCTGGAATTAATGATCAGAAAGTCTTATTCATGGTCTCGGTAGATAAAGTAGAGATAATGTAATTTTTAACTGAGTTATTGACGAGAAACGTTGAAAAAGCCCCAAAATAGTATATTTGACATAGTTTGCGCTAGAAGACAAAAAACTCAGGCAAATATCAGATTAATAATGCTAAAACAAAAGAAAAAACATGTTGAAGTAAAACTTACTGGGTAGACGCAGAGTTCATATAGCTTGTGTATTTTTTTTTAAATATCATGCATAGTATTTTTACAGGTTATTTAAATAAAACTGAATTCTGACCGCATCCGAATCAAAATGTCCCTCAACACTCGAAAAGTCGCGGTTACGCAAAAGGACTAATAAATTCCGTCAAAAAACATTCCCGAAAACTGACGTCCCCGCGGACTGTCATAAAGCAAAAGTGACGTCCCTAATGCGATCGCCTCTAATTATTCGGGAAAGTTCCAAAAATTCCCGTCTCCCTTCCTTAACCCATTAGTAGGAACTCTTAGGACGCACTTTTCAAACTGCGGTCATGGATTAAAAAGTGGGATTATCGGGGGGGTTAAACTTTTCTCAGGGCACGCAGGTCGTAAAGAAAACAAAGGAAAACCATAAAAGGATTATCCATTGTTGCTACTTGGTGAAGGAGCCGCTTCAACATTTGGACATACATTTGTGTAACATTAGGTTCTTTTAATACGTCGAATATATTTGACATTGTTTTGCTACTGCTATTTATCTTTTAATTAAAGTAGGTACTTTGCTCTTTTTTTTTTTTCGTTATTATTCCCGTAGTTATGTGGACTCTGTATCGAAATACTTTCGAAAGAAAACATTGTCTGGTATTTTGGTTGATTCCCATCGATCTTAATATGTTTTTTAGTTGTTATTATAAATATAAATAAATCTTAACTTAAATCATCAAAAACATTAACAAATCATTACTTTCTGATCCTGATGGTAATGCAGTTGCTACATCGTGTCTGTATATACGAATTTTATGAAATGACCCGATTAACAAAGAGATGTTCTTAACAGAATGGGCCAGTTTAAAAAGTTCTTACCATATAATGAATGAACCTCTTTTTAAATCCAAAAAAAAAAACACCGGATTGACGTATTTTTTTGCACACTAATACTTGTAGAAGTTGAAGAGGACCAAATATTAATCCCGAAAATCCGTGACATGCCTTTAAAATTCTTATGAATGTACGGAGTCACGAGAATACCTAGTATCTTATGAAGTTAGCTTTTATATACGAAGAGAAAAGAAAAATCAGAGTCCCTTATCTTTTAAAAGGACGCCATTTTAAAACAAGACACTCAACATGTCCCTCATTTGTTTTTAATGAGACTTAAAGCATCACGACTAAAGCACACGGCAATCTTTCATTCTCCAAGCCAATCAAATATCACCTTTTCTCCATTGAAATAAAGTTTCCAGGTGCTTCATGTCAAGACTGCGTACAGTGTAGGATGCCACTGATAAGGGAATTAGGCAATTGCGGGAGTGACTGATGAATTGTGAGGTTATTTGCATAATCTGTACATGGAGATAGGAGTGACGAACGATCTGTGAGTGCGTTTAGTGAGGATGGATTTGGATAATCAGTTGTGGTATAAAGGTTCCTAAATGGAGTCCTTATAAAAAACAACTTTTAAAGAATAAGCAGTCTTTACCAGTAAGCCATCAACCATCTTTTCGTAATGAATGTGAATCTAAAATCATTCGGATGAATCATCTTGATTCATATCTCATTTTAATTTACCATTGTTGTCATTTCTAGTAATCTGAAGTGAAGTAGACATCGCTAATGATTTGCTGAATTTTTAATAATTTATAAGGATAATTGGCACACCTGACTATTACACCATATTTCAAGGGAAATGTATAAGGCAACACTGCCCTTCTAAGCATAATGGCGATATCTCAGACAAAACATCTGTAGAAATTGCAACCTAGTTACAAACAGACGAGAGTTGAATCTGATTTGGCTATTGTATTTAGTTATTGCATTTTTGCTTAGGAGGGCAGAACTGTGCCTTATAACTTATTACCAGAGGTCGGAATAGGTAGTGCTTATTAACCTAAGTTTGTTGCATCTTCATTCAATAACGTATTCCCATCTCACTCACGCATGAATGAAGGTGCGTCAAGTCTAGGTTAATAAGCACTAACTATTCCGACCTCTGCTTATAAAAAATGCCAAAACGAATTAAGTTCTCTGGCTAGCAATCATAGTGCGCTGAGGGGGTACCTAGTATTTAATAGAAACACCTTACAACGAACGTACGAGTATCACTACGCAGAATTTTCATTTCATTTCTCGCCGCTCGAGTTTTTTGTTTTGGCAGTCACATAACCTTACGGACGTAATTAATGATTAAGATATCTTGAAAATATCATGGTTTTAGCAGAAAATAGCGTTCGATGAACTGAAATTCGATGAAATCATACAATCGATGAAGTGAAAGTCGATGTAATGATGAAGATTACCGGGCAGAAGTGTTGAATGCAGTTAGATTCGTGCGTAGTATTTTCGAATATTTTAAATTTAATACAAGACCTAATAATTAAATAATAAATAAATAAACTAAAGCCTAATGTGGTTGCGTTTATCGCGTGACAAAACGTTGATAAAGCATCCGTCACTCTCGCACTTAAGTATCGGAAGGTAACGGATGTTTTATCCACATTTTGTCACGCGATAAACGCTGTCATCTTATAAGGCTTTTGTTTACAGTTCTGGGGACAATCTCAAAAAAAATATGGTAGCTCTAGACAAGATGCATTGCGAGAACGTAAGCGGAATGTGGATTGACGTAAGCTGCAATATGGTCGCATGGAGTAGGTACTTATGTCAATTCCATAAATTTTGTCAGTTTCGAAAATAGTTTACGTTAGCATTATGCACCTTGCCTAGGGCCTCTAGTCCTAAACTAAGCTCTATATCGATAAACGAACTTACTTATGATAAACACACATTGTTCGAAAATGGAATAGGGCGGGATCACTACCAACGACTACTAGTTTGCGTCGTCAGACTTGCTTTATAATGCAGATAAAATATACGAAATCTTAATTTTAATAAGACTTTCGACTTATTTGTTTCAGAAAGTTAATTCAATAAGTTTCCGTAAGTAAGCTCACGTAAGTTTCCGTCCGCCATGATTGATAAAGGGCTAGGGCTGTACACACGCGGCAGACAACGTGCGAGCTGCATGTAGGTGCTGGTGACAGCCCTGAGCAAGACAGATCGACTCACCGCGGATCTTCGGGGGACTAATGTGGAAAGAGCATGGTTGGTGATTTTTATTATTTCTATTATAATGTTGTTCAGTTAAATAATCCAAACAGTAGGTACACTTTTGCGGCCCCAATTTAAAAACATTTGTAGTTAGAATTATATTGTGCACACCATAGTTTACCAAATACTGTAAAAATGCTGATCGAAATATTTCAACCTGATACCTATTTCAACTGGTCAGTTTTATATGCCATTTCTAAGCAGTATTCAAATCTTTTTAAAAATAGTGATAGATTCAAGTAACAAAAATAATATGGCTTACTTTTAAGCCTATAGCTTTTCAAAGTATTTCAATTTATCTAACTTCTTAGTGGATTACACAAATTTGAACAATATGCAGCACATAAAGTCTCTCTCCGTCCCGTCGAGCGTCCTTAAGCGATGAAAGGACACACGTGGTCTATCGCACATCTCCGCTACCACGAGACCCGCCGCTTCTGTCTTTTATCGTGAAATATTCAGTTTTGGAACACCTTTGAATTTAACTGGCTGGTTGTACATTTTTGGTGGTTTTTATAATGAAAAAGAAAATTAGTTTGAATTTGTGTTATTTAAAATTCGAACTGTAATGTGCGTTTGTAGACGCTTTCAAATTTTAGAGGTAATTTAGTTTTTAATTGAAATACACAGGTGGAAACTACAGGTTGATTTGTTGAATCTACATTTATTAGCTTATACGTATAATAAGTTTTCGTAAAAGTAACATTTGTTAAAAGCTTTTTTGCTTTCTTATGTACGTTTCTTGAAAAAATTTATCAGCGTCTTATTTATCATTATTAATGCAATTCAAAATTAAATAGAACAGTTGGAAGTATTCTACCCGTAGTAAAACCTTGGTGGTTTATTTCATAGAACCGGGTTGTGATGGAATTTATAAAATGATGTGCTATTTCATCTTTATTTCTTTAGTTATAAAACAAAGTCGCTTCCGGTCGTCTGCCCAGACCTTTCAAACCATATAACGGATTTGGACCGTGCATTTTTTACTATTTTACTATTACAGTTGCATTTACACGTACGATTCGGAGCGAAGATTGAAATGGCGCGTGGTGTTGCCCGCGGTCCGAACTTTATGTGCGCAGGCCGCTATGGAGGAATTCAAGAGAAAGGTTTTTAACTATAATAAATATTGGATTATGTACGGGTGTTGCAGAAAACTCACAAAAACCGAAGCGAAGCGAGGGCAAGTCGCTAGTGCTAACAATGTCCTAAGTTTCTTTGTAAACAAAAATATGTTTTTTTTTATCATTGCTAATGCAGCTAAGTATAAAACAATTCGTTCAAGTGTTCTACTAGAGCCTTAGTGGTTCATAGTACCAGGTTGTGATGGATCGCTTCCGGCCTCTCTGGCCGACACTTAATTGTCCGGACCGGCGGCTTCCTGAGATTCACTTGTCTTAAACTAACACACGCTGTACCATACATTTATCTTTATTAAAGAAAAGACAAGTGATTTCGACGACCTGAAGTATCGAGATCATGAAAAGTCGAGTTAGAGTTTAGGGTTTTGATGTAGTATTGTGAAGTCAATATTAACTCTAAGGATTTTTGAAAAGTCACAATATTTGTACAATTTACTTAGTCTTAAACTGACGATTTAACGCGCCAAGCGCTTATTGCATCTTGTTCAGGCGTGATTCGCTTTTATGCTTCTAGTAATAATAGAGGGTATGCTGCCTTTTGGCCGAAATATGTTTGGCAAAATGTATCATTTCCCAACCGTTTCTTTTCTGCCCTACTAAGCTAATAAGCAGCAATTTAATAAACAAAGCAATTTTAATTCTCGTCTGTTAGTAATAAGGTTGATATTACTACAGGAGTTTTATTTGAGATACTACGTATTGGATTAGTAGGGCAGGTTTGCCAACCCGCTTTTTTCTGTAACTGTGAATATTTCAGGATTTATTTCAGCACCATCGTACTACTACCTACTAGGTTAGGCTAGGTTAGTTTTTTACATATTTCTGTCAAAAGGCAGAAGCCTTTAAAAAGGGATGTCAGATATTTTTTGAGCCCCATACCTGCCCCATATCTTGTTTCATATGTTGTATTCTACTCGTTAAAACGTTATGGCTTTTAATTTGGCCACCATAACTGTTAAGAAAATAAGAGCTATCATAAAGGTGACAATACGATTACACGCGCTGAGCGAAACTAAGTGTTGGATTAAAATTCTCGAGTAGTGATATTTTGATGTGTAATGTCGGTTAATCCAACACGTAAAATCATTAAAATTAAAAAAAGAAGAAAATAAATTTATTGACACAAAAACGACACGGTTTACAGTAAAAAAATAATTAAAACGATAACATATTTTCATATGTGCCGTACGTTGCGTTATTTTACTAAGTAGGTTAGAGGCCCTGGTGACTTTATCCATAAACATGTCTGGGAAAACAACCAACAGCTCTAAAATAACTCTTTCAAATTTTAAACCTAAAATTAGGTACAAAATTACACCAATTCATTAAAATTGTTTACCAGACCACCGCACAAATAAATTGGGTTTTACAAAAACTAAGTCCAAATCAATATCGGTATAAGACCAGTCGAATTGCTATTCAATGAACAGATTCAAGTATCGTCAATTAATTAATTTTAATTAGTGCTTATTTTATACTGAATCAATCAACTGGTAATTGCTACATGGAGTCCAAAATATCATTAAATTTACCCATTCATTTAGGAGATTTTTAGACCCTAGTTTACAAAGGTAATGACAGAATAATCGCTAAGACTAGCTCGCTATCGGATCGCTAGCACCATCTTACCCTTTTTACCAACAAGCGGTAGTGTTCGCATTGTTGTGTCCGGGTGTGGGGATAAGACGAGAGCATAGAGGCATTCTGCGTTAGTTCTCAGGGTCAGAAACGCAATTGAAATCTCAGGAATACAGTCTTGATATAGGAACTCTTGGTCTTGGTCTTGTCTTATGGGTTTTAGATCCCATTTACCGCATTTTTGTACCTTGTCGCTTTAATGCCTTTGATTAGTGTAGCAATATAATCATGACATCAAAATGATAACGCTCTTCAATATGCAGCTAATAACATGTTGTAAAAAAACATTATTCCTTCAAAGATAAGAATTTCGTCTACACTTAAAAATACACAAACAAAATCTTCAGACCCACAACACCCTCCCGAACAACCGAGAAGCGAAACAAATCAAACATTAAAATCCGCTGAAGTAATCAGACCTTAAAAAAGGATTCGTATAAAACCGCCTAAGTCACTTTCAAAACTTTGAAAAATAACGAAACGAAATACGGCAAATAAACGGCAAAATCGGCGCTACCAATTATTTTTGCCTCTGGAAATTCGAGACTTAACGAAATTCGAATCGCTTAGCGGGAAAGGAATTATATATAAAAAGCTGCGCATCTTCAAAGGTGGGCCTCAACCCTTTGGGGGGTGGGGACGCACAGCAATATAGAAAACTTGTGTTAGCCCAGTTCCGCGCCTTTGTAACATCATTTCGGCTCCCGGGCTACGCGGCCAGAAACGACTTGATACTTGGTAATATATATATTTGGCAAATTATTTTAAGATTAGATTTCTTAGTCGTTTTGCATTACCCGTTTTGAACCACAATTTTCTTGATTTAGCGCATACACGCTATAAGAATTGTGTAGATTAATTTAGCAAATTATGGAAAGTTACAGGGCAGAATCAGAATTTCATTTTGTATTTACACAACTAATTATACAGTTGGAGAATTCATAAAAAATAACATTATGTATTTTATATAATTTCGATTTTCTATTGGTCAGCGGGCGGTGATGGAAAGAAAATCTAAAATAATCTTAGGCCTTAGTTAGAAAGTTCAATTAGCACTGCTCGTGGCGAATTTACATAAAAGTGTTGTATCGTTCTTCTTGTTATATTGTAACTATTGGTTAAAATTAATTTAAGTTTCAAAATCTTAGTTGTAATTTAACTATTATAACTTCTTTTGATTATGACTAGCAGGTTTTTGAAACAATTCGATCAGATTGTATTAGTTAAAAACTAATAGTTAAGTGTTTCAAAACATTCTGTGAATCCTGCGGTGAAGAGCTAAAACAATACTTCTGAAAAGCCGCAGTCATGCTACTGAAAAGCGGCCGGTATCAGTTAATATTGTACCTGCTATTCTATTGTGTTACATTGTTCATATTAAAATTGCGTTCTGCTTTCCTTTGAAAGCTTAAAAATAACCAACAAGTATCAAAACCGTTCCCGTGACACCCAGCTTTATAATTTAAGAAGAAGAAACAGGCCATAAGAAATAAATGTAAAGAAGGAGAAGAAACGCTTCGGCCCGAAAGGGTTGAAAGGGGTGCCGACACCCCCGCCTACATACAACAGGGGCTGCTGTATTGATAAATTGGTTCACGGGTCGGTTTGTACGTTGAGAATTATTTTAAATTTTAATGTATCGGATGGTTTAAAAAAAATGTTCATGTGTAACGTAATGACTCAGTGTAATTTATTTAATCAAAAGGTTATTTATAAAAGAAATCCAGGGAAATGGTTGAGTCTTATAATTATGGTCAAGATTGATTAAAAAAAACTGTATAGAATGTTGACATTGTGCACACTTTTCAACACATACCTACTCATAGAATGTTTTTTTATTTATTATAAATACTTAAGAAAGTTTATATTACAAATGATTAGAACGAGAATAAAATTGTATGTATTATTTTAACAATAGCTTAAACTTTATTTGCAATTAACGACACGCGGCGATCCAATCATGTGACATAGCATGACTATCCTTAACAATCGTTCCATGTCTACTACTTTAACTATCCAAATATCAAAATCTATTGTCATTAATCATATTAATAACCCATTTTAAAATGTTATGCGCGAGTCCGCAGCCCAGCCCTAGTCTCGCTTGCGGCTGTAGTGGTGCTACTTATGTGTGTGTAAACGAATTTTTGCTTACTTGGTGCCGCATGGGTCTTTGTTTCATTACGGAGATTGTTAGGACCCTCGGTTCCGAGCTGCCTGATTTCTATACCACTTAGACACGATATGGAGCCAGGAGCCCTGAATCTGTCAAGACCCGCGGTTCTTTGGAGTGTTTTCAAAATGTGTATTGATTGTGTTAGGGTTCCAATGTTTGGAAAATTTAGAATTTGGGGTTTCTTTTCGTGATGTTTTGTAATTTGGATTTGAATAAAGCATGCTAAGATAAATAAATGTTATCAGAGTAGGTATACCTCTATAGTTTTAGTAGGGGATCCGAATAGGAGACGTCCTTCACCGGGCTGTTTATTCGTTAAAAAGTATTATATATCAAATTTAATATGCTAAGTAATGTATGGCGAATAGGTTGATTGAAAAATATCAGTCTAGTCCATATATGATAAAAAAAAAAAACTTAAAATGATCTTTTTTTATAATTGCTATTGCTTGTTAAATAGACCAATTACATACTAATCGAAAGCATGAAGCCTATAGAATATGCAAACGTTAGGTTGACTATTTTTTCCCGTCATAACTATTGGGTGGGTAGGTAAGTCGCTAATAATAATTTGCACTAAACCTAACGCTTGCATATTCTATAGGCTTCATGCTTTCGATTAGTATGTAATTGGTCTATTTAACAAGCAATAGCAATTTTAAAATAAAGTTCATTTTCAGTTTATTACTTAAGAACTGGACTGAAAATTTTCAGTCAACCTATTCGCCATATATTACTTAGCATATTAAATTTGATATATAATACTTCTTATCGAATAAACAGCCCGGTGAAGGTCGTCTCCTATTTGGATCTTAGACCATTTAAACGTGAACAATTCTCAGTTGGGGTCCTATCACATTACTATATTAAAGTTGTCTAAAATGCATCTGCGTGTTCGCTTCGGCTCCATATACGCCTTCTATAGATTTTGGGAAAATCACGTGACGTGACGTATATTCTTAATAAAAATTACATGTTAAAACAATAAAAAATGGTTATTGAGCAACATACGTTGACGGGAGTCACACTAGTAGTACCACTTGTTACTATAATCATGTATAATTGTGGCGTTCCATGGCTAAAGGGTCCTTATGATACATATTGAGTTAAGCATTGATCCTAAATCTGCGTTAAATAGGCTATCTAATAAAGAAAGAGTCACGACCCTAAGTCCCAAACTTTTTTAAATTTTATTTATCATACTTACACAAGGCGAAATTGCACTTTTGAGAAATCGTTAAAAGAAGTTTGAAACTCATATTAAGTATGTTCCCATTGGAAGTTACATAGATGATGGTTGATTATGTATCTCAATGTGTTTTTCTTTGATATTCAGTTATGGTTTTTTTATTGTGACTTCTAGACTTTGAAAAATCAGCCTTTGATTAGAGCAACTTGCTAATAAGAACGAAATTAAGAAAAATAAGATTTTCGGAATGTTCTTTAATATGTTGTAATTCGTACCATAGTGTATAGTTGGGGATATTTGAATTTACGTCTTAGGATAGAAATAAAATAACATAGTTAACAAAATCCTTTTTTTTTTATTAAATATGATATTTTTTATTTTTTTCATCTTGATCTGTAACATTAACAATTTTTGTGTAGTGAGATCTAAATTATATTCGATCAATCACGCAAGTATCACTAAAGTGTCATTGTTACTCTATAAGTCTTATTTCTATAGTTACAAACGATTTGAGTTACATTAAAATCACAAATTCACGCCCATACATTAGGGAATTACAGATAATTGCTGATAATTACAGTAGTATAGTAATATCACGATAGTAACATTATCTATTTTTAATCTTATATTAAAACAGAATACCCAAGAAAAAATGTTTTTACAAGTTTAGTTACTTAAAATCTTGTTTTATAAAGTGTACCTGTCTCAAAAAACATTTTTGTTGATTATTTAGTTTGTTCTGATTTCTTTTTTTTGCAAAAATAAACACCATTTCATATTTGGTTCCTGTAGCTACATGTAGGTTTTTTACGTTTTGTAGTTAATCTATCAGACCTACCTATTCATTTGTCATATTTTATAGCTCGTAAGATATTTGACAGTACTTACCTAAGTTGGGTATTTTTTGTTATTAGGCACGTTTTGTAAGTGGACCAATATAACTTAAGCAAACATTGCAAGTAAATTTATCACCAGATATATCATTCTTGAATGTGCTCTGCCATAAGGACCCTTTTCTACTAAACTTTGTACCCAATTTTACTTTAGAAATATTTAACATACACGAGTGAAACCAAGCTACGAATAGACGTCTATCCCTTTATTTTACTATTTCGTATAAAACAAAAAATATATATTTTTAATGATTTTTACAACATCGTCAATATCTCCGTAACTAGAAACTGCCATAAGGACCCTTTTGTGATGGAAAGCCACAATTTCTAGCTACGTAGCAAAACTAAACCTTGTGTAGTATGCGATCCAGCTAAAACGTAATTCATATCATACTTCGAGATTAAAGTGGCTGATTTTTCAATCATTAGATAAATTTATAAATCCTTTTCTTATACAGGGTGTTAGGCAGAAGGTTGGACAAACTTCAGGGACTATCTCTGTAGGTCATACTCATCAACTTTTATTGTGGGACCAACATCCAAATCGCGAAAAAATAAACAGCTGTTCCATTCATTTCGGCTGTTTAGCTCTCAAAGTTTGTATGGAACAGCTGTTTTTTTATCGCGATTTGGATGTTGGTCCCATAATAAAAGTTGATGAGTAATTGAGTATGACCTACAGAATTAGTCCCTGAAGTTTGTCCAACCTTCTGCCTAACAGCCTGTATATAACAAAGATAAAGGAAATTATTTAACAAAGAAATATTTTAATTTAATAGTTGTTTATAATTCCGTAGCTCTGCCTACCCCACTCTGGGAATTAAGGCGTGAGTGTATGTATGTAAGTATATTTTTCCGAGGGTTGAGAAAATTAACCCAGAGAAAAATATAAAAAAAAAAATATCGAACCATTATTATTACTACAACCAAAAAAACTATCTTGAAAAAACAACAAGTATGAACGAATTTTCTATTTAAAGTTATTTGGTGCTACTGTCTTACATGATTTTTAATATAAACCCTTTCTCTTACTTAGCTCAATATAACCAATCAAGTCTACTCAGTCATGATATTTTAAATTCGTTGTATGCACTTTCATAATTAAAAAAACAGTTTTTAGTACCTATTTGCAGTTTTGGTTTGAGGGGGTGGGGTAACTCTAGCGAAAATGGCACTTTTAGAGTGTAATACATCCTAAACGGGGTCCCTCAAATCTAAAAAAATATAATTACGTACACATAACATACATACATTATGACATGATTTACACTATAAAGGAAAAAAATACTTAAAGAGTACCTTAAATAATATTTTACTTATTTTTTCATTGATCTCGGTGCGCGGTATAAATATCTACATGTGATATTTTCTGAGTAAAAGCGAGTGTAACATACATACAGAAACGGCGAAATTATAAGGATTACTAGTTTGACTTTGGAACCCTAAAAATACTTACTTCCAACGCGACTCTCTAATAGACGGGGTTTTTAGTTTGTTGTGGCGCTTCTTCTCAACTGAATAGTGGTCATGTTATGAGAAGCGTTGATACACTCACCCGTCCATTATGATAATAGACTTGAATGTTTCATAGGGTATCCTGTCTTTTGGCCGCAATATGTTCTGCCGAAAAATGTTTGGCCGAATGTATCGTTTCCCAACCGTTTTATTTGCCTAACCGCTTTTTTTTTGTAATTGCAAGTATTTCATGATTTGTTTCAGTATCTTCGTGTAGAACCCTATAGGTTAGGTTAGGATAGTTTTAAAAAAAACTTGAAATATTAACAGTTACGGAAACAAAAGCGGGCTGGCTAATGAAACAGTTGGGAAACGATACATTCGGCCAAACATATATCTGCCAAATAACAGAGAACCGTTTCATAGATGTATTACTTCGTAACTTTAATTATGTTTTTTTTAAATGTGAATAAGGAGGCATTCGAAGAAAGCGAATCACCTGAAGCCCGTTTCACGAAGCTACAAGTTACAAATTATAAGCGTAAGTGTCTTTCTAACTCCTTTTGCTAGAAAGAGAGTTCCGCTTGTAATTTGTAACTGGTAGGTTCGTGAAACGGGCCACTGATGGTAAGTGATCCTCGCGACCCATAAACACCCGCAACACCAGAGGAATTGCCCGTGCGCTGCCGGCCTTTGAGAAAAGAGTACCTATTTAGTAGTAAAAATGAAAGCACATATACCTATGACATAATGAAAGAGGTACCTATGAAGTAATTAACAATAATTTTCTAGAACAAAAGGTATTTGCTGGTCTAACTTAGAACCTAACTAAACTTTATACCTGGCGAACCCAAGTACAAAGTCAAGGAAAATTACTTTTAATGGTAGGAAAACAACACTTTCAATACGTTTTACAATAACTTAACCCATTTCATGTTTTACCCATTTCATTTGAAATGCTATTTCAGATGTTGCTATTTTGAAATGGGTAAAATATGAAATGTTGTGTTCCGGTGTGTGGATTAGATAAACGGTGAAATAACTAACATAGAGGTATTCCATCGTAGTCCTCAGGTTGGCAACGCATTTGCGGTATTAGGATTGCAGTCTTAAGATCGTAGTCTTGAGAATGTAATTGTCTATGGGTCACAGATTATTAAATGCAGGCAATCTCTCATATAATTATGGTGACATTTGCCAACATAAGGGACGTGTTTGTTAAAATTAGAAATATTATATTCTCACTCTAAAACATGACTCTGTGTCTAATGGTCACATTGGTCGCCATCAACGCATATACCTTCGATTGGAAACCAACAGGATCATTTCTATGTGTCTTTATAATATATTTTAGATTTTTTGCCACTACTGGCCAGTTTAATGGCTTTCTTTTCTTAGGCATATAGAAGAACAAGACAGAGCTATATTTATCTGTCAGATAGTGGTATCTGTAGATTGTAAAACATGCCCTAATTAAGCGTTCAACTAGTTGGCTGGCATCACTGGGAAAATAAAATGCTAATGTGTGTTGACCTTTGGACTCGTAGCAACGTCGTAGCGATCCGTACGTAGCAGCAAGCTGTCGTACGAACCGGTGTATTTGATCTCCGCTTTTGTACTTTTGTATGAGCCCGGGGGATATAAAATGAAGCTGTATACGTCATTGAGTGTAGTAAAAAAATAAAGAAAATGATTTATGAAAGTGATGCAACCTATTCAGGTGTAAAGTTAGCTCAATGGGCTCTAAAGGATTAAACATAAAATATTGTTAAATTAATAAAATTATTTATAATATAGTCAATTGATTTAAAAATATTGTAAATGTAATAAAATGATTTATATAGTATTTAAACTGTAGTAGTGTTAAATGTAATTAAATTAGTTTTTAAGCAAAGCTCTTGCATGCCGATTACGGTTAGATATGTGTTTCAAGAAATGTTTTATTGTAAGACCTATCATACCATGTCTAGAGCAAATAAATAAATTTCATTTCATTTCATAAAGTTGGGTGTATATAAGGTGTAAAAAAGGTGTAGGTGTAGGTACTACCATATTTAATTTAACCAGGACCACCTGAAAAATGCGTCTACAAAGTTCCAGCCCGCGACCACTGGAGCGTAGCAAATTCAAAATTACTAAAAGGGCTGACGCGAAAATTAAAATACTTACAAAATAATAAACGAAACTTAAGACCTCTTAAACTGTCATAAAAATGCCCCCCGAAATATCTCGAACGTCTGTCAACGCCTCCTCGAATTAGAACCCTTTATCTCCTAAAATTCCATTTACCTTCGAGCTCTCGAATGACAAAGATATCGAAAAAAACTTGACAGTGTCCCAATCGAAATTCAATACCAATTAAAACGTCGGCAGAATTGTCGGGGATAGTATAAATTAAAGAATTTTCTGGCCTCATTCAGTTGTCCCAAATGTCTCATTTAAATTAAGAAAAAGTCTCATATCTCCTTCGCGCCGGTACGTCGATGGAGGCGGTGGGAAAGGGTAAGGTATTTTTCTTGGAGGGGCGGAGGGGGGAAAAATGCGTAGCAACTCACACATTTGTGCGTGAGTAAATACCGACGCACACAGGCGCGCGGCTGTATGTAAAACACTTTAAGAAGCGGAGAAGAAATGCGAGAAGCTTAGTGGACACAGGGTGTTCAGAAACGGGTTGCTTGCTGCTTCTTGTGCAATACTTTTTGCAGGGATTTTAAAGAGTTGTAGTAAAGGAAAACTGGTCAAACGGAAAGCTGTGGGGGTTCCCACAGATAGTGTTAACTGAAGATTGGTGACTGCACTAAGTATGTTTTAAACAGTCCTAAGTAGGTAGTTTAATATGATCGTGTTTGAATCGTATGAATGAAATTATGGAATAAAGCTACGTTTTCACAAATACATTATTGGTCCAGACATAATCATGTCATATGTTGGTAGGTGCAAATGACAACCAAAATTTAACAAAAATATTTATAATATTTGTCATATTCATTACATTCTGTTATTTTTAATACTTATCAATATTTATGTAATTAAATACCTAGTAAGTTACCATATCAATTTTAGCAATATTATTGACGGTGATTTCCACGTACTGAATCTTTCGTGGAAATCAGAACATACACGACTCAAATTATACAATACAGCTTAAAATATAAATATGTTTAATGATACGTTTTATGCTGAATAATATATATATGCGTACGATATTCAGATGCTGCCTAAGAGAAGATAAATTTAAGACTTTAAATTAGAAGCCTGTTTTCATACTCAGAGGGAGTATTTCTAAAAGCCAGTAATTTTATAATTATTTTTTTACCAATCCAAATAGTATAAATTAACTAACTAAAACAAATAAAGAGAAAGCGGTTTTTTATTTTTATTTTTATATATTTACAATAAGAAATAATATCGGATTGACAACACCCTGTCCAGTGGGGGTAAAAGCGAAAGGGTTGCGGAGCCACCCGCGGGGTGTCCACCGTCTTCTTACAACCTTTTTACAGAGGGGGGCACAGAGCAAGTGAGACCAGAGACTGCGGTTCTCCTCTGTCTGTAGTACTCTGTGAACCTTTGATTTTTAGATTGAGTAATTAAGAAGTAAATATTTTTGTGTTTTTAATTTCTGTTTTGGTTGAGTTTTCTTTTATTTAGCTTTGTAATATACCAGTTCTAATTGATCTAATGATTTTATTAACGGAATTCATTGTGCTTTGCATAATATTATCAATAACCTTTTAGATGCTTAAAAAATCAGTAACAGTATCCTTAAGTAAATATTATATAATCATGATAATTTTACGATTTGCGTTCCAAAGACTCAGACAGCAAATTTTGTGCAATTAAATTAACGTATCATTTCTAACCTATAGCAAAATATTTATTGTTTATTACACATTCAAAAACTCTCTCCTAGTCTAAAGCCGGTTGTCGCCAAGAATGTTGTATTAGCGGCAGGGAGGCCCCCCCCTCGTGGGGGGTGTAATTGCAAAATAAAATTAGCCGGAACGGGTACGTGCTCAATTTGCGCCTCCCAGCACTGATTTGTTTTCGTTTCTTGCCTTACTCTTGCCATGTCCACGTCTTGCCTCTTTCTTGCCGCGCCGATCTCTCGGTATCGCGCGCTGCTCTGTACGCATTTTCTTAGCCTATATATTATCGACCCGAACGTTATGCTCTGCCATATTGTTTCAGACGTCGCTGTACAAAAGCCAGAGCCGATACGTTCTTTTCAATACCCGCGCTATTTTTATATTTCGAATGATATGAGTGTTGTTGAGAATTTAATTTCGAAAAGCGGGTTTTAAACCCTTATTGCGGCTGCGTTTTCAAACTTTGCTAGGTCCTAGAGTTGCTAGGTCCCGTTAAAAAAAGCGTGATTTCATCTGCGATGTTAAAAAGGCGGCCGAAACTTTCAGCCGGACTCCGGAGTCAATGGCTTTTTTATTTTCCCGTTTTCTTCCTTTTCCGGTTGAACTTTGGCGAAGTTTTATTTTGAGCGAGTTCCACGAGTGTCAGTTTGGCGTTCGTCCCGCAATTTTCCGCGGCTGCCTCGATAATTGCGGGCACAGGTGGGGATATTTTCTTTTTCTACCGTCTGTTTAATTTCGCGAAGTTTTCACAATTTCCACCAACCGAACGTACTGTAGCTGGCCGGTATATGTATAATGACAGCAGCCTGTAGCTCGGGCCAATGCGTGTTGCTACTGCCTCCACATACGCATAGCCTATCTCCACCCATTTGCCGACGTGCGTCACATGTGGCACGCCCAGTGGAGGCCACGCCCAGCGGCGTGTGGCATGTATGTGACGACGTGTGACACACACGGCGGGTTGCACGGAGCACTGCGCATGACGTAACGGCGGGGCGTGGCGAACGTAACGACGTGACGGCGTCTGTGTGCGAAACGTGACAGCTATTTATTCTAGCGCGCCGTCGTAACGATAAATGAGTTATAATTTATTTTTACCCGAAAGGGAAAGGGTAATTAATGGGGAAATTGGCTATTCCGAGTTTCGGCGGTAATGAGGTGAGATTGAGATTAAAACTCGAGAACGGCCACCGTGAGGGATTAAGGGAAAAATGGCCAACTTTAATAGTTACTGGTTAATTATTAACAGAGCCTTTTAGCCGTATCTGAGCTCGTTAAAACTCGTTCCTTAGCGAGATTGACATGGCGGGCTGTTCGAGTTGGTCTAATTATTGTAATGGCCGTAATGGGATGACTTCGGGATGATTTGATTACGTGGAGTTTTCTAATGTTCTATTCTTGGTTAATTATGTTAAGCTTCGTTGTGATATTGGATTTCGAAGCTTAAATTATGTTGCGTCACTTCACTCGTTGAAGACTAAAATGTATGGTTGACCTTATCTACTCTTTTAGACATTTCTGTCTTCGAGTATAGGTTTAACGAGATCGTCGAATTGAACATTGATGTAGAACTTTAAAACTTAACTTAACCTGAAACATGGTTTTCTTTCCTTTTTGTTGAAATTGCCGTTTCTTATAGGTTGGTAGACTCGAGATTCGGTTGAATGTTGTATTTGGGATTCAAAGTGGTGCACTTCTCGAGTGGCTACCATGATTGTGCAGCTCGGGAAGTCCTATCACGAATTGAATCGCCGACTCGGTGAGTCTCGGGAATGCACTCGATGCGGCTGGAACCAGATCGGTCGGTGAAGCAATCCTTGGGGATGCTATGAGCATAATGATGATGATGATGACCACTTCTCGGGGCACTTTCGAAGTGCCATAGTGACTTCTCATTCGTCGACTTTCGATGAATATCGATATACAAATCCCCAAAAAAGATTGTTACTAATATAATATCGTGATATGTAGGTGCTGGCAAGTTATTTACTTGTTGACCTTTGATTGCCAGTTTTATAGATATACTCATACATTTAATTAGCTATTCTTGTTTCTTGAAATTACTTTATGGCTGAAAATGTTTCGAAATAAGAAAACTACGACAAGAAAATGGTAACAAAAGAACCTGAAACTCATTCACAATGAACAAGATTCCGTGATATTGTTCTGTTGTGACAATAGTTATAAATAGAACATTAACAAAACCTTGTTAGTACTAGCACAAATGAGCATAAAACTAATAAAGAAGCCACTTAAAATGAAAAGTAATTAATTAGCTATGAAGTCGGAGAAGTCACTATGGCAAATGCCATGAGAATTCCGGGCTCTCGTGATGTATCTACCTACATCATTAGGTAGGTTCTATTGATAGAATTTTTAGCGCTCAATCAGGTATGCATAGTGATAATAGTACCTACAACTAGGTAGTGTTCGCGGGGTGATTGCTTCAACTAGAGATGGTCCTGCGCTTAAATAATACAAAACCCAGTATGTTGGAGTTTTTACGTTTATGTTTTTATATTCAAAGATAAAGAGGGTTCATTTTCTAAGATCGGAAAAGACAAGATCGGGGCCCGGCAATGAGACTGTCAAGCACTATCTGTCTGTTTAAGCACTTACTACTCTCTGCTTGTTTCTTAGTGGGATTTAAAACCAGATAATCAGTGTTAATTATTGGTATACCTTTTTTTAATAATGACACTTTTGAAAATATGTTGATACTCAAAGCACCGTTACTGTAAGTCAAAAACTATAAAATCTCATGACCAACAGGAACTTGTAAAGGGAGCCTCAACATTAATTTGGAACAAACAATACCTATATAAAAAATAAGTACATGGTTCTATTTAGTTTGACTTCATAGAATAGCGTAAAATGTATTATCTAAAACATCCTGTATACATAACTAACTTTAATAAAAAAAAAACTTTTGTTTAGCCTTGCATATTTTTATATCATGTTGCATAGAAGTCATTGTATGAACTCTTCGATCAATTCGACGTCGAACCTAGCTCTCGAGAACAATTTGTAATTGAATAATTTCAAAATCGGTACAAAACGTAGAAAGTCACATAGCGTAAATCAAAACCCACGCAATTTGCAACGATATGCAAATATTGTATCAACACAAGGTGAAATCTCTCGAACACACGCCATGTCCAAAGTGACATACTAATGTCCCGCCGAACCAAAGCATTTTGAACTCTGTTACAATACACTAGGGTTGATGGTAAAATAATAGTAAGGTTGTAGAGCTTAAGTTATTGAGTATATCGGTTTGTATTTAGAACAAGTGAATTCCGTTTTCTGATTTAGAACTCAACAATTCAGCGCCAGATTCTCTGATTCCCATACACAATGGAGTTTATTTCCATAGAATAAAAGTCGCTGGTTGTGAAAAGATTATTTAAATACTAAAAAAAAACTGGTCCGTGTTCGTTCAATATTTTCCTTCAAATATTTACCGAACTAAGAACTTTTGCGTTTATTTTTTATCACACGGGGTAACTTGTTATTGCATTGCTATTTTTTTTGTGTAAATGTAGCAAATGTTTTGTCTAGAACTTGGATTTTTGTAAACAAGTTTTGGTTATAATATTATATGTATTATAACAGTTTAATTTGTCCGATGAAAATACGACTTTAGTAGGTTTCAATGTACCTACGTAGTGCACAATTATTAATGAATTATAAACTGATACGCGCGCGCCTTGTTTTAGCATCGACCGGATATAATAAATAAATATATGTACACATAAGCTGTACTCTAAATGATATTAAAAACTGCATCAAATCTTTTGCGTAGTTTAAAAATTTTAAATGGAGAGATAGAAAATAGCAACTCAATTTTGTACTATTTATATAAGAACACACACATATTGTGCAAATAGCTAATACAGACCCAAAGTAAAACACAAAAATGGTCTTAAAAAATATTTTTAATTTAAGATACGATAACCATCAGCCTATCGCCGTTCAAAAAACAACAGCCACAGAATTCTCGACCTTGATACTCGACAAAAAGGCTCTCTGATAATTTCCCGACGGCATTCCAAGGCACGTATGTTGACAAATGGGCGCAGCGGGCAGTAGGGTGACCATTAAACACCGTCAGGGATTGTCCCAGGAATTCAGGTAGTGAGGCTGACTGATGGACTGTCCGCGGGCGGGCGATGTTGTGTGGTCACCGTAATATATTGTTACGCACGAGGGTGATGTTTTTTGGATCGTGTATTTATGGATTTTGTTGAAAGATAGTTGAGTTTTCTGTTACAAAATTTCAATTAATTTTTTTGTGTAAGTACCATCAAACCGAAAAAATATCTAATGACCAATATTTTACCTAGGCATAAAGCCATATCCCTCTTCAAAACCATCCTAACTGTATCCTAGAACCAGATTGAAAACTACACGTAGCAGTGGTAGGCTCTTAACGCATTCCAAGCCATGTTTGACAAAAACCTATCAACCTTCAGCCTGTAAGTAGGTACCTTCCTAACAAACTATTAAAGAGCACCCTGTACGCGGTACGCAGATGGCAGTATAAGAGTGATTAGTATTAAACACACAGAGGCGACTGCATGTCACAGTAGCGTGGAGTGGCTGGTGCGCTCTCGTTAAGGCACAATGTTAGTTCGTTGGTTCATGGATGAGTTAGATTTTATATGAAAGAGACCTACTTTTCTTGTTTTTATTCTTCGAAAATAAACCTCCTTTACACACAGTACATGCTTTTAAATCACAAGTACTTTACCTCAGAATGAGTTTACTAACAAGAATGGGTCGTAGTAACGAGTAATGTAAAATATTTTGGTTATAAACTCATAATCACTCAACGTCAAGTTTAACAATAATTTGTACGTACAGCGAGTGACACGTTTTCATTGCTCTGTAGTGATAATTAATAGCCGAATGATAGATTTTATACAATCATTTCTTTTTATTCCAGTTATGTTTTGGTTTTCCATATAAAAATATTATAATTGTTCAAACCAAATGTATCCTCACGGGAATCTCCCCCGACTAGCCGTATTAGTCAAATGCGTCACGGCGCGTTAGGACGGAGTGTCCAAGCAGATCACGTGTACGATACCCGCCGACCAGATCTATACAGATAACTTATATGATATACTTCATGTGTTGTGGTCATAGATAAAATATAAAACAAGATTGTGTCTACTAATAAGGTTCCACAGCTCAGTGATGAACAGGACGGGGATGAAATCGATAGTTTGGGAGCGGCCTGTATAATGAACACCCTTCTTGCCTTAATTGAAAAAGCTCAAATTCTGACTTTATGGAATACAAAGGAAGCGAATTGCAATGATTAATCGAAATTTAAGTCTGCTAAGATAAGTTCGGCTTTAAAGACTTTTTACAATAATTGCGTATCTTTACCAGTGACATGAAGATGATACATCATTTACATGTAATCATAATAAATTTTGATAGTGATCGGTTATGCTCGTTCCCAATGTTCACACCGTGGGTTAAACATTTACAGATGAGAATTTGATCCGAAGCCACTATAATATATCTGAATTCTCAACAAAGAAAACGACCCTAAGAAAGTTTAAATGTCAACATTAATTAACAAAAAAACTTTAGAAAACGTATGATCCGCCCTCGTTTCGCCTGGGCTTAAAAAACTTTTGCCCATGGTCAAGGATTATATAGCTTCCAAAATAGTCCAATAGTTTCAAAGAGTACCTACCCCTACAAACAAAGAAAAAAACATACTTTATAATATTAGTATAGAATACTTCAATAGTAATTTACATATCAAAATACGGAAACCTACTTCACCTATCAGATCCCGACCGAGCATTTCAATGTTACGCAACCAAACGACATTTTAACAAACTAGTTAAAAGCGCAAACCTAGCTTCACCATATAAACGTGACCCATACACAAACCCGACACATTTTATTTATGAGTTCTAAATACACTGGTTGCGAATAGGTGCTTATTATAATAATGCTCACAATATAGTAATCATAGATCTCGGATAGCGCAGATAGGATCGGTTGTGATGAATGGGCCGGCCTTTGGTAGTATATCTTCGGACCATGCAATGCCTAGGCATCTAGCTTTTGCGTTGTGGCTACTTGGTATGTGAGTCTTCTCGGGAGTCATATGTATCCCTAAATTATATTTTTTAAACTGTTCATTAGGGTGCTTCATTTTTCAAACTATGTAATTTTTAATGAATTCGCTCGCATTCTTTCTCCTATTTTTATCTAAAAGACCAGTAATCAAAATTATAATAAAATTAGTTTTTATTTAGGCGGTTGCACACTTTGACCACTTTTTGAATCAATTTTCATGATTATGCAATTCTTTGAAGCCGCAACAGGCAGAAAAATGGTGTTGATGGTAGATTTCATTAGTGATTGCTATAAGTTGACTGGAAAGTTAGTTTACTGTTTTTTTTGGAAAAATAATAAACATTGAAAATCTGCTATACCATATTTAGTGGTCAATTCGTGCAACCTCTAAATGTTGTCTTTTTACCTTGAAACGAGACATTTTCATTTTTTACATTATAGTTAGGTAGTTAGGGCGTAAGAAAACTCTGCAAACATATGACATTTTTTTTTCCCGTACAAATATGAAACACTAGGGCTACTGTTTATTTTTCATCTATCTGTTGTTTAAGGCTAGGGTAAACTGCCATTCATAAAGGAGGTTGGGATGGAAAAAAACTCTTCTCAAAGTAGTTACCTTTTCCCCTAATATTCCATTGATGATCCAGATAAAAGTACGTACTTTGTTGAAGTACAAAAATAACTTACCTATCTCCTATTTGATCGAATTATGGCCAGGATATGCATATGCCGCCTTGAGATCATAAAAAAGTTATCTGATCTGCGTAACTAAAAGCGAGCGAACGAGAGGAAGGTCATTTTAGCTTCTCGCAAAGTGTTTGTAAATAAAGAGCCTTTTCAGACTATATACCATGTAGTCACAACGTTTAATGTATAACGTCACAATGTTTGATGTATCTAGGACGGATCTTGGAGTTATGACTTTTTTAACTGCAAAATGTTAGTATGACACAATTGCCACATCTCTCTTTCTGTTATTTTTTTGCAATTGGTCCAGCTATTTCTCGTTATTTATAGTAGATAGGTCCTGTATAATCTAGTTTTTTTCCCTTAAAGTAATCTGATC
Organism: Acleris literana; assembly: GCA_946894065.1. Taxonomy (NCBI): domain Eukaryota; kingdom Metazoa; phylum Arthropoda; class Insecta; order Lepidoptera; family Tortricidae; genus Acleris; species Acleris literana. Next base: position 10,748,151 of record OX335684.1, on the reverse strand, counting down.
TCTCATGCTTATGTCACCCGCATTTATAAACAGCCCATGAGAAGACAATAAAACGTAAGCCAGTAAGTAAGCAAGGGAGAGAGAGTGAATATATGTACGAATCGTTTTAAATGGTAAAAATAAATATTTGAAAGTGCCCGCTCTACAACAACATATAACTACATTTAATTTCATGTTATAGTGTAAACCTATTTCCTAAACCTACTTAAAGAATTCTTGTTATTTTAGTTTAAAATAAATGATTAAATAAATATCAGAGGACAATCTCACATAAATTGACCTAGTCTAGCTCTAGGCATGTACCTCTCTGGTACTTGACAATGATAAACATACTTGTATACAGACATACATACCTACTTAAAATATAGTGACTCAGAACAAATACGGTCATCACACAAACATTTGCCCATACCGGGAATCCCGGGACCCCTAGCTTCAATAGGCAGGGTCACTACCGACTGGGATAACGCGTCGTCTATTTGTAAACATGAAATCGCAGTTAATTTTTATAACATAACTGTATGTTCAAACCCAAAATGGCATAAGTATTTAATTATCCCCTTTAAAAGCTATCCACTGCCAAGTATTCGTACGCAGGACTCTAGCAAAGTAAGTGTAGAGTTACAATGCATGCATGCCATCTAGGAGCAAAGCTATGGTTAGCGCGGCCATATATCGCTCGTAACGGTTATTATTATCAAAAGCACATGCATTAGAGCTTTCGCCATAGTTCAAACAGCTGCGAAGCTCCATTTTCAGAGTGTCGGCGAAGCTTACATAAGTTAAGAAAGTTCACTTTAAGAAATGATCTGAGAATTACGTTTGTGTCTGTGGAAATTCTGCTTTAGTTGAATACAGATAAATGATAGGTCACAATGTTGGTGTATTAAAGGATAATAATGTGTAATATTTCTTCATACTTGTCCTATAAAAATACGTGTTTATAGCTAATAGTTGAAGTAGGTACATTGTTATAGACGCTGAGAAGCAAGGTGTTGCTGGCCGACTATCAGTGTGCGCGGCCAAGCCGTATACAAGGCTTTTTTCTTAACAACCGCCCTGTCCGGCCGTGGTCGTGGTTTTTCTCAAGCATGCGCATTAAAATCAGATTTAAAAGTGTACAGCAGCGGCCAGTAATAAATCTTCATACACTTGTAACTATCATTAGTTCGATCTCTCAATATTATCTATTATATCACAGAATCTGTTATATCTACGCGAGGGGTACAGATAAAGAGCATTTTTATAAGTAGCAGTACTCGACTTCCGACATCTGTAGCTAAGTTACAACCATTCAGCGTTTTCCAAGACTAGTGGCCAGTCTGTCACTACTCTCTGTGTGGCAAGTGGACCTTTTAACCAAGTGCGTTAAAGGCGATGCTATCTTATCGGAGCCTGCGCGATCGCCGCCGGCGCATCGTTTGTTCGTTTATCTATAGCCTGAACTTGTTACCGATTTAGGATAAGGAGGTTATTGATTTCGATCATTGTTTACTCGCTGTGACACTATCTGGTGTGAATATGATTTGTTTGGTTTATTGAATTGGAGATAAAGGGGATGATTTATTTTTGTAGATTGTTAATGCTTTTAAGCGTTGGTTTCCTTTGGTTTATGTATTTATTTAACATTGTCTTCGTGATATAGATGCCTGAAGTTGGGCGAGATATTTCGCCAAAATTAGAGTTACTTAAAATAATTTGACCATCATCATCATCATCTCCTTGCCCCTATCCCAATCATCTGAGGTCGCCGTAATATATTCCTTTGGGGTGCCCTTCGACTGACATAATGATTGTTTGTCATAATGATTGATTGGTCGAAAATCGTTTCGGCTAAAACCCTTTTAGACTGATATTACAGAATTGAATAAACATCTATTGTGTAGTTAAGTTAGGTTAGGTTAGTTTATTATAACAATAAAAAATATAAGATTTTAATTGTAAAAACCGTTTTGACAAAATGATTTTCGACCAAACAATCATTATGACAAACAATTATTATGCCAGCCGATATAGATCCATTACTTAGGTATATCAATTTGACCATTGGTTACAATTTTAAACAATTAGACGCGGTAATAAAACGCTTAACGTATGCAATGCAGTTTAGTATGTAGCTTGTCTACAAAAAAAAACCCACGTAATTTTTAAAACAAGACGAGCGTACGCACTTGTAGTTTAGCTTCGCTCTTTAGATCCATCTCGAATACTGTTATTAGACTATGAATAGGTATACCGTAAAGCACAAAGCAGCAGCTTGTAATCGCGAGTGAGAATAGCCCCCGGGACATGCGGCTTACGCAATGCGGACGCACGATCCTTGGATGTGGCTTACAATGGCGAACTGAGTGAGATATGTTACACTTACGTAGTAAAGTATTAAGAATAAAGTATCGCAAGTAATTTTTAATTAATTTAGTGGGCTTAAACTAGGAGAAATTGCATTGTGCAAAAAAAACGAGAGTGTGAGAGTGTCACACAAATTCAACTAGTACAAACAACTTAAGCTCTGGGCTTACTATGGGCACTAGGCAACGATGAACATCTTATAAAGAGAAATATATACTAATTTTTGCCCTGACTGGGAGATGAACCCCAGAATCTTAGCTTCGCAGTCTGCTTCGTCTATTAGGCCAAATGTGAAGGTACAGTACCCCAACGAAAATATAAAGCACTTTAGTGTTTGGTCATAATAAACTTCAGACTTAACATCAAATGACAAACATGATAGTGACGGTGACATTCACAGTGATAAGGTTGCTTAACATTTTTGTTGGACGACTGTTTGATACGGCACTAGAAATTGAAGCAGGCGCAGAAAGATCGGAGTGCTTGGCGATTTCCCTTCCGAAAAAACTGGGATTTAAAGAAAGATGTATTTTATTGGAATTCCTTAATTTTATTGAAGTTGTATGAGGGCTCAGACAAGATGCACTACGCTAACTAAAGTTTCTATTCGATTCGTTTTTAAACCAATCGCGTCACTGGAAGATGACGTGATACGAAAAGTCACGTGGTCTACCAGTGGCGCGATTGGTTTAAAAACGAATAGAATAGAAACGTTAGTTAGCGTAGTGCATCTTGTCTGAGCCCTCTGGTCTTTTAAAACATTTAACCTTTTATCATGGTTTAAAACGACCAAAAACCTAACCTCAACGTAGGTGACTTTTAAGTCCTTAAAGTTGACTGACTCAGCTGCATATAGGGAAACTGATTTATTTTCTAGTTAGCAGAGGTTCCCGAAACTAGAACAAAGAATTCAAGGTAAGAAATTATAAATTATACCTTACGGTTGAACGTTTCACTCATCCGAACATTTTGCTTCATACATCCATAGAAGCTGATAGCAAATTTACACCGACCAAGCCTACATGAAATGATTACACAACGGCGAACAATATCCTATATTATATTGCATCCAATTACGCTAACTATAGATGCAACGGTCCGTTCTAAAACAAGGCAGCGCGATAGACCTTTAGAGCCCTTTACATAGGATTTATTTCGATTACTATGAAGGAACACACGTATTTTTAACTCTTTAAACAATTAAGTTAATTTGATTAGATTTGACAATGAGTTTCTTTCTTGAGCTTGTGGAGTTATTTATTTTTCTCCCCATACTACATGTGTTCTATGCTCTCCTAGTATTCGAGCTGGCTGTTGACTTCTGGATTTACCTTGTTTTTTTAGTCTGTAACAGGGACGAGACACAGGAAACTGCCTTAAAAATCATATGGTCATTTGAGTTATATGTTACTTGTGGAATGTCTGATCAACGCATTTACAAATTGAGGCTGTTTATGGCATCGAGAAGGCAAACAAGTATACAGGCCGTAGAATTTTGATTTCTCAAGACTACAATGTCGTAGATAGACTGAAGCCCATATAGGTTTTCAATGTTACGATGACGATCTAAAGATCATTAATGCGTCTCCAACCCTGAGGACTTAGATGGTATGGCTATGTAGTCGTATATACATATATTTCAGCAGTTGTCTTACGCCCGAATTTATATCCGATTCCCTTGTCACCTTCTCAAGTGTCTCACTACTACGAGTATCAAAGAGCACAGGACTATACGTGTCCATTTATCGTAGCCGTTTGAAAAACAAAACACTTCCGTTCCATATCTCGGCATTCAATCAAACATGACTTTAGAAGAATCTCCATAAAGGCAAGATTTATTTGTGCTTGTGACTACCGTGACTGATCGTCCCGTGAGGCACACGTTAAAAAACCCGGCCACCGAACTCTGGCGTGCATAGTGTCACGGGAGCTGGTGGCGATAACGCCTTGTCATTTCAGGGGAGTTACGAGTATTCTCTTAATCAAATCTTTTTTCGACCGGCAAACTAAAGTTATCCCAAGCACTTGTAGACCCGCAAGGCCGAGTTAGGTAGGTAGCTACCTACCGCTTTGGCTGAGCAGCTACGTCGAGGAAATAAGACAGTAAAAAAAATACACGCGCTAAAGAGTTAATTATACTCTGACGGGACCACTTAGGCTCGCCGGTTTGTATATATATATAGTCCGTCGACGAATTAAATATTTAGTTTGATAAAAAATCACTTAACCCGTTGTTTTAGCTTTGATCTGATTTTGCCTAAGTGAGAGTAGCCAAGGCTAATCGTTCAATGCTGTGATAAATTGACATGGGTTTGGTACCTACATTGTTTTAAAGTTTCATGATTTTTACCCATACCTACATCTTAAAACAGTATTTAATTGCGGTTGTTGTAACAGTCGAAATGTTACGGTAATTATAAGATATTACGTTATTAAGTTACGCTTTAATAAATAGTATGTATGAAAGGTTTGGTTTCAATACTACAATAAAGTGAACTCGATCATTATTTAGGTCGAAAATTCATCCTAATATTAGTGGTAATTCGTAGTAAAGTAGATATATTATTTCCGAATGTCAAACATTAAGACGATTCATTTGTTTGCTAGAATGTTGCATTAATGTGCATGTAAGCGTGAAATTTGCATATTTTTATTATATTTTATCTTAATTTTAGTAAAACCAGGCCACCTCACGAAGACAAGAAGATAAATATGCAGAAAAAATCTCAATGTGCTGGTGCTGCCTTTTGATAGCATTTTTTAAGTCCAGGCTCCCAAGTTATAACCGCGTAGGCGAGTCAGAAATTAACCGTAGACGCAGACAACTACCGGTCGGTTTAAAAATCTCCTCTCGAGTAATAGTCGAGATTAAGCGGAGTAGCCGCGGGAGCCTTCCGAACGCTTATTAGAATTTATACCGAGCTTTGAGCTTTACCGATTGTGAAGTATAGTTTTAAAGCATCGGCAAAATAAATAGCTTCTACGGAAGCGCATGGTTCTTTTAAATTGCCAGTTGCGAAAGCGTCTTCAGATATGCAGTAAGCTGTAACATGTTGCTTGGATGGGACGAAGAAATTGTCTTACGGCTTACTCTAAATAAAATGTTGATTGAAGCCTTTTTTATTGTTCGCATAAAACATATTTTAGTCTCTTGAGAGGTGTCCTGTTTAATTATAAACATACATACTTACAAACCAATGGATCTTGCAGTTGACCATAGCTGACTTTAATTTAGTACCTTCCGCATATCATAATTTAAGATTTACTCTTCGCTGTGACGCGATCGTCATTCTTTTCGGCTTTTCTCCAGTTTATCAAGGTATTAATTAATAAGTACCTCCAAATTTTAATAATCGATCGCTGTGCAACTTGGGTTATTTTTCTTAGTTAGTTAGAGCAAAAATAGTTCTGCTTTTATTCGTATACGAAGTGTTGTCAGTAGGCTAATTCTGAAGCAACGGTTTAATCCGAACACTGCGTTTAGCTCAAAAACCTAATAAAAAAAATAGAAATAAATCTGTACTTAATAATATTGTTAACACAATAGAATTGTTAAGTCAAAAGCGTAAATACAACCAGATGAAATAATGCCCATGACTATGATTTTTAGTTTAACAATAAAACATAGTACCTTAGCCCATATAAAACATAATGTTAATCTGAAATTCCGCCTAGGAGCTACGTTTACTGCGTTTTTAAGGGTTTTATAAGAGCAAGCGTAAAGCGTATGGTCTTGTTAGAGCTCGCTCGGGGCGGCCGCGGGGCGAGGGGGGTAATTCAGGGCAATCCGAGCTGTCGACGGGATCAGCCGCTGGTGACGCGGTTATGCTCGCGCGCAGGGTAATGGGCTGCGCTGCTGTGAACTAACACGTGGTACGAAACAAGTTTTTTTAGGCTTTGTCTAAGAGCGAAGCTGGATGACAATGTTACTTAAAAGTCCAAATCGATATGGTTATTTCATTTGGACGTCATAACAAAATATTTGAATTATCGATATGTTCTCATCCCAAAGATTGCTTTTAATCTTTTAACATGTAAGGTTTTTTTTAAGACAACGGGTTATCTTCAACATACCTTAGGGTTTATAATTAAACATATGTACCTATCGCACGAGACAGTCCGCGTATATTACCGTCGTAATATACCGCAGGCCATTTTTTTGATTCATCTGTCCAGCTATTTCTCCGCAAATAACCTGAACGTCGTGAACTCTGTTGTTTGTAAAATATATACATACATTAAATCACGCCTGTTTCCCTGAGGGGTAGGCAGAGGTCACTTCTTTCCACCTGCTACGATCCTGACAAATCTCTTTCGCTTCTTCCACATTCATACAAAATGAAAGTGAAAAAGCAAGTAACCGTTTTTATTTCATAAGACTTCTTCAAAAACTCGTCACATCCCAACAATATTTTAGCCCCTTTTTATATAACCTTCTTCAAAACATATAGCGCCGAAGCACTTACTCGATCTTACATTCCACTAGCCAAGTAATAGTCAAGGTTCCAGTAGCCGTAATAGGTGGGTACCTAAGGGCGTATCCATTGCGAAACGCAAGAATTCGCGGAGGGGGCCGATATGGACGCACCTTTACTTCTAAACACAGCAATTGGTTGGTATCTGACAGCTTGATGTATGGAACTTTAGGCCTGCAAAGTTGTCAGTTCAGAAACCAATGGCGCCACTGTCAACGTCCGAATTAATATGTTGTCTCTTGTTTTAAGCATACGCGTAGGCCTAACGAATTTCAAACGTGTGTTCTAGATTATAAGAGCGTTAATAAGCGCTCCTTATGACATGAAAACTATAGCTTTAGTTCCAAATTTAGCCACTGGCGTGTGTAGTTTTGTGTCGACACACTGGTCAAGTGAAATAATAAAACTGGATGTGATACATTTTCGATGTAAATGCGCCGGTAATGTGACGTTTATGTAATTTTATAGGTGTTTGTTTTGCTATAATGACATTTGGTTAAGTGACTTTGTAATGGGGGTTCTTAATAGGCAGTTGGGTAAACGCTACGCTGAATTATCAAATGTCTTTTTAGGCTTAGTTTACCTAAAGTATTTTATAGTATTAATCTCTTATAGTCTAAAAGTAGACTAACGTAGGATAGAGAGCACAATGTACTATCGCGATCATTAATTTGTGACCCATTTCAAGAAAAATAGGCTTGAAGTCGTCAATGTCAATAGAGATGCCAAATCATTTGTAACTTATAGGAGACTCAACCTTATTGTTGTAGAATGTTAGAATGACTTTGGGCCTAAGGTGGGTCCCAAATTAAAGTTCGTGACTGTACTCGTAAGAACTAAAAGTACCAAAGCCATTTTTACCTCATTAAAACCACCCTTTTCGGTCCGTCCACAACGCTACCACCGCTCCTTTACCCTACCGCCAAGCAACAGAAGTGTGTTCCGGCGTTCTGTCTTAGTCCTCAGGGTTGGCAACGCATTTATAGTCCTTGGATTGCAGGCTTAAAATTGTACTCTTAAGAATGAAAATGTCTATCAGATCCCACTAATTAAATAACAGTTGGCGTATGTATTCGTTTGCTTCTCTATGCCATAAAAAAAAACTTTAAGAATTTTTCACATTTAAACTTTTGAATACATACGCAAATCAACTTTTACGACGACGCGGTAGACGAGTTAGTAGTGACCGCCTGCTACGAAACTAGCGGTCCCGGGTTCGAATGCCGGTAAGGGCAACTATATGTGTGATGAGCACGAATATTTCGCACTGCTGGATCAAAACAGTAACAACTCAAAAAACTTGCTCGTTTTGTTTTAGGTTCATAGAAGATGTATTCAAGTTGATTTTAAAATACCTATAGTTGTATTTTCAGTTGTTGCTGTTTTGATCCAGCAGTGCGATTTGTTCCCGAGTCTTGGATATTTCTATCTATGTAAGTATTTATTTCTCTATATAAGTATGTACCTATATCGTTATCTTGTACCCATAACACAAGCTTTGAGCTTAATTTGGGGCTAGGTCAATTTGTGTGCAATTGTCCCCCGATATTTATTTATTTATTATTTCTTTATGCCTTGCTTAGAATTGTGCCACTCCATGTCTTCCCGTGGAAGTAGTAAGGCGACTAAGGGAATAAAGGCTTGCAGTATTGTTAGGCGATGGGCTTGCAACCTGTCACTAATGTACACTGGTAAACATTCTTTTTGGTTACATAATTCACAAGAAGTTTTTGGAGTTGTTGGTTATCCTGTAGCTGGAAATGAAGGGGTTAGTGTATTTATTTTATATTTAAGTTTAGTATACATAAAGGTAAATTTTTAAAATTACTTCTCAATGCACTTTTTATAATAAACTACTTCATCTCTATGGTAATGAGGTTTCCCGTTTTAAAAGCCGAAGAGCATAAACAGTATAAATAGAAACACGACATTAACACAAACCTATCAGGTTCGTTTCACTTTCATTTCCGAGCGTTGCAACAGTGATACGCCAATCAAGGCGATATGTTTATTGATAACAGACCAATCAATGGTCAATCGGCCTGTGGGTAAACGGTAATTATATTATCTCACTGCTTCTGTTAAGTGGAAGCCTTTTTAACGGGTAAACTATTATTTCATCGAAACACATTTCAACGAACGTAACGTTAGGTAGAATTTTCATTTCATCGATAGATATTTCTCGGCGCATGAGTTGTTTTTGGTAGTCACAAGTCTAATCTAACCAAATCTACGTAATTTATGTTTAAGATATCCAGAAAATATCATGGTTTCAACAGAAATATTCGATGAAATGATACAATGGATGAGGTGAAAATCGATCGAGTAGTCTAAAATAATAGAAACGTTTTTTTTTAGCTGCCAATCTCAACCTGTTGGGAGAAATTGTCCTCCAAAGAACTGAAAAGTGACTAAACCCTCTAACTTAAGTAGAGAATATATCGGCTCAAACTCATATTCTAAAAAAAAAACAAATAAAGTGTATCTTCGATGAGAAACTTTGAAGGGTATTTTTTTACAATATGAGTTTGTGCCGATATAACAAAACACTTGCTTATTATTTTTTCTTGTACTTAAACATATAATCAAACCAGTAGGTTCTCCTAGCAGTTGCTCCTAGCGATTATTTTTTAACAAATTCTCTTCTGAAGTTAGAGGGTTTAGTCACTTTTCAGTATTTTGGACGACAATTTCTGCCAACAGGTTGAGATTGGGCAGCTAAAATATACAAGTCTGTTATTTTAGACTACACTCTAACATATATTAAAATAAAATAAATCGGAGCCGGATAGTTGGGTACCTTTCCTTGTAAGTTATTTTTAACGATTTTACAATGAACATGATGAACCGAAAATTACAAGGGTTCTCAACCAAGTAGCAAATGTGGAAAAACTCTCTTCGCAGTTCCATACACCTCAAACGTAGAACCTTATTAAAAATAACAGCGTCAAATTACAAGTAAAAAAACACGTCGAAAATTGAATCATTGGCTTTCTGCGACAAGGTCCTGGTCAACAATTAAAGTTGTTGTCTGTACGATATTCGTGCATAAATATCAGTTTTCTGAGGTTCATACCTCATTTCGTTAAATGCCTCTCCTTTGAAAATAAGTAGTCGGTGTCTTAACCTTTCTTCCGAGGCCCCAGACAACATGCTGGCCGCGATCGTAAACGATTTTCGAAAACTGTCAAAGTCTATGGTATTGACATAAGCGCTTGATGTGACCATCCGGCAGCTTCCGTCAATCCTATACATTTTCGATACAGATAACGATCTCGCAATGCATCTTGTCTAGGGCCAATGGTTTATGGTTATATTTAATCATCACGGATTATCTTTTGTTGTTTTCGAATTCGGAAAATATTTCCACCGTTGAGTAACCTTGCCTTGCCTTTACGATATCTTCCAGGCTACCTTAATGCTGGAAATTCAACAGGTTTCAAAAACATTTCATGATTTTGTGAATCGTGATTTGGACAGTAAGTTTAGAGGTCTCTGAGTTATGGAACCGTCCCAAACATCTACATTAAGGTCGCCGTCTCTTCATCTTAGTTTAACATCGGTGAAGCCCAGTGCTAACTTACACAAGAATTAGTTTTTAGTATTTCCATCACTCATTCTCCTTAACGCAGCTCCCTTTAGCCGACTGATATAACCACAGCGCTTATTACGAATGTAGTGATTATGCCCGGAATGTCAGGCATGTATGTAGTTAACTGCACTGTAACTACGCCGCAACTGTGTCACGGCGGCCATGTACTGATCACTTTTAGTTTCGTTTTGTGGTTTTCGTTTCGTGTTATGTAACCGGCATTTAACGGGGAGGTTAATTATTTCTATGCTCTGTTTTACATAATTATATGGATCTATTTATAGGTAGTGTAGAGAACAATCACACGACACGGTATTTGGTCGGAAAAGCTTGTATTTGTCTTGCTTTCGCGTTAAGCTTTAGCACCGACCCAACGATAAGCTAGTGGGAAAGCAATATAAATACGAACGTATTCGACAAAATACAATATTATTTGATTATTCACCACATTTGTAAGAAGTTTTGTATTTCTAATCATTAATAAATTGCGAGGTTCTACTACACCTTAGCTTTATAAGTTTATTCCTGCTGCTGGACCCAAGAATGAGAAATGATGAAATAAGAGATGAATCCGCGGATTATCCTTAGCGTTCTATTTTCAATGTTCCAGTATTAAGTTAAGCTATTGTAAGTAAAATCTTTAACAAACGTACGTTAGTACAAATGACCATGTCTCGTCCCTTAACCTAGAAGGTACACAGTATGTGGACGTCTGGACGACGGTGCGAATCTGCCAATATACCAAAAATACTGTCAAAAGAGCGTTGTATTTAGAGTATATAACAAAAAAAATATTGTATAAATCAAAACTCTTCGCATTACTGGAAGCATTTTAAACTTTCCCTTAGATTTTCGACACGTATAAAAATACACAATAGTACGTAGGGACTGAACTAAAATTTTGTGCTTCACTCTAGTCCAGAATTTTCTAAGGGTGGAACTTAGGTACAATTATTATTATTGATTTATTTACTTTAAGCATTACATGGTTTCTTATTGTATACTCGTGCCAAACTACAGAGCAGTTTGTCGGCACTTACTCCTGGAAATCATTTTAACAAGCTCATAAGTAACAATTAACAGAAAAATTGTAATCTACGCACAACCAAACGCACTAAGCAAATATGCGGCAAAAACTTTGTTTCTATAATTATGTATTCTAAGTGAAGTATAATGTCTTGTTAAAATGTTATAGTACTAATTATGATACTGGTATGTAATAAACAGTCAAATGCCTAATATACATAGGAATGTATATTAGGCACTAAGAAACTCTACAGCGGTCATAAAATATGGATCACATTACGTATGCCAGTACAGCAACTTCCTATTCCTACCGATAAACATAGATGCTCCTACTTTGTACCGACTCGTTTTCTAATAAAATCAAGCCACTATGTTATCCCGCCGCGCAGCTAGTAATCACAGATGACTTACAATAATTATACCGTCCTCCATTACCATGTATGTAACATTATATTTACGACTAAGCATTTTCACATTCTGCCTTCACGTAAACACGCCTAATGGACGCTACACGATCGATACATAGCTAATCGATTATAATAATCGACTCCGTGTCCCCGGGGTTGTTTTTGCATACGATTAATAAAACATACGTTTATTGGAGTAATTTTCCGAACCAGTTTTTGACATATCGACAGGGGTGCTCCGGACCGTTAGTCGTTTTGATGGAATATGTCATCGGGAGGGCCGCGGGCCGCAATTATAGACCGCTGGTTGATGCGGCCCCTGATTTACAGCCCCTGATCGCGGCCGAAGGCAGAGTTTAACATAAACTTTGAGGTAACCAGAGCAGTGGTAAACACGGTGTTTTTGTATAAGGATGTGTAATAGGCATAATTATTGAGCGTTTGTTATGGCTCTATTCTGAGAGATAAGAGATGACAAAGCGCACTCGACTATTTTGTATAGTAAAGAAAATATTCTTAGAAATGTGGATAAAGTTACTCGGCTCGTAAATCGGTTGACGCGTTGCTTCCTGCGTTATTTGCTCGAAGTATAATCTGTTATAATTTACAGAACGTCACACACATCACGTAAAATTATATATCGCGCCCTGCCGGGTGCGTGTGCGCCGGCCGCCGTTAGAGATGGACTCTTTAGCCGACTATTTTACTTTAATTAATATTCTGTATTGATAATAAATTTAAGAAGACATCAACCCCCTTTTTCACCAAACTGACAATGACGGGTGACAGGTGTAATTTCTGTGTACATGGCGCAGCTTATATGAATCACAGTGAAGTGGAAACTTGTAAACTCTGCAATGTACCTATACCTAATTGTCACCTATCAACCGTCGTTGTCAGGATGTTGAAATAGGGGGCTGAACGTACGAGCCGGCTAGAATTTAAGATTATGTAAGTTCAGATAAAACGTACATACGGGTTTCAGAAAAAAAAACTGTTGTGAAAATTTGGACAAATGATAGGTAACCAAAAAAGGGTTTAATACACTTGACTTCTTCTACAAAACCTAAACAATGATCAATTTCAGTGCTACGTACATGTGTACACAGCCCTTAGCCCTTGTAAAAAACAAATCGGTCTGAAAAAAGTCCTTTAACTTACACGTATTACAATTATTTTAAGTATAATAATGCGTTTAGTTATAAGCATTGCAATGTTTTCTTATAGTCTAGAATAATTATGTGTGTCGTTTTTTTTGGGTCTTATACAAAAACAAACTGAAGCAAGATGTCATGTCAAATTTGATTTATTGACATAACCTTTTACTTGAATTCAATGTTCCATACTAACGAAACCGAAGTTGATTAAAAACTTAAAAACATCATCAACGTAAATGTAAAATTATAACGATTAATCGCCGACTACTTCACATCTCCAGTATCGATACATCGAGTCGATATCGAGTCGATTACCGGCTCGAGTGATTTATTCGATAATGAACGTCCACTCGGTATAACTCACGCGGAACCCAGAAGTCATGTGTGGGTAATTATAGGAGCTGGGATATTCGCACGGTTGGCAGTAAAGGGACGTTAGTATAATCGTATAATATATTAGTTAAATATTTCATCATGATTTTAATATAAATGTTTAAAATATGTTCAAGTTATATCTGGTCAACTGACATAACACTCGTTGAAACGGAGTCCTTGCATTTAACAGTTACTGGATTTCCACTTCTCGTTTGTCGGATTTGATAAAATTTGGGATGTTCTTGTTGCAATACATTTTATATGAGGCTGGTTCACATCTGTCGGTCTGACGGATTCATATAAAATGTAACACCCGCAATTTTGTCGGATCCGACACCAGACAAGTACCTAAGGGCCTTTATTCTACTTTGGTTAAGCCCTGGGCTAATGCATTATGGAATAGAGAATCACGTATTTTTATTTTACAATTTTAACATTAATAGTCTTTCTCCCAAACTATAAGCTTAAAATTTTGACTAGGACAAATTAATGATTAGATACACATATTTATAGACGAATAGAGAACATTGGACATGCTATTAATGTTACAACACCCCCGAATTTTCGGTAGGGGTTAAACATTCAAATACAATTAATGCTAGTATATTTTATTTTAGTTACATTTTTTATGGCATCATACGAATTTGAATAAATAATAAGAGTTTTGAAGAATAACTACAAATAATTAATAAAATAATTTAATTTAATGTTCATTTAAAAAAGTTTAGGCCTGTGTTATAAGCACTGTCACATTCTTTCTTATAGAGTTATTGGAGTAATAAAGATTCGTTTAATTAAAATATTTTTAGAGCAACTTAACTTTCGTTTATCATAATAATAGTTTTTAAACATCCTTAGAATACCTCAATACTAATCAATTACAACACAAAAAATAATTTATAGTGCGCCGCGTTTACCCGTCGGCCATCTTGATCTATATCTCTTTTAGATCGATTTATCATTCGGAATCCCCCTGTGTGTGCACTTGCAATTATATGTTTCTGGGTTAATGTCATCTGATGTTTATAAAAGTCCCTTTTGAACCACCTTCATATGTATAGGGTGTTATAAAATTTATGTGTATGTATGTCTGTGATAGCTTCCAAATGGATTGGCCGATTCGGTTTTAATAGAAAGCTAGTTTGTAGCTAGGTTTGTTGAAAATCAGCTGGACCGATTAAGAGTTATCAGCTCATAAAATAACTGTTATTTAAAAAAATCTAAGGAATTGTAAGGACTTCCTGTTGTACCTATAGAAAAACAATTGTAAACTGAAAAATAAACAATGTTTTTTTATACCTCGTTCAAATTTAAATAAAACAGATTTTTGCACCGTCTCCACCTGGTCTGCCAATTTACAACTTTATAGTTACTAGCTTTTTTGGGACTGGGAAGGGTTTTGCCCCATGATAAACTCATAAATCAAAATCCTACGAATAAACAAGAGAAAAAAGATACACCTTTTACACGGATGAAGTCACAGGCAAAGGCTACTTAGTATAATAAATGTGAATGGTGAGGATGTTTGTTTTTCAATATGGCATAAATAAATGACATAACTAAATTATGAATTGTGGCACGCGGGGAGTCTATTTATGTCCTGGTTTAAAACGGAAAATAAATACGGAAGAAGTAACGGAAGAAGAGTAAAAACTCTTGGGAAATTTGAAAATTTCCGTGGAAAAATAGTGAAATGAGTTCTACGCAGACCTAGTCACGAGGCGTTAGTAAAAAAAATATGCATTTGGAATCGTCATTTCCTTACATAATATAAAGCCATATTTTCTACAATTTGCTTCACTACTTCGATCATTTCTTTAAATTTGAAAGACCAAACAAAGCTCGCCCGAACAAAACACGGAAACCATTTAAGGCTCGCAGACACGCATTCGGACCACTTTCGCGAGCCAACCGTGCGAAGCGGCCTTTAGTAATCTGTGTCTAACTGGATTATTGGAAACATATTGAACAATAACAAAACGGTAGTCGATCCACGATTCGGACTGGTCCAATAGAGAGCGTAGGAGAGTTGCTAGATGGGGTAAGAGCGGAGAATTAGAAGCGCATTAGGCGTAGGCGTATTTTATCTATCTGGACTGTCCAAGTTGCGTTCTATGAAAGCTGTAGAATTCTGTCAAAATGTTTAGGTGCCCGCGCGACAGCTAACGTCAATTGCATAGATTTTTTTGAATTCTGTAGTTGTTAATATTCGCGGAATGCGAGTTTTCTAGGTCCACCGACTACTCGGAGTAACTAATGGTGCTATTTGTATAAAAGTACATTCTAATTTTTGTAAAAATTATACAAAGTGATTAGACAAGGCTTTTAGACAAGGTGAATTTCGCCACGATGTTTATTAAAGAAACATGTATATCACAGGCGAGGACAATTTTATTGTTCTGTTACAGAGTATTTACTCTTGTGGACTTAACACAAGCTCCACTCTTCTGTCAAGTCTTCATCTGGACTTGACAGAAGAGTGACTTAAGAGTAAATTAAAATGTTGAATATGTCAAAGTAGGTAGACTAGCAGGCGAGACAGTTATGACAGAAAGTAACCACTGCGTCAAACCCAAATCCAGAAAAAACACTGGTCATGAAGATTAATTAACCGGATTCTGAAATAAGGTATCTAGTGCGTAACCGTTCATATAAAAGTACGAGTTCCGCTACGGAATTGGCTATCAAATTATCAGACCGCATAGGTATGCAAAAACACCCTCACTAGAGGAATACGAAATTCGTTACCGATCTTAGGACCTGTTCACATCACTACATCTGCATCTGTACGGACACGGCAACGTGCCTCGCCAGGGCGCGCGGTGCGGCGCCACGGTGATGTGGACAGGCCCTTACCGGGCTTCCAGCACTATATATCAATGTACTTAGATATGATTTCCTATTGAAGCTATTGCTTGTAAGACGTGACGATCAATCGTGGAAACGAAACTCTTTTGTAATGAGCGATTAAGACGTTTTTTTTCGCCAAAACACAGTCGACCGGCGAATTCGAAACGAACTCGCTTTTATCTAAACGAAGTTGATGCAACTATGCTATTTACTGATTGGTTGTACTTAGATTAAACGAGCTTTGTGACTAATTATATTGACTCTGATTAGCTTTTTTGAACATTTAAAACTTTTCAGTTTAAACGATTTTGAAATGGAGATTTTCCTGTGTATTGCCAGATCCGATTTTTTTTATCTGTAGAGCGAGTCTTAGAGATTATTAGTATTCTTAATGAATATTTAGGTAACTACCTCACCAAAAGAAATGGATTTTTGTTTTATTACAACTAAATCGAAGAAATAACTCAGGGTATATAATCAAAACATATCTAAATCTACACTTAAATACTCGAATTTTGCTACTTTTGATATTATACCTACCCATGAACTGCTTCTTTGTTGTATTGTTATAAACACTACCTTTTACTTGTACCGTAGCCCGTCTAATTGACTCGTTTAAATCCATCAGAACTGCGATACCATAAAGAACCAACAAATCACTGATACGGAATCAATCGTATCAAAAGATTCATAAATAAGTCGCCGGCGCAGCCGCAATCGCTCGATCGCGCGCTTTGTGCTGCCCGCTGACAAATTGTGACAAATTGACACATTCTCTGACGACATTGACACATGCGTTGACATGTTGACATTGACACATTCGATGGCATGTGGCGTGCGCTAATGTCAAATGTGGTTACAGTTACATTTGCTATAAAGTGCAAATTTTTACCAGACGAAGTAAATTGTCAGTACCTAACTGAATGTTAATTTTCATTGCAAGTCGTGTTGATTTTAAAAACATGTTGATTGTTATAACGCAGTCCAAATTCTGATAAAAACAAGTTCTGCTCATATTTTTTGTTTTTTTTTTAATTAAAATATCAACTGATATCTACATACAGTCAGTTTAGGAACTTCGTCTTGGAAAATTGACGTATGAGTTAATCATTCTTTCTAAATACAATAATCATCTACAATTTTAATTTAAAAAAGTAATTAAAGAAATTTCGATTATCAACGAACCACGTGGCTTATTGAACTACTCGCTTTAATGTGGGGCAGGAATCATACGAGCAAGTATACCAGTGGCATAGTAAACAAGGGTCCAGAGATTGTACAACTCGGCAATAATATATAATCAGTTAATGTGTACGTCTGTAATGACGGCACATGCGGCTAGGGCTGCGGCTGCTGGGGGGAGGCTGGGGTAAAGATGACATATATAATCAGTCTGTAATCAATGCTGTGCACAAGCATTTTTTATGACGAGAGATATTGGGATATAGTTCACAAAGGCTGAAGATTAATAGACCATTCATATCCATTCCATACACTAAACTTGTTATAAACAAGGTTAGCTAAAGGATGAACTTCATGTAGGTATCATTAACTCTGTAAGAAACTTTAGTTCGATTATATACATTAAATTATATGTACTGGGTGTTATAGTTATCTATGGCCTGCGGTGAAAACTTTACATTATGTGACCCTCTAACTAGCTTGATTGCTTCCTGTAGCTAGCATAAAAAGCGGCCAAGTGCGAGTCAGATTCGCACATGATTTGTACGGGGCCCCCCTTTAATTTTTAATTGAAATTATTGTTATAGCGGTAATAGCGGTATAGCGGTAATGTATTTGTCTTTCCTTGTTTCATTTTCTTTTTGTAGTATTCAATAAAGCGTATTTGTGTTGAATTGTATTGTATAGCAGTAAAAACAATACACAATACACGATGTGAAAATTTCAACTGACTACCTATTATTGTTTATGCGATAGAGCCCGCTGACAGACAGAAGGACAGATGAACAACGGATGCTTAGTAATAGGGTCCCGTTGGCACCCTTTGGGTATGGAACTCTAAAAAGAACTTTCTGACGATTTCTGCGTACAATTGCGTAACCTTCAATTTTAAATTGCCACACACTGATACAAGAGGTAGCTTTTGTAGGGGTTATTCCAGATCGATCCCCAAATATGATCCTTCGTCGATTATTATGAATTTTTATTCCTGTGTGATTCGCTAAAAAAAATGTTATTCCGATAGTACGGAGTACATACGACAAGACACGGACATGATTTGCATGGGGGATCCAAACGAAATAGAAAATAAATAAAATTTAAATGGACCCGCTGGTGGATTAGGTATGGGGCCGCACCGACATAACCCCTTTTTAACCGACTTCAAAAAAGGAGGAGGTTATACGTTCCACTGTATGTATATATTTTTTTTTTATGTATGTTCACCGATTACTCCGTCAATTGTCGACCGATTTCAAAATTTTTTTTTTGGTTTGATAGAGTATACTTTCGAGGTGGTCCCATTGTCACCAAATCTGTATCTGATGAGGGGATCAGTGAGGAATTGAGGGAACTCCTCAAATATTGTAGGCAAACATATAGCGATTTTAGTATTTTTAGTAACAAGTCCAGCATTTGCATTCAGAAAGTATCATTTGGTGTGGTGGAACTGATGATGAAGACCACAGATAGCCACCGGAACTCCTCAATGGTACCGATTTCAAGGGTGGCGATAAGATATCTCGATTAAGATAGTTGAGCGACTACCTACAACGAATAATATTTACTTGTTGAAATATGACTATGACTTTCCCGCGGCGTTGCTTGCGGCGCGCTTGATATAAGTTAAAGTTTCATTTTAACTAAGAAGTGTGACTACGTAACAGCGTATTATGATCACTAAAAAGTATAAAATAAAATAAATGTTTTAAAAAACAAAGAACCGCCTTCAAAAACGCAAAAAATAACTTCTTTAAAATTGTAGGCACCTAATAGGTTAGTCCAACTGAAGTCGGCGACCACAACATTTTCAACAAAAAGCCGACATCAGTTGGACTAACCTATTAGGTGCCTACAATTTTAAAGAAGTTATTTTTTTGTTGTTTGTATTTTAAAAAGGAGTAATTTAAGTTAGTTAAATATATCCAGAATTGGATTATTTAAACTACCCATTAGAAAAATAAGTTTTAAATTCTATAGTTAATTAACTTTCGTTTTCAAACTGCATCATAGTTAAAACGTTCCCATTCACCCCAGCTTCCCCTTGCCACTTGACACAGTTCCAACATAATTGTAGCAATTACCTGCACCACGACGATTTCTGACATCGACACGTCGAAACATATCCACTCTTGCGCAAGTGATTGAGCCATTCATATGTAATCAGTTCCATTTATGCCACGTCCACTCTGTAACGCCAGCCCTTGGGGCTATTTGGTGATAAATGCGAATGTTGGTAAATAGGTTTAATTTCAAACGATTATTTCCATTTGCTTGTTGCTCTAGGCATTGAATGGTTGAATGGTTTTTGAGCCCGGTTTGATTCCATTCATTCGCGGCGCCTGTGAAGTTATCAGAAGGTAAGTTGTGTCTCCAATTTGCACTATTATGAGCAGTGATCGGAATTAGGTGAGCTAAAATAACTATTCTTCGCAAGAGGACATAATATAGAGTGGTTACAACAGGATAGAAAAATATATTTTTTCTTGAATACCGGGTATTCGATATTTACCCGGGTACGTATTTTACACAGTCTAGTTCGAATAGTACAAGTCTTGAGCTTAATGTAGTATGTTTTTTATAAGATTGCCCTTTCATATTTATAATAATAATCTTAAATACCTGTAAAAAAACATACTACATTAAGCTCAAGACTTGTACTATTCGAATTAGACTGTGTAAAATACATACCCGGGTAAATATCGAATACCCGGTATTCAAGAAAAAAAATATTTTTCTACCCTGTTGTAACCACTCTATATTATGTCCTCTTGCGAAGAATAGGTATTTTAGCTCACCTAATTCCGATCACTGATTATGAGTCTATTGAATAAAGGAAACAGCTTCTTATCATTGGAAGGTTTGTTGAACATAGAATTTTGATTTTGCAATTTTATGAGGGAAATTAATTATTAAGTAGACCATAGTCTCTGGGAAAAAGCTAGCAAAAAGACCAAAAAGTGATACTGTTAATGAACAATTAAAACGGCAGGAGTCAAGTGACTTATTACACCTGACCAAAAAATTACGTGATCTATCACTATAATGTATTTTTAATTAAAAAGTAACGCGACCAGTACCCCAGGTATTTAGTAAACTTCAATGAACCATAATCTGGTAGAAGTTGGTCGGTAATTATTTCCGACAAAAACTGGCTGATTGCTTTCACAAGACGCCACAATGGGGCATGAAATGAGCTACCACCGCGTTACGCATCGGCGTATCAACCACAGGTTCTCGATGATGAAAATAGTATGAGTTTGTTTTAAAAACTCGTGACTTAGGTATTTTTATGCGAAACCGAGCTTTATGGAATAAGGGAGGTTTCAAAGCCTCTGATGTCAATTAGAGTTTTTGAAAAAAAAAAATTTTCCTTTTCGACGTAGGTAACTCTAATCCTTGCTAAACATGTTTAGAGAAATCAAGGAGTCATACAGAAATTTTGTTGCGTAAGTAGACTTTGATTTTGAGGTTTGGCTCAAAATTGTAGATATTCTACTCATAATTAAGTTGGTTTACTGTTTCTACTCTGCTACTTGTACTGGTAAAGGAGTACTTATTACGTCTTAAGAGGATTGTGAAGGTAAAAATTTTCATACAAAATGCGAAAACGTTTTTCTCCCCTTAAACCTAGTCCGATTTTTACGATTTTTTATTATGTTGTAGATATCATGAAAAACTATGTCTGTACGTTTTCCTTTACACGAAAATATTTCTTAGAATGAAACAAATTGAAAAAACAGAAACGTACAGACCTAGTTCTTTATAATCACTACAATATATTCAAAAATCGTAGAAATCGGACTTGATTTAGGGGGTGAAAAACGTTAACGCCCGGAGCTAAATTTGTATGGAATTTTTTTGACAGCTACGCGATTTTAGCGGCGCTTCACAATCCTCTTAAGAGTTATTGAGCTAAGATGTCAGAATCTCTTTACTATAGGTAGGTATATAAATTATTTTTTAACGGTCGCACTCAGTCAGTTAATGACGACTAAGCCGTTCTTTAGAGAAAAAAGAAGTAGTTGTCTCTAAAATGTCTCTCTAAAAAAGGCCAGCGGTACAGTGGAGTTCATAAATATGTGTATACTTTAGTACCTTAGTAGTATATTATTGGGCGTTTCAAAACACATTTCATGTGTTTCGTGTTTTGAAACTCCCAATCGGTTTTGAGGTGTTTTGAAACTCCCAATCGGTTTTGAGGTGTTCTGAAACTCCCAATCGGTTTTGAGGTGTTTTGAAATGCTCAATCGGTTAAGAAGTTCATACAGTTTTAAAAAACCTGAACATATTCACATATAACTACTCAATATCTTGAAGGTCTACTCTCATTGGGTACAGACATTTCATGCTTACAACACGTAGGTAGTAATATTGTTTTTATATTTGGAAATATGAAGTTTGTGAAACAACTTCAAAACTTGCAATTAGAAGTCGTTTGTCCAGTTCGCCACGATCGCAATTCACGTCATGGAGAGCTTTTACCGAACACAATTCGAAGTATCATTTGTGGTCCTTCTAACTGTGGTAAAACTAATTTAATGGTCGGTCTTCTGCTGCATGAACGGGGGCTACGATTTCAAAACCTTTATCTTTATTCTAAAACTCTCTTCCAACCTATGTATCAGTATTTAGAAAAAATACTAATGTTGGTTCCATCAGTCGAATTTAAAAAATATAGTGAGAATGATGAAGTACTAAGTCCACATGAAGCTAACATTAACTCAATTATTATATTTGATGATGTTGCATGTGAAAATCAAAACAACATAAGGGATTACTTTGCAATGGGACGTCATAAAAATATTGATAGCTTCTACCTTAATCAAACTTATAGTAAAATACCTAAACAATTAATAAGAGATAATGCTAACTTAATAATTCTATTTAAGCAAGATGATGTTAATTTACGTCATGTTTATGATGAGCACGTTGGAAGCGATATGTCTTGGTCACAGTTTCGAGAAATGTGTGCTGAAGTATGGAAACTGCCATATAGTTACTTGGTTATAAATAAAGATTCTACTCGTAATTCAGGATGTTATAGAATGGGTTTTGACACATTTATCATTATGGATTAACTATAATACATGATGCATTATTATGAAACATTTATTGCTTCATAGAAAACCATCAAGATCAGACATGAATCTTAAAATCAATGACGAGAAAAATTTGAAAGAAAAAGTACTTAAATCTGTCGAAGCCGTTAAAAAGAAAGTTAGTCTGATTCGTAATATGAAAACTGATAATGATATGATGTTGGAATCAGTATTGAAACCAATAACAGAACCACTTAATGAAATAGTTAAAGTTAAAAATGAGAATAATTACTTAAATACTAATGATGATGATTTAAATGACGGATTTCGATGGGGAAAGTCAGTAAAAAGATTAAAATTGAGTCCTAGTGAAGAAAAGAGGCAATCTATTCATGATTATACGGTTGTGAGGAAATCTTCTCAATCGAGTCTTGATAATGAAGATCAAGAGGATAACACATCAAACAACGATGAAAGTGATGTAAGCGATGGAGTGGAAAGTGAACAAACTAATGATCAGGATTCAATAAATGATATTTCATTTAAGACGACAGATTCTTTCGCATCTCCTCGTGATGATCCTAAATTTCAAAAGAATTATATTACCAACTTAAATATACCTTTTGGTGTTCGAACGGAACGGGACAAGCTAATGTTGGGATCCTGTCCGGTATACACAACACATGATAAAAAATTAAAAGTAAATGCCCATACTTACTATTTAACGCCAGGTTTAAACGAATTGCTATATAAGAAAGTACCGGATTTAAATATTGTAACTGAGGATGATAAACGCAATTATAAAATCTTATTATTAGAAACTAATGCACATAGAAGAGATTTTAATCCTAATAAACCAATTAAAAGCAACAAAGGCATGAAATATTTATACGTAATAAGACCGCTTTTTAAATTAGCTAAAGAACGTTTAATAAGTGGTGAAGGATTATCGACCATGAAAAAAGTTAAAACCGATGTATCATATGTATATTGGGATAACCCAAACGAATTAGTTGAAAGATTAAAATTGCTTATAGCTTCTCGTGAAGCTGGTAATACAGGATTGGATAATGAAATCATATCTGTTATTGAAGAACTGCAAGAAGCAGGATTAGTTAACAATGTCAATATATAAAACAGTTACTTTACTATTATCGTTAGTCGAGGCAGAACTTTTGACGTGCAAATAGAACATAAAATGAATATAGACAAATTCGGTCATCATCTTCATAAACGCCTGCGTGTATCTGAAGTTTCTGAACTTAAAAATAATGCTTTGCTCCGATCAGATGATGGACATTTCGATTTACAATCATTAAGATTAAAGGGACTTGCACATCCATTGTCACCTGATGATGCAGTTAATAAGCAGTACGTCGATCAGCTCGTTCAGAACCTTTATCAGAAGAAGTATCTAGATTCTATGTTTGATGACATAAATTCTCAAATTCATCAGTTGGCAAATCAGTTGAAATTGAACTTTTATTCAAAAAGGGAAATAGACGATATTTTCAACAAATTAAACAATGGCAAAGCAGCAAGTCGTGAACGAGATACACAGATCAGCTCGAAAAAACTTTAAGCGACGAGCAGTTATATTAAAAGGAATTGATGATTTGTGGCAAGCAGATTTGATTGACTTACAAAATTTACATAAGATAAATAGAGGATATAAATACATTTTGGTTGTAATTGACGCCTTTTCAAAGTATGCGTGGTGTATTCCAACAAAATCTAAAACGAAAATAGAAGTTAAAAATTCTTTCGAACAAATTATTAAATCATCAAAACGAGTACCGATAAACTTACAGACAGACTTAGGGAAAGAGTTTTATAATAATGAATTTGGTCGTTATGTACATTTTTTAAAAATAAATCATTATTCCACGTATTCAATTAAAAAAGCATCTATTGTTGAAAGGTTAATAAAAACGCTCAAAAATAAACTATACAAATATTTTAGTTTCATTGGAAATTATAAATGGGTTGGAAAACCTTTGAATGATATAGTTAAATCCTATAATCAAACTATGCATCATACAACAAAATTTAAACCTTTTGATGTTAATTTTGATAATGAGTCCAAAGTAAAGACAAACATCGAAAACGCGCAATCCAATCTAGGTTATGAATCAAATAAATTTAATATAGGAGATCATGTACGCATAAGCAAGTATAAAAGTGCTTTTCATAAAGGTTATACACCGAATTGGTCGACAGAAATATTTACTATTAAACATGTAAATCACACTCGTCCAGTTACTTACCTTATTGAAGATCAACGAAAAAATACAATACTCGGTTCATTTTACGAACAAGAACTTCAGAAAACAAAGCATCCTGATGTTTACCTCATAGAAAAGGTGATCAAAAAGAGGGGAGAAAAATTGTATGTAAAGTGGTTAGGGCTTAATGATAGCGAAAATAGCTGGATTGATAGAAATGCCATTGTATGAGTATATTTATTAACTTTATTGTATTCAAAATTGTCATTATTATATTGGATATGAAAGGGAGAGGACTTTTAAACAGTGCTATTAATCACTTACCATTTGAGCTGCACTTACCTGGGTATAATTATTGTGGACCAGGTACAAAATTGCACAAACGGTTGCTAAGGGGTGATAAGGGAATTAATGAGTTGGACGAAGCGTGTATGCAGCACGACATTGCTTACGATAAACATTCTAATCTAGATGACCGACACCGTGCAGATTTAGAACTTTATAAAATGGCTAAACAAAGATTAAACTCGAAAAACGCTGGAAAGGGCGAAAAACTTGCATCATGGTTAGTTAGCAAACTAATGAAATCTAAAATAAAAATCGGTGCGGGGATAAAAACATTTAAACAGTTTACATCTAAAATACGTGCTGAATTAAAGAAAAACAAATCTAAAAATAAAGGCACTGCAATTAGCCAAGCTTTCGCAGCTGCAATTAAAGTATTCCGTAATAACAATACGAGTAAATTACGAGTTCCTCGCTTAATACCGATCCCAAAAACTGGAGGTATTTTACCACTGATACCTATTTTTGCTGGACTTTCCGCGTTAGGCTCGTTAGCAGGAGGAGCTGCTGGAATCGCAAAAGCTGTTGCTGATTACAAAGCTGCAAAGAAAAACTTAACCGAATCAGAACGCCATAACAAAATGATGGAATCTATTGCATTAGGAAAAGGTTTACATATAAAACCGTATAAGAACGGCAAAGGATTGTGTTTAAAAAGTTCAAAAAACTAAATAAAAGGTTACCTAGACGAGCTCTCACTAATATAGATCTTTTAAAATACTCAACAGATATTCCTCATTTTCGTGGTGTTTATATGAGAGATAATTTGCCAAAGCGACCTAACAGAGTAGAATGTGCAATCGTTAATTTAGACAGTTCTAAAAACCAGGGGACTCACTGGGTAGCCTATGTTAAAGATAATAATTATTGTGAATATTTTAATAGTTATGGTGATCTTCAACCACCGTTAGAATTAATAAGGTATTTAAAAAATCATGAAATTTCATATAACTACAACACTTATCAAAATTTTGACACTGTAAATTGCGGACATTTATGTTTGAAATATTTAAAACAATTTTGGAGCGACCGTTTAAATGTCTCTGTGCAATAAAAACCTTATCATTCACACGATGTCTTTCACTTTGTCTATAACTGGAACCTCTTCTACCCTGGTTACGAATCATTCACCAGCTCTTCAACTAGATGGTGAATATGAATGTGGGTTGCTATACATGTCAACTTTTAACTCTATACCTAATATAGACTACAGAAACAATAAATTTTATTATGGTAAAAACGAAGTAGTACAAATTCCTGAAGGGTCATACGAACTTCAAGACCTTGACGATTACTTCAAAAGACATCTGCAAGGATGCACATTTTCACTGACGTGTAATAATAATACCTTAAAGACTTCGATAGTATGTTCTAAAAATGTATACTTTAATAAAGAAAATTCGATTGGCAAGTTACTAGGTTTCGGTGAAGAAACTGTACAAGCTAATATATTAACAGAGTCCCCCTTTCCTGTCTCCATTCTGTCTACAACTATAGTGCGAGTTGAATGTGACATAGTGAGCGGATCATTTGTAAACGGAAGACCAAGCCACATTATTCATGAGTTTGTTCCGAATGTGCCTCCAGGATATAGGATTATAGAAACACCGAAAAACGTTATCTATTTCCCGGTTACCCAAAAAAGCTTAAGCTCACTTAAAATAAGAATATTAGACGCAAATAATAATTTACTTAATTTACGAGGTGAAGAGATTCAAATATATTTACATCTTCGGAAAAATGATAGATTTCAATAAAAGCAAAGTCTCGCACGATAAACGTATTAGTAATCACTGTGCTATCAAGAAAAGAAGACCTATAGAGCAATTTACAAAGCTAACGAAAGATAATAAACAATTTTTAAAAAACATAGGCTTGTTAAAATGAGTATACTAAGCTTAATAGATCCATTGAGCTATGATAACACGATTGAAAGTTTCGAATATCATTCATATAAACCGTACGTAACCAGTTTTAATTTAAACGATGAAATCCGTATACCTATTAATCAACAAGATCTTTACGTATTACCATCAGCGAGTACTTTATACATAGAGGGTACTATTAAAGTAATCAATAGAGAAACAAAAGCGCAGGTGAACAGTGTTCTGTTTACTAATAACCCTATACTACATATGTTTCAAGATATTCGATATGAACTGAATGGGATAGAAATAGATAAAATAAAAAACGCCGGGGTTACGACTACTATGAAATCTCTTATATCTATGAATGAACTCGAATCTTCGATGTCAAAATTATGGGGCTGGGACGTTGATGGCACAAAAATTACCAATGGATCATTTTCTGTATCTG
Source organism: Acleris literana (assembly GCA_946894065.1). NCBI lineage: Eukaryota > Metazoa > Arthropoda > Insecta > Lepidoptera > Tortricidae > Acleris > Acleris literana. The sequence continues at coordinate 10,720,813 of OX335684.1, read as the reverse complement.
TGCCTTTAAATAAAATTCTTGGTTTCGCAGAGGATTATAATAAAATAATTATTAATTGCAAACATGAACTTATTCTTTTACGATCCAATAGTAATTTAAATAGCGTAATATTAAATACAAATGAATACATAGACAACATTACTATATCTAAAATAGTATGGCGTATGCCTCATATTAAAGTTTCTGATCGGGAAAGATTAACTTTATTAAAACATTTAGAAAAAGATCGCGCTATTCAAATAGCATTTAGGAACTGGGATCTTTATGAGTATCCGCTTTTGCCTAAAACCTCTAAACATTCTTGGTCAATCAAAACTTCATCTCAAATTGAAAAGCCACGATTCGTTATAATTGGATTAAAAACGGACCGAAAAAATATGATTAACAAAGATATAACATGCTTTGATCATTGTCATTTGAGAGACGTCAAAGTTTTTTTGAACTCAAACTATTTTCCATATGAAAGTTTAAATGTAAGTTTTGGAGACGAAAAGTACGCTTTATTATACGAACAGTACGCTAAATTTCAACAGTCTTATTATAGACGTAGTCAAGCACCGTTGTTAAGTCCGCAAAAATTTAAAGAGAAAGCCCCTCTCTTCGTCCTCGACTGTTCTCATCAAAACGAAACCTTAAAAACAGGTGCCATAGATGTACGGCTAGAATTAGAGTGTGAACAGGATATTCCCGATAATACTGCGGCGTACTGTCTAATTCTGAATGATAGTATTGTAGAATACAAACCGTTAAGCAACATTACAAAGAAAATATCATGATGACTGACCGTTTGTTCGTGGATCTTCAGGGATTTAAATCGTATAAAAATGAATTTATTGTTAAGGAATTTGCATACAGTACAGATGAATACACGCAAATATTTTCAATAAAACCCCCATATGCATTTTCTACTTTATCGGAAAATGAAAAACGTCAGGTGAACTGGATTGAGAAAAACCTCGGAATTTTATGGCGTGAAGGATATGTTGACTATAGAGAATTTAAAAGAATGATTCATGGTTACTTAGAAAATAAGAAAATATATGTAAAAGGATTAGAAAAAGTTAAATGGGTAATAGAATTGTGTTCTAATTGTACAGTAATAGATTTAGGAGAAAAAGGTTTGCCTAATTTTCAATCTATGCATCAAAAATATTGTAAAGATCTCAGTACATATAATTGTATGATTCATAAAAAAACATGTGCGTTAAAAAATGTAATATGTATTAAAAAATGGTATTCTGAAAATAATTTATCATATTCTGTAGAAAATAAATAAATAAATAAATAATTGCTATTAAATCATTGCATTTTTATTTTAGGACCTATTGCAAACACATATATATTCGTACGTTAAATCTAACAGTGACGTGACGACTAAATAAATTTCATACTTAATCAAACATTTCAATAGTGACATTGATATATTTAACGTGCGAATATTATGATTATGATACACGAAGTAAAATAAAACAAGATTGTTAAAAAACAACGTTTATTCAGTAATGATCACCTTTATTTACAATATTACACCTTAAATCTAACTTGTTTACATTAAAACAAAGATTGATGACCCCAAGATAACGTCGAGGTTTGATTCTTTAGTATAACGCGTTTGTCATCATTTGACGACAATGCTACTTTATTTAAAGACTGTGTAAAAATAACATGTTTTAGTGATTTAAATACAATATTCCTCTTTCTTATCCGCTCTTTATTTAAAAGTACTTTTTTATACTCCTCAAAATCCACACCTCGCAATACATGTTTTTTTGTGCCCTTAGCCTTTTTAATTTGATTGTTTTCAGTTTTTATACAATACAATTTAGACCTAAGACCTACAAATTCGTTTATTATTTCTCCACCAAGTTCGTCCTTAAACAAACCTGGTACTTTTTTATGTTGACGAGTTATACCAAATACGTTACTGTCTGAGTAATTACTAGTATCAAAATAGTGGTGAAATTTTAGTTTTAAATCTGCATATAAATCTTCTGTATTTATGGAATACAGAAAGGAATCTGTATCAGTATAACACAAACTCAGATTAGATGTATAAAATGGTTTCATAACAGAATAGTGAAAATCGTACATATGAGTTTTCGATATTTCCAAAACAGTAAATCCAATGTAAATTGGTCGATCGAGAGTTATCGATTCTGGCTTCATTTGTATGGCAACAAAATTTTCAGTAAAAATGGTTGAACTATGAAAATTGGGTCTCCCTGTTAGCTGCTCAGCTGTATATTTCTTTTTTGTTTTATTTGTAGTGTCTCGCCATGCATTAACTAACATGACATTTAACCTTTTTTCGGGGTCCTCCAACGTTTTTCCAAATATAGCATTGTTAAATAGTTTGCATGAATTTTGCTCAAACACGGATTTAGCTTTCTGTCTTAACTGCGTGTTTAAGTCTATATATTGCTTCAAAAATGGACCTTGTTTAAACTTGATTACTCTATGTATTCTTTTTAATATCAAACCGTGTTTAAGACATATTTTTAAATGCATGTAATGGATGACATATTCATATTTATCATATAAATTTGGGATAAGTTTAGGTTGCTTCGAACCAGGAGGTGTGAATTTTTGAGGACAGAATGGAATGTCATTATGCAAGTCATGCAAATGTTCTGGATATTCTAAATCCACTTCCAAAATATAACCATAATCCGAATTATCAGAGATTTTTAGAATATCAAGTTCATTAATTGCATGCTGTGGTAAGAATTTGAAATCAGCATAAGGTAAAAAACCACACATTGCATAACCGTATAGATTATTACAGTCTATGTACAATAAGAAACTATATGGATTACTGGAATCAAAATTCGGCATGTATTTATTATTTGCCTTTGCATACCGAGTAGAACATAAACATACACCTCCACGAATACCCTTCTGAATCATTCTAATTATTTCAAGGTCATCAATGAGTTGTAACTTCACATCAGTTATGAGTAACATAGCATCAAAACTTAAACTTGGGGCGGTTAGGTAAAAAGCAGGATCTAATCTATAATTAATTTTACAAGTTTGACGAAACTTTTCAAATATGTCAGCTAGTAATAATACATCTGATTTAAGATACAGGTCAGTGTATTCTCCTAAACTCTTTACATCGAAAGATTTCCATACAAGTTGCGCATGCTCATAGTCATATTTTGAAATACTGTCATTTTTTATTGAGTTGTAAAAATAATGTTGCTGCGGTAAACATTGCTCTTTATAGCGACTCCAACTAGTCATATACTCGTATGGATAGACACCCTTTCGTTTCAATAGATCAAAATGCTGTTTTATAGGAAAGAAATGACAGAGGTGAATAAAATCTTCTTTATTTAAGGTGCTTACAAGTTCTTCCAAACTTGCTGATAAAAATTTGAATGAATCTACAAAACGAACAGGCATATATCCGTTTTGATCTGTAATGAAAAATTTCGTGAATGATATGTAATTTTCTTTGTTTTTTGCAATAACTTTGATTTGACCAGGAAGTTCGCCCAACTGACGTATAAACAAATGACTGTCGTATCCAGATAAGTTGTGAAAAAATACTGGCACAAATGATGGTAAGCGGTATCGAATATTACAATAAGAATGGGCTGCCCCCCTATAGCGTCCCGTTAAATGACAATGATCTCTCACGGAGTCGCCAAGCAATAACTTGCGACAAAGAAAACAATACTGAGAATTTAAAAAATCATTATCTTCTTCCTTTGTAATAGATATTGTCTTTTGGTTAGAATATATTTTATGAATTCTACATACATCTATTTGCAAATATTCGAGAAATTTATCTACGCAGTCTTTTCCACGATAAGAAACGAATTTGTTTAGCGAGCTATTGTATGAACAAACAATGTAGTACGCAAATGCAGCTGGCACGTGCTCCTGTAATGTTGTAGTACATTTTGAACTAAGCGTTTCGTCTGTATTTGACTGCAATAATGATTCAAAGTCTGCATAAATTATGAAAGGCATATCTTGCATTCGTTCAAAATTTTTAAATTCAATTTGCGCACCCCGTTCAGGTAAAATTGTCTTAACGCCCCCGCATACGTGAGCATTTAATTTATTTTCACTATTAAAAAATATCATACATTCATCACAAAAAAATATTTGTCCGTTATGTTTTGTTAATTGAAGTTTAAGCAGACGACTTAAATTTTTTATTAGGCAATAATGTGTTTGACGCCCGTTTTCTAACATTAATAGGTTAATATGATGTTGTTTCCGACATGCGGTTTTATAAAGCGGGCCTACAATTTCAGTTTTATTTTTGAGTGCATACACATTAATACTTATATTCTGATTGTTTTTTTCGAATATTTTGATGTCAGATAATCCTACAGGAAAGGTCATGTCCGCGCTATTTAGAACACCTTCATAATGAGGGTATGAAGATACCCTATGAGCATTACTTTTAGCGGGGAATAGTGCAGCCATCACACACCACAAAAAGCAAAAATTATCTTTATTTTGAATATTGATGCACGCACGCTTAAGTTTAATATTTTTAGGCAAATCTATGAATCTCGATGCTCGCAGTGGGTTGTATTTACTGATGTTTACCTCTAGGTATAAATTGCGCATAAAAGCCCAACCACTATCCCTGTCTTGAAATTCATCAATTTTTCGACAAATAGAGTGTAAAAGATTTGAAAATATTTCATTGAAATCATAAGTCTGATGTATCACTATATTTTGAGTCGCAAAAGACTTAACGTCGCATGTATCGTTTTTAAGTAAAGAAAATTCTGCAAATAATTCAAAGTTAACTTTAACACTCTTAAAGACTGATTGTCTTGCATCTAAAATTTTTCGAACGCGGGCGCGAACACTGTGTAAAAACTCGGCAGGAGGACTAGTTTGCTCTGGGCAGTCTTCGTGTCCTCGCACGCGGTAAGACGCTATCCTACTTCGAAAGGCGCTAGCTATTTTTTCAACACCATCACCGTTATCTATAGATATATTATTTTTATGCACGGTACTTCGTAAATGGGCAGAAAAAGCTCGACTTGCAACAGATGTTTCGCAAACAGAACAAAATATTGAGTTAAGACTCATTTTTAAAAAGAAAAATTACGGTGAATATTACAAACAAAGGTACCTATCACATCAATTCTAATTATTTTAAATCGCGATAGAACACTCCATCATCGATGAAGTGCTCCTTACTTAATTTTAAAACTTTATTAATATTTGATACCTCTTGCGAATCCGCATCTACCTGAAGTTTTAAGTTAATTAAAGCCTTCTTCCATCGATCTTCTACCGCAACAGTTTTTATGTCAGCAACATTATACAATTTTAACTCAATAAAAAGATTACCAGACAATTGTGCAGTTCGCCGCACCCTGCCGCCAGGAACTTGCCGTATCAAAACAGACGGGAACACCGTTTCCTTTTGCTGAACACGCAAGTCTTCGTCTTCGCTATCGGAGTCAATTTTCCAGCCTGCAGGCGGATATTTTTGTTGACACGTCTGCGACAACTTTTTTGTGCTGTAAATCGAAACCAAAAATTAATAATACGAACATAGGTAGGTACATACTGAGCTAATTATTTTAATTCAGTTTCAAAAACGGTAATTTAATTACTCACCATGAAGTTGGAACCTCTTCTTCAGATTCGGGAAGCAGGGTTTTCGATAATTTCAACTTCTTAGACCTATAAAAAATTAATTTTACATTTTTAAAAGCACATTAGAAGGTTTCAATGTTTCATTTGTTTAAAATATAATTACCGAGGTGTAGAGACTTCGTCCTCAGATTCAGGCAGCGAGATTTTCTTTTTTGAGGGAGCCTTTTTGGAGAGTTTAAGCTTCTTAGACCTATAAAAAACAAATTATACGTTTTATAAAACACATTAGAAGATTTTAATATCATTATACTTGTTTAAAATATAATTACCGCGGTATAGAAACTTCGTCCTCAGATTCAGGAAGCGCGATTTTCTTTTTTGAGGGAGTCTTTTTGGAGAGCTCAACTTGACAGTATTCCGTATCAGACCTGCAAACAAAGTATAACATTAATATTGTGTAAAAAAAGTTAATAACAATGTAATTAAATGTATTAAAAACTTACGAACATTGTTTTAGTGCAGTGTAGGTAGAGTAAAGATGATTGATTCACTGTAGAACGATTGACTGCAACGGTGTCTAATAAAGTTATGCGTTACAACATAAAAAATAAATTTATCGGTACCTACACCACAATACAGAAGTTCTCAACATTTCAATATTTATTACACTCGATTTGTATTAACAGTGCTACTACAAAATACGAACAATAATGGTTTTTATAAAGGTTTAATACCTCAGGCGTCAATTTGCAAAATAAGCAAATGTGTAACAAACAAAAGTATCATGTTAATTATGTTGCAATCAAAGAAGCCGCCGTTTTACAAAGTAGTCGCGAACTTCGCTAAGGCTCATTTTACACTGCATGAATTAAGACTTGTTTAAACTTGTATTTGAAGTGTGTACTTATTTAGCATAGGAAAAATGTTACTGCAACAATTTAATACTCGTATTTTAGTTCTTTTTTGAACGTCAATTTAGACGGTCGCAGTTTTATTTCATTTCCTGTATCTAAAAAATAAGTGTAGTTCTTCTTTGAACGTCAATTTAGACAGGCGTAGTTTAATTTCAGTTCCTGTATCTACAAAATAAGTAAGTACAGCTATCTCAATTATGTACTACTTTTTAATAAAAAAAAAAAATAAAAAATGGTTAGGTAGTTATAAATCTAATTCTATTCATTTATTTTGCAGAGTATGACGAGTTCTCAACCCATTGACTGCGTGAAAGAAATCGATGAACAGTTCCCACTTTTTTCATCTCAGACTATTGCATCATTCGACGAACCATTTTCCTATTGCCAAGACATGGATTCCTATTTGAAGTACCAGGAAAGATGTATAAATCAAAATCAGGATACATCTTTAGCAAATTCTCCGAAAAAATCAAAACGAACATTGAAGAAGAAAACACTGCAAAGAAGGACTCGAACATCAGATATTGGGTTAAACTCGCATGTAATTAGAAAAGCTAACAAGGGGAAGCAAGTAATAAAGATTACTATTGCGAACCTCGAGTCGAAACAAGGTGAGGATTTGACGACGACGGTGCAGTATGTCGTCCAAGATAACTACGATGAATTGTTAAGTGCTACGGAAGAGTTAGTTAGCCGAATTGTGAAAAGACTAAGTGACGTTAGCTATTAGATTTTATTAAGTTCATATTTTAATACTTACCTTGAACAAAATTACTAAGTATAATTATTATGTCTTGTAATTGTTTATGTGCTATAAAGAGTTTACATACATATATACTACATTTAAAATAATCAATTTTTTAATAAATTTCGTTATGCAACTTTTGATTCTCGATATTATTCAAAACCATAAAATTACTACAATTATTGTCTTGTAATTGTTTATGTGCAATAAAGAGTTTACATACATACATTTTGATATTGTTATCTTAATTTGTTTAAAATAAACATTTTTTTTTTAAACAAATTGTTTCTTTCTATTCAAAACCATTATAATTATATTTTGTGTACCATGTAAACACTGCTTAAGTACATTATTTTGTCGTCTTCATCAAAACAATTAATTATTTAATAGCCGTGTCGCATAGTGATAGATAAGCAAATTGTGAATATGCAAAAATTTATTAAGGCAACATATCAAATGACACTTCAACTGATTGTAAACTTTACTTGTACAGTTAAAGAAACAAAATCAGGTTGAGTAATTTGTAGAGTAATAACTTATTTAAATTTCAAGTAACTTTTTGCCATTGATAATTGTATGTTTAGCGTCACAACTACGTCACAGAAACTAACCAATCGCAGGCTCAGGTCTACATCGCGCTAACGAAGTTTTTATACTTGGTTGATATAAATAAAACACAAAATATGTAACCGACGTGCTCCCACCTTCCGTGACCGACCGGCGGAATGGTAGGGTGCACCAGCAACCTGTGGCTCGGCCTGATCACCCTTGCTACTAACCGCTGAATTTGTTATCCTTGAACTTGAGGAGATTCTGTGCCTATGCGGTGGTAGGTACAGATGACCCACGCCTTGGTGGAAGGCCCCCAAATCCACCTTCATGTAAAATGCAGCCATAAGACCACTGGGAACCTATAGCATCCCGGGTGGCTCGTCCTTGTTGTGGAGATTGATCACCTTCGCAGCAAGTTGTGAAAACACCTTAGCAAACCAAGTCCGTCCGTAGCGGTGCGGTGCGCTATGAGGGTCCTGGACCCTTGCATACATGCTGAGCCTGATCAACTTAGTGTGTGTGTTGTGTTAAGCTTTTGTTATTTTACTTAATAATACAAATGTAAAGTAAGTTACGACTTAGCATGGTGAAAACGCATTCAATTTTGTATGATGTGTTACGGGCACATCGTGAGGCGACACGTAAACCCGATTGAACGTTATGAACCAAATATATCAAAGAACGCAAAGGCGTTTCGAATCAATTACAACTTAATAAAATAACTGCTATGAGTTTCAGAGAAACCGATTGAGCGTTTCAAAACACCTCAAAACCGATTGAGAGTTTCAGAACACCTCAAAACCGATTGAGAGTTTCAAAACACCTCAAAACCGATTGAGAGTTTCAGAACACCTCAAAACCGATTGAGAGTTTCAGAACACCTCAAAACCGATTGGGAGTTTCAGAACACCTCAAAACCGATTGGGAGTTTCAAAACACCTCAAAACCGATTGGGAGTTTCAAAACACGAAACACATGAAATGTGTTTTGAAACGCCCAATAATATACTACTTACCTTGTCACTTTAATCGCTGTTACAATTCATATGTGGCAGATTAAACATGACATTAAATAGACAAGGTACTAAAGTAAACACATATTTATGAACTCGACTGTAAGTTTATTAACCTAACTTGAAAATGACGTAGATTAGTCTTATTTATCTAACGAATCCCCGGCCCCTACTCAATATTAAGTACTTTAATGCAACCATTCTACGTCAATATAAGCGCTAGAACGTACCTTCGTGCATTAAAAACACTATAACCGTCAAAACATGATAAAAATTCTAAATCGAACACTTTTAATGTAATAAAATAAAAACCTATAGTAACGACCGACATTAACAATGAACACAATAAAGTAACGTGTCCGTTCCTCTATGCAACTTTCAAAACGTACGAGTATCAAATAAAGAGTCAATACAAAATGTATTTTCTACCACTACAACGTCTTGTTATAATCAACTATACTGGAAGTACATAAGGTTGGATTCAAGGCGTGACGCTGGAGGTTTTTTTAATCTTGGTGCATTAAATTTTAGCTCAATGAAAGCTGACAAATTGCTATAGAAATAGTTTGGCGGTTTACAAGCGTGAAGTGTTAAATTAACCTTTAATGAGTTTTAGGTAATAAGAATTTACTAATACTAAATAAGTTGTAAGGTTTTTAAATTTATGAAAATGATTGTAGACGGTTAACGTTGTTCATATAACTCTACATCCTTAGATCTTTGTACATAATATAAAACAAAGTGGCTGGCCATCTATCCCTCAATAGCGGCCTCACACGTAAAGTTTGGACCGCGGAAAACGCCACGCGCCATTCCAATCTTCGTTCCGAACCGTAAGTGTAAATGCAACTGTAATAGTAATTGTAAAAAAATTACGGTTTGGAACGAAGATTGGAATAGCGCGTGGCGTTTCCCGCGGTCCGAAATTTACGTGTAAAGGCCGCTAATATGTATGTACCCTTAAATCTTTCAAACTATTTACGCAACGAATTTCCATGCGGTTTTTATCATAGATAGAGTGTCAAGGGAAAACCGAGGCGAAGCGAGGGCGGCTCGCTAGTTTATAAAATACAAATACAGTCCGTTAAGAATCCTTAGATTTGAAAACGGTACCTATGCTGGAATTTATTGGAAGAGTTTTTTACTGGTTAAAGATTGCTTCCATAATGGAAAGTATTTTTGCTGATATTAAAGTCACTTAAATACACATTTAATGGGGAATATGCATGTTTTTTTTTACGGGTTCAATAAAAGCTGATTCATGTAACAAACAGGTTAGAAATATGTTTTTTTGAATAGCTATATAAATAACCAAGATATAAGCTAACAAAAATTCGTTCCTATCTCTTACTAGCAAAACAGAATTTTACGTGGACTTTATATGGCCGTACTGCACGATGACGTCACCGGTGCACTTCGGATCTCTCTGTCTAATTAGCATTTTAAAATGTTTGTATCATCCGTATTACTTTATCGATTTTAATTTTAGTTTCACTTTTGGTGATCTCTGTTACGGTATTTACATATTTTGTTGAGAAATGCTTTTTTAAAAAATCCATGCATATTCCCTATAAGATAAGACGAGGGAAACCTTTTAATGCCATGCCTAGAAGATGAAGTTTTAAACAAGACCACTCATTAACAAGCTCACTATAATAGTAGATGACAATCCGTGGTAACAATGAAAACGTGCCCAGCCAGTAACGTACCAACCCAGTAACGTACCCACTAAATACACGCGGCCACCTATAAATAATCAAAAAAATGTTAGTAATTATCTCTGACATAGTGTTACCATACTTCTTTTTTTAAATAGCTACATGCGATTAAAATAAGACTAAACGCCTTGGGAACGCCCCAACCGTCCGTGACGCCCGCTCAACCGTAAACAGTGTGTTAAATGACTTAAAAAAAGTTTTGACATCATTTCACGTCGATCAACTGGCCGGTGAAAGAGCGCAATGAAAAAAAACCTCAATGCGACTCATTTTATGAATGAAATAAGATTTTTTCGACGGAACCGCGTCGAATACGTGCTTTCCTTTCGAAGTAGACGTGCATTCATTTTAGATATTTTTTCAACGTGGCTATGGAAGTTGCTGGTTGACTTTAAACCACAATATTTAGGATGTTGGGTTTAATTCTGCTTGAAGGTTTTCACGCGTAGTGTCAATGAATTATTAGGTACGCTCTGACTTCCGCCTAGGATAGTTGTAGGTACAGATGTACAGGTGAAATTTCAAACTATAAAAACTTAACGTGACGCAGCTTGCACCGAAGTTTCCCGAGATTATTTTCGATGACGAACTAAAGAGGAAGAAAAACAAAAAGTGGGTCAACAACATGAGTATAATGTAATTACAAATAGGTCTGATTCGAGTACGTCCGATTGTCCCAGTTCTGTTGGAATACCTGCCCAGTCGGATAATATACATTTCTACTTACCTATCTGATGATTCTGTTTGTAACTAGCTTCTGCCCGCGACTTCGTCCGCGTAGATTTCGATTATAGTTATTCCATCGGGATCTTTAAAATTCCCGGAATGAAATGTAGCCTATGCGTTAATACAGGGTATAAGCTATCTCCATTTCAAATTTCATCCAAATCTTGCAACCGTTGCAGCGTGAAGGAGTAACAAACTAACTTCCACACACACACACACACACACACACACACACACACAAACTTTCACATTTATAATATTATTTTTCACAACACTGCTCGGAAATATGGCCATAGATGGTCTTGTTTGGGGTCACAAAACGTCACTTATAAGGACAGACCAAGAATGTTTTTGTCGGCGTGTTTGCTGATTGGTCGAGAACATTGTTGTCCAACTTTAAGAACCAATGAAAAACAATCAATCAATTATTGTGTCATAGCTCCTTAAAATGAAAAATTGAAATCGACCAATCAGAACACACCATTTTGTGTCGTAAAATATTAGGCGTATTTTTGCTAAAAGATACACAGACTAAAAAGTATGTTACTGCTTTTTTTTTAAATGTAATTCAAACTTGGCCTCTAATCTCGAACTACTAGAGATGAAATTACATGGGAGATATGGTGAAACAAATACAATTTTATATGGAGTTGACATCTTCATCTCGCATGTTAGTTTATTAATCTCGAGTGCCACGAGAATAGGGGTCCAGATTAAAAAAAAACTATGGTAAAATTGGCGGTGATGTCATATTAACATGAATTAAAATTTGAGTTTTGAATATGAATTTTTATTTTATTTCCTCTCAGTAGTTGTGAAAAGCACTATGTCTGCCTCGGTAGAAAGTGCAATTTATGGACTCGTGCACTAGAGAGCCTCAACTACGTTTCGGCCCTCTATATGACTCGTCCAAAAATCGCGTACTTTCTATCCTCTGCAACAATGTACTATAGTAGGATACCTTATCTTTAATTTTTTACTGCCAAGTGCTACTTAGGTACGAGTTACGTGATTTTTGGCTTTAATAGAAAGCAAATTTATTTTTCATACAAGTAAGTTGTTAGTTGTTTGGGGTTTATGATTCATAATTACTAGAGATCAAAACGCTTACAATTTATTTTCTTTCTTAGATCTTGCTTTAGAAAAAATGTTGTTTTTACAAAAAAAAATATAGTTTTGTTTGATAAGGAGACACAAAATAAGGGTTGACGTTACCAATCAATTAACTAGGTATTGCAAAAAGCTGCCTTCCAGTTTTCTAGTTCAAAATAATCTGCTCAAAAGCACCAATCAATCACTAGACTATTTATAATTTAAAGAGAGATTAAATTTCTTTAAATAAACGACAAGTATCTCCGAACAACATTAACTACAAGTTAAGCAAATAAGACTAAACAACGGTTTACATAAACGGAGAGACTTTAAGCTCCGGAGCAACGTAATCGAGATCACGACTATCCTTTGTGCGCATCGATACGATCCATCGATCTGCGACGTGCGTGAGCGCATGCATTATGTACTCGCATTCCGGGGCCGGTGGCACTGTTAACGAGATGTTTAAAGCTTTTATGACATTTGCATTTACTAACTATTAATTTATTTTTGTAAGTCTTGAAATTTTAACATATTTTTGTAGGTAAGTATAGATAGAGACTAATAATGAGCCTTAAAAAATATATGAATGGGTAAATAGGTTTTGTGGCACATCCATTTAGCGTAAACACGAATAAGATAAATTATAACTATCTTATGGAACTGTACACTATTTAATGCGATTGCGATGCGATTAGAGTTTCTGTGACCGAAGCGAACTGGTAACAATTAAGTCCGTTTACGACCTTACATATAATTGTACCTGTATTTTTCGAAAGTGTCTAAGTCTCTACTTCCTGTCTGCAAAAAAAGCACAAGCCTTATTTAATTAGTTTTTTTTTAATCTTGACTTGTCATCACTCAGATTATCGTGAGACAGGGGTCAAGGGCCGATTAGTTAATTAAAATACAAAATATAATCAAAAAACCAAGCTCTAAAACACTAACTACTCCACTATATTCGGTTTTTAATCAGGCGTTTACTTAATTGAAGTACTTATATTAACTACTGGCGATATTCAGACCAATATTTAAAAATTGACGTAAAAAAGCTCTTTATTCGGCCTCTAGGAGGGAATTATGCATTGGACAAATAAACATACGTGAACCCTGGAACCATTAGGTACACACCTTCTTTTTTCGGACAATCCATTAATTGTAGAAACACAATTAAACGTGTAACTTTTTTACCATCATCATCTTTTTTTCCAATCATCCCTATCAGCTGTCATCTCAGTATTCATTCCGGGTTTCCCCTTCGACTATAGCGCTCCATATTCATACTCAAAACCCTTCTGGTAACATGCGTTTCATGACAATCTAGAAACCTTATTTTTTTTTACTCGTGCCGCTTTTACTGCTTCCTTTTACATAATCACAATTTTCCAGTAATATTTTACTTCATATTGGAAAATTACAACAAATTACAAGTTGTTTTATTACCTGTATTTTTAGGTATTTCACCAATATGGCATACTAAGTCAAAATAGGTACACATGCTATAAAGTTTTGCTTTACAAAAACGAAATTGACATTTTTTTTTTAAAACTTGTTACAATTACAAAGTTACTACGACCTTTAAATTCATTTCACACTTTCACTCATCACTTCCTTAAAAAGCTTAAAGCTTTTAACGGTTATATAAGCACATTTTGTCATTCAATCAATCATGTCATAAGATCTAATCAGTTTAACTGTCTGTTAAACATCGTTTACCGGCGCGATCCACCGGGCCCCGGCTATGCGCGGAAACCCGATAGGCATCCTGCAATGGGATCGTTAGTTAGGACAACGTGAAAGCTATTGCAGGCATTTTGCTGGAAATTAACAATTATGGGCTTACACTCGGTTTAAGTGTCCGAGCGAGATAGACTTGTACGGCGTATAGAGATATCATGAGAGGGCAATTTATGGTTTGACATGTGCTCACGATTACTTATGAAGAAGTCTTTACGTTACCGTCAGTTAGATAGAGGTCAATCGATTGTTAAACCTTTGTTAGAAAATACTTTTTCACCTGCAGTAAATAGGTAGGTTTTGCTTTTTAAAGACTGAGAGCAATATTCAATTTTGCTGCGAGCGTTGAGACAAAGTTTTTTTTAATGCCGATAACAGTTCTGTGTCTATATAAATGGGTGGGTGGCTGGGTGGGTAAATATGTGTTTTTTTTTTACTTTAGTTAATGTGTTCACGCTGCTGAGGTGAAAAGATGTATGTTATAGTTGTTTTTGTTGCAATACAAGACCAAACTTGTTTGCATCTTTGAATCAATTTTGAATTGCTCAGGATTCTAAGGTAGAATTCCTCGCTACACTCGTGATTCAATTACAGAATCCTTCGCTTACTCGGGATTCAGAATCAACACTCGTCACACCAACTTAGCTCTCTTGTTGCACAAATAACTATATTCCATTTATTGGCACCAATATTTGTACAAGGGTGTTCATAAAGCAACGGTTGTCAAGCAATTTATTTTTTAATTAGTTGGCACATTTGTTGTGATTCGGGTTTCGGCATAACGATATAACCTTCCCAGGGACCAATTACCGTAATGGCTAGCAATTATTTGGGGGTCAGCACAGCACGTTTTTCCAACATGTGTTCAAAATTGTCAAACAATAATATTTTTAATAGTTTTCTGTATTGCTATATCGTGTTTATTTTTTCCTGTGACTACGTAATACGAGTACAGTAAACAACTCAAAGCGAGTACGAGTGGCAATTTTTTTAGGGGAAAGCCTAAGTCCACACATTTAAGGTGAATTCTCAGCTTTCCCGCTTTACTCGTCGAGTGACCCCGCTCGGACGAGTTCGCTCACTCGATCGACCGTTCGACACAGAACCGTTAATGAGAATAACCCCTTGGAAGTAGACACGTTACTGGTAAATAATATGTACTCGCATGTCGAATATAGACCCAGAGGTATTTGCTATATTCATTAGGTATGTAGATATTCATTAAGGTTTAGGTCAGGAATAAACCTCCAGAAACTATGATGATGATGATGATGAGTGGGGACGCCCGGCTAGCGGTCGATCGGTTCTCCGGTCATTCCGCCCAACTATAGAAAATATATTTGCTATAGAAACTATAGTAAATTTATAGAAAAGGTATACAAATACGCTTAAGTAGGCTTCGATTATGAGATTTTGCGTCGATATCATTAATGACAGACGATAGATAGCATCTTGACGAAGTCTTCATGAAACGGAGTGTACTATTCCGATCCATAACGTAGCGTTACGTCACAATAACAACGATAACTTTTTAGACATAATCAATATACGATATATGTGACGTAACTGTTTAAATGCCATTTAAATGACGATAGGCTTTTGTTTAATTGGTCAATATGGTGTAATAGGCAAATTCGTCATTGGTGTTGTGGTATCGTTATAGGAGTCATAAAGTAATGGTCGAGTTAAAACAATACGATAACATATTAAAAGCAATATGGTTTTACCGAGTAGAATACAGCCCCTGGGGGCCTAATATGGCTGCGTTTATTGCGTGACAAAATGTAGGTAAAACATCCGTCACTCTCTGACTGTATATAAGTAGGAGAGTGACGGATGCTTTATCCACATTTTGTCACGCGATAAACGGTCTTCCTATTTTTATGTATAAAACCATTCCGAAAAGACTACAAAGATTAACACAAATTCGATCGAAAGAAGACGTTTGCTTGCTATTTCCTATCTCTAACATCGGTGTCAATTGAGTTCGTGTATTTCGACTACGTACCGCAAGTCACATAGTACAAACAAGCGTCCATTAGTGTCTCGGGCCGATTCCGGAAGAGCCCGGTTCGCACACTGCCTCGGAATTACCGGTAACAACCTTCGACATCACACGACTAGGGATGGGCAATTATCGATGGATTAGACAGGGGAAGTGTATGGTCGCGGTCAAGAGATGGCAGCTGCAAAGATGGTTGTTTCAACATTAAATTTAAAACTTTAACTTTAAGATTGAAATTTGTGTGTTGCCAAGATTTTGGGCAAATTGAATGCAAACAAAAAACATGTGAAATTCTATTTTATTTAAATATTACCGTGTTTATAAATTTTATTGCTTGTTTATAAATTTCGGATTATGAAACTATATTTGTATATAGATATAGCTTTATTAAAAAATATTTATTAAAAAAACTATCAATCGGGATTATTCTCACCATCTGTCGCTGTCTGTTCGCTTAGATCTTTTAAACTCCTCAACGGATTTTAATGCAGTTTTCAGCAATAGATAGAGTGATTCAAGAGGAAGGTTTATATGTAGAATAATTTTTGGTTTATTTACGGGTGTTACAGAAAACTCACATAAACCGAAGCGAAGCGATTGCGGGTCGCTAAGTAAATTATAAACTTCTAGTGCAGCCATTAAATTGGAATAATAACATGTTTTTTTTGCCTTTAGAATTGACGCTGAAAAGCTCATTTCATTAAGTTTAACATTTTATTGCCCTTGTTTTTCTTCTTCCACTGGAATTCGCATTTAAAAACTAAGCATTCTCTTTAAAAACCGCAGTCCGTACATTTCCTTATTTTTTACAAAGGAAAACGGAAAACATAACGCTAAGAATCATAAAACTTAAGACATAAGCAGTCACTTCATTAACTCTGCGTAAATCGTAGTCAGACTCGGTTGGACCGAGAGTTCCAGACGTTATAAAAAACGTTAACCAATTAACCGTTACGTTAAATCTCATCTTGGAAGCCGGGTAATTATCCTGGCCGCACTCCAGTGTCAGGACTCTCATTACAGCCGGGTAGGTGACTTGGAATTAATTATGAGGTTTTTTTCCTGTAAGTTTGAAAACTTGATAAGATGTTGCCTGGAAGTAAAGAAATTCGTAAGGAGAAAAATACATGGTTTCTAAGTTTCTATTGACATAGACTAAGTAATACTTAAAAGTATTGGATGATCACTTAAAATTTAATTAATTATGTTGTACATATTTTTTAAATAATATCACAACACACCCAGGTGACTAGCTTGTATTTTTTTTAATAGAAAATGGGTTCGCTCTTGACTAACTCTTGCCCCTGAAGGACGAAGATTTTGTCGACGATGAAGCGAGTTCACCCAGAAGATGCCTATTCACCTCATCTTTAAATAGTAGCATTAAAAAAAGCTTCAATATTTTTGTAACGCATTTTATTTATTAGGTTCTAGGGTTGCTAAAAATAGCAAAACACTTAGATTTCATATTGTATTCATATTCATTTAAATTTTAAAGCAACATATACAAACATATTTTCAAATATTAATATGAGTCTTAAATGAGATGAATCTTAATTTAAGTAGATATATTTATGAAAGACTTGATATTTTCTGAAGTTTCCGAAAGT
The DNA here is from genome assembly GCA_946894065.1 of Acleris literana. Classification (NCBI taxonomy): domain Eukaryota; kingdom Metazoa; phylum Arthropoda; class Insecta; order Lepidoptera; family Tortricidae; genus Acleris; species Acleris literana. Next base: position 10,703,119 of record OX335684.1, on the reverse strand, counting down.
CAGCTACCCATCCTCCTGGCCGCACTCCAGAGTGTCGCAGACCCGCTCTCATTTCAATTAGGACTCTTAAATATTCAATGTTCTTAAAATAGGCATCGTCTTGAGATAGTTCGGAAATTTCATTACTAAGGCTAATTGTCGCGACGTGGGGTTATTTTGGTACATTGGGATAAGTAAGATAAAGAACTAAAGGAAAACTTTGCCGAAAATTTAGGTTTATGGTTAATTTAAGTTTTTATTTAGTCGCCTTCCTTGCATCGATAAATTTTACCACCGGGAATGCATCGCGTCGCATCCCTACGGACTGATGATCATTGCGAGCATGCGCTCTATAAATAATATGTTGTAAAACGATTTTCGATAGATTAATCTGAATCGTGCGCCGGTCGTGCGCCCGCGCCGCTGGGGAGGATCTATTGTGGATCAAAGCCGGAGTACGGAACTTGTAGAATTGGCTGAGAGAGAGAGAGATCTTGTTCTCTATTCTGCTTTGTCTTAAGCTATATTATTTACGATCATTTTTTGTATTGCTCTGTGTTATTTCCCTTTCTTGGCAAACCAAGGGTAGGATATTATGATAATAATACAAACAACAACTGGAAAATTGGGAAACTAGGCATTGTCGAATCTAGGCCCTTATGAGGCCCACGGGTATAGTATTAAAAATTAGCCAAACATCCTTTAGGCACTTTAATCTTAATTTGGTTATCATTAGAGTATAAAATGCTTTGACTACCACATTGCAGTTAGAAACAAAGGCTCTTGATAGTTCTGGAAGTATTTGACTAATCGAACCATCTAGTAGATCAGTATGCCTGCGCGCAGTGCGCACGCGTGCCCGTGCGAGCACTAAATGAGCGAGATTGTGGGAATGCTCGACTGTTTGCTCGACGTCCGCCGCCGGGGATGACAAAAAAATGCTCATACGTGTTTGAAATTTTGTTCTTTTCGTTGTTTCTTAGTATAAGTATTTCAATCTTGCAAGTCACTTTTAAACCACGGTCTTTATTGTACTGAGTCAAACAATATTGCTTTTGACTTGTTCTGGTATTGTTTATTACTCGGCCGCCATTTACTCTCAAGTAAATAAGAGCTATCAAAACGTTGACAATAAGATAACAGGTTCAATTAAAATTAATCCACTTAATTATTAATCTGTACGCCAGTTTATTGGCATAATGTAGCGATCTTATAACTGTATAATTTTAAGACCTTTATGTAAACCCACCATTAACAAATAAATTATTCATTTCATTTCAAATCAATATTGTCTAACGTCGTAGAATATTAACAGTTATTGGGAATGGCTGAAATTTGGAAAACCAGTTCGTGCAATATGGTGTTTGAAAGCTGATCTGATGATCGAGTCGAAAAGAGACAACAAAGACTCAGAAAGTTTGGACTGGTTAGTTTAAACTCGATTAGTAAAAAGAATTAAAGTAGAAAATCAAAAACTTGTCACACACATTTTTGAGTTATTAGACCAAAAATTTATTTTGAAAAGGGTTGTTTGCTGCCTTGTTAATATTGCGTTAGAGTATTAATTGACTTTGGTCAAACCATGTTAACTTATTTTAGGGGTAGGTACTGTTACTAATTTTTTTTGTATTCTTTCAATTTGCACCTGAGTTTAATAACTTAAGCCACTGTTCAAGCTTTGTTTTAAGTTTAACTTAAGTATTAAGGCAAATGATCTACACCACCATCAAAAAAGCCCTGTATTTTAAACTAATTAGACGAAGTCCCTGAACCTTATTCGCGCAATTAGCGTATGATTGACATACGCATACGCATCTTCAGCCATGATTTTATAGTCAATATATTACTGTCATTTTATAGCTCTCTTGAATCGAGTATAGAGTGAGGAAGAAAGTGATACTACGGAATAATAATAACTAGAAACCGAAATTTACAATATTGTTTACAAAATGTCAAAAGAAGGGCGTGGATTCCTTTCACTCCGTTCTTTCATTTAGTTTTTTATGTTTCAATTTTTTCTTGCACCTTCACATTACTACTGCAATGCTATTTATTCCAATCACATTTATCTTCTTGTTTGCCCGTAGTACATTGTATAAAAACGCAACGGTTCTACATGCTTATAGATGCTAATGCTTTCGTGATCATCTACTAGGATAAGCACCCATCTATTAGGAAAAAACTTAACTTCCTTCACTTACTAATAAGTGTGCTCTAAACTTAATTCCCTAGTGAGCCCATAACCTCCTCACATAACGCCCAACGAGTTTTACTATCAAAAATTTTGCTCTAGCGGAGTTACTTCTTAACTAGAAACTTTAAGCCCCATAAAACTTTTCAAGCGAGCTTTTGCTCCACATAAGTTTAACGTTCACTCTTATAGTAAAGTTAAACCAACATAAATGTGCAGTTACGCGTCCCGTTTCGACATTTATAGATCAGTATTTTAAAGAAAATATGCGTTTTGGTGGCCGCATGTTTAACTTTGTAATAGTTAAAGCAGGCGTAAAATGTAAGACTGTTGTATGGGAAATAACCATAAACAGTTGTCGGTGTGAATTCAGCTTTATTTCCCTTTGAGTATTGTAAAGGATCGTTTTAAGGATAGTTCACATTTGGTGTAATGGATATAAGTTAGACGTAACGACTTTAAGATTTAAATTTGTTATGTTGTGATGAAAAGTTTGTTCAGATTTTGCATTGGTATTCTGATATCTTGGATATTGTATGTTGGTTTTTATTACCCTAAGAGGGGGAAGTGAGTCTTACTGGCACACACGATATAATAAACTTATCAGGGCATCTATTCTACTTTGTTTTAGTACTATTGCGATTGTATTGTTTTTGACTCGACCGTCTTTATTGTCAAGTTAATAAAAGCTTTTTCACTTCTCATGCTCTTAAAATGTTACTTTAGTCTCTGCATATTGGGACTAAAGCTCCTTATTAGTCTCTAAAGGTTATTTTTTAATTTACTTTGGAATTAATGTAGATATTTAATTGTATTAAGGATGAATTCATTTTAGTATGCAAGGTCCAATTAGTTTTAAAATAGTTTACAAGTTTGAATTTTCTGGCTAATATGCCAAGCATTTTAAGCGTCACTTTACAAAAAAAACCACTGAACAAATTTGTAAGAAACTTTGTTATAATAAATATTGTTATTTTGTATAGAACGTCGTATTTTTTCCTCGCATTCAAAGTGAAAAGTAGAGTGTTTAACGCGAGACTAAACCACCATATTGACACTTGAACTATAGCCACCCTCGCTCAGCTCGTGTGACTAAACATCTCGTTGTTTTGGCTTGTTTTAGCCTCTTGTTGAACAATCTACTATTTTTTGCACCATTTTATTTGTTTTAACAGCTTTTAGTAGTTTTTAAATCTGCTCAAATTCATCGTTGAACGAGTGAAAGCGTCGTGGGGTAGGAGCAAGCTTAAAAAGCTCCTATTACGAGTACATAAATGTATAGTGCGTAAAGTCTAAAATAGTTTTGTCATGATTTAGCTTCCGGAATTTTCATAATGAATAGCATTTCATAATGAAATCCTAAATATGAAAAACATCTAGTTAAAATATCAAAACGCAAGAACGCAAACCTGTCCATTAGAAACATTTCAAAACATTAATTTACAACTGGCCAAGCCTCATATCAGGCCGCTATTCTCAGACCAACCTAAATTATGAAAAGGAATTAAACATGTACCTGGATCTAGATAGTCGTAACGTGTTCGCCATTTCGCGTCGCCATTTGCAATCGTCGTCCGAGATCGAGCGTACTTGTAACAATGAGATCTTGTCACACACGTGTTGAGAAAGGGGCTATTCTGATCGAGTCGATAAATTAAGAGTAGGTTAGTGCCGTTTTGAAATAACATTGTTTTTAAGTTAGGTACCTACTTATAATAGTCAAAAGTTGACATTGTATCTATACATTTTTATAATAAAGTTATGAATGAAATGACTTTTTTTACATACATTGTGTGCTACTTAATAAATATGGAAATTGTAAATATCATGTGCAGAGCGAGGCGTCCGCAAAGCTTACTGAATACTGTTTATAAAAATCGTTTTTGTTTTTATTTTCCTTTATAAAAGTCTGGGGAAAAGATGGCAGAGATAGTGTCTAAACATATGCTTTTTTGTTTTGGTATCTAACACTGACTTATTATGTACTATGACTTAGCATTCACCGGTTTTACTTTTGTCGCCCGTTTGCATAATACCCACCAATACGTTCCACATTGTCCCGGCCCTCGAATGCATTTACTCGGACCATTATCACTAATTGCCATCGCTGTCATTTTACGGTTACGCATTAGCATTATAGCAATTTCGCTATCGATGCGAGTCGATCTGTTGCGAATGTCCTGGGTTAGGTAATAGGGGCCTTAATTGGTACATCTTTGGTTTGTAGATTTAATTGTGTTTGCAAATAGAATAATAGTGAAAGTTTATTGTATGGATAAATAGTTGGCCGTGTTAAATCTGGCATTTGAATGAATCCTGTCGGACCACGATTTAATACTAAAGAAATGCCGTTGCGAAAATTCCTAAAATATCTTCTTCATTATTAATAAAATATTACTATTTTATTAATAATGAATATCTATCAAAATATCTTTATGAAAATTATGTTAAATACACGTGATACACAGGTGTCTAATTTGTGTTCAGAATTAACTCTGGACTAGGCGATAACGCGTCAGTAAAGTTGTTTTACCGTTCCAATTTTATGGGTATTTGTCAGTTTTGTGGTACGACATTTAGTACCATAATTTCTGGTTACTTCAATTAAATTATAGCAAATACTTATCTCGGCAAAGCCAATGTTCCCTTTATGAACCACACCTTTGAAATCCCACCCATAGTTATATGACATTGTCAAAACTTATATTTGCACTATACCTGCCGGCAAAACGCATACGCCACTCGGAAAAGACATTTTAACATTTGAAGTTGTAAAGAACATACGTCATTTAGGAACCGCAAATCAGTGTAGGCGTACAAGCCGGGGCATAATATAATTTAATTGCTATTGCATATGATACTAATATCATTATTGTTTATGATTACGAGAAACAGCCTTAGGCTTATTGTACTAGGATATTGTGAGAAGTAAGGTTAGTCATAAATAAGATCGAATTTTATAGCCGAAACCCGAATGTATTTGCATGTGGCTATATTTCTGTGGAGACATCAAATAATAATAACCTAACGTTATACAGGGTACAGACCTTTGCTTGATGGAAAGGACCGTAATGCTAGAGCCTACACACGACTCCATGGCTATTTTGCGACTTTATGAACTTGTATCATATTATTCGTAACTAAGTACCTACTGCAAGCTAATGGTCTTTGTTGTGTAACAAAAAACGAGTTTGTAATATCTTAGGTTTTATTTGAAGATACTGATTGACAACTTGAAGTGTTATTACTACCAAGTTTATATCGACGGAAGGATTATGCGCTGAATTCAAATAAATAAATTGGTCACTTTTCCTCAGTACCTTTTTAATTGGCCGATATTTGGCGCCAGTAATTGGCCAATATTTTAATATTGGCGTTAATTTCCGCCTATAAGTGGATTGGACGAAATTTTATAGCCGAAACCAATAACAAAACTGCCTGCCCTAGCGCAATGCAATGTTCGTTCATAGCATTAATAGACGTTTTATAGATCGCCGAGTAATATCGCCAACGAGCACAATTGAACATATTATCATTGTTCTCGTTGCTTGGATAATATATGTTCTTTAACGGTAATTATTATAAATTAAATCGGTAGCGGTAGTTGTAAGTCTAATATAAATATGAGTCTTTATTTATATTATGAGAGTTTTTTATGTATTGAGAAATAATCAGGTCATTTTATTACCCGACTGACCAAGATAGAGGGTAGGTACAGTGATAAAATGTGGGGTTTTTTATCTGAAATAAATACTATTTTATTAAGGTATAACAATACCTTATTCCTTGGGTTTTATTTCTATTTTAAGGATACAATATGTGTGCTTAGCAGCGTCTCCCTAAAATTACACAAAACAAAGCGCCGCGTTGCTATCGAACCGTTTGCTTTCGAATTTAAACAATTAAAAGCAAATTGGACATTTCTTACAGAAAGAGTGCAATTAAATAAGGTCTATTTTAGGTGATAAAACTTTATTACATTACAGTACTGTGTTGGACATGTATGTAAGTAAAAGAATGAACAATTTGATGGACGAGGTGCCGTTAAATTGGTCTTAGGGTCGCGAGTGTCACTTCATTAATGAAAAAAGTGTATATGAGGTACCTTGGGGTAGGGTACGGTAGGGTTTTAAATCTAAAGCTTTTTGTTATCTTGCGCCGGTATTCTAGGCAGTAAAAACGATATCGTGTTTGACCTGTTATGGTGTTGTTTTTAACTCCGTCGCCATTACTGTCAAGTAAATAAGAGCTATCAAAACGTTGACAATACGATAATAGGTCAAAAACGATTTAGTTTTTACCGTGTAGAATAGAGGCCTAGACATAGGTATCTACTCGTAGTAGGTCAGTTAGAGAATAGAGTAAGCTCTGCTTTTCATCCTGCATTTTGATATTTTGTACGTAAAAAGCCTAATTTAAATTTAAAACGAACTCTTGCTACCCTTTGTCGTGATTCCATATGGCACGTATTTCTTATATTGATTTCCTATTTTGCTATTTATATTCGGTAGCATTTCTCACTCTGGTCCGAGGACGGCGCTATGCAGCATGCATCAAGCGCCAGTAATTGTTGCCTGCAACCACGCTCCAGATGAATGATTCATGCATAACACCGCCTGCGGTCGGCCATTAAGTGCGATAGGAGACATTACTATTATTTGAGCTCGGCAGATTTACTTCTAGGCAATTATTTCATTAGGATATACAATGATGGAAGGTAAACAAAAATCCTATAGGTAAAAAACCTAAGTAAAGCTCCTCTTGCATGTAGTAGTAACACATCTGTGTAGACCGTTCGACATTCTATATTTAAAATTTAACATAAATTCCATATAAGTTTTGTACACAACTACATGCAAGAGGAGCTTTACTTAAGTTTTTTACCTATACTAATATTGCAACGCTACTACGCTGCGACGGCTTTACGTATATCGCTTATACCCTACAAGAACACAGTGGCTACTTTTTATTTCGGAAACGACAATCGAAATCTGGGTGTCCCTCGGAATCCCTAACAACATTTGTCCTAACACATCGTTTGTCCGAATTTTCATTTGCCCTATACTGATTTTCAGATGAGCCAGGCAACTTAAAGTTTTCCAATTATATCTTCGGTTCGGTTAGGTTAGGTTAAATTAGGGTTGTATGATAACAACACTAAAAAGTTTTAAAATTTAAACGGAAATGGCTTTAGGATAAATGAAAATTCGGACAAACGATGCATTAGGAAAAATTACGATTAGGGGTTCCATAGGGGAACCTCGAAATCTACCTACGCGGACGAAGTCGCGGGCAGAAGCTAGTAATATTTCTTGACTAACGCATGTTCTCAATCTAAGGTTCACGATATGCTATCCTCGATTGTCACTTACCTAGGATAGGATTGTGCTCGTAACTTTATTAAGACCGCAAGTTAAACTACAGATAGATTGTTTTATGGTCAGAAATTCTAATCAAGAGATAGATTAATGAAACGCCGCCAGTAAGGTAAAGATGAAAACTAGCTGATTTTACAAGACTGAATAACAAACAGTCATCGTGGCGGTCAATATTTGCCTATACGTTTTTCCGCTGAGGTACATTCGACGCACACGTTTTGCCAAAGTTGTTGATACGACCGACCGACGACGATCGTGACGCGCGCACGTGTTAAGTTATAGTCGTGTTCACCGTTTGGTCCGATCCCGCATGTGTAAGAGAGTTCAACAAGATTTTTTGTAGTTTTCTGTTATATCTACGTACCATGTAGATAAAAAAAACTCAATATCACACAGAATCTGCTGCAATTTTACGTAGATTGCTCAATTTTATTATTGCATCTCAATAAAAAGTACCTATGTCTTAATATGAATATTTGCTGCGGTAATTCTAAAGGTGACAGTCGTGTGTGAGATATTTCGAAATAAGGTTCAGAACTTTTATTTTATATTAAAAGTCGCAACTCGTGTTAAATGTTTGGAAACCAATTTATTTAAACCCAAATAAAACGGATCCTTGTTCAAAGGAGAAAGAATCACTCGACGCACCCATAATATAAGCGTTGCGGACAAATTACGTCACTCGGAAAAAGATAAATAAAACACCCCCTTTCCGAATAAATGGCAATAAATCGACGTGCCCTTATGTCAACATCGTATTAGTGGATATGCGTTAACCAGCCTAACCAAGACCTTTCACACCCCTTTACGCACCCACAAATTCTGAATTAATAGGGGGAATTGGGACAAAATTTGGAGATCTGAATACACTGGTCGTATTAAGCCCTCAGATTTGTCGCGACTAAATCACGCGAAAAATCCAACGATAAACGTCTATATCCGCTTTTCCCACGCATTTTCGCGTTTCCCTCTCATGTGCTCACTTAATATGACGGTGTTTGCCCTTTTCCCCCTTGCTACCGCAAAGTCAAATCCTTGCATTCATCTACACAAAGTAAAACCGACTTTAACCGCTTCAACTTACGTTGCATTTTAAATCATTATTAAAAAAAAAGAAAATGCGTATTCTTTTTTCGAAAAATTCCACATATTTTCTGTCCTTAAGCCACTTCCGTCTCACACGTAACTAACATAAAGTTCAAAGTGGTGTTTCTGTGTCGTATGTAGTTTAGTCAGTTTACAAACAGTTAGGGGAGATTGGGTGACATTGTTACACAGTGTATTGCACATTATTGGGTGATTGAATGTTGTACTTCGCCGAGGCGACAAGTTTGATAAGGAGCCGTCACGTATAATGGCCGAGGGCGTTTGGAAGTATGTTGTAAACGATTTGGTGTTCGAAGTTGTTCTTGAATATAACAAATTGTTGGTATATTGGTTCAAATGTGTTGTCACAATTTACCTTAACAAGAATAAATCTGTGGAGGAAATGCAAAACAAGCTCTTAACTCTTAATTTGACGGTGTTCCTCAATACGAATGTTTAATATTAATTTAAAGACGCTGAAACAGTGATGTTACCATTCAGAAAAATAAAAGGTTAAGTCAATACATTTAAGCTATTAACTTTAAGTTCTTTGGACATGAAAAAAATGCTGGCATTTAACATTTAACAAAGTAGTGTGTAGGTAATGTTTTGTTTGCAAACTTGTTGGATGGGATCTCTTAAAACTGAATCCCAACGTCATAATTAAAATGCTGATCATTAACGATCAGATTGTTAGTGACGGGATGTAAGATTGATCTTATCAGTCACCTTTCCCCATGGTCGTGTATGTTTGTATGGAAACAATCATGTAATCACGCGTTTTCTAACGGCGAATTGATTTGCGTGTACCGCTTATTGGTACAAGAGTACAATTTAATTTAAAACGCGTCTGACAGCGCCTCAGAGATGGAATAAATTAACACGTTCTTGCATGCTGTGTGTTTGTCTGTAGGGTCACCCAAAAAACTTGCCGAAAGACGAATCTGCAATAATAACCATAACTTAAATATTGATCTGTTTTATTATTGGTACGGCCCTAACTTTATACAGGTGTTGACTATGTAAACTATCATTTTATGCCTGTATATAATTACAATTGAGGAAAGTGTTTTTAATTTAAACTTGTGGCAATATGTAATTAAATTAATAGAAAATAAGAATGACAAGCACAAGATAAAAGACGAAGCTGCGAAGACGAATAAAAACATTGATTAAAATACTCAATACGCAACACCCGTACTGCAACCATGGTACTCTCTGTTCTTTTTTTAATTTAGAGCAAACCATAATTATCGGTCATGGTAATAATAACGCGCTTGTCACATGAGAACATATGTAAGTAAATATCCAACATGGGTGGTCATACACAACGTCCCAATGTATGCTAATCCTTGTTCAATGCATAACAAGTAACCTCTTCTATGTATAATCCCTCTAAACCAGCAGTCGACGTTTCGATTAACAGTTACATAAGACTGTTCAAACAAACATACAATTATATTTCGAAGGAGAAATATAATTATCGTGGTTTGAGGTTAAGTTCATGCCATATGTGTTTTGATATGGACAATCTTTTTTTGATTTGAGTAGATGCCGAGGGAAACGGTCAGGGAGGGATGATGGCCGAATGATGCTTTTTACTTTTGACGTGCTTTGACCGTTGATTTATTTTATTTACTGATTACGCTCATGACGAAATTAATAAGGAATTGGCATAAATAAACAAACTGCTGTGACACACAGATAGGCGAACACCGAAGTCTTACCATAAGGGTTCCTTTTTATCATTATAGTAAGGAACCCAATAAAAGGAGAAGAAGAAGAAGAGAATGGTCGTAGATACTATTTCCAGTAGATAAAAAGTAAAGCGCCAGACTAAAGAAAGACACTGTTTACTGAGATCATACATCATTACTTATTTATTTTAAGAGTGTAAAATCTCTGCGTCAAGGACTTACCAATTACTGATTTCTTTAAGGCTGTGGAGTAAGTCCATAATAATACGAGTGACATCCCAAAAAATCGGTCTTTTGTATCACCTAAGCTAATACCGGCCAAAACTTCCAGCATCAACCACCAACACACCGCTATTAAACTTTCCTCACATTACGGTACTCAATAGAAGATTGCACAGTAAATGTATCGCACGGATTCCATTAGAGAACAAAGCGGCCGTATGCAAGCTCCGAATGCCGACGGTTTAGCATATCGGCGATCTTAGGCCGCGGCCACACCTGTGTTGTGCTTAAAGGTTGGCGACAGTGCGTTGGGACTGTCAGGTCTGGATGTTTCATAATCTAACGCGGATTGTAACTGCCAGTTACAATGATAACATTACTATTGTTAGAGATTTTGTATCTGTTATTATTATTGACTGTATCGATTTATACAATTAAATAGTAAAATATTAATGTTTATTATAATGATACATACATGGCACTCAAATCGACATTGCACGGTTGCGTCAATGTATGTAAAATAACGGATCGTGGAGAAAAAAACACTATGTCATCCTAAATACGTATCTCTGCTCAGATTGTGGCACAGGGGGCCGATTTTTGACTTTCGAGCGCTCGAAAGTTTCACTCGAAAGTGAGCAAAATCGGTGAAACCGCATTTTTGAAAATACGAGCGATAGAAAATTTAAAGACGAGTGGTCCACACCATTCGTTTTCAATTCTACCGCTCGTATTTCAAAAAACGGTTCCACTGATTTTACTCACTTTCGAGTGAAACTTTCGAGCGCTCGAAAGTCAAGAATCACCCCCCAGGTCGCCTCTGTTGATTGATGAGTGGACTAGGAACGCCCATCACTGAATTGATTAACAAATATATACAAATTTCCTCACGATTTTTTCCTTTATCGAAAAGAAGGTGGTAAAGTACAAAAATGTCACGCGCAACCTCCTGCTTAGCCTAGTATAGCCCCTGTCTAAGTACCACCAATATCCTCGTAGTAAGAGTCCATACAGTAAAACCAGAAGTCTTCAATGCTTTAGGTCAAGTAAAACTTCATGTCAAGGCAAGGTATTTGTTTCAATGTTTATTGAGTCATTTCTTTTTGTTTTTATTTTTACCCGACTGCGGCGGAGCCCAAAAGGAGGGTTATGTTTTTCACCGTCATATTATGTATGTCCAGTTCTATGTTCCCCGCTACAGCAAAAACGGCTTGGACGATTTTGACAAATGAGGTATCATTGGATTCGTATGCGCAGCGAGAGTGTCATAAACTGTTAAAATTGAAATAACAACAATGGCCAAATGACAATTATTAACATATTATGTAGGTATATCGACGACAGTATAAAAAATGCAGTCGAGTTTTTAAAGCTTGCTTTTCATATAGTTATTATCATTATTTTTTATTTGCTAGATACCAATGTGTAATACCAATACCAACTTAAAATTTTCAAAATCAAGAAATTACAGTGCAAAATAAAAATACAGACCCTTTCTAAAAGTAAAGAAATTTGGTCTCATTTGCATTTCTTTTCTTCTTGCATTTCTTCTTCCTATTTAACCACATTCTGCATACACCTTTTACCGATCCGGTCAAATCAAGTCAATAGTTCCAATAAAAAAATGTATTAACCCGAGCTCGTACGCTCCCAAAGGTCACATCATTATAATCTGTGGACGTGACCAACAAAAACGCGCGCCATTGCTATCTCGTAGACCGCGTACAAACTTATCTGTGCTGACGGCCAAATAAGAAACTAACCTGGGTTCATACTAAACTTAAGTCAATCATTTACCTTTAGCGACGCATTCAACGTTAAAATAAGTTTGTTGTGCTATAATTCAAAATTTCTATTCTCTTGTCGTAATAAAATCATGCGCGCATGCGAGCGCCTTCCGTTCTAAATTTAAACATTTTGTTTTTTTTTGTTTATACGTTGCCAGCAAGAGATTGGTGATTGTTACATAATAATATATATATAACTAGTTAAGTACGCTGTTTTTCACAAAATGAGTTTTGTTTTTTTGGTGTTTGATAAAAAGTATTGTAAGGTATAATCGTAAAAAAAATCTAATTATATCGGTAACACTATTTCGGTATGTTGTTGAAAGTTAACATTCGATCATTTTCAGCTCTCATCCTGTACATTATGTTCTAAAGATAAATCTTCCTGAATTATTTTTTAATAGAAAACATCATATATTTTTTCTCTTAAAAGTAAAACTGAGCTGCAAATAAATCGTTTAACAATGTCCGTATTTAGCAAAAAAGATTATTTAAATAGTTACCGCTTGAATGCACTATTAACCCTATCTTATCTGTCTAATTAGTAACAGATACAAATTTGCACTAGTACCGATTGTTACCTGTGCTTGCGACACTCTACATACATACGAAATGTCAACCAGGCTGTTAGCACTCTAGTTAGCTAATTAGTAGTGTTGGTACATCGATAGTTGCACTATCGATTGTTGTATCGATAATGAGGTGCGGTCAAGAAATTGAGTTTCGTACTAATTTTGAGCAAGCATCCGTAATAATTCTGAAAAAAATACAGTGAAATGAACGCTCAGTGAGCTAACATGTTATGATATCTTTGCTACAATGTTTAGTCTATTTATTACTTAATACCCATAAATTTGAACTAAGTTTGCAAAATTGTTCTATCAGTTAACGACACTTATCTACGTGTAGTTTTTTTTGCAGTTTAGAACATACTAGAAGTTATTTTATTAATCTTTTGCCACAAACGTATTGACATTATTACTTGAATGTTTGTATAAATGTTTCTACCTAGTTTATGCGACAATATGCATGACACTTTGAAGTCGCGTTTAATTTGTTTATAATATGTAAACATGAAAATAATGTTAACATTTAATCACGTTTAATCATGTATGTCATTCACACACAAACACACACACCCACACAGACACAGACACAGACACACATAAAAGTACTTTTTAATAATTATTATCTATAACGATAAAAAAAAAAACTGCCTGTCGATATTCTACATTTAACCCTATTCGCTAATTAGTTCGGTTCGAAAACAATGGTCTGGAAAGTAACGAGTGTAAGGTTACTAGTTATAATCGTGTTTGGCTCAGGAGAAACCTGGAGGGAAGGAGAAGGCTGTGTTGCCTTGAACTTCCAACCGTAGTTAAAAGCGCGAATTTTTAAAACTACATTTATTTAGTGTTTGGTCAATACGAATATAACGAATAACGAGTGGGATTAAATATAATTGTCACAAATTATATGTACAAATATAAATAGGTAGTTGTACCTACTGACCGCTATTTTGCCATTCGATCATCGTATGTAACAAACACCCCGTTGTTGGATAAAGAACTGTTTGTTCACTGTTCACTGACCCCTAGAAAATCTGCGAGACTCGCAAAAAAACTTCAAAATCGAAAAAAAAAAGTCTTTAATTAGAGTCAGGATTACAAGTTTTTTGAAGTTCAAGCACAGCACAGAGTGGTATAGAAGTACCTAAGTCTTTCTTTCTCAATACAGTTGTTAGTAAGATAATTATGTCATTTAACAAAAATAGTAACTCCTCATGAGCAATTTTAATTTTTTGTTGATGATAATAGTATAAGCATAGGAACTTTGATAAAGAAACGCGATAAGAATGATATAATCTAGTTGCTAGAATGTTACATATTAAGCCTGAATCTAATATGAAAAATGATCTTTCATATATCCCGTTTTCATAAAGCCCCATCCATATCCAATCTAATTCTCCACAGACAACACAGCGTTTCACCGGACAAAGCGCTGCCACAATAATAACGTATTATTGCCGACTATCTGATGCGTATTATTTATTATTTATCTGTGGCCAGTGCATGACAATTTCATAGATTACTTTATGGCCATACGTTGAAATGTATTTAGTAAGATTTCAGATAAGTTAAAAGGATTTATGCATGTCCTTATTTTAGTTTAGAAAATTATTATAGTAGAAAGAAATAATACATAGCAGAAATAGTGGTATTTAAAACAATAAACCACTAGCATCATTCATGCATGAATGAATGTATGAATGAAAAATACTTACCTATGCATATTGGTAAATAATTCAATTTTGAGCAATTCGTACTCGGCTTCCATTGTGAATGGAAACTTTTGTCCATAAAGAATATTTCACTGCTTAAACCTCTTAGTTGATATTAGGGGGTATTTGCATTTTATCCCGCGACGGCTCACTAAAATTACCTATTTTTACTGATGTCCACAATTTCATGTTCATTTCATGGGTAAATTAATTTTTCATGCCAATGATATGAAATAAGAGTGCTCCAACACACTCGTAAACGAAATCACCGACGTAATTAATTTATCATGTAAGTGTATGTGAAATACTTTATTGTTCAACCAGGAAAATAAAAATCAACAAAATATACTGAAACACTAAAGATAATTATGTACAAAGCGAAATTATCCCTGTATCTCTTCCCACAAAATTTTGAGCGATTACGAGAAGCTTGATAACAGCAAATAGCCAAACGCAACTCTAAAAGGGACTAAATTGTTCATCAAACTGAATTACTAACATTAAATTAAAATAAATATGAATATCACTGAGCTTCAAAAATCTATTTTCTGATCTTGACGCAAGTGGGGTAAGTGCGACAAACCATACATTGTTTAGAAGATATTGTTGGTTTGACACACTTGCCCCGTAGACGCATTTACCCCACCTTACCTATATGTCTGTAATTGTGTTCTTGGTTAAGGCAATTCTTGGTTTAAGAAGTGTGCCCACTATCTGAATGTCAAGTTTAAGCGGATACTGTACATGCGCGTGCGCGGGCGCTCACCGTGCGCAGTTTTCAGCCTCGCGAGTGCACGTCAGCGGGGAACGCTGGCTCCGAGTTATATTGTGATAGATGGAGAGTGTGGCCCACCTACGGCGGCGAGGTAAAACTGTTTTGTCTATCCTATCGTTATCGATATCGTAATCGTGTCTATTATTATTATTATTTTATTTATTTATTCAAACAAAAATTTCACAGCATTACAGTAAAACCAATGCACTGACAAACTAAATATTACTCTATATTACTTTGGTAAAACAAAATACTTAAATGGCAAAATATAATATAAAAATATGTAATTAAATGTTAAAAGAAAAACTTGAAAAAAACGTCACAAAATATTTTATAGAAAACAAAACTAGAAGTTCATATTTCAAAAACTATAAATAAGATGAAAAAAAAAAGATGTTTAACCAGTAATGGTGCTTTCCTATTTTCAAATCCGTGGATAGAGTTGAGACGTCTCGTTAAAATTTGACATTTTCTACGTACAAAATGTGTCAAATCTTAACGAGACATCACAACTCTATCCACAGTTTTGAATAAAGGAACGCACCTTAAGTAGGCCGAATTACGTGTACACGTCAAAAATCTACAAACGTTTCCCAAAAAGAGACCACTGCTTACAAGAAACGCCGCAAGAAACTCAAGAGTCAGTATTTTTTTAAATATCTATGACACCTCAAGACACAAATGGATTGATTTTTAGGGTCCCGAAGTCAAACTAGGAACCCCTATAGTTTCGCCATGTCTGTCAATCAGTCCGTGTAATTTGGCATAGTTATACATTTTAATTACGCCAACAAAGATAAAAACCAAATCTTGAAATAAAAACTGAAAGCAAAGTGTTCTGAAGATTAAGTATATCAGATATAGCCAACCCCATGTGAAAAGAACGCACGTAATTATATTCCTAATGGCAGAAATCCTACATTAAGCAATGGCGCCGTTGTTTGCCCGCTCGTCAAACAGGGGCGCAGGCGCTGCTGCTATTTCGGAGTCGATTCATTAAATAGCCCTAATGGCCTCTATTTGTTCGGCAAACGGAGGTGTTTTATGGCGTAAGCAAATGAGGACTTATGAGCCGCAGAATGGCAACTTCCAAGATCAAGGCGCGGGTAAAAATAATTAAAACAATACAAGAAAAAAAAACATTCCATTAAAAAACGCAAATGACAATCTTATAGAAACTAATGTATTTTCAAAGAAAATTTTATATTTATTCAATTCGGTATTAGACAACAAAGAACATACTTACTTAGGTTGCATTCGACCAAACTGGAATAAGGTCTTATACCTAGATTAAACATCGAATTTGTATAGACTAATCTCGGAGTAAGTCTTATTCAAAGTTGGTGAAATGCGGCCTTATACGAGTATGATAAGATAGAAAACAAAAAACTGAAAGCTTACCTGGAAGAGATCCCTTAAAGGGAATACGTTCGCCATTGTACATCTCTGTTACATTTTTGTGTATTTTATTACTCATATCTTTTTTGTTTGCGCAATAAACTGTTTACATACAAAATATTCAGGACTAAGGAAAAATTACACTCACGCATCACACACATTACCCTTTCCGGGTTCAAAACTGCGACCGCTAGTTTCGTAGGCTGGGTCACTACTCACTAGCAACTAGACTAACCTAAACGCGTCATCATTGTATTGTTATTGACTGTGCTTGGTGTTTACCAAGTAGGTATTTAGGTTACCGTTGGCCAGTCTTCACCTTCGCAGAAAGGATAGACAAAAACCGACCGCCATTAATTTCAACAGTTACCTTTCACAATGAATAGTCTCTCGGTACATCGAACAGGCTAAAACTTTTCAAAACACGTCTGCCGAGCTTTTTAAAAGCAACCTGTAGCTTGGAGATACGATCAAAGCTCGTCAGCTGTCGCTACCAGTATTATTGATAGTGGGTCGTGCGAGCTTTAGGTGTGATGTAGGGATTTAGATAGAAGACTACTAGTCGTGTGTATTGTACGTACGTACTTAATCATTAATGGTTTTTTAATCTTATTTTTGTTTGCAGCAGGCGGAAGACCACAGATGTCGGGGGCGTCCTGCAACGCGATGGATATCATGAACCTACCCTTGTTAAAAACATAGACACAAAAATAATTTTGTTAAAGCTTCTTGGTCTATTTAATACGAAACAACCTGGCCATTTCAATTTAATGTTCTTTATTTGAATTATCCCTTTTGTTAAATGTGACTTTTCTATGAATTTACTCGTATTTGGACGTTTTCCAAAAAAAGCGCACGTAGTTAAGGAGTAAAATTAACGACGGTAACTTTTTCTATTACGTCACGATAATTAGTTAAATATTATTGTACTGCCCACGCACGCCAGGAGGCCGTGTCTCACATTCAATAACCGAAGCAGTTGCAGTCCTCACGCATTAGTAAAATGGTTGCATTTGCTGCAGGAGTTTTGTCTGAGATGGCACAATTTTTTTTATAAGCAATATAGTTAATTATCGTGATGTAATGGAAAAAGTTACCGTCGTTAATTTAAGTCTTTAACTACGTGCGCTTTTTTTTGAAAACGTTCATTTCTGATATGTTTATTATCACAATAATAATAAATTCTTCTTGCACTTCTTTGATTTCTGTGTTTAATTAAGTTATTTAAATACAGCAGCTATCAGTTACTATCATCATGTTCTGTTACTGTTACAATAACAGAACAGGCAGTTACTGCTACTGCTGCAGAACTCAAGTGTCTAGTAGATGTATCCCTAAAGCGGCTTATACACGTGACGAATTAGAGTTATTCACCATTTTGATGTAGTTCCATGTTGGCATAGGACGGAATCAAATAGGTTGATTGCAAATTACATGCAAAAACCTTTTAGTAACCATATGTCAGAGTTAGGGCGGTTATTGTGAACAGACATCAATAATAAAACACTGCTAGGTACTTCTTATTATATTTGTGGTTATTCCATTTTGTTTTTTTTTGTGGTTTAATCTCGTTTCAACATAAATAAATGAGCAGAAATAGCGGAAGTATATTTTACTTCTGATACCAGATGCTAGTCAACAAAAAATATAAATTGGTCACCACTGCATTACACCAACGAGTTAACTTTACTGCTATTTCAGCAAAAACCGAAACTACGAGTTTAACGCGATGCTTAAGTAAAAATGGTTTGCAGTCCTTTGTTAACTCTTAAGCCAAATTTCAGTAACGACAAAACGTTACAATAAAATCAATTTCGTTCACAATATCAGCACATCAAATTACCGAACCAAAAAACGTGATAAACCCAATGGATAAACGAACCAACAAAATAAACAGTTATCGTCACGGAGCTAACAGTTTAATAAAATCAGTTAAACCGTGTACAAGGTACCGAATTACCGCAACAATCTAGATATAGAATTCAATGTCAAGAATTCAAATTCGGAAAGCTTTTTAAATTGAAAGTGTCAAAATCTTTTAAGCCAGTGCCAAAAATTCTTCTCGACATGCGCAATTCTGCCAAAAAAAAATTTCTTTAGTTACCATTCTGAATTTAAATATTTTACAAAAGCCATTCTTTCTACCAATTGTCATGAAGACAATAGTTCATCTATAAAATCACCCATAGGAAGATGTCACCGAGATCGTCAACCCGGAACGCCGAAACAAAGGCGATGTAAAAAGACTATTAAAACCGTTTAATGTGATATATAAACAGTTCTAAGATAAAGCTTTTAAGTTGGAGATAAGTGCTGATGATCGATTGTGGGAATGGCCGAGCGCGGTGACAGTAAGTTACGTTTAAGTTGGCTCTAAGTTGATCTTGCTTAGCGTATGGGTGATAGGATCGGTGTAGTGGGCGTGAGAGGTGTTGATCTTTTATTGTTTTAAAAATAGATTTGGTCAAACATTTTTATTGTTTTTTAACTATGATAAATCGCTGCTGCAAACTTTTTACATGATACATATTTTGGCGAGGAGAATTTAATTGGAAATTGATTTGAAATGATAATAAAAATATAACGAAAATCAATTACAAGTCGCGTTATTAACAATACTAGTGTAACATTGTCGAGAGGCTCTACTTAGAAAGTGAGGTCTTAACAAAAAAAGAAAATAAACTTCCTCTGCTGATGGCACGTAATTTTTAAAATATTAGTTACGTTCAATCGTACGTATACTCATACTTTCCAGCGTAATAAATTTAATCTCAACTATGAAAAATTATCAAGACCGCTTAATCCGCCTTCTCCCAAAAGCGCGCCTCATACATTACGCGCTTGACATACATTATAATATAATCCATATAATAACATTTTCTCATAATAATGCCATTAGAATTAGTACGGTCACAACAGCTACGTGTGCGGTCGGCCTAAAGCTGCGTTACAAGTAACAAGCCGTGACGGTTAGTGTTCAAAATTAATTAAATTATTCATGCATGTGTTTGAGAATTATTTTAATGGCATAGAAATTGGTTTTCTTTTCCGGAACAGGGTTTTTTTGTAGAGAGGCTGCCTCAAGTAAATTTTGATCTAGTTACAAATCATGTTATCTATGTGTATCTGTTGTTCAGCTCCACAATCTTATTCTTTAACCTACCACCGAGAAGCAGTGTTCGCATTGTTGTGTTCCGGTGTGATGATAAGACAACCGGAGAAATTACTAGCAAAGAGGCATTCTATCTTAGGTTTCAGGGTTGCCAATGCATTTGCGGTCTTAGGATTGCAGTCTTAAGATTTTAGTCTTAAGAATGAAATTTTCTATATGTCACGGTTCCCACTTACCATCAGGTGTCCAGTGTGCCCTTTTGCCTTCTCAATTACAAAAAAAAACTGTTAAAAAAAAGCTTTAAACTTTTAACTTAAAAATCTAACTTGTACCACAGTCTTAGCCAAAAAGTCACGAGGAAGCTACGTGTGTGGACCGTTAATGTCCGTTTGGTACGTGTTGTGAATCCCTTGCCCTGTGGTACGGAAGCGGGCGCGATAACCTCTGCACCCTTAGGAAATATGATGTGTAAGGGCGCCGAGCGCTGTGTGTGATGCATCGGTGTATAAGGAAGGATACCGCTGGTCGAACCATTGATACTGAGCAGCCGTTGTCTTCGCCTTATAAGTGTTATTTGTTGAATCAACTAAAACAATAGAAGCTAAGAATAATTCAATCTTGACCCTTAAGTATGCAATTCTATTAAAGAATGCTTTCTTCATGTGCACTGGAACAGACCAAAGCATTTGTGGCGAATCCAGGGCTCTATGTATAAATCCCCTTTTTATGTCTTTAGGTATAAATAGTTATATAAGTTGTTTGCACTTTGCTTTGTAATTGTAGGCACTGAATGAATGATTTTTTTCTTTCTTTATGAAGGTTAGAAGTACAAAGTACGAAGTAGAGTTCGCTAACGAAGTTCAAGTGGTTGCATTAGAGAATATAAGAGCATCCTTCGCAAATGCGTAAGTCAATTCGAAACTAATTAAACTTATAAATACTTCTAGCTTGGAAAAACCGAGTTTATAGTAAAAAGGGTGGCATTGACTTAGTCGCCGTGTTTGTATACTTTTGTATAGGAAAATAAAATGTGTTACTAAAATGTTTGTAGTTTGATTCTTTTTGTATTATTTAATTTCTTCTCGTCATCATGAAATTGCATGGTTTTATTGTGAAAAAAAACAACGAAAGCAATAAAATGAAATCTCGAACAACAACTGGTCCTACGTCGAAAAAGTATCAACGTCAACCCGTATCAGAGTAACCCTCTCGGCGCTGAGGCTCACGTACGTTTTCCGTCCCGCGCCTATTTACGTGTAGGGACGTGTGGTGCAACAGGTGGGAGCCCGTAGGGTTAAACGGCGTAAGGGAGGTGACGTTGCTCTACGTCATATTTTTTTTCAAGGGTTAAACCATCAAGTTTTCTCGGATACTTGTAGCCCGCAGCGATTGCTGCCTTCTTAATCTTATGAGTTAGAGCTAGATGCTTTAAGTAGCCGAGTAAACATTGCTAAAATGAAGTCCTATAACAGATCAAAAGAATAGGACGCACTCGTATACTGCTCCGATGGTAAAATCTTCGTCTACCCATTCATTGAGGTGCATCATCGCGCGTCTACGCTGCTGATTATTGTCTTTTTTGCCTCTTAAAATATCATACCAATTATTCAAATACACTCATTGACATCACGAGATACGGAGGAAGTTTGCTTGCTCAACGCATAAGTTTGGCAATTCGACGAGGAAATGCTGCCAGCATCACGGGGCGATACCAAAAGGACATTTTTAGATTAAGCGTTTAAAAAAAATCATAATTGTAGTTTTATTTACAGTTTTAATTTAAGTATTTTTTTGTAAATAATTCTTAATGTTCATGTGTGTAGGTAGTCAATAATTTTAGTCAATAAAGAATCTAATTTTAGTCAATAAAGAGTCCAGTTTATGACAGTAAGTGATATCGTATATGTCAAATCCGTTGAAAAAATCCAGAGAGAGCAAGGAGCTCAGTTTTTTATAGCACTTACGTGTGTCCGAATTCCAGTTCCAGCTCAATTGGTTGCTCATTATTTTTCGTAGAAACGTTCATATCCCGTTGTTGCTATTTAACCTTCTTTACCTCGTTCCTCCTTACCATTCCTAACGGTTGAGTTTGATAGCACCTGGTTCCCTGAATCGATTACGGTCGATTACCAACCTATCCCTTGTTTTTCCCTCAAACACATTTAAAATTTATTCCAAATAATTTTTGGTGCAGTTGAGCGAATAAGTATGGAATCAGCTCCCAAAGCTGTGTCGTTTAAATCTCGACGAAAGAAGTACTGGATGGAGTCTTGTTCTTGAACAAAGATGATATTATTTTTTCCTTTCAACCATGTTTTGACCATATAGATTTATAAAAGTAAAACCATCAATCTATTTAGTACTGCTTTAAATAAATATGTATCTATTTTTATTCATTTATGAAATCTTAGTAAAAAATGTTTATTTAATATTGACATATTTACAAACTATGGTGTAGGGATTAGTGTACCTTTGTACCTTTTGTGTTTTTGTCCATAATGTTCTTTGTATTTTTCCTGTTTGTTCAATAAAGTGTTTAACATTCATACACACATGAAAATGATCAACTGTAACCCGAGATATTTAGGCTGCGCGAGCGCTAGAGACTAAGAGGAAGGTGAAAAAAATAGTTCTGTTATTATCACGAATGTACTTTGTCCTAATTATTATTAAATTATAAAGTGTTTTTTTTCTCAACACTACATAAAAACGAGTTTAAAAAACCAATTCTTTTTCGAAATCTCTTTCTTTCCTAGGGATGAAAATGCCATTTTCTTCCTGCTATTGTGATAAGTAAATCCTTCCTTTAAAAATATAAGAGGTGAAAAAAAATAACACGCAGGCGCAGGCCAAAATCGCATCGGTCATACCAATTGAAAAGTCTATAAACTCAGCAGTAGGTTTTTTGAAATCAGAGGACAATTTAATTTAAAAAATCAAGTACATTATAAATTGATAGAACCTACGTGTAAGTATGAGGCGTTTTTTGACTGTATTGAATTTCACTAAATTAATTAATTAATTCATTATTTATAAGCATGTGTAAATAGAGATGGATAGTCATATTCATAACAGCGTCAAAGGTAAATGAATTCATTATCGCGCGTCTTTGCTTGCTGATTAATGTATTTTTATAATCATATTAAAGTTTGATAAAGGTAAATTAATAAACTGTTTGGCTTTGACACCAAACAAAAAAAAAACAATATTTTACCTTTTATAAGCCATCACACCCCTTCACGCAACCAAAAATGAATGCAAGTAGAGCCACATACCCAGACAAAACTCCCATGGTTCCCGGAAAAGCTCCTTCATATGGTGGAAAATCCCGGGGCTAATGCGTACCCGGAAAATTTATGCGGCACTTTTGTTTTACGAGCGAATACGTTTTATATGAGATATTGTGGCATGTTCATAATTTTATATGGCATGGCACGTTTATGAGGGTTGTTTATGGACTATGTTTGTGGTTAATTGTGTTAAGGGTTGAAAATGCTGACTGAAAAGTTCGAAATCAGGTAAAATTACCCGGCATTGTTATGGGTAAAAACGTATTTTGTTTTGGGCAAACAAATTTGTATTATTAATGTATACTTAGGTATGCAACAGTACTCCAATTACTTTTACACATGCATCAGATAAGGTTAAAGTCCGGTCCTAGAGATTATCAAAAATTACTTTAAAATCAACTGTTTATCCATCCAAGCTAGAAATTACGATACGCAGCCATTTCTAAAAAATATAACTTATTAATTTAGCCGAAACATTTTTAAACGTTAAATACAGATAACAAAAATAAATCCACCCACAACTGGATCATCTCTCAAACGCTCAACTGTCGAAGTAACTCGATTTTTAATCTGTATTTTTAAGCGGAGAAACTGAAAGAGTGACGTCAACAATGTCTCCGATGGGGTAAATGAACCCCTGGGATCTGAGCACCGTGGTAATGTGCGGGGGGAGGGAAAGCACCGTGGTAATAGCGGTGATATGATAACATCGGAGTGAGGTTTCTATGAGTACGTCGATTTATTACATTAGGTTATTTTAAAGAAGCGTTACATGTTAATGTTTTCGACTTTACCAAGTCCAATTTTTTAAAAATATGATTTTTCAGCTGTTAACGAATATGTCAAAATATGTGACGAACACGGAACAGGCATAACAAGGGTTAATAGTAATTACGAGTACAACAAAGGCCCTAGTCAAGATGCAAACGCTACTAACGCTTTTCTTTTCTATCAAGACGTATGGGATGACATTCTCGTGCGTTGCGATAAACCACGTGGTTAACTGTAATCCCATACATTTTGAGTGATAGAAAAGAAAAACGTTAGTAGCGTTTGTATCTCGGCTAGGACCCCTGATCAAGCTGCCTAATTTAAAAAAAATGCTTGATGTCTTCAATATCATTAGACATGCCAAACCATTTGTATTTATAGGAAACTCAACCTTGCTGTAGAATTGTCAGACTGACTTTGGACCTAAGGTAGGTCACATAAGGCTTTGACTGTAAGTATCTAAGTTTGTACTTTCAGAGACCTGCGTAATTGCTGGGGGGAATTATGATAGTAGTGTTTAAGACTGGATAAATGTGGATAAATCATCAATCATTCTCGCACTTACATACCTGTCAGAAACTGATGGATATTTTCTCTACTTTTATTCACAATGATAAACGCACCCATCACGGGCCTGATGGAGAAAATCGCTAATCTCAAGAAGTATCATTTTTAAGAAGTCTGAGTAAAAATAATTAGCCAAAAAAATCACGTTTTTATTATAGATTCAATTATTTTATAATGTCTTGTGATTTGAAAATCAAACTCAACGTCTTTATTTGTTGAGCCACTATGGAACTGTGTCGCACAAAACCAAGAAAGATTTTGACTGTACCTACTAGGTATACTTATGCATTGGCAAACGCATATTAAAATAACACTATCTACACTATCTACATCGCTCTGTAACTCATGCAAACTTTGAATGCGACCATATCAATCCTTGTGTTAAGGAACTCAAGATTGATATTGCTAATAACAAGTACGGGTCAATGTTGTCATTATAATGGTATATAAGCTGTTTAGAGTGGACCAGCGCACAATCAGATCTTTGGACAATGGCAGAACTGGGAGTGATGTAGAGTCGACATAAAATAACTATAATTGTAGTTTGGGTGGTTTCTGATGTGTTAGGAGGGACTCGGATTATTCAAATCTAACAAGACATCATTGCATTTTTTTACATTTAAACTAGGATAGGTAGGATTAGAAATGAAATGAAAAATGAAATGAAAAATGGATTAGGACTGCCGTCTTATATTGTCTTATGGCCACTACAAAACATACGCTTCCTCCATGGATTTCCCGAACCGTATAATAGATGAAAAGGGCCAATGTTCTTCTTATGATATGGTAAAATAATAATCATTTATGATATGAAATTTGGTAGGAGATTTGCGACCATTCGTTACAGTCGATGCTTCTCCTTTTTTCCCGTTTTCAAACCGTTATTAGAAAATAAAAATAAGTGTAACCGACTCTATGCCTCCCATAGCCATAGCTACCAACTGATAAATCTGCAAAACTCCTGCGCACATTACAATTAGACCAAATCTGGAGGGACATAAATAAGCCAGACGTTTAATAAGTGATTCCTGCGGCTGCGGCCGTGTTTTTGATTGTGTGACACGACAGTTTAAGTTTGCGGGATTGTCGTTCATTTGCATGTGACAGCTCTACGGATTCCGATGTGTGTGATTTTAAATGATATTTATTAGTATAATAAGGATATAGAAATCAATAATATTTTAATTGTTCCTTATTATTTATTTATTGTAATTGTTCCTATTTATTTTAATTTTGCTCTGTTTTTTGATTTGACTATTATTTATTTTTGTTATTCTTATACACTCTGACGATCTTTTTGTGAATTCATGCTATATTAATTTCTATTTTCGTTATTCCCTCGGGAACTTATAAAACTTCCGGGAAAAAGGAGCCTAAGTTGGTGTTAATTTAGGCTAAAAGCACACATGTGACGGTTTAAATGAGTTATTAAATTATTAATTCATAATATACAAACACGGTTAATATCAATGTCATAACACGTTTTTTACTCATAATATTATGCTCGTGCGCAGAAGCCGCGTCGAAGGCTGCACGCGGCGGAGCGAGTGGTCACAAGTGGATGTACGGCCTTACTTTTTGCTTATTGTATCATTTGACGCCAACTCTTTCATTTCGGTTCAGTAAGCAGAAATAATGTCTGTTATTTAAGGCAACAAAACTATTATTATGTTTTAATTTTAGAATTTTATTGAAATAACAATTGTTAAGTATTTAGTGCGAACGATGAAATTTGTATTTCTGGATACAATCGCTGTCAATTGAAAATGCCAAAGATGTAAAACAATTTTTACTGTTTGACACATAACCTCAAATTTTCATCGAGCGTGTTTCTATTATAAAAACGTATAATGAATAGTTATTTAATCTTAAACTCAATATAAAGTGATAATCAAGTGTATCAACGTTTAAGCAAAAAGCGTAACAAATAAAGTTACTTTTACACATTTGTAATATTAGTATGGATTGTGTTTTTTATCATAACAAAGAATATCATTTTTAAACAATTTTGGTTGGTAGGTTATATTATTATTTCACTTCGCCTGTGATAGTTGAATAATGAACCTTGAATCAAATGTGTAATTAAAATATTCTGCTTTGTTTTACTTTCACTAATCAAACTGAATTGCTCATAAACCAGATTGCTATTTTAATTTACGGGCTTTACGCACTTAACATGTTTCTGGCCTTAAATATATAACCGTTTCACAATAAGCGCGTAGAATTACGCAGGAACTGTATATTTTTCTCCCTACACCGGATACTGCGTGAAGGAGATAGATTACTGCCTGCCATATACATGTTGTATAAATAAATGCTTGATTGTGCCTTTTGTCATCATAAATGAGAGGCTGTAACGTGTACCTACTGTTTATAAAGAATTTGCTGGTTTTGAATTTGTAAATATTCGTCGTTTGACTCCAACTAAGTTGTTAATTCTACTCGTACCTATAAATTATAACACAATAAACAATGTTATAATAGTTACTAAAACAGTTCTGACAATTTATCATACAAGTTGGAATGCCAAACGAAACGCCATTTTGTTGATGGTAACCAAATAACAAATCGATGGATATTAATCATCTACTTTTAGTAATTTAATAAAAACGTAATTTTAAACACATACTTAGTCCAAAAACTAATTTTGATTTTAAAACACGTAATTTCAGTTGGTATTAAAATATTTTAAACGGTTTATATTATACAAATTAAGATATCAAGTGTTCACTAAACGCCAAAACTGATATCCGGAATGACCGTAACCATGGTAATAACAATGCTATAATAATTATTATAGAACTGTTATTACCATGGCAACGCATATTATAGAATTGTTTTCACGCATCGGTTACGCTATAGGTGGTATTCTGATACCATTAACGATATCAATATTAGCGGTTTGTAGTACGCGAGTAGAAAAGCTATGTATACGCTATACTAGCTAGATAAAGTTAAGTTTTAATTTTATTTTACGCTTCTTAGGAAACAATAATTAATATTAATCTCTAAAATACCGGTCAAGTGCAAGTCGGACGTGAGCACCAAGGGTTCCGCCTCTACGTCTTGTTTGTATGAAATATAAAAAAACCCAATAAAATCCTGTAGCTACTGCTGGGCTGAAAAAGCCCTATCATAAACTTAATCAAAAGGCAACCTTTTTCAAAAATTGCACTATGACAGTTTTTATCTTTTGTCTTAAAAACTATAAGTGTTATCGCAATTCTTTTATTTTTCCTGTTCTGTGAGTATACATTATTTTATATATAATCTTTTCTGAATTTTATGCTCCGTAGTTTCTTAAATAAAGTGGAGGATAAGGTGTCTTTCTTTGCGTTTAACTTTAACCACTTACAAAAATATCTCAGAAATCTTTCGTTATAAAAATCAGAAAAAATATAATTACGTACGAACGGAACCCTAAAAAAGCCAATATCCGTTCTTAATTCGATAATATCATCTCTTAATTTTGGCTAAATTGGTAGTTAATTTTTCGTAGTTTAACGTATTTCTTGTAATTTTAATAAGCCAGAAACATAATACAAATTGTACGAAAATCAAAACGCCTTCATACTTTTACTTATTTTGTTTGCTAATTCGATAAAAACCTTCGCAACGTAAATATGATCCTTAGATGCACAATTCCGCACTCAAATGCTCACCGTAATCTTCTTTAAAGCGCAGGAAAAACACTGAATACATCAACGCGGGATAGGAAGAAAAGAAAATATGTAATGTTTTAATATTCCCATCCGCTGAGCAGAATGTCCAAGTGAAGGGAGGAAATGTTTGCACATTCATTACATAGTTTACATTTGGTGCCTTCTTTACATGTTTTTTCTAAATGTAATCAGACAAAATATTAATCATCATGTTGTTAAACATTTTGTGACAATACATATGACAGAAGCAGGTTAACTGGAAGATATCGTCACTGGGCATTTAGTCCACCATTTTGCACTTTATTGTTAAGGATTTTAAGAAAGCTTAGATTGGTTGATAACTCTACTTAATTATGTGAATTTATAAAAGCGACTAAAGGTTGCCGCAATTTTCCTCGAAATATATAAAAAAATTCAAATAAATATAAACTACGCCTTTTGAATATTTCATACCAAGCAAATATGAATGCTAAAGCGAGGCGTATAACTATTACAGTACCTACAGCATGTTCCCTGAAAATTAAAATGGTTGATTGACGTTCAGTGTCGCTTAAGACTTGTTCCATGACGGGGTGTGACGTGCGGACGTGTCATTAGTCGTGACGGCGTTAATGCGCGTCCATTCAGCGCCACACGCCTCGCAGACATATTCTGGACTAACTCTGCGACGAATTTTACTATGAAATGGAAAATAGAAAAAACTAGTTCGTCAAGGTGAGCTGATTTGAAAATTGTCCAAGATCATAGTATTGGGCGTGTGAAAAGGGGCTCTCTAGTGCTAGCTTGTATTCTTTACCTAGACTTTTACTAGAAACTTAATACTTTGTGGTAAAAGCATCGAAATCACAAAGATCTTGGCCCATAATCCTACCCGGTCAAAAAATGTTTGCGTACATAAACCAAATTGGTAGTAAATTTTGCAGTTATGACCCACGTTTTATTTTAAGTAAATAGTTTAAAACCATAGAGGTAACATGTAACAGTGCAAAGAAGATTGTCTATTAATATATCTTTGATTAGGTAGGTATATGAAATCCCTAATAATCGTTTTATTATATCTTCTTTTATAATTACTAAGGCGACATATACCATTATAAAGTATACATATTTATCTTTAACTCCCGCCCTATTTCATTTCTGTACTCCCTGGGTATTATTTTCATACTAGGTGGACCGTGACCTTTACATACCTATTTAACAGCAAAGTGCTCTATATTGATTTAACTGTGCAGTTGTTTAGAGTTTTGCTATCCGGCTAAAGACTATAATAATAATTCTGAACTGTTTAGGTAATGAGTAACGGTCTCAGCAAGAGTTTAATACTAAACTACCGATGCGCTAAGGATAGCAGTTGTGATAGACATAACTTACGGTTTATGCTAACTTTCCTAGTTCACGAGTGTCACATTCGAAGGTCTCATTTCACGAATACGGTAAAACTTCATCATCCCGACGTCGTTTGCAAAATATGGCGCCAGAAATGAATGAGGTGTGAATTAAAAAGATTTTTATGTTAAACGCGTTAATGCGCTGAATGTAGAGCACCCTGTATTCCACATCATAATACCTGGGACGTGCCTCGAAGGGAATAAAAGAGAAATGAATGCTTTGTACTTATTCTAAAATGTCGTATAAGTTCATTTATGTTAAATATTATTCGACCAAATGAGAATGACGACTTTTATCCGAGAATAAATGGCAATGTTTTAAATAAATGTCACACAAATTGCCCTAGTCCGAAACTAAGCTCTTGGTTTGCAAAATTCGCACTACAGTGCATACTACACTAAATATTAGACCACGATAAATACTACATTTATAGAGAAATATTTACATACTTACTTACTTAAATAAATAAATAAAAAACCAGACTTACAAACCAAAACCCGCGCTCATCGCATGTAGCGCATGCAATATTTCGAGCCCGGGACTGCTAGCTTCGTAGGCAGTATCAATACTAAGCTAACCACGTAAGGTCTGTTCATTCTTACTTGTCTTATATAGTAAACAACTTTCTAACCTCAAAACGAACCTTTTTTGGCTAAAACAGCTATTTTAAGCAATCACAACAATACATTGGCCAAGTGTTGTCCAAAATGTTTACTCAGTTTACTTTATTTACGATAATAGAGCTGTTTAAGGCAAAAAAGGTTCATTTTGAGGTTAGAAAGTTGTTGACTATATAAGACAAGTCAGAATGAACAGACCTTAGTCAATGTTGTTTCGAGTGATCTTAAATTTAACTTAACCTTGCTCGGTCAACTCTGACCCTCTATTCTACTGGGTAAACCAAATTGCCTTTGCCTTGCTATCGTATTGTGAACGATACGATACTTCTGACTTACTAATCCATACTATCAGTATTGGCGGCAGAGTTGAAAACAATACGATAACATGTGAAAAGCGATATGGTTTTACCCAGTAAAATAATAGAAGCACTGACCTTTTTACAGACTCAAAATTAGTAGTGTTTTTATCGGTATTCAAGAAGAAAATTCTTTATTCAAAGTTGCGTAGGTAACTATAGCAACGAGACCAGACACTATTATGCCCAAGCACTCTTTACCACGTCACATTCATGAACAAAAACCTCGCATATTTAATTACTTCTCCTCCATTTTCTCGCATATATTTCTCGGCGGCTATTACGCACGACGTCGACGGTAATAGCCCCTCGTCGACACTCAGGTGAACGTATGAATGCCCTCTTGTGGTCGAGGAATGGCGCAGAATGCTGTCGACCGAGCCAAGAAGGCAGTATATGCATATGGACTTCATATTCTTATACTGTCTTTTTCTTTTAGACGGCAGGATGTGCCTCTTAATGTTAGTTTTTACGTGGTATTTTGAAGCCAGTCTAGCGTTTAAGTTTAGTGTTGATGCTCGTTTAGCGTGTTAGGGATGACGGGGAAACGAAAAGATTTTCGTAGGATTTAATAATCAGCAAGTTAAAGTTTTATCGTGGTTTTTGTATTTTGGCGCTGCGCAGAGCTGTTCTAAACCTAATTGCTATTGATAAATCGCATTTTCAACGTTAAATGATAGTTATGATTTACTTGACAGTATTAGTGGCAGAGTTAAAACAATACGTGTAGAGATAAAGTAGGATAAGGCCCCAGGGGCTTTATTTCACTTTGGTTTAGCGTTATCATGATTCGATATCGTTATCACACTGTTGACGTGATACCTCTTACTGTGAAGTGAATAAGGGCTGTCATTACGTTCACAGTGTGATAACGATACAGAAGCCAGGCTAAAAAACATTGTGGAATAGAGGCCCAGTGAATATATCAGTGATCATACCTGTAGAACTAGAAACGCTTGCGTTTCCCCGTAGTCCGTACAAATATGATTTAAGTATCAATTTTCACAACCAATCGAAAAGTTATTTATGGTATGGAAAAAAACGCAAGTGTTTCTAATTATGTGGCCACCAATTGTATAAAGTTAGTAAACCTACTAAACCTTAATTTTTAACTTCTCCGTAATTTAAACTTGGCGGCTAATGGGGGTCCTATAACCTACTAAGCCACCCACACTTTTGGAATCCGATCAGGTAACTAAACTTTGACTAGGCTTTATAATAAATTAAAATAAATGAATATAGGCCAGTATTTTTCATACACAAGTTTTGAAAAGGGAACGTGTTAATTGTCTCAAAAATGTATTTGAGTAAGTACGGCGGAAACACAATAAGTAAACACTTAAAACACAGACAGAAACCTGAATCATGAAAATACTTCAGATCACAATTTAACTGACAAATTCCGTCTAAAATCACAAGTAAACAATCGCGCTCATAATTCCAAAATCAATCTCTCTAAACCACAGACAAATCATAAACCGATTACCACAGACAATAAATAACAAACGATATTTTCGAACGTTTTGAAACTATTTCAAGCTGGCCAGGCGTTAAGATAGGGTATCTAGGGCGCTAATGCACTAGTAAGTCATGTACGCGACTCTGTCGCAACGTGTGAGTTACTGTCCTTACAATTATGTGGTGTTCCTGGTTGCTTATCTTTTAGTGTAAGGCGAGCCTAAGTAACCAGAATGATATTCACTATATGAAAATGTAAAGCATGTGCATAAGTATGTGAAGAACTCATAATATGTTATTTTGTAAGTCTGTTTTCAATAATTGATTAAAGCAAGGTAAACCTTTTATGTTTTTGCGAACCCCTTGATCAATTCAGCTGTATCAAATTGCTATGTGTAAACTTACGAACGCACCTCTATATCATAACTTTGAATACGTATTCAAAAGATAAAAACCATCGATGTAACAACTGCACGTACAGTAGGTAAAGGAAAATGATTCCTTGACCGCTTTAGATATCTCAAAGTGACGTAATCAATCAAAACGTAAGAGAGAGAATAAAGACTGAAGGCATAGAAACCGGACTATAAGACGTACTTTGCGTCAGCTATCTTTCTCTACTTTTTAGTATTACATTACGTATTACATGAGAAAAATTGAAACAAAAAGTACGCTGTTTTTTCTTCTTTGACTGTCACTGTCACAAGGTTTTACACAGGGACTTCTTTGTCCTTCCTATAGGAAGGATTCGTCTTTCCTTGTCTATAGGTGCTTATAGGTCCAAATCACGTCTTACTTGTGACGATGTACCAAATAATGAAAGAACAGCTATAGATTCATCTCTTTCCAACTCACTATGAAAACTATAAGTAAAAAGAAGTGAACCATAATGTATTTTCTGCTTATTTAGTACGGTTTCTATGACTTTAGTCTTTATTCTGTGGAGACTTCTTATGATTTGATTTACAGAAAGTGTCACTGTGGCATAGTCCAAAGTGGTCTAGGAATCATTTTCCTTGACTGTAAAACGAACCACATTTGCAGAATAATTCTGGATTGAAATTAAAAATACTCTCTTAATTCCTAAATCGACCTCCTGAACTTTTACAATTCCAACCCTATTATCCTAAAGTCAGCATGGTAACAGTAAACCGAACCTAATCGTGAGCGTACTAGTCCGTACGCTCGTGCGCGAAAGTGGGTAATAAAGCCATGCGCGATAACGTTATCTGTCGCGTAAATTTGTCAGACATCTGTCTTGCGCGGGCGCAAACGTGGTCTGTCTTGCTGCCACTATAGTTTGTATCTACAATTGACTTCGAACTTATTAGCGAAACGAAAACGATTGGATTTCAAGGCAATGTGCTTGAGAATTGTAATTGTTTACTAGCTTTGTGTCCAGTTCAATTTACAATCGGTCTTTACATGTTTGGCTACTTGGAGGGACTTGGAGATCGTAAGAAACGAGTGGAGCAACGACCTACTTAGGGCTTTTTAGGCATCGAGGTATCGACACAGCTGAGACGTGAAGGATTTACCACTGGGTCTTTAGTGAGCACTTATATCGATCGTTTTCGATCGGTTAGAGTCCTACATATCCAATCCGGTTGCTTAGGGACCAGGGGTGTGATTCTCTCAACAACGACGGACGGACGGACGAACGGGTGATTGTCCAAGCGGCGTGTTTAAGTAGTCCCGTCAGAGTGAACAAAACACATTTTAGCGCGTGTATTCAATTTGGCAGCATGACTTCTCGAACGTATTAGGCTGCTTAATTGACAATGCACGCGTTAAAATGTGTTTTGTTCGCTCGGACGGGACTACTTAAACTCGCCGCTTCGATTCGCTCGTTCGTCCGCCCCACCGCCGTTTTTTGAGAGAATAACACCCCTGTGTCGCTATTGCCTAACGCACTCGCAATCGCAATCGTTTTCATTTTGACAGTCTGAGGCGAGTCTGCTTTCAAATTAAAAACAACTGTTCCAGTTTGAAGTCGATTGCGATTGTGAGTACGTTAGGCATTAGCCCCCTGAACTCACAGAAAAGCCCAGGCACTATATTCTAGTCGGTAACACCTAGTTAATTTTGACATGCTGTCGTATTGTGAATGTTTTGATAACTCTTATTTACTTGACAGTAATGGCGGCCAACTTAAAACAATACGACAACAAATCTAAAGCAAAGCCTGTAGGGTTCCCCTATGGAATCCCTAACCGTCATTTATCCTTATGCATCGTTTGTCCGAATTTTTATTTATCCTAAAGCCATTTCCGCTTAAATTTTAAAACTTTTTAGTGTTGTTATTATATAACCCTAACCTAACCGAACCGCAGATATAATTGGAAAACTTAAACAGTTTCCTGACTCATCTGAAAACCAGTTCAGAGCAAATGAAAATTCGGACAAACGATTTGTTAGGACAAACGTTGTTATGGATTCCGAGGGACACCCCCCCTGTAGTTATGTTCTCACTTGCGCATTGGATAGTCAACTTGAACGACAATTTGACGTTGCACGATAGCGTTAAAGTTAGTAAAAATAAGTAGAAAGGCGTGTCTTTACGAAAACGTCAAGAGAATAAAGTTACAGAATTACGCCCCGTAGTTTAATATATGTTAAAGTCCCGTAACGTTAGAACTCGCAAATATCTTCCACCCACTTAAATACCGGTCGCCATTACAAAATCTAGAAGCGAATAAATCTAAATTTTCCTTTTGTCACCATTCTGCCCCGGTCACATAACAATATTTCGTACGCGCATGCCCGCTTTACAACGCATTAACAGAACCGGCGCACGCGTCGTAAACGTAGATTTAGAGACCATAAAGCTAGCGCAAAGGATTACTGGTATCGGTGGATTGTAGATCTTGGATGTCATGCTAAACGAAGTTTTAAATGGTATTAAAATCTAAAATTATGTAGTGAATTTGACTAAAATATACCGACTAAGTACGAGCGCGCACTAGATCCGAGTTTTCCAACTGTTATAGCGATAGATAAACCTCATCACTATTTTCTTTAATCAGACGCTGTGCAAACGCTCTTATAGCAGGTTTTTGAAACATTAACTCAACAGTTAAAGAAAATGGAAGCAATTTTTTTTCTTTTATAAAAAATTGAGTCAGCTTTTGTGAGCGTCCTGTACTGCTTTTCGAGACCGAACTATAGTACGCGGTCGATAATTTCATTCCAATACAATTTATAATCACAAACTCAAGAATAAGCTACAGCTGTCAACATTGACTGCGTATCGCTCGGGCACAATGACGAGTCCGAACTCGGTAGGTCCACGTTATCTAAGTATAGCGGAGATCCTGTCACCGCCTTCTGACCGCCATCAGATCAGCTCTTCGACCCATACAATAGGCTAGTGTCCTAAAAAAATCCAATTAGTCCATCATCATCATCAAAAAATATTGAACACGTATTTTTTCTTTTGTCAATTAAACAAAAAACGACGAAGGTAAAGTGCGTTGAAGTTTCGCGTGACGTCACGCCGTGGCACACTTTGTACCACGTTGTGACGTCACGAGCCCCCACTCCCGAACTTTGATGCGCGTTATATTTGTCAATTTTGAATGATTTGAAAAAGCAAAAAATACGTGTTCAATATTTTTTGATAATTTTACTGACGGACTAATTAGAATTTTTATTTTTTTATTCAGGACACACCCCTATTGCATTGTTGTGATCTTTGAAACTTTTCCCATAAAAAAGTCTCTGTTAGATTTCCCTTGGCCCATGTAGCTGTAACCGCTAAGCTCTCAATCCGCGCCGTGTAACGCTCTCGATACAAAATGGACGTGTAAGTAAATACGTCGGTTCGGACGGCCAGTGCGACACTACCGTATCGGGTTACTGATTTACAGCGCGGTGTCGCCACATTGTGCTGGAGCACGGTGCGCCTCGGCGGAGGGATGTAGCGGCTATTGCCAAGCGTTTTATACAAATTCTAACAATGACTTTGTGAGATAAGACCTCTATTTTTAAGTAGAGTTGACGTCGTAAATATCGGTATTCTTTAGGAATTTAGTCGAGTACAATCGTTTTTAAAGATATGTTATTTTTTAGCTTTAATTTTTAAAGATTTTCTTCGACAACGCAACTTATAATATTAGTTACTGTACAATCTCTAGGTATGTGCATGTAGTTAGAACCATGATAATAAAGTTCTAATTGTTATAAAATATATAATAACGTCTAAATAAATAAATTGAAAATACTGAGGGTTCTTATAGACGGTAATTAACTTGTCTCTATTGCAGTGGTGATTTGAATTAAAAAAAAAGGAAAACCAATGATTTTGCTAAAAGTCACAGTAAATTATGATAAAAATGTTTCAATAGAATTGTTTATTTTTTATTTTTCTCGTTTTTTTTCGATAGCTACGCTAACTTCTATACCTTGCACCATTTTCGTGTAAAACATCTGCGAAAGTCTTGTAGGAAACAACAGCAAACATTACATGTGATAGTTTGTTGGCCGCGGGATTTTTAGCTCGACGGGATAAGTCGGATCATTTATCCCGAGGAACAAGCGACGTATTAAATTGCGAACCATTTACATCAATAGCTTTCTCTTAGGCACATTAAACCTGACCACATTATGTTTAAATTATCGGTATTTTGTTGTGATAAACATATTCAGAAACAGTAGGACTGGTTCAATATTTAGGTAGGTACGTCAAAAAAACCGTGGACTGCTAACTAATATAATTCTAAAAGGACTTAAGTATGCGGTGTTTTAACAACATGCCTCCATGAAGGTAAGCAGCAGTGTTGTTGCATTGTTGATTTTTGGTGTGGATAAGAGAACCTTAGAAATGGCTAGCATACGTGTAAGATGTTCCTAAGATGGAAAAGACATAATCTTGAGGGTTGGCAACGCAATAAGGCCTGGGATTGCTGTCTTGAAACTTCAAAATTCATGGGTCTCAAATCCCATTTATCACCGGGTGATCTTGTGCCTTCTTCTTCCCACAAAAAACTGGGCGGGCATGTCTGACCATGCTCAGTGTAGGGTTCCGAAGCCGTTACTACATCTGTATCTCAGGAACAAATCAAGTCCCGTGTGGTTGCCGGGTTAGAATAGTGCCACTCCATGTCTTCCCCTGGATGTCGTAAAAGGCGACTTTGTGGTACTGTTAGGCGATGGGCTTGCAACCTGTCACTAATATGCTGGTAAACATCTTAGCCTAATACAAATTTCTCGATGGCGTAACGCTAATGTTACTCAATAGAAGAGAACAGCGGGGCTAGACAAGTTGCCATCGAATATGAACGCTAGCGTTAGGTGATCACCTGTGATGACACTGACTCAGTTAACAGTTTCTTCGCATAATTACCGCCCTTGGATACCGACGTTTATATCTGTGGGGCTAGACAAGTTGCCATCGAATACGAACGCTAGCGTTAGGTGATCACCTGTGATGACACTGACTCAGTTGACAGTTTCTTCGCATAGTTACCGCCCTTGGATACCGACGTTTATATTGTGATAGTGCTCGTGTTGAATTCGACCTGTCAAGTTAGTACCGCGTAACGACCGTAGCGCGTAGTCGTCAAAACTATCACTACTCGATTAGCGCGAGTGATAGTGATCACTTTACAGCGTGTCAGATGTAACGAGTGATATATCATGTGACTATCTTACGTCAATTCCATACATTTTTCAAAGCGACAGGTGATCACCTAACGCTAGCGTATGTATTCAATGGCTACTTGTCTAGCCTCGCTGTTCTTGTTCTTGCTTGAATTGATGATGAAGAGATAGACTCTTGAAATTGATTTCCATAACCAACTGGGCGCCAAATTAAGAATATTGTGAAACTAAAACTTTCCATACAAGATGCGACAACGTTTCTCTCCCCTTAAACCCAGTCCAATTTTTACAATTTTTAGATATGTTGTAGACATTATAAAAAAAATAGGTCTGTACCGTTTTCCTTTTGTATAAACAAATAGTAAAAAATACAACATTGCAAAAACCATGAAATTGAGATTTGATTTAGGGGGTTAGAAACGTCATCAACCCTGAGCTAAATTTGTATGGAAAAATTTCGACAGCTAAACGCGATTTAAGCGTCGGTTCACAATCCTCTTAAGTTCAGTAACAAAACAATGTTGTGTCAAAAATGAAAATAACATCTGCAGCAAAGTTACATCGGTTTACGTTACCCATTTTTGCTGAGTAGTTACCCTGTAATTTTCACATACAGGGTGGAAAAAACGAACGCCACATGGACGGCAACTACCTTAAATATTGGAAATAGCAAGTTCTACGCAAAGGAGACTTACTTTTATTTTTGAAAAAAATAAATCCTACATTTATAGATTTTGGTTTTTTTTCAGCCTTAACCAGGAATCGAACTGCGGTCGAATATAACAAAACAATAGAGTCGTGTTTTATGATACAAATCGAAAGGGTCATTGAAAGTGATCATTTATAATCTATGTACACATACACATATACCCTTAAACAAAAAAGAACCGTAAAAAGAACACGCCTTTATTGTTTTATCATATTCGACCAGTTCGTTCTAAAATAAATAAAAGGAGGATTTTTTTTTTTCAAAAATTATAGTAAGTCTCCTTTGCGTAGAATTTGCAATTTTCCAATATTTAACATAGTTGCCGTCCATGTGGCGTTCGTTTTTTCCACCCTGTATAGTGTTGCTAGTCATTAAATTTATTTGCACTAGCGCTAGTAGCGCTACGAGCGCGTAGACGCGGCTCAAATTACAGAGCGACTGTAATGCGGAATGTTTACGATAATCGCGCGAGCTCGTTATCTTAGCGATATGGTTTTAATACGTGTCATAGCAATCGCTATTGAGTTCTTGGACAAAAAAATATTGGATCTAAGCTTTAAAAAAAAAATGCAGAAGGCTTGTCCAAGCTTGTCGTGACTCTCAATTAAAATTGTCCTTTGAAGTTTCCGTCTCTTCACCAAGCGGTTCCAACGGAAGACCTGGGTGGTGATTCTCTCAAAAAGCAAAGGTGATTGTTCGCTCCAGTGAAGGTCCAAGCGGCGAGTTTAAGTAGTCCCGTCAGAGCGAACAAAACACATTTTAGCGCGTGTATTCAATTTGGCAGCATGACTTCACCAACGTATAAGGCTCCCTAATTGACAATGCACGCGCTAAAATGTGTTTTGTTCGGTCGGACGGGACTACTTAAACTCGCCGCTTTTATTCGCGTCCGTTCGACCGGCCGCCGTTTTTTGAGAGAATAACACACCAGCGCTGGCTTTACGGCTAGCGAATGATGAGTTGGGACCGTTTCGCAACAATTTTTCTGTGTCTTGTTCTTTTTGTATTGTTACGAATAATCTTTATCTTTATAATATGTCTCCTCATCTTTATCTTTATCTTACTTACAAGTAGCTTTTAGTGATCCGTATAGTCAAGTAAGAACTTAATTTTGAATATGTTGATTATTAATTATTTAATTCGTTACCATTTGATAATCTTATTTTTAAAATCAATTTCGCGAATAAAACTCTGCGGGATCGTGATAGTTCAAAGTAAATCCTTCACGAGTTCGTGGAAATCTAATATATTTTTATTTCTTTAGTAAATAATTCCTTAATTGGATTAGTAGATTGCTTCGTTATTTTTCTTTCAACTCGTTTGTTTTGATTGACTTAATTTGACTTTGCTTCTGTAAAGAATCAAGAAAGCAGTAGCAAATTAGTTATAATTCTAGCACAAAAATAAACATGGCTTTTACTTTCTCTGTAGGTAAGTACATAATTATGACATACATTTCGTCTATAATAAATTCGATATAATTCATCAATTGGATTGAATTACTTAAATTATGCTCTTGTGAGGCCTATATTTTCAATCTGTATCGTATCGTGTCGAGAAATGAGCTTATTTACGAAACTACCCACCATAAAAGCTTGAAAAATACAGAAAATAGTTCTTTACTTATAAATTACAGGAAAATTTATAAGAATCGTACGTAACTCTCCCCACGCGTGTTCAACTCACGGTTTCTTATAATGGTTGGTGGACTCTGCACTAAGAAAATGTAAGGTCTGTTCATTCTTACTTGTCTTATATAGTAAACAACTTTCTAACCTCAAAATGAACCTTTTTTGGCTAAAAAAGCTCTTTTAGCGTAAATAAAGTAAACTGAGTAAACATTTTGGACATCACTTAGCCAATGTATTGTCTGTGACTGCTTTATCTATTATATAAAATGCTAAGCTGATTGTTGATATATCAACGCACAGCCCAGACCGCTGGACCTAGAGACTTGAAATTTTGCACATAGATACCTTATATAGTGTAGAGATCCACTAAGAAAGGATTTTTGGAAATTCCACCCTTAAGGGGGTAAAATAGGGGAAAAACGATTGTATGAAAGTCCGTCAGTTTTGAAGTTAGACGCTTCAAATTTTGCGTTTAGGTTGGCGATTGAATTTCAACTTATACGTGTCTCAGAGTTTATGATAATTTCAACCCCGAAGGGATGAAAAGGGGTAAAACGGATTGTTAATATATCAACGCACAGCCCAAACCTTAGGACCTAGAGACTTGACATTTTGCACATAGATACCTTATATAGTGTAAAGATCCACTAAGGAAGGATTTTTGGAAATTCCACCCCTAAGGGGATGAAAATTTGTATGAAAGTCCGTCATTTTTGTTTAAGTTAGACTATTCAAATTTTGTGTTTAGGTTGAAAATTGAAAATTAATTTATACGTGTTTCAGCGTTTTTGATAATTTCATCCCCGAAGGGATGGAAAGGGGTAAAACTGACTGACTGATCGATCAACGCACAGCCTAAACCGCTGGACCTAGGGACTTGAAATTTGAAGGGAATATTCCTTGGGTACCCTAAGGAACACTAAGAAAGGATTTTTGGAAATTCATCCCCTAAAGGGTTCAGATAGGGGGTAGAAATTTGTATAGGAGATAAGTTATTTTTAAAATAAACAATTTGGAAATTGGTATTTAGGCTACTGATAATAAATAAAAAATACTTCTTTCAGCGATTTAGAAAAAACTACCCCTAAGGGGGGTAAAAGGGAGTTTTAGTTTGTTCCTCCTTCACGCTGCAATGGCGCTGGATGGATTTGGATGAAATTTAGAATGGAGATAGCTTATACCCTGGATTAACACATAGGAAAATTCTATTCCGGAAAATTTTAAGTTTCCCGAGGGAATAACGACAATATCTTTGTGTTTTTTGAAAAAGTCATCATGGGAGTCGTTTTCTTAGGTTGCGTTGACGCAGATTTCGAAAATGATATCAAATTTGGGATTCAAAATGGCCGCCATGATGTTTATTGAAAAAGTCGTCATGGGTATCATTTTCTTACATTTTGGGGACGCAGATTATGAAAATGATGTCAAATTTAGAATTCAAGCTGGCGGCAATGTTTTTTTTTTTAAAGTTGTCACGGGTAACATTTTCTTAGTTTTTGGGGACGCAAATAATTATTAATATAGAATAAGATTAGTAATTATTTGACAAAATTGCGCAATTGAATAATTTATTTCTCCTATGGCTTTTGCCATTCAGTGTGAAAACATGAGACAGGCTCTGTACCTACATTCAGTTTTTTTAGTCTATATCAAAAGGAGCGGTGTTAGATTGAAGTTGTCAGCGTTGACATATCCAGATTTTAACGTTTTTTTCCGCTATTTTCAATACTATTCACGGAATATTAATTCTGCGGCTGTTATTTAATATTAGGGCGGTTATTATGATCACTTGAAAATAATTACTGACAGGCATTTAATTTTTCGGCGAATTGGTCGGTTATTTAATTCTAAAATGTCATTTCAAACAATACTCAAGGGGTAAAAAAACTATACATCGATAGGTATACATAATATTGCTGTACTAAGAAAATCCATACTAATATTATAAACGTGAAAGTAATTATGTCTGTCGTCTGTCTGTTTGTTATGCATTCAAGGATAAACCGCGGAACTGAATTAGATTAAATTTGTATCTCAAAAATCACCCCTAAGGGGGTGAGATTTGGGATGGTAGTTTGTATGACAATTTGGTCATTTATGTTATTTTTTTTAGTTGGAAACGTGGTAATTGGTGTTTAAGCTACTGTTTAATACTGTTTAACATAAAAAAAAACTTTCATTGATTTCCGTAAAACTCCCCCTCAGGCGATAAATGGGGAGTAGAAATTTGTATGGGAGATATCGACATGGCTACATTAGGAAATTGATATTTAGGCTACTGTTTATAAATAAAATATACTGCTTTCAGCGATTTAGAAAAAACTACCCCTAAGGGGGTAAAAGGGGGTTTTAGTTAGTTACTCCTTAACGCTGCAACGGCTAGATGGATTAGGATGAAATTTAAAATGGGTGTAGCACCCTGGATTAACACATAGAAAAATCCCATCCCGGAAAATTTAAAAGTTCCCGAGGGAATAACGACAATGTTTGGTGTTTTTTGAAAAAGTCATCATGGGTGTCATTTTCTTAGGTTGCGTTGACGCAGATTTCGAAAATGATATCAAATTTGGAATTCAAAATGGCCGTCATGATGTTTATTGAAAAAGTCGTTATTGGTATCATTTTCTTACATTTTGTGGACGCAGATTATGAAAATTATGTCAAATTTAGTATTCAAGATGGAGGCCATGATCTTTTTTAAAAAGTGGACATAATTGTCATTTTCTTAGATTTTGAGGACGCAGATTTCGAAAATGATGTGAAAGTATAGGTAGAAATTCAAAATGGCAATTCAATTATGTCTGTCGTCTGTCTGTTACGCTTTCACGGATTAACCGCAGAACCGAATTAGATTAATGGGTATTGGGTAAATTTGTTTGAAGAATATAAATTGTCTTTGTTTTTTCAGCGGGCACTGATGATGTTTGGGAGTTCCGCCATTTATAATGATAGATACCTACATTATAATTAGTATTAAGACTCATAATATAAGGTATGTAATATTGAACTATGATGGATATTTTAAGAGCAACCAAACTATCATGGGAGGGATGGTGCTTTGAGACGGCGAATTTAGACAGATTCTCATCTACCGGTGATAACTAGGGGCACACCAGCGGATAAAATAAATGCATTTCGGCATCTACGATATGAGTATATATATAAAAAATTAACCTCACTACAAATATGCCAGGAACTACGAGTACACCATGATACACAGTCGGGGCAATATATCCGGCAGCTCTACTAAAAATTGTCGAAGATCGTATGGCGAGAGATATTAACGATTTGAATACATTAAACCGCGAATTCTGTAATATTGTACAAAACACAGATGATCTAAAAAATAACGTGTACCCCGATCTAAAAAACAATATAAAGAATAGATAATGTTTGTGCGAGAGGGCGATATTAGCACCGACAAACGAAATTGTCGGGCGGATAAATATAAAAATATGTCTCATGTAGAAGGCGATGTTGTGGAGTATCTCTTGGTAGACAATGTCATAGACGCAGAGCAAGTCATGTCCTACCCTTCGGAGGTATCGGGAGTGCCCTCCCGTAAGAGTTAATGGTTAAAGTTGGTGTCCCGGTAAATTTCGAGCTCAATATTACATGTGTTTGAAAGATCATTCTTGCCAGGGAGGACGTCACACTATAGAATTACTTATAACTATTAATTTACTTAACTGCGATAAACGAGTTCTACGCGGACGAAGTCGCGGGCAAAAGCTAGTTTTGTTTAAAATAGCTGTTTTAGCCAAAAAAGGTTCATTTTGAGGTTAGAAAGTTGTTTACTATATAAGACAAGTAAGAATGAACAGACCTTAAATTGTAAATTGTTTGGTAGTATAATTCACAAAATCACAAAAAAAATGACATTTATCAATGACCATCGCTATTGCCATGGCGTCGCGACACGGAGCAGCATCGATATAAGTGAATTAACCGCGTCGTGCATTAGCGCATAATCGGCGACACGTCGCGACAGACGCGGCACATCGCAGAATGACGCAGTTACTTTGAGTAGTGTCGCCAAAACTGAGCAATGTTCTACAAATGGTTTTGATACTCGTACTTTATCGTTATCTTCATCTTGGAAGCATGTTTTTCACGTTCGCAGCTTAATGACATACAGTGGTGACACAGCTTGAGATGTCATGGTCACGATAGTTCTTCTAGTTTGTATTAATTTGTGCGTAAGGTATTTAAATAACATTAACCAACTGGTGATATCTAATTTCCTGTGTTTTGTAAGGAATGTCACACAATTGATTACTTTGGTGTATTTAAAAATACAGTCACATATTTTTTTACGCCTAAATTCTTTTTACAGGCAACTTAAGTTCAAAATTACCGTGGTAAACATCAAAAATTGGGGCTTTGACGCCATTTGAATTACATTAAAAATTACGATGTTTTAGTATTATGTGCATATCGTTTAAAGAGGCATATTTTGCGGAGATAGATCACAATAAAAGATCAACATAAGAACATTCTTCACAATCCTTTTTTCAAAGTTACGATATCGTTACTGACCGAAGTATCAAAACCATTTGCTCTCACCTCGTGTAGCGTTGTCAAGGCACACATTACGCGTGAGATACCGCGGCATTGTCGTGTGCGATTTAGCGCCGTATTAAACCGAATTATTACAAGTGAATTAGGCCGATACGGACACCCACGACAGTGCGGTACTGACTGCAACAACAGACGTCGATTTGATTGTCAAATGTTACATAAAGACTTCTTTCTAAGACAAGAGAATGGCAAACGAGGACAAA
Organism: Acleris literana; assembly: GCA_946894065.1. Classification (NCBI taxonomy): domain Eukaryota; kingdom Metazoa; phylum Arthropoda; class Insecta; order Lepidoptera; family Tortricidae; genus Acleris; species Acleris literana. The sequence continues at coordinate 10,658,375 of OX335684.1, read as the reverse complement.
ATTAGGGTGATTTGGGTCTGGGGTCTCAGGGCTCAGACCCACCATAGAACTGTGTTACAGTGTCACAGTGAATTGTCAAATAATAGTAGTTTATGTGACGGTTGCGTAATGACAGGCATTACAATATCAGTGTGGTTTATGAAACGAGCCGCAAGGCGAGTTTCATAATACATCACACGAGTGTTGTTATGCTAATTACGCAGAGTCGCAAACAATACTTTATCTACACACATATTATAAGTTCTCTAAAAGATGGGTTCAGAAGCCGAAAGGCAAATGACCAGCATTACCTTACCTGTGGTAGTAGGTGACAGCGATGACACCTGAAACGTTATTTTGAAATTACGTTATCGAATATTGTAAGGTAATGAGATCCAAATTTGGAACATCTTCCAAAATTAACAGCTGTCATTGCTATCACCTACTACCAAAGGTAAAGCCGGTCATTGCCTACGGGTTTTGAACGTATAATAGAGGACTTATGATATATGTGTAGATGAATGTTTTATAGTGACACTGTGACCCCATTCTAAGATGGGTCAGTGTTCCATAATGCATTAGTGCATTTGCAATGACAGGATTGTTTAATGTAAATGTACAGCAGTATCCTAAATTTAAACTATCTTATCCCCACATTGGAACATAACAAGGGGTATCTGATACCTGCTAGGTCTGATACTTAGCGGCAGGTTAAGAGCTAAGATGATGGTAGCCATCCGGGTGGACGTGCACAAGATTTAAGCAAAAGCAAAACTACGACAGCACTGCGTCCGTACACGGTTTTGTTTTTCGAACTACAGACTGAGAAAACAGGTAAGTATGCTAGGCAGATCTTTGACCGATGAACAGTCCCCTTATCCTCATGAGCTTGTAACAATATCTTGAGTTCCATTTGAGATGAAATGTTACTTAATGGGTCATGTCTGCATATTCTGCATAAATTTCGAATCGTTAAATTTCGTAGAAAGTCAACCTGTCTGCCATAGTATACAGTTATTCAAACAAAAAGTGACGTTAAAACCAATTGTGGTTTTTACTAGTTTTGTCCAACGGCGTGACTCATGTGAAATCAATAGACATGATAGTGAGTCATCGTGAAAGTACGATATGAGTGATTTTATCTGTTCCGCGATGTAACTATTTAAGTGAGCTTTGTTTTCAAAGTTTAAAAATAGTTTATTAAATTTTAACACCGTTGACTCTTAGATAGGGTACAAGAAAGGAAAATACTGATAGTGCGGAGATATCCAACAAAGTAAAACAAAATACAATTAAAAAACACGAATGCAAACACTTCACTAACATTAAATTCAATGACCCGACTAAACAAACAAAATAATTTCCAATAAAAAACCTAAATCTTCATAAAACAACAATGCCTTTCCAACAAATTAGCAACCACCAATCACATATCATTACCAATCGTGATCCGGCTAATTGCCGAGTCGGGCGGACGGACAGACGGAGTCACGACGCAGCTTCGTATACATTAATCATAAACATATTGATAAACAATTGCCCTACCTTAAATGAGGGGTCATCGGGGCTCGCTGAGCTAACGTACACAACTCTACCTCGGGGTCTACCACGAGACAAATTCAACCAAGATCGTTCGATAAACAGTTCGATATCGATAAACACTGGCATAACATTTACGACAGTTGAAAATGGAAGACAAAGTTCGATTTTTCTCCATGAAGCCACATTCAATTGCGGTCTCTTCTTAGGTAACATAAAGTCGAGTTTCGTCTGCTTGATAAGGACGAGGCAACTGATACATATAGCGACTGTTGTCGGCAAAGCTTTGTCGCCGGCCGACAAAGGAGGCACGTGGGAACGTGCGCGTCCCCAGTGCAGTATTGTTGGTTGTAATGTATGGTTCGTGCGTCGATCGACGATCGATTTCGAAAAATAGATAATGTTGTTTAGTGAATTAATCTAATGTTACCAATAATTTGAGATAAAGAGAACAAACTTATATGCGACATACGACCAATATACTAATTAGAATAAGAAGATGAGAACTAAATGATTAATGCATTTTTTAAGTTCTCTAGTTACGATACCTTACACATATCCTAAACGACCAAAATTCGTAAATACAGGGTGTAGATTTTGCAAATCGTGTGCCAAGTGAATAGTGTGGGTATCTAAGTAGAGTCACTTGCAACACGTTTCGGGCCATTTAACACACCCCACCCACGTTGATACTATTTTTTTTATTTTTTACGTTTAGAATAAAAATAACATTTGAATAGAATACACATACATTAGATATAAAAAAATACAAATACTACTAAAAATATAAAAAATAAAAATACAAATAATACTACTTTTATGCTGTCACATTAAAAAAGTAATAGATAAACAAAATAGTAAACTTTTGAAGGATGCCGGGAAAATAACACTTTTCATATCTTACTTCTTACTAATATATAGTTGAGAAAGTTTGGATGTTTGGATGTTTGTTACAGAATCACGCTTCAACCACTGAACGGATCGGGATGAAACTTGGCGCACATATAGGTTAGGTCCTGGAATAGGACATAGGATAGTTTTTATCCCGGAAATTTTAACAGTTTCTGATGCAATAACGATAGTCGAAATCTACGCGGACGAAGTCATGGGCAGAAGGTAGTATATATATATATATTTGTAATCTTGTTCTCGAAAACGGTTCTAACAATTTCAATAAAGTTTAAAATTTTCGGGGGCCAAGTTGTCATCTTCGGTAAAGTCCGTTTTCAACTACTAGGTAATGAATCAACAATGAAAGTAGGTACTTACTTGTTTGTGCAAGATAAAATGGAAATCTAATTTCATCGCAACCATGATATTATACAAAAAATGCATATTATGGAGCAACCATATTAAAATAAAACTGTTTTTATAATACAGAAGAAATTATATCAATAGTATGTCTCTAAACATAATGTGTCTTGTCAGGCTATGGTTTGGCATGTATCAAACTGCCTGACGTCATGTTATCTTTGACCTAATAAAAAGAAAGCCATTACAATCGAAGTCAATAACAGATTACGCAACCCTAAATTGGATCAAAAAATACCATACATGTATCTCATAACAAGGTTACATACATACCCAAAATAAGACCTCTTCTATTTAAGTTAAGAGCAGTTTCACATTAAACAGTTGTAACAAAGCCTGGCTTGGACAAGACCCCACATGCAGCGGTATTCTGCAAGTCACGCCCAAATGAGGCGATCCTATTAACGATACTCTAGATATGATCGCCGGCGCTTGTTTCATGCCAGTATCGAGAAACAATTAAACTATTGATGGCAATATCCGAATACGTGCAGTTAAGGAATTTGCGTGGCAGTGTAGAACCCTGCCGCAATAAAGGCTACATCACTCAAACTAGATTAATGTTAAGTGTAACATGTTGCTTAATTGCGGCAGGGTTTTACGGTGCTACGGAAATGCGTTTCTTTGACTGTTTAGGTATACAGGGTGAAACTATATGAGTTTCGGTAATCAGTTCAATCAAGACCAAACTAATGAGTCCCAACGCGGTAGGTCTACGTTAGGTATAGCGGAAATCCTGTCGCCACCTTCTGACTCCATCAACAGATCAGCTCTTAGATACTATAATATAGCAATGTTTCCGGGTTTACAGTTGTGGTCCAAACAGCCTATTCAAAAAACGGGAACTGGTTCAAAATTGGTTTGCAAATTTTGACGGACAACTTAGAAACATACATACTAACAGTGCAAGTTAAATTAAAGCTTGTCAAAATAGACAAGTGTGCTAACTGGATATCGAAAAAAAACGTTTTTTTTTTTCGAAAAAGCACATATCCTGTTATTACTGTAGGAGAGAAATGATTGGAAAACGAGATTTTTGCTCAAAAATATACATATGTATTACACATTGCATTACAATAGCTTAGCTAGGTTCGGTCCCCAGTTTTTGTCTTTTCCGAAGTCGAAGCCTTGGTTCCTAATAACAGATTACCCTAACTTTTACAGTTTCCGAATAGCGTATATGCATGGATTTTTTAAATAGCATATCTCAACTAAATATGAAAATACCGTTAAAGAGATCATCAAAATTGAAATTGAAATTAAAATTGGTCAAGTAATACGGATGATACAAGCATTTTAAAATGCTAATTAGACAGAGAGATCGAAGTGCACCGGTGACGACATCGTGCAGTACGGCCATATAAACTCCACGTAAAATTCTGTTTTGCTAGAAAGAGATAGGAACAAATCTTTGTTAGCTTATCTTCGTTATTTATATAGCTATTCAAAAAATGATTTGTCTCATCTGTTTGTTAGGTACATGAATCAGCATTTATTGAAGCTGTGAAAAAAAACATGCATATTCCCTATTCCCCTTACTGCACCATTTGGATGGCTCACCTGTATATGGTAAATATTAAGCCAATTCGAACTTATAACAGCCCTGTGAAAATACAAATGTTTCCTGATTATAAGGGCTTGAAAAAAATAATTCTTGAATTAACTAAGTGATATCTGCTATATTTACATTCAATAACAAAATCTTTGATAGGGTTCCTAAAAACTGGTCCAGGAATATTCCGATTACTAACTGGAGCCATAACTGGCCATGCCTTGTTTAACAAACACTTGTTCACATTAGGTGTTACAGACAGCCCCCTGTGCAGAGCCTGTATGACGGCGGAGGAAACCGCGGCCCACGTCATCATGGAATGCCCTGAGGTGGCAACATACCGGGCATGTCACCTCGGAACACCGAGGTCGCTACCGGAAGCCGTCGGCAACATCAAGGGTTTGCTAGGCTTCCTGGTAGAACTGGGTTGGCAAGAGTAGTGCCAAAAATCCAGCACGCAAAAAAGGCGCGTACATTAAGTCGTTGAGTTGCGGAAACCAGCCCGCTCTAACCTATTCATAGGAAGACCTTCTACAGTAAGATAAAGGTACCTATAGTCAAAGTGAGTTTGTCTCTCTAATGCTAGATGTCGGTTTGCGAGTTCATGATGGATATTAGATGTCACATGTATTTAGGAAGGTGATTATGTTATCCAAGTAGCATTTCAAATCGACGGACCACTTAGTAACTGGTGAGTTTAAGTTGACCCATCAGAGCCTACTAACAACACTTTATGGCGTGCATTCTCAATTAGGTAGCTTAGAACTCGATCGTATGACTTCGCTCGCTCGCTCAACCGTTCAACGAGAAGTCGTTGTTAAGGAAAACTCCTCTTATCGACATAATATATCCGACTTTGCAGATTTCATGCATGTGTTTCTTACAACTCATTTAATCCATAACACGTTAACGATTTTCGAAAAGTGACAGAACTTATGGAATTCGTATAAGCGTTCGACGCGACCGTGTCCGGTGGCTTACGTCAAACGTATATTTTCGATAACGATAATGCACTCGCAATGCGTCTTACCTATGGCCACTGGTACTTTTAAAGCAAAGTAAGCTTTCAGTTTATTTTGTTCGATAAGATCTCTACAGCAATTAGTTACATATAACGTACGTGGAACTACCATTTCACCAGCCAACCAAATACGGTGCTCTATCCCGGAATTGAATTCATATCCCTTTGTGCTACAATAGGCCGCGTCGAGTAAGGACATAACGTGTCATTGTTTCGATATTATATCGGTATCGTTCGTATTATATGTCGATGCTCACAATTACCCACCTACCATTGATAGTTTCTCGCGTGCCGCACTATTACGGGGGTTAACGGGACTATCGACATAGTTTTCGAAATGTGTAAAATGTTCAATCTTTAGTGTAGAGATAAGCTAAAGCAGTGTTTTTTTTAAACAATTAAGACATGTAACGGTCTTTTAAGGGTTGATTCTAATGAGTAATGGAAGGCACAAATGTAAGTGGTCAAAGCACATTCGTTGATATATATATATTGTATAGTGCATGCTTTCGGGTTCGGGTAAAATCGGAAAGACTATCATAAGAGCATATGGGAGCGAGTGAAAAAGAAGTACAAATCCGAAGGTCTTTTTAAAAGCTATAGCACTGTAATTTGGTGCTTGAGATTAATATCTAATAAACTAAGTATGTGGTAAATTTACAACATTAAATTTAGATGTTTCTGGCAAATTATGCTATAACAGTATAATCGAATATCGCTATCGAACTTCTTTTATCACCCGGTAACCCCAAGATTATCCATCAACGGATTCAATCAAATAACACGTGTTTAGTATAATTCCTATAATTATGCGCAGAACTGCCGTAATTTAGATGGGAGTGCGCACGCGACGGTTCTGATGCGTCGTAACGTGTCATCAGCCGGCCCACGGTGGATTAGACATCGTGGGACATTATCTATTGTAAAATGTGTTATTGTGTAGGGCCGTGACGGTACCGTCCGTTTAATACATTTCCCGTTTGATCTGTTAGACCCGATTTCACCATACGATGTTAAATTTAATCAATGTTAAACGACTGTTAGTTCATACATTTTGACAGCTGTTAACGCTCTAATCGTCTGTTAAGTGGTTGCCATCGTTTGGTGAAATTGGTACTTAGAGTAATAAATAAACTTTAGTTTAATGGCAACGTGTGATTTTGTTTAACATAGTAAAACCAGTATTCTTCAGAGACTAGATTTCTTAATAGCATAACAACAATTAAAAAACTGCCCAAGTGCGAGTCGGACTTGCTCACGAAGGGCTCCGTACCATTATATATAGTTCTGTACCATTATCTACCGTACCAATATTAGCAAAAAACGCCAAAAAAATCGCGTTTGTTGTATTGGAGCACCCCCTTAAATATTTATATTATTTTAATTTAATTTGGTATTTACTTTAAAAGTGAATATACAACTTAATATTTTTTGAATATTTCTAGCGTCTTCCTGTTACCGTTATTAATATCGAGCAAAAAACGGCAAAAAAATCATGTTTGTTGTATGTGAGCCACTTTAAAAAAAAAACATTTTTTTATAACTGCAACAGAATTCAACTGTCTAGCTTGTTCATGAGATACAGCCTGGTGACAGACAGACGGACAGCGGAGTCTTAGTAATAGGGTCCCGTTTTTACCCTTTGGGTACGGAACCCTAAAAACTGGTCAAGTGAGAGTTGGACTCGCGCAGGGTTCCATATCGCCGTACGGATTAGGTATTGTTATATTATGATTTCGAATCGAATCAGGGGCCGATTTTTGATTTTCGAGCGCTCGAAAGTATGGTTCGAAAGTGAGCAAAATGGGTGAAACCGTATTTTTGAAATTACGAGCGATAGAAAATTTAAAGACGAGTGGTCCACACCATTCGTTTTCAATTCTACCGCTCGTATTTCAAAAAACGGTTTCACTGATTTAACTCACTTTTGAGTGAAACTTTCGAGCGCTCGAAAGTCAAAAATCGGCCCCCTGCGCGAGCCCAACTCACACTCGACTATTTTTTAGTATTTTTCATACCAAATTTGACGCTTCTATGTTTGACCGTTTTTACGATACAACAAAAATAAAACAAGTTGAAAAAAAACGTTGTATCGGAACACCCCTTATTATTTCATTTTAATTAATTATTTTTATTTGACAGTAAATCTTCTGTAATAATACATTCTGAAAAAATACAAACCGATATCAATTACGGTTTTAAAGGTAGTGTGCATTAAGAAGGACGGACGGACGGACGGGCAGCGTAGGCATATAAATTGAGTCCCTTTGGGCGCCCTTCGGTTAAAAAACCCTTCCCTTCAAATTAATATTAATATAATCCATCTTTCTAATTAGTACGTCTATTTAATATTACTCTGCAGCTCATTATTAATTATCGATTTACTTGTTATTTCTTTTCAGTAAATGTATATTTAACGCATATAATGGTAAACTAAATATTATGTAGTTCAGCAAATTAATGAAGATAAATATCCAAGTTAAAATTAAAGCTAACCGAAAAGTACCTAACCTGAATTGAACGCAGAAACAATGACGTCACCATCGAAATTACCGACTCTCGACACTTCCCGCTAATTGGCGCGCAACTAAACTTTTTCACCTCGCATGCACTCCGGAGTCGCCCAAAGTACCTATTAGCATCAAAATTCCTCGTTTCCAAACAACAAGCCGATCGAAAGTTCGGTTTCGAATTAAAAATTTAAACAATACTTTTTCGATTGGTCGCTGCGACGTTATTAAAAAGTTTCGCGAACGCTTCGAGGTTTTTTGGATATTTTAATTGTTTGTTTTTACAGTTTTTGAAGCGGACGTACGTAACTGTTTGCTAGCATTCGATTTAGAAAACAATTGTTTAAGTAACGACTGTAAATTATATCACATCACGTAAAATTTTCTACTCATGATTTTACATCAAAAAGTTGCTTGGTTTGTTTGACTGGCTTTGCCCACACATTCCCAATTACGTGTACAGTCCAATCGGCATCAAACAGGTATAGGCTACAGGTTACAGATATGTTCAAACATAATACAGGAATACCGTGGTTCTGTATATATATAAAAAATACCAGACAACATTAGACGATTTTGATTTTAATTTCCAAGTAAGATTGACTCATTATTATAAACTAATGAATGAACAAGAAAAAAATGCACATGTTAAATTATTTACATACAATTTGATACAACGACTTAAGCTAGTCGAATAAAAAGATTATGAAATTAAATGCGCAAGTAGACGCGTTTCTTTATAAATGTATCCTTCTCTACCAAAAAGAAAGCATTATTAGCAAAGCAATATTGTTAAAGAACCAACGATTGTCCATCACCTACGAAAAATTGGCAGCTTCAAATGACGTTGCAAGAACACAGATGAAGTTGCGGATGCTGGTAGTAATTTGTTTTCATGTGTTAATGCCAATTTTTTTTTAAATTATTTAAATCAACGAGCCCCTAAAAAGCTCCCGCAAACAAACAATGTATGCCGACAGTGCAGCTGACTCGCCGAATGTGCCTGCAATTTGTTAACGCGGTCAGCATTTTTGCTAACGTTGTACAAATAATGTTTTCGGGGTTGTTTCGCATCGGGTTTTAAATATGTCTGTTGTTGCAAATGATGTTGAGTATGCAAACTAGCGGGTGTTCGTTTGTTGAACATTTTTTTTTCCAACACCTAACGTACCTTTTTGTTCACTTTTTAGCTGATTCGAAATAAAACAACAAACAATTCACGACGTTTTTATTTACGTCAAATTAAGGGTTAAATCAATTAATTTGTTCTAGCATTTGGTGTGATGAGATTTAAAAACTATACTAAAATATTTGGTAATAATAAGCTTAATTAAAGTGTTTGTAACGAGTTGATTAATTATGTAATATCTGTAAGAGGTAACTTTTAACGACAAAACACTAGTCTCTCTTACAATGACAGTTATCACAAAATATATTGCAATATACATAGATTCAAGATCTAGACCCCATTTCAATCAACAAACCAACTCAAACAAAGCTTTCATCGTACCCTTCCAACTGTAGTCCTAACTGACATTAAGATTTAAGTAAGGGACAGCGAAGGCAGAATCGCTTCGCAATTACAGACTGACAAATGTTGGGTATTAGGAGCACATGTGCCAAGAAGTTTCCCTGAGGGACACCCACCTATGGATGAAGATATTTGTAAGATTTGTGGCTGGTGGTGTTGAGAAATGGAGAATTAAGGGACTAGATAATTAATTGTTGTCTATGAATATGGTTATAATGCGGCGGGGAAATATTGAGCATTTGGTCAATGAGATGTATTATAATTTTCATTCAATACGACTTTGAAAGGTCATAGTTTTCAAATAATATTTTTTAAATGTCTTTTGCATAAAGTATTATCAATTATTCCAGATGAATGTTTTTTTATGAACATTTAAAATATTTTAAACCAACTATGTAACGAATTGAATTTTTGTTAAATTTAATTTTCTATAACGAAAAAGCTATTATTTTGGCGTATCCATGTTAAGGTAGGACACGGATGGAAAATACCTATAATGTTGCAACAATAGATATGATAGAATACAGTGGATTAAGAAATTGAAATCCCTCCATTTAAGGGTCTTATAACTTTCGCAAATAACAATACAACTTTCACACACATCTATATCATCATTAATCTGGCAAACGCTACGGAAACCATATCGAATTGAATCAGCTCTGACACCAATTAAGGAAGACCTACCAAGGGGTATAACAATACCCCTAATTGGTCGTGTGTGCTTGAATAGAGAAGTGGGAAGGAAGACCAGGTAAGGTTGGTTAGGTGGTGATTCGCTATCGCCACGAAAGTAATAAGTATGGAAGTGTTCACCCACGCACCGCCTACGTCTTGGTATCTATGTGACGTGGTCAGGGCTTAGTGTTGAACGATGAAGGAGCGGGTTGGATTACCTGGAATTGATTGCTTCGAATCTATTGTAAGTAATAAAAGGAAACTTCAAACTAGAGACGTATTTTTAATAAGTGTAAAAAATGCCAATGAAAATCCGTAGTTAAATAATGTTATTGTCTTTACTGATGTTATTTAATTTCAAACCAGAGTTAACTTAAGCAGAATGAAAAGGACAATATTATAAAAAGATAATCTAATCAACTAAATGATCCCTAAAAAACACAAGTTGCCATTACAAATCAGGATATGTAAAAAATATATTTTCAGTGCTATTTATTTATTATCCTGTACAAAAGAGAAATAAACTATCCTCTAGGAAAAATGTCAGTGGTTTATGACATCACTTCAGGAACAATGTTTTTTTTTTTAATAAAATGGGTGGACATTGGAAGGAATGATTTCGAATATCTTTTGGTTTACAAATTCTCTATATATAATTTAAAGAATACGGTAATTATTTGTATAATTAACATCCACCCGATCCGCAGCCTTATGGTCCCAGGACTGTATTTACGGCACAAAGGGCGTAGAAATGATGTCCATGCACCATGTTTCAACATGTGCTTGCATCACTTCCGCGTCATGCTAGGCTTGACTAATGTTTGATTGAATTTTATGCTTGACCTACTCAGGAATATTTGCGACGGGAGTGAGGATATATATTGTACTGACCGGAGTTTACTTGTTATTGTTTTTTGTACGCTGTTTAATAAAATAATAATGAATTGTATTGTAAGACTACAAAGTAAGTAGGTCGATTGCTTTTGTCCGTCCCTTAAAAAAATGTGGCGACAAATGTATGTCTGAAAACGTTCTAGTCAGTCTGTAAGATCTGTAAAGTGATTGCGGACGTGTTATCGAAAAAATGTTTCAAACTGAATTGGGGTGGTGGAACCAGTAATGGACAAGGCACCAATAATGGACACTGTATTCTTATTTTACAGAAGATAAGGGTTATTCATTTGTTTTGCAACAATCAATTTAAGACCGTATGTAATTTGAATTAAAAGTGAAGTGTCCATTACTGGTGCATGTCAGCTAAAAGTGTCCATCATTGCTGCCGTTACCTTAAGTAGTTTTGATACAGATACGGTTTTTTATGTCTAGGGAAACAATTAAATACCCATTCATAGACATTTGCATGAATTATCACAAGAGATAACAATACATATCGCACGTACAGCCAACCAATTTGATTACTAGACTACTACGGACTATGTCAACGTGCCGTTGTAAACCAAATCATAAGAAGTATCACACGTTTTGGTTGACAACGTTACTTTAACATTATCGTAATTCATAATGGACCAGGAATAAAGATGGTTGACTATACGTATGAACCATTTTTAGGGTTCCGTACCAAAATGGTAAAAAAGGAACCCTTATGGTGAGACTTCGTTGTCTGTCTGTCTATCTGTATGTCACAGTTCTCAGAAACTATAGAAGCTATTAACTTGAAATTTGGCATAGTTGTATAATTTGCTTGCCCGCATCTGTTTTAAGTAAAAAAAGTATGAAATTATGTTTCTAAATATTTGTTAAGGGGTCTAGAAATGTGGGGTTGAAAAATGAAAGTTATTTGATTATAGCAAACGGGGTGTCATATGAAAGGTTTCAGTCTGCAGATTTCGAAACTATTTTACTTTTTGATTTATAGCCAAAAATTTACAAAAAATTACCTTTCCCCCCCTTATCTACGAAGTTTATGGACCAAAAAAATCTGAAAAAGTCCTGATTTAAAGATAATTACTTATATTGTATGGGAAAAATAAAATGAAGTTGTCAAACTTTACAGTTTTGGAAAAATTATCAAAAAACTTTAAAAATCTGTAATCAAATTTAGGCTAGTCAAAATGGACCTTATTGCATAGAAAATAAAGTTCATAAAAAATAAATATTTTCTTTTGCGTTTTCTAACCATATTATCTTAAATACGGAACCCTCGGTGCGCGAGTCCGACTCGCACTTGACCGGTTTTTTTCCCCACACATTACTACCTCCGGACTTACAACGAGTATGTTTTGTTTCCTCCATCTTATTTTTATAATATTCTGGATAGAGAGAGGTGCACATAGAAATCATTAATTATCTGTGCTCAATTAATTTTATCACATTCACCGTCTTAAATCTGCCCATACGCTTCCCATATTTCGTCCATATCAAATATGTGCGGGCTCACGGCAACAATGCCCCACATAACTTAGCATAACTAAGCAAGCCATTAAGTTTTCAATAAGGCGCACATATCCCGGCGCCATTATAACTGATGCGGGTCGGGATCGCCAGTAGGTATTAACTTTGATAAGTTAACGTAAACCCGGGTTCTGCATATCTTTAGCAGTGCTGGGGACGGATTTGAAACTGAGTTTTAATTGTACCGTTTTTAGGAAAATGGACGGACGGGGTTGCTAATTTCTTTAAATGTTATTTTGTTTTTTTTTTATTAAATAAGGAGGAATATTAAAAGGAGAAGCCAAATGTCTTTTCGGAGTCCAGGTAAGCAGGTTTCAGTATTATTTATGACAAATAAATAACAAAAATAGTGGTAGTAGGACTCAGTTCAGGGTTCGTCTCGATTGCTACCACCATATCCTGTAGCAGCATTCACATTGCTGTGCTCCGGTATGGGGATGAGACAACCTATAAAATGACTCACAGAGGTACCATCTTAGTCAGGGTTGGCAATCGAGTAGCAGTCTTAGGGCCGTATTAATAAAACTCATCTTGGCTGAGATGCCCGTCAAAAGATACGTCAAAGTAAACGTCAAACCATAGAAAACTGTCATTTTTGACACATCTTGAGACGAGCGTTACAGTTGAGATCAGTTTATTAATAACGACTTGACAGAAGCGCGTGAAGCTAACCTCATGTGCTTCTGTTTAGTCCACCAGAGTAAATCTCTTTAACCGAACAATTGTCCTCGCGTGTGATATCCATGGACTTGTTTCTCTAATAAGCCCATGGTGATTGTCTAAAACTCGATCCTGGCGAAATACACCTTGTTAAACACAAGGAGTGAAAGCCATTAGTTGAGAAAAAAAAAGTTTATTAATACGGCCCTTAGTATTGCTGTCTTGAGATTACAAATATTTATAGGTTTCAGGTACCTCTTATCATCAAGTGGACTGTGTGCTGGTCTGCCTTCTCCATACCATAAAAACTTAGTCTCAACGGTCAATATTCATGAGACATTTCTAATAACACGTAACAAAGCTTGACCACTTCTTGAACACGTTGAAACCCGTCTAGCAGTCATCCAAGATCAAATATATATTATCCTAAACTATTCCCAAACTACTCTCCCCCAGTCCGGGCCTGCCCCCCTGGTTCGGACACGGGTGGAACACATATCTCAGTCAGGGATGCAAGAAATACCCACACCCTAATATGTAGATTCGTACCTCCTGACTGGTCATTATTATACTGTGGATGAGGTGTTTTGATACTTCGAAGAGGTTCCGTTTATTTGTAATAAATATCATGTTTTGTTTTCAGTTTTGCAGGAAAGTGAATATTGGGTTGCTGTTAAGAATCGTTGCATTGCATATTCAGTATGTTTAAAAAGTAGTTTTCTGTCGAAGTTTATTTTTGTTCATAGAACAAATAGTTATTTACAATAAAGCCAGATTATAACGAAGATAATTAACGGGGTAATAATAAAAAAAGATATCTTTTTATTTTGAATACACCTTCTAATGAGATAAAATGACTACTCAGTATATTTTAGAAATGCCATAAATAGTTACCATTGTATTGCTCAGTTTTAAAACTTTTAGGTATCAGCCTTCTTTAGAAAATATGTAATTGGACACGTCTCTACATAAAAATGTGAAGTCCTATGTCCGATTTTGATTTGTTTTTAGCTGATGAACGACAGCGAACAAATAAACATTATTAACTTATATGAATCCTGGGAGTATTTATAGCGGCGTCTTATAGTATCAAGACCGGTGGGTCCTCGACCGCGATACCTACCCAATCAGCACGTAGCAGAGAATGTTTTGTCTGCCCGAGCGCCGTGTGACGCTGGCCCGTCACATATTACAACAGTTACTGCACAATATTAACGTTTTGATAGTTAACTAAATTATTTCAATTTGTTTGAGTATGTTGCAAAATTGGGATAAGTTACTTGAAATAATAAAAACTCCTAATGCCTTTACTTATAACGAATTGTTTTAGGAGCTAATTGAAATAGTCAATACTAACCAAATAATATTAAAGTTTTGGTTTTAGTTTATTTCTTTATTTTGTTTATTGCACAAAAATACAAATTTGAGTTCAAAAGGTGAACTCTACCAGTCTGGCAAACCAGAAAACTGTTATTTTGCAAATGGTATCCCGTAAAGTGATACGTCTGGGTATGACTTCGACTTGTTCTAGTTGATACTGAAGATCGAACACAGTTTACGTCAAAAAGCCATGTTCTTTCCTTATCACATCATGTTAAATAAAATCACTAAGTACTCTACTAGCTCTAGTTTCATTTTACGAATGCTGGCGACTGTAAAAACTTTTTTTAAGGATTAAGGTAATCTGTCATGCCTTTGCTTATGTCAACCCTTAAATTTAGAAATATTGTATAGACTCTAACTTTTTAGTAAAAACTGCAACACTATTTAGAATGCACCCGCTGTACCGTAGAACTTCTGCGCCCGTGCCTTGCCGGCATATGGCTCGAATATCCTTCATTGCGGGCGACATGTTTCGATTGAGACAACCCTTTTAGCACAGGAGGTGGCATAACTAAACTATAGCAATCCTCCTAATTTAAGATGTATAATTTTTTTACGACATAATTTTCTGCAGGTTTTCCATTTTTATTTAAAAGTGAGGGTTTGCAGTTTCGTTTGATAAAATAATTTTAGCCAACATTTTAATTTTGACACTCGCAAAGCACTTTTAAATTCCACCTTTTTAATTTTTAATCTGACCCGTTGCAGCTTCATAGTAATAGTTACGTCGTAAAATACAATACCCGAATAAGCAAAATTCTATACCAAAACAAAACTGCCAAATACTGCTACTGACTCCCTGCCAATTTCTCCTCAAGACGTTCCAAGGGTTGTCCAAAGCAGACTCCAATAATATAATAATACACTGCGATTGTCGTATGTGTGTCTAAGGGAATTATTTATGCCGCTCTACACCCGTCGTCTAATTTAAATACGGATAATATTAGTTTCTGGTGTTTTGATTATCACTGGAATTGGCTTCGCTCACATTAGGTAATAATTGGAGCTGTGGGATTTAATTTGATGCCGTAGGAGAAAGTTTAGTCTGTACTTGTTTGTTTATTATGATTAGCATTCGCCTATTGCTTACAGCGGTAGTAAGGTATTGTAATGTTTTGGTAAGTAATAACAGTATGTTTCTTACAGCATTATGCAATACGTAAAAAAAAAACAATGCAAATAATATTGAAACCTCATGTAATAAAATAAATAGGCGAATCACTCACTGTTGAGCCAAAAATGTGCTTGAAATTTAACGTTTTGTTCTAATACATCTAACGCAATTAGTGATTGTAATTGAGGTACTTTGCCATTTTATTAAAGAGCATATTTTTTTAGCCATTATTTATAATCTATTTTAGAACAATATTTGTCAATTTTAAGAAACGTGTATTTTTTTTGGAAATATATTTTCTGTCCATTATTTAGTATAATGCTAATTGGCAGCCCTAAACTATCGCCTAGGAGCCGGACAATGAAATATGCGCTCATTAGCCCGTCTCTTGATTAATTGGGCTTCTTAGCGAAAGGGCGCGGCGCCACTGACCGCGGATAGTTGTATGTCAGGACCTGTACGTGATCACGATTTTAACCAATCAGCAGAAGTTAACAAAGTCATAAAATCTATTTTTACACAGGCATATCAGTTTTATTAAAAATAATTGCTCAATGTATAAGCAGAAGTATTATTTAATAGTTCTTGACATTTAGACCGTCATAAGTGTCAGCGCAATATTACTTTGAAATGTACATACAGAACGATGGAAACACTAATAAATAATAAATATCATGGGGGACAATGTCACACCAATTGACCTAGCCCCAAACTAAGCTCTAGGTTTGTACTATGGGTACTGGACATTGATATAAATACTTATATAGAGAAATATATTCTTAAATACATAGAGATCTATGACTCAGGAACAAATATTCGCGCTGCGCTCATCACGTAAACATCTGGCCATACCGGGATTTGAACCCAGGACCGCTAGCTTCGTAGGCAGGGTCACTACCAGCCAGGGACAGCGCGTCGTCATATCATATCGTTGTAAGTAACAATGATTTTTCACCCAATGTATCATCATAACAAACCATAGTTACGCACTCTAACAAACATGAAGATTATTTACTAGAAAACTCATTCAAATCGCTGTAACTCAGGCCCCACGTAAAGCTTGTCGGCTTTTAGCGTGCCCATTCTATTGTTTATACGCGAGATATAATATGTTTTGTCGGTAGCACAGCCGATAGTGTGGCATTTACAGCCAGATAAGGCGTGCCAGTGAATAGCCGTGTTTTGTATGAAATAATCTTATAGGCTAGTAAAAATGTAACAATGACGCGTTCTTGGAACGTTTAAGTAGGGTCCGATATCTTCTAATATAAAATTAAGTGAACGTTTAGTATCTTAAGGACTGTTAAATGTTTTATACTACCTACTCAACACCTGACTAGCGATTATTGATAGGCAAATATTGTTCAATTTTCGACTTTACCAAAAACGTAAAACTCTTTCTAGCCTAGCCTAGCAATGAACCGATGACAAACTTCTCGGATTGTGAAATAATTTTAATAATACAATTTGCGGTAATTTCTAATAATATACTTTTTTGTATGTACTTACTTAAAAATAACATTCTTACCTAATGCTCTTAAATGTTTTGAAAATGTTTTCAATAATTTGTTGAGATTTCCAAACTTCGGGGAATGATCCGCAACGTGCACATTGCCAGCTCCGCCACTTTCCAAAACTATGTTTTTCTATTACAGGTAATTTAATATGTACCTAATCTTAGGTCATCTACAAAGAAAGTTTTATAATGTCTGTGACTGTCATTATAAACCCTTTTTTTTAAACTCAATTTTATTTGAGCAGTATTAATAGGTATAGGAAGGCACTAACTATTCTACTTTACAATAATTATAGACTCAATTATCTCAATTAGCTCTGGTAGCTATAATGACTGGAATATATCGAGCCAGTAGACAACGAGGGCCGCGGTGGATAATTATCGAATACAGATGTCGTCCAATTGGACCCGGATTAATTCTAACGAGGGTTGCATTGATAATCACCTATACGGGTGAAAGTGGGGTGCAATTCATAAACTTAATGATTAATTGCAAAACTTAATGCTTTTTACCTATTCTTCTTCTTCTTATGGCGCCTCTTCATTTCCTGAAGGTTAGCAGTCAGCTCCTTAAATCTGGTCTTGTCCAGAGCAAGTCTGAATAATTGTTCTACTGTTTTTATGCCAGTCCACTCCCTGATTTTACGGAGCCATGACATCTTGCGCCGTCCAACTCTTACCTATTCTTAAAACCTTTATTGTAGATAATCAGGTCGTTGCAGGCTCTGTTTGTATTGCTACTACAATCTCAGTCCTATTACTACTAGCATAGAGGCGATTCATCTTAGTCCTCAGGGTTGGCAACTTGCGGTCTTAGAATTGCCATCCCAAGATTTAGTCTTTAGAATGAAAATTTTATGGGTCTCAGATCCCACTTACCATCAGGTAGCACGAGATGCACGTGTGCTTGTTTGCCATGCCAGCAAAAAAAACTTACGAGTACCTCTGAACTCTACCACATAGCAGTAATGTTCGCAGTGATGTGTTCCGGTTCCGGTGTAAAGGGCAAGGCATTCTATTTTAGGTTGGCATCGAAATAAAATTGACTCCTAAGAGTGCTCATGTCTTCGAACCTTAAATATTCTGTTTACCAACAGGTTGGATGTCTGTATATTTGCCTGCCCTACCATCAATAAAATCTATTCGTATATTTTACTGTTTATGAGTTTAAGATGAGATGTTAAAACAAAATAAAAATATCGTAAATACAAATAGCAGAATCACAAACCAATTTACCTAGTTCAAACTAAGCTGTAGCACAGATTATATACAAGTTACTACGTGCTGTAGGCTTGTACTATCGCCATTTGCCTACCGGAAAAGGATTTCGTGTTTTGGTCTTCATTTGTAATTTTTTTCTGTGGTGTTCTAGAAAGCGATAAATTCACTTACACTTATAGAGTTATCATATGAACTTATTTACATTAAGGTCGAAATCATTTAATCTGGCAGCTCATAAACTGACCTCCTATATCAAGTATATCTTTATATCGTTGGTTTTAGAGACACACTGTATACAAAGAAAATACCCAAGACTTAGGGATAAATACTTATTTTTGTCATTCATCACGCAGGAAACGAACCCAGGATCGTTAGCTTCGTAGGCAGCGTCACTACCAAGACCAACTACGCTAGCGCTTACTCAGCCCCGTCTATTAAATCACAAAATAAAAATTTCTCGAATTAGTCTCTGGAGTATTTAATGCTACCTGTGACCCGTTTCACGAAGCTATACGTTACAAATTACAAGCGGTACTCTCTTTATAGCAAAAGGAGTTAGAAAGAGACTTCCGCTTGTAATTTGTAACTTGTAGCTTCGTGAAACGGACCTCTGCTGGGTTAAAATACTTAAAATGTGGCGAATCGCTGTCGCTTGTAGTTTGATCCATCCATTAAGCACATTATACACGTATCAACAGCACCAGATCAGGCGATCGGGACCCAATAAACAGGGCACACACGGCGCGATCTGGGGTTAAGCTCGCAAATATTGGTTCGTAGTGTGATTTGTGTACGTGAGATCGGATTGTTTAGGCACAATGGAAGGTTCTGGGTTTATGTTATACTTAAGAGCAGCGAAATCGGGTTATTGTGTACGTAAATTTGTTCGTACGGTGACTTATGTTAATGGCTCTTGAATGTGATAATGATGAAGGTTATATCGCGGATTATTTCAAATGCGGGCCTAACTTTTTAATTGCTTTTAAATTTCACATTCCGAACGCAATTTATTGCCTAAAAGTAGACGCGATACATAAATTTAATGTAAGAGCATGCTTGATAAAATTTTGAAGACGGAGTACATTTTTTAAGCACGTCTAAAGGTAGAAAAAAATATGTATGTCCTTAATATGGTAAAATCAACCGATGGTATCTAAATAAACTTGAAATAATGGTACAGAGTATAGGTTGCCATTGCATCAGACCATTTATACCTAAGGGCGTTGCCAAGATGCAAATGCTGCTAACGTTTCTGATTTCTATCGACTCGAAATGTATAGAATTGACATAAGCAGTCGAGCGATCTGTTATCAGCTAATGTCAATCCTATACATTTTGTCGATTATGGAAAATCGCGAACTTGGCGTGATAGGGCGTTATAGACCCTCTGTGATTGTACCTGGGCAGAATGTAATTGTTTAAGATAAGATGTAATACCTAAGTGTTGAGGGCCGAGTCATAAACTTATTTTATTAAAGATTCACAACTTCATTACATCTATATGTACGTTACGATATGTATAGTAAAAGGTGTTCGAGATCTTTCTCCCCGAATGCTAAGTAAGACGGCATCTGGACCATGTCGTCCCCTCGTGTGATATGCAGATGTATGTAAATATGCCGACGATTCGCCAACTCATGACCTCCGACCGGCCGAACTAGACAACTTTGTATGGGCCGGAATATAGATGTGGGCTTGATTATTAATATGGGAGGAACTAGGAAACTTTGCGATGGAAGATTCACTTGCACGTACAGGGTGGGTGGTAAATGTATTCATTATCCTAATCATGACAAAACTGAATATATGGAATATTTATTAGGTTTAAAAATAATTCCCTATCCTTTGACATGTCACCAAGCAGTATTATTTTCACTGTGGTGTTACTTATGTTTCGATGTGGCGGTATGTTAATCGGTAAAGTTATTAGTCCTTAAGCATGGCAACGCAGTTGCAACCTTGAGATTTTCGAGCATGGTGTCTATCAGTCTTAAAGCCATACCTAAGGGAAGGCAACCGGGGCAAAAGAGGGGCCCCCTCATAAATTGTATGTAACCTATTTGAAAAATAAAAAAATAATTTTACGAGACTTTATTTACATCCAACTAAGTACAGAATTCGACATGAATACAATTAAAAATTAAAACTAAACGTATTTAAATTAAAATTAAACAAAGATACTTAAATATTAAAGATATAAATAATAATCACCACTACAAAAATAACACCCCCTCTAGCAGGTCCGCTCGCGGCACCCCATGACACTGGCTGCATTACCTCACTGGATAGCTAGCCCAATCCTTTGGTAGAGGAAGGCACCAGCTCTAGGATCTAATAAAAAATAATTGGTGATCTCAACTCCTTTGTTGTCCCAGGGCCACCACACCTCTAATTCTGGCCCTGCATATAGTATCACGTGGACTCGTCCTTGTTTACCTTCTGAATGCCATGACATAATTATTATCCCAAAAGTTGACCCTACTGATAACTCAAGATAATAGTCGTTTTATCTTTTTACTTTCATAGAATAATAAGGAAACTGCATTAGACATTTTAAATTGTTTTAATTAATGTGGTTTGTTAAGCATGTTCATCAAAATTGTAAAAAAATGCTTGTCCTACTCATATAAAAGTGACACACATATTCGAAGCGAAACTAAACTCCTTCAAGAGAAATCCAGACTTTTTCTATTTCCTGTTACTAAGGCTAGGTATGCAAATATATCCTATACCGCAGTCCATCATAACATACGTATAGCTTTACATTTTAATACGGAGCTGAATAATATCACGACCGTTGCTTCCTGTCGCAAAGTTACGGATGTATAAGTTAAATATGTCTGTCACATGCTGAATAATATTTAAATTTCGGCTTTCACATGTACATGTTGTCGTGTTACGTGGTCTTCCGATAATTCGGAATACCAGGTACCAGACGTTAATGAAAGATCAGAGAAAAAGAGAGGTAGATTAGAGAGAAAAGGACAGCATTAGTAAGTCAGGGTCTGGGTATTTATTTAACACTTAGGCTTTCTTCACACAGATAAAATAATTATGACACATAAATTAAAAAAAAAAAAAAAAATTAGTCCCTAATATCACCAGGGTAAAGTTAGAGATTTAGTGGTGAAGGTGAAGGTAGTTCCTCCGGGACTTCCTTTAGTACGCGTCCCGGAGTCGTCGGACCAGGAACACCGCTGGCGCTGTAATGAGGGGCGCTAGAGGCAGCGGCCCTGGTGGTACACGAAGGTAGGTGGGCCCGAGGTGGAACCCGTCAGAGTGAGTAGCGGTTCCCGAGGAAAGCAGGAACCTCGTAGATGAAGGACTCTTGAAGCGTAGGGCCCGACTTGGCCACACACAAAGTCGACTTTTGGTATGAGTGAGATAGAGGCTTCTAGGGGTCCGACTTGACCCTATCTTCAGAGTTTCTAGTCACCACTTAAGAGGCTGAGGGAGAACTGCTCGCTCTAGTCCGAGCCGCCGTTTATATACCCAGGTGATCTAGCTTTTTAATTTACAAATTCTAAATTCATAAAATTTCAAAGTTATACATGCCAGATATTAATTCTATGGTAAAACTGTCATTTTAACTCCATGGTCTAGTATAAACCTAAGATATCGTCTCTGCCCGTTGTCTAGACAACAAAGATAACAAACGCTGTCAGATGGAAAAATATAAACAAAAAGTGAATATTTTCGGCTACAAAAGTAATATCGTTAAAAAGAATAGCAATTATTCAAAGGAAAAAGGTACGCAAGAGCCATGGAAAACCAATACACCGTACAGCTTCAAAAAATCAAGAATTATACGTCTCTAAAGTTAGTCGGTCCAACCGACATGTGAACCGCGCCCGCGAGATAGTCAAGAGGAACGGGACAGGAAACCCAGGAACGCAGGTACAATATTACAATGTGTTAATTTAAAATTTATATTTACTTTGTCACTCTTAAAGCAGCGTGGCTATTGCCTAACGCACTCGCAATCGCAATGGGCTTCAATACAATTGTTTTCATTTTGTATGCAGACTCGCCTTTGACTTTGAAAACGAATACGAGTGCGTTAGGCAATAGCCTCCCAGGTATGAACATCATTCAATCCAATTTGAAAAAAGTCTAAAATTATTTACAAAAAGTAGGAGATAAAAAAAAAAACCTACCTACTCGATATTCAACCTTCGCGCAGTCCTGCCACACAGGACCTTCAATCACGTGTATAGGTTTTTTAGGCTACGGAGAAGTTAATTGTAAGCAATACTGACGTACGTATGTACCTAAGTACGTACGTACAGTCGACTACAAAGATAGATATCCACTTTTGGACCTTATTACAATGCAATAAGATGAAAAAGTGAAAAGTGGTTCGTAGTCGACTGTACACACTTGAAAAATCTACCCATTTGTAATAATCATTAGTAACGGTAAAAAACTATTATCCCAACGTCATTGTAACAGAATCCTAATTCGAAAACAACCCCAAAAAGGTAATGAAAAATGCTAAGCTGCCTCCAGGCGCGTAACGGAGCCGTATTGGCGTAGTGATGAGCCGATACTCGATATATCGAGCATTCGATCAGATAGGGCTGTCCCGCCGGCGATTCGTATCCGAATTAATATCGATATGGGTAACTCGTTATGTGGGGTGCGGAACAGAGAGTGAAATGGAAAGGGTTTTAAAAGATTTTATAAGTTGATATTGTGATCAAGGTATTGCATTAATTGTTTAACAACCAAATTTAAATTGTACAATGTAACGAAACATTATGCACCATAAAAACTGACTCGTCGAATATAAAACATTTAGACAAAATTAGGTGAATTAGGTCTTATTAGTGTAATGTAGGATAACTCATCATTGTTACCTTAAACGTTAAAAAATTACGAAGGTTAGGTTAGGTTAGACTTGTGACTACCAAAAAAAAAGCCTAGGCAAGAAATGCCTTTAGGTGAAATGAAAATTCTATGTAATGGCATGTTCGTTGAAAAATGTTTCGATAAAATAATAGGTACCCAAATGTAGGTATTCATTGAGTTATACCAGAAAAAATATTTTAAGGCACAATATATGAGTAAGGAAGTACGAAATGTCAGAATGAAGTTACCAATTATAAGAAAAGATTTCTATCTTTTCTTACAATTGCAGCAGATCCCAACAAAACTTATTCTTATTAGTTAATTAAATATTATAGGAAATAGGTTAATATGGTATTAGGAAATCCATTTCCTCATTTTATTTAAATGTTTTGAGTCGACTCCTCACCTCTCACTGTTCCGTGTCCGTGTAAGATTATTGTTAGATTCAATTTCCGCGACAAAGTATCGACACGCGCGACTAATGTGAATTAAATGTGTGTTGGTTTGTCTGTTTCCCTTCGCGACTGATAACGGAGTTAATAAACGATTCGAGGAGTGTGAACGTTGGGTCGATGGTTTATTAAAATAAAATAACTCCTGGTTGTAAATATGAAGTTGAGAAGGTTGTGAAAGGTAACAGATGAGTAGAATAGAAGTACTTGTATTAGCTACTTTAGATTTTCAGCATATAAAATGTCAGTGATAATTCAACGTGCATAAATCTATGTTCATAATGATTTTTTTATAATTTTAGTCACTTTACTAACTGCAAGAACATAGCAAATAAAAATCACCCTTGATGATAAAAAAAGATAAAATAAGTACATTTATTCCGTAAGTATGGGCACTTTTACTTGTCAAAAATCTACCAGCGCTTCCCAAGAGACTTCTTCCCATGACTTGACTTACTTATTCGAATGTGGCAGGCAGATAAATTGCAAAAATAACTTGTTCGGTTTTATTTCTTTGTGTTTAATGAAGAGTTCAGAAATAGAACGAAAACTCTAAAATGTTGTGGACGGGTAATAAAGTGTGAAAGAAAAATATCTTTGTAGCTAATTAATTAAAACCCCTTTTCACCTTTCCAGTAGATTTTTTTGGAGGGCGTTAACTCTACTTGTCTCTGTTTGGCCCAATGATTGACTGGTAGAAAATGCCTTAAGGTATTAAGTCCGCCATTTTTACTTACTTTGTGTATTGTGTAATAAAAACGTGTCCGCAATTTCTATAACCTAAGTTCTCTAAACAGGGTGTTCTCACACACACTAACATTAAATTGATGTGTCTTTATCCTTCACGATCATAATACAACGCGATACTATCGCACGTGTATCTAACTTCAGTAGAGCAACTTCACTTTGCATTTCACGGGCGGACCAACTTCGGATCCGGAACGCGGCACATCTCACGTATTTGATCGCTACACAACCACCGATATGATATGTGATTGGGTTTATGTTTATTGTCTAAGAGAGGATATTACCGCCAGATGCACAGATTTATAAGGAAATATAATTTAAGGAAGCACGTGAACCCCTTCTTATTTTTTAACGGCAATTTACAACCGGCAACAATTAGCTGTCTTGCTTTAATTTTGTCTTATAGAATGAGACGTACGAACAGGTGACGTGCATTACTGGGTTGTGATTCTCTCAACAAGCAAAGGTGATCGTTCGCTCGAGTGAAGGTCCAAGCGGCGAGTTTAAGTAGTCCCGACAAATCACATTTTAGCGCGTGTATTCAATTTGGCAGCATGACTTCTCGAACGTATAAGGCTCCCTAATTGACAATGCTGTTTAAAAAAAATGCCCGTGTAAGTGCACCTTTGGAAAATCGATTGTCCTTTTTGGTAAATACGTACATACATGTTATATTTTCAGCTTTTAGCACCACATTTTCAATTTAAAAAAAAAACGCATTTACTATGGTAATATGTTTTTGTCATCAAGAAATAAAAACAATCATCAAAATACTTTGTTTAGATCTGTAGTTTACTATGCACACAACATTTAATATGGTATCTAGGCTGCGATGGAATCAGCCACTGGTAATATCCGCTCTACATCAATTAATAACAAGCCCCGATGTGTTCAAATCAAATAGGCTTGCGTTCAGCAATGAGCAATTTGAAGATGTTTGCGTCGCGGCTTTGTCTGTTTGTCCGTGCGTCTTACAGCCGGCCTCCGTCTTGCAGCGCCGAGATATTCGATTGCTATGTGGCTATGGAATATCTGCATATTACATGATGGAGTTGTAGAATTGTTCCCTTAGATTGTAATGGTTTGAAGTAATGTTCGTTCGATATGTGTATTGGGTAATGGAAGCTGGGTTATGAAAGATGTATGGTGAGTGATGGAAATGCGAATCGCGGTCGTCTTCGTTTTACTAAAATTATTACAATAGGTAAATATTACTCTTTAGTGCTCCAGGCTAAATAAATTTGGACTTAAATTATTTTATGAGTAAGTAAGGTGGAATTACTAGTACTCGTCCCCATACTTTGACTTGCGATAAATAAAATAAGATCAACATCAATTTTGTTACCCCCTCATTTAAGCGATGAGAAATGTTTTTGGCTTTTATAGTTCACACACCAATTTTTAAATAAATAAAAAGACTGCCAGCAAAAGCACCTGACATTCACTCGTACAAACCGATTGACTAATTATGTTTATCATTTTGAGAAATTTATATATGGTCACCATATAAAACAAATAACAAAATTAAAGGTCACGTCTCCCAAATCACATGAAAATGTTTTGTGTAGATGTATAATTGACCATAATATCACGACGCAAATAAATATTTTCTGTTCGCATGTCGAGCACTCGTACGTTCACCTTATGGAGTGTACACCAGAATCTGTCAACATTTTGTGAAGTAAGTAGATAAAAGTACACAAGGCCAACCGCAAGCGAACAAAAAGAGATTGTTTCTCTTAGTTGATAAAAAAAAATACAAAAGTTATGATATTAGGTACTAATATCAAGCAAAGCTGATAGTAACAGTAGTAAGTTATTTAGTGATTCAACTAACATCTTTAGTACCAATTTCACCAAACGATGTTAAATGTAATAAATATTAATCGACTGTTAGTTAATACATTTTGACTGCTGTTAACGCTCTAATCGTCTGTTAAGAGGTTAACATCGTTTGGCGAAATTGGTAATTAGTTGATGTATCTAACATCATGTTAGGTTCGTATGGAAACAAGACGCTTATGCACAACAATCACAATCTTGTTAGAAACGACCAATTTTTAGTAAGCATACTTCATTCCACCGTAAAACTATTCAAGAATCTCAGCTTAGTAAACTGACAATGTTATTATCACTAAGACAATCTTTCGTCAATATAGACCTAAACCATCTTTTATTCTTGACTATTTTTCGCATGAAGGACCTTGTAATTAATTTAACATAAAGCGACATACAAATGCACTTCCACTCCTCACACATACCAGTCAGATCGTCACCTAACCATAAATTACATGAACAAATCTCTAATAATAAACTAGGTGCGTCCGTTCGATTACCTATCGGAGATTTCTCACACACTGTCGCCCGCCCATTTGTTTAAATTGCATTAGCATGTGCATGCTTAATGCTTGTGCGACTGTGAAAATTTGAAGCTAGGGAAAGCTATAAATTTAACCGATTCATTGCGTCTTCCATTTTCGAAAACTTTTGGCTGTGGCGGCGAACAATTATTTCATGACACGCCAGGCGTGCCATACGCCATAGGCATCGTCCTAATAGAACGCGACTGCGCGATCATCGCAAGTTCGCGCGACTGTTTGTATGTATAAAATAAACAGTCGCGAGAACTTGCGATAATCGCGCAATCGCGTTCTATTAGGACGATGCCATAGAATATGATGACACGCCTAGCGTGTCATCCGCCACACGTTAAAAACATTTGATGACACGCCTGGCGTGTCACCCGCACTGAATCGGTTAAAGAGAGAGTTTACTTTATGTTACAAGGATCCCACTCCCATATAAAATAAACTTACCAAGGATTGGAAATAGAAATTATATTCTTCACATACTGATGCAACACAGAATACAGTGATCTGTCCAATGCTTTTCTCATTTTATATCTTTATTAAATGGTGTGAAGTTCATACATGTCTTTATGAAAACATTTTAACAGTATGGGCGACGTAAAGTTTATAAAATTGCAATAAAACTAGGTACGGCCTATTTTCATATACCTATTTTGGAATTAAAAAATACTTTTGAAGAAACTTTTCGTGTGTAGTTTGTTTTAAGAAATATATCCAGTGCTTGAAAACGCCACTATATTTTAAGTTTTGAAACCAATTCATCAGAAAGCAAGCTTTATGAAACCCGAATGGAGTGTAAAAATACATGCAAAGCACAAAAAAGCTGTCAATGGAATCTTACACTGTACGCCGCCTTTATCGATTGTCCCGCAGTCACATAGCTCGATGCGTGGGCGCCGGTGATGTGTGCGCGGATTACAGCGCATTAATGCAACACATTGCAATATCGAACGCGTGCGCACCGTTTATAATGCACGCCATTATAACCGGCCTTGTAGGAATTCAATTTGAATGTGGAATAGCTCTGGATCTTTGATAGAATGTCATTGTTTTTAAATGCAAAGAATAATAAGATAGCTTGAACCTAAAAAAGTAATAGTAGATATGAAGAGCCGTAAGATTATATTCAACATGCGATAACAAGGCAGAAGAATTAGGTTACGTAGGTAGTTATTGTAGTAATTGTGGTTAATATCTCGTGGTAGGTCTATTATAATTAATATTAATCATATTAAGATTCCTAAGTACAACAAATAATTAACTTTCGTTACTACTTAATACGTTACAGAGTAAAATATATGTATCATGAAACCGTAATTTTCAAGATATCAAAAATAATATTTGTAGGCGGGATTACGTTATATTATACTTTCACTTTCTGGAAACTTCAGGTTTATTTCTATTGTAAAAAAACATTAGTAGCAAACACACTGTGGCTTTCCAGTTCGTAGCTGATGATTGATTGAAACTCTATAAAAATCTGACACATTTTTAGTGCACTAAAAAAAACATTTTCCACTTCCAGTTCCACTGACTCAAGAGGGAGCAAAATCATATGCCGCAAATCAAATGTTTACGGCAACCGCAGTTAAACGGCTGTAGCAGTCACGGAACCATTTCCAAAGTGACGGTAACTACACGACGCGGGATCGTGTGTACCCTTTATGGGATTATTCAAATCAGCCTGGATTTAGTGTTCTGAGCCTTAACGTAGGATATTAAAGGATATGTTGTGTTAAAATGTGTCGTAAATTTATTATATTTAAATGATTGATTGAAGAATTGAGTCTTATAAAGGATTAGGTTTGGTCTAGGGCATAAATGCAAGAGAAGGTATGGTGAAATGGATGATTTTATCTGAGGAACAATCCGATCATACCTACAGTGACATACTATTTCAGTTTGTGGATGGTAAGGTATTTTTGCTATATCATAGAAAAATTGCGAGTAAAGCTGGGCATTCACGGACCGGCCGTTTGTCTCGGCGACGTGCGCGCTCGCTTTCCACTGCGGTGTATAGTATGAATTCTCATACGACATGTCACTATACAACGCAGTGGAAAGCGAACGCGCACGCGCCGCCGAGACAAACGGCCCGTCCATGAATGCCCAGCTTAAGAACGATAGTTTTTAGGTTTTAGTTTTATTACACGTCAATGGAAAGCTATGATTGATTCACAAAATATCTACTTTGTAATTTGTTCGGTCCGTAACGTGATGTCCTGCGACCTGGATTATTTATACTTAGTTTGTTGACTAATAATAATTAGTCATTTATTAACAAGTCTTAAATAAATAATAGTTTATACCTCACCAGGCAATCCCGTCCAAATTCTACCAGTTCAAGCTCAGGAATTTACCAACTCCCACGCATAACCACGTTAGATGACGTAGGTGCATGTAATGTCTAATTTATGACACATATCTGCACTAATGTGACAGGCGGAATTTACTGTAAATTGCCTGCTAGCGTATGAAATATACCTAGACACGGACTTTAGCCCTCTTGTAAGGCAGATCAAATGTAAAATGGGCTTAAATTCATGACTTATAGTTTACTTAGGAGAGCAATTGAGAAATAAGTGAATTTATTGAGTTATGGGTAACAAATAAAGTGGTTTTATGGTAGAAAAGTAATGATATGATAAACGTCTGATGTTAGACATGTGGCCAAAGTACTATAATTATGTTAGATCTTGTAAAATTATGTGACATTTTACGATGTTTTGCAATGTGAGCTGTTAAGTAATACCACTCTGTATTATTTTCTACACGACGGAAGGACTTGCATCATTATCATCGTCAATTCAGCCCATAGACGGCTACTGCAGTGATTCTAACATTACTAACACGTAAGGTAAGTTATCTCTTAGTGCCTCACTATCTTATGACACTAGTTAAGTTATATAGACATACAGGATGTCCCTAAAACCAACGTTAAAATGAAAAGGGGTGATAGAGCAGCTCATAAGCTATCGATTTAACTCCTCTGTATGTCCAGCGATTTTTGGTAGTTTCGGAAGTATTGATTATTTTAATCTGACTTTTTGTAATTTTTCCTTATGTCCATGTCATCATTAATTTCATGTTTTATTTCATAAGTTTTTCAGTGGTATCTTACATAATTAGAATCATTACGAATCAGTCAAGTTTTTAAACCTGTTTACCCTTTTTTTTGAGTAATCACGTGTCTCAGTGTTTCCTTTTCACTTGTGTATTTCCCAGTGTACGGAAAAAATTAATCGCTGAACATATATAGGGGTTAAATCGATAGCTTATGAGCTGCTCTATCACCGCTTTTCATTTTAACGTTGGTTTTAGGGACACCCTCTATAATTAGGGATAAATTATTGTGTCAGTCATGTTAGGGCTGCTTAGCATTGTACCGATGAGAAATTCTCGGTAACTTCTAAGCATATTCTTAATTTTGTATGGAACTGGGACATTTTCAGTTTTCTCAAAAGTTTCCTAGAATTTTCTCAGTAGTTTCTAGGTAAGATTTCCGTATTTCTGGGAACGTTCTGTAACTTGCACATTGCTTTGGCCGATGAACATAATTATTATTAGATTAAATTCCCATCCAACGGGTTCCCGTGGGTGTCAGATTATCAGTTCTTGTCCAATCAGCAGCAGAAGTAGGTGGACGGTCGAGGAGCGCAAAAATATTTATACACGATTCTATTGTCAAGAGAATATGAAAGTGTGTAGACCATTTTGAGCCTTTCGACTGTCCACCTACTTCTGCTTCTGATTGTACGTAGACGATCTACCCAGTCTTCATCTTTAAACGCATTCACTGAGCAATTAAGTCCTTGATCCCATCGGCTATATATAAATAAAAAATAAGTAAAAAGTTTTACTTGTCGTGTTTTAAATTTAATTGATTTCTCTAATACGTACATGAAAAATAAGGCAAGTTTCCAGTTTGCCTGGTGGCAATAGCGGCAATAAAGCCGGCTCCACACGGGAGTCGCGATCCGTCACGCCCGGCCCGCGCCTGCGCAATTAAGCCGTGTGCTGTCCTGCGTGTTTCTAATATGTACAGTCTGTTATAAAATGACGTACAATTACAAAAATTGTCTTCAATAATAATAAAATGATTTTCATTTTAATGAATTAATTCGCAACTCTCGCTCCTTGCTTCGTACTGATATGTATAATCCTTTCCGGCCGAGCCTATACAATCGTCATCACAGACTCGTCCAGAAAGGGTTATGAAATGTACCAAAGAATATTGGCACTGAACGTGCGAGTGTGGGTTTTAGTAATGTTTCATCATCATCATCATGGTCATATCAGCCAAAAGACGTTGACTGCTGGACAAAGGCTTTTCTATACCTGTTTTTGGTTTTTGGTCATAGCTTTCTAGTGGCGACCACCGAATAAGCAATATGTACCTTTCTGCCCTCAACAGCTAAGTGTCTTCATTTTAAATTATCGGCCGTGCGGTGATGCAGCGACTCTTTGAACTCTTGACCAGACTCCTAAATACGTATATTTGCGATAGATTTACTTGGCTTCCTGTACCAGACCGATCGGCAACCATATCAAGCGACGCACGAGCAGCGGCGCGTAGCCGATTGTCCCATTACTGGTACAGTTAGCGCCGCCCACTCCACGATCGACCTTGCTTAATTATTGCAGCTTGATTAGTGCGGACGCAGCTTAATAGACATGTACCTCTATAATAGATGAAATTTTAATTTGCGATATTAATGTTTTTTATTCAGATTTGAGTGGAGTTCAAAAAGTTGGACATAATGAGTAAATAGTTGCCCGTAGTTAACCATATACACGGCGTAGTCTAAAAAGTATTTTTATGCGACGAAAAATATTCTTGTAGTTGTTTGTCTAATTTCCGACACACAATTTCAACATTTCACCCCTTTTGCGAGATAGTTTTAACTTGATTTCACTTAAGATGACTACATACTCAGCCTTGCAATTAGTCGTATGCGTTTTATGTTTATAGAATAGGGCCACCTTAACACGATGCTTTGCGAGAGTGTTATCATTAACGGAAATATAAAGGATTGACGTAAGCTGCCGGACGGTCGCGTCAAGTGCTTATGTCAATTCCATAGAATTTGTCATTTTTCGAAAATCGTTTACGGGCGTTATGCATCTCGTCGAGACTCTCTGGGCCTAAAGTCGTAAACGTCATTGACTAAGTGTTATTTATTTTGTTTTGATGTTAGCTCTTACTCGTATCTTATTGACTTGATATCAAAGGTGGCCGTATCGTAAAAAAACCTTATCGTTTCGAAAACAATAAAGCTCAAGATAATGTGATATCGAGACCCAGGCTAATGAAGAAAACGTAGCGCCTATGTCAATAGAAACAGAGAAAATGTCTGCGCGCAGACGTTTCCCTGGTTTATTACACCCTAGGTTTTGCCCGCGACTCCGTCTGTGTAAAAGTCGTTCATAGCTGTTCCCTTCAAAACTGTTCAGTTCTATTATCCAGTAGAAAAAGGCTACAAACTACCAAGAATACAAAACTTCACATTTATCGGTGGTGGTATTTAACCGCGAAAACGGAACAAGCAAACAAACAAACACACTTTCGTATTTATAATATTAATAAGCACAAGGATAAAGGTGTCGCATTTACCCTTACTGAACTAATAACGGCTGGCTCCCAAAACATTTTAATTAAAAAGCATCTTAATTGCAAAACTTTTCTCGTTTTTGAATGCAAGTAAAAATAACTCCTGTTTCTAATTTAGGGTAACATCAGTCGAATAACAATCAAACGTCTCTGCTAAACAAATATCGCGAAATCTTCGCCGCGTGTGGGCGAGACGCTATTTTTGGGAGCTTTTCGGGCCCACCCTTTTGTAGGTTGCTGTGTTTGCAGAAAATACCCACAATGGGTGGTGAAAAGGTTGTAAAGAAAGAAGTTAGACAATCCACTCGAAATTTAGGCGAACAATTGTTTTTGGTTATTTCCATTGATTAAATGGTAACCATTATCAGGTGAGTGTTTGCTCGTATTTTTATTCACGCTATAACAATAAAAAATAATGCAATTCCTTTGACATGGTATCATAATATACTGTAAACTGTAATAAGAAAAAAGTTTCTCGACAATGTTGCCATATTTCAGTCTGCCCAAAAACACCAACAAGAGTTCTATGAAACGTTTACCGTCAAATTCAAAGTTAAAAAATCCCTCAGCAATTCGAGGCCGTTAGATCTGCAACCAGCTTCAGCTCCGACCTATAGCAATTTTTCATTTTTTCGCAGTTTTGAGTTATGAATTTTTAATGAGATCGCGAGAGATTAAGAGTCAGAAAGTCATTTCCCGGTAAAGGAGAGGAGCGGGAAAAAAAGGATTGCTTCAGTCGTATCGCTTGTTAGAATGAGGCCAGGGAAAACGCGGATTACAACACATTCACTCGGTATTATAGCAGAGGTAGATGCAGACGTAGATGTAGTAATTTTATTTAAAATGTATAGAGGTAATTTAGTCTTCAATGGAAATATAAAGGAGCGAATACAAATTCTTTCAATGGAGAGTAAGTACCGATTTCTTTGATAGCCGTCGGCTGGCTATCACATCTGACAGTCTCTTTGTCACAAAACACGAAGAAAACCAATAGCAATTAATCAGTTAGTTGTAGCATCAGTGCTAATGAGTAACGCCTAAGTTATAATATTAGAAAGGTGTTTTCATTAAGTACTAGCCTGCTCGCGACTTCGTCCGCGTAAATTTGATTATCGATATTCTTTGGATTCTATTATCGATGAAAAGTAGCCTATGTGTTTATCCGTTAATAAGCCGTTGCAGTGTCAATGAGTCACAAACTAACACACAAACTTTCGAATTTATTATATTAGTAGGATTAGTAGGATACCATTTTTATATATACTGATGTATTAATCCGCTAGTTTAATGCCTCCATTAGCCAACTCATACCTCGAGGGCAATCCAAACGTTTCGGTTCGGTTTGTGTACCGCTTAACCAAAATTTTGTTTCTCTTATTATTGTAGTGCTCGCAACGATGTCGGATGCCGTGTGCGACGGCTGCGGAGCACTTTTGTTTTTGTAGAAATAATGAGGTAAATGATCGCCGTACAGAAGTATCAGACGTTTGTAAATATTCAGAAAAGTTGAAATATTTTTGCCAATTGAGGTTTGATCAAATGTGTCAGAAATTTTTTTTTTAGAGTTTTGAGTAAGTAACAAAATAAATCACACATTGAACGGCCAACGACAAAGTGATCTTGTTTGAGATGTCCATCTTAAGCTACGTCAGAAAATTCATCTGCTTGGAATGTAAACCAGACAATATGTTTTTAGGTTTTAGCAGTTTTGCACACTAAATAGGTGAAAACATGTGCAAATTATGATATTCAATAATGAATTTAGCATGTTTACACTCGTAAAGCGACGAAATGACATTTTTCTTTAACTTGACGATAACTTTATAAAAATCTTAGCGAAGTTCAGTTTATTAATGATGTTTAAATATTCGTCCATCTTTGTCTTGTCTTTGCACTCGAGGCAATACATACAAAAGCGTGTTCGAAAATCAAATTTGTCTGCTTTGGGTACTTGACTTACAGATTTACGATGCGTTCGCAGTGACCCAGGGCCCGTATTCGTTATTTTCGAAGCTAGAGCTAGAAGCTAATAGATAGCTACAATATGGTAAAGGCAGGTTGAAAAAAACATTCCGGAATATCGCCCAGGCAACTCGAATAGACACCTTTTGAACTATATATCTGAGTAGTTACGGTTTACGGTAGTATTTGCCGACGCGGCTATGTGTGCAAGGATCTAGGCTACACGTGGTGCGTGCCCCACACCGCTGCGCCGGAGCTTAGGGTAAGCCCGTTTATAAATCAGGGTTTACCATGTGTCTGCTTTAATTTGTTTGCTTGTGTTTGGGTTAGATTGTGTTGCAATTCGATGGTGAGGTTTGGGAAGAGTTACTTTAGTTCCTGTGATTCTATCCGAATGACTCAAGGCTAACCTCAGGAGCTAGCAATTTTTCGTGAAATTTGCAATATATTGCCTTTGAATAATAAATTTAATACATCATTATGATAAACCGACTTGTACGCTTCGCGTGTCATCAGAAAGGACAATCCACTTACCATTGTCTGTTTTTATTTAAATCTGCGCGTGGTAGATATTGTTGGCTCCCGTGTGGAGTTCGCAGTGCGAGTGTCGTGCAGAAAAACGAATGGCCGGCCCGAGCCATCCGTCATCTGGAGAAAGAATAGTGAGGATCTTTCAAGATATTTTTTTGCAAAGCCATGCAGAATGTAAAACGGTCTTTGTAGGTAAATCTCTGTTTTTTTTTTAATTATTTGTATCGTGTATGATTGTTAACAATTTTGATGGTGTATCCATAATGTTAATACTGTAACTGAGTATGGGTATTCAATAGGTAACTTTAAATTTCTGGTCTCTTGTAATAACGTAATTTTGACTCTCTCTTAGCCAAAGTGACTCAAAGTATGCCAAATAGAGTTTGCGCTGAATAGTGCTATTTTTAAGTGTAGCGGAAGTATTAGCCGATCGCTATAGCGGATGAAGAACTGTGTGATGGCAATACAGACCACGGCACACGTGCTGTTCTGCCCGACTTGCTCACTTTATCACTCCATAACTAGTGATGGGCGATTTCTGAAACATTGCAACACTTTCCTTAACTGCGAAAATTACAGCGTCTGAAAGTTACATAATTAGATGGAAATGATTCTGACACAAGTAAATTTCATTTAAATTTAATGAAAAGTTTCCGTTGCTTACATTACATGTCAAAACTATAGAAATTTTCAGAAATTAAACGATTTCACTTTGGTAACTTTCAGAATATTGCATGAAATTTTAGGTGAAAGTTTCACTTTCGAAACGTTCAGAAAATTGCAGAAAATTAAGTGAAGTTTCTTTTTTGAAACTTACAAGCCGCCCATCACTATCCATAACGCACCTTGAAATTCAAGAGAGAGGGCACTCAGTACCGCAGCCTTCTGGGCCTAACTTGCCATTTAATAAAGCCTCATCCACATCAAACCAACGTCGCACACACTCGACGCGCACGCGAGCGTTTCATTATGTGCTGAAAGCGTGTGGAGGCGCCCTAATGAATCACCCGGACGCATACAATTATAATGATCACTTACCACGCTTGCGGTTTTTTGTAAGGGAAAACGTGTAGTCCACTTAGATCTAATATTTAGACATGGTTTTTTTATTGATATTTTTTCATTTGGGTTCCAAGTTCTCAAGTTCTCTAAAGTTAAGCAAGGTACTCACGACATTAAAATAAAGTTAAGATTTTATAAGGATTGCTAAAACAACCTTTAAAGGTGAGCCAGACCAAATGACGGACCATAGCAAGTCTGTCATATTTTTGAGATCACTTTGCCGAAATATTTTGCCAACTATACTTATCATCATGTTGGTATCAAACAAGTAATTGACGAGTTCAAACTTAGTTCAAAGAAGTCAACTACTGGGAAGATCCTCTTAGGAGCTCTTAGGCACCATAACAATATTGTCATATTTATTCCTATTATGTGTAAGCACCAAACTTCTGCAAAGTTACCCAATATACGTAACGTAAAAATAAACAAATAAAATGCTGTAAAAATAAAACAAATCGTAATTAATTAATAAGTTCGTAATTAATTAAGATTTATATGGAGTATAAATTAAAATATCGTTTAGCATTTTTGCTTCATAAAGTATATCATTTTCTTTTCATTTAAAAATCACTTCTTATTACTGTAACACATTTTATAAGTTATTTAATTACTTAGGTACGAGGAACTCGCCGTAGGTAATAGTCTAAAATGCATACCTAGATTTTCTGCAACTACTGAAGTAATTGTTTTACGGCCACACTCGGAGTCAGTTAACCGATTCAGTGCGGATGACACGCCAGTCGTGTCATCAAATGTTTTTAACGTGTGGTTGATGACGCACTAGGCGTGTCATCATATTCTATGGCATCGTCCTAATAGAACGCGATTGCGCGATCATAGCAAGTTCGTGCGACTGTATATATGACAGTTTACATACAAACAGTCGCGCGAACTTGCGATGATCGCGCAATCGCATTCTATAAGGACGATGCCTATGGCGTATGGCACGCCTATGACGTGTCATGAAATAATTTTTCGCCGCCACAGCCAAAAGTTTTCGAAAATGGAAAACGCAACGAATCGGTTAATGACGATTAAGTCATTCCTCATTGATGATTTCTCTCATACACAGATATCTCTATATCGTATATCTACGAGTTATCGTACAAGTATTCTCCTATGTCTACGAAAACCACACAACAATTTAACGAACCATTTAAAATCAAAACCGGTAATTTCAAACGGACTAGATATTCTTACCAGTGAATTATTATCATTTAAAATGCACATGCAGCTCAGTAACCTGTCATCAGCCGCTAAAGACTACCTTCCTAACCAATTTAAATGTACCCTCTGTATTACACATACAAGATCACGAACTAAGTCTATAACGATATATCGGGAGACCTTGTTAAATTTGTCGTATTGTATTCCATTCGCGGTCACACCCTTGCATTTCAAATTAACGTTAGAAATTCGAAATTTCGAACGTCTGCGGCGACGACCCCTGTCTAGTCGGGTCACGTGACGTTTGAAAATGGAACGTCTGCTGCCAATCATTTCTTAAAATACCTAATGCTAATTTAGCCTGTGAAGTTTATTAGGTAATGTTTACTTTTATATTTTAATCTAAGTTTAAGTCAGCAAGTATTTTAATTAAAACTGTCGATTTATTAGACTTTTTTATGCCCACGCATGAAAGAGTTACCATGGCAAAAAATAGGCTTAAACAGCCGAAATCAGGCCCAGTAATAAAAACAAGCTAATATTAAAATGTTGAAACTTGGTTTTAGCTAAACTCGTTAAATATATTTTTAGATAATTACCTACCTGTTCTTTAACTTATGCTATGAATTAAAATAAAAACGCTGATTTTTACAAGTATGTAGGTATTGTGAACTAGAGAAAGTACTAGATTCAAATTACACAACAAATTTATAAATGTAGGACAAACACAAGATGGCCTTAGAGATGTTATACGTAGCGAAACTTATCTACGTGTAGGATACCTGCTGTTTCAATTTTGGAACACGATTCAATTGGAATACGCGTGCAATCTCGGTCTCGATCGAGTAACACCCGTGACCTTTAGTGGCCAGTCACAATTGGGGTTACCATATTCTTAAGTAGAAACATTACCACATTTTTTATGCTCTCCACGGAGACGCTGTCATCTAATAATTGACCTAAATTTCAAATGGGTGTTCCTTTTTCGGCCTTCGATATTCAAATGTTACGCATAACAGAAAGCATTTATAAAAGTCAACAATCTTTGTCATAACTTTATTAATACAAAAAGAACCTAATCAAAATAAAACAGTTGATGATACGTAATTGGACTTGTAGCCACTATTGGTTTTAAAGTTGAGTTTACTGTAATATTAGATAATCACTGCCTAATTTGGTAGATATTACTTCACCATATTCATTAGTATCAAATTATTGAAACAGAGAGTGCTCATCATGCCGATTCGAACGAAACGTTTAGACTCGATTGTAATTTGTTTTCGATTATTGAATTGCAAGTTGCAACAGACGCTGGCTGGTACAGCTTTATCTGCCACAGATACAGTAAGGGAAACGGAAAGACGTACCTTTTTATGTCTTATTCACATTGTGATAAGAGCGAAAAAGATACGTCGTTCAATTTCCCTTACTGTACCTTCAAGTTAAAATCGTTTTCATTAAGAGCTGCATTTGATTATATTTACAATATTTTTTAATAAGTATAAATTTCAATCACAACTACACTTCTTTCAGCCTATTTTATAGGAATTGAATTTGTAATAATTATAGAGTTGTTATATATTTTTCTAAATTGTCGGTAAATCACCACTGACTTTTATTAAGGCTACCAAGTATAAGATTGGTAAAAAAGGCAAAAACTATTTTGGCATTACTATCTATGTATTTGTTTTTTTGCAGCCATTATACATTTGATCACGGCAAAATGTTTTATGCCGACTAAAAGAAAGAATAACTTTAAATTATGCCCATAATAATGACTGTGAACTAATCATATGGATTTCATAACTACATTAAGCACATGCTATCATTCTTCATTTAGGATTGCACTTGGATTGCGAAATCGATTGCCATATTCTGCTTCTAATTATGCTTATGATGCAGCACTGCATGAATGTATGTGTCTTCAATGAATCGAGTCAACACACCCGACTCGTTGACTCATGTCATTAATTAGAGATGTAGGTGACGAGTCACATGATTACTGAATCAACCCTCATTAAATCCGGGTTGATTGCAAATTGCAATCACACTGGCAATGATCTTAATGAGTAATTTTAACTGCATGTAGTAACGATGCCCTCAAACTGTTTCAAAGGTAATTGGGATCAAATTTCACTAGTTACACTTACAATTCAATTATTTATATTCGTATAAGTGTTTTTTTTGTAAAATGATTTCTTTTTGTGCAATAAAGTGTTTACTTACTTACTTATTTACAATTATAATACAAGAAATTAATTACAGAATTAAGGAAGATTCATTATCATTTCACAAAGATGTTGATGGTAATTGGATGGATGCAAGCAAAACCTAAGAATATCAGCGGGGTTCAGTCTTATCGTCAAAATATTTCTAAGTACCTATTTACTTTACTTACTACTATTTAGTTACTAAAAATATCTTAAAGTGAGTCAGTAAGTATTTAAGTAGCTAACACTCATGCTAGCCGATCTCAAATTCATATACCGCAATCAAAGCTAGCCTTTCTAAGAAGGGATATTGTTAAAAAATAGGATACTCCAATATCCATTTTGGATTATTTTTAATAGTGAACTTTTTAATTGCAAGTAGATTGTCTAAGTGTGTTGTATAGTTAGTTCATTCAGTAAAATAAAATGAAAAATGAACTTGGAACGCCGGTTTAAAATTCAAGTGTGCATTTTCTACTTTATACGCTGCGCATAGTTCAGACCGGTCTCAAGAAAACTCGCTGTAAAATTATACTCTCAAATATGAAAAATCGAGGAAACGAAATAAAGAGAAAGCAGAGGGAAAACAAAAACAATTCACTGAGTGCATACATTGTGACATACGTAACCTCCGCACAAAACCTCTATTGTGACGTGAATGGGGTGCTTTATTCATTGTGAGAGAACGAATTTTTTTAAGAACGTTTTTTCCATTTTTTAAAAGAATGTGTTCCTTCTGGGTTACATCGTGCGAATGTTTTAAGTGTATTGCTGGCATGTGTTTTGTTTTTTTAATTTATACAAATGCGTTTTGTTCCTGTTTGCTATTTTTTATTTTGAGCAATATGCGTTTCAATACTGCGAAGGTATGACTATTTTAAAGAAAATCGAAATGGTTTTAAACCTTTAAAA
The DNA here is from genome assembly GCA_946894065.1 of Acleris literana. Taxonomy (NCBI): domain Eukaryota; kingdom Metazoa; phylum Arthropoda; class Insecta; order Lepidoptera; family Tortricidae; genus Acleris; species Acleris literana. Next base: position 10,618,077 of record OX335684.1, on the reverse strand, counting down.
AACGTTTCGTTTGTCTTTCTTATTTATATTATTAGACGATTCAATGCACGTTACATTACTGTCAGCATAAAAAACTTCTTGTTTTGACGTGAAGTTAAGTGGGCATCGGCACGCGAGATTGGGTTTGTCTCGGTTTGTTTTAAATCCGATGTAACTGAATTTTATTAAAAAAACATACAATTTAAAAGGAATTAGAATTTTGTCATAACATTTTGTTGATCAATGTATTTGCTTAGTGCTTCAAAAAAGAAAATCTATTTATTTCACACTTCTATTCTATATTATTATCAATAGGTGAAAAGGTGTGTTTGTTTGTTTGTATCTCGAGACCTTTTGAATCAGTTTAGAATTATTCCACTAATAAGAAGCTGCATTATCCCTGACTAATAAATCCTTTTTTTAATTTGTTTAAACCTGAGTAAACCGAGGGCGGATCGAAAATATTTATTAACTCAATAATGTAAATGCCACTATCTACTGCTGCCATTAAGTATTTGATCTAAATTTACTTGTGAAACGTAATAAATTAACCTTTGCATAATACATACATACAAACATTAAATTACGCCTGTTTCCCAGAGGTGTAGGAAGAGACCACTTCTTTATTTTCTTCTTTCTTCTTACATTCATACATCGAGTCATGCACGCACGTCGGTTTCGGGTACTTAAATAATATAACAATAAGGAGGTAGTTAGCTAGTTAGCCAAAAATCGATTACGAGCTCTTAATACTGGTAACACTGAAACATTCGGTACGCGTTGTCGGTGAAGAAGCGGCGAATCGGACCATGGCGTGTTGGAACGAGACCTCGCCGATAAACTAAGGGCGTGGCCGCGTCTCCATTACGGTTAACTAATATTGACAGCGTTGCTTATACTGACAACTCACGTCAATCTGCACCTTATTAGTGCGGAGTACAAAGAGGCTTGGTCAATGGAGTTTACTATACTAATAAGGACGCTGGGTGTTTTTTTTATATTGTATTGCATACAAAGTAAATACAAATGTTTTTTAATTTAATTTGTGTGATTATTTGGTTTCATCATGGGCAATAGAAGACTTTGTATTTGGCATGGTTCTGTAAAACTTTTTTAAAAAATAGGTACCATAAAATGTTCATCAGTCTTCTGTTTATTTTTAAAAAAATTTAGACAATAATTTATATTTACTTACTAAAGCGTCAATCAGTTAGCAAAGTTGGAGCATTTAATATAAAACAATTTCCAAGTGACGCTGCCATACCCTAATGTAACCTCCCGGCTAATATATGTATAGTACCGTATCATTACAGCAGACACTGCGGAAGCACATTTTTAAAACAGTAGCGAAGACCGAGACGAGGTCCTTGAGACAATGGGCCTGCCCTTATGAAGGCTCGAGCGGTCAGAGCCTCTTGCCTTTTTGCATAGGTAATTATTATTTTTGATCCGTCTAAGAAAGAGTGAACTCAAGAGTTCGCTTAAAAGGATTGTGGGTAGCCCTAAGTTAAAAAAAATGCGCGTTAAATTATTTTAATGACATTATTCCAAGTTCCTACGACGGAGACATAGAAGCAACAGAGGATATCTTCTGAGAAGGCCTATGGTCAGCAGTGGACGCATTTCGGCTGATATGATAAGTATTATAGTGACGAATTTGAAACCCCCATCACAATATCATAATATAACTTATCTAACGAACTACCAACAAGAATATTTTACTGCACTATACAAACATTAAATTTAGTTGAGAGTTGATACGAAATAAGCTAAGCTACGTGTAAGTGCAACAAATCTTCAGTCAAATCCAGTCCGAGTCAAACCCAAAAGTATTTTTAAGACAGTGTTATTATTTTTACTAGAATCTAACCACTTCCAAGCCCAATCACAGTACCCTTCTCACCCTGTATAAGGACATAACGCTGCATAACATCTTAATAGAACTCATTTTCCCCACATCAAGTTCACCCAGCATCCTAAAAAAAATCCAAGCCTCAAGGCAAAAACTCAAAGGTATTTCCAGTACTCCGGAGTTCCTTAAGGAGTAATAAGCAAATGCGGATAAGATTGTCGGAGGCGGAAGGATTGGAGAGTCTGAAGGAACCTCGTATACTTGGAATTTATAATAAGGAATACTCGGAGTTGGTGACTAGGTTTGTAGTGTTTTGGTACGTTTACTCCTGCAAACTATGTCTATGGATGATTTATATTAGCTACCTACTAATCAGCTGAATTCTATCATGTTTCTTTCATTTTTCTGCTCTATTTTATTATTATCAAAGCGATCTATTCATATGGTAATTGTTCTACCTCAATTAGTATTTGAATCTATGCTATTATGATTTTAGCTAGATTCTAACATCATGCGCAGAAAATCAAAGATCATAACAGCCAGCTTATAAGTAATTCACTAAGTCTAACTTAAGGTCACTTGAGCCTGAAAGCTTTGCTTTCGTAAGATACTGCATGAGTAACGTAGAAAAGTGTAAAAAAAATGTAGATATTGGATCAGATTTGCTTCCAGTCTTCAGTGCTCGTGATTTCGTTCTAGCTGTGTCGATATTTCTTCTTAAGTAACTGGCTTATTCCACTCTTATGAGCATTAGGGATTGACTTATCGATATTTATTTGCGTGATTTCTTACTTTGAGCTTCAATTTTTAAATCACCGTGTTAAGTGGCGCCGCATGATATTTTGTTATTTATTAAGTTTAATGTCTTTTAATCATCAAGGTAATTAAAAGTTAATTGCCGACTTATTATTGTTGATCATGTAATATTTTACTATTTTTGAGATTTTATTAAGAGTGGAAGGCAAACTGAATGACGTACCTAACTTTTTCGCTCATAGCATAATGTAAATAAGACATAAAAAGTTACGTCTTTCAGTTTCCCTCACTGTTCATAATCTCCTAATCCAATGGTAAGGTAACTCAAAAAGTAGTAAATTTATGAGTACATAACGTTTCATTTTAAATATCAAAACATGAAATAGGGAAATAATTAGTAACTAGTAATATAATCGGTAGCAGCAAAAACTTTATTTATATTTCTATTAGTATCACAAAAAGTAATTCATCGTTTTTTATCATTTCAACACTTTTCCAACCCTAGAGCATTTACCGGGAAAACCGACGTCTCCGCAAAAACCAAATATATTAAAAGACTTCCCGAGTGCGCAGCTATCTACAGCTACGTATGCTAATAATTTGTAAAGTACTTCATTAGAAAAAATCCTGAGTTCGAATGCTGATGGAGAAATAAAAACTTACATTTTGCACGAACAATTTTGGAGTTAGGAGTTAGGTTAGAACTTACGTAACGATTAAATATGTATATTTGGAGGCTCATCATCATCATCATAGACAAACCACGTCCACTGCTGAATATAATCCGGGAGACTTAAGGTAGGATGTGCATGAGAAAATGATACCGTTTTAAAGAGCAAAGACCGTTTTACCGCAGTTCAACCTTTGACTTTCCACATCCATTATAACACAGATGTAAATCGTCGAAAAAACCGTTAGCATCTTTGTATATTCATAGTTTTGATCAAAGGGTTTTCGTATTTTATTAAAACAAACAAAGCCAAATAAAATCGCGCCCAAAAACCCTTACGAATTATACGCTCCCAAAATTTTCCCCATTATCTGTATGCAGAATGCAGTTAGGGATAATGAATGGAGGAAATTGTTAGCGCACTGGTTTTTGCGGATTTTTGGCTCCTTTGTCTTCACGCAATGTGTGTGTGTTTGGGAAGTCGTTAATTTCGAGGAAATGAGATTTATTTTGGCTAACGAGAGACGCGGGTAACAAATTGAGTTTAGGTACTCGTATTTGTGTGGAGCGTTTTGCCTACTTAGTTTAACTTTATCGTGAGTACTTGATAAGGGTGTTTTATTTGGGTTTACATGTATCATTGAATAGGCTATTGTGAAATTAAATTATTCATGCTTTAGTGAGACAGTAGTGCTAAACAAAAGGAAACAGTTTAGTGGTGTAAGTGTTTGAGCTTCATAAACGTAATCTTTATTTAAGGGCGGAAGAGTAAAGGGAAAGAGATAAGTCGTATGATAAGTAACGTCAGTTATGTTGATGAAAGAGTAAAATAACCGCATTGAAGTAAAAATAGTAGCAAAGAAATCAGTTGGGGTACGTAAGGGACGTAAGTTCATTTTAATTAAAACAAGTACGACGTTTAACACAAAAACATTTTATTACATTGAAATTCTTCGCAATTTGAAGTAATGTTTCGATGACTCAATTTTACCTGCTTATTCAATTCGCAACGTTCAGATACTTCACATTTATCTCTCGTCGGGGCGAGTGGGGAGAAAGGGCCCGCAATTAAAATTATAATTTTTGGCAAACATTTCCGCCCCTCGCCGTGTATCCGTATCTTTGACTTGTCCCGCCGGCGGTTAAGTTGGTGGTGCAATGAGAAGGGCAGTTTTTCATGACCAGTCATTCCTTTGTTCGCAACTTTTACCGACAATTTACAATAGCTGTCTTTCTCTAATTTTGTGTAATAGAATGAGACTTCCTGACTCTTAACGAGCAATTATCGTTCAAAAAATTGCACGTGTAATGTACATCTTTAAATAATGACTTGTGATGATTACTAAACGGCCCTAATATGATTCTAATGCGGCTATTGTTTATTACAAATGTTCAATTCTGAAGTGAGTTTTGCTTCATGAAGTCCACTAACCAACCCGTTAATAATTCTCGGTATCTGTGTAATAATTTTAACATAATTGTTTTATATTCTAAATTTATTTTATAACTAGCTTTTCCCCCTACTTCGTCCGCGTAGAAATTGTTTATCGCTATTCACTCGGGGACTGTCCAATTTTCCGGGATACAAAGTAGCCTATGTGCAAGTCCAGACTATCTATGTGTCAAACATCCAGGTCAGTTTAGCCGTTCTGTCATGATTGAGTAACCAACATCCAAAGCTATACATTTATAATATTAGTAAGATAAAAAGTAATATTGGTAAGATTATGTGTTGATATAAATGAGATGTTACAATTCTTTAAACATTGCTATTTTTCTTTAGGGTGACAAAAATTATATAAATTACTTACACCTTTGAGACTATATGCGACTAACTAAAAAAAACAAAGCAAAAATGGTTGTAATTTTGAGTTATTTACATTATATTCACTCTTTGCGAGTTTTTATTAACAGATTTTTAAGAAAAAGCAGTTATCAAAGCCTTCATTAATTATGATTATCTGTATATTTCGTGCCCAGTGTGCCAAAGCGCAGAACTTGACTCCCAAAAATGAGTATCTTTCTAGATTTGGCGTTCCGAATGTCATTGTGACGTCGCCCCCGCGTTTAAATATTCATTTCAACTCTTTAATTACACTATGTGCATGTGATCTTGTTTTATTCTTTTTGCCGAAAACGGAATTTTTAAGTTCCGGTGCAGTCTAGACGGTTCAAGAGGCTGGACCAAAATAATATGGTTTGTTTGTGGATACATTAACGAGACAAATATTTAGGCAATACAGTCGGTAGATAGGTAGCTTAGGCTATGTTCATGCGAGGCTTACACTTTACAGTCTCAATTGTAAAGCGATTCTCGGGATCGATATTTACCAATAAGTTTTTCGATCGTCATTCAAAAGTATATAGTAAAATAGAATTATAATACCTATAAGTTTCCAGATGACTCGAATATCTAATGAGGCGATGTGTTAAATTAAAATTATTACATAGGTAAGAAAACCCAGCCGCCTTGATAAGATCCATGGCTAAGGCCTTTGTTCAGCAGTGGACGTCGTTCAGCTGATATGATAACACGTAGGGCACATTTCTATAATTGTTAGCATCTCATAACTTTATGATAATACAACTTGATACGTAGTATGTACTACGTACTACGTACATGCGTACGTAAATAACTGGTGGAGAGAAACTCTTACAATCTCCATCTATTCTGACGTTTAACGACTTTTTTCTATGTTATATTTCGCAAACCGAAACAATCTTCACAACAGCTTATAGATATTGGAACAGCACACAAATTAGCCTTCAATTTTCACTTCAAACGCAAGTTGCCAGCAGCGAGGTGCATGTAAGTGGTCCCGGGTAACAATTTTACATCTAATCAGTTTACAGTGCCGCTTCGCCCGCGTCTCCTCGCCCCACTGGATTCAGTTAACTGAGGACCTGAGAAAATTACAGGTGCTTCATACATTATATTAGGTTTTATAACATTTTTAGATGATAGTTGGGAAAAATAAAATTATGTCAAATTTATTACGTTAATTACATTTTACCCAACCCCACATCTTGTGTGTAAGTATATAAAATTTGTTTTGTCTATCTATTAGTTCAATTGAATTTAACAATGCACTCAATGCTACCAACAATGAATCCCTCATTTTTTTATTCAAATCAATCAATCAATCAATATCATTTATTTGCAGAATACAGTACATAAGATGTTACAGTCAATTTTAAATAATAATAATGTCCAGTGTATCCAGCTTGCAAGCGAGCGTGCAAATATTAATTTTATGCAATATAGAAATAACAAAATACATTTAAAATTACAAATAAGAGTGTTAAAATTTATAAAATATACTAAATGTCAAAGATCACAAATTATTACTAATTATTACATTTTATTACATTGCTCGAGGAAGTCCTTAACACTATAAAAACGCCTATCTAGGAGCCATTTCGACAATTTGTTCCTAAATCTATTCCCTTACTAGGTCAGTTTCTTTCATATTCCCCTACTAGGTCAGTTTCTTTTCTAAGTCTTTATTATTTTATGTTGAAATTCTCAACTACGTATTTAAAAGTACCTACTCCGCAACATCCATATAAAATATTTTCATAAAATCCGTGAAGCAACCAAACAAAGTTACCTAGCCCGTGATTACTTTTCCTGCACTCCAGTCTCCTGGCACTGTTTATTGCTTTCGCTCCACTGGCTATTCTTTTATCGAGCTCTTTGCAACATGTTGAGTGAGTACAGTCACATTAATAAGAATATTATGACATTTAAGTCAATAAACTGAATATCGTCTGGTCTATTCATCGTAACTCTATTTATTGACCTTTTCCTAAAATGAGACTAAGTGTTAAGTAATAAAAGCTTATTTGTGACAGATTGTACCAATATTACACAACTCATTGTTCAATATTTAAAACCTTGTATTTCTGTTGGACACTCATATTCATAAAATTACTTTACAACGGTGGCGTTTTATCGTAATGTATGTTATTTTCTAATATCATACACAAATATAACAATTCTGCGTATTCACTGAGTCACGGCAGTTTTCAGTCCTAAAGGCTAAAAATAACCTGATTTAATAACATATTTTACCACAACATTTCGGCCTATAAAACCTTATAACAGCTCATAAAGGCCGGTGCACACGTAAACAAAAATCCATTATTATTCATCTACGCCTGACGCGGCGCAGTCAATGTCTATCTTATTTCTTTTATAATTATTCACGTCTCCTCCTTGCCACCCTTAACCCCCTCGGGTGCGATAGAGAGAAACGTCTTCGGTTTTTGCGGCGTTTGTTTCAAGTTTTTTAGGGGGTAAACCCTTTCCTGAACATGACAGGAATTGGATCATTAAGCAGGCCTAAGCTTAACTGGCACCCTCGGTACGGATAATACACGTTTTTAATGGTGTGCGTAAGATTTTATGTGTGTATTGAATAAATTATATTTTGCTATCGATCGGTGGAGGCACCTCATTTTTCACTTAAATAAAGAAGTAGTGATGTGTTAAATTTATTCATAAAAAACTTTAGTGGTAAACTATAAGTATTTAGTTTTGCTAGATAGATATTAAGAAGATCAATGTTTGTCCTACTTTACCTAAACGAGTGGTCTTGACATTTAAACACAATTTTACTTGTTATTCCGCCTAGCTCTACTTCTCTCCTATTAGCAAGCCGCGCAGCCCCCACACAAATCAAATACTGAGCCGATAAAAAAGCGAACACAAATGACTTCCAACAACCATAAATGCATCGGAAAACGGATCTGCTGCAAAAAGAACCGAACTACAACCCGCATTCAGCCGATGTGAACCAGACCTAATCAATTCAAATCGGGGAAACGGGGCAAAAGGAACACACACTGCTTATGAAATTATACCGCGGAATATGCTCGAAAAAGTCGAGGAATAATTCTTTTTTCCCGTCTGTCTGAGACGTAAATGGGTTAGAAAATTGAATGAGCGTGTGCCGAGTCGAGTTGTTTGGTTAAGTGTTGAGCGTATGCGAAGAGGTTTGTTTTGGAATACATCTGCCTGCTTTTGTTGGATCATCCGATTGCTGACTGTTTCCTTTTAAGTTGTTTAGCGTGTTTTGCATTGTCTAGTGGCTCGGCTTTACATGAATTAAGACGCTTTGTTTGTCAGGCACATCTGTAATCTTCTGTTTCCCGTATAATTTTAAGCACGTCTAAACATTTTTCAGCTTTGTAGCTCCTTTAACTTTTATTCAGTACAAGACCAAAATCATTCAACAAGTCGCTCGCTACTAACTTCTGAGTGCTGGTCTATTAACTCGCAATTTCCCTCGAACTTTAGATATTTTAAATTCAACCCTTTTTCCATTTCCTCTGCGTAATCAACAGTTATAATATTCTTTCTTAGTTCGATATTATTTTACAGTAATACAAAAATTAAATATTGCATGTGAGCTGCTGTATTGAATCTTTAACAAATGAAATTCTTGTTTAAAAATTCCTGAGCGATCTTATTCTACCTCCTTACGAGTTTTCTGTAACAAAAGCGCATAAAAAGAAAAGCAAAGCGCCGTCTCTGTTGAACCATAATACCCTTATCTTGCCACTAACGACGTTGACATCAAAGATTTCCTACACATGTGTTCGCGACTAATGAAAAGAGTCGGATCCGCCGATGCCTCGCAGACATCCCGATAGGAAAATTAAAACGTCTAGACGACTTCGACGTTTTGTTATACGGCTTTGAGACTTTCTTGCCGTCGCTACTTGTCTTCCTTCGTACATTAAAAAAAAGAATCTGAGGAGAAAATGAAAATTCCCACGTAACCCAATTCTGTTGAAGCCTCTGAGATGTCATAATTAAATAAATTAGCAAAAGGATAAAACCGCATGGTCAGAAAAAAAGTCGAGCGAAAAGGCCATTGAGGCCGTACTCTTCATTAGCGACAAGAAAAGTGATGTCATTTCGTTGTGACACAGCAGCATGCGGGTGGGTCCGCGCCCCCCGGCGGCCGCCGCGCGACTGACTCGGCTGCCCCTCTCCCGTCTTCGAGGCGCCCATTCCTCGGGAGGGGGTGGACGGCTTTCTCTTTCATTTTTCCTTCGCTCCTCGGCTCATCCAGTTACATCGTTCTTATGTTTTATTTTTAATTAAAGCGTACGCAAGTCGGCAGCGTATCTTCCCCCCCAAGAAGGCGGGTGGAGGGTACATACGCGGGGGGTGTTGATGATTTTTCAATGGGGAGAAAGAGTTCCCTCATTTTCTTAAGAGAAAATTGCGTTTTGTTTTCGAGTAGTCGAAGTCTGTCGTAATCGCTTTTGTTTCTCAGAAGTTCCTGCCGCTCCCTGTGCATGTGAACGTTGTACCGTAAATTGTGTACTTTAGAGTTTCAGACGAAATTGTGGAGACGTCGAGATAGTTAGGTGTTGTGTGGGGAAAAGTTTCAAGTTGTTCCATTTACTATATTATAGAGTGAATACAAAGTTTTTAACTATAAAAGTTCTTCATTCTCATCCTTAATTTTATTATAAAATTTATTATTATACATAATTGCCATTCCTAATTACTAATGAGCGATTCAAAGACTTCACAAAAGTACATTGTTTATTTGCTTTAATCGACCATACATTTTTGTAATTAAAACCTACAGGACGTAAACAGATCCCTTGATTACACTCATTTGCACCCACACATTTGCAACACATTATCCCGGTTTCAAAAGTTAATGTGATGAAAAACAAAAAGGGCCAAGAAAGGGTGCGTTAAGTTCCACCGAAAAACGGGAATTTGTAAGAAGTTCCTCCCTTCCCCCTTAGGGGGGCTGCCCCCTCGTGTGCGAAAATAAATTGCCAAGAATAATAATTATAATGAAAGCGAAAGAACGTATAAATTAGTGGGGACGCGAGACTTAAAACTGACTGGTTATGTGTGCGTGTGTTTTATATATCTCCGCTTGACGTGTGTGCGTTGCATGCGGGGTAATGAATTCTGAGTAATTAGAATCATTTTTTTTGACGTTCGTTGCTTATAAAATCATGGCGGTTTTTTCTTTTAATTAATTGAATATCTGTTATTTTACTTAAAGGATTTACTATGTAAACGTATAAGAAAATAAATGGAAATCTACCTAATTAAATTATTAATGATATAAGCTTATTAACTAAACTTAATATATCTATATCATGTAGTCGTACTAGTAGAATGATGGCTATTGACCAAACAAAAACTAAATTGTATTTATATTTATAATAATATAACAAATGCCTTTATTATCTTTAATTGTTGTGTTTAATCCGCAATTCAAGTTTAAGTTTAGGTTGGTTTTCTTACCGAAAATTGACGCTTTTCTAGAGTTAAAAATCACAATCTAATGAATTCAAATTATTCCTACGTGTCAGAACGTTAAGCCGGCATGGCCGATTGAGCCCGCTCTCCCCTCATTACGCGGATATTATGGACAACTAATGGACATTCCTGCGCGCCCCACTCTTGATTTCACGCCGTTGACGGGAGAAATGGACACTAAAATTTGCGTGGTTTGCAATTAATTTAGATATTTTTGAAGTTAATATTCATTTTGTAGTCGAGAGGTGAACTTTAGAAGGTTGAAATGGATGTTACCGGGTCGATTGAGTCAAAGTCAAACTTCGTTTAGTAAAATCTTGCGTTATTATAAAACCATCTACCAATAAAAAAAAGGTTTATTTATATTTTTGTGCAATAATGAGTTTACATACATACATATACATATAAAACCTTACTTTTAGCACCTAGCAAAGTAACGCTTTCTAATAACCCTTTCACACTCGAGATAGAAATAGAACTTTAATTTAATTGGTGTCTATTTCTTGTAATGAAAAAAATCATGTCAAAAAATCAAAAACTTATTACAGTTTCAATGCCAAAGTGTGCGATAAATTTGGCTATATAAAGGCATAATTACAGGGCATAATAATCAAAAACTTTGCTTATCAACAAACGGTTGCTACATAACGCACGCGTAAAAAATCCAAGTACATATTTCTTGCACGATCGGCAAGATGCGAAAAAGGGGGAACGTGAAAAAAAAACTAATTAAAAAAGCAATCAAGGTTTCTTGACGGCGCTCACGTTCGCCCATATCGTCTTACCCCCACTTCCTCGGGGGAGAGTCACCCCTGTCCACCCGACACCCTTTGAGGGGAGGTTGGGGCCGAGCGGTACTAGATTTACGTAACACGTTTAAAGTGTGTTTTGATGAAGTAATCATCCCATTTCCCCGGACTGCGTTTAAGAATTTTGCGGCCGGCCTTACTGAGACGTTTTCCCCTTTTTTTAAGTCCAACTCTTTAATCTGGATTCCTTAACGAGTTGCCATGTAATTTCAGTAATTCCCGAGTTTCTCGCGGAATGTATTGAGATTTTGCGGTGATTTGAACTTGATTTGATTGCGTTTTGCAGAGACCTTTAAAGTTAAAGTAAAGGTTTTCTTACAAGATAAAAAAAACTAAGCACTTTACCGCCTATTCAGAGACATTTTAGAGACGATTAACTCGTTCCTTTTTTAAACATGTAGATGAAAAATTTTCACTAAGAAACGACTTAATCGACTTAAATGAAACGATTAACTGACCCTGAGTGCGGCCGATAGTCTACTTTATCTCTACACGTATTGGTATCGTTTTGTTTTTAACGCGACTGCTATTACTGTCAATGTTATAATATGTCAAACGCAATTATGTTTAGGCCGAGTAGTACCCCTTGCACAAATGTCGTGCAAAACTATCTCTTGCCTTTTTAATGCCTTTAAGTACTGGTGGGTGGCATTTTTGGAAAACTATTACGTATTCCAGCAATTTTTTTTATGTTGTGACTTTTACGTAAAGTCATCTAAGTAAACGTTTTTCGTTGTATACTGTCACGCGATCAATGTCACAATACCTCACCTAGTACTCAATGAAAAACATTGCCTACCTACCTACCTACACTGATTAGCCTACCAGTGAAAGTGTTTAGAAGTAAACGATACTGATATTAGTGATGTTATAATGGACACAATAAACTGAGAAAGGGGTTTGGGTAAAAGTGTTGTCATTTGTAAAATTCGTGTATTTTCAAGGTGAGCGGCCATTCATAAAAGTGGTAAATTATGATAGAATTATTAAAAATAAACATATTTTATTATGTAATGTAATACTCTAAAGTGCATCGGAGCCGAGATATTTAAATATTCATACTTGGGCGTACTTTTGTACTAAAAACTGAATACTTAAATCTTTAAAATCTCCGCTCCGATATTATTTACCGCCATAAATGATATATATCTATGTGTATTTAGAGGTCCTCTAAATAACTATGTAAAAATCATCCGTGGCCGCTGAAAAAAAAAAGACAATATTCTCAAACAAATTTACCCAATGCCCTTTATTATTTTTATCTACCGTATCTTAACAATCTTATCATATCATACCTTTTTTTTATTGGTATAGGAGGCAAACGAGCAGACGGATCGCCTGATGGTAAGCGATTACCGTCACCCAGACACCTGCCACAATAATGAATACAGTAAATACACAATACCTCAATGACACCTACCTTCTAGGGTGATAGAACCAGTAATGGACAAGGCATCACTAATGGACACTTGATTCTTATTTTATAGAAGATAAGGGTTATTCATTTGTTTTGCAACAATCAATTTTGGACCGTATGAAATTTGAATTAAGAGTGAGTGTCCATTACTGGTGCCTGTCAGCTAAAAGTGTCCATTATTGGTGCCGTCACCCTACGAGAATATGGTTTTTGAATGGTATATGCACAAATATATGTGTTCTGCTGACTTTTTTGTTTCACAATCTTTCACTACTCTTCCAAACTAATTAAGACCCTGAAAAGGCGCAAGTACAGTCAGCTCGATAGAAGCTACGTATTTGAGCCTTTTGGGGTCGAAACTTTAGAACCGTGGGGACCAGGAGCTCATAATTTTTTTAAAGATCTTTCCAAGCGCCTGGTCGACACATCTCGTGACCAAAATGCTGGCCTTTATTCGGCACAAAGATTAAGCATTGCCATTCAACGTGGCAATGCTGCCAGCATTTTGGGAACGATGCCCACTGGCAGCGGTTTATTAGATTAGTGTAGTTTTAAGTTAATTTTAGGTATATTTTATTGTATATATTTTTAACAGTCCTAAATAATTTGATTGCGTCGTGACAATTAATATTAAGGCGGTTTGAAAATAATTTTTTAATCATTTTCCAATTTCATCTTATGTCATAAAAACAAAAGAAATTAAGGGCCTGTTTCACAATATACCAGTAAATTAATCTGCCGTTTAAAGTTGGCTCTCTCTATATTTATTTTCAAGTGTCGGAAAGAGAAAGGGGTAAATAAAGTATAATGTTTCATTAAGAGGTTGTTTCATATAATATATTTCGTAAAAGATGTCGTGCTATTTGAGAATTACTTGTCGATAGTCGATAAAATACAACGTTCTATCCCTAGTGACATTTGAACTTTTGCTATCAGAATTCTGCTCTGTGACTAAAGTTTATTAAAGGCGCTGAGGCCCTATTCTACACGGTAAAACCATATTGCTGTTGACATGTCATCGTATTGTCAACGTTACGATAGCTCTTATTTTATTGACTTACTGTCAATAAGTCAAAAAGTGGCGCCCGAGTTAAAAAAAATATGATAAAAGGTCAACCCAATTAAGCCCCTGTTCAATTCAATCCTAATATTGTATTATCCTAATATTTAATATTACGCTACGGTCGATCAAGAAAGTGGTCTTTCACATATAACAAAATTTTCTATTGAACGAAAATACCGATAAGATCGATACTACAAATTGAAACAAACATCTTATCGACTTTAATCTCTAACGAAAGTAACCTTAAAGCGGCACGCAATTTTTAATTGGCTTTACATAATGCAAACAATGTTGCCTCTTTAAACAGCAAATATTTTATTGAATATTAATTTGTTACGTTTGATAACCCGATTAAGGGACATGTCAAAAAAACTAAAAATGCATACATGAATACAGGTTAAAAACGTGTCCTCCTGCTTCGGCAGTCGGTTAAAAATATAAAAGCCTGTAATAACACGGAATCACGCTCTGACCGAAGACATCTACAAGGAATGAAAATGTAAAAATAAAACGTAATTAACGTAATTCCCAAAAGAATCCAGCAGTACGCATAGCACGAATTGATTACGCATTTACCTCGAATAATAAAATACGTTCACTAATAAAGTAATTGAAATTCTCCGTGTCCTTAGAATCGTCTTGTCCTAGATAAGTGGGCAAGGCATGATTTTCCTCCACGTTACGAATGAAAAAGGTTTTTGTTCGGTTGGGATAGAGTTGGGTTTTGTTCGAGTAGGAAGTTGGTTTATTAAAATACTGTGGCCGTACAGGTACAGCGGTAGATATAAAAACGAGGCAAAGCAGTTACTTTTATGAGGGCGCGAATAAGATGTTTCGGACTCCGTCTGAGGAATGAGCGCGAGGGCGCGGCGCGTAGTGGCCTGCGGAACCGACGGACGGTTGACGAGCGGTATTTTAACCTCCTAAGAGACAGTGTGTAATTGGATGTACATAATCAAAACAATTTAATTTATTTTATTTAACTTTATTTTATTTTATTTTATTTATATTCGGAAAACTTAACCTTCTTGTCACTTGATAAATTTTACAGTGTAAAAATAACCTAGGTCATTTACAAGTTTTCACCTTAATTTGAACTGTGTTGGAATAAGAATAAGGGTTATTTTCTTATCTTCATAAACTGAAAATGGCATTATCGAACAAACGTAATTGAACTTTATTGCCTTGATAGTAGATTCAAAGTCCCACTTACAAAAACTCCCTGTTTGTCGTACATATGGAAGGACGATTGTTAATCATTGCATGTTAAAAATAAAGCTATTTACTTGGTAGGTCTTATCATCTTATCTTAAAGATGGGCCCTTTTTGGGATACACTTCGGCTCTTTAGGATCTTTTGGGCAATTGCCCCTCTTCCACACTCAGCTGTTCGAATGTGCAGGTTTCGTCAGGATTTTTTGCTTCACCGTAAGAGTATCGGGTAGTGTCCTTCAGTTAGAATAACTCATTGGTACATGGTGACAGTGGGGGTTCGAACTCGGTACATCACTAGTTGACTCCCTAACAGGGTAGGTAGTACTCGAAATAAAATACTTTTCCATTTAAAACAGACTTTAAAAACCATATTATTTTTTAATTCATTATATTACTAAGGAAACAAAAAGCTGGTAATAATTACAAGAGCTTTTAAAATCTATGCATTTGCATTAAATAAGTAAAATTACATTATTTCATTTAAAATTACAAATGATATTTGTCAACTGTTTTTTTTATCACATCTACCCAATCTTTGGTATGACATATAAAAACAGTGGGTTACCAACCAGTGACCGCATTGAGCAAAGTCAGGGTGAGCCATCCGCTTCCGATAGTATTTAGCAAAATTATTAAATTATTTATTGGTACGTTTTTTTTCGCAAAGTGAAGTAGCAATAGCAAGTAAGTTCCAGAAAGGTGTGTTCAAACAACGTTAAGTAGAACATGCTTGACACACTAATTGAGTAATTTAATATCAATATATTGCATTTAAGGCATCATTTGTGTCTAATCTCTTAACTATTAATCTAACAAAAAGCTTCTTGATCATGAAACTATTATTAAACGTTTAAACGTTCATGTTATAAAAAACGCTTGTAAGCGCGTTTCTCCCGCTCAAAGGCCGCTGTTCCTTCAAAAATAATAAAATGCCGCTCCACAGTCGTAACAAGCGTCGTTGGAACAAAGCGGGCGCGCTCAAATAATTTGTATCAATTTGTAAAAATGCACCCCCGCGGGGGAACAATAATTACTAACAGCCCGTTTATGTGCTCGCGAGTTACTTACATAACAGTGCTCTTAAATAAATGCGCAGTCTTGACTAAAGATTCGGGAAGAAATAGTGTGACATCCTAACTATACTCAATCATTTATTGCAATCATAATGTTTCATAGATCTTACTTGCTAGCTTAGAAGTTCCCACTAGAATAGCTCATAATGAACCCTGATGGGCACCGCAAAGATGGGAGGGGACGACTTACTGTACTATTAATTTTCATTTATAAATTCATTAATGGTGTAGTAAGATTTTGATATGAGCAGTTCTTTAAGTTTCTTTGTTAACACTATGTGGCTGGATTCTTGTTTTAGTGTATCAGGTATTTTATTATATATTTTAATAGACATACATAAAGGGCCAGAGGATAATAAACTACGTCCGGTTATACATAATTTTTCAATAATTTCCGAAGCGTCTCTTCCCGTTTATTTAAGTATTTTCCAATACCAGATTCTCAATTAAATTAATAATTTAACATTGTAATTAAAGATTCGGTATTTTTTCTATCCATTATATACATATATTTCAATTTTGGTGAGGGTATTCTGGCACAAAAGTATATTGGGCATGGGAAGGTCTTAATTTCTTGGCTTAAGTCCATCCCTAGACTCCTAAAATCATTGTAATGGCTGTCCCTAAAAAAATTGAATGTTTCATCCCTTCTACTCGTCGTCTGCAACACTTGGAACTTCCTGGAAGGTCCTCTGTAGGCTTTGCCAAAACGCAAACGTTGCTTCCGTTTGAGTTTTAGATTAAATCGAAATCTAATTGACGTTAGCGGTAGAACGCGATCTGTCAACAGCTTTCGTCAATCCTTTATATTTGGCGCTTATCGAAAATCACTAACTTCGAGTCATGCATCTTGACTAGGGCCCCTTGACAACGCTAACGTACATAACGCTAACGTAAAAGATTATCAAAAACTGACAAAATGTTTGAAGACATAAGCGCTTGACGCGACCGTCCACAGCTTACATAAATCCTATACATTTTCGATGCCGATAACGTCTGCCGAAAGCATTTTGTTTAGAGCCTCTGGGCTGGTGTTAGAAAATAGGCCCGGGAGCGGATTCGAATAAAAAGCACCGTTTAAAAACACATCAAGAAATTAGCACATTAATGTGTAACGATTTGGATTCAACAATTATTAACATATCGCAACCCAAAGTAAACAAAACCCATTAGATCACAATCAGGGTAATACTCCACGCAAACGGTAATGCATGGCGAAATAATGGTAGAAAACCAGGGAATCATGATACCGCAGAACAATGTGTGTCATTACTCAAACTACTTCCGAAACTAAACAAAAGTCACTAGAGCTTGCCCTCGTTTTGATTATCGACATTACTTTTTGAGAGCTTAAGGTTTTATGTTGAGTTTTTATCGATTTAAGGGATTTAACGCGTTAAACTGTGTTTAATCTATGAGTTGGTCGATGATTGGGTTAGTAGAAGAGTCCAAAAATTTTTGATTTCAAATGCGGATAGAAAAGATGTAAATTGTAAATGTATAAATTATGTACGCAGTGTTAACTGTCGGGTTGTGAACGTTTTGTTAAGTCAACTTGTTTTTTTAAATGCACTACTTTCGAAAAACATCTACTACTAAACTAATTATATTAAAGAGAGCAGTTTAGCATACGTAATATATTGTTATGTAATATGTATACCTATTATTACTGTCACAATCAATGCAGCTTTCTTAGAATTCAAACGTTGTTATCTTTTAACTCCTTCAGCGAAGACTTCTTTATTGTATAATCTGTTATTCCTGAATATTTTGTTTAATTTTATTTGGATATTATATCGATATATCGAAAATAAACGACCTTTAGCAACTCTAGTTGGAATTATCGTGAAATTTGTTACACACACGCTACCTTCACTTGTATGTTAAAGATCTAGGTGATAAGATCTTGACCCCAGATAACACACACACGCTACTAGAAATGCTAATTCGATATAAAGCTTAGAGGGAAACTGAAGTTGTTAAAACGGGTTTTCAAGGAATGAAAACAAACATTAACAAATCTTAGGCATTAGTCGTGATTGTGGTGAATGCAAGAGGGATGGGGGTTTTAAATGTAGCATTCGAAAGGCGAGAACCCGCATACCTGTAAATATTTCAGGATTTAGGACCCTATAGGTTAGGTTAGGTTCGTTTTTATAAACATCCTGAAATATTTACGGTTACAGAAAAAAAGCGGATTGGCAAATGATACGGTTGGGAAACGATACATTTTGCCAAACATATTTCGCCCATACAAAGCTAACCCATATTTCTGGAGACCTAGTGAAGAAGGGTATAAGTTGACTTAACTTGTTCTACAAAAGGGTATATACATAAACGGAGTATACTAGACTTAAACCCTTTTTCACTTGATCTTCAGGAGACTTACACCCTTTTTCACTAGGACCCCAGATTTATCATTTCTGTTTCACAGACAAGGGACAAGGCTGATAGATACCTATTAAGACACGGGTAGTATGTAAGTAGGTACTGTATGTACGAGTAGGTACGTGCAATTTTAATTCAACGAGTTAATTGGAGGTGAAAAATATAATATTAGGATTTGATAAAGTGTTTCACTATTATTTTTCTTTCTTGGCCTTAATCCTTATTATGTCCGGTTGCAGGGTTTTGAAGAAATATGTCCCTTTTTTTTTTGTTTAGTACCAATTTCACCAAACGATGGCAACCACTTAACAGACGATTAGAGCGTTAACAGCTGTCAAAATGTATAAACTAACAGTCGATTAACATTGATTAAATTTAACATTCGTTTGGTGAAATTGGTACTTAGTGTAAGTTTTAGATGTTAATGTCAGTGTTAGATGAATTGGCAATTCGTGTCTCAATGACGCGGTAAGCCTAGTTGTTGACCCTGCCTACAAATCTAGTGGGTCCAGGTTCAGTTCCTAGTATTAAGTCCTGAGTCTTGGGTGTCGTCTGTGCCTGGTACCTACATATTATAGTACAAGCCTAGAGCGTTTTTGGTTAGGTGAATTTGTGTGAAATTGTCCTCAGATAGTTAGTATTACCATTTTTAATGACAAATTGCTGTGTTACCGTAGCGCCTTTTTTATTTCTTCATATTTTGATGCATCTAATCTTTCCTAATTAACTAACCTCACTAAGCTCTTTCATCAAGCTCTCTTAAGATTTACATCTCTCATTCAAAAATTCAATTGAACCAGCCACGTAATAAGAGCACGCTGTGATTATGTGAACGGTAAATTCATTGTTTCGAGAATCACACGTAAACAAGTATTCGGTAATTGTATGTGTTGTTAGTGCAAACAACATGTTTTAATTTTAATGGAGCTGAGAATCAAAGATGAGCTGAGCCTTTACTTCCCTTATAGAGAGGTATGTGTCTGTGTCTGTCTGTCTGTGTTGTGTTGTTGTGTCTGTCGCTTTTGTTAGTTGTTTAGCCTTCACGGATAAACTACTAAAAGTATTGTAAGAACATTTGGTATGGAGATGGCTTAAACATAGGGGTAGAAACATACAGGACGTACCTTTACCACAGTTGAACGCAGATGAAGTTAGGTACATAATTATCTTAAAATTATTATTATTCTCTTGTGACTCTTAGTGTCCATCCACATAGTAAATCCCAAAAAACTCTCCTACCGATCACTAAAAACCGTTCCCAGAATAGTAAATACTAAAATACTTAATCGGTAATCGGTGTAGTGCGATTACGGCAAATTGGTCCGTGGGGCCCGGTCGTGTCACGCGCGAATATCAAGCAGCTTGCGCAATACCACTTACTGACGCTGGCCAATGCGTGACGTGCCCACTGTAGATACCCAAGTCTTGTCTTAGTAAAAAAAACTTTTGATGACTATGGCTTAAACCAGAAATCTGGGACTTTGATGTGGTTGATCGAATCATACCTACATATTAACTAAAGTAACTAAGTAACTAATACAGGCTCGTTAATGATATATGTTCAGTACTCGTACAATATAAAAGCATTGTCAATTGACTTGAGGTGAGTTAACTTGACCTAAATTGCTGCGCTGCGAAAATAAATGTACTTATATTATTATTGTCTAAAAAAACTTGCAGTACTTAGATAAAAAAAAGAGAAACACCTGACAGCAGTGCTATCATCAATGTAAATGTATCAGATGGGAAATTTGATCCGCATTGAACAACCTATTTTTATGTCTATTCTCTTCGTCTCAATCTGGGTTATTTTCATAGTCAATAATTAACACTGTTATTTAGAACCGACAAGTCATTCGCTTTGTTAAAATATATAAGCACAATTGCACAAGCTAACACATCATAAGGCGCATGCGAACTCCCAGATCCCAACTACAGCCTCCCACACTCCCGCACGCCGAGTTCAAACACCCTAATGTCTGTTTGTTTTAAACTTTTTGCTCCATGAAGATGTTACCTTCACGTTGTTACCAGTGTCAAAGGTTGATAAATATGCAATATCCTCAGATCGGAGCTAGATCGATCGAGCGTGTACTCCAGAACCAACAAACGAAGATCTCTTACGCCCCCTCTTAGTAGCTGCCACTGGGTGGTTACGGGGGATATTAGTATAGTTTGAAAGGTCTTCATATTCTGGACGTATTGATGGTATTGTTAGAAAATTATAGATGGCGCCTTAGGAGATGGTTGGATGTTTACATTCCCGGCTGATGCTAGATCTGAGGTTGTTTAGGAGTGCAAAGGTCGGGGAGGCATTATATGTTCTCGTTTGCTGTGCTATAATTGATTTTGTTAGATAATCTTGTTGTTTGACGTCCGTATTAAGTTATTTTATTATTAAAACACGAAAAAATAAATCGTCAAGAGTTAATTTAGAAAAACATTATCTATTTATAATTTGCTAATTATAATAAAGCGTGGTAAAATTATAAAATATCCCAAAACAAAATCCCTTAGATAGGTAATATGTATTATTCGTTAAACAAACATTAATTATTTATATTTCTACCTTAATCGCTAACGCCTTCGATTGGTAAGTACAGTAAGTTCAAGCATTACGTTAAAGCGACAAACCACTAAAGCTTGCAAATACTTATAAAGCGACCGTACTAACATAGTGAGTAGATTTCTTTTTTTTCTGAACACGGCGGCCTGCTTAATTATTATTTTTTGCACTTAAAAACATGGCATCTTGTGCTGACATATTATTATAATTGAAATATAAGCTGTAGTGGGTTAGTACTATAGTAGTATTATAATATTTCTATTGTCTGCCTAAATTGTAATAAAAAAAGTGATAAAGTACAATGAAATTATTTCGAACGATTATTTTCACTGGCATTATATGCAATGGTTCTAATACTTCTTCTAATTAACAATTTATTTTTCAACGACTCTACGGCAATTATTTCAGACCCCTACGCGTTGGCCGAATCAAATATTTACTTAAGCATTCGTACAGGGTGATTATAAATAAAACAAAGTTAAAGCAACAAAATCCCAAGATGAAGTTCAAGTAATCCCATGACGTCTATTTCGCATTGTAACACATGTAAATGTGTTATCTCTGCTAAGTACACCATTATGCCGGAGTCCAATAAATAAAATATGCTTATCTTGAGCAAAATTAACTGCAGGAACATATTTTAACAAGTAACGTATTGTGGTTGCGGTAATCCACAGGGCTAAGGCGGTTCTTCACTGCATAGAGTTAGTAAAGCATCCAAGGAGAGTAAATATTGTTTATTTTAAGTATACGTGTGCTCATTTCATGCGTATTTTTTCTTGAAACTAGAATATTTGGCTAAAAAGTTAAAAAGTTCGAGCACCCTTTTTGCGTAGGTAGAGAGAGAATGCAAATACTAAATCTTACTAATAGTAAAAGATATTAGATTAGAATACTGCGCTATCCTTTAACCGATTCAGTGCGGATGACACGCCAGGCGTGTCATGAAATAGTTGTTAGCCGCCACAGCCAAAAGTTTTCGAAACTGGAAGACGCAACGAATCGGTTAATATGAAGAAAATAAATATTCCTTATTATCAGGCTCTTTCTTAAATGCTCGCCCGCAACTTCGTCCTGAATCCGTCATTTGTTATATCCCCCCGTTTAGGGCACTTGATATTACAAGAGTACCTATACATAAATCAAATTTCATAGGATTTGCGTTTTCAGTCAGGCAGGCAGTCAGTTAAATCAAGAATTTGTTCTTAGTCTTTCTAATCCTGTACCCAGTGAGCACTCCCCCTAGCGCATCCCGGTCCGGCCGATCTTGATACGCGGTCCACTCGTGATTTAGAGCAATGCTCAAGCAATGGACGTCTATTTGCTTGAGCATCGTGATCCCGGCGTTTGGAGTAATGCTCAGGAATTACAGGTAATAACCGGCTCGAGCCGGATCGTGTTGACAAGCAACTGTGGATTTTGAGCGATTCAGTTTTTTGGGAATACGTAGAATTGTGTCGGCAATTATAAGTTGTATAATTTGGAAGTTCCAAACTGTAGCACTTGACATATTGAATGCTTATGATCGTCATTTCTATGGATTTAGAACACCCTGTGCGAATGAAATAATTTACAATGCTTAGTAAAAAAAAACACACGTAACAATTAGGCATTTTAAAAATGTTTAAGAAAGGCGCTACGAAAGAAGCAGAACATCTCAGATCATAAATACTAAACAGGCGCAATAATCTGCGAAAATATAATAAACAGTATAAACATTGTGAAATTCGTGTTCCCGCCCGATCTGACATTGAGCCACTTAAAGGGCCAGCTCTAGTGTTTGATATTCATAGTTCCGAGAAAATACAGCATGATTTCAAATGAGGCAAAGAGGCGAAAATACAGCATGATTTAAAATGAGGCGGATGGGGATACCGCAAAATTCGACATTATATTTCTCGAATATTTATTTATGTTATGCTCCACGTCGTAGTAAGGTTAGTTTAAATTTACGAGCAATAACCAAAAACAAGTTAACAATCGTAAAATTACGCTCAAAATCTGTAACGTCAGATTCAGAAAGTTTATAATACGGCCAATAGTTTTAAAAAACTACTTCATACTCGTATTGCACTATGAATAGGGTCCGAGAGTGCAATGTGTCGGTTCCCGCGATGCGCCGTCCGACACAATAGCGCGGTACAGTGCGGTGCAATAACACGGAATAATTATATTGTTAAAACACAAACAAGTCGGAGTGAGTTAATTACGAGTATAAAATGTCACGTCTTGGTTTGCAGTTAACTCATTGGTCCAGCCGAAATTCAGCGCTGTGACCACAATAAATCATTGCATCTTGCTGAGCTGCATCGCTATTCCCAACGCACTCGTATTCACAATCGGTTTCAAAGCGTAACAATTGTTTTCATTTTGTATGCAGACAAGCCTTCGATTTTCAAATTGAAAACGATTGCGATTATGAGTGCGTTAGGCAATAGCCCTTTTAAGTGCTTGCATGTTCTTTTGTTGTTATGCTATTTTTAAGTACATTATAATCATTATTTTTGTCTTGCACTTAATAAACGTTGTTCTTTCTTTCTTTCGTTTAGGAAATCATATGGCTTTGAATACATTTTTTTAAAGTTATATTTGCATTTAAAAACGTTTTTTATTTAGGTTTATGTGAAAATTTTGTTTTTAACTAAGTCTTATTCACAATTTTCCTGGACTTATTTTAACTTTTCCTTATCGTGTTTGATGGAATAATTATATTATTAAGTAAATGTTTCCCTCGACCAATTGTAGATTTAAAAAAATACTATTATTTTGTGATGTATTATGATGGATATTACAGGAACCACTTAATGAATAAATATTTTTTAAAACATTAACACAGTTATGCTGTAGCAAATGCAAAGTAGGTATTCACTCTGTATTGCAATTAAGGTACAGTCAACATCATGACTATTTTTTATTAAAGTCGTAATTATTTTAAAAGAACTCGTATTATGAATTATCACCAAAGACGATGACTACAGATTGTTTACAGAACATCCTATGGGTTAAATTTTATGTACAGTGAGATTAATGTTCATAAAAACTGAAGTCGACCATACAGCAGCGTCTGCGCAGCAGTAACGATCGAAGCGCCACGATTTTGCGTGAATTAGAACAACAATAAATAAATTAAACGCCCTCGTGCGATCGTAGATTTGCTTCTTTTATGTTGGCTACACCTGGCTAGGGACACCTCGGAGCTTTAGTGGGAAGAGTGAACAGTTTTTATAGAAAGATGTCTGAGGAATATTCTATTAGTAATGGTTTTTTATACTACGTTCCATTTTTTTTCTTTTGAACTTAATATTAATTTGAAAAAAAATCTAACATAATCAAAAATTATAATTATTATTTTTTTATTAAAAGAGACTGAGCACAGAGAGATTTTAATGTATTTTCTGAATAACTCCTATTCATTCATTTTATATAGAAACTAGTTTAATTCTAACTTGTAACTAAATTTTTACCTGCATTCATATTATTGTAAAAAATGCACGAATAAATTAGAAGTAAGCAGAAAATGCACAGTTCTTCTAAAAAGGTCACTTAATTGAACCTTAGAAAACTTATGATAACCATAGAAACACCATGGTTATTCTTTTTTTGTTCGGATACCATCTTCAAATATCTTCAGTAACTAATTCACATTTCACCTAACTAGGCGTAATTAATCTGTAGTTTAACCAACACACGCCCGATCGGTTCAACTTGACGGATCGCGGCCCAGTTAACCTCAAATTAAGTAATTTGTACACTTAACTACAGTTCGAAGATTCTTACTTACATCGTTTAAGTTGTTCGCAGAGTTAAGGGATGTGTAGAAAAGCCGTGTAAAATTAGCGACTAAATGTGTAAGCGAAGTAAAATATTATTTTCACAACACTGCTCGGAAATATGGCCATAGATGGTCTTGTTTGGGGTCACAAAACGTCACTTATAAGGACAGACCAAGAATGTTTTTGTCAGCGTGTTTGCTGATTGGTCGAGAACATTGTTGTCCAACTTTAAGAACCAATGAAAATCAATCAATGAATTTTTGTGTCATAGCTCCTTAAAATGAAAAATTGAAATCGACCAATCGTAACACATTTTGTGTCGTAAAATATTAGGTGTATTTTTGTTAAAAGATACACAGACTAAAAACTATATCACTGTTTTTTTTTAAATGTAATTCAAACTTGGCCCCTAATCTCGAACCACTAGAGATGAAATTATATGGGAGATATGGCGAAACAAATACAATTTTATATGGAGTTGACATCTTCATCTCGCATGTTAGTTTATTAATCTCGAGTGCCACGAGAATAGGTGTCCAGATTTAAAAAAAGTTATCTATGGTAAAATTGGCGGTGATGTCACATTAACATAAATTAAAATTTGAGTTTTGAATATGAATTTTTATTTTATTTCCTCTCAGTAGTTGTGAAAAGCACTATGTCTGCCTCGGTTGAAAGTGCAATTTATGGACTCGTACACTAGAGGGCCTCAACTACGTTTCGGCCCTCTATATGACTCGTCCAAAAATCGCGTACTTTCTATCCTCTGCAACAATGTACTATTTCTGTAATGTAATTTATATAAGTCATGAAAATAAAACAATATAATTTTTATCCCCCCTTTGATCCTTTAAAGATGGGTTTTGGTTTCGTTCATTATTGTAAAGACACTTTTTTTAAACCATTGAAGCCTTGAAGAGACTCATGTTACCAAGGTTCTCGTCAAGACAAAAGCGTAGAGTTTATTACTAAACCAGCAAACCTGCTCTTTGATTTCAGATGTAGATTTAGATATTATTTTCAAAGATATTTTTATTTGAATGATTATTACATGCTGCCCAGACTTAATAAAATAATAATGGCCAATAATCATAGTTGAACAATGAAAACTCGAACTTATTTAAAGTGCAAGGTTTCTTTACGATACAATTTTAGATCACACTGAAAGCATCTACAGTTTGCTTAAGAGCTTTTAAATGTAGAGGTAATAACTAAGTAAATTTAAATACTACACCAAAAAGCGCTACATTGTATGTTTTAGTGAAATAATTTTAAACAATGCTTTCTTTGAATACTTGACATTTCTACCACATTATAACTCGCTAAAAGTAAATTTGGGCAAGACGGATAGGAGTTGGGCTCGAGTGGGCCCTAACGGCTTCAGGTGCCAATCGCCCATTACGCTTCCTAGGGCTTCAGTCAGGGTCACTAATAGTCATTAGCAGGATCGTTGAGAGCCCTTCGAGTTGCCGAGTTTAAAGAAGCACCCTGTACATGTTACTCCTTGTTCTAGATAAAGTTTTATTTTGTAAATTAATGATCAACAAATAATATACAGGGTATGTGTGTTTGTCATTACTTAAAAAGTTGACTATAAGAAAAACGAGTATAAGAGTTTAAAAACTTCACTGATTCGTAATGATTCTAATAATGTAAGATACCACCGAAAATCTTCTCAAATAAAACGTGAAATTAAGGATTTTTAGTGACAAGGACATAAGGGAAAATCAAAAAAATCTGATTGTATTGCTCAATATCTCCGAAACTAGTAAAAATTGCTGAACATATATAGGGGTTAAATCGATAGCTTTGTAGCGATTTATGGAAAACCCTGTAAATAGTTTTGATAAGTTTTGTAATTTTCTTGTCATCGTTGTTAAAGAAACAATGATAGATATCATTACAGGTAAAAAATGTTACTTTGTCGTAAAGCCGACGGGAAAAAATCAAGAAGGATTTCGATCTTAAAGCTCTCTAGGAAGTGCTTTGATGGGTTAAGAGAAATATTACTGTGTGTGTACTCGTAGTTTGGGTTCAAATCATAGCTGTGCCATTTGTGTGCGTCTGTAAAGATCTGACAGTAAATATAATATACTGCAGTAATTATTTACAGTAACACCTGCTTGGATGAAAAACGAGTTTTACATAAAATCAATAGCTATATGTATATTTATTTCTTAAAACATCAAAGCACATATTTTATTAAATCGTGTGACATGATTTCAAGAAAAAAAATTGTCACACAGATTTTGAAAAGAAAAACAAAAATTCAACTAACTATAATCGAATCGACTTTTACCTACCAAAAAAAGTAAGTACCTATAGAGTAAAAAACAAAGGCTGTACAAAACTTGCTATTTATCTTACAAAAGAACAAAACTCAAGACTATTGCATAATAAATAAATAAATATCATTGGACAACCAAGTCTAGAGAATGCAATTTAACCGGTTATTAACCGTTTTCGTATGAAAATAACCGGTTAATACCGGTTATAACCGGTTATTTGCATTCCCTACAACCAACCAAGACAAACGGTCTAGTCCCAAACTAAGCTTAAGCATGTTTTAGAATACTTGGTTGGAACTAGGGAACGATAAACAAACGTAGGTATATTTAAAAATGAATACTCATAAACGTCTTAGATATTGACTCAAAAAAATAAGACCATAACATACTTTTGGCTACTCCATTAAAAATTTAACCTATTTTACTACATCAATATTCAACGTAATTTTTCAATACCCTTCCATTTACAACTTTCCAGTAACTGTGAAGTGATAACCTAGGCGAAATTTATATAGCTGAGTCGAATACGAACCGGGGTCGGCATTAGTTACGAAAGCAGTGCGTAAAATATATTTGCATATAAAATTAATTCCAAGTTCTGGATAGAAAGGGTTGGTTCTTGTTTGATCTTTTAGATAGAGCCTTTATTTTAAGTCAGTAAAAAAACAAAAGCTTAAAGCTCAGTAAGCAGTAAGCAATAAAGTTGTTTTTTTTTTTGCATTTAAATGAAACAGTGATAGTAAAAGTACGTTTTTTTAATTATTATGATTGTTTAAGTTAATACGAGTGACTAGAGTACCATCATTAAACACTATTTTTTTCGTTATAAATGATACATTTTTGTTCAAAATTATAAAACACTTACTTGTAAAGAATACGTGTATAGGTGAAAAACTTAAATAAATGACCTCTTGCATGTAGTCTTGTACAAAAATAATATGGAATTTACGTCTAATTTCAAATAAATAATGTCGAACGGTCTATACAGATGTGTTACAACTTCATGCAACAGGTCATTTTTACCTATACCTGGTTTTTTTACCGTTGTTTATTCAATTCTCTTGAATAAAAAACTCAGTTTGAAATAAAAGCCAATGCTTAACGATCGCCATAATAATATCTAACTAACTTCTCATCGTCCAAACTTAGTCCCAATAGGAATGTACCGTCAGCTAGTTTTGCAATGTATATAATGCTGTAAATGCGCTCTATGTATAGTTGCTGGTCAGTTGGAATTTAATATTGCCCCATACACAAACGTCTGTGAGATACAAATGTATTCATCCTGTTGGTGCTTCTGTCAAGTACAGGGTGATTCTATAACAGAACTATTTGTTGAAGTTATGCTCATTATTGTGCTGTTTAGGAGAGAGTCGTAGGGTAAAGCATTTTGCTAAGGTGTTAAAGGATGAGATAAGATGTTAAAATTACTAGAATATGACAGAATTAAATTAAAAAATAATTGAGTGGAATAAATGTTATGTAAGATGATTACGAAAGTATTATTCATTTAGTTTACAAAAAGTTTTTTTTGCACTATTGGTTCTGGAATAAAAATGTTTACAGGGTTACATATTTATTTCAATGAAAACTAATTGAACTACGACTAACCATGACTAAATCTATTGACGAAGAAATTGGATATAAACAATAATCCTTAATCAATGTGTCTCTTAATATTTTTCGCCTTTAAAACAACTCACATTAAAATCCACCTAAAACTATAACTCCAAAACAAAACATCCTGTAGCCCACCTAGTTATGCCAACGGCCAAGAAATTTCTTGACGGTCAAAATATCTTAGTTATGACCACTCCTGTCCGGCACACGGCTTACGTTTGCCAAGTTTCCCCTGCCCCCCTTCCCCTAAGGCCTTTCGCCCCCTGCCTCCCCGTTTATTAATAAATCTATCTGTGCATTTGGAGGAGTTAAGGATTTAAATGGGGTTAGTTATAACACGTGAAGAGGAATAATTGGCGTTCTAAGACGGACACTGTGTGGGTGTGAGGGTGTCTGGTGGACCAGTTATGAATTCAACTGAGCATTTTTGCATTTTATCTATATTCATTTTAAAGGACTCTCCTTTTTTACTTTTGATGAGGTTAAAAAAGAAGTTTCTTGCTTTGACTGTAGAAACTGGACATATAAATCTTTGGTCTATCAATGATATCGATTAATCCGAATTGCAAATAAAAACTGATATTTTACTTTCTCTACGTAATTCGGAAATACGTAATATTACGTTCAAAGGAAATCGTCATAATTCATTATTTGTTTCTGAAACCACTTTTTATAATGAATTGTGAGCATACGGCAACCAAATCGAGGAAAATAGGCTTAATGACACGAGTCACATTCACATGCACGATGTTTAAAAATATTTTCATTACTTTTTTTACCTTTACCATTTCTTTGACCTCTCATCCTTTTTCAAACAAAGTAAAACTTCTTGCATCGGAACTTACATAGTAGGAAAAATACATAAAAAGTGATTGATATGGAAAATTAATTGAAGACTATATTTGATCTTCTCCGTTTTTAGTAGGTATGATTTAAAAGCTAAAGCACTTTATAAAATAACGCTTATAAAACCAAATTTAAACTACATCGCTCTCATCTTAATCATAACACATTCTAATCATACTCATAAGCTTCATTCAATTAGCACTCACACACACAAAGCCCAATTATGGGGGTAAGACGGACCCCCGCCGGACAATAGCTTGCGTATGAATTCAATTTGAGAATTCATTTTAGCCGTCGTAGCCTGAACTTGGTGGAGAGACGGAATATTGATTTAGTTGACTTAGTTCTCGTAACATGTTAAATTAAAAGGT
The DNA here is from genome assembly GCA_946894065.1 of Acleris literana. Lineage (NCBI taxonomy): Eukaryota > Metazoa > Arthropoda > Insecta > Lepidoptera > Tortricidae > Acleris > Acleris literana. The sequence continues at coordinate 10,588,086 of OX335684.1, read as the reverse complement.
GAAAAGGCTTGCGTTTGATAAAAAAACATCATCCTGTAAATGTATAATTTGTAAGAGGAACAGGTAGTTAAGTGAAGAGAAAGAATAATAAAGCGGGAAAAGGTAATAAAATGTAAATAGTACTTACAAATTATAAGTTAAATAAGGGTGTAGTAAAAGTAATATGGACTTTTCAGCTTTCTGCTTGTCACAAAATTAAACTTTTCTATTCTTCTAAGTTCGCATTTGACCGAACTGGAATAAGGTTTTACCTATATCTAGATTAAACGCCGTATTTGTCTACACTAATCTCGGAGTAAGTCTTTTTCCAAGTATGGTCGAATATGGCCTAAGTAGGAATAAGAAGTTTTATTTGTTCTAAATAGTATAGATTATTGGTTAAAATTACTATTAGTTGGTTAATATAAACTGTACTAAGTATATTCATCATTATAGGGTTGTCGAACACAGGTGTAATTTGTTGCCGAGCAATGGTTTGCGAATTCCTAATATTCTATTGGAGGCGCCCATAGGGTCCGAACCACTCGTAAATTCCGGGCGTCTTCAAATTCAACTATTTCCAACTATTGGTCAAGTGGAGATGTCCAACCGTGCGTGCTGGAAGGAATACTTTAATACAAACATTATTTCTATTTATACAATAAAAACTTCTTTAAAATGTTAGCAGGTATCTTGCAGACAATATATCAATAGTACTTAGTCTTATAGTCACCCATAAAAATATTGAGCGCACTTAGAAGCTCGTCATTGTTAAGATCTTTGTGATTGTCATGCTTGTCATTTGTTGTACTCAGAAGTTTAATATTAACCCCCTTACTAATAAACGTTGAGTAACGGTGGTATAGCTATACAATGTTTTGTCCTTATCTGTCATTGTGACATTTGAATTTGACAGATAAGGACAAAACATTGTATAGCTATACCACCGTTACTCAACGTTTATTAGTAAGGGGGTAAGTATATAACTTTTCACTTTTCTCAATCTCTCAAGGTATATGTTCACCTTTGTGCATATTTTTCATATTAATTGTATTGTTTTGGTTTTTCTTTTGTACAATAAAGAGTCGTGTGTCTAGAAAGAATTCTAAAAAACTATCTCGAACTTTTATTGCTACCTATATATAACTATTAAATAAATAAAAATCCCCGATGATCGTGACCCCCACTTTTAGAGCTGATCCCAGGTAGCACAAACGCTACATTAGATCTTTTTTTATATGACATAGAGTCCTCTAAAGGTTGTATTGCCGCAATTTATAATTTATGAATAAAAGTATAATATACAGTTAATTAGCTTCTTTTCATCACGTTCTGCGTTGCATATTCTGCGTTTTTAAATTACAGTTATATAATAGATTTATGACAAGCTGTGGACAGTGTAAAGCAATAAATCTATTGATCGCTGTATAAATATGAAGTAATTTGCCTTTATACTGCTCAAAGCAATATTAAGGTAGTCTTAGTTACAGCTATTCGGCAAAATGTAATTACCTAATCATATAAAAGCACTGTGATGTATAACTCTTAAACAACTCAAACAATTTTCATAAAACCTAGCTAAAAACATGTCTGATTAAACTAGCTTTATATTAATACAACTCGTACGAATCGTTCCATCCGTTTGAAAGCTACAACGCCAAATACAAACATACAGACACACTCGTTTAAATCATAACACCTTTTTTGGCGTCGAGAATGATTGCTCCATGGCTTGCCCCATGCCAATACAAAACCGGTCCAGTGCGAATCGGACTCGCGCCCCGAGGGTTCCAACCGCCGCATAGTTGTTATATTCCGAATTTAATTCCATTTCGATTCGAATTAGCGAGAGCCCAACTCACGCTTGACCGGTTTTAGTAGTTTTGGTTTTCTTTAATATTTACGATATTTACGATACAACAACAAAAAATACCCCACATAATTTATTTTTGACTTTATTCACTTTTTTATACAGCGTGTGTATTCCATACGATCCTATATTTTAAGGGCAGTTAGATAAGACCCTAATTAACGCAAATTGGCACATTAAATTAACAAAAGAAAACATATATTTTTTCATACAAATTAATTCGGCACGCAATGTATTCAAATAACCAAGTCGTCTACGTAAGCACTTAGTGTTCATTGATTTATTGACGACGTTATAGTCAACTCAATATTTGCATTACATTGCTGGCCGGGAAAACTTTAAAAAAATCATTACGCTTAATTATTGAGAGTATTTGTTAAAATTTATTACTGTACCTCTTAATACTGCTTAAATCTATCGTATGTTAAAATTTAGGATCATTTGGAATACACACGCTGTGTATTAAACTAAATAACACGTACCTATAGTAAAAAAAAAACAATTAGCTATCTCTTACGGGTCAAAAGAAACAGCTCTTTAAAGTATGGACAGACGGACGAACAGCGTAATCTTAGTAATAGGGTTCCATTTGACTCCCTTCGGGCAACGGAACCCTACAAAACACGTAAACCTAACCTATTCCAGCAACTCTACCTCCGGCCCGTCAACTATGTCTTGCCGGTACCGTTATTATTGCGCCTCTGTCAACGGAATATGAAATGTATTGGACCCCGGGATGAGCCGGCAACTCCTTGACCACCCTCCCCCTTGACCTGGGTGGTCAGCCGGGGGATTAATTAGAAATAAACAGGTAAATGGGTTTTCGGGAAGTGTTTTAGATTTTAATATCATTAACCATATGAAAATTAATCTCGAGTTATGTAATACGAGTAACTAACGGCCGTACATAGTCAGTTAGTAACATTTAAGTCGTTCCTTAGTAACGACTTTTGATAGACACAAGTTTGAAAAAGGAACGGTAAAACTAGTAAAAATTTACATCAAATTTCATAAATAGAACATCGAACGGTCTATACAGATGTCTTAGAACCAATGATATTTTATATTTAAATACGTTATGCTCATACTAAACGCACATAAAATCCGTCGCCAATTACTGACGGTGGCTACGTTGCCAGATTTCTACAGACAAAGACGGCAATCCGTAGCAAACGCTATTGTTAGAAAGAGATAAATAGTTGTTTCAAATTGCTTACCCGAATGACGTGCCGTGCTCGCCATGGCCGCGTGATGGCCGCCACAAAATATGGCGATGTAAACAAAAAATGTAAAAAATATTTACGGTAGTTACGAATAAAATGAGACATCCTTTCGTCCTTTTATAGTTACAGTATAATTTCGGCAGCCTCTAATAACACAAGACGGCATTTTTTAGGACTTATATTTGTTGCATTTCGGTAATAAAACTTTACTGTTTTTGACGCGTGCGTGTCGGCGGCCACGGCGCGACTGAACGATAGTAAGGTAATTACCTTCCTTTTCGAGGAACGCGTTTGCGCGCAGATGACGTATTTTAATATAAAATATCATTGCTTAGAACTACATATCCTTGTATATTGACATCGGACGAGTGACCATTTATTAGATGTTTAATTGTTGTTGTTTTAATTAACTATTTTTGTTTTCTTTCATTATTAGTATTTATGTTTTAACGATCTCAATGTAATTTCGTATTTTTTAACATGCAATGCAACTTACACGAGGTAATATTACATTGATTAATAAATAAACTAAACTAAACTAAACATGGAAGAGGGGCTTCACTTAAGTTTTTTACCTATAGCAAATAACCAAAACCAAACTTCTAAAATCCGATTGCATATATTCGTTATGACTATTCACCGTAGAGACATTTTAGAGACAGTTAACTCGTTCCCTTGTAAAACTCGTGTACGACAAATCGTCACTAAGGAACGACAATCGTTATTAATTAACTCTGAGTGGAGCTGTATGTATGTTATATACAAATTCAAACCAATAAAATTTATTTGACAAAGATATTTACACTGCAACACAACAGACACCATCCGTTCAGCCTCTACGAACGAACGAAGAACCATACATGCAAGTCAAAACATAACCCTCCTTCTTCGGCAGTCGGATAAAAGAGTTTTGAAATAATGAAGGCGCTGTTGGGAATGAAATTGATGGCTTATTCGCAGGAGTTCCCTTAGCAGTACCTTTTAATATGAACATAGTGGTCATAATACTCATAATTTCCTTCAAGATGTTCTGCGAAAAGGATCTACTGCGAATAATCCAAATTGTAACGCGACATGGTCTTACTTTTACCCAAAATCTGATGCTTTAATCAAGTAGTTGGCGCTTGAGACAATTGTATTTTCATCTGTAAACACTACAAATAAATTATTGATAATTATATTATTTATGATAATGTCATTTCCCTTGGTCAATCAAGGTGTACATCTCCGCCATCGTTTCTTTTTTTGCTTTTTTACAACTACTTGCTAGTTTATATTATAAATCATTTTGTTATTATTTAAATTTCCATTAATAAAGAATTTAAAAAAATGTGCGAATATTACTAATTTCAGTAGCGGTATTCTCCTAATTCGTCGCAAGGCGTCTTCAGGACGTGGTACCCCGAGGTGCGGGTGCCAAGATTTAAGGTACAGTCTTCTGCAGAGCTACGACGACGCAGACAGGCAAAGTTGCTTGGAAAGAGTTTTAGTACCTAACTGTAATTATTTGTGAAAGTTGTTTAAACAGGTATTTAAATTCCATCTTACAGCTGAAAGACGTCTATTGCTGGACATAGGCCTTCCTTTCCAAGTCCGTTTTTTACTATGAATTCAGTAATAAAGGGCAAAATTAATTGGTATGAAGTCTTCAAGATAATTCCATTGTATTTTAATAAAATAAAAGCAACGCCAGTAAAAATTAAACTCTAATATGAATGATTTAAAAAGTATCTAAGCCAGAATCTTCAATTATTCTTGACTAAAAAACATTTAAGACAAGATTCCTTACATACTCGTACTTGCTGCTATACATTTTGGTTCGTGGAAAACCTGTGGTTTTTACAAAATGTTACCAAACAATAGTTCACTCTTGAAAAGAGATAACCTTTGTATTCTTAAACTCTTTCTTCATTCCACAGTAAATTAAGCAAACGACTCGCCGCCTCTACCACTACTAAACATCCACAACTGACCACTCGACTTACCCATCTCAAATTGGAAAACACTACCCCACGACTTATCCTTGTACAAACCGTACCTCCTCCGTCCTGCTTGCTGTTTGACTTGCCCAAGCCGTGTACTCGCACTATGTTACTTGCCAGAGTACTAAGTCAAAGTCGAGCAGCGGTAATTGATTATTTTACAATCTGAAAGATCTTTTTACGTTTTCAACTAATAAAGTCAAATACAAATGTGTCATTACACGCCAAACCTGTTTCTTTCATCTGCAAAGGGGTTTGGGTAAAAGTGTTGTCATTTGTAAAATGCATACAATTTCAAGCGGCCATTCGTAAAAGTGGTAAATTATGATAGAATAATCAAAAATAAACATATTTTATAATGTAATGTAATACTCTTAAGTGCATCGGAGCCGAGATATTTAAATATTCATACTTGGGCGTACTTTTGTACTAAAAACTGACTACTTAAATCTTTAAAATCTCCGCTCCGATATTATTTAACGCCATAAATTATATATATCGATGTGTATTTAGAGGTCCTCTAAATAACTATGTAAAAATCATCCGTGGCCGCTGAAAAAAAATATGACAATATTCTTCAAACAAATTTACCCAATGCCCTTTCAACCTAATTCATACGAGTCTCTTTTTTAAGCCGAACCTTTGGCAGCGGTAAGCGTCGGTTGTGTTGTAGACGCGACAGCTCATGACAGTCAAGACGAGTTTAAGCATCGCTGGCTTATAAAAGGTTTAGATATTAAGATTAAGGTTTGGATATGTCAATGGATAGGTTTGGTATCAATCATTGCAGTTCTTGGATTTCAACTCACATGAAGTTTTTTTTAGAACCAATTGAGTTTACAATAACAATTTTTTTTTCATCATCAGCATTATCATTTCAACTGAATCACGTCTACTGGGGCCTATTTCTCAAAGCGTATTAGTCTACTAATATTAGTGTTTAGTCTCGTAAGTAAAACTACAAAATGAGACAAAACACTAATATTATTAGATCAATATTTTTTCAGAAACGGTTGCTAACAAACAAACGTTTCGCAACCGCTGCAAAAAAGTTCGTTGGAGGCGAAAAAATTATCACTTAAATTTCTGCGTCAGCTTCTATTTCACTCTGTTTAATCAATATTATTATCACATTGTTAATGTTGTGTTTACTCTTATCAACTTGACAGAAAAGGCACTATCTTAAACAATAAGATAACTAGGTGTTTTATATCAATGTGAAATAAAGACATTGTTAGTCAGTACCTAACTGTTTAAATATGTGTTCTTAAAACAGGCCTCGCAGAAATTCAAATATTTTACCTACTTAATGTGTTTTTCCTTCGCAAATGTTCTAGATTGGATGAAGATAAAATCGGCTCACCTGCACCGTTTACACTGTTATCTGGAGTGTGATTTTCTCAAAAACGCAGTTGCGATAAGATCGAACGTATAAGGCTGCCTAATTGAGAATGCACGCGCTGAAATGTTTTGTGTTCGCTCTGACGGGACTACTTAAACTCGCCGCTGCGACATTCACTCGTTCGTTCGTCCGACCGCGTTTTGAGAGAATCACACTCCTGCAGGGCAGTAAAACCCGCCAAACGCTTCTGTCTTAAACCTTACATTTTAACTGGATTGACTTAATGTATTTATACGCGGTCAAAGCTAATTTTCAGACGATTACTGCGGACGCTCGCGGCCTTGTGTGGGCGGCTTTAGTCAACAATTCTACCGTAAATAAACTTGAACAGAGTTTCTGCGGTATCAGCCTAGGGATGTGGAATTCTCAACTCTTCTATGTTCCAGTTTTTTTTTAATACTACGCAAATTGACTTGGATATAAAACCTTTTCACCGAACTGCGCGAATACAAAGGATGTGTTTTGAGTTTAACAGTCTATCTAAGCTCTGAAAGTATTGGGACCAATTTGAATAAATATGAGCATCAAACGTTACATAAAAAATATTAGGATGCTTCACACTACTCGCCAATCGTCATTAGGTTTATAACTTTTGTTTTGGAACAGGTGTTTTGGATCATGAAATAGATCTGTCAAATGGTCATCTTCGGCAAAATTCGTTTCAACCAGAACGACGCTCAGTCTCCCAGGTACTACTCATTCAACAAATACACCTTTCGCTTTAGTTAACTAAAACCCAACTCCTTAAGTTACCTAACCCCAAACGCATGTCTTGACCCCGTTGCCCTACCCTTCAGACAGTGAAAAATGCGCGGAGTTGGCCAAGTAAAACGCAGCTAATTTGAGCCTACCTTATCTCTGTGTAAGTTCGACATCGACTGTCATTTGTCTTCGTCAATGCCCGGTGATCATTTATGCTACAGCACACCCTACCCTTTCGGGAAAACATACGAGTCTGTGTTTCAGAGAACAATACAAGGTCAGAGGGTTATTTTTTACAAAAATCATAGTGAATTGTTTGGTTACTCTGTATGTACGTATTAAAAAGTATAATTTTCTTCATTAAAATAATCAACGTACTGTAGGGAAGTAACAGTGACTACTACACATAACAGAAGTGCAAACAGCACCATGCATTACCCACCTACCTTATCCATGTCAGTCGAAATACGTCTGCTGTTGGACAGAAATCTCTTTCAAAGATGGGTTCCACGCCGCTTGCATCCAGCAGGCGGATTACTACAATCTTTACCAGGTCGTCGGTATAGACTGCGGCATAATATAAAAGCAAAGTATGGCAAAATTAATCTATTGACCATCCGTTACCATCATATGCCTCAGTTTAAACATTATAGGATTATTTATTTTTAATTAAACCTCCTAAAAACATCTGAATTTTAAACTCAGGCTACATTTACTACATGCATTACTAAGAACCGCGCCACGTTGCTCCCGAACAAGCTCTACGCAATTTCTACCCGTACATCATAACCACAAACATTCCTGCCACGTCACCTTTATTCTCAAGCCTCTAGAAGTGTATTTCCCGTGACATATGTGGTGGGACCATGACTTTAACTTTTTGAAGGAAATTGGAAATGCTCATTTAAAGGGTGTACAATGATACTGCGTTTAGGGTAAAAAAAATATTTTCTTTCAATGGCGATGTAAGAATGCGTGCCCTTATATGTACCTACTCACAAGAAAATATATCAAGCAAATGTATTAGCACCTACCTAATAGGTAGACGAAAACACAACGGTCAAAGCTTGTTTAAGAATTTTATATTATTGGAGACAAACGACGATAACTTAGGTTCATCAACGTAATGAATTCTGTATCGACTGCTTAGTAGTACATTTATTGAATTTAGTTCACCATATATTAAATACCAGACATATAGCTAGTGTGCTCAAGAATTGTTAAAAAAAAAGAACCCATAAATATCCTGCCTTTAATGATAAACAGTAAATAAGACGAAGATTCCCGACCACCCCCGGTCCCACCCGAACCACCCATAATTAGTTTACGAACGTTATTTGCATACGTCCACTAGTGAACGTTTGTTTTTCAAATTTGGACCGCCCGACTGCTTCCGAACTTTGCCGAACAATAACTTGGTCAAGATGTTTCGAGCCGTTAATTTAGTTTGCTTTGATGAGGGTCCGACCTTTTAAGGAATCCTTCAGGTACGGTCAGCAAATCTGGGACAAATATTGGTTCTGTATTGTTTGGGAAGCGTTGATAAGGTAATTAATATACAAAGATGTTCACGGTCCAGTTGGCCGATTAGTTTCGGAACTTACTTACATAATAATATTCCAAGATTTATTCCGGTTTTGCAATAATCACTGTAAATATGAAAGCACATTGCCCACAAAAGTAAGTAGCGTTTCATTATAAAACACTCAGAAAAAATATTTTATACAAAAAAATATAGAAATGACCCACAAAAGAAAACGGTAAATTTTATTAACACGTAATAATAAACCAAACAAAAATCCAATTTCTTTTTAACACTTATCTCTCTATTACCCTCGAGCTATTATTTCCTTGAACACACAATCCGTTGCCGTGGCAACATTAAATAAAACGGCATACAATTATAAATTCCACGTCAGTGGACTGTAGAACAATGAAGTTAATCCATCAGGTCTTGTCCCCAGGCGTGGGCACAGATAAGACAAGGGCCCGTATCCCGGGCCACCCCGGTTTCTTGGGTCGACACCACCCCTGGTAGACTAAGTAGGGATGCAGAGGCAAAACAATACTGGTTTTTACTAGCCAACGTTTAAGGTACTCCAACATTTATGCGACAGTTGACGCATTGAAAACAGTTGGTTTATACATACCTATATAAAACGTTTTAGGAGTCCCTTTTAAATGTTAGTGAAAACAATCATAAGACTTGTATGAATTTTAAAATAGTCCCTATTTTACATAGTTATTATCACAATTGCATATTTTAATATGCTACCATGAAAAAGACAGATTGTTATCTAAAAGAATTGTGATACAGAGAAAAAGATCTGCCTTATTTTTCTACCTTAACTAATAGCAGCTTGTCAGAGTCGCATAGTTAGCGTAAGGATGTAAAAACGGTGTCCCCTCGTTTCACCGACAGTCATTTCATACAACGTATCACTTCATAGAATTTTCGTTTCAAAGAAAGCTATTTTATGCTGAAGCCGTGTTGATTTGAGGTTATCTTAAATATGATTCACGTAGGTTAGGTTTAGTTAGATTTGTAAACATCACAAGATAACTTGAATTCTACACGGGTTCAGCAGAAAATAGCTTTCTATGAAACGAAATTTCTGCGAAGAGATACGTTCTACGAAATCAGTGTCTTCAAAACCTGAAAAATCGATCACAAGAGATTTATATTTTTAATGAGATTTCGTTTACATTTCTGTTACCGCTTGTATTCTAGAAAAAGTGTTTGAAGTATAAAATCAAGAGTTATCCGTGACTGTCTCAATATTAACGAGATGGATAGTGCTTTGAAATCTTGGAACTATCCAAAGAGTAATAACAGTACCTATGTTTAAATATTGTCAAGCCAGTTGTACTTCTATTTCCTTTCACATGTATCTAAGAAACCTAGAAAAGGAACACAATAATAACGTTCATTATCTCTCATCAGTGTAATCATGGTCATCACATCAGCACATTTCACAATCCATCGTCACTCATCTCCTCTGCATTCCTAGTGCTCAGTTTTGGGTATACTCAAATTCCTCACAGAGGCGCTCCCCTTGTATCTACAAACTCCTGACCCCTAATTTACCTATCACCACCCTAATGTCCATTCCTTCGTCCACCCTTCTCAGGACAGCCACCTGGGCCTCCGTATGAATATTAATTCGACCATATCTTGACCGGGTGGCAAGGGGTGGACGTATGAAATACTTGGACGATTATAATTGTCTTCCTTTGCGATTTTGTGAAATAGAAATACTTGTTGAAGGTGTTAGATATAACAATTCAACCTAAGTTGCAAACAAAGGCAAAATTTCTAGAACGGGTTGCATTTCAGATTTGATAAAAATTTGGCTGAAATTAGACCTTTCGCGTAAACACACTGGCAATCACAATCGTTTTCATTTTGAAAATCGAAGGCTTGTCTGCATAAAAAATGACGAGTGAGTTACGCGAAAGGCCTGCAGGATAGTTATCTAGAGTCCATAATATTATCTAAGTACACAAAAACCACAAATATGCCCAATTTTCACGTGTATGTTAGATAGAATATCAGTTAAAATTGTATAATTAATAGCCAATAGATAAAACAAATCAAGTATTTTTAAGGCATTAGTTTTAAATATGCGGTTTTCAGCAAAAATAAATCAGTTCAAGTCATTATTCGTCCCTTGATATTATTAACAGGTGTATTTATGTTTATTGAACCCTCACGCCTAAAAATAAAACAGAATGGTATCAAAGGAAACTTGACATTTTCTTCAAATGTTAATAAACGTTTTTCCAGGAAGTGTACAATCCGACCGCAATATGATTATTATTCTACGAAATAAAAAATACCGTGAAGGCAATTAGATGAATAGAATAAAAGATCCAGTTTACTTGAAGTTATTTGCTTCTTCTTTTAAAACGTATTTATTGATTCATGGTTTTTATGGTTCCAAAGCCAAACTAGGAACCCTTATAGTTTCGCTGTGTCCGCTATCTTTCTGTATGTCACACTCGCTTTTTCACAGAAAGTATCAAAGTTACAAAACTGAAATTTTGTGTATTTATACCGTGCACTAAGATCAATCAAAGCACATACGACGAACTTAAAAAGAAAATAGCGACTAAATAGACTTTATTAGTTCCTGAGATACAGGAGACTAAAGTGTTTATACCTACGAAAAATCATCTAAGACAGCACCAAATAAGTTTAAATAGAAAATTACTTCATACATGTTCTTTCTTGAGATAGTTTTTTTATGTACGGTTTCGGAACCCTAAACTGAGCATGGTCCGACTTGCTCTTGCCCCTTTGAGCTTTGTAATTTCAAAGGTAAAAAAATAACTCTTAGTCTACTCTTAGGGGGTACTTTGGTTGTATTCGTTCCTAGTAATTCATTAAACGGTACAGAAAAATTACTAGTGACTGTTATTTGTATTTTACTACTCAGCTATTTCCGTACATCTCAGCCCTAATGTTGACAATACGGCGATCGGTGAGGTGACCGCTCCTAATGAGCGAATGCCTTAATTGGCCATCGACAGCCGACTGAAGTGAAAATTGCAATTTCCCAGTAACGATATCACACCTAACTATTTTAAAATAGTAATATTGCAACAAACATAATAGGAACTAGTTTAATTGAGTTTGGAGGGTAAGTTCTCCTTAAATCGGAGCCTTCCGTTTTTTACATACACTTAGCAGGCAACATCCAGTGTGAACAATGTACCCTTCCGATAAAGAGGATATCACAACCGCAGCAACCCGCCGGCAAAAAAAAACCATCGGCACACAAACCTCTTCATGGTTTTGCTTAGATGGGCATTGTATCTACTATGTATTATCTTTATCCTAATCAATAAATTAAAAAAAAAGTATACCTAATATTCCTATTAGAAAGGCAAAGGGTTTGTAGGGTAAGGTAGAGGGAAGTATAGGAAGACCTAGGCTTACTTACTTTATGCCAAATAAGGCGGAAAGTCAATGTCGTGTCGTGTCAGGAGGTGAAGAAGCTGGCAGAGAAAAAAGAAAAGAGGCAATTGCTACACCGACAAGAGAGCCTAGCTCTTAAGTTAAATGATGGTGAAATTAATATTATTCAGGTATGCTATTAATAAAATCAAAAGTTTTTACACTCCTTTATGGGGACCATAGACTAACTCCGTCGGCAGATATTGGCCTGTTAGTAGAGTCATGTGGGACAACTGTGCGCACTTTATTTTCAAACTAGTATCCAAATTAAACGATAAGCATGAAAGGAAAATGAAAATATGTATCTGGCGAAGCATTTATTAAGGTAATAATTAAATCAAGAAATTATCAATAAAACACGCACCTCGAAGAAAAATCGCCTTAATTCAACCAGCTCAAAATGCGCATTTCGCCATGATAGCAAATTTTACCTTTACGGCACCGGATTCTGAATATTTTCTTTTTCAAGTAAATTAATGATACCATCTGGGTTTTTCTTGCATAAACTAATTCTACACCAACTATCTTTAATTTAGCTTACACATATCACAAACTTCTCTATCCCCATTCCTAAATAAAGGGGTTGCGCACACTTACCCGCTGCGCGCAATTACCCCACATGACCCTACATCATACTACATCACAGACTATGAGTTTTTCTTAAGGTTTCATACATTTTTTACAGATTTTGGACTGACAGGTGGCTTGGCAGACTTGGAACGGTAAACTGTTATCCCCTTATATATAAACGTACCACAAACGTTTTTAGTTAAAGTATGCTTTGTCACTTTCTGTCAGGTGCTAAAGTCACAATGGGAAAGAACAAAGCGTATTTTAAGAATGTTTTAGCTATTGTGTGTTTATGAATAAGAGGACTAGTCTGTAGTGGATAACTGAGTCTTTTTTATTATTTACGCAATTTGCACAATAATGTCAACATCGTCTACAGTGGCGGACTGGTGCGAAAAGAGCTTTATCCCAAAAAGATAATGATTTGTGCTCAAAACTCTTAACAGCTTTAGGCATGAAGCAATACGGTAATAAACGTACAAACACATAAAAAATATCATCATGTTTATGTTTATTTAAAGAAAAATACTTGAAAATTTTCAGTTACGAGTACCGTTTCAATAAGAAAAACATCACAAGCGTCCCTCGTCAAATATATAAGTAATGCTCCTTTATCGCATAACGTCCCAAATATCGAACTTTAGACAATACCCATTCCAAATTTGAAATATATGTCGTCGTTCCATCCAGTTCCGGCCGAGTTTGAATCCGTCCAAGTTGGACTTCCGGCGGAAACGGCCGCGGCAACATGGCGGCTGAAGAATTAAGTGACGATAGTTATTCAAATGTGATAGAGTAAGGGTTGATAAGTTGACCTACTTGAGCTTTTATTTAACATGCGACGTTGATTAATACGTATAGGGGTGTATTGTATACCAGGCTTAAATGTAATTAGGTATTTAGCGTTGAGGGATATGAATTATTGAGTTTAGTACCTAATAATTAAAGTTTACATTTTATATGTTGAGTTGTGATTCTGCGTCTGTATTTTATCTATAGAGGTTTTGTAAATTAAAGGACCAATTTTAGAAGGTAGCCAGATTTTTGGGCTGACGGTGTTAAAAATACATAATAATGTTTAAAAAAAACTCGTTTTGCCATTTATCATTATATAATTTGCGAATATCTAGTTGTAAAAGAAATTGTATGTTGTCTCAACTAGTTATATTAACATTATTTTACTTTTTTACGTCATCGGGGCTTGCAAGCATGCTGTTATTTTTCACAGTATCAAATATAGGTCATGGTTTAATGGTGAACGTGACGATTCACCGATGTGTGCGAAGATACAATATGAATGTATTAAGACCTTTATTACTATGACAAAACCCATAAAATAAAATGACTGTGTGATTTGTTTATATTGACGAGTATCTACATATTATTTTAATCTGTATATAAGTACACAAAACAATTCCAAATTCGGCACTAATTTATCTCCCAGGAAATGGAGTAGTCATCTAAGGCCTGAACTAATAAATCTTCGACACACAGCCTTCGAGTCCAGATAATGTATTTCTGTTCGGACGCTACACTTACTTCGGCAATTTGCGGGAACCTTTGTGCCCTTAAGATATCTCGTCGGACAGTGGGGGTACTGGGACATTGTGGAGTTGGGGTAGTGTGACAAAGGAGTAATTGGTGGCAAAATCACTGGGGAATTAACGCAATAGCTCAATGCTAGGCAATCGCAATTGTTTTATATCGAATATTGAAAAACCTGTGCGATGGTTTGCTAGTCGAATCAGATTTGGTCATCAATTTAGAACCATATGGAATTTCATCAGCGAACAATTGCTTTGTTAATGCATTCTCTCTCTACGTAAAGTGCGATTACCCGGATCACCCTGAACGGTATACCTTTTTGTTCTCCTTTTTAAGTCGGTTGAAAAGAGAGGACCCCGTGGCAAAGTACTACAGATGCTGGCAACATTTCCTCATTGTATTGCAATGCTTAGGCGGTGCCCGAGGAAGCTGCCGGCTCTGTGGTCTCCGGTTGTTTCTATTACCATTTCGAAATTTCCTTAAAAAGGCCATTAGCATCGGGTCCTAACTGACCAATGGTCTTGACGCTGAAAGGAACGAACACCAAGCAGATAATAAAACATTATGAGTCTCGAAAATGTTTCTAATTCTAATAATAATAAACTAATTTAAACGGTTTTATCAACTCTAGAGGCACCCTCAAACCGAGTTATCATTCCGTTACGTGATATATCCCCGTCTCCAGGAAGGGCTAAGGCTGCCCATTTACAAATCACAAACACTGACCACCCTCCCCATCCCAACCCTCTGAAATATGGCCTGGATTTACGTTTAATTGTCTTGCCGACTTTAAAGTTGGCTTCGATTTGGACGTGTATAGTTCAAGTTCTCATTTTGAATTCGTATCTTAGTAACATTGGATTAGGTTATATTGATGATGTCACGTTAATAATAGAGTGTTGGCAGTGACCTCTCGAACATGATTTTATTTTACGACAGTCATCTTAGATTAAGCATTAGGATAGACGATTTTGTAAAATCGTCAGAGGAAATAATTAGTGATTGATTATTTGATTGATTGATAAGCTATGAACGTAACAAAGCATAGAAATATATAGTTTTCGTGAAAGTTTTTCCATTTAAAAGGACATACGCTCTGAAATATTTGAAGACATGGATAAACAATAAATGGGTAAGGTCCAAAAAGTTGGGCACGCTAACTTACGCAATTAAATTTTCTATGAAACGTTTCCGTTGTGACACGAAAATTAGCCATAGGTACAATTGTAAGGATAGCTTTCGTCGCACAACGGAACTTTTTTCGCCTTCGTTGTTTGTATGGTTTACTACGCTTAACTATGGTATATTTGGTCCTTATCGAAATATGTGCAAAGGTTAAGTTGAAAAGTTCTTGTTTCCTAGTACTAAATTGTTAAGCACATATGTTCCTACAACAAAACCCCACAAACTGAACAAAGTCCCAAGCATCTTCCCTCGCACTCGCTCGTGCTCGGGTTTAGCATTAAATATATGTTTTACCACCTTATAAAGATTGCGTCCGCGATGCCCGCGGCACGCCGCACGAACCTCGCATCGGCTACGACAGTTCTTACCTGGTGGTACAACCGGAGTCAATGTTAAATATTAAGCCTCTTACATTCATAAACACACTATAAACCTATTTTAGTAAAAGTATGCTTTGTCACTTTCCGTCAGATGCTAATGTGACAATGACCGATAAGGGCAAAGCATATTTTATGAATAAGGGCTTTTTTTTAAATGAGTAATACCTATTACAAAACATCAGAACTTTATTAACCAAACTGTAGATATTGTAATTGTTTAACGCAACTAGTAGGTCAACAAAGGGAATCAACGAGGTCCTCTGGGGCGGTATGTCGGAGTTACATAAATTCTCACCTACCGGTGCGAAGTGGCTGACATAGGATATCGATAATAATTCCATGCAAGATTATGAAGAGGTTGCCCCCTCTACATTTGCCTACTTTGAAATATATTTTTTACTTAGACACATTATGTAAGTTAATAAGATTCAAAACTTTTTCCCAAAACTAAACCAATCTCGCAGAACTTTAGTGGAGAGACTCAATTTTCATCGCTATCCTTACTACCTCTGATGGGTAGTATGCCTCAATAACTTCAATTTACTGAGAAACACAACAACGTAGTCCAGAGGATCCTGAAATAGTATCCCGATGTTTCAGGTATTATAATAAGGTATTTAGTCGTGCAGCTCCCGAGCTAAGCAACACATGCGCATGCACATGTGTGCCGTGTGATGGGCAGCGTGACTCCAGAATGTTTATTGGAGCCGGTGTTTTGAGGGACGGCACCATTTTGACACGGCGGCCAGGGTTATGCTACCCTGGGAAGAAAGATGCAGTAAAATATTTTCCACTTTAAAGTAGGCAGCCCTTTGCAATTACAAAAAACCTTTTTTCCGTAATCAATGTAGAGTTTGTATGCAATGCTTTTTGATGGGTAACCAATTGCATATGCAGGCAGTATTAAAGAGATTCCAAAAATCATGAAGGTTACCGAATTGTTGCACTACAACACGAGAAAAATAACAATAGAGTCATCAAAAAAGTTTTTTATAATAAAGTAAGAGAAGTCGCATCAACATAATAATACAATTAAGTCATTTAAACATAGCTGATTTATTCATTAGCGTAACAATAAACACTTAACGCCATTATTACACGGTGAATCAACAAAAAAACAGTGCTTAAAAAAATTGTTCTCAAGTAGCAAATATTTCCAGAAAATCCATCCGATTTCATACCGCACCGGCCCTTCGATAGATACATCCCTACTTTAACACTTTAATGCTCGCTACACACAATCAGATATTTGTTTTAAATTATGGTAATAAAATGTCGGGGCGAGTCACGAGGCGTGCGGGATGAGAATTGGATCTTTAAGGGATCGGGGGAATTATTAACGAGTTCTTGTTACACGTTTACCGTGTGCTTGTTACATTTTACTGACACTTTGTTTCGTGTTTTAGAAACAGATGAAACTTGGGCAGCCGATTGAAGTCAAACAAATAGGGCTGAGTGTTTAGATTTGGTTTTGACAAGTACCACCTAATTGTTGTAATATCTAACTGATTTCTGTTTACACTTTAGGTTAGAATTTTAGTGTACTTCAAGTTTAGGGACAACTTTTTGGCTTTGAATTTTTATCTTCTTTTATAGTGGACAACTACGGTCGTGATTTTAACTAGCATGTCCCCTGATATTTATTTATTACATAGAAAAGATTCCATAAAAAGGCTTTCAATCATCATCATAAACTTTAGCCATATTTAGCAAGCTATATTTACCGCAGAACCCTTTAAACTAATGACAGCAGATCCCACTTTGCCGCTATAACCAACGCTCAAGTTTTCTATACTCCGATAACACCAAATCTAATCGCAACAGTTCCACAGCCTAAAACTTTCAGGAACCAATCATTAAACTAATCAGAGATTACAACATAGTATGTAGGTAGCGGGATAGTCTGTGTGCAGAGATGACGCATAGTTGAGTCGGAGCGGGAAATGCACAGTGCGATAAGCCGATCCGAGCGGACTTTGTGATGTCTACTGTCCGCGCGTCTCCGCTCGCGCGAGCGCATAGAGGATAAGACTTTTAATTATTTATCGGAACATTAGTTAAAAACTATTTAAATATTTTAGTCTATTTGCCAACATTATCCAAAAGAAAAATTAAGAGCAACAATTTGCTTAGTGAAATTCAATGCAGTAATGCAACTGACTCTATTTGAAGTACTCGAGTTTTCGACTCGGTAACCGCTCGAGTAGTTTCTTGATCGATCTCTCGAGACGTTGCTGAAACTGTGAGTAAGCCACTTGAAAATTACTTAGGATATACCAAAAGTTTCATTACAAATACAAAGTAATAAAGCTAAGTACCTATAAGTTCTATGAGTTTCTTAACTATCATTTTATTCAGAACGTTTGGTGAAGTTTTAATAAAGACTAACCATCCCAATGAATTACTCACTTATAACCAGTGTTTTGGATACGTACTCAGCGCAAAGTTTTTTTTTATTTGAATAAAAGTTTCGTCCTTACTCACCTGGAATTCCGCGTTAGTGACTATAGATGGAAAGATGGGCCGACTAGTCGGCGATTAGTCGGGAAAGCCGACTATTCGGCATCTTTTCTAGTGGGTGATTAGTCGGCGACTAGTCGGCAAAAAATGCCAAATATTCGGCACTTTATTGCCTATAGGAAATATCGTCAAAAAATGTCCACACATGCGTTTTTTTTTCGACATTGTTATAAAAAGTACTAGGTACTTCGTTTTAATACTATAATTAGGGTTCTAATTGTTTTTTTTGTAGTGTAGAAATAACGTCAACAAAACTGTTAAAAGGAAGGTAACAAAGCGCGACGGACGAAGTTTCCGAGTTGACCCGAACTTAGCAAAATCCTACGATCGGCGTTACCGACTAGTCGGCCGATTAATCGGCTAATTGAAAACCGATTAGTCGGCCGACTGGCCCGTCGGCAAAATCCGTAATCGGCCCATCTCTAGTATTTAATAACGTTTCCAATGCCTCATCCACACTAACTTACCGTGCACCTACAGGCAAATCAGAACAAGCTTGGGCCGCATTGTTGCTCAGATTTAGAACGGCAGACATCTCCAAACTAACTCCACCACGTATTAATATATTCTATCGATAATTCGCTAGACGATGTATCGATTGTAGATTATCGAGTTTGCCGGCTTAGTTCTAATATGGAGTATCGAATAGGATTGGAGTCGTTTAGAAGTTGGAGTGGATTCAATTAGTGATGCAATGTTTGTTAAGTTTTAGGAGCGAAGAATTAGTACTAATGATTTAATAATTTTGTGTGAACGCGAAGCTTTGTATATTTTTGAAGGGTCCCTTTTCATTGGGATACACCTTGAAAACTACTTCAGTAATTATTATTAATTTATTTTATTTCCAACTTCTGATGCTGGATCTGGGATACCAAATAACTAGGCACCTTATCTCTTTGCAGCAGCTGTAACGTTATAAATTTTCATTGTTTTTATAATTCTGGACACCGAGCTCTTCATTATCGCCTTGATATATTTTCTCAAAATAAACTTTGCACGAATGTTTGGAAACATGTTTCGTTACCATTACCACGTATCTCGGGTTACCTTTAATTAATATATAAATAAGGAGGTTAACGCTAACGGGTTGGCGGGGTTAATTAACCATTAAGCCTAATTAAACTGGAACTCGGTTCTTAAGAAGGTAATAAATAGGTCTATTGCTAACATTCAAAAGCTTTAAGTTAATACAGTAACTTATTAAAATTGTTAAGGTTTTTGAATATTTTCATTATATAGTTACTTAAAGTGAAATAACCCAGTGTTTGATTGTAGTACATGTATAACTCAATAATAAAATACGCCGTGAAAGTAAATTTATGTGTTAGTTTTTAGTAAGTGATTTTTATTATGTATGTTAAATTGTAGTCTTGAGATTGTGGTTTTGAGAATGGGTCTCAGATCCCACTTACCATCAGGTGGCTTGAGTAGTCGTGTCCTTGTCATAAAAAAGAGTTTTTACTTTTCCGTGAAAGTTATTTTACCTAAGTTACCTAGGTACCTACTGTCGTCCGGTTTATTGTCTGTATGATTGTCAATAGCTAAAAGGGATGTGATAAGTGTGATACTATTTTTTTAGGCATTTCTCAGTCTTTAAACGTTACCTGGAGGAAACGTATTTCTTTTTACCCGACTGGTAGGTCAGTCTTAACCTATATTATCTGTCTGTATGTTTGTATGAATGGTTTTTTGAAGAAGCTAAATGAATGGCCCGATTCCGAAAAGTGAGGTGACGCGACGTTAGGTTTCATAAATTTAAAAAATACCATAATGGCGGATTCAAACATGATTTCCTAAGTTATGAAAATTCGGACTTACAAAATATTTGGCGACTGCAATTCGATGTGATAAGTAACCATAATGTAACATATACATATAGACGACATTATCAAAATTGCCATGGTATTATTAAAGCTCGCTAGTACTTAATACTTGTTTTATTAAGTTTGTGTGAAGCTGTGAAGCATCACAATGTTTTTTCCTAAAAACCCTGCGTGTATAACATAAACATTGTACTTGATTAAACTAGACTAAATAACCAATGTTTACCCGAGCCCAGACCACGCCCATCAAATGACATTAATTATTACCCACACACGCACACATAGAACACATTATCGCGGCTGTGTTTAACTTACATTCACTTGTTAGTTTACCGCCTCCTTGGCCCAGAAGTGGCCAGTTATTGCTACTAATATCTATAACTATATGTTGGTACGTGATTTAAATAAATTCCTCAGTAGCATTATTATACTCTTTAGTGATATGATACTACTTGTAATAAAAGAGGAATAAAGTGAGTAGAAAAGTATAAATAGGATGGAGGCTGATAGGTTCCATCGCATATTTTTTTAAGTGTCATTACAGTAGCCTATGTCTGTATGTAGATAGAAAGTGCTGATATTACGCCCCGGTATTGATAAAGCAATCGATTATAATCATTATAGCAAGATTGTTAATTTGAAAATCGAAAAAGGTGCGCCCTTAATAACATAAGGATGCATTTTCGTATTTCATTCCGGGGTATAGATTAAAATTATCTTTTCTACTTATCGAACCGTAACTTTCCAAAATAAAGACGTCAATTTGACAGCGTTCTAAAATGAAACACGTTCTATTTCAAATTTGGAACTGCAACACCACGAAATTAAAAAATGCAAGAGAAAAAATGGAAGCTCCAATTAAGGAGGTCACAGATCAGTCGGGGCATGATACTGGCCGAATGCAAATCCGCTACCGAGCTACGCAAGGCCCGTTATGCAGGGCTGCTAAACTCGTTTCCTTTGCGGAGAAAAAAAACTTTTGAATATAAAGTAACGAATGGTGTCAATACGCCATGCATATGTATTGATTTTGTTTGTGTTTGCGCTGGATGACACGGCGATGGGTTTTATGAATGTTAAAATATTCGTATTTAACTTAAGTAACTGCATAAATATTTGTGTACATCACGCCTATTTTATTAAGACCATATAGGTAGGTTTTTTACTGGTTTAAAAAAATAAACCCTGTCATTGTAGTTTTTTTCTACTACTGATTTATTTTTAAGTGTGTTATAAATAGCCCGAAACACAAATATCCCGATAGGTACGCGTACGTCGTACCAATACCTTAGTCATTAATATTACACATTCACGTATTTCAAATAAAATTAATTAGATATAATAACTACATATTCCTTCTAATATCCGTTTTAAACACTAAACTATTTGATTTGTTCAACAAACAATGAAAACCCCTGCCCGATCAACTAAGCGCTTGTAAAAACGTAATTATACACACGAATGCGCATGATTCACGTAATTTTTGAATACTGTAACAGCCGCTGCGCTAAAATCGACCCAGCTGCTCGTTTTTGACAATCAATATCAGCCCTTAAAACAACCTGTAAGAATCCAATTCCGATTGAGTGATTTTAAGCACAACGAATTTCAAAATTGGAACTAGTATAATGCAGAACGTGATGGAAATCGTTTTTCTGAAAGGAGTCTTGCTTGTTTGGTTCAGGGTTGGTTTTTCTCTGGGTTTTATTGGTCAAGTAATGGTTGAAGATGATGGTTAAGTTGTGATGTGCAGATGCCGTGGGAACGACCAGGTTTGGGAAATTCTAAATTCAAACGAGACGAACGAACGCGATGGGTCCCGAGATATGACGAAGTGTTTGCTCTGCTAGTAAAATATAATGTAGTTTAGGCCATGAACAAATAGAGCGAAGCAATTTTGTTTGCAAAAGACCGCTTGATTGAAGCGATACATCATGAATTTTTATTACGGTTTTGTTTATTGACCTGGAAGCTTTATACTTAGCTTTAGCTATGATAAGAATTTGTTGTTTCATGTTAATATTATTTTTCCACTTTTTAAAAAGGAATCGTTTATGATTTTAAATGCTATTCACAGACCTATACACACAATATTCAAAGTTAAATAGGTAAAATAACTAAACTCAAAATTTAAAATAATAATATCTTGAGATAAATCCGGTGATCTCAATCACAACGATCGTTAATCCTTTCGATAATCGATTTGCACGCACGCGACCCCACCACATACTTTCTTACTGTTGGCCAAAAAGTTGATACTTCAAAGTCAACTCTACGGCACACTCAATAAGAAACAAGGATGCTTTTATCAGTTATTTTGGTTTCCAAGACGCATGCGCGTTCGGACGCGACGACCACATCCTGTCTTTTGTCCGATTTGAATCGAGAATTCGATCGAAAATCGATGCATTTTTTGTAAACCGACGTGTCTTTCGATGCGTGTGTTTTTATTTTGAACTCGTTACTTAGCTACTTGTTGAGAGTTTAATGCTCTAGTAGAAAAGGTAAAATCATTCACGAAAATAAGTATATTTAGTAGAATATTGTCATCATCTCTTTTTTATAGTTTTCTTACGACGTCCTTTACCATTAGAGCATCGGTTATAACTAAAGTCACAGGTCACAAGAAAATAATCCACGTCATTTCATACTTTACCAAAAATAGTAGCAACTATATTTTGAGCACTTGAGATAAAAAATACCTGCAGACTTACTGCCTAACGCACTCGCAATCGCAATCGTTTTCATTTTGACAGTCCGAAGGCGAGTCCGCATACAGAATAAAACAATTGTTCCACTTTGAAGTCGATTACGATTGCGAGTGCGTTGGGCAAAAGGGTAGCTGGCCCGGATCACCGCTGCACATCACATCACATGCTGTCATAATCATATCCACTATGCATTGCAAATATGGAGTGTAGGTACACTCTTACTAATAAACGTTGAGTAACGGTGGTATAGCTATACAATGTTTTGTCCTTATCTGTCATTGTAACATTTGAATTTGACAGATAAGGACAGAACATTGTATAGCTATACCACCGTTACTCAACGTAATATTAGTAAGGGGGTTAAAGATTGTCGTCATTTAAAGAAGCGGGCGGGCGTCGAAAAACCAAGGTCGTAGATAGATACCCACAGCCACACGGATACGGTTGCAATTGCTGGTCGAGTTCATTAACGATACATTCTCTCAGAGAATACACACTGATCGCAAGATGTAGGTCTCAGATTACTACTTGAGATCACGTTCAAATTCCAATCAGCCGTTTGGCCCAAGAGCTCATCTTAAACCGTTTGTAATTAACAAGAGATACTTACAACATAAGCATACCAATTAACAAAACTATCACGCAAACAAATCTAATACGATTATTGCATCGTCAACAAAATCAAACAAAAACCACCGTTATTACAGTTACAAAAGGACCGTGCCAATGATCACCACGCGACAGGCTAAAGGTGTTTTTGAATAGGAAATTTGAACTCTATTTCATGAAGCTAAAGCTATCGATATTGTACATAATTATTAGAACAATGCTTCGATAATGATATTTTGATTTCTTGACGGCTTTATAATGTGCTTGTTACTGATTTTGTGATAACGAGGCCGTATTATGAACTGTCAATACGCGTCTGCATTCCAAGACAGGGACAAGGATAAAGCTATAAGACTGTTATAGCTTTGTCCCTTTCATACCCTGGATATTAGCAGGTTTTTTAACAGTTTACAACGTGTGAGGAGGACCGTGAGAACTCTTCGAATTTGCCAAGTTGCCAAGTTCAGTGAAAGGGGTTATAACGAAATAAAGGAGTCATACCTCTGCGTGTCTGTAAATTGACGAAAACCATTTTGACAGTTCAGAATGCGGTCTTATGTTG
The DNA here is from genome assembly GCA_946894065.1 of Acleris literana. NCBI lineage: Eukaryota > Metazoa > Arthropoda > Insecta > Lepidoptera > Tortricidae > Acleris > Acleris literana. The sequence continues at coordinate 10,564,063 of OX335684.1, read as the reverse complement.
TAATAGGTTATTGAATAAAACATCAATGCGCTACAATGTGGTCATGTTAACAGTGTGTTAATGTTCATAAACTCTGGGGACCTAGTGAAAAAGGATATAAGTCCACTTAACTCGTAATAAAAAAGGGTATATACATAAACGGTGTACGCGACTTATACCCTTTTTACTTGATCTTCAGATGACTTACAACCTTTTTCACTAGGATCCCAGAACTAGGGACTTTTTGTGAAAAGTCACAGTTCTTGAAGAGGTCCAGCCAAGTTGCGGTGATGAGTAAGGTCTAATCTTATCATCATAGCTCGGACAGGGCATCGCAAAACAATCGCAACACGGTAATACAAAAACATGAATAGAGTCGTATTATGTACAGTATTATGTATCTATCTAAATATAAAAGGCAAACCTCACTCACTGACTTATATATCAACGCACAGCCGAAACTACTGTACCTAGAAACTTTAAATTTGGTACAGGGGTTCCTTTCATGATGTAATTGAGCACTAAGAAAGGATTTTCCGAAAATCGACCCCCAACGGGAAGAAATAGGGGGAGTAGCGGGAAACTAATTCTACGCGTACGAAGTCCCGGGCGTCCTCTAGTTTAATTATATTTTTCAATTACATTTATACCCAAGATTTATCATGTTTATGAAGGTATTTCCGTTAACATATTTTTTAAATATTATCTTTCTTTAACTGTTTAATACGAATGTTACATGCTGTACACAATATTTCACAGACATTTTCATCATAATACTGCCCTGCTAATCCAATTCGCAGTATCTTAGATAAAACTCCTGTAGCAATATCAACCTTATTACTAACAGAAGAGAATTAAAACTGCTTGTTTATTAAATTTGGAATACTGTTTATTAGCTTATTAGGGCAGAATAGAGCTCGGGATACTTCTTAATCCACTTATAAACCGATTCTAATTTCACCATATTTAGATATAACCATAAGTAAATAATTTTACTTATTTCAACTGTCACAAAACTGTTTCAGGAATGCCACTTTGACAAAACTATGACATTAGTTATTACGATTCTATTGAATCTTGTTCTTCTTCAATACCTGTTTTTGCGATGACCTGTCCGAGCTACGAGTAGGGTAGAAGTTCTGGTTTTGGCCATCTTTACCCCGGTTTTGGCCGCTCTAAATTTTAACTAATATCTAAAGCATTATAAAATTACAAACATATTATTATTATTATATTTTATCTTTATATTCATTTTCAGTCTTAACTATTTATAAATATAATTATTAATTTTACAGTATTTTTGATGCTCATTCCAACCTTAAATGGCCAAAAAGGGTACAGTGGCCAAAACCGGTTCTTCTACCCTATGCTTATCATCTTTAAACAGTTGGGTATGGATTCTGGGTACACTTGGATCCTACAGGATCTTTCGTGCATCCTTTTACGCACTCAGCTGTTCGAATGTGCAGGTTTACCGGCTCTGTATTCCAATATTGCTTTTGAATTTGTTTGGTATTGTTTTTAACTAAGCCGCCATTACTGTCAAGTAAAAAAGAGTTATCGTAACGTTGACAATATGATAACATGTTAAAAGGAATATGGTTGTATCGATTTGAATAAAGCCAAAAGGCATAAAAAAAACTTTCTGCCCGTTACGAATTTATAGATAAGGTAACTTCAAGTTAAAATTTCACGTTTGTCACATACAAAAATTTGTAAAAATTTAATTTGGTGTAACCTAATCTTTTTCACTTTATTTTAACAAATCTTGCTTCCATATCGTAATCATATTGTTCTTAGTCAAGTGAATAAGAACTGCAGTAATAAAGTGAAATTAAATCTAACCCTGAGGACTAAGATGGAATGCCTCTATGCTAGTAATTTCACCGGTTGTCTTATCCCCACACCGGAACACAATAATGCAAACACTGCTGCTTGGCGGCAGGCATAAAATGGTGGTAGCGATCCGGACGGACCTCGCCCATGGTTCTACCACCAAAACTTTACTTGTTAAGCTACTAAGGAACCTTGTCGCAAAAAGCCAAGCATCAATTTTGACGCATATTTTACATGACTTGACGCCGTCATTGTGACAGAGTTCTATGGTAGCTGGACAATTATAGAGTTGTTGACCATATTAACAAGATATTAATGTTTTGGACTAACACCAAAAGTAAGACAAGTATTTACATGATTTTTCGCACTACTTTGTCATAATTTATAATAGATATGAAAGATTTAATAAGTAACAGTTCGATTAGAAATTCGTTAACTAGGTAAAATAATCAAGAGTAAACTGATAATAACAAGATATCTACAAATTATAGTTGGTCATAACTAAAATAGCAGTATTGTTAACGTTATAAGCACAAAATGCGTAGCATGCATCTCCTTACTACGTTTAAAAAAAAACAATTTTGAACCTCAGATTTGTTTCTAGCCCTTGATACCCAAAATATAGTCGCCTTTGTTTATAGTATGAGCTTACTCTGGTATATGCTTTATTTGTGCATGCTAGCGCCATCTATCGTGGAGTAGCGGAACTTTTGAATAAAAGACAAGAACACGGTGCTTCTGAATATTAGACACTATTTTTTATTTTGGAGATAGCGATGTACCTATAATTTGAAGATTGTTTTAATGGAATATGATCGAATCAAACCAATATTTGTTCCACTTGAAATTGTAATTGGAACATGACTCTACCAACTAAAATTCTGGATCTGTAATGGTAAATTACAAGTAAAAGTGTGAATTTTATTGAAAATAAATAGGATCTGAGAGTACTTAACATAACAAGTTCCTCTAAATAAATGTCTTAATAACGTTAAGTAATAATTAACTGGTGTACCAACATTGTAAGAACACGAGCGAAATGTAAGTAACAAGCAAAGTCACGCGTGCAACATTGTGTTAATGTGCTTGCCCTAAATATCAGCTTAAGAACGATTCGACGCCCAATATGAAGGATACTTAAGTCTAAACATACAGGCTGATTTTCGGGCGAATACGTTTTGATAATTAGGTAGGTAATATATTTACAGGTAAAGAGTTTTGTAATAGACTTAGTAAAACTGTAACATCTGTTGTTTGCTTAATTAATACTCTTGCTTTGTAGTACGATAATCAGACACCATTTTTTTTTAAGAATAATGTTACTGTAAGTCTCTCTGGTGTGAATAAAGATGTGTGCAGTATTGATAGGTGCTATCTCAATAAAAAATTACGGCACATTTTATAATAAAATGCTTTCATTGATTAGACGATTAAAGATAAATATATTAATTACAACAAGAAAATTATATGCTACAGAAATGCCTTTATAGACACACATTTTAGAGAATATAATATTTCAAATGTTTTTATTTTATTTTTTATTTTAGAGAATATAATATTTCAAAACCCAACAAACATTTTTGACTGAGCATTGTAAAGAAATAAGGTACTTACGTCTCAGAATAAAACACAATATTCATAATCTCCTATGAATAACGAAAGCAGAACGTATGAGTGGGATGGCGCGTATTTATTTGTGTAGCGAAATGAATTTAGAACACCCCGTAGATTCGGTGTTTTCTTAGCATTAACGTGAGGTAGCTGCGAGAAATCGCGACGTGTGCTAGGGATGGCACGACATAAGATAATCATTTGAGGTCTAATATACACACGCTTTGAAGATCTTTTACGTTTATCACACTAATTTTATTGTTTAAATGTCATCCAGCACTTTCAATACAGAACCTATAATTTCGAGTGCAAATGAATAAAATTTTGAAAAAATCCTTTCTTAATTTAATGTTTACATAATAGTACTAACCTATGAGGTAAATATAATATTCTGATCGAATTAAAAATAAAACAAAGCTCTGTGTATCTTTTATTATTCATATTAATAAAATATCAATCGATGTTAAAAGCACGGCCACAAAATAGGTCTTTACCTATTTATGCTTAGCTAAGGCCTATGCTTTGCCACTATCCCTGCCCTCATGGTCTCACGTTACCGAAATAGCTTATTACAGAAGCAGCCCTACGTGCGCCCCCGCAATACCACAGTATGTCATAATTTTTGCTCCCCGAATCTCGAACAAAAGGCGCCTTAATGAACGTATCGCGATCCTGAAAGCGTTATTAAGCATTGTTACACTTCGAAAGGGTTTTTGGTTTTGTATTCTTATCACAAAATTATTAATAAAAAATAACATGCTGTATATTTCATTTGCATTATTGGTAAATTTCAGTGTGTTAGTTTTTATATTGTCAGGATAATGCTAACTAAATATGCTTACTTGTATAATAAGAGTACATGCTCACACAAAAGATGAATCTCTTGATTTTACGAAAAATAAAACATGAATTTCATTTTAAATGATAATGAAAACAGAGAGGGAATAAATACAGGCTATAACGAAAATTGGGTATTTTTTGAACTGCATTGTATTGATACCAAATAGATACATACACTTTTGTCAGAACTCAAATCCACCCACCCACAGGGTGAGTAAAATTCTACTTGCAATATTTATCCCAACCGTATAAACCAACATGGTAAGGTAAATAAAAGCTTGCTAAATATACACGCAATCATAATCTTCTTAAACCAGCCGCATTTTCAAGTAAGTACAATATATTAGAATGTGCAAAGTGTTGTCACCACCCTCACCCGCTTCCTTTCTTTTCGCGAGTTCTATACAAAAGTTTGAGTAAGAGTAATACACGGCGTACGTTTCGAGAGTAGGGTGACGACATAGCACGGATTAGTGGATTATAATAATTTTGTTAAAAAATTTCATGATTGAGTTTGAACGTAAAAAAATATTTTATAAATGAAAAACATCTAATATGCATTTAAATGTTTAATAATGAATGCTATTTCTTTGTGTAAGCTTTGAATTTTACCTAACTTAAATCTATACCTAGTCCCTATTTAATTGGTACGATTTGTGAACAACTTTGACACAAAAACTTATTTGGCTCATATTGTTTTTGTCCTCGCTGTCTTGAATGAAATCTAGATTTAAAAAAAACATAGAACCACGTCTATGGTCAACACTAAAAGTTTGTGTTTAATTAAAATATACAGACGGGAGGCTCTTAAAAGTTGGTTTAGGTCAAAAAAAATGTATTTCCCAAAATGTTTGGAAATCAAATGTTACATGGTCACCCTACTTGTATAAGAAGCCAATTGTTCCCCAGATTGGTTTAAGCCTCCGCATGTGATCTTAATTAATGAAACGAATGACTAAGCTTATTCCGTTAATTTATTCCGTGAGTTTCCGTTAATTTATTTACAGCGCGTCTCGAATAAAACCATCCTGTATACAATGTGTGGGCTGTGAGATTTGTGAGGTTTATAATTATGCGAATTTGGAACGTTTCAAGGATTTGATGAGGATTGCATTCGGATTTAGAATAATAAGGTTACAGAATATGAAAAGATAAAATGAGGAGGTTATGTTCCAACGAACGCGGTTAGCCTTTTTGGTAGTGCCCTTGCCTCGGAAACATAACGGATCCAGGTTCGATTCATGTAAAACACTTGTGTGATAAACGTGACTGTTAATACCTGGGTCTTGGGTTTTATTAATTTATTTAAGCGTTTCTCCAACTTTAATCTTAGTTAAAGGTTAGGTAAATTTGTGTTCGATTGTCTCTTGATATTCATTTATTTGCCTATTACCTATAATTAGCAGTCACAATAATGTCAAAGATTAAGACACGCAAATTAACAAACCCAATAAATATCTGTTTTTTAATATGTGTAACATGGCATTAACATTGAGAACAATATATGTTACACCCTGTGGGCTACGCAATTAAACGGTTTGTACCTCCAGAAAATATTAATTCTCTATAACTCTAATTTAAGTAGAAGAAAACTAAAAATAGGTACCTTAATTGAATGTGTTGGGACTGACATGGTGACTGCAAAAAAGGTACAGCCGTAGCCGGCAGCATAAGCTTGTCCCAAAATTATTATAAAGCTTTGTGTAATAAACTAAATAAAATATTAGTCCAGTCATTTGAGAGCGTCGGTGGCCTAGTGGCTTAGAGGGTCGACTCGTGATCGTAAGGTACCGAGTTCGAACCCCCGCGGTCACCATGTACCAATGAGTTTTTCTAACTTAAGTGCATTACCCGATGCTCTTACGGTGAAGGAAAAACATCGTGAGGAAACCTGCGCATTCGATCAGCTGAGTGTGTAAGAGGGTAATTGCACAAAAGATCCTAAAGGGTCGAAGTGTATCCGAAAGGGCCCATCTGTAAGATAAGATAAGATAAGATAAGCCGAGTCATCGATATCTCGTTTTTAAATAAGAGTACCTTTATCTATTATTGATATCTAAGTAGTAGAGTATAGATATCTAAGTGTATTCCATCCTATCCTAGTTAGGGCCTAGATTAATGTTAGTTTATTTATAATATCCATGGTATTATTATTATCATTGTAATACTCATTACTAACTGTTAAATTGTGTAGCACGAGTTCAAATAGATGCAAAAGTAAACTTAAAAGCTCACTTCCCCGAACTATTTCCATTTTCACGTCGCACATTCTAAAATAAAATTCTCGCTAAAGTTCCGTGACAAACGAACAGACGACGATAAAGGCTTCATTGAACATTAATGCTCTCTAGTTGCCGTATGAATATTTCAAATGTGCCCGATCTCCGATAATGTGGAGAAATATTACGAAGTAGCGTTAGCAACGGCAGCATAAGATAAGTAATTTTTGAAATTTAATTTTCAACAAGTTCATCAATGTGAGGAATGTAAGGGTTTCCTTCAATAAAGAACTGAGAAGATTCAAGGCCAGATATAACTTACTTGTTTTGCCTGTGACGTAGCTATGCAGTTCATTTTACGGAGAGCGTAAAAGACAGAGCTATAGCAGTTATATAGTTCTGTCCTTTTCTCTCAGCGTAAACTGGACCGCAAAGCTCTGTCATAATAACCCTCCTGACCTTGATTCCTCTCAGTTTTTTGCTGCAGATCTCCGTGCTAGGCTAACCACTTCGTAGAACTCACTGTACATAGTAGCACCAGTATTTAATAGTACTATTTTTTTAAATCATGAAAAAATTCTGTAGTGCCATCAGGATGTAATTTGGTGAGTGGCTGCAATTAATCGAAATGGCAACTTTTTGATCTTTCACCCAAGTTGGTATATGCCAGTCTTTGGGTATTGAAAACGCCACGTCAAACAAGTGTGAAGGAGCGCATCTTCTGCCATGTCTTCAGACGGAATGTTTCTCAGGCGTACGTACCTATTCCGAGTTTTTGTCAAGAATATTTTTGTTTGCTGTCTGTACTCAGCCCGAAGGCAGTCGATAAGAACCGCACACATTACTTCAGATGTTCTGAAAGGTCAGCAACGCGAGGCTAATCACATCGCGATGGCATTCATGTATTCAGAGCAATATGTGATGAAGATTGGCTTTCTTGGAATAAGAAGTGAACGTACTTATTGTTTCGCATAGACCGAGAAGGGTGTTTTAATAAACGTACAAGACTTTGTGATACATCTATCTGAAGAGAAAGAAAACATTATCTCGGATCATTTGGTTTAATAGGAGTTTATGACGTGTTATAACAATCAAAGACAATAAAAACTCGTAAGGTTATTTTCTTCTACTTGACTGCTTCCAACGGCTCAAACTTAGGTCAAATGTTTCTACCCTCATTTTCAAAAACCCAAAAAGTACCTATTTGTTTTTCTATCTTTTCCGAAAGTTTTAAGGATTAAGGATTATTTTGTCTATTTTTTTTAAATGGACATTAAAACAAAACCCTTATAAAGAGACTTGGTTAAAATCTTTGATAAGCGTGATATGTTTAAAATCTGAAATTGTTTCATAAATAAAACGATTAAAAACATTATCCTTGGTTTTAATCCGCTATATCATCACCAAATACCACTTATGTATCATTAACGGCATCAACCTGTAGATGTATCAAAAATTATTTAAACACCCTACCACCCTTATTGAAGAAACTCCGCGTCATTTGCTCGCATTACCTTAAACTCATTCCGTGCCAGACTGCCTAATTTCCTTATAAAAGCATACCTATTTTTCAGTTCTCGGCACTGAATTATAATCCTCATACAGCATGTCCCGGCTTTATTAGATTTAAGTCTGAAGCGTCTGCGGGGATTCGTTTTATTGGAAATCGTTGATATGGAGGAAATCGGTTGGCGACGGATTGGTTTTTTCAACCGTTAAGTTATAGTCTAGTCGGTAATTGAATGTCTTTGAAGACTTACAATTGTTTTTTGTTATGCAGGTGTTTTTGGTCTGTGACTTTCGTCCTAACTTTAAAGAGTTACTATTTAAGGAACTGTGCAAATTAAATGTTGTAGGAATAAAAATGTGTCTTATGACCTTGTTCAAATATTTTTAAGCATTGACTGCTCAACTGATGAATTGAAACTTGTCATAAAAAAGTTGAAGTTATACCTTTCAGTCTTGTTTATTACCCGACTGCCGAATGAGGAGGGTAATGTGTTTCACAGCCTATATTAGGTATGTTTGTTCCTTTGTGTCACTATAAAAACTAAACCCGTTGTTCGATTTTAATGATTCTTATGTCAATCGATTTGTCTTAATCTGGTGAGTGTCACTGAAGATATGACAGTAATCCAAATTCAATATGGCGGCAACCAGACGCCATATTGTGCAAATTAAAAAAAAAGTCGACTAAGTATGACAAGTGGGGTGTCATTGAATAGGGATTTAAAAATCATCTTTAGGTTTCTTTCATCATTTTTCATTTTGAATGATCATTTAGGATTTATAACGATTTAAAGTTGGTTAGCAACAGTCGGGTTTCGAAAGCTTGCTTTTTGTTAAAGTTATTTTTGATAAGAAAAAGTAAGTAGCCTTGCTCAATAGAACAGTATTCGATATAGGCTACAAAATTACTGATAGCTTTTCATATTGCTATGTTTGAAGTTATACCTTTCAGTCTTGTTTATTTTGATTAAGAGGACTAGTGTTATTATAGATGTGCAGGATTAGAGAATGAATTGTCTCTATGTGGAAAAACAGGCGCTTGTTCTCACAGGAAATTCGTACGTGTACATATCAAAAATGGATACGTTCATTCCATTTTGTTTAAAAGAGCGTAAACACCTTTTAGATAATTGAGCAAAAAATAACAACTAAGATTCACATTTTATGAGTAAAAAACAGTATTTTACCTGGCACACTTTTATTTTTAGAATCTACGATGGCTTTTAATAAAAAAAAACCTAACAAAAAGCCTTTTAAAACCATTTCACAACTTGAAACCGTAAACTTTCAAAACACCGTGTCAACACATCACCCGGCGTCTACATGTCGCCCTCACGTTTTCTATTAAACACAAACAAAATTAACTCCCGCGTCTTCGTGACCTCTATTGCGGTGGCGTAAGGCGTAGATCGTAATGGCCCGCGTGCAATTAAATTATTAAGACGTGTAGGCTAACCTCATTCGTACAAAATTACAGTCGTCATCTGCGGTTGGTGGGAGCCCTATTCTGAGAGCTCGCAGGAGCAGAATGAGTTGAAAGAAGTTTTCAGATCGTATCCAAACGCTTTTGTATATCTGAGCATTAATTCTTTCACAAATTATTTATTAATTTGAATTTACATTTAAGAATTTTAAATTGATATCCTGTGGGTTTTTTTTTTGGTCCTGTGGTTTATTTATTTACAGTAAAATCGGAGTATTAGTAACTCTGGTTTTACTGTGCGTCAAAGATTTGATATAATAAAAAATTAAGTAAATTGTAATGTTTGTTTTAAATGGATGAAATGCCTCACAATAAATATCTTAAATTTATATCTGTTTTTTAACAAAAATTAAAATAAAATACTAAGGCTTTTTAGATTTTTTTATTCTGAGATTTCATTCAGAATAAGCCGGTCGCCTCTTTCAGCGTAACACAGGGAAAAAATTAATAAGCACACAGAATATTAACACCGTTGAACAAATGAGACGGCGGTCGTGTGAGATTGCACGTCTGTCTGTCTGTCGCAAATTACCTCCGCGGCGGCCGGAGCTGAGAATCGGTGAAGGAAACATTATACTGGAAATTTTAGATGATAAAACATGGCCATGATAAGATTTATGAAATACGACTATATTTTAGTATAGCTTGGTAAAAAAGAGTTCACCGTGGAGACTACAATATTATGTTCAAGTGGCAACCACCCACCTCTTATGGTCAATTTCGTTCTAAACATAACCATTTTAATGACTTTGTTTTCATCCCAAAATTTGGATTACAGATTTTCTTGAGCCTGTTTAATTTTTTACACGAGTTACTTGGTAGTTTCGAAGGTTCGTCTTGGCAAAAGCCATCACCCTTTATGTAACCAGTCGGTCTTTTTAAAGCCGGGATTACACCTGTAAGTTATTACGTAAGTTTTGAAACGCAACTATAGGTAAGAGTGAGTGGCAAATATCTCTCTCTTGCATATAGCTTTGTTTCAAAACTTACTTAATAACTTACAGGTGTAATCCCGGCCTAAGTCTACCTACTTACATAAAATCAATTTATGCAAAAATTGTGCGTATGTTTCACGTTGAATATTGTCTCTCTCCATATTTCTCACGTCGGCGGCAGACGTCTGTAATTGCGAACCCGGTTGACGTTTACGTATTCTTTCCTCACATTTCCTGCAATTTGAGGGACGAAATAGTTGAACAATTATGGTCACATTAATCTTTGCGCTGTAATGAATTTTGTACCCTTTTGTCTTGTTTGGAAGTGTGGTGGGTCCTTGCTGCCGGCTAATAAGCCGTTTAGTTATAAAAAGCATACGTTAGTCTGTGTCTAAAAATGTATGAGTTAAAATGAAATACAGCCACGGCAAGACACAGGTCTGTCATGAAAATCGGCACAATGGCCCTTTTTTTTGACCTGAAGGCCAATGAACACATAGGCTACCTGATTGCGGTCGTAAACCCATAGACACTTGCATTCTCAAGACCACAATCCCAAGATCGCAATCTTAAAACTTTAGGTGCAATGCCTCTATTCAAGTAATTTCACCGATTGTCTTATCCCCACACCGCAACACAACAATGCGAAAAGTGCTGCTTGACGGTAGGTTCAAGGATACGTATATATACAAATATCATGTATTAAATATGAATGTGTTCTAATATGAAACTTACAAGATTCGTTATAGCCCGAATTATACCCGTATACGAGTTAGGTACTACATATTCTCTCCTAACTACTTTTTTAAATTTTTCATTGCCTATCACAGGAGGGTGGGCAAATTGGCCTAATGCCCAATAAGGACAAGCGATATGTCACTGGATAGGTAATTCTAAGTTGTAAAACTATGGCAGGTAGTTCGAAATCTTTGTGTGAATAAGTTATCGCCATGCAAAGACGGCGGCATTTCATAGTAATTATGCTAAAATCGTCTATGTAGGCGTCCAGATGATCCAGATTAAAAAAAAAAACTCACAGTTATTTGAGGTTTCCCGTTACATAGAATTTTTGTAGAATTAAAAAGGATATCCGATGATATAGTGCTTATTGTTATTGGTTTCTAGGCCAGCGTTCATAAATGTTTGCACATTCTCCTTTTCATTTTATTTCTGTTGAAGTAAGCAGTTACTAATATATAAAATACATTATTAACAGTCTGTAGGTTGCTAAGAAATTAACAAAGGGTCTTCTTTTGTCAGAGTAAAACCACTGGTACTGACATTGTGGCAAAGTCATGTTGTTTTAAAACAATGTTAGGAAATCTATTAGCCATTAACTAGCAGTGAACCAGGCCTAATTTATCATCAAATTCCCTTAGTAACACACGCAATTTCAAGCCCATTCCCAACCTCACCGCATTTACCCAAAGTAATGCATCCATAAGTATATTTTAATGAAGTTTTATATCGTATTGTCTTATATTTCACATGGCCGGGCAAATGGTGTTTTGATGTGTGACATTGAGATCAGCAGGATAAAATAAACGTGAACAATTGACTAAATTATGATGAGTACTTTAATTTTAGTGCACTTTAGTGGATATACTTAACGTACTGGCTTAGGGTTAGGTACTTTGGTATTTGCAGAATTTGTAGGTTCATTATCAAACTCAATGTCAATGGTGCGGTTTCTTTTTTTTACGTCAATTCAAAGTGTTAAACTCTAAATCAAAGCAGGTAACTGTACATAATTGGGTTGGTAATCTATTTATTTAATTGGTTGGGCCATATGAGCATAATTATATGCATATTCAGGGTGACCTTCATTTAGAGAGGATCACAATACTTTTAGTTGTAAATCATTTTTCTGTGGTTGATTGTAATATTAAATCATAATGAAAATGAGTTAGGCAGGTACTTAGGGGGTACGTATTATAATACCGAAATTCAAAATAACGAATTTCATAAGGCCTATGAACGGAAGACCGAATATTATTTTACCGAAAGTTTAAAATCCCGAAAGTTCGTTTGACCGAATGCCTGAAAACCCGAATACGTTAATCCCGAAGACTATTATCCCGAAAACCATAATCCCGAAAGTTCGTTTTACCGAAAGCTGAAATCCCGAAGACTATAATCCCGAAAAAATAATATACCTACTCCTGAAATTCCTTCCGGTCTGCTCCGGGGCTGCAGGAAATGCAACCCATCCGCCCTTGCGTAAGAAAGCACAGCACCTTCGCTCGCCTTCGCAGGTTCGGCTTTTTGGTCGCCTTCGGCGACCGGCCTCAGCCGCTACGGTTCCCTGCACTTTCTTACAGCATGCGAAGGTTGCCCTCCCTCCGCGCCTCCGGCTTTCTATATACACTCTAGGGGTAAGGCAGACAAGACCACGTGGAGTCGGAGCTCAGCCAATTCGGTATAATTTTTTTTATCTGGACACCCGGCATCAAATGTAGGTATATTAATCTTCGGTCAAACGTACTTTCGGGATTTTAAACAGTCGGTCATTTGAAAATAGATATTTCAAGCTTCGGTCAAACGTATTTTCGGGATTTTAAACATTCGTTCATTTGAAAAAAGGTATTTCAAGCTTTGGTATATCGAGTATAAGCATTTTGTACTTTCGGTATTTTGATTTTCGATGCAAATCGTCGGTATTTTAAATGTAGATATTATGAACTTTCGGGATTATAATACGTACCCGTACTTAGGTATATCTAAAACTTACAAAAACGGCATAAAACATTAATTGACATATAAATATCGTTCGATTTTTACAAGAGTCATGGATGACTGTTTAAATATTTAAAGCACAGGCTCATCTTCCCACAAGTTCATTGTAAGAATTAGTTGTATATCAGATAAGAATCACTATTTTAACAAAATTCTGTATATTTTTGTTAAATCAATGTTAAAGTGGCAAAGGACTTGACTGAAAAGAAACCCCATAAAATCCAGTAATTCCATATCATTAAAACTGAAAAAACGATGCAGTGATGAATGAAAACACTTTTTATAAACAGTCTTGAAAACAGATACATCTAGTGGTAATACCAGGAACTAAAACTCAAGAAACAAACGAATAACTAGGTAACAGCACAAGCACTCCACAGAAACAGTTCTGGTTATAGTGTAACGTTGTGCCACTAGGTGTCACTAATTTCAATGTGTGCATAGCTTCAGTTGGGGAGTAAATAAAATGCACTTGGTGGCCTACAACATACGTTTTATTTTGGTTTGGCCCTGAGGGTATTTTACACAATCCATTAATAATAAATAAAAAATGGCGACATATTCCGTTTTGTTTTAAAATGTTTGTACGTTATATTCGTTTTGTATACATATTTTATCAACGTTAATAAATCAACCTGCTGTCTATTGCAGTTAAAAAGATACAACTCTTTAAGGGTAGGACAGATGAATGGACATACAGACGGACGGATAACGTAGGCAGTAATAGGGTCCTGTTTTGCACCCCCCGGGTACGAAATTAGGGTCAACGTACATTAAGCATAGCGGAGTTCCTGTCGCCACCTTCCGACTCCATCATCTAATGAGCTCTTAGATACCTACCAACACAGCATTGTTATCGGGTTTACAAATCGCACTGTTAGATCTAAACAGAAGTAACTCAAAATACAACTGTATTTTAAAATCAACTTTAATACAACTTCTATGAACTTGAAACAAAACTAGCAAGGATTTTGAGTTGATGCTGTTTTGATCTAGAAGTGCGAAATGTGGTCCAATTTGCAGGCTATTTCATTAACGGGAACTGGTTTCAAATTGCAAGAGTAGACCTTAACTGGTAAACAAACATTGCAAGTTAATAAAAACTTCTAAAAATAGAAAAGGTACAATGATTGAATCATGCCCGTTTGCACTAAACTTAAGAATCGCCTAATTTCTTGCCTAACTTGTTTAGGCCACTCCTAGCGAAAAATTAGCTTGCACTAACCCTAAGCTATTCCTTAGTCCACTCCTACTCTTTTTAGCTAGGCTGCTCTTAAGCTTAGGTGTATCTTAACTAGGGCAAGCCTAACCCAAGTTTAGTGCAAACGGCATCAGTGTTCAATGGCGCAATAACACTTGATAACCTTCACCGCTGTGACCTTGCGGTTATCCACGCATTTTGTCATTTTCGACATTATCAATAAAATGTGATAAAAGGCATCCCTGATTCACTGTGATAGCAAAGCTTTCACCATAATGGAACGGCTACTGATCGCGTCGTATCTCGAGTGGTTCACAAAAATAATATTTTCCATCAGTCTCGGCCGTCAAAAGCTTCGAGATAGAGCTTTTTGTTTTAGTGCTTTTACCTTAATTTCCTATCATTTTGAATAACAACTTGATTCTTTATGCACTTCAGTGAGCGATGTTGTATCCAATTTAGTGACTTTTTATGATGTATTGTAGCGGTGGAAATAATACTTATGAAAGGATGCTTGATTACGAAGAACTATCGGCCAAAACAAACTGGAGCTATGATTATCTTTTTGACGTAAGTACTTAACCTAACCTAACCTAACCTAACCTAAAGAATACTTCAGAAAGTAAAAATGGTCACATCTCTTTTGTTTTTATACTCTTTGATTTTATTCTCGGGGATATTTGAATAGAAAATGTTCAACCTCTCCTCTACCTTTGAGCTACTAGTGTGTCAGCCATACTAATTAAGATTTTGAATTTAATTTTTACTGACAATAGATTAATAATTCGAACTTTAATGTTGCAATTAAAATCTATCTGACAAACGACAGGTTAAACTTAATCTGATAATATTTACAGCTAGACACATCCCAGTACCCATTCCCAAACACACTATGGCACGTAAAACCAGTTCGAGAAGTTGCCTTAAAAACAACCGCCATGCTCATCGTTGGGGTGGTGGGGATCTATCTAAACGCCGTCATTTTGATGACGCTAGCCAAGAACAAGTGGCTCTGGAACCCTAGCAACTATCTGATTGGAAACATGGCTATGACAGATATGCTTACACTACTGTTATGCCCCTGGTTCATGTTGGTCAGAGACTTCTATCAAAACTATGTGCTAAAGAATTTCGGATGCCGGTTCGAGGGGTTTTTGCAAGGTTTGTTCAGAATTCTTCTATTTTACTTGTGTTAACATTACTTCAATGTTTTTTGCCATGTAATGTAACTTGTTTAATGAATAAAAAAGATAATCCTAGCCTGTAATAGGTTACAAACTTTTCGTAGTACAGCATTACAGCCAACTCATTTACGTAAAGATAATTTACTGTATCTTACTTACCTACTAGGTACTTCATGTTTTGAATACTACTGGTAATGTCCACACGATTCGACATAGATTCCTTTTAAAGTCTTTTACTTCAACACAAGAATGAAAGAATCGCAGATGTGGCCTCCATCAAAACACGTTACGAATTTAAGCAAAGTAATAAGCACGTTCTAGTTTTTTAGACTTTTCTCGAATACGATAATGAACCTTACTTAAATTTACTTTCGCACACTAACCAAATCAATATTGTTTCAAGCTACAATGCTGCTAGCAGCTGTGGGAGCAGTGATGCTAGTATCTTATGACAGATTGGCTGCCGGAGCCTTACCAGCAGACGCCAGAGTCACCAAATCAGCAGCACCTAAACTGATAGCTATTTGCTGGTTCGCAGCTATAGTTCTGTCACTACCTTGGATTATTAAGCGAGAATACGTGGTAAGATTATCAATATTTGGATTTTCCAATTTTATTTATATCTACCGCAACTCCCGCAAGAGGTACCTACTACCTAATGAATCTTTATAGACCACCTAACAGATATGTTTTTATCTCGGTTCTGATAGCAGAGTCCTTTATTTATTTATTTTGCATATAATATATTGCATCTTAAGGCACGATAGATGACATCTTGTTATGTTACTGTTTTCAAGGAGCGTCAATGGCTGGACTATCTCGAAATGTACTGCGTGGAAGACGTCAAGATACTCGGTACCTACTGGCACTTTACCATCAGCCTCTTGGTTTGGATACCGTTAGGCATAATGGCGATAACGGTATGTAAGCAATTATAACCATGCTATTTGTAAACAAATATTAGACAATAATATAGGTTAGGGAATATGAATAAAATATTTACTACGATCGTAAAGTAACAGGCGGTCAAATCTTGTTTCCTGAACTGGAAAAAATCCTTAAAATCAAAATTAAACCTAAAAAGGTATTACCAAATTGTGTTTTCAAATATGCATATATGGACAAAACTATCTCATACCCTTCATCTTTTTTCTTTTTTTTTGAGTTAGGTTATGTACGTTTTAGACTTACTTTTAAACGAGAATTTTAGGCTCGTTTTCCATACCTTTACATTTACATTAAACAGTTACATGGGTCATGGTCACGGGTCACTGATGATCATGCCTCATGTAATTCTAACCAATATCACAAACAATTTCCCTTAATTATAAGCCTAACATGATTACTTATCTTAACAAGTCTGGCCTACTTGAATTTAATGAAGGTAAAAGAATATGGATAACTTCATGATATTAACGACAGGCTACTTACAGATTTGCTACTCGATAGCTTATGCTATTTTTACGAGTAGGTATATGGTTTCGGCTCTTTTTAAAAATCGTTTGGAGAACTGCCGCTTGATGGTAAGTATCCCACTAACCACCAAATAGCATGTGCGCTCGTTTGAAACCTAGAGACATTTGTAATCTCTAGGCTGGAATGCGTTGCTAACCGTGAGGATTTAGATGAAATAAAATACAATAAATAGATAAATACCAGGGGACAATGTCATACAAATTGACCTAGTCCCAAACTAAGGTCTAGGCACTATGGATATTAGACAAAGATAAACTTACTTATACAGAGAAATACATACTTAAATACATAGAAAACATCCAAGACTCGCGCTTATCACAAATATCTACCCGGTTTTTTCAAATAGAAAATGGGTTAGCTCTTTCTTGACTAACTCTTGCACCTGGAGGGCGAAGATTTTGTTGGCTATCACCCAGAACATGCCTATTCACCCTAGCTTTAAATTGGTTCGGATTGAATCCAGAGCCGCTACTTTCTATATTAAAGAAAGTCTGTATGTTAGTAATTTCACCGGTTACCTCATCCCACAGCGGAACACAACAATGCGAATGCAGGGGCCTTAGGCGAGATGCAATACGCTAACTAGCGTTTCTATTCGTTCCGATTTTAGACCAATCGCGTCACTGGTACATGAAGTGATACAAAGGGTCACGTGATCTACACGTGACGCGATTGGTTTAAAAACGAAACGAATAGAAACGCTAGTTAGCGTAATTCATCTTGGTTAGGGCCTCTGCTTGTCTTTCTTCAAGAATGAGGTAGATGGATGGATGAAAGAATGGAAGATGAATAGAATGCTGCACTATAGCTAAGCTTGCTTTTAAATTTTCAGTACGGGACGATAATGTGGAAGCTGACGTGGAGCGCCCGAGAACTCTCCTCCCGTGGACACGGCCGGACCGTCACCCGAGCCAGAAGCCGAGCCCTAAAAATCACGAGCTGCGTGCTACTTGCTTCTGTGGTCTGCAGGGTCCCCTACACAGTCATGGTCTATTGGCGGAACAATAGTTCCATGACGATCAATTCGGTAAGCTCCTTAAAATTTCTGTACCACTTGTTTTTTATTCAAACTTCATATCATTAAAAAAAATAAGTTCTGATACTTATCATATTGTATTTGACAGATATTTGAATCTTCATCATATTGGTATACGTTTAAGTAATGGCAAGGTTAGGGAAATATAATTTTACTCCTTGACTAAAGACTTCTAGAAATTCTGTTAATCTTCCTACTTCTGAATCCTTAACTAAAGGATGTCAATATCTTTCTCATCTAACTCATATACCAATATCTTTAATATTAACAACCTTCATTTTCGTATTAAAAAATAATAATACATTAGGTAACACAATCTGATATGTATGACAATATGTACGTATATCTGATATGTACGTAGGTATACACAGATTTTTGATAATGTATGAAAATTTAAAAACCATTTCGAGGAATAGGCTTCTCAAATCGATCCTTGTAGTTAGATTAAAAAAATATGTAACAATGAATTAATTATAATAAAATTAAGAAATGACCTTCACTTGACCCCTAAATGCGGTCCGAATTGCGATATTAAACCTCTCCAATATTATATTTTATAAGTACAATTTTATTTAGATATCTAGCTGACACCTACGTTTGAAGACAGCTGTTGTCATGTCAAATTTATTTGTTTACAAATTGACTGTAATTCTTATAATGAAATTAATATATTAAAGAGACTATTTCTCTTTTGAATTATGTGGTGCGGTTTCCCAATAGGTGCAAAACGACGGCATCAACATTTATTGTAGACACTCATGATTGGAAGTATGGAAACAGCCTTTTCAACAAAAATGTGATTGTATTAAGTAAATCTAATCTACAAACAAGGGTCATGTAGGAATTGTTGTGTTAATTGATAATCTACGTAATAAAATAAGCATTGGTTGAATGCTTATAATACTCCGAAATAATAAATATATCGTATAGCGATTGTTTGTTTATAATTATTATGTTTGAATGATGTTCGTCTATTATTACTTTGAAAACAGATCACAGATAATAAAAAATCGTCTTTTTAAATCTTAGAAGAAGTATAGCCATTTTTCTAAATAGCTGCGACATTTTTTCATAGTAAGTAGGCGAGGTTACTTTTATTAAAGAAATTAGGTATTTTAAATAGAAGTAACACCTTCAATCATGAAATGCTTCAAATTAGATCTTTAGAAGAGGTTATTCTTTCGAATAATAACGTAAAAGCGAGCTGTTATTTTTTTTTCTCTTCTCATGCTCAAAAAGTGTGTCATATTAGACTTATCAAGCGAGACTCAAGTAGTACATGTAAACCCTAGAGAATACATTATATTCATATTTTCCCTAGGGAAAATATGAAATGTAAAATAGAATGATTTACATTTACAAAACATTTTAATTTGACCAATCAAAATACTTCACCAAATTAAATCCACCAATCAAAATACTTCACCAAATTAAATCAACCAATCACAATACACATCGACTGTCAATCGGAACGTTAGGTTCTTTTTGGTACGTATACTCTTTAACTAATTTAACTCTTTAAAAAAAAACTTTATATTTGGTATCAACCAACCAGATTATAGCTATATTAAAATCGACCAATCAGGTAACAGTATTCATTTCTCAAAACATTAGGTGTTTTTTAATCTCTATTTTACAATCGTTAAAATATGATTAAATCGATTGTGCAACGCTTTAACGCGCTAAATACTCACACGGTCAGTGGCGTTTATTTGCGGTGTCTATATTTTGTATCTGTGTCAAAGTAGTTTTAAAAAAAACGTGCCGCCAAATTAAAACAATATTTTCGCCGTAGATTTTGTGGTGGATAATCTTTGCATTTTTTTTACCTTTATATAGGTAATGTTTTTATTTTCTCACAATCGAAGTAAAAAGTAGAGTCTAAAAGCCATATTAGCCATATACTCGGGTCTAAAAGCCATATTAGGTACCCCTCGAACAATTTTAATAACCATCTCGTGGTACTAGGTATGGCTTATTTTAGACCCTAGTTATACAATCTACTATTGCCACTTAAAGTTTATAATACGACATTTAAACAAAATTTAAAATCCTAACCAAAAAAACATTGACAGATAATAAAAAATAATGATAATTTTCATTGTTTTTTTTTGTTAAGTTTGAAACACAAACTAAAAAAGTTAGCCCAAGTTATTAAGAATCTGTACCCAACACAATTTCTTGAACTGCGTCTTGTTTTTTCACAGGTCGACGGCACTTTCGCCATTATCTGGTTTGTGGGCAATTACCTCATGTACTTCAACAGCGCTATCAACCCTCTTATCTACGGGTTCACCAACCTCAGGTTCCGCAGAGCCATGGATCGCACCCCTGGAATAGCCTGCTGCAGATTCGGGGCTTGGTGTTGTGTGTGTAAGGTAAGAAAACTGTTAATGTATAAAAAAAAATGTTGAGTTGATTAAGGACTAACTAACTTGAAATAACTTTAAGAGTTTCAATCCTAAATGATGTCAAGGGAATCCTTTTACTAAGCCTGAGATGTTCGTCCGTCTATCCATCCTAACTTTTAATGGCTGTATCATCTGAATGTTTCTAAGCAATTTCCAATTATGTTTTGGTCTGCTCTTTTGGCTACCTACTTAATTTTATTGTTTTTTTTTAAAGTCAGTGTTCTTATTGCTTTGGTATTTAAAGAATTCTCTACCATTTAATTTGATATTATAATTCGTATTATGTGAGTCTGACTCGCAAATTATTTAGTTTTTCGGCTAAGAATTAAGTATAACGCTTAATAACGCTTATAAATTACATTTATCTATCATCATTTCTATTTTTTCAGGGGAAGAAGAAAATACCACCACAGGAAGACAAGAATTCAGCTAAGATTTTTGTGATCCAAAGCTCTCCAAAGGCCGGCAGAAAACTTACCAAAGCCATTAAGAACGTGCTCCATATTCAAAAGGATACCCTGGAAGTTAGCATACCAAGAGTTGAAGAACTAACTACCAAACCAACGAAAGTAACGCCACTGAAGCCTGAAAATATTTGATAGGTCTGACAAGATTTGGACACTGTCATGGCGAAGTGAAAAAAATAACTTATCACTTTGTTTCAAGACTAATATATCCACCACCAGCACATTTTAATAAAACATAACAAAAGGGATTAACTGATGTTACCAGACATTTATTCAGTAAATATTGTTCTACTCTGTTTATTTATTGCATTAATAAACATTTTACAAGTCTTTATATTTAAACAGTTTTATTACGTTACCTCTTTCCTCATCAAATATATTCGAGGTGATATTAATTTTGCCTATTGAAATTAAATATGAAGTGGAAAATTATAGGTACTAGTGATAAACTGGTAATCATATCAATATTAAATACTAATGTCTTTAGAGAAAATGCGGACAAGTAGCCTTTGGAAAATAGGTACCTACTATTAAAACATTGATCAGGTCCTAAACAAGGATACCATATGGTATGGGTACCAGGGAAACATGCATTCCTAATATTATTATGTAAACATACAATAGTTACTAAAAAGTCTTTATGGTTTGGACAAAGTAGGTTAGACTAACATAAGTCCGTATGAGAGCAAGTGAAAGAGAAGTACAAACCTGGGCATCTATTCTTGGTGGTAAATATCATCTTTGACCTGCAGGCCTTTCGCGTAACATCACTCGCAATCATAATCGTTTTCATTTTGAAAATCGAAGGCTTGTCTGCATACAAAATGAAGCCAATTGTTTTGTTTTAAAGCCGATCGCGATTGCGAGTAAGTTACGCGAAAGGCCTGCTGTTATGGTAATGTTTTTAAATCTGCCGCCATTACTGTCAAGTAAATAACAGCTATCAAAACCTTGCAATACGATGATATGATTTTTACCGTCTAGAATTGAGGCCTTTTAGGAAGCTATTGCACTGTTTTTTTAACATTATAAATCAATCATCTACGTAAAATGTGGGTACCTATCTGCGAAGATATTTTCAGTCATTATACAAGATTAGCAGGATTCGTAAACCTACGCCCTATTTTCACTTATTCTACAGATATACACTCAGATCCATTTTCAGGAATTTCTAGCTGACTGGCCAGTTCTTGAATTTTTGCTTCAAGTGCTTCCCTCATATGGGGTTCCACTCTCAGAATGTTGGTTGCCTCTTGAAGAAGAACCATACACTCCATAAGACGGTCCTGTAAATAAAACATAGTATTGAATTTTATTGGTAGGTACAGTCAAGGACTTTAATTGTTATGCCACTATGGAACCCTGTCGCATACCGTTAATCATTCATTTAACTGTAATTTCTGTCATGTGGTTTGACGCTGTCATTATGACAGGGTTCCATAGTGGCATAACAATTAAAGTCCTTGACTGTACTATGTGAAAGTAGAGGAGATCCGTGTAAATTCATTCCCTGTAGTATTCGAATAACTACGAGTAGCTTAGTAGCGAAATCTTATTTAATGTTTTCTCTAGGGGTTAAAGCGAGATAAGCAAGCGAGTTTTAAAAAAAAAAGGTCAAGTGCGAGTCGAACCTTGCGCACCGAGGTTCCGTAGTACCGCTGCACAGGTCCTAGTGAAAAAGGGTTCAAGTTGACTTAACTCTTAATAAAAAAAGGGTATACTTATACATGAAGTATACTAGACTTAAACCCTTTTTCACTTGATCTTCAGATGACTTATACCCTTTTTCATTAGGACCCCAGTATTACAATCCGATTTCAAATCGAATCAGCGTGAGCCCGTTTGTAGTTCAATCATACCAAATTTGACGCTTGTATATTTGACCGTTTTTACGATACAATAAAAATAAAAATAAGTTGAAAAAATATGTGTCATGTATGGGACCCTCTTTATTATTTTACTTTCTTCATGTTTTTTATTTGTTAGTATTTACGCCGTAATAACACATTTTCTAAACAAAACAACCTGATATAAGAACAATTATTAAATAGATAATAACGTTACGTCTATTGGAAATAATTTCAGTATTATAATTAGTAACATATGCTTCATTTTAGGTTGTGTCCCTACTCACCCCTTAATCCCTACTCAACCCGTTTTACGGTACTATATTTGTGATTCTGGGACAAACGAATAAGAGCCTTGGTTTTAACTCGATTATAAGGATTTTTAACGGTAATACATCATTTTATCGAAATTCGATTCGATAAAATGATGTATTATTTCATCGAATTAAATTTTATTGAACACTATTTTCTTATTAACCATGATGTTTCCAATCACCACTGCTATCGTTAACATTAATTAAATTCCTAGATTACTTTAGATTATACATGTGACTACCAAAAGAAAACGAATGCGGCGTAAAAGGTTTTGTTGAAAGGTGTTTCGATAAAATAATAGATACCCGGTTTTTACACTAGATCAGTTTCTCCAGTTACCTGAGCAGCCTCCTTAGTCAACTTCTCAGCTTCGAACTCTCTCTTCGTCTGAATGGTCATGGCTGACTGCAAGTCCAGGAGAAGCGTGCCTCGGAACCTCGTCCATCCAGGTTCAAGTACATCAGCAACCTCCAGTAATTCGTGGCAAAGGTCTATCTTACGCTGTAGCAAGTTTTCAGAAAGATCTGAAATTCAAAAGCCAACATTTATTAAGTAACGCGAAGTTGTCGCACTTACACCACTGACCAATTAACTCGATTTATTAAGAAATCTTGTACATTTTACCTATCTAAGCGTTTACCTGATAATGTGTAGCCTTTATAGTTGCCGTAAATCTGAATCAATGCTAATTTTGCCTGGAGCACTAAATGATTAGTGGGATGAAGCGTCTGGCTGTACTTTTTTATGAAGTCTTCAAAATCATTAGGGCCAGACTTGCTCAGCTTATTTAGGTCTTGTTTCAATGCGTTGTTGCCCCAGACCATCTGTTTACTTAAAATAGTGTGCTCACACTTCTCACATTTCCAATTCGCCGATTCATCTAATGGATTGGTTGACAATAACATAGCTCCTTTATTTAGACTGTGTTCGCTGCCTGGACCGTTACATAGTGAACAATATATGTTTCCCAAATTAGTCCCCAGCTCTGTTGGATCTCGACACCTTTCGCAACCGCAATCAAAACATTTGTTGATTTTTAAATGTCTTCGCCGATCCAACGTACCCCACAATGATTGCGTATATGTTGCAGTTATATCTTCACCTTTCGCAATTGGCACAGTCGCTATGAGGGCCAAATTATAATCATCGCCGAGGAAAATGTGCCGTGTATTCGGCCTACAACTATGGCACATCATCGATGCTGTAACATAAATAGCCCGTAACCTTTTCGATCCGTCAGGAGATCTGACTTCAAATGCATTTGTGTCGAAAATGGAAGCGACTTTGAGGATAGACTCCTCGTCAAAGTCCATTCCAAGAACTTGTATTATAAACGTGGTAAGATTTGCCTTTAGAATCGTGTATAGAGGAGTTCCAATTCTGTCATCTAAATGTGATTCCAAATTCATTATATTTTCAAACTGCTTAGAATTGGATTGCTTCATCAGGAGTACTCTAAGAGGCGAAATGACACAATATGCAGCTTCAGACTTGTCCGGCTGTTCATACTTTATGGTGCACCTGTATTTCATATCAGTCATGATTTTGCACTCGGCTTTATGTACATCAGCGGTCTCACATTTTTGATTACACATAGGCCAATTACAAACTGAGCACTTGTAGAAGTCATACTTGTCACCGATCTTCATTGGTTCCAGTTTCTTTCCGCATGACAAGCAGTGAGCCGGCGAGGACATCTTCGGACCTATCACGGCCGGTTTCTCTTTTAAAATCATTTCACCCGGCGCGATATCTCTTGTTGCAATCATGAATCTTCCGAGCGTGTCTGATTGCTGGATTTTGAAGGCGCAGCACTTGAATTTGTGGCCTTCCCTCCAGCCTAATTTCTGGTGGGCCCGAGAGCAGTAGTAGACGAGTTTGCAGCCGCCGCATGTTTGGTTGGCGGGTTTTTGACAGACCTCGCATGTTGGGACCTCACGTTTGTAGTCCATGGTCTCGCGACTAAAAGCCGAGTTTTAGAGCCACGCGGCCGTTCCGTGTGAGCTCTACCACAATACTCGTTTTAAATAGATATACGTGATGAACACTGCTGCGAGCAATGGGACACGGGCCAACAAAATGAAACAAAGCGTTCCGTTATCTTTGATAGATCGTTATGGACTATTGACGAGTTAAACAATTAGGACAAATTAAGTACGATACAAAGTTGTTGAACTTTTGTAGCCTACTATTCTACCCACTTATGACTTCGTATCAACGTATTTTAGGAAAAGTAGGTATTAAACGAAACTTTCTAAATAATTATTAAGAAAATAAAAATAAATGCAATTTAATTACAAGACAAATCACATAAAACTCACTATTTAGTCGTTATTTATTACCAAATACGTAATTTGTCCTATTTAACAATAATAATAGAATTTGAGAAAATATAAGGCTAAGGATAGATTTAACACATTTAAGTATACAGGATATCCCAGAACTTGACGTTAATATTACCACGTATTAAAGCCCACTTTATATCGGTCAAAAATATATTTTTCATTTTTTGATATGATTATTAGTTTAGAAGTTATTAAGGTGTTAATTATGCTTATAAAGAACATTACCTTACAATTTTGGTACCATTGGCTTGAAACAACTATAATTTTTCATTCTAAAACTTGATATCTAATCCTCAACAGCATAGAAATTACACCATAATTCTAAAATATTAATACAGTTAAAATAAATGGATACTTTGTAATCCACTAAAGCATTTCTCGAATTTCAGCAACAACTTAAGTCAATGCTATACTTTTTCGATAGCGATTATGTTCGCCAAATACATCTCGTCTAGGGCCAACTGTTTAGATTTAAGATTTTTAATAACTAGATTTTATTATTAGATTCACTTAAACATTGTTTAGCATATTAAGTCCAGGCAAGGCAGGTTAAGGCAAGGGGGATTAACGTCCCCTAAGCTGTTTAACTTGTACATCGACGAACTGATTGACGAACTTAGTAGCCTGTATGCAGGATGTCGTATCGACGGGCAGTGTGTCAACAGCATCAATTATGCGGATGATATGGTGCTGCTGAGTCCGTCGGTCAGTGCGTTGAAGACATTGTTAGCTACTTGTGAGCAATACGTGAAGGAACATGGCCTTCAGTACAACTCGAGTAAAAGTGAGTTGATGATTTTTAAATCCAGTTTTAAGCCCAAATTAATACCTCGAGTGGTACTGAATGATATTGTTCTAAATGTAGTGCAAAAAGTGAAGTATCTGGGTCATATCATTACCAATGATCTCAATGATGACCCTGATATAGAAAGGGAGCGTAGGGCGTTGGCGGTGAGGAGTAACATGCTGGCTCGCAGGTTTGCTCGATGCTCACATCAAGTTAAGGTAACGTTATTTAAAGCGTATACTCAGTCCTTTTACTCGAGCAGCCTGTGGGTTCGGTATACGAAACGCGCGTACAACGCCCTCCGCATTCAATATAACAATGCCTTTAGAATGTTGTTGGGGCTGCCTAGCCGATGCAGCGCTTCAGGTATGTTTGCCGAATCCCGCACGGATAGTTTTCAAGCGATAATCCGCAAGAAGATTGTTTCGCTGCTTGGCCGAGTAAGGGCCAGTCACAACAGCATACTAAAGGTGATTGCCAGCAGATTTGACTGCCCAATACTTGCACACTGGGTGGGGCAAATTAAAAATATTGCTCAATTTGCCATCAAATAGGGCTCATTGGGGGATGGTATGACGCAATTGAGGTAATTTCTTAATTTAAATATATTTTATTGTACCTACTAACACTATTGTTAAGATCATTTATGTATACTAACACCTACTATGGACTGTTATGTCTGAAATAAAGAGTTTTATTATTATTATTATTATTATAAGTACCCGCTAGATAGTAAGCATGCACGGTATGAGGGACGGACTGAAAACCAGCGCTGTGAGAGCGCGATCCTGCCGGAGCGCGCCTCCAGCAAACGCTGAGTCCGATCCTTTGCCACATATTTCCTTTTTTGTCCTGTGTTAACTTTATTTCGTACCATATTCTAAATCTATTAGTTAAGTTAAGAGCAGCATGTTTTTTTCTGTGTACTATTTTTGTGTGGCAGTAAATGTATTTCTATTCTATTCTATTCTATTCCAATTAATCGGTATTGAAGGGACTTTATTATGCTATAATATTTACGTCAAGTTTTGGGACACTCTGTAAGGTATTACCTATTACGGACAATGCCTCAGTGATGAGCATTAACATTTTTTAAATGAAAACTTATCAATTCTGAACATTTTATTCTAATAGTGGTAATCCCGAATAATTTCATATACTTAATTGTAACACTTAAAGCATATCAATCTCGCAGAAACTTAGGGGAGATGTGTATGTGATCCCTGGAGGTAAAATGATTCCCCATCATATCCGAGTTACTGTTAGCGATATCCATCCAAATCCAAATAATCTATTCCCCGCGACCCAGCCAGTTGTCTCTCCAAGTGTCAGTGGAGGTGGAAGCACTGAGCGTGGATTTATTAAAAAAAAAAAAAAGTGAGTGTCATCTATGGTACGCCTATTTTTAAAGTTTCTTTACTTTCTGCATGTTGATTTTTATTAAAATTTGGTTTTATTGGCGGATTCCATTGACGTTCATCTATAATTAAGCGATGTCATAGTACCACATGTTGAACTTGAAACTCATATTTTGATCAATGCTATGAAATTTGATGATTGAGGTAAAATGATCCCTTTTCGTGAGTATAAAATGATCCCTGGGATCAAATTACCCCATTAGGAAATGTCTATTGGTCACAAGTCCCACTTATCATCAGGTGGCATTTGTGCTCGTACGCCTTCTCCTTCACATAAAAAAAATATTTTTAATTTTTGAAGGTCCTGCCGTGAGTTTAGAATCGATAAATAGCTTTAGAACGTTTTTTACAACTATTTAAAGTTTAATTTTGTTTATTATGTATTATTTAAATAAAAAACATATCTCCTTGTCGCTCACGACTTAAAATTTTATGTGTAACCAATGCTTACATAATTGTCGTAGTCTTAAGCAATCATAATAATATGATTAAAGTAAACTCCTGGTATTTTTTTTATTTACGTGAAATATCACGGTTCCCGGGGATCATTTTATACATGCATGTGTTTAAAATGATCCCTTAGTAAACTTTTAGAAAACATGACGTAATTAAAAAAAACACATACAAATCATAAAAAATAAGTATGCTGTTCCCTAGATATATAAATTCACTATCCTTAACAATTCAAATCTTGTGATTATGTCTTAAACTCTGACCACAGTAAAGATTTTCCCTTAGGGGGATCATTATGCACACATATCCCCTATATTTATGGGATTGTTCATAACTGGAGCACTGTCCATAATAGGAGCTTTTTCCTTATAGGAATTGCATTACTTATTTTTACCAAAGTACGTCAATAAGATTTACGTCAGTAAAAAAACGTACCTGCTATAGGTAGTTATCATTATCATCTGAATTATGAATGTGATGACCATTCATATTCATATTACGTAACGCAAACACTTTCAGCGGGCTCCATAGAAAATGAGTAGTAGTCTCAAAGAGATCGGCGCATGCGACGCTTCTTTCATGAAAAAAATAGTTATTAAAAAACCTGGAGATCGTTAGTGCCGCGTTCTTAATTTTTTAATCGTGTAAGTGTTTGCAAGTAAGTTAATATTTAAAGAAATAATTAAGCGTGGAGATGATTTTGAATTAATATTAATTTGGACCCTAATATTATTATTCTTAAACGTGCGATAACATTCTAGGATTAGAAGTGTTCAAGATATTTTTTGCGTGATTTTTTAAGTGCTCGGTTTTACTAAAATCATAATAATAAAGCTCAAATATTAGATAGGTACTAAAAAAAGCTTATGATTTGACGTAGAGCGGAATATACCTGCATAATATTTATGTCATGGCCTTGTACGTAAGCTTGTCTTGACGTATTTGGTAACGTGTCGTGGAAATTTCATACAACTTGCACTTACATTAGAACATGTACCTTCATTTAGCGTTTGGTTTATTATTAGTAGATTAATATTATTAATTTATACCGCTGCACTTACGCTTAGACTAAAATTAAAAAAATGCTGTATTTTTCTGGTAATTAAACTGAGCAAAATAAAATAATTCGATTTTAAATTTATTCTAGATACGTTTTTATCTTTGAAAGAAAAAGCTAAAAGTTTAACGGGTCACTAAAATATAAATTAAAACGAAGCAAATCACTGTTAAGCCTAAATTTATAAGGTTAATTTTGTGATATTTTCACCAAGTAAAATTAAATAAATAGGTAGACGTTAAATCTTCGTTTTTTTCTTCTTTATTAGTCTTTTTACTTCTGTTCAGATGTTTATTTTACTGCGCATATGTTCGTTAACCACATTTATTTTCAAACATTACGGCATAAAGGCACAATTAAAAACACATTAAACCCAAGAAAACTGCTAAGCTTAAAATTATAAATAAAATGTTTTACTGAAATTTTATGGTAATTTAACAGTGCAAAGTGAAATAATTAGAGTTTAAAATTACTTCTCTACTTTTTTTGTTGGTTCGCTTGCTGTTAAAGTAGGTATATTTCATTAATCATTATTAACTTTCACCGTAGTATTATTTAAAAAACAATTGAATTAGTAAATTGGGCATTGCGGATAATATTTCCCAGAGACCGAACCACGCGCACGTAAAAATTTCGTGAAGCCGCTTAAAAAACATGTGGAACATTTATTTTCGTAGTGTGTAAATTTGTGAAAGTACAAGAATAGATGGCTGGATTCCAGTTGTTATTGCTTTGCAAACTATGAGAATGAATAGTTGAAAGAATGTGAGTTCAAAGGCCGCATATTGAGATATATTTGAAATGGAAAACTGACACCAAAATTACAGGATTTTTACATTCAAAAATCATCAACATATAACAACAACATCAACAACAACAACGTTAGAACTGTCAATATATCGTAACATCTTGTTTTACAGTCTGTGAGGACTTAGAAGGTGCTTCGTGTTTGTACCTCTCTCTCACTCGCTCTTAATAAGTAACAGTGAGAGTGAAGTACGAACCCCTTCTAAGCTATCACACTGTAGTTTGTTGTGGCTGAGACAAAGTTGAGAATTTAAATTCAAACACACACAGTCTATTGAAGTCTGCCTCAGGATGAAAATAATGATATTACCATAGTTAAATTAGGTCATTTATAAAAAAATATATGTTGCAGTCAATAGGTAACAAGTGCTCCAGGACACAAGAACGGTCATCTAAGCCACTTAATATGCCATTATTCCGGAGCAATGCGTATGCCAATTATCCTACGACAAACCAGTGCCTTTCAATTTAACCTAATAATATTGAGGACTAAATGTTTAACAAAGTGTCAAAATTTATGGCATAACATATTATGTGTTACACTACGTTAACATTGACAAAATCCACTTGTCTTGGCCTACTGAAGATTAAGTATCTCACGATGCATCATTATCTCCAAAATTCATGTGAAACTGCAAACGCATTAGAAGTCGTAAATCTTCCAACGTTCGTCTTAAATTTGAAACTCGCAACGGCAGCTAGATTTCGGCGACGCCATGCGTATTTAGGGAGGTGCTATTCTTAAAATTTGCTCGTTCGACGTTGAAATCACGGCAAAAATTTCATAATCAATGTTACTAGCGGTTTTTACACGGTAAAATTTGGCCTGCGCATCTGAGACTGCGTTCTGAATGACGGATAGAGCGTTTTCCGATAATTACGAGCAAATGTGATGTTACCATGTTTTGAATCGCAGTCAAATCTGTCTTTTCTGCCTGCCTATAATTAAAGTAGCATGAAACGTGAGCAGAGCATCAAAAAATCCTAGGTTTAGGTGGTTTCGCGCATTTACATGAACGCTTCAGAGGTGTTATTTAGTCTTTTAAATACGGCTCTCTGTCAAACAGTTGATCAAGTGAACGAAGTCATACGAGTGAGCTCATTCGACGGGTAAAACGGGTAAGGTGAGAATTCACGCCCTTAAATATTATTTTTACGCTCTGACGGGACAACTTAATTTATTAATTATTGGTGCGCCAAGGTTAACGCGAGTTGTTTTTGAGAATCACCTGCCAGGACGAGGTATAGCACGAGGCGAGTCCCACAGTGTGAAGTTTATGTGGGAGGGCCTTTAATATAAGATACCTAGATGACATTGACCTAGTTATGTTAAATGTCCGATAAATACCAAATAGTTCGGTGATTATAAGCTACATTACATGTCAAATTTTAACTCAAAATAAGTAACCTAATCTTTCTGCGGTTTGAATATTGGGAACGGACAAGAGCATCGAATGAGTAAGCAAATGGATCAAGTTCATTGTCGAACGAGATGAATGAGATGCTCGGTTTATTCAATAGCTTTTATAAGTCAGCTGAGAAATATATGTGGAGCAAATATAAATATGGAGTGTTTTGGGAAAAAGCCAATAAATATAACCTTGAACTAAATATAATTAGCATAAGTATGTACACAATAATGTTATAGACATAGCAATACGATGTATCGCAGCAATAGGTAATTTTTAGAGTTCTATGTCCTAATAATTGTAGGCGAATTAGGAACTATTGGAGCTAAGCCATGTCCGATTGTGTTCGTAAGTACGTCGTGGTCGCAGCCTCTTGTACTTATTAAAGTGGTCACTGACGGTTAGTCCAATGCACCTAGATAATCCAACTGAAGTCGATTAAACTGACAAACACCAAAATTTTGCCCACTCCTATGTCAATCTGTATGACTTGAACTCTTGAATGCCGAAAGGCTCTGGCCGACATCTGAAAGTCGAGCGGACGCAAGTTGAGGATTAAAAGAGACTTTGTTCCGTTTGAATAAAGTTGTAATATGCATGGAATAGCAAACATGTTTGGCGTGTGAGTAACACAATGTGTTTTTGACGTAAGGCGTTTAAAAGCTTTAATATCTCGGTAGATGAACCCGCAAATAGGATGTGGGTTTGTCCATTCACGGGCTGCGCGACGTAAACCCAGGGCCCTTGGTGCAAGGTTTTCGCACTCACGAAACGAATGATTTAAGTACGGTCAAAAACAAAGTAGTATCATCAGGTCAAAAAATTGTTAAGACTAAATTCACGATCAAATTTGGCAAGACGCCGCGCCAACTGATGCGATTGACTGACAGTTAACGCTTTTAGATATGCCGAATAAAATATTGAAATAGCAGACGGTATACTAACCTATCCAAAGTACTTTATTTGTATGTACGTATTGTATTGATCAATCCAAAAGGGTGTCGTTTGATAAATTCTTGGGTTTAATGGCCATAATACTTCAAGACATGTCTTGAAATGTGAGCTAAGTTCATAAGAGTGGTCTTCACTTTCGACCCCAAAAGTTTTTATATGTTTTCAGCCTTTGTCCTCGACATTCATATTCGCGTTATATTTTTATTCGTAAACTTGTATTCCGGAGGTCATTGTATTAAAATCGGTTAGGCTAATCAAGAGTTTTTTTTATTATTCAGTTATTCCCACAATTTGCTGAACTTTACACCTCATCTCTTCTCAATTCTGGTTTCAGTGAACACTTGGCTTAACCTATCGAATTCAAGATCGGCGCCTTGACATGCATACGCACTCGTCTGCCAACTCGCGCCGATATATTACGTTACGCTTTTAATGCGTAACGGTTTTAACTAATTATTTTGACAGGCGATCGTGCTTCTATCTATTAGCTGTAACATACAGACACATAGAAATCAAGTGCACCTATTCGCAGTATACCTACTTATTCACAGATGTTGGAACAATGTTAGAGCGCGTGATGATCCACCTTGAATCTTTAAGGTGGACCACATTTTGTGCCATTTCATCGTAACTTGGTTCCGTGTTAGTGTCAGTTCCGGTTATCAGGACGGAATTTCTCATGTTACGATGTGTCCCATCCCGAGCGCATGATTTAAATTGTCCACATTTAGTGTAGTCACAAGTCCTGTAGATTTTCCACGCAGTTCGAGTCGATGGGATAGTGGGAGATCTTAGGTCCCGATTTCTAAGGGGACCTTGCATTTTTGAGACAAAGCAAACCGCTTGAAACAGGTGTTCCTGTGGGTGATCTGAGCGGATTTAGCCCGGTTGCCACGAGGTCCCCCCAGCAGGTGGGCAGGGGAGGGGGGTGAGAGTGCATCCGACGCGACTCACTCTAAAAATGATATCTGCATGCATCTAAAGTCAGGGTCAATAGAAATGATAAATGATGTAAACAAAATCAAACGGACCTATTTACCATTATTACACCTTAATCACGTACTTTTGGACATCGCGTGAGGTACGTTTAATGATGTAACGCTTGATTGTTACTTTTACATTCTGTTTAAGATTAAATAACTATTAACTAGGTATACGTTTTTAAAATCAAACTCGTTTGCAGAAATATTGAGGTTAGTTGTCAGACAGTACCTACGGATTTGTTTACATCTTTTGACATTTCTATTGTCCCCGGCTTTCGCAACTATATGAAGTTTGGTGTCTTTGTCTTATAATTCGAGGATGAGGAATTAATTCCAGGAACAACATTTTTACACACCCATACAAAAAATATGACAAATTCAAAAATCTAAATTTTTCTTTACATTTTTATTCCAAAAATCCTCTCCTGACTTTAAACTATGGTGATTTACTCAAGAAAAAATAAACTTGTTTATAGCCCAGTTATCCTACTATATAAAAAATAAACTTCTCATACATTTTCGCCTAATAATAACTGTGTTAAAAAAATATTTGTGTCGCGCGGCGGTCCGCGCCGAAATAGATTTAGTATTAGGGACGGATTCACTATAAAACTTTATTCTACATACACAAGTATAGGAAGTAATAATATAATAAAATAATGAAATTAAAATTAAAATTACGATATATAACTGAATATGGGATTACCCTATGCCATAGGTAGAACTACCTACTACTTACTTACGCTATCAAATACAGCAATAAAATAATGTGTGCTTATTCGGGAAAAAGTACTTGGTTCGATTCCCTTTTACAAAACCAAGGCGAAACCTTTAAGAGGATTGTGAAGAGCCGCTAAAATAGCGTAGCTGTCAAAAAAAATCCATACAAATTTAGCTCCGGGCGAAAACGTTTCTCAACCCCTAAATCAAGTCCGATTTCCACGATTTTTGAATATGTTGTAGTTATTATAAAGAACTAGGTCTGTACGTTTCTGCTTTTTGTTTTTTTAATTTGTTTCATTCTAAGAAATATTTTCGTGTAAAGGAAAACGTACAGACATAGTTTTTCATGATATCTACAACATATTCAAAAATCGAAAAATCGGACTAGGTTTAAGGGGAGAAAAACGTTTTCGCATTTTGTATGGAAATGTTTAGCTTCACAATCCTCTTAAATGCACCTCTTTTCCAAAATCAAGGCCTTTATTCCTAAAAACAGATTATCTTACTTTTAGTTTTCGAATTCCACGTACCTACTGACTTATTTGGATTGATCGCCTTGTATACTTAGCTGGCCGAGAGGGCGCTGCCTACGAAAAGTTGTCTCAACATGGTGTTGCTGACCGTACCGATGCTGTATGAGTATACACCTCGGCATAGACGCATGCGCGAGGTTGGCTTGCTTGAGAGCTGCTTTGTAACAGCTGGTAGTTCACTGCTTGTAACAGGGCCATGTTCTGCGATACGTACAAGTGCCACCATGAATGCACCATGCATAGAAAAGTGTTTATTCAGTTAGTTGGCCGCACGGGCACTTTAACTCGTTGAAAATCTACCAGTGCTTCCCAAGAGGAGACCACTGCTGAGAAGAAACGCCGCAAGAAACTCAACAACAATCATTATTTATTGCTTATAATGGCAATGATAATATTAAACCTAGCATTATATAAAGCCATGAATATTAATAAAAATATCGTGCGTAGGTAGTTAAGCAAGAAAAAAATGTTTAAAGAATGAATGACTGTGAAGTCAATCATTCTACTAGATCACCATTAGTTTTAAGTCAGGAGAAGATTTTCGAAAAAAAGGGTAAAGAAAAATTTTGATTTTTAAATTTGTTTTTTTTTTGTATGGGTGTGTAAACATTTTGTTTCAGAAATGAATTCCTCGTCCTCGAATTATAAGAAAAAGACACCAAACTTGATACAGTTGCTAGATGTTTGCAGATATAAAGTTTAGTTAGAGTGAGGCGCGTCGGATGCACTCTGGACAACTTAAAAAAGCTCGACCGTAAATAATTCGTCAACGAAACCTCGGGCTTAGAAGCTTGCTTTAGAAATTTAACGCCATGAATGACATTTTACCTGATTTACTAAATTAGTAACGGGACTTACCTACAACCTATTTTCTCTTTTGCTAGCAAGTATAAGTAGATACATTAGGAATAAAGACCGATGTCTTTAAACTGTCATAAAGAAATAAGTATTTTTATTTCAATAACATTGTATTTTTTAACCACAAATGTGTTTTTCTAG
This sequence comes from Acleris literana, assembly GCA_946894065.1. Lineage (NCBI taxonomy): Eukaryota > Metazoa > Arthropoda > Insecta > Lepidoptera > Tortricidae > Acleris > Acleris literana. The sequence continues at coordinate 10,528,510 of OX335684.1, read as the reverse complement.
GAAAATGGGGAAGGAAAATGGCGTCAACGAAGTCTATGAGGTGAGTTTATTAAAATTGATATGCACGCCCTCTGGGAACGCATGCGGATAGTTTTAGCTCCGTAAGGAAACCTATCACATAGTTAACTTCACGGGCCTTTACCACACAGTAAGATATTATAGTTTAGAATTTACTCGTTAGATGTCGCGATAACGTAAGTTGTTTAAACTATGTAACTCGTACTAGATGGCGCTAAGCGTTTAAAAAGAAACTGAAAAGTTTGAATCTATTAATAGGTACTGCCACTTCGAAAGACAATTTCTAACTGCCATTGGTCACAAGTGCTTAACAATGTTACGATTGATTGAGGAGAACGTTTGCTACGAATATGTACGTACCTGTTAATACCGTTTACTTATATTAACCTTTTTTACCACGTCCTAATCGTTAAAATTCTTTCCCAACTTAATTAAATTAATTATTTACGTGTCTTAAAGCATTTCATGTGATTACATAAACGTTTAAATTTGTTTACTGATAGATTACCTAATGTTAAATTTAACTGAGGGGCAGTTTAATTAAAAACAAGCGTGTACAAGGTAGGTTATTTATAACTTTAAACTTTTTAGAAGATTTAAATAAAAGCAGGTGTAACCGCAATGCAGATGCTTAAGCTGAAAATAAAGTTCGCGAAATACCTACCTCTCGTTTGTCTACTTTTTGTGCCGAATTCTATTTTCTCTCGAAAAAGTAGGTAAGTAGTTGTAAATCAAACGTCACTAAACTTGGACTTAAAAAGTTTTGTGACATTTGATTTCAAGTGTGTCAGGGCAGTTCAAACCTACGTCAAGGACTTGGTTTATGATGATGGAATATACATTTTAAAATTAAATTATTTGGTATTGCGTAGGTGACTAAAAATTAACTTGGCTTTAATACGTCTTTAAATTGTTTCATTCAGAACTTCTGTAAGAAAAATAAGAGTAAAATATTACCGTAAGACGATTAGACCACGCTAATGACCGAATAAGTGTTTCGCTGTCATGCCATATGCCACAACGCAAAAAGCCTGCTTTTTCATACTCTAAATTCGCATTTTATCCATTTCAAGACTCAAATTTCGGAAGAACTCGGCCGATACCTCATCGCAGTCCGAGACCTGGCTCCAGGTGACCTGGTGCTGACCGAGAGGCCGCTGGTCTTCGGCCCCAAAACTTCCCTGGACCCTGACTCCATGCCGTGTGTGGGATGCTATAAGCCAGTACCTGCTGATGCTGGGGAGCGATGTGCTAAGTAAGTTGATTCCTATGATGTTCCTAGAAATAATATTATAGATTTTCTATTCTCCTATTTTTCTCGCGACTTCATTCTCGGGAACTTAGTACGTAGTACAGTCGAGTTCATAAATATATATACACTTCAGTACCTTGTCTATTTAATGTAGGTAATGTTTAAATTGCTAGCTATGAATTGTCACAGCGATTAAAGTGATATAATATGCTGTGTTAGCAGAAATTGGTTCATTTATTTACTCAGTAAATAATGGTAAAAAAGGTATGCTTTTAATACAAACCTCTATAAGCAAAGCATGATTTTTCAGAATACCTTTTAAAAGTTTTTGATGACAATTTTTGGCAATAAAAACTATTTTGTGACCTTCTCAGAAGTCCTAGCTGCCCATAATTGAAATGTCACCAAAATTACTTGAAAAGTGTAACATGCTGATAAAGTTAGTTTTGAATTTCAAATATTGTTATTAGGATCTATGGATTTTAGGATAGGTAAACCTATCAAACGAGTCTGCTCGCTGTTTGATGCGGTAGGACCCAAAGCACCTGATTTAATTTTATTTATGGTATTTAATAAATGGTCAATGAGTTTACCATTGTGTTTTATTTTACTATCATATATTTCTTTTGACTTATTCTATGTAGGTGCTCTATTATATGCCGCTGAAAAATAGTTTTCTTTCTTTCAAATAAAATACATATAATATATTTTTAATAAGGATAAAAAGGGCAAAAATAATTTATTAAACTAAGGGTAGATTTTAACTATGTTTTAGTTGACCTAACTATGTAGGTACATCAAAAACATCCACCCTATAAGTGGACGATTTCAATTCCTAACATCAGTTATACTTTAATAGAATTTTCAAAGTTTACAATTGGTACACAAACTTAGAACTTTGCTGATCCCTTATCTTTATTCCACTTTTCCCCAGACGGGGTTATATGCGAGTAAATACGTTAACTAAGTTGGATGTTTGTGTAAGAAATAATGGTTTATTCCAAGCTCCGGATATGATGTCCCGTGAGGGTCGACGAGAGGCCAGGTGGTTAATCTTTATTCGTTAGATCCTACTATATTATTCTGTTAACAAATTTCACAGCTCATTTCATCCTTAATATGACTGAACAATAATTTGTCCCTAAGGTCGTAGACATAATGGGGAGCGAGGTACCTTCGCAGTGCCGCCGCTTTTGTCGAAAAACGATCAATGTTTGAAAAGACGCACAAAGATGTTATTATACGCACAGACAGGTCAAGATAGGGTCACCGGTATTTCATTAGCAAAGTCACCGACAAGTTAAGTACTTAAAATAAATATGCCCCTGAGGGAAGCGGTGAGAACGTTGTAACTAGGAGTTACGAACGCAAACTTAACTTGTTAGTGAATCGAACTGTTTTAGGTGAAACTTAAGCTTGCGTGATTTTTCCAAAACATGTATTGTAGCATCAGACAGACATACAAGTAAAATAAACATACATAGAGTGATGCCCTTTTAATATTATTCCAATTAAGTGTCTTGTGTGCCAAGTGCGTGCGCGTTCATTTTGAATTGAATGCAAAGTGGACGCATTTGGGAAAGAGTTATTTGCACTAAAGATCATACTAATTGAGGGTTTCCAAAGTTCATATTAAGTTATATTCAAACAGAATAACGAAGTTGGAAAAACCAATAGAAAACTTCACAAAATGGTTGCGTTTACATTTTCTTATTTTGACTTCAGAATCAATCAAGCTGAGAATTAATAAAGTTACACCGACTGAAGTCTGGAGCAAATTAAATCTAATAAAATTTGCCATTCAATGCAATGAAATTCAGTTTTTGCCTTACTGTTTCATTTAATTCAATTTTAACTTGGACAGTGATTAGATTTGGTTTAACTTTCTTCGATTCTTAAATAAATTGATTAACTAAGCTGAACAGCTTGTCATTGTGTCGTGTTTCGAACTCCTTTGCATTGGTTTTCCACTATGAACTCGAAAAATTGGGTTTTTTTAATATATTTTTGCAATGTTAGAATTAAGAATTAGTAATACTAGTAGTACAAAGTAGCTACTTTGGAAATATTCAACTAATTTTTAGACAAAAGTAAGTAAAACTGTGTTACTTATTTTTTGGCAATACACTCTATAAATCCATTTTGTAAGGTAGAGTTTTAAAATTTACTTTTATGAAAATACTCGTAAATTTTTATTTGACTTGTTTTACTGTGTCGCCGGCTTAAATCCCCGTGGACATTTCTTTATAGTAAGACGAAATTGGAGGAATAGTCTTTTTAATGGCCATCATCACTTTCCTCTTATTAAAAGAATTCATTTTAATATTTGAGTTCTAGAACTAGCCACCACACGAAATCTAAAATAACGCAGTGATCCATAATTTTTTTATTAAATAATTAAATATATTCCAAATAAATGGTTTAACATGGTATATCGAGTACAAAATTAATTCAAATTGTTTTTTTTAAACTCCCGATTAATTTAAATTTGAATGTACCTATATCTTAGAATTAGGTAAAAAGTCCCGTGTGGTTGCCGGGTTAGAATAGTGCCACTCCATGTCTTCCCGTGGATGTCGTAAGGTACCTAAGAGGCAACTAAGGGAATAAAGGCTTGTAAATAGTACTGTTAGGCGATGGACTTGTAACCTGTCACTAATACACTGGTAAACTTTTAGAGTTGTTGGTAATTCTGTAGCCCTGCCTATATCTGGGAATGAAGGCATGAGTTTATGTACTTAGGTATGTAGGTTAAAAGTTCGCAGTAACTTTTGGTCTATTTAAATTGCTTTTCTTGCGGTTATTTGACTAGAACTCTTGTATAACAAGCGCCTACAAACGTTCCAGTTCTATGATCTCCTTAAACCATGTCTTACCTGACTGGCCTGGGACCTCGACGGCCTCAACCAAGGTCCTCACGCAGAAAATTAGCGCAATGACGCTTATCAATCTGCAAAATGTATGCATTGCACATTTATGCAGAATTCCTCATGACCTTAGTCCTCAGGGTTTACAATGCATTGGCAGTCTTAAAAATACAAGTATCTATAGGTCTTTGATCCTAGATACCATCATCAGGTGGCCTGAGCGCCTTCGCCTTCACTGTGCAGTAAACAATATTTTCCTTTAACCATCTCAAAATGAAATTGTATCTTAAATAGGAAAATATCTCTCTTCTAAGATTCTTTAAATAAATTAAATTTGATTCGACTATTTTCGGTACCTGCACTTTTAAGAGGATTGTGAAGCTAAACCTAGTCCAATAACAACGAAAAGGGTCTATATCGGATAGCATACAATTATTAGTCCTATCGTTCTGTCGCATAACGTCTTTTGTCCTAATAACGTATGGCATACACTTGTTTGTCCTAAATATTATTTGTCCTATCGTTTGATGTGGCTAAGATTCAAATGTCGAATGATTGATGTGCATAATTGTAATATTCCTAATCCTATTCATAGTAATAATAAAAAAAACTATTTGTGATTATATATAAAAAAAATGTTTTATTTACAAACCTAACCTTGTCAACCTTGTTGGTTCTGGCATTTCGCTCGCTCGTTAGGGTCACAGTTCTACCTAACACTCGTCGTCGTACCTAACCTAATCGAAATCTGACCTGCTTGAAGGTAGAATATGTAACGATTCTGACTTCACGCCTACCATAGTTTAGTTTAGGTGCTGTAATTATAGCCGATTTAATAATAGGCAAAATAATTCTTAGGACAATTCATGTTAGGAATATTATGCTTTAAGGTAATTAGATTTTAGAGTTATCAATATTAGGACAAACTTGCTTTAGTACTTTAAATGAGTATGCGCAATAATTATTAGGACAAACGAGTAGTATGCCATTCAACAGTATGCCAAACATTCTCGGCCAAACATTTTTAGGACAAAAAACAAACAAAAACTATGTCTGTACGTTTTCCTTTCCAAGAAAGTATTTCTTAGATTGAAACAAATTTTAAAAACAAAAAACAGAAACGTACTGACCTAGTTCTTTATAATAACTACAACATATTAAAAAATCGTGGAAATCGGACTTGATTTAGGGGGTGAGAAACGTTTATCTCCCGGAACTACATTTGAATGGATTTTTTTTGACAGCTACGCGATTTTACCGGTGTTTCACAATACTTTCTCATTAGCATGTTTTACAAAGCAGCTTCGTTCATGTTGAATAAATACCAGGTTACAAAATGTCTGCATTTTCACCCAAGGGAGACGAGTTAAAAGGAACTAATCCAAATGTCTGACACTCAACGACGAGGTCAAGTAGTCGTCTGCAATTTAATTTAATCTGCGTGTTTTTCACTGAAGAAAATTTAGAGAGGAAAACATTTTGAGACCGACCGTTTAATATTTTGTATTCGTTATACAAACGCTTGAAACAATGCTAAATATTCTGTTAAACAATTATTTTAAACGCATTTAGTTATTTGTTGATCTATTTTGATTTCAAACTAAGCAAAATCCTTCAGGATGTGAGTAGCTCTTGGTACTATTATTTTTCACATATTATTTGTATCGTTCGATTGTATTTCGGCGTGTTTGACTATACCTATTATTAAATCTAACTGATATTCTCTCCTTACTTCACCGCAAATTTACGCCAATGGCAAACACTTTGATTTATTTTTACCTGACTCCGACACGCCGAAAAGGAAGATATGATTTTTGAAGTCTATGTACTTACTCGCACAGATAAACATACAAATCGGTTTTTAGTTGAAAAAGTTCTTGCTATTTTTGCCAGCTTTAGTAACCAATGATAAACGAACAAACACATACACGACCTACATCTGTACGAGTATGTAATTGGGTTAAGATGTTCCATCGCAGTGATCAAAGTACAGTTCATGGGCTTTAAAAAACAATCTTATTCGGGATTTAACAATTATCTTATTAGGAATTTAAACAGTTTTGTTTTAAACATCGACATGTCAAAACCAGCCAGTCGACTTCAACAGTTATTTCTCCTAAACTTGACATCGTTATTGATTAACTTCCTTCTATTCCAGGTGTGGATGGCCCGTGTGCAGCGGGAACTGCCCTGGTCTCCAGGATCCCCGGCACCACGGATCGGAGTGCCCCATCTTGAGCATGCGGCCGGAGTGCGTTTTGGACAATATGGCTGAGTATTATAGGTGAACCATTTTTATTATTTTACTATACCATTTGGATGCAAGCGGCACAGGACAGGTCCTTGTGGCAAACCTTGGGGGAGGCCTATGCCGCGGTATGGACGTCTTTCGACTACGATGATGACGATGACGACTATGACAGTTAAGTATTGACGTGGTTTTTAAAAGTGATAAGGCATTAATAATCATACAGAAGAACAGACCAGATACCATTGCCTTAGTTGTATCGGCTTTGATCGTATTGCTATTTAACACGATCTGCAAATAAAGGTACTGACAGATTTCAGTGTGAGAAAGCGATAAATAGCCGTTGCTACATAATAGTTTTGTGTGTTTTTGTGGCGCTTCTATTGAGCAATGATGGGTCTTGTCCGAAGTTTTAGTAGATTACTTAAGCGACGTGTAAAAACAGTCATGGCACCTAGTAACCAATTTAAGGAATTATTTTTGAATGTAAATACAAAATCATGAGTATTGGAACGTTTAGAACTTTTATTTTTGAAACAGACCATTAATTGAAATATTTTTATCATCACGTTTCTGATGTTATATCTCGACATATTGATAAATATATACATGTTAAGTAAACTCTTTCAATTTGTTCTTAACTATCATTATGTACACAACACAAATGATTTCGTTTCAATTTTGATTTATTTTTGATCTTCAGACATGACGCTCTGCTGCCTCTGAGATGTGCATTACTGCAGACAACAGACCCGGAGAGGTGGTCTAAAACATCGGAAATGCAGTCGCACATGGAGAGCCGCACGCCGGGCACCGAAGCATACGAGTAATTCTATTTCCTCCTTTACTTTATGTTACCTTTTTATAACATATGTTTTTGCAACTCCAATAATGTGAGTACTTACACATTTCAAAAATGTCTAGGGTTCAAAAATATCCATACATTATTTTAACATTTAGCAATGTAGCTACATTGCGATATATTGCAAATTACCAAAATAATGTACCGTAAAACGGGGTGAGTAGGGATTAACGGGTGAGTAAGGAGACTACCTAAAATAAGTCATAACATGTTACAAATAAGAACAATTATTAAATGGACAATAGCGTCACGTTTATTGGAAATAATTTCAGTCTTATATTTAGTAACATATGCTTCATTTTAAGTTGTGTCCCTACTCACCCCGTTTTACGGTATTGATGTTATTGATTCTTAGGCATCTTTGATATGTATATTACGTAAACCGCCCAACTGATTTACATTAAGCTAGTTAAAAAATAACCCCTTTAAAAAAAATGGTTTTATCAAAAAAGCCGCATCTGAATCGGTGAACCATTTGGGAACTACGATGCCTCAGACAGACACACAGATCAGAGACTAAAAATTAATAAATATCGTAATGATGAAATAGTAATATTATGAACGTAACATTCATTATACTCTTATTACAATATAATGTATGTTTTATTTATCTCTGTGCCCATACCGATTACTATCGATAAAAAGTAAAGTATAATTGTGGCGAAAAAGTGTTAACATTGGGCACTTTAACTAACAAGGCATAACTTTAAAATCTTTATTGCTTTTTTCAGTGAAGCTAACGAGTTCATCGTCGAGTACCTCATGAACAACTTTATCAACAAACTTGATAAGGATACCAAAAACAAATACTTCCCTGAGATCTCAGCTGAACTACTTCACAAGATCTGCGGCATCATTGACACAAACGCTTTAGAGATCCGTTTATTAGAAGGCACTGAATTACTGGCGCTCTTCACGAATACCTGCATCATTGAACATAGTTGCATACCAAACACGAAACATACTTTCAGTCTTTCAACTAAAAACAAAGATGACTTATTCAAAATAACAATAAAAGTCACAGTTCCAGTACTAAAAGGGAATCATATAACGACGATGTACAGTCATGCCTTATGGGGAACGCAAGCACGCCGTCAGCATTTAAAAGTAACTAAGCATTTTGCTTGTAAGTGCGAAAGATGTGCCGACCCTACAGAATTAGGAACGTATCTTAGTGCCATGAAATGTATAGGCGATGGAAATAGTCTATGCGACGGAATACATTTACCTGAAGATCCGTTAGATGAGGAAACTGATTGGGCTTGTAACAAATGCAATGTTAAAGTCAACAATTCAGAAGTCAGTATGATTATATCCCAAATGGGCGAAGAAGTTGAAACAGTGCAAATGATGGGTGGTCCTTTAACAATTTTGGAGAATTTATTATGCCGATTGTCGATGTTTTTGCATCCAAACCATTATCATTTGTATTCGGTGAAACATTCATTGATACAGCTTTATGGTCGTCACCCAGCATATATATCTGAAGAAATTTTGAATAGAAAAATACGCATGTGTAAAGAGCTCATTGACGTTACTGAAAGATTAGACCCAGGAAACGCTAGACTAAGTTTGTACTATGCTGTGTTACACCATGAGCTGAATTCAGCGTTGGTAATAAAAGCTACGAACGCAAATAGTGGTGGATCCTCTAAATCAAATGACGATGTGAAAACCTTGATTATTGAAGCCAAGTCTGCTATTGGCATTGCGTTAGAAGCTTTGAAAGATGAATTAGAAGAAATATCAGGAAAGAAGCTTTTTGCTGTAATAACTGAAAGCAAACGAGATTTTGATGTCTATTGTAAGAAAAATAATTTGCTCGTTTAATTAGTTTTTGTAAACCGTATATTTAATTACATTTTGTTACCTTATATTTACTATCACAGTTTTTTTCTCGGTTTACATTTTGCTTATGATCTAAAATTGCTCGTTTTGATAAATATCTACGTGAATTGTAGTTGCTAAAACATTTACGCATTTTTTTTTCTCTGCTTTACACAAACAAATATTATTTGATGTATATAGTTCAGTTAGTATTAAGTTTATATAATTGTGTTTAAACAATTTTAATACCCGCATACTTTAGTTACATAAAATACCTTTCTACAAAATTTCATCAATTTAATTACTAAACTATTATACATATCGAGTCATTGTCTCAAATTCCTGAACCAGCTCAATCCACTCCTCCCTGTGTCAGTATCGCCATCAATATGATTCTTGATCCATGTGGTGTACCGGGAGACCCTGGTGTAGATCCCGGGCATCTTGGCTCGTGCGCAGCCGCTGCCAGTGGATACCACTCCCACCACCATTGCGCGGGTTTCGTCTTTAACCATCAATGGGCCGCCACTGTCTGCCTGTTAGTACACAAAAATACACTGAGATAGTAACGCAACATGTAGTGATAAATACCAACTTCTCACTGCGTGGAAAAGAGCATTTCAAGATTTTCTATAAATTTATTGAAGTCAAGTTTTAGTGAAGAGATTTGCATTTATTGTTGTCAAAAAATAGTGAGAGCTAGCTTTGTTAAATTTAGAGCATTTCCAACAGTACCCTCACACCGTGTTATTTGTGTGGATTCCAATTATTTAATTACATTTTTGCAAAATCGAGCAGTTTGTTTTGTTTACACTTTATGTGTTATTGTATTGGCATACCCGAATATTAAACTAAAGTGTAACGATGGTAAAGGTACATACGTAATGTAACATAACTTCGGTGATACTGCTAAACCAGGTATATAACTAAAAAATTTAATAAGGAGCAAAATGCTTCTTATTTAATTTGTTGCTTCATAATCATAAGTCTGTAACTGCTCCTTATTTTTTTTTTAGTTACGCGGTTCAGAAGTAACACCGATGATAATAGGATACCTTTATCCCAAAAAAAATGTATTTGTTACCGTCATAAAATGCAACCATACTTACCCAGCAAGAGTCTCTGCCTCCCTGCTCGTAGCCCGCACACATTTGAGTCGAAATGATGCTCACTTTTTTCCCCTGGGACTGGTACCACTTGTTGCATTCATCGTTGGTTACCACCACAACGTCGGTCTTCTGAAGTATATTTGGTCTTGACCCTGAATTTATACAAAAAATAAATAACGTTTTGTCAAAAGTAACAAACAGTTAAAAGTCACTCTAAAGATACCACCTAACCTAACCTATTTACTTTTGCAGCGTTTCGGACTCGAGGTAAATGATTTCTGACGAAAGCGAATAGCAGAGGGGCAAAAAGCAATGGGACCACTAAGCATAACCTAAAAATTCGGATGATGGTCACTATTTTTTTCTGACCCACTTTAAGAAAAATTCCATGATAATACAACAAAGAAAATATAGTAAAAATTAAATTTGATACAAATATTATGTTCATACTAGGTTCCAAATCAAATTGAAGCTGCTAAATAATTTAAGATGACATTCAATAGATTCAAGATTACCGACATGACTAATCTCATCTAGGCCGTGAAGTGCTAACGCATATCAGTGACTCCGAAGTGTCTGGAACCGACGTACGAGTAAATAAACAATTGCTTATTGAAGCGCGAATCAGCAATATCTTTCTACTCAGCAACAGCGTAAAATAGATCGTTCATGTCACCTTCAAGGAGGTGGAAATTCTTTGTTTGTCGTTGAATAATTGTTGGTCTACTTTGTAGCTCTGTGATTTTGTTACGAGAGAATTGTCATTGCAGTGTTTGTTGATTCTATATGGCTATACTAATAAATAGCTGTTTGTTTTACATGTTCACATAATTTAATCTAGAGTTAATTGTATAGAAATAACATCCCATATTGACGATGGGACAGGGCGGCTGGCAGTTAAGTTTTATCATGAAGGTTATACATAATTTATTCATTGAGAAATTTTCCGTTTTATCCATTTCTTCAAGTTAACTTGTTCCATAATTTACATTGAAATGTCTGCTTCTCTAAATCATTTGTGACACTTCACGCTCAACTTCGCGTAAATACAAATCCGCCCGTCCCATCCCGGCCCAGAATTTAAGATAGCTTCGATGAACATTCTGACTCTATTTCTTGTTCCTTTACACAAGTTAATTTGGTTTTCGTGGACATTTTGTCCGTATAATTATTTACGTTTTGTTACTCTTATTTTAAAAACGTTTAAAATTTTCGTTATGTCCTAATAAGTCTATCTTCTGCCATTTGGGTGAACTATACAATTATGGAACATACCAAAATATTAGTATTAAATATCTGTGTCTCAAATTTTTAGACAGAGATTTTAGTGAGGCAACTGAAAAAAAAAACAGCTTCTGTTATATGTAAGGAGTGCCCACCTAGAAATATTTATTGTTGTGGTTTAACTCATCACGTCATAAATATTATATACATACATCTTCTAGTTTTTCAATAAAATGCATGTGTCATTCGGAGAGTTGGACGGACATGATGAAACTATAAGGGTTCCGTTTTTGCCATTTTAACTACAGAACCCTACAAAGGACATACGGCAATTTTTTAGTTTTGTCAGTATTGGAGTGTAGTTCAGTAAAGCAGAGGAGCTAAACAAGTATAAGTAATTCAACGGATGTAGTGGTTCTTTTCAACAAATCGAGACCAAGTTAATTAAAGTGTCTAATTAGATCGAGTGCAAGAACTCCCACAGCTCCAGTATTGGTTAAACTACTAGTACGGCGGACAACTTACGTACTACTTTGACCACCAATTTAGAAAGCTGTTTTTTTTTAAATTTTATAAGAAATCAAACTTAAAGTCTAAAAGGCTTGGCACATAATGGTAGTAACATAATTATAAGGTAAGTGGTTGAATTCGGAGATATTATTATTCCAAGAGTATATTTTTAAATGAGATATTTTGTTACGTTGATATAATTTTGTAACCAAACAGAACGAACAAAACTTATTTTGATATGCAGCCAGTGAAGTGTTATAGAAGTATGTAGAGAGAAGATGCTTTCAATGATTTTAGCATTTGATTTGTTACTTACTATCGTGGCAAGTGAATTACGATATGTTATTAGTAAACATATACATTTGAATAATTAATATTGTTGACTATTTAAAATTTTACAGCACTCATTGGTTGCGATCGCAATAACTTGAAACGAATTAGTTTTTAATTTAAATATTAACATGCTAGTAAACTTAGCAATAGATTTTCAAATACAAATAAGTATGAATAATAAGGGATGCTGATTAGAAGCTACGGCTCTTGTGGCCTAATAATGGTTTATGAGTTTAAATATTATAAACGGTCCAGGTGTTCACAATTAAAATACAAAATTATAACTAGGCACATTGAGTCCGTGGTCAATGAGCAGTTGAGACGTTTAATTTTAATACATAAATTGCTTCATTACACCTTCTAACAGATAACTAATCAGATACTGAGTTACTTATACTTAAATGTTCAATGCACTGAAGCAATTTTCAAAATCAAGGATGATTAAAAAAAAACGTAAAACAGTGGTGCATTCTATAATTACAACGATGTGGATATACTTCAATCTCAAATAGATAATGTCATGGTGTTTACCAAGGCAAGGTTAGTTGTTAGATCACCAAATGTTTAGATGATCTAAGACCTATGTCCTTCAGTAGGTCAATGTTGGCTGATTTGATGAATGAGTTACCACAAACCTTTTCCTCTATCCTCATTAGTGAAGCCCCAACCAGCGACGGTAGCCAGCGCTCCGCTGAAGTCCTGGGCCTGAGGCTGCGGGAGACAGGCCGGCCGCAGGTCACTTGACCATTGCAGCTGCCGAAGAGTCTTCAGAAGTGCCACGTCGTTCGATTTGGTGTTACATCTTGACAAAAAACATCTTTTTTTTTATTTACATTGAAAAATACCATTTCTATAATAGCCATGGGATGATCAGCGCTATCACACTCGTTCTTGCATCTTGTATAAAAGATCGCTGCGGTATTCATAGAAACACGAATAAAGCCGATGGCTACTAAAAAAGGTTAATGTTAATTGATTGATTAGCGTTGCATCATGAAATATGTTCAGCTATTTCGTTTGAGATAAATATTGCTATCTCAGTGTAAAAGCGACCCTTTAGATAATCTAAGTAATCTTTTATTTGTACGATAAAGTACCCTTTTGAAAATTGGTATGCAAGTGAATAGTTGCTTTGTTTTAGTTGACTCAAAGCACTACAAGTCCAAATTATTTTATTTATTAAGAGAAATCTAACGAATTTCATTGAATTAAGAAAATCACTGAAAGGCAAAGCTTAACTCAAGTTACAAATTCCGTTTTGTGCTATCAAAAGATCTTCGTCGTAAAATGAAACATAGCTCAGATTCTAATCTAAACGTTGTTTTATCTTTTAGAATAATTGACTGAAAGAACCGAAGAATCATCTGATTCCTTGCTATATTCTCCGTCATTGATTGTTAGTGCTAAAAATATCTCATTCATAAAATAACAAGAACGTTATTCTATACTTATTGAAAAATTAGGTGTAAGAGAAGAAAATACCTACTATAAAAAAATAAGTAATACCTAAGTAAAAAAGAAAAATACTTTTTCCCCGATACTTTTATACGTTTCGAACGCTAGGTCCAATATAAAACTACGTTTATTTAAAAACAACTAAGTGTTGAAAGAGTTCTTCGTCATAGATTTTTTTATCAAATACAACAAACTATTGGGTGGCTGTAAAAAGTATTTTTATTTTTATGTTTATAAAACTTTCTTTCTTAGAAAAGAAAGTTTAATTTCATTTAAAGAACAACCTTCATTTGTTTTGTCTTTATTGGATGTAATTCAAATTACTTGCTACTTTATCGACTCGACTTTGAGCACGAGTATAATATACTTCTTTATGAAGTCTAGAATAATAGGTACCTATTTCTTTTTAACCTAACATTCTTATTAGTTTTTTCCATATATTGGAATAAGGTGTTTTTTGTGTAAACCTGTAACAATAGAAACTGTGCTCTGACGCCAAGGATTTATAAAAAAACAACTTTATTTCTGCGATCTTTTATAGCAAATAGACCTTAGGCCGGGATTACATCTGTAAGTTATTACGTAAGTTTTGAGACGCAACTATGGGTAAGAGTGAGTGGCAAATATCTGCATCTCTCTCTATCATATAGCTTTGTTTCAAAACTTACGTAACAACTTACAGGTGTAATCCCGGCCGTAACAAACATAATTACTCGTAAGTTGTAACAAAATAAGTCAAAAGTAATCGTGTTATACTTTTTATAAGAAGTCCCTGTTTAGTTACGTTCGCTCTTTAACTGTCTTATTTAGTTAAGTGAAAGATTTTTAAATATTATCAAAATAACTTAATCAAAAGGGCACATATTTGTACCTAGTCGTTGAATTGCGGAAAACTAGCCCGTTCTAGCTCATATCCTGTACAAACGTGAAGCTGTAGGACGTTCTGAGGTCGTGATTATCAGCTGTTCAAATCTGTCAAGATCAAGTGATTAAAAAGGATGGAGCTGTAGGAGTCATGTATAGCTGTCACTATTATTATCCATAATTTACCAGTTTAGGACCGCTCATAATTCGCCTTTGAACTCAATAATGTCCTGCCCTCCTCTGACTACTAAGTGAACCGAATCATCCTCTTATAGGAACAATAGATCGTTAATTCAACAGCGGATTTTATCGCATGGAAACTAACGCCCTTCCGACTTATACCATAGAAAATGAGGAAGCAAGTTGAAAGTGCGAGCCCAATTATTAATCAAATCTCCAATTGTTCCACAAAATCATCAATTAATCTTACAATTTCCTCACAGTTTCTAATTAATTTGGTCGGTCGTTAATCTTTAACCAGATTGTTAGGATCTCGATCAATGGTTATTCAATATTGAGTTTGAAGTACAAGGCAATTGAATATTGAATTGCCGCTACGAGTTCTTTGTAATTATAGACTGCAACGCAATTTTCTCTCAACCTACTGCTTGACTCTTGTTAGGTTTTGACCTAGCATTGTAGTATCATCTTTTATCTGATATAAGTTATTTTGCAATCTATGCAACTATATAGAGGTATCCTATCGCAAACACTAAAAACGTTTGCCAGCTGTTTCATTTGCCATCATTTTAATTTTATTCTGAACCCAATAACTTTTCAAAATGTTTAATGAGATATACTTACAGAACCGGTAGGTTAGGTTAGGTTCATTTTATAACAATTCAGGAAAGTTAAACAGTTTCAGAGAAAAATTACTTTCGGACAAATGAAAATTATGGCAAATGGAACAGCTGGCAAACGTTTTTTAGTGTTTCAGATAGGTAACCAACTATAGGTCATGTAGGGTGGTGAAACCAGTAATGGACAAGGTACCAATAATGGACACTGTATTCTTATTTTACAGAAGATAAGGGTTATTCATTTGTTTTGCAACAATCAATTTAAGACCGTACGTAATTTGAATTAAGAGTGAAGTGTCCATTATTGGTGCCTGTCAGCTAAAAGTGTCCATCATTGATGCCGTCACCCTAGTAAATTTTAGTCCAAATGTTCATTTTTGAGACAATTTTTTTTTAGTACATGATTTTTTTTGGCTTATCTGTTGCTTATTAAAAACAATCTGACGAGTCCAAACATGGTGGAACTACTTTAAGGACAATGGAAATTGCGTTGCCACCTTACGACTCTATTATCAGATCACCCCT
Source organism: Acleris literana (assembly GCA_946894065.1). Taxonomy (NCBI): domain Eukaryota; kingdom Metazoa; phylum Arthropoda; class Insecta; order Lepidoptera; family Tortricidae; genus Acleris; species Acleris literana. The sequence continues at coordinate 10,512,616 of OX335684.1, read as the reverse complement.
TAGACTTTATAGTAATATTGCTTTGTCATCGGGTTTGTATATTTCAGCCCAATCTCATAATAGGAACTGATTCAAAATTTACTTGAAAGGTAAATTTAAACAAAAATTCCAAAAAAAATCTCTAAACCCTATTTACACATATATACTTACCTGTATTCGGGATGAGGTATAATTTTTTTGAGCGCCATGTTATCCTCATTGCTGGAGATATCGGTGTACCCGACTACCACCGTCAGTTGCTTGGATTTGAAGAATTCGTGAAATGCACTGGAAAAAAGACCTTCACGTAACTCAAGTCTTCACTCTTTAGACCTAGACCTAGTTTTCACTTTTCTATGAAATATTATCAGGACATTGGGTTACATATATACATAACATGGTAACACCAAACGCTCAGTAAGTAGATACCTTAAGTACCAATTTCACCATACGATTTTCAATTTAATCAATGTTAATCGACTGTTAGTTCATACATTTTGACAGCTGTTAACGCTCTAATCGTCTGTTAAGTTGTTAACATCGTATGGTCAAATCGGGTCTTAGTATCATTTTTTAATCGACTGATTAACATTGATTAAATTTAACATCGATTGATGAAATTGGTACTAAGCGTCGCGTCGGTAGCAATTAGTCACGGAAAGTAATATTTAGCCTCGATATAACCTAGTCGCAGAAAGTCAATGAATAATGTTGACTGTTGACTTGTTTCTGAAGCCATTTGAATGAATCGTTGGTAAAAAAAAACATTGCTGTTAATATGGCATAAAGAAGGCCAACGAAGATAGTGGACTCTGCACACCATCACACGTTCAAGTGCATCTTTTTAATTACAGACTACGTAGAGGGACCGAGCGACCAACATGGCGCCGCCGGCAACTATGCTAGCCGCCCTGAAGCCCATCATATTTGCAATTTTAGACTTCCTTTTGCTCTGAAATTCGCAGCCTCAGCGTAACTGAATTTGCCTTATTTTGCTGTAAAAAGACGTGTCGTTTAAAAAACGTTGTATTTTTTGTAATCTTAAAGTGTTTACTTTACCGAAAAAAGTTTTTTACTATCAAAAGTGGTTGACTATGATCAAAGAGGTTAGTTATTTTGTTATAATAATAGGAGCTCATAAAACTTGCTAAGTTCTAGTTAAAGTAAGGGATAAGGCTATATGAGTAATATAACTCTGTCTCTTTTACTGCTTGACTCTTGTTATGACAGCTCATAAAACGGTCTCAGTAAGTCAATGAACATGTTGAGCTTCTTTGTATATTGTCCTTATAGAACTAAGATGGAATACTTCTATGCTAGTTATTATAGTTTCGTCACGCTCAGCAGGCAATATGTCGGCTGTCACGTGGACGACATTTGCGTCAATAACATCAGTTACGCAGACAACATGGTGCTGCTGAGCGCGTCGCCGTGTGGGCTCAAGAAACTATTGCGGACGTGTGAGGAGTTTGCAGTCAGCTGTGGCCTGAAATATAATGTGGCAAAAAGTGATGTCATGGTGTTTGAGGCCATTGGTAAGTGCCCATCTAGCGTGCCTCAGATTAAGCTACACGGTGTCCCCTTAAAAAGGGTATACCGATTTAAATATCTGGGGCACTGGCTTACTAAGGACCTCAAAGACGATGACGACATGGAGAGGGAGCGAAGGGCGCTGTCAGTGAGAGCTAATATGATAGCCCGCAGGTTCGCTCGTTGCTCTGGAGCGGTGAAGATCACCCTGTTTAGAGCTTACTGCACGTCTCTGTAGACGAGTAGCCTGTGGGTAAAATACACCCAAAACGCATTCAGCGCCCTTCGCGTCCAATTCAATAATGCGTTCAGGGTGCTGTTGGGTCTGCCTAGATTCTGTAGTGCGTCGGGAATATTCGCGGAGGCAAGGGTTGACTGTTTTTACGCAACACTCCGCAAGCGATGTACTTCTCTGGTGCGCAGAGTGCGGGCCAGCTCCAACAGTATCCTCGCAATGATCGCGGACAGGTTTGACTGTCCCTACATGAACCGTTGTTGTGGTTTGCATGCCCCTTACCACAAATAAATTTTTAATGTGTGTTCTAACAACTAGATTATAAGAATGTATATGTATACCACTAACAAATATGAATCTAAGACATTCGAAATAAATGAATTTGAATTCGAATTTGAATTTGAATTATCTAATGTTATACCTGCATATACAATGCCCCGCGGTCAGTAGCCACCGGTCGCTGAGTACAGTGGCTCCGCACTGGTGGGCCCCCTGCCGCCACAGACTGGCGGCCCAGGGGAACTCCGCTGGAAGGCTGTCAGAGCCCCCGACGATGCGGCCGCGGCGCGCCGTGTCCAGTCCACACTCAACGTCAGCCACTGGAAGTAGTGGTGGTCACACTTTAAAAGTATCTTTACTCTATTTTAAATATAATGAGACTAAAATTACCGTTAATTCAAAAATATTTGGAGCAAAACGATCACAAAATGTGATACTTAAAATACGACTAATACAAAACTTTTGTATTTAATTTGTAGCGGAAGCTGTAGACACCAAAATGCTTAATAGTGATGTCCTCGACATACTACGAAACATCCACGAATAATCCGACCGCCTATTCAAATTTTATTTAGAATTGAGTGTATATTTCGTTTTTTTATTTTATTTACCTAAGTACAGTGCAAGGCATAAAAAAGCTTCCGGCTTCCAGTAAAATAGTAAGACTAGTAAAGAGACTATGTCTATATGTATAACTATGAGCGATTGAGAAAAAATACCAAAACCAAACCTATGCTACTTATATTATTGTGCTGTAGGTACAGACAGATACATTTAAGCACTCAAAGTCAGCCACTGGAACTGTTGCGGGATATCAAAAGTGCATTTATGATATCTCGGTTTAGTTTTCGATTATTATTTCTAACTAGTGATTTTTGTCTTGAATATATAAATATATCACATAAATAATACTTTTGTCTCCAACTTGTTTTTGATACTTTTAAATTATATTTTTTTGTAACATAACCTAATTCAAAAGTACCGACTATTGAGTTTCTAGCGGCGTAACCGAATTGTACCCTTTAAATTTAGTACAGTAATTTGTCCACCAACAGTACGGATATCTCATTCTATTAAACAAAATTAGATTAAGACAGCAATTTTTACGGCTATGAATTTCCGTTATAAGTTGCCCCTTTGGCATGCTTTTACACGCCTAATGTCGTATTTCACCAACAACTTAACCACTTAACAGATGTTAACCACTTAACAGGTGATTAGAGCGTTAACAGCTGTCAAAATGTATGAACTAACAGCCGATTAACATTGATTAAATTTAACATTGTTTGGTGAAATTAACCAGCCCCTACAGGACTGCTACTTATCAATATTCTTATTTAAATGTTTATCTTTATTTGTTTGTGATTGTAAGATCAAAGCGTTAATATGTACAGTCGGTCAAAAATGTGGTCTACCACCCTACGGTTGAAGTTCATTTGCACGTCATGATACTACAAGTTCGATTTTTCCTTGCAATAATATTATGACAGTGACCACCTTAGTGATAATTGATAATTAGATCCCACAGAAACGTTTATCAAAACTGGTAGACCACTTTCTTGGCCGACCGTACCTACCTATCTAAATATCACTTAATGACTTAAATTATTTTTAATCTTTACTTAGATAAGTAATTCACTTTGAAACGCTTTATGAGAATAATGAAAAGAATTAGAAATTATAATTTCGTAGAGTAGTAGTCTCTTCAATTAATTCTCTCTCTTTAATTGAATATAATTTTGTCTCATTATTTTGTTTATATTCGAGATTTTCTTTGGAATTCAATGACAGTCTTAAGTCATTAAAATTAATTTAAATATGAACACTATTTTTTAAACAAGATGTCTTTATTACTCCGCGTTGATTAAGGTACCAAATTATTTACAGTTAAGTTTTCAAACTCACAATTGACGAAGCAGTATCCAAAATCCAAAAAAGCAATGTAAATGACCACACAAGTTAAACGACACATCTTCACAGGACAAAATAAAACTAAGTAAAATAAATAAATATAAATAAATATAAATAATTAAACATAAATAACTGCGTCAACGCACGCACTAAGCTGAGTGTGTGCGCTAACTAGATTTGAATTATTTACATATGATTATTTAAACTCCTGTGATTTGCGCTGAAAGCCCCTCCTTTGCTTGTTCGAAGGCCTGACCCCTATATCTCATCCTAGTGATGCGACTTAACTCGTGGACATTTTCATCGATACGTATCGCTTATTGCTTACTCATTTTACGCTGAGTTGGGACCATTTCGTGGCTATTTCCTTTTTGTACGTTTTTATCTGTTCTCGTTTATGATTGTCACGAATAAATGTTTTTTTTTATTTTATTTTTTTATTCTTCTGGATGAAATATTTCACTAAGAAGAGGGCTGGATGAGTTGGCTTTTAGTAAATAAAAATAAAAGTAAAGACTAGTAACAATTAACAAGTTTATAAAAAATTGTAATTTGTAACGTCCATATATTTTCACTGTCTACCCTACATAGTTATAGTATGCCCTAAAGCCTTTACACACTAGCGGCGGCCCTCTACGTGGTCCGCCGCTGCGGACCCTGCTGTTTGCCAAATGTAACGTTTCCCAACTTTTTCATTTGCCAACCCAATTTTATGTAAATATTTCAGGATTTATTTAGTAGTAGTTTTATAAAATCCTGTAACATTTACGGTTGTGTGTGTGTCAAATAGATACTTCTTGAAGTTTTAATAAGTGTGAAAATTTACTATTAAAATACATAATTTTGTCTGTGTACCGTCATTGTTATGTTTTAATATTCTTTGTCCATTTTGGCCATAGCTGTTTTGGCGCTTAATAATTTGCAGTTGCATATTAAAATGAATAAGCAGTTGGCCGGGCTACCTTTGTTTCGGCGAAATATGTGTGCCAAATGTATCGTTTCCCAACCGTTTCATTTGCCAACCCGCTTTGTTTTCTGTAACCGTAAGTATCTATTTAACATCTTTTTATAATAATTAAGTTAATACTAAACAGTAAGATATAACTAATTGCCAAACTCTTGACCATAATAAATTATTTAGACAAAATCCTTAAAGCAACAAACTCATGTCACCAATTTCTTTTAAAACATCGACAGAACGCCAAAGTTGATAACAAAGATATCGATACACGTGCCAGCACTAGGACGAATTCATTGTCAGGTTCGCTGCAACCTCGTGCGATACGATAAGTCTCACGGAACTGGCTGTCATTACCCATAAATACACCATTATCTACGATGCAATGTCACTCGGGTATTGCGGGTGAGTAATTAAATCTTAACATGACTTTCAGTGCCTTTTATTCTACTTGGACCTTTATTATGAAACAGTTTCATAAAACTATAAAGTATACTAAAGCGAGAGAGATTTTTCCAAAAAATGAGGACAGCTTTTATACCATAGATCAAAAAGAAATAAGATAATTAATTTAAAAGCCATTTGGAAAATTAGCTAAGTTATTGCAAGATTCTCTTAGACTTTCTGCTCTCTTAATTAATATCTTTAAGTTGTCAAAACCAAAATCATCTATTATTCAAGTTTTCTGTAATTAATCTTCGAAAACCTTACAACAGAGTTTTTACAAAGAAGTTAAGCACGTTTACCCACCCACATGAAAGTTTAAAATTAGAATATCATGCGCATGATTAACAAGTTTTTAATTTCCATAATAACACATTACAGGAAACCACAGGATATAAAACAATGATATAATATAGTAAAAAGAGGTAGATATGTTATACGCACTTCAATAGTGGCACCCTAAAACCAAGCCATTTGGTACACCTTTACTTAGTCTTGCGCGGTCAACGGAACCGTGAACTAGTCTGCAGAGCACCATACACTCGTTTTGTTTCGCTCCCGGAAATTAGCATACCATCCTGCTTTCACTTGTCATTTATGAATTATTGTGTAATTGCAATATTTACTGATTATGTGTGCGTAAGCCGGGCCATTTTTACACGCAGAATACCGTATAGGTAACATATCTAGTTTTTTTTATATTATATCATTGATATAAAATAAAACAAACAATATTGAAAATCAAGGGACCCGCCATGGTCGCATTACTAGGTCAAGTGTATCGTAAGTAGGGCGGTGCATCTGCCCCACATTGCACTGATTAGTCGACAATCAGATAATTGTAGTTTGATAAAACTATATCGACGACCAATGTTTTTTTTTTAAGTTTTATTAAGGACCCTGTGCACCTTCCGAATCGCTACCACTATCTTATCGTTAACCTACCGCTAAGCTGTGTTCGCATTGTGGTCTCTCGGTGTGGGAATAAGACAACCGGTGCACGTCCTCAGGGTTGGCGACGCATTTGCAGTCTCAGGATTGAAGTCTTAAGATTGTAGTATTAAGAATGTAAATGTACCCATAGGTCTCAGATCCCACTTACAGTCAGGTAAGCCTAGCCTGTGTGCTCGTTTGCCTTCACTTTGCCATTAAAAAAATATATTTTCGAAGAATGGAGAAGGTTCTAATTATATTAAACTCAGGAACGTGACATTAATAACTTAGTGAAGATCAGTTTTCCCCGTGTCAAGATGCGTCAAATAGCCTAGTTGGTAGAGCTCAAGACCAGGTTCGATTTTTGGTAAGGGTGCGTTTTTTTTCAAACATGCTCGGAAAAGACGGCTTTTGTTTTGAAAAACGAAGACGGAAAGAGCCTTATTTTCTTCAAAACCATTCCTGTCCGCTTCGATATTTTATACAAAAATGCTCTATATTGCACATACAATCAAAAGGACCACAGGAATCGAAAGGGCAGTGTTGGGCGACGGCGGTTCAATGTGGGTGAAACTATCTTAATAATCGTTCGTGGGTTTAAAAAAAAATGTACTTCTAAATTTATCGAAAGCTATTTACGAATATTTATAATTATGTATTTGTATAATTCTTCGCATTGTTTCAGAAAATAATTATATATGCCTGGGCGGAAATGGAGATTACTTGACTCGGATTTTAGCATGCCTCGCCAAGGCTCCGCCCGCCAACTACCTCGTCAGGCAACTCCCTACTTCCCGGGCGTCTTTATATTGTCAAGTCATAGAAAACCGTCATCTCTGACACTTCTTGGACCGGGTCATTCAAGCTCAGTTTATTGATAGACCTGCTGTCCTTCTATAACAAAACACCGAAAGGACTAAGCCTTCACTCAAAAAAATGAGAGCCAACAAAGAGAGATTTTCACTTAGTTGACAAAAAATTAATACAATAGTTAAGATATTAGTTATATCAACCAAAGCTGATAGTAACTACAGCAATTTCTTTAGTGATTCAACTAACATCTTAGTTGATGTATTTAACGTCTTAGTCGATGTATCTATCGTCTTGTAAGGCTCGTATGGGATCAAGACGCTTATGCACAACAATCACAATCTTGTTACAAGCGACCAATTATTATTTTCAGTGTTTTGGGGAACCAAACAGCACGGGTAGCACAAGTTGTATTTTCTCGCTCAGTGCGTCTCTATCGTTACTGACTAGATAGAAAAGGAGAACCGAGCGACAAACAAAGTCGCGGGCAACTTGTGCCAACAGGAGTCAAGCGAAAGTCTTAGAGATCACTAATGATAATTAATTATGATGTATGGAATCCGGTTAATCCTTATGAGGGATAGCTCACAAAACAAAATGCCAATCACTTGATCCTGGGAAGCGACAGAACTTCTAATTCCTTTAATTCCTTCTGAGATCCGCTTAACAATTCACTTTTTTAACCAAGACCACCAGGCTTTCCATTGCATATTTTTCATCTAAATATGGCAAAACGTATATAAAAATAATCAGAGTGCTTATTTTATTACAACACTAATCAATGTCAAATATTGGACCTTATCTAATACAACAAAAATAAAAAAACTATAAATAGCCACGTTAACTTAGTGGTGATAACTCCAAAACAAAGGTTAAGTGAAGGTCGGACAAACTCGAGCGGACTCATCGTACTCGTATGTCATGCAGTTTCCGTGTTTATTTTTAAAACTTTCCTCGTTCCTTTGAAGGTTAATGTATGGATAGATAAGGTAATGTAGATGTCACTGTCACAGCGATAAGTGCGTACAGCCAATGAATAATGGTGTTACTTTACCTATATAGTCCTCAGGATTTCGTTTTTTATGGATCTGTAGTTCTGTACTTTTGTAGGTACCCAAGATCTCATTCCAGCAACTCCTTAAATATCCTAATCAATTTTAAATTTAACAAATTGTGTTTGCAATTTACTTACACCCTGGGTTTTTTGCGTATGCAGGTTTCCTTACTATGTTTTTTTTAACTGTAAGAGCAGCGGGTGTACTTAAGTTAACGAAACTCATTGGTATATGGTGACCGTTTTAGTTAGAACTCAGTACCTCGGGATAATCTATCATATGGACTTGTTAGATTATTCTTCTCCATTGTCCCTTTTTTCCCTGTTTTTTTCCGTCCCATTTATTTTGTTTTTTTTTTTCTCTTTTTACCTTTTATAAACGCATATTCTAAATTGATACGTAGGTTTAAATAATGTTAGTTTTAGCAGTTCCGTAAAACCGTAGCGCCCAAAAATAAAAACTCCAGAATATCTGCAGCTCCGTCGGCAATATTAAATTTATTTCTGCAACCGCAACTGCGTTAGGAAAAATCATTTCAAGGGAAAAACTGGAATTGAAAATCCAATTGCGGGTAAAACGCGAATAGATTTTGTTCTACCAAAAAAACGATTCTGGGAAATTGATCTAAAAAACTCATTACGATGCAAGGCTCGGGGCCATTGTCCCCGCGCAGACCAAATGTCTTTTCTAGTGTCCGCAGACGTGTGCAGGTTTCTTAACGATGTTTCCTTTTATCAAATAAATATGGTAAATCTATTTATGTATCCATATCTATTTATAAACTGCAATGGCATTGCATTCATGCATTGTCCTTAATTATCTATTTCAGGGTTAGCTGGGAAATTATTAAAAATTAATTACCTTTGTCGTCAATCAAATACGAGTACATTATTTGGCAACTGTAGAACCATGGAAAACTGACGTAATTAATCAATTCCTACAATAATTTTGCTGTGCCAATTTGTGGACGGGTGCGAAATTTAACAGAATTTATAGTCCATTCGCTTAGATAGTGTCGCTACACTCACAACGTATTTGCGGTTATTGTTAAGAAAAACAAATATAATTCGAAGTAAACTGCCCAATTCACTTGCGGCGTAACACCCGCAAGAGAATTTGGTAGTTTACATGGAATTATATTCGTTTTTTATAACAATAACCGCAAGTATGTGTGATTGTAGCGACACTATCTAAGCGAATGGACTATACCTCACTTGGTAGAAAGGCAGCTCTAACTTAACTTTTTGTCTTGTAGCACGATTTCAAAATCTTGTTCAACTGCGCCAACTTTTAAAATAGCATGACGCCTTGGTCTAGACCAACTTTTTACAGTTTCAAAGTTGTTGCATGAAAAACGAGAAAGTATGGATTTATTTCAAATATGTTAATATTTTAGAATTATGATGCAATTCAGTATATTGCTACATTATTGATGATTAAGTAGATATCAAGCTTTGGAATCTCAAAATAAAGCTATTTCTAGCCTAGGTAGCCGAAGGTGTACCGCAGGGTAGTGCTCTTTACCAGTATCAGGAAAACCTTAATAAATCCTACCCTAATCATCACATTGAAAATTTAAAAGTATATTCTGGACCGGTATAAAGAGAACTTTCTTGTGTCGTAATATTTAGTTACATCAAGTTGTGGGATACTCTGTATAATAAATAAATAATATCTGGTACGCCAAGTATATAGTAGTTATCTGATATGTATTTTTTACTACATCGTATTGGACCTATAATGATAATTGAAAATGTGGAAAAATAAACTGTCTGAGTAGGGCGGTACAGTAACCGCAAACAAGACGCTAAACGCTAACGGCTATTAAACGATTGTCGAAACTGAAAAAATGTAAGTGCTCGTTCGGCCGACCGCGGCAGCTTACAAGCACGTCAATATTGTACATTTTCGATAACGATAACGTTCTCGCAAAGCATCTCGCCTAGGACCACTGAGGCGCTAGACAATGAGCATTGCGCTATCGTCAACGATTTTCGGAAATTGCGATTATGAAACAATATGGGTCAATCCTGTACATTTTTAATAACGATAACGTTTTCGCAAGGCATCTTGTCTAGGGCCACTGAGGCGCTAGACTGGGTGCGTAGCGCTATCGTAAACTATTTACCCGACTGCCGAAGGAAGAGGGTAATGTGTTTCACAGCCTATATTGTATGTTTGTTCCTTTGTGTCACTATAAAAACTAAACCTGTAGTCCGATGTTGATGATCTTATGCCAATCGATTTGTCTTAATCAGAGGACTCAGACAAGATGCACTACGCTAACTAACGTTTCTATTCGATTCGTTTTTAAACCAATCGCGTCACTGGTAGACCACGTGACTTTTCGTATCACGTCATCTTCCAGTGACGCGATTGGTTTAAAAACGAATCGAATAGAAACTTTAGTTAGCGTAGTGCATCTTGTCTGAGCCCTCTGGTCAGTGTCACTGAAGATATGTCAGTAATCAAAATTAAATATGGCGGCAACCAGACGCCATATTGTGCAAATAAAAAAAAGTCGACCAAGTATGACAAGTGTGGTTTCATTGAATAGGGATTTAAAAATTATATTTAGGTTTCTCTCATCATTTTTCATTTTGAATGATCATTTAGGATTTATAACGATTTAAAGTTGGTTAGCAACAGTCGGGTTTTGAAAGCTTGCTTTTTGTTATTTCGGAAACTGATATGATAATGTATAGAATTGACATAAGCAAACGTCACGACCGTCCGGCAGGTTACGTCAATGCTATACATTTTCCATAAGGATAACGTTTCCACAATGCATCTTGTCTAGGGCCACTAAACGACATAAACAATAGTCACGGTGCATCCGATCTGACATTGTCCCAATTCGCCGTCCTTAGCCGTGACAGAGTAACCTAGCACATTCTGGTCACGCATAAAGACGTGCTTGTTCTTATATAATCTCTGTGGTGTGGAATAATACTGCCGTATACCTACTCGGAATGAGGCAGTAACGCGATGGCTTCAGTTCCTAAATACCGACAATTTCCATTTCCTTTCTTAATCTCCCTAACACAAACATAACAATATAAAACTTAAAACTACGCACCGAGGTGAAAAAACAGCGTTGTCCTATTTTGCCAAAATTGGCAACAAAAATATGTATTTTACGGCGATTACGACGATTTACGGGGGTTTTTTCAATCTTTTTTATTTTTGTTGCATTGTAAAAACGATAAAACATACAAGTGTCAAATTTGGTTCGATTAGATACCTATATTAGAAAAATCCTGAAACAAACAACTACTTAAAATGGTCAAGTGTGACTCGGGCTCTCGTTAATTCGTTTCTAAATCGTATTCAAATCGGAATATAATAATACCTACTGTGCGGCGGTACGGAACCCTCGGGGCGCGAGTCCGACTCGCACTTGACCGGTTTTTCTTTCGATATTTAATCGAATCGGCATTACGATTCTTCTGGGTTTCAAAGTTCATGTGTCTTGCCATAATTTTAAAAATATTTCAGGAAAACTGCACCTCTGCATTCTTGAACAAACCTTTTGCCAATAACTAACTAAGTGAACTACTCGTAAAGGGGGTCTATTACCCACGTATTAGGACTCCCACATAACTTCAGGGACGATTGTTTTTCCAGCATACGTAACCAGGGTTTCTGAGAAAATACGATCTGATTTTGGAATTCTTTTCATTTATCTGTCATCATTTCAGCCTATTGCAGTCCACTGCTGGACGTAAGCCTCCCCCAGGGTTCGCCACAAGGCCCGATCTCCCGTTTTCGCCATCCAGTCACCACCAGCCACTTTTTTCAGGTCGTCGGTCCATCTGGCTGGAGGGCGTCCTACGCTACGCTTGCCGAACCGTGGTCTCCACTCGAGAACCCGTCTACTCCACCGATCATCGGTTCTGCGACAGATGTGACCAGCCCACTGCCACTTCAGTCTGCTACACTTCTGAACTACGTCAGTGACCCTAGTTTTATGCCGGATCATCTCATTCCGGATTTTGACGACGACGGAGACGGGCTCAGGGACGATGTGCTCATTGAACATGACCTTAGTCTTGTCTAAGTTCATCCCGAGCCCAACGCGTCTCGAGGCAGCATTAAGGCTGGACAGCATTTCCTGCAGGTCTTGTAGCGATTCTGCCATTATCACTATGTCGTCAGCAAAGCGGAGGTGTGTGAGATACTCACCCTTGACATTGATGCCCATCCCATTCCACCGCAGAGTCTTGAAGACATCCTCCAGAGCATTGGTGAAGAGTTTCGGGGAGATAACGTCACCCTGTCTTACACCTCTGAGCAGCTGGATGGGTCTTGTTTGATGGTTCTGCACTTGGACGGACATAGTCGCCATTTGGTAGAGACTTCTCAGCACCTCCACGTACCGCCAGTCGACTTGGCATCGCTGCAGAGACTCCAAAACAGCCCAGGTTTCGATGGAGTCGAAGGCCTTCTCGTAGTCCACCATCGCCATACACAGCGGTTGGTTATACTCCTCGGACTTCTGTATAACCTGCCGAACAGTATGGATGTGGTCCACGGTGCTATAGCCTTTACGAAACCCAGCCTGCTCCGGTGGCTGAAAGGCGTCTAATCTTGATGCCAGACGATTCGTGACGACTCTCGAGAACAGCTTATAGACGTGGCTCAGAAGCGTGATCGGCCTGTAGTTTTTAAGTAGCGTTTTGTCTCCTTTCTTGAAAAACAATGCCACTACACCTCTGCTCCACGCCTTCGGGGTAGTCCCGTTGGTAATTACAGTGTTGAAGAGCCTCTTTAACTCCTCCAGAACAGGTTTACCCCCAGCCTTGAGGAGCTCAGAGGCTACTCCATCTTCACCGGGAGCCTTCCCATTACTAAGCTGTTTGAGAGCCGCCTCGATTTCGTCGACACCTACGTCTGGAAGATCGTCAGTGAAGTGGCGGGTAAGTGGGGCTCTAGGATCTCTCGCGTCAGGTGGAGGCTTTGGTGCGTGCGAAGCATACAGGAGTCCGTAGAAGTTTTGAATTTCAGCGAGTATCCCCGGGACTGATGTGACGGTTTCACCATTCGAGGTAGCTAGCTTTGTCAGATGACTCCTCCCCAGTGTCTTGGTGAAGACCTTCGACCCCCGGTTTCGCTCGATCGCCTCGTGTATTAGGCGGGTGTTCCAGCTGCGAAGGTCGCGCCTTACCAAGCTCCTGATTTTCTTGTGGAGTGACTGGGGATCTGGCAAGGATTCCTCAGGTGTCTCACGTCTAAATCGCATCAGATCTAGGGTCTCGCCAGAAAGTTTGGACTTCCTATCTGCTCGCCTTTTCCGAAAATGCCTCGTTCCCACTTCGCTTATTACCCCGATTAAGCCGTCCAGATCCTCGTCAACATTTGCCGGGGTCTCCAGTGCGGCGAATCTATTTTGCAATTCCAATTGGAACGCATCATGTCCAGTTTGGGGCACATTTGGACGAAGAACAGGCCTCACCATGCGACTACGTTCGAGCTTAAAATTGATATTTAGGGTGCCTCGTACAAGCCGGTGATCGCTACCGGTATTAAACCTACTGATCACTGAGACATCCCTAAATATGTGCTTCTTGTCGGCTATGATGAAGTCAATCTCGTTCTTCGTCACACCGTCGGGGCTCTTCCAGGTCCACTTCCGTTGGGGCTTTTTCTGATAAAAGGTGTTCATACAGAACAGCCCCTGCATGCTGAGGAAGTTGACCAGCATTTGGCCCCTACGGTTTCTGCGCCCATAGCTATGCTGTCCCAAACAGGATTCACCACATTCTTTTCCCAATTTGGCGTTGAAATCCCCCATGACAACGGTATAATGGGTTTTGGTGGTACGATGCATGGCCTTTGCCACATCGTCGTAAACGGCCTCCACCTCTTCGTCTGTGCTATTCGACGTCGGCGCATATACCTGTATGACCTTGAGAGAGTATCTCTCGGTCAGTTTCAGTACAAGGTACGCTACCCGGGTCGAGACGCTGCAGATCTCTATCACGTTGTCACGGAGGGCTTTGTTGACGAGGAACCCCACACCACCCTGAGATTTTTGGCTCCCTTCCCTGAAGTAAAATAGATGGCCCGACTCAAGGGTTATCGTGTCCTCCCCCTCTCTACGAACTTCCGATAGCCCGAGAACATGCCATCGTATCTTCTCTAATTCCACTTCAAGGATCTGGAGGCTTTCGTCCAGCCGTAAACTGCGTCCGTTGTATGTAGCCAGAGTCAATTGTTGGCAGCCGTCCGTAGCCCGGGGATTCCTAGCACCCCCTACCCTACCGTGACCAAGGCCGCTGCCGTGACCTGGAATAGTAGGGCGGCCGGGAACTGGGGGCCGTTTCTTTTTGTGCCTATTCATATAATTTTTTTTTTATATTTCTGGGGGGTATTGCCCGTAGTCACCACGCTGGGCAGGCGGGTTGGTGACCGCAGTGTAATTATTTGGACTGTGTTGTCTATACGAGAGGCGCTGCTGCCCACCTCTCGGATGGTCCCTTGCTCGCCTTCTACGATGCCCACGGGAAGAAATGGGGTGATGCTATTCTACTCTGCCGGCGCCTCGCGGCAATCATTTATCTGTACAAACAGCAATTTGGCATGGCTTATCACTTCAAACATTTTGAAGTTAAATTGGAAATATGATTCAAATTCAAATTATTTATTTGCTTATAATTTACTAGCCTTTGCTTCGCTTCGCTTCGGTTTAAACCAAATGAATAATAATATGGGATAATGTAGATTTTTATTACTGAAAGCTCCAGAGATAACCTGTTACAAACAAACACAATCTTTACCACTCTATACTATTAGTATAGATTTAGGCCGGCTTTACACTGAAACTTACGACTTACGTAAGTAGGGACGCGGCTATCTGTTAGAATGAGAAAAAAATATTTATATCTACTTCTAACCAATAGCTGCGTCCCTACTTACGTAAGTCGTCAGTTTCAGTGTAAAGGCCGCCTAAGATATAGACAGACTAACAAATGATAAGCGATCCTAGGTCAGAGAACTCAAAATTACCTTTGTTGTTTGGCAAAACTTAATATTCAACTTTGGAGCTCCGAATTACAACTTCTAGTTGTGTTGTTAGCGCACTATTTTGATTTAATATTATAGCCCACCCAACGAACGCGTGCTCCAGTGTCAGCGGTGTATGCTCCGGCCCATGCTAACGGAGCCCCCATGATGCCACTTTAGATTTAGAAGATAATTAGTAATTTTATTTTTAGGAATACATATACGTGCCATACTTAAAGAAATGTTAGTTTGTTTTTTATTGACCATATTCTTCCCTCAATCTCATTAAATATTGATCTCAGCAAAAAAGTATATTGGATCGATTTTACACGAGTTTTTTTCCCTGATTTTCCTTCGTTGGGTAGGCTGTTAATACCTTCCTCACTTTGTGAAAGCTGAACAAAAATCGGTCGAATCCCTTTGGAATTTATCGCAGACAAACAGCCGTGGTTGAGGCTTTACTTTATGAACGTAAACAGCTAACTTGTCAATAATACATTTATTCGAATATAACCGTTTCTAAAAGATAGCTACAGCGTTCTTTCACAAAAAACTGATGCATGCCATGGTTACACATTTAGTTACAACAGAACTGTTTGAGCTGTGATTTCTTTTTAAATACACATGGTTCCGTATAGTTTTTCTGGTTCTTTACTTAAACACTCTTAAGTATAAGGAAATCGTTTAACATAAAACACTTATGTGAAAATTAATTACGTATAACGGCAAACTTATCCCTTTATGGCACCGGTTCTTCCCTCTTTCTAGCAAAATAGTTCAAATTAAGCCATCAGCGACTTTTTTTATCGAATAGCATTTTCAAAACACGAAATAGGTATTTTAAAAAATCTATGGTTGTTCCTCAGTTGAAAGCAATAGAAGTTTACGTGGCGGTTGTGTAATGCTAATTTCGCAGAGTCGCGTACAATACTCTATCTACACACATATTATAAGTACTCTAAGATGGGTTCAGAAGCCGAAAGGCAAATGACCAGCATTACCTTACCTGTGGTAGTAGGTGACAGCGATGACAGCTGTAATGTACCTAATTTTGAAATTACGTTATCGAATATTGTAAGGTAATGAGATCCAAATTTGGAACATCTTCCAAAATTAACAGCTGTCATCGCTGTCACCTACTACCATAGGTAATGCTGGTCATTGCCTACGGGTTTTCAACGCTTAATAGAGGACTTATGATATCAGTGTAGATAAAATATTGTATGTAATTCTGTTTCCAAAAGCGCTAATAATTCCTACTTTCATAATAGCTAACTTAACGAACTATGTAACTTCGACGATGATTAGGTTTGTACATAACATACTGATGGTTTTTTCTTCGAATTAAAAAAACGGTTAAAAATATTGTTCACGGAGTCCTAAAAGCCGGCTTACATCATTCGTGCGTAATTTTTTAGGGTTCCGTACCCAGATGGTGCCGGAGGGACACTATTACTAAGCCTCCACTGGCCATCCGTCGTCCGTCTGCCTGTCAGCATGCTGTGTTTTATGAAGTCATGAACCGTAATAGATAGACAGTTGAAAGTTTCACAAAGTGTGTATTTAAAATATTGACGCTATATCAGTAAATAATAAAAATATAAATAAAATTAAAGGGGACCCACAAGTAACGTAATTGTTTAATAATCTCTGTATTTCTTGCAATCAATTGTTTTGTGCAATTTGTATAGTAGGTAGAAACATGAATTATTTAAAATTTGAGTAAAATTATTGCCGGCTATGGCAAGAAATAATAGTAATAAAAATAATTTAAGGGGTACCATACAAGAAAGGTACGGAACTCTTCGTGTGCGAGTCCGACTTGTACTTGGCAGATTTTTGTAAAAACCGTTGCCACGGGAGTTCGCTATTTGAAATTTTAATTCAGTTTCGGTTGGTCCCAAACTGAGGATGGTTATTCGTCACTGTTATCATTTTACAACTTAAATTTATCTCAGCACATAAACTACACATGCCTTAACCAGTTTATTATAAGGTTTATAATGCAAAGACTTTTGTATTGAAAGTGATAAAGTTAATTTTGTAATCTCACTGTCCTGATTCGATGGTTTTATGTAAAATGAGGCTTTCGTTGGAATCGAAAACACGACAAAGAAACGTTATTGGCAGGTGAATCCTGTATAATAGGAACAGATTTTAAAGTAGCGTCGTTGTATTGAATGTGTTAAAGGAAGATACATTTGTTTTCGAGTAAAAAAAGTATATCCGAAGCGAGCGTGCAAGATGAATGGAAACTGCATCACTTAAATGAGAAGTTTTATTTAACTAATGTTTCGAGGCTTAATAATTTTATTTAGACATTACAAAATGTCTAAATAAAATTATTATTACACATTTTTTACCTCAACACGTTGAAAAGCTTTACTAAAATTTAACTTTCGACAACACTAATGCGCTAGTTGATACAAAATTTAACCATAATAATCAGATTTATTCATTTCAATAGTGTCACAATCCTTAATAACGATTAACTTTGCAATGATTTTTCTTTTCGTTGTTTTTTAGTTATGTACCTATCATTTTTATATAGGTCCAGTAATTTTGAGCCGCAAGGTTATTTTTTAGATTTAAAGTTTAAGTATTAGAAAAAAAGGTTAAGAGAACATTGTGAGCTACATTTTGATAAATTATTTAACGAATATTTCGATCAACATGCATGAATGTAAGAACCTGGGACTTTACAGTTTTGCAACAAGTTAAAAACTTATTTCAAAAGATATTTTGAATTAATGATGATTTTTCTGACCCTAATGAAACCACTTCCCAGGTGATGGTTAAGTTAATGAATAATATTTGTTTACTTAAGCTCGGCAATCATTGGAGTTACTGTAATGACGTTTTAAACACAGTCGCAACCAAGTTGAGGGCATTACATTAATAGCTGTAAATAATATAGAGATCTTGAGAAGTTTATAAAAATATTATTTAACGCGTTAGTTTATTTGAGTTTTTTAGTTAATTTATTATTTATTTGACGACACAGTTAGCCTTGTTGATAGTCTCTGCCATCGAAGCTAGGGTTTGAATTCCCGGTAAGGGCAATTTTTGTTTTTTGTGTTTGTTCCTGAGTCTTGGATGCTTTCTTCGTGTTTAAATTTTGTAATTTTCGATATGATTATTTTTATAATTGTATTGTTTGTACCCATCAAAGTCTAGAGCTTAGTTTGGGACTAAGGCAATTTGTGAGAGATTGTCCCATGATATTTATTATCGTTAGTAAATATGAGACGTTATCTATGAAAAGCGACCTTATTATCGATGGCGCTTCCGCCATTATTAAAGATGCCCCGATATAAATACAACGTCGCGTGCCGCAGTGCGGCGTAAGCGCCATCGATAATAAGGTCCCTTTACATAAATAACGCCACATATTATTATTATAAATAGTTTCATAGAACCTATTTCGCACTGCTAGATTAAAACAGTAGTAACTCAAAATATAACTGTATTTTAAAATCAACTTTAATACAACTTCCATGAGCTTGAAACAAAACTAGCAAGGATTTTGAGTTGATGCTGTTTTGATCTAGCAGGGCGATTTATAATTTCTACCTCAATATATCCCCTGAGAAAACATAAATAAATAGATTCCTGTTGTGCATTACTGCGTATTGTCCTTATCTGAGTCAAGATCATAATGGGGCCAATTCGGATCGTGTCAGTGTTCTCTAATTTTAAACATATGTAAAAATAAATTTATTAATTATTTATTTATTATTATTTTTTAGGTTTAGGTAATTTTAACTTAGTATTTTTTGTGTTCATAGTGAACATTAAGGGAAGCATCTGTATCTATTGTACCAATTTACAAATTATGTTACACTCTATGTATGTTTCCGTGTTATCTCCTAAATAAATAAATAAAAAACAGATATTTAAAAACAGAGAAGACTATTTAATCCGAATTGGCCTCACTACGTATGGTCGGCCTTATAAGTAGCTACACACTTTGGTGCTTTGTCACTTTAACGTTATCTTTGAACTGTTGCACTAATCTGCCAAACACGTTAAAGCGACAAGGTACCAAAGTGTACAGCTACTAACTAATTTACCTTCAAGCGACGTTGCAACGTAACACTATGACCAATAATGTATGCGTTACTTTTGCGAATCATAATTCATTAATTTTAAATTCAACCAGCGACTGACTCATGCTATTAATAAAAAGTTTTCATTCAGACAAAATCGCCGAGATAAAATAACCGAGGGCAGTTGCGTGAGAGTATTTAACAGGTATTTAGGTATCAGATCCAGATGATATTTCTCAATCGAGTACTAAATAAAACTTCAAGACACAAGAATCGGATTAAGATAATCTTCTATACATTCATTTAACTGCGAAACTGAAATAGTAAACGTACTCTTAAATAAGATCATTATAATACTTTACTCAAGATATAATTCAATATCATAGGACAACCTCACAGTCTAGTCCCTAACTACGCTTTAAAAACCTCTCAGACTCAGCAAAAATACTTGTTCTCATAACGTCAATATTTGTCCTAACCGTAGATCGAACCCGGAACTTTTAGCTTTGTAGGTGGGATCACTAACAAGAAAAAGATGAATATACAGTAGAGAGGAGCATAATTATAGCATTTTTAGGGTTCCGTAGCCAAATGGAAAAAAACGGAACCCTTATGGATTCGTCATGTCTGTCTGTCGGTCTGTCCGTCCGTATGTCACAGCCACTTTTTTCCGAAACTATAAGAACTATACTGTTGATACTTGGTAATTAGATGTATTCTGTGAACCGCATTAAGATTTTCAAAATAGAAAAAGAACAATAAATTTTGGGGGTTCCCCATACTTACAACTGAAACTCAATTATTTTTTTCATCTAAACCATACGTTTGGGGTATCTATGGATAGGTCTTCAAAAATGATATTGAGGTTTCTGATATAATTTTTTTCTAAACTGAACAGTTTGCGCGAGAGACACTTCCAAAGTAGTAAAATGTGTGTAACCCCCCTGTAACTTCTAAAATAAGAGAATGATGAAACTAAAAAAATATATTATGTACATTACCATGCAAACTTCCACCGAAAATTGGTTTGAACGAGATCTATTAAGTAGTTTTTCTTTAATACGTCATAAATCGTAAACCGCAATTTACCTTTCACGGAATCCTTCATGGGCGAGTCCGACTCGCACTTGGCCGCTTTTTAACGTCTAAATCTAAGAGTGCTTTCCAACCACGGCTGAGAAGAAGTGCAGCAAAACCTTAATGCACAGTCATTCTAAACATTCATTACAATGATAATAAATACCTACATAATCTAGCATTGCGTAGGCACATAAACCTGTGTGTATAAAATAACACACGTAGTCCTGCAGGAACGCGTGTAAAAACGTGTAATAATACAAGAAAATATTAGTGACGGTGCAAAAGATTCAGATAAAGTTTCGTTTTTTTACAAACACTTTGACCCATAGATAAGATCTAAACAATATTAAATAGTGTACGAGCACCCAAGATGCTAATCAATGCTTGCTTACGAACCTTTCGGTTTAATTTTGATAATTCTATATATAATTGCGTTTTAAATAATCGTAGCAACGGGTAATGTCAAAGAGTTTGCCAATACAAATTTCAGAGTCATTAAAAGGTTGCATTTTATGAGCATTTGCATGAACCATAAGCAGCGCTATGCATTGTCCATCAGTCTGTTTTTACTTTACTTGCTTTCTTTCGACATGGTCTACATACCCTTTCTATCCACTTAGAAAATATAAAAATGTTGCAAGATTAAAAATTATGACGTAATGGATACATTAGAAAAAGCGGTCACTAAAACCAGTCAGGTGACAGATAGTCTTTAGCATCCCGAAGAACTTACCTTTATCGAGTTAGACCCCACGTGCCCGAGCCCTAAGCTAGCTCGTAAAAATTAATGGCACGCCGCCTGCGCCCGCGCCGCGAAACGCAATTTTTGCGTTCGATCGACGCTTTATAATTTTTAAGGTTAGTTTTCGATCATGCGTTTTACATGCGACTTTTAGTCGTTGAAAATAACTTTTATCAAGCGACAAGGGCTAAGGATATAAGCACTATTGATTATTAAGTACCCACTTATTAGATCGCCATCGTATTTCGTCTGAGGGCCATTACGAACTTCTGCGTTATAAGCGGCTGTATCGTAAGAATATTTCATTTCAACTACAACATTTTGGCTTACGTTTGAAGCATTATTAACCAATTTATTATAAATACTGGAACTTCTTATATCCAGAATCAGATTTATGAATTTTTTATCAATCTAAATCGCCAAAACATCGTGTCTTTTTAGCTGCGCCATTGAAACCGCACCCTAACTAAATTATCCTGTAATTATTTTAAACGTTTTAACTTAATATTTAAGGCGAAACAGCGGATGTATATTTTTATCGTTATGGCAACTTGTATTATAATATAATAGAGGCTAACTTACGGAAGGTGTAAGATTTTACGGTAATATGATTATAATGAATGGGCCAATTTGCCTGTCAGCTGCCAGCTTGATTGGGTTGCCATATTATAAGCGAAAAAAACAATGTTAAATATTGAGTGCTCGTGTTTTATAACGTATTAATCAACTTAATTTTTATTAAAATTGGACGTCGACGGGTTTGTCAGCTTTTTTTAGCTAAACGCGTCAAAGGAGAGGAGAAGAAAACACAGGTAAATATTTTCAGCGTTTGGTCATATTGTGTGGTATTTGGTTTTCAGATAATTATGATCATGGTGTTTTAACAGTCCTATAACCTTAATAATTCTTTTATTCGAGCCAGTGTAGTTAATTACGAGAAATCTTAGCGATCGATGGACTATCTAACTTTTTTAACGTATATCTTCTATTATTAAGGTTATCAGCACGGGTAGCACAAGTTGTATTTTCTCGCTTGTCGCTCTGTGCGTCTCTATCGTTACTGACTAGATAGAAAGGGAGATCCGAGCGACAAACAAGTCGCGGGCAACTTGTGCTAGCCGTGCTGGAAGAGACAAGACTGCTTAATATTTACCATGTTTAAAAAAAATGCAACCAAGCGTACCTATTGTTTTGTATGATACCCAAAATATTATAAAACAGTTACAAAACTATACCCCGGCTAGATGGACCGATGACCTGAAGAAGGCGGCTGGCAGTGACTGGATGCAAATGGCGGGAGAACGCGCGCTGTGGCGCTCCTTGGGGGAGGCCTATGTCCAGCAGTGGACTGCAACAGGCTGGTGTGTTATTCTCTCAATAAAAAAACAAAAACCCGCCTTCAAAAATGCAAAAAATAACTTCTTTTAAAATGGTAGGTCAGTCCAACTGCATTCGGCTTTTGGTTTAAAATATTGTGGGAGGCCGACTTCAGTTGGACTGACCTACCATTTTAAAAGAAGTTATTTTTTGCATTTTTGAAGGCGGGTTTTTGTTTTTTTAAACATTTATTTTATTTTATACTTTTTAGTGATCCTATTTATGCTGTTACGTAGCTCCACTTCTAAACATTAATGAGAAACTATAGAATATTTCAAGCTCGCCGCAGACAACGCCGCGGGAATGTCATAGTCATATTTAAACCTAAATGTTCTTCGTCATAGTCGCTCAACTACCTTAATCGAAATATCTTGTCGCCACCCTTGAAATAGGTACCGTTAAGGAGTTCCGGTGGCCATCTGTGGTCTTCATCATCAGTTCCACTTCACCATATAGTACTTTTCAAAAGCAAATGCACGAGTTACAGTGAAAAATACCAAAATCGCTATAGGTGTGCCTATAATATTTGAGGAGTTCTCTTGATTTCTCCAAGATTCCATCATCAGATCCTGACGTGTTGAAAATGGGACCAACTAGAAAGTATACCCATTCAAATAACGAAAAATTTTTTCAAATCGGTCCAGTGGTCTTCGAGTAATCGGGTAACATACATTTAAAAAAAAACCCGACGAATTGAGAACCTCCTCCTTTTTTTTGAAGTCGGTTAAAAAACGGCGGCCGGTCGAACGGACGAGCGAATAAAAGCGAAGAGTTTAAGTAGTCCCGTCCGACCGAACAAAACACATTTTAGCGCGTGCATTGTCAATTACGGAGCCTTATACGTTGGTGAAGTCATGCTGCCAAATTGAATACACGCACTAAAATGTGTTTTGTTCGCTCTGTCGGGACTACGTAAACTCGGCGCTTGGACCTTCACTCGAGCGAACGATCACCTTTGCTTGTTGAGATAATCACATCCCTGATAATGATGATGATGATGACGACAAAACTATTATTTTCATCTGTAACTAGATACCAGCAAGACATTATTTGATTACTGTAACGCAAAAAGTATCACGAGGTCACGAAATTTAATTGTTGAGTCACAGAAAAACTATGCCGTGATAGCGTCAAGCAATGATAAAGAAATTATAATCATCAAAATTGATCATAGGCTCTCTGCGACAGGGTTCTATAGTAACGCAACAGTTAAAGTTATTGACTGAACGAACTTGATCTACAAAATATCATATCGTGAACATAAACCTCCCATGCCCAATGTTTTTTATCGGTTTATGTGGGCTGGCGTTTAACAGAATTATGGGATCCGGCTAACGAGGAGGAATGGCTGGACCCATATCCGTGTCAGGGTCGCTGCTAATTGAGCTAGATCGCTTTACTTATTTATTTAGAACTTGGCCTGCTCCACTAATATTGATAAAGAGTATAAGGACGTGCTTAGGACGTGGACACAAAGGACGAATTCTTCATGTTTTCCTTTTAATTGGTATTTATATTATAAATAAAGTTATGTTCATTTTTACACAAATTATTCTAGTAAGTATTATAATACGTATTCTATGTGACGTTTTCTATGAAAAGGGACCTTATTGTCTATGGCGCTTCCGCCATTATTAAAGATGCTCCGATATAAATACAACGCAGCGTGACGCAGTGCGGCGTAAGCGCCATGGACAATAATGTCCTTTTACATAGATAATGCCACATATATTGACTTATAAATATTAAACTCCAGTCTGTATTATGGTACCTACTGGAAAACAATTCACATATCATTTTGTTACCTGTAAACTTTTAATGATGAAAATGATTGGTTTTTAATTTAAGGAGGATCTAGGTGCCAAAATGTATGGTACCGTAAAATACCTCTCCTTTTATTAGTAATATTTTTTTTATCATATTGGGATTTTTAATACCTCGCATGTTTATTTTAAAGAGATTTATAAATTTTTGAACATATCTATAACATTCGTAGTAGTGTCAATATGATGGCCAAATTATAAAATTGCGTGTTAAATTTGAAAAAAATTTTTTTTTTCTTTATTTCTGATTTTATTTCATTATTACGTTTAAAGAAAAAAATGTAGGTATAGTTATTAAAATAGGTACCTACATTAAGTTTTCTTACGAAGTGTATTAATTTCCAAAAAACATAACATTTTTATAAAATACTTTTGTTTTTCAATAAGTATCTATTTGAATCGATAAACGATATGAGCTGAGCTTGTACTTGCCTGATAATTGCCATTAACCTTTAAAATCGCCAATATACGCACGCCCTAACTTACCTAACACCTATCAAGCTTTATTTTGCAGTGGGTGTATAATTTCAACCATTTTCGGGCAAAGACGCAAAACAACGCGGGTCCGAGATCGATACGAGTAGTCATTTCAACTTTACAAGCTGCTTCATAATACTCGCCAGTTAGCGTAGCGCCATGATTGAACTTTATTTCTATAATATTGGAGTTCAATTTGTGATCGTTTGAGGGTCACATAATACTGGCTGTTAAGTGTCGGCTCGCCACAAAAGGCAGTAAATTGGAGGCGCTTGCGCTTCTTCACAGGGAGAATCGCACGCAGCTTGTCAAAGAATATGAAAAAAAAGATTGGTATTATATGAAAAATAATATTAAAATTTGTTATTCATTAATATCACTGTTATATTTTAGTACACAATCTGGCTTGTAAATCTATTTTTGTACAAGTTACTGGACTTTTGATGATGGTGTATCTATTTTCATTAAAGATGGTTTGTAAATAGCTTTTTCGCATTACCAGTTATTCTTAACAGAAAGCGCTCTTTATTTAGTTTTCTACTAATTATTAGGACTTTCGCTGTGCCACACAACAATTTAATTAAATTTTAAATTAAAAATAATAATAATTAAAAAGCAATGCAACGATTCGATTTATAAAACTATTCGATCTTTGCGAACAAATACCGCGCAACGCATCAATACAACCGCAATATCTGGGCAAACAAAACAAACTGCATCAAATAAATTCTACGTATAAATACAACCTACAAATATTTTCCTTCACAAACTGAAATTGCGCAGCAACTTACTGCAATAACATACGGTTGAAGATTGCAAAAATAACATTGTAGAAGTTGCATATTTATATTGGTAATAGTTATAGAATGAGCCGATATCGAGATCTCCCTATTAACGCGAAACTAAGGGCGTGCGCACACCCGACGTGTTGATTACACATTTAGGCACACTCAGCGCCGAAAATCGATCGCGATTAAAAAGGGTTTGGCTGGCGCTAATAAAATAATTTCTCGTATAATTTAAGACTGTTTAAGACGTCAAATTTTAAATTGGATGCGTGAAATGGGTCTTAAAAATAATTGATCGTTTCGTTGAAGGTGTGGGTGCAAATATATTGTGCCACTGAGAGCTTCTTGTTCCGTTCAACGCTGCGTCTTGAAGTGTGGTTGTAAATTAAATTATGTTCTTCACATTTTGAGCGTTAGCTTATTGGTTTTCTTTTAAGCCGTAAACGTCACGTCACGAAGTAATGTAATTCTTAATAAAATGTACATATTTCACGTTCTGTCGTGCCTCTGGTTCTATACCTGGGTCAGAATGATGTCTGTGACAGCTTACTTATACGTAAGCGAATTACGCCTTGTTTGTTTGACTTTTAATTGAGCCCAGCAATTATTGTACGTGTCATTGTGAGCATAACTTTTTAGAATAAAGCCCCTGGATTACGTATGCTATGTTGATATGTTGACAAAACCTGTTGTAGATTGTCACTAAAACATGTTCTTAAACTTTTAAATTCAGGTATTGCATTCGGCATGACGTTAAAATTAATTTTAAATTTTAAATATGAATTTTCTCTGACTCTAACTAATTTCCACTATTAGTTCGAATATACATACGCATACAAAAATATCATATTTAATTAAGACCATAACAACTATAACTAGTACCTACTATTACACGATAAAATCCAACAAAATGTATACCTAACTTTATGTATTGAAACAATACTTACATAAAATAGGTACAATGAAACAAAACATGATTTATCTTAATAAGACTAGTAAAGCAAAAAGTAACAAAACAAGCGAATGTTATTAACACTATCGGTTCGAATCGCAGAAATTGTATCTGTGCAACATTGTAACGGACAAGCGCCATACGTTAAAAAGCAGTAAAAAAGATCCCGTACCGGTACAGACGTGTTACCGAAAGCATTTATCGAGTGTACTGATGGCAAAACAAGCTTATCTAATCACGTTTAATAACTAACATAATTCCGTGTTATTTTTTGCGCGTGCACTGCACCACCTACTGCATAAAATGATTTAATTTGACGCCATATTCCTTCTAAGGTTGTCTGGAAGAGGTAGCTAATCAGCGATAAGACAGCCTGTTGTGTACCTATGCCATTTTTAATTGTGCTTTTTCTCTGAAATGTTTGTTTGGTGTATTGTGTCTATAATGTGTCTATTAAGAGGATACATATAGGTACATAATATAAGTAACATAACTTTTTAACCCAATTTAACTTTAAACCTAACATTCATCGTCTTCTTTATCTCCTTTGTATGTAGATTATTTTGCTAGCGATCACTTATGAAAATAATGACATACTTGAACCTTTTTAGGGTTCCGTATGTCCTTCTCTCTCCTCCAATGTCCTTCTGTCTGTGTGTCTGTCTGTCACCAGGCTGTATCTCATGTACCGTGATAGCTACACAGTTGAAATTTTCACAGATGATGTATTTCTGTTGCCGCTATAACAAAAAATACTAAAAACAGAACAAGATAAATATTCAAGTGGGGCTCCCATACAACAAACGTGATTTTTTGCCGTTTTTTGCTCGATAATAATAACGGCAACACGTAGACGCTTGAAATATTCGCAGAATATTTAGTTGTATATTCACTTTAAAAATAAATAATCAAAATAAAATAAAATAAAGGGGCTCCCATACAACAAACGTGATTTTTTATAGATCATAATGGTACGGAACTCTTCTTGCGCGAGTCCGACTCGCATTTGGCCGGTTTTTACTTGATAAAGGTTTCGATGAAACATCTCCGTTAATTCCTTAAAAAATTATTAAAACCGTTGGGTCTTAGTTAAATTCCGAACTTGGCACTAAACTCAAAACTCGCAGCAAAAACCTGAAGTTGTCAAAGTCACGATCATGACGGTCAAACTCAAGTGCGCTTTTATTTTTCTTTAAAATTTAGACTTTAAAAAAAATACTGGTCGGACTCTTACGTTTAATGCTGGCTGTACAGAAATTGAGAAACGTAAATTTTACCATTACTATATCACTCAAGGCCATTTCATAAAGTGTATTTGTAGTACTTATAATACTGTAAGTTGCATTAATAAACAAAAAAAACTTAACGGTCCTCTTTTGTGGCAAATAACTTTCTTTTTCACTTACAATAACATTACAATGTCTTTATCCTATTAGGTACAACTTCATTACTGACGCGCTGATGTTGTTTATCTGAAGCATTATTGTTTTTTACGCCCTTATTCTCTGTAGTAAAATGAAATTGTATTATTACGACGTAAGTGACATCCTAAAGAGGGTTCCTTATTCCGACTCGATTCTGACAACGCAAGATAAAGTGGTTAATCATCCCCTCACCGTAATCCTGGTAATTTATTCCTGTCGTAACAGTTTATGTTTCTCTCCTTTACGTTCTCCTTGATTTTTACTCAGTTTAAAAAAAAAACACCGTCTACTTCGGCTTCCTTCTTAGTTTTAAGCGTAGTGTTTATCTAAGCTTAAACTGAACTTGTAGTATTCCATTCGTGTTTCGAAGGTTGATTAGTGGTAGTGGAGGAGCATGCGCTTTTATACAATCTCTCCGTAGGTATGTAGTGGCTTTTAAATAGGTTGGAAGGCGGCGCACTTTTTACAACATTAACCACTGCACCCTACTGAAATATATTTTAGAGAATTTACAATTCATAGGAATTGTATTTTTGGAATCCCCTCTCGAGATCAAACTGTTATTTTTTTACTATGCTCCTGTCGCTTTAAACGTAGTCAACGAAGTAAAAAATATAATCTTAAATGAAAAAAAAAACGTATTTTGTACAGCGTTGACAGCTGTCACACCCTGCCTATTAGAGCGATCGAATGAAGCGTTTTGGGTAATTAAAATCAAATAATAACGGCGGTAGCGACGGTGGGTGGAATAATAATTTATAATTTACTGCTGTTTTTGCTTTTTATTAGAAGCCGTAAGAAAAAAAAAACGATCTTAAAATATCCATTAGGTATGTGTATTTTTAATTGCTTTTTCGATTTTATTTTAAAACTAATGCATCTTTTAGTATCTTGACCCGCAACAGTGTAGGTATACCTATGTTATTGTAACACAAAATAATATACGCTTGTTTAACAAACGTGAACACCAATATCTGTACCTTCAAAATAAAGTTCATAATGTTTAAAGTGTTTAATAGTTACGGAATGTAGAAAATTATTACTTATGTATGCATACTCTGGCGGCAATGGCAGTTGTATGACTCACATTTCCGAGAAAGCCTCGCGCTGCAGCGTTGTCCGATCTTCGACCCTCGATACTCATCCTGAAACTTCTTTCCGGCCTCTGAAGTCAAACAAAACAAACCGGTGAAGTTATCCATATCATACAGGTTGATTAAATTGAACTATTGGATGGAAATGTGTAGTGAAATGCCGTGAAATTGCGTAAAGACCAATAAAACACATAAAAGCTTTATTTTAGACTGCCTTCTCACATTCTTAGTACATTGGTAGCAAACTGATCCGTTTCAATCTCTTAATTTTAGGGCTCCGTAGTCAGCAAGGAACTCTTAAGTTTCTTCATGTCTGCGGTTTAACTCAGGGACTCATGGTACTACATAGATGTAATTGGGCATAGTTATACCTTTAAATTACACCGAAGAAGTTGTAATAATAACAACTTTCGGGTAGACGGGTGCTTCCCACATAAACATGAAAGTATATACTTTTTTACACTGTAACATCGAATGAGACGTTATTGGATAGCTCTTAAAAAACATTATGAATACCTATGTTATTGTTATTTAGATTTGGGTGACCGTTTGGGAAATATTAGAGTTGCGCGTCCCCGTCCCCCTACAACCAAAATTACACGTACAAAAAATCTAATAAATAAAGGAAAACTATTACTGAATAACTTTAAATAGAAAATTATTTCAAATACCTAATTGTTGTTTTTTGAGATAATTTTTGTGTTTATAGTAACCCTATACTGAGCATGGTTAGACATGCTCTTGCCCGGTTTTTTAAAGCTTTGTAACGGTCACGGTCTGTTTGTAATTCCCAAAAAAATAACGATAAAACACAAGTTTTAAGACTAAACGCTCAAAATATGTAGTTTTATAAATATAAACCGTTAAAACATACACATTAGGAAATAAATGTCCAGAGCGAGCTGCCTACACAGGATGTACATGAGGGATTTAAAAAAAACGCTTAGGTACGGCATATTACTCACCCTAAGAATAATAACCCTTCAATGAAATAATAAAGCTCCTTCAAAGGTTTTCAATGTGGCAGCTAATTGATGTTCCATTTATCATATATCAATTATTATAAGTGAAACTAGTATCCTTGATTTCGATCGGTGACGGACTGCCCATTGTCACTGGCTATATTTAAAACTGAACGCGTTCCTTGCATTCTGCGCGGACGCAGAACATTTTAACTGCAATTTTATAATTTTCCCAATCACGATAAAGATGCGATAAGAATCCTTTTACAATCGAAATATTATTTGTTGTTAAGGGTCAGTTTTTGTGACGACGTTAGTGTGCATTACATTTTTTTAGTATGTATATTACCCGAGCATGTTTCTGCTGGTCATCTGGAAGTAGCACTCGCAAAAATGCATAAGTGCGAATACAAGCGTCGTTATCATACTTTACCGTAGAACAACAGCACAATTAAGCAAACTTATATAATATATATGTATTATGCTTTGCTGTTTGCGACTAAATTGGGCTACTTTTATTTAGAAAGTATTATTTTAAAATACTACGAGTTCTTAAAAAAAAAACATTGTGTTATTGCAATATTAATTAACTATTTGCTACTTCCTCATTTAAACTTAAATTTCAAGCTTTTTTATTTCGTGTCTAAATAATCGTCAAAACAATCTGACAATTACCGTTGCAAACAATTAAAATTGAAATCGCAATCAGAATGAAGCAATAAAAGTATCGAACGTTGCATTAAAAACCACTATCAGTTTCTTGAAATCGTAATAAAATTAACTGCGCCAAGCTTGAGCACCCCTTTGCAGTTTTTGTTTATTTGATAGCCGATGCATCGCTAGCCCCGCACGCATGCTCCAGTCGCGCGGCGAGCCGGCGCGTGCGACACGCACTGCACTCGCAGATCACTCCGCTATCGATTAAACAACCAAGTGTGCACTCGCCTTAACACATTTCAAATCCGCGTTCGAAATTTGAAACATTTTTTCAATGTGCGCGTCAGATTCAGTAAAATATTGAACGTGATTTAAACAATCATTTTTCAACCGTTGCACAAACGCTCCTGTTGAATCACAATAAGTTTTTTCATGCAAAAATGTAGCCTTGTAGGCACTTGTTTGACGTGGTGCATAATTTAGGTCTACACGAGCCTTCTTTATTTTGGTTTCTAATACAGAACATTTTTCACTATCGCATTGAATTTCAAATAGGTCTTTATAAGCGAGAATTTCTTCGATTTTGTGGTTTATTTTGATACGAATGTCTTTGGAGGTGGTTTAGTGTTTGAGAACTTTGGAACGCCGTGGGACTTAAGAAAAATGAGGTAAAATGCATTTTGTTTTCTTTGTAAAGTATCAAAGCTGTGACCGTAATAGTTAATCATATTAAATTTATATTTCTATAATTAAAAGTACTCATTTCTGAAACGTAAACTTATTAAAAATATATATTTAATGTAATGTTGTGTACATTACATAAAATATGCTCTTCATTCTTTCGCGAGATAAAAATGGTAAAAGAGAAGCATAATGAGCATATAAAGATAACATAAACATAATAATCATCGTAGAAATATAAGCTCATCGCTAATTAATTGTTAAAGACGTATACGATATCGACAACCACTTACGTTAATCGATTGATCATATAATTAGCACTTCCTTCAATCAATCAATCATCAGCTGGCCCACAAATAATCTAGACCTCTTTATTTATAACCCTGGTCAAACTGATTATCCAATCAACCTAGTGCGAAAACGTAAGTAGTCTAAATCGGCAAGTTTTTCAAATCGATTAACCAAATCACTTCCATTCGAATAATTAAACTAATAAAAACGCATTAACTAGTACTAAGAGATAAATTAGTTCGGAGAAAAGGAAGGGAAGCAAATTTAATTACCTTCAAATTTGAGTTTTCGTAACGAATTCACTATTTGATTAATTGTTACCTTCTTACACTTTGAACTTGTTAAATAAAGTAACAAGACAATCGCCCAGTATGAAGAACAAATAAACTAAGCTATAACCGGCTATGGATCTAAAATAAGACGAAAAGGAAATACATTTCATCGTAAATTCGTTGACTCAGTGAATCCGGGAGTTATTGTCCGAGCAAAATGGGTGCTTCGGAGGAATTATATCGCTACTTACTGTATCAAAATGAATTATGTTATCGATGAAGGTAGTTATGATTACGTTTTGGAATGTTAAACGCGATTTACATCTCAGTTAACTTTGGATTAATTTTGTTAATTTTTTAAATGCTTATTGTTTTAAGTCTTAATAAAAATAACTTTCAGTAGATACAAAAACAAGACGTGCTTGCGATCACTATTTCTAGAGTAATCAGTTCATTAACCTTATACAGTCTACGCGGTTACTACCAAACCTAGCTGAAGACCATCTTAATTATAAAGGTTTTCAATTAAAAGCTGTAATAATGTAAATAAATAAATAAAAAAAGGTCCATTAATTTGGGAGCTACAAAACTGCAGACGGTACAGACAGACATTGGCGACTCAACAAACTCATAAAATTCCTATTTTTGTTAGAGAGGTAAAAATAGCAGAATATTAATCTTATAATAGTAAAGACTTATTAAAAGTCTCCACAGTTTTGAGGTTATAAAAACGTGACACTTACTCGTAGCTTTCCCTCCAATTTTGTAACTTTGATTGGCTTTTTGATTTTTAAAGCTAATTTAGAAATTACTTTTTATTTTTATTTTAACGATTTCACAGAATCAATTTTTTCTCATTTAGTTTTAGATATATTTTGTGTGCGCAAATTTTACTATGTATTATTAAACCTGACAAGTGCGTGTTAAACTCTCGTGGAAAGAGTTCCGTACGTTTTGAGAAATTTCATAGTTACTTTCAATACTAGTGAACTACTTATAGACCACTTAAATTGAAATTGAAATCATTTATTTCAGACCATACTACGATCCATAATTGTGTTACACATACAACATACTTAGAACTAAGGTTAGTACGATACAAATACTTAAAACAAAAGACAGAAAAAACCAAGACACAAAATAGTAAAATAAAAATAAATATAAAACAATTGCCAGCGCAACAGCCCAGACTACCCTACACCCACACGTGCAAGTGCACCCAATGCCTAAAGGTGTAAAATAATTATTTTCTGTATTTTTTAAAAAGGTTAGACCCAGTAGTTTGGGAGATAAAGAGGGCGGGGGGGGTAGGAGAATGATCAGTTTTGGACTATTTCCTGAAATAATTTCATAATTCGAGATTCTCACACAAGCCCTTTAATTTGATATAAGACACAGGACATAGTTTGCAAAACTTTTTTAAACTTAAAAAGTGGCGTCCATGTTTAACAATCATTTATTTATGTTAATCGTCCGTCTTTGGGTCACCGATTTACATATGTAGGTATTCCAAATAACAACTCAATCGGTGCAGTAGTTTCGGAGCAAATTATCTGGGACAGACGGACGGACAGACAGACACGCGAGTAATCCTATAAGGGTTCCGTTTTCTCCTTTTGAGGTACGGAACCCTAAAAAGACATAGGTAATCTAAGCCTTACGTTATATTTTATCTACAATCCAGTGATTATCTCCTCTGGAGGGAAATAATGAACGAAATCAAGTTGCAATACTTGCAATATTCTTCTAACTTTTAAATCGTACCAATAGTTCTGTCTTTTTAGGGTTCCGTACCTCAAAAGGAAAAAAGGAACCCTTAAGGATCACTCGTGCATCGTTACGCATCCGTCTTTGAGTCACCGACTTACATATTTGTACCAAAATTCAACTCTATCGGTCCAGTAGTTTTGGAGCAAATCTGCTGTGACAGATATACAGATAGACAGACAGACTAACAGACAGGCATATGGTGTGGAGACGGAACCCTCTCCACGCAAGTCGAACTCGCACTTAGCCGGTTTTTTAAGAATCAGAACCTGTAGGTATTTCATTTGCTTTTAGCCCAATTGCTTCTATGTGGTAATGATATAGTTACCGTTATGATAGCTCTTATTGAAGAAATATTATGGTAATATAACGTCAACAATATGATAACAATGTAAAATAAATATGGGCTAAAACAAAAACAAAAAGCCCGAGTACGTAAATACAAAAAGTCCCGTTACTTTTGCTTGACGTTTTCTATTAACATGCAGGTTTTAATCAAACCTCAATACACAAGTAACGTTGTCCCCTCGAGGATAAACGAGGATGTTTCGCACTTGCCCCCCGTAACCTGATAATTGGAAGCCACACTTACTGTCACTGTAATGTAACACGCTAATGTGAGCTCTCGCAGCTGAAGTAAACACATTCTTGTTACACGGAACTGAGCTATGCGACGACTTAACAATGCTAGTAGACTAAGTTTCATGGAAAAAATGTCTAAGCGAACTTTCTGGACGATTTTTAAAAACGATTGCTCAAAACGAAAGGCAAACAGTTGTAATGCGCAATGGTATGCGAAAAGAACGTCACAACTAACTCCTATTTGAAAAATAACGACATACCGTTTCATTTTCAAAATTCGAATGAAATTTTCGAGCGTTCGATTTTCACTAATCGACCCGTTTCTGTCATCTTCTCATTACCATTTTGGTACATATTACTTCAATATTTATCGATGCTGAAAAAAATATTAAGCAATAAATTAGCTGTAATTGTTATAAGATCAAGGTATGACAGTCAAATATTTAACAATATACGTAGGTAAATGTTTTTTTTGTAAATTTTGCTCTTTCAGAAACTTAAAAGCGAAAAAATACAACTTCTAACGTAATTTGCGAGTAATAAACACAGAAAACATAATTAAACAATAAAAGTATAAATAATAGTCTCCGATAGTTAAACTAATTGGTTACAAATGGAACAAATCAATAAAATATTTTTTTTACTCAATACTCAACCAGCCGCCGTTAAATAATTGTTCTTCAGAACGTCAAGTGTCGTCCAACAACCTTCACATCTCGATCAGAGTGCTTTATTACTGAACCTAAGAGTAAACGTCTCGTTCATTTGACACTTGCATGTCGCTATAAATCCATGTATTTAGTTTAAGCTCTAGGTTTTATTCATATTATATACAGCTGTTAAACATAATCTGTTAACACTGTGCTGTTCTGTGTGTGTTCTGTGTGTGTTCTGTGTGTGTTAGTGGTGGTAAGACCTTCTGCAGAGTCCGCCCGGATAGCTACCACCCTCTTAGCCTTTATTCTACCGCGTAGCAGAAGAGTTCGCATGTTCCGGTATGGGGATAAATGAAATGAAATAGTTTTATTCCGGAAAACAGGTTCCATAGAATACACAAAAAATTTAAAATACAATAATGGCACAATTTAAACTTAACTAAGAAACTAAACTAGGGTGTATGCGTGGTCGTGATACAAATGATCACCTGTGTGTTCTACACACGAATATGAACAACTTTCACTATGGGATCAACTCTGAAATCAGGAAAAAAAACAGCTGCTTCATACATTTTGGTCGAGTACGTTTTGAACTTTTTTTTCGTGATTTCAGAGTTGGTCCCATAGTGAGAGATATTCATATTCATGGATAGAACACACAGGTGATCATTTGTATCACGACCACGCAGTCGCCCTGTATATGCGGCGCCACGGGTCACCCGGATCCCGCGATGTCAGGCTTAAGGTAGCCCCACCAGCTAAGAGATAAGTCAAACGGTGACATTACTAGCATATCTTAGTCCTCAGGGTTGGTAACGCATTTGCGGTCTAAGGGTTTTAGACTGTAATGCAAATGTTGATAAGTCACAGATCCCACTTACCATCAGTTGTGCTGTGTGGTCGTTAGCCTTCTCCATGCTGTACGAAAAACTAATGTGGAATTAAACTGTCATTAGCGACCTTTACACGTAAAGTTCGGACCGCGGGAATCGCCACGCGCCATCACGCGCGCACGCGTTCCGAACCGTACGTGTAAATGCAACTGTAATAGTAAAATAGTAAAAACTGTACGGTTCGGAACGAAGATTGGAACGGTGCGTGGTGTTTCCCGCTGTCCGAACTTTACGTGTAAAGGTCGCTATTGACTTCTAAGGAAAGAGGAACATTAAAACACTACAATTACGCTACAAGTGTAAATCACTCCGCATTTGCTTTTGGGTATACAAATAAGTGGCAGTCGCAACTGTCCTTCTACTCGTATGTCATACAAAGACCGTGTAGTATATTTCCTGTTTTTTTTTGTTGGTTTTATTACTACACCAAAGGATTCTAGAGGAGATATACTTCCTAAAAATATAAGAAATGTAACACTCGGAAAATAAAAGTCACAGATAAATATACTAGATACTAAATAGGTTGGTACAATAACCAGCAAAACTATACTATCCAGCATTGTTTTCAAAAATATCTGACACGCTCCTAATAATTGTAATGATAAAAAAATATTCTTGTTAGCCTCTTGATAGATATTTTCAAAGAAATATATTTTAAGATTTGTTATGCAAATAAAACGTAAATATGTATAAGATTACCGACTTATTAATATCCTGTTTACCTATATAACAAATGGTAAACATAATACTACAACGAATAAACATATAACTTGCAACAGGTATGAACGGGTGCCCATTGAACTATCGACTCACTATTTATCTAATTTCATTTCACCGAAAACGATTCAGTGCTAATATTTTCTCTTGGAGTAATTTGGCTTCATCGACTATTCCTTACATATTAAAACAATTATTAGAAGAACCAGAACAAGGATATAGAATTCAACAATAATACAATTAAACATTAAAACTACGCGTATTTAAATTAAAATAAAACTAAGCTACTCAAATATTAAAGATATAAATAATAATCACCAGTATAAAAAGAATACCCCCTCTAGCAGGTCCGCTCGCGGCATGGTCCCTATGACACTGGCTGCATTACCTCTCTAGATAGCTAGCCCAATCCTTTGGCAAAGGTAAGCACCAGCTCTAGGATCTCCAGAGGAATCTATGAGCCGAGATAACAAGACCTTAATAAAGCTATAAAGGACAAGGATTGTTAGTTGCTTAAATATACATTGCATAAACACAACAACAACAACAACTAAATATCGCTGTTTATTTGTTCGGCGTATTATTATAAAACTTTTTTATTTCATAGTCGATTACATAATTAACAAAAAAATAATTTACGACATAGTTTGAGAGTATAACAAAGGTTAGGTTAGGTTAGAACTGCGATCCCAATAAAAATAAATCGCTCCCAGAAAACTAGGTTAGGTTAGGTTAGAACTGCGACCCCAACAAAAATAAATCGCTACCAGAAAACTAGCACATAACTCGTTGCAGTTGTGGAATGATAAATATTGAAATGATTTTCCAAAATATATTATTTACAAGATTCAAAAAAATATGAAATAATTAAATATTAAATGAAGTTCTGTAAAATAAACTATCTACTAAATAACATTTCCAAAAAATAAAAATCGGTGATTTAAAAATATTTAATTGAATCGTTCGAGGTAATGAATAGTCCATGAAATGAAAATATACGTAACGTTGACTTTGAAATGATATTCCAATAAAAGTTTGTCGATATTTCAAGGGTAACAGGTATGAACATTATAAGATCACGATACTTTTCTCTTTAGATTGTGAAAAATTACCCGCCCGCGTAAAATATAACTTTTATATTTTTGCTGATGCATTTTAATGGTCTCCCCCTGCCTGTCATTCTTTAAATCTTTGATTTCGTGAGAGTTTTATTTCTTTATTTTCACGCATAATTCTGCCACGTAACTCACGTGCTTATTGCAATGTAACAATACTCTACATTTGTATAATAATTATAATTTAATAATGTCTACGGGGAAGTTTAGAAACATTTAATAATAGTTGCTTACAGCTTACAATCTTAAGGCGGAAACAAAGCATTACACGGTCTGATTTCTGTAATGACTAATACCTAACAAGTCGTGCCAACATTGTTACTAAAACATTGTTTTGTTTCGTTGTGTTTTCGGCCTCAAAAATATTAAAAACCATGCGCAAAAAATTCCTTGAATTACACTAGCGCGAATTTAAAAAAATGGTATTACAAAAAATAAAATGAGTTATGCGTTTTTTTTTTCATACTAGCTGCCTTTCCTTTATCCTGTAATATTATCCATATTAATATTATAATTTTGTTATGGATTAGCTTTTAAACCCCGCGGAAAGGACACTTCAAACTCAGAAATTTTGCTAATTCCCAAGGAAATAGCAATGAAAAAACTACGCGGCCGAAGTCAAGGTTGCTAAGCCTGTTTAACTATATTTGTACTTCCATTTTGTTCTTCCACGTGTCTAAACAAACTTAATATTAGAAAACAAACAAGCAACATGATTTTTCTGTTAAAATTACAAAAGCCATTTCAAATAGCGTATCTTATTTTGATGTCGTTTGTGTTCCTACCAACATAATAACAATTTTAAGAAAACATCTCCCGTGTGTTGACTTTAAAAATAAATTAATAAAACATGGCCGAACGCCGAAACCGAGCGGGATGAATTTGAGTAGAGTTTTTAACCCAAACTCTGTGGAACAAAGGTCCTGTATAAATACATATACAAGGAGAGTTCGTTTTGTTTTGAGGCCACCCGCGCGTATGAATACTAAAATACTACAACAAACTCTAATTTAATTTTGACATTGATAAAGGAAAATAGGTTTAAGGCTAAAACGCGTAACCACGTTTAAGGTTTAAATAAAGATATTACATGGAAAAACTGCCGAGTTGGAAAAATTACACACGTACCTATACAATTAACTGTTCTCTTACTAGTTAGACTAGACCCTTAAAGGGAAAAATGGGGTTAGAATATAAACGAATTCGACGAGTCGAGGTCATCTTTTTACTGCACTACAATAAACTAGTAGTAGGAGCGTTAGCCGTGTTAAGATTTTGTTACAACTAAAGGGATAAAGTATAATCTGTTTTACTTTCTGACAAAAATAATCTCGGCTCCTAGAAAGGACCACTTAAAATACGAATTGATTTCAATGTAATACCTAATCTACTAAAATCCTTAAAGTTGTTAAAAGTGTCAAAGACAAGACAAATGAATATGCCCCATTAAGTAAACTCGATAGTATTTTTAAACGGCCAAGAACTTTTATTCAAGTTCAAGAACACAGGGTGTTTCAGTTTTATAGCGGAAAAATTATCAGACTCATAATTTATTACGGTATGTTTAAACAGGCCATATTTAAAAAATACCCCCTCTGCCATCCCTGAAAGACCTTTCACTCAAAGCTACTAAATATCCTGTATATAATACACATAAGACACATTTTAACATGTTTGAAATGTATTGCAAGTAGATGATAGACAGTCCAAGATAATAATCGCCCGCGTTTCCTCGACACGAACCTTGGTTTATTAATACTCCAAATAAGCGAGCATAAAGTGAAACACGTCAACAGACAGCACAAAACGTCCAGACAGACTGGCAGACTGTTTTATTATTAGATTTTTGTCGCGCCTTAGCCGACAATGAAAATTCCGAGATGATCTCCCACATGATTTAATATATTAAGCGTCAACTTCAAAGCTCTTAAATTGTACGAAAGACCGCACTCACGTTTAAAATAAATCGAAGAATTGGATGATAAGTGTTCAGCAAAATGTGTCATTAGTCATTAGAAATAAAACATAAAAATAAATTCAATAGCGTCTGTAAAATATATTCGAATTCTAGACGCTCTTTTTTCCGACTTCAATGGAAACAGCGTCGAAAAACATTTTAACCTGTCTGTCTTTCTCCATGACTGAGCTTGAAAAAGACAAGTGTTAAGGACCTGAAATTGAAATCAAGATACCTACTGAAGTTATTTAAGTGCTTTAAAAGCTGTATCACATTGCTGACGATAAATTAACAGTTTTGTTAAATATAATTATTTGACTCACATATTAATCTCTTTGTTAATGCTTCGTTAAAATCAAACTATTGATTTTCGTAATACAAACACGGCAAAATTACACTATACTATTTGATTCATTAATATCCTTTTAACCCTTAAATTGGCAGTGTATCTAATAATGCACATATTATAATGTTCCCTTTTTTATATTTTTTGTTACTATTTTTTTATGCTGATTTCAAATCAAATAGGCAAATTCACTACTTTATTTATTTTTGGCAATTTAAGGGTTAAATCAACACGAAACTATTTTGAATACAAACAATAACTACGGTCAGATATAGGAACCATTTTAAAGGTGATGGTTAGGTCTAAATATGTCACGTCCACTTTAAATAACCAGCATCATAAATACAGCATGGGCTCGGAAATGAGGTATTGACGTCAATGATAAGCAGGTGCCATCAATATCACCGCCGACCTAGGAACTGGAAAAAAGCTATTTTTCTAGTCCTGTTTATGCGTATTGAATCTTAAATCAGGAAGTGATAAAAACATTATTACCTTGACTCTTTCTGTTTACTAAAATATCTAGAATAAAAAAGTTCCAGCGAGAAAATGTTTTAATGATCGACGATCCTGTAGGCTTTAATCAAACATGGCAAACTTTACGGATCAAGCTTTCCACTGTTGTTTAGTTTGGGATAATTATCTGAAACAACACACCCTGTACATATGTAAAGGTACCGGTTGAAAACGGACAGACATTACGAAATCGTCATAAATATATGATACAGCGGCTACAGTATATTTATACCTACTCATATCATCTAAGATCACGAAACACCAAATAACTTTAAATGGATAATTAGTTCATTCTTGTTGTTTTTTTAAAGATTTTTTTTGTGTTTGTAGTAACTGCTTTGGAACCCTACACTGCGCATGGTCTGACTTGCTCTTGCCCGGTTTTTCTAAGAACAAATCGTAGCAGGTGTTCATTCCTAATTCCTGTTTTATTTTCGGTTGTTGATAATAAATCATTATTTTCACTCGTAATTCTGTCACGTTACTCACGTCCTATGGATAATGGTATGAAACACCACACCCTGTACATATTTCGGTATACCGGTTAAAAACGGACACACATTACAAAATCGTCATAAATAAATGATTTTCCTCCCTTGTCACATTATCTATGTATGGCCTATTTAACCTTTCATCAACATGCTCTTTGTCAGAGCTACATGTAGTTTTAGTGTACAGTCGCTCCAGTTTGTCTGATTCAAATATTGAACTGTATTCACTTAGCTAATATCTACAAGCCATTATTTACCTGTCAACGCTCGTAAGTGTCAGTATCAACAGATGACAGAATGTTTGTATGTATGTAAATGTGTGTATTTTTGCTTCCGGTTCCAAATGTAGTTTTGTGACTTTCAATTTCGCAGTTAAATATGGTTGGAAATAGCAAAAGTATTCAGTCACTCTAATATTACGCTCCAGAGATATTTTTGATACACTAACTACTGCTTAATACCGTATTTATAACAGACTTGTAAAGGTAAACCTACTTAATACTTAATTCACTTGAGTTTGGTTACGGATCATGTGTTAAACCAAAATTTACACAAACAAGATACGGTTATTTCACTCGGGTTTAAACAGAGTTTTTCCAAAAATAAACAATGTGACGGTTCAATTTATGGTCCTGAAATCTCCTATTTCGTTATTTTCTTCAAAATCGTTTCTGAGAAAGTCATGCGTGTAGTGTAATACAAGCTTAGCTCACTAAAGTATACTCTCCTTATTCATAAATGCACAATAAACCAATTTTAGTTTAGATATAAAAAAAAAATAAAAAAAATGTCATAATGAAATTTAAAGACAGAACATATTTCACGGGTTAGATTAATTGCTAGTTGCGATTGTCATGTTTTTGAAGATTATTGACACATCCGAGGGCGCCAGGCCGAAGTCATTTTTAACCGACTTCAAAAAATGGAGGAGGTTCTCAATTCGTCGGGTTTTTTTTTTATGTATGTTCCCCGATTACTCGAAGACCACTGGACCGATTTGAAAAAAAAATTCTTTGTTTGAATAGGTATACTTTCTAGTTGGTCCCATTGTCAACACGTCAGGATCTGATGATGGGATCTTGGAGAAATCAAGAGAACTCCTCAAATATTATAGGCACACCTATAGCGATTTTGGTATTTTTCACTGTAACTCGTGCATTTGCTTTTGAAAAGTACTATATGGTGAAGTGAAACTGATGATGAAGACCCCAGACGGCCACCGGAACTCCTTAACGGTACCTATTTCAAGTGTGGCGATAAGATATTTCGATTAAGGTAGTTGAGCGACTATGACGAAGAACATTTAGGTTTAAATATGACTATGACATTCCCGCGGCGTTGTCTGCGGCGAGCTTGAAATGTTCTATAGTTTCTCATTAATATTTAGAAGTGGAGCTACGTAACAGCATAAATAGGATCACTAAAAAATATAAAATAAAATAAATGTTTAAAAAAACAAAAACCCGCCTTCAAAAATGCAAAAAATAACTTCTTTTAAAATCGTAGGTCAGTCCAACTGAAGTCGGCGTCCCACAATATTTTAAACCAAAAGCCGAATGCAGTTGGACTGACCTACGATTTTAAAACAAGTTATTTTTTGCATTTTTGAAAGCGGGTTTTTGTTTTTTTAAACATTTATTTTATACAGTGTTTTGGGCAGTGAGAAACAATTGGAGGAGCTAACGAAAAAAATTGTCGACATAAATACTTATCACTTTAAATAATAGACAACCTCACGAGATCTGGGCCTGCGCGAGACTGAGCATGGCACTGTGACGTCACGGAGAATTTTTGTCCTTGAGGCATGTCCATATAAAGTAATATGTCTATGGTTTGAGCTTACTTAATTAGGCAAAAAGAACCTAAATAAAAGTTGATCATAAAAGGGCCATTCTACTTTTCGTTGTATAAGTTTTAGCCACGTTCTCATTTAACTATTTTTATTTCAAAAAACGGTAAAGTGCTGCGTTTTCTAACTTGAAACTCGAAAAGGGACGTAAATAAGCTTATATTTAGAATTATCCTAATTCATAAAAAGTTATTCGTAATAACTATAAAGTGAGTAACGCAGAGAACGTTGATATCCCCGCCTTTTCTATGGAAAAAGTGCAATTTACCACTGAGTTACCTAAGATTGTTCAACGATAATTGAGTAATTTAAGAGTTGTTTTTTGAAAACCGTTACACTTAAACATTCTAAGTTCATGTTATTTATTTATACGCGGATTCATAATTTCGTACACTTTTTATCGGACGATAGCAAAAATGTACACTGAAAAGTAGAATGGCCCAAAACTGTTTCTTCTTTCGCTAAAACTCTATTGCTTAAATCAAATTGCCGTTGGTTAGGAAAACTCCGATTTCACCGGTTTAGCGTAACTTTCTGTTTGAAGGGAACTCAATTACTCAGCCGTAACTTGACTAACTTAATCCGTCTTTACTTATCCTTGGCTACATAGGTATTAGTTGACTCGCAAACATGTGCTATTATGTCGAAACATTTTCGGGGTGGTATTCTTTTCAGCACTTACTGCTTCTATACAGGGTGGGAAAAACGAACGCGACATGGACGGCAACTACCTTAAATATTGGAAATAGCAAATTCTACGCAAAGGAGACTAACTTTTGTTTTAAAAAAACAATAAATACTGCTATTGGATTTTTGAAACAAAATCTCTTACTTAACCGTAAATCGAACTGGTCGAATATGACAAAACAATAAAGTCATGTTTTACAGATCGAAAGCGTCATTTATAGTGATCATTTATATTTACAACACTTTCACCTTTAAATTAAATAAAGACCGTAAAAATCCCTACTTTATTATTTTGCGTTATTCGACCAGTTCAATTCCCGGTTAAGGCAGACGAATTTCCAAAAACCCGTAAATGTAGTATTGAATGAATTCAAAAATAAAAGTAAGTCTCCTTTGCGTAGAATTTGCTCTTTCCAATATTTAAGTTAGTTAACGTCCATGTGGCGTTCGTTTTTTACACCCTGTACCTATAATAGACCAAAACCAGGCGATAATTGATTATTAAC
Source organism: Acleris literana (assembly GCA_946894065.1). Taxonomy (NCBI): domain Eukaryota; kingdom Metazoa; phylum Arthropoda; class Insecta; order Lepidoptera; family Tortricidae; genus Acleris; species Acleris literana. Next base: position 10,468,726 of record OX335684.1, on the reverse strand, counting down.
AACGGTCAACGCCTGTAAATAAATAGTAATTATTAGTTTTAAATTTTAATATTTTTTTAGGTTTTGTTTGCCCATGATTTTTTTATTTTATTAATTACTAGGGACCCGCTCTCGCTTCGCTTCGGATTATATGAGTTTTCTGTAACACCTGTACATAATCCAGATTCCAGAATTTATTATATATAAAAACCTTCATATTGAATCACTTTATCTATTGATAAAAACCGCATTAAAACCCGTCGCGTAGTTTGAAAGATCTTCACGGCTAGCACATGTTGTCCGCGACTTGTTTATCGCTCGGATCTCCTTTTCCATCTAGTCTGCACGGGTAGCACATGTTGTATTTTCTCGCTTGTCGCTCAGTGCGTCTCTATCGTTACGGACCAGCACGGGTAGCACAAGTTGTATTTTCTCGCTTGTCGCTCAGTGCGTCTCTGTCGTTAAGGACTAGATAGGAAGGGAGATCCGAGCGACAAAGAAGTCGCGGGCCACTTGTGCTAGCCGTGCAGATAGGAAGGGAGATCCGAGCGACAAAGAAGTCGCGGGCAACTTGTGCTAGCCGTGCTGTAACGATAGAGACGCATTGAGCGACAAGCGAGAAAATACAACTTGTGCTACCCGTGCTAAGCGTACTTACTGCGTGGCGGCCGGCGGGCGGCCGGGGGGCGGTTGTTTTATACTATTTTATTGATTTTGGTTGCATCTCCTTAATTTTTATGTCCCATGTGAGACCTGTAATACGAATATTTTAAGTGCCAAAGTGATTACCGCAGCTATTCGTTAAATGTATGATACCGCGTCGTCGAACCTAATTTGATCCTTCAGCGCGAATAAACCTTTGAGCAATTAGGGTAATAATACCCCTAAAGCAGTGTCTCCACGCGTAAAGAGGATTTCCTAGAAAACAATTTGGTGTCGAATGCAAATATGGTTAAACCTTAATCTCCTTTAAGACTGTCTTCGGTGTATACTCTTTGCGTAAATGGTTTTGTAAATAGTTACCGTCTTATTCATTATAACTAAAGTATGTTTAAAACATGCTTTATCCTTATCTGACATTATGAAATTTGAATTTGACAGAAAGTGACACAGAATGCTTCAAATAAACTAGGTTTATTGTGTGTTTATGATTATGGGAGATAGTTATTATTGTAGTTGATGTACTAGACTTTAAAAGGGAGCTCTACTAACGTCAACAATATGATTCCGACTGTCCCGATGTAGTGTCACAATTGGTAAAACTGTCGGTGCCTTTTATGACAAAAAATTGCCTCAGACCGGGACATCATAACCTCCTCGCGACACCTAGGACGCGGACTGTGGCCCACCGGAACTCTCCCACTGTTCGGGCTCTTGCGGGCCTCAACATACTGTTATTATCAGCACCTGATCTTTTTGATGTATTTGCAAGTCGACGGTCCGATGTGTGTTTTCAGTGTCTTAGGTTCTGTGAGAGAATGGATGGAAGTGGAATTTCTAATAAAAACTTTTTAATGAAAACTGTAATCAGTTAGTGTGTGTTATAATGTAAAGTATCTTTCTGTATATAAAATTAAGTTTCTCAGTGCATTGGTTTTACTGTATAAAATTTTGTTTGAATAAACAAATAATAATAAATAATAATGATAATGATACAGAAGCAAAAGGGGTTTACTCGGGGTCGGGTCGCGAGCGTATTAAGTATCGAGCGACGCGCACCGACGCAACCTTAGCGCCCGAGCGGCAATAGGTAACAGAAACTCCTTAAGGGCCGGAGATGAAATACTTTTCTATTTATACTATGGCAGAGCGGGATGACAATATTGCCGATTAATACTTCATTGTTTAAAATAATATTTCAGGAAACTATAAGATTAGGATCTAATAGGCTTCTACATACTTAAGTTACTAATAATCATGAAAAACAAGGTCCTATGGTTTGTATTTGATAACAGTGTCTTCATGAGGTATCTTTAATTAACATGTCATGTCATGTTAAATAATACGTAACGGCAACTTGAGATGTCTTTAGTTAACACAGTAATTAGCCGCTTAAAGATAGTAGGGAAGCCAGTTTGCATATTAAGGCTATGTGCTTAATAGCAGCGACAAGTGACACTGAAGCGGGAGCGGGGCGGCGACACGCAACCTATTTCTGTGATGCAGCACTAATTATTGTGTGGGGAAGCTAACCGTAATTCACGTAGAGATGTGCCAAATGGAATTACTTACTTTAAAAAAAAGTTGGTATGTAATGCAACCAAGAGGATGCTGTTATCTACTTTGTACGGTCACGAGTGTTAATTTGGGACCCATTTCAAGAAAAATATGCTTGAAGTCGTCAATGTCATTAGAGATGTCAAAACATTTGTAATTTTTAAGAAACTCAACCTTATTGTTGTAGAATGTCAGATTGACTTTGGACCTAAGGTGGGTACCAAATTTAATCTCGTGACTGTACCAGCTTAAACATGACAATTGTATGAATCAAGTAAGAAAATAAAAAAAATAAAAAATGCTGGATTTGCTTGGCGTTTGGGAAAAACACCTGTCAGACTCCTAGAGCGCCTAGCAAACTTAACGAAGATAAAATAGATTAGATAGATAGATTTATCTTCGTAAGTTAAAGCACAGATTAAATAAGAGTTAGGTTAGTTTTGTATATATGTATGTAAACACTATTGTACAAAACACAGAAATTTAAATACAATAAATAATAGTACATTACTGCACAAACCGGGAAGTAGGCCGTTGCGGGACGAGTAGAGTTAACCGCCCTTCCCGGTCGAGGCTTGTATAGTGCTTTTCTCCAACAATGTGAGGAAATTTAACACAATTGTTAATATAATATTAAACACAGTCCCAACATTTCCTAGAAATAAAAAACTAGCGTACGATTTGGTATGAAACTGAAATAGTGCATTAAATAAAATCACAAAGGACAATGGGCAAAAATGTATGGAACGCGGTACCCGCGCCAATGGACATAATGTATATATCATTGGAAAGGTATTTTTATGTTGGGCAAAGATAACCATATCGCTTATCTCTATTTCCTGTCGGAACTGAGTTATTTTATTTTGAATATACGTAGTTATTAATCAATTTCCTTTAGGGATACCATTATGAAAGAAAAGAAAACATGTACTACATAACGAGAAATATCTAACTACTTACTTATCGGCCGGGCACTATATTTATACTACTTACTATTAGGTGCCTACATTACTAGTCAAGGGTACACTTCAGTGTTTCCGCTTCATAAATAAAATGGTTTTTTTTCTCACTTGAAAAGTGACAACAGAGGTGATTTTTGTTACATTTGTTTTTTTACAAATACCTAACTGTCCATGAGGCTGAAGATGGAGCTCTCTGGTGCATTAGCAGCCTATTCACTTTTGCTTAAGTTGTATTTTTAAGGAAATAAAGATGCCGGCAGCATATTTTATTTCGCATAAGGTGTCATGTTCGTATATGAATATCTCCGAATGGACAGGGATTTGAGACAAACCACCATAGTAAACGTTGTTCCTATTGGTATGACCTATTCAATGACACTACCATTATTGCTATTGGAGCGGGTACCAAAATGCCCATTGTCCTTTAAACGTAATAAATTCAATTTGAATAAAATATAGTTTAAACTATAACATTTATTACGCGTTTATGTTATTTCGGCAATTTATTTTGTTTATAAACGCAATTTCTATTATAAAAAAGTCAAACTATTTGACACACTTTTAAATACTTTGTAAACGCTGTTTGAAAAGTCTTAAGTTTTTAGTCTATGACATTTAAAAAGCAAAATATACGAGTAAGAATTTTGATTGCACGAGTGTTTGGCTGTTTGGATATAGTTATCCTAGTCCAAACATGGTTTTATAAAGTAAAACACCAGGTACGTAATGAAATTTCATACATTTTCGCGGCCGCTGCCATTGGTAAATAATAACTTTGTTTTTTTTAATCTTGCCTGGACCTGGAACTCAGAACTTCGCGGACTGATTTTACAACAGTAAGGTTAACATTTCCGAGCATGTGGGAGAAAATATATATTTTTATTATTATTTATTTATTTAGTGTCAATAAACTCCGCGCAAAACAAGAAACAAAGTGGGCATGGAATATAATAGAATATAAATAATTTATTCAACACAAACACAAATTTAAAACAAATGACAAGAAAAACAAAACATTTTATCATGGCGTTAGAAATGGCCCCTACGTTGCTTAATAAACTCGCTCTTGAACTCAACGGACTAATTTTAACCGGCGAGTTGAAGTTGTCCCGTCAGAGCGTACAAAACAACATTTAAGGGCGTGCATCCTCAGCTTACCCGCTTTACCCATCCAGTGAACCCACTCGTATGTCTTTGCTCACTCAATCAACTATTCGGTAGTGCGAGGTTTTTTAGAGAATTACATATTTTTTAAACCAATCGCGTCACTGGTATATTACGTGATGCGAACAGTCACGTGATCTACCAGTGACGCGATTGGTTTAAAAAAGAGACGTTTAGAAACGCTAGCTAGCTCCTTGGCTAAGGCCTCCGCTCCGCTCGCTTGTATCATCAAGTCCTCGGCCTTACATCAAGACCGTACAGTCTCAACTAAAGAGTAAATTTAAATTTATTATTATTGCGGCATAAAAACACCATAAGAAATAATGGGGTTACGCCAAACGCGGCGGAAACTCGACCCGTGTTCGACGCGGTATTTATGGTCATTTAGCAATAATATGAGCCTATTCAAGTCCTTTGTGAACGTGGTTAAGGTTTTGAACAAAGCACAATGATAAATAAAAGAAAACATAAATTGGTATGAATATGCACTGTACATTGTTACTCATAATTCATTTACAGTTAAACGATACTTTAACTACAGTATTCTCGAGCGGTTGACAAGGAAAACTTGTTTTTATAGCCGAACAAATAAATCACACGTTTTTGTAATATAGGTAGTAACGTACAAGATTAATGTGACTTTAAAAAATGTTTGGTTTGTTACTAAAAAGGTGTTACTCTAACCGTTTTTTTGCGTTGTTTTATCTCAAACAAAAATTACCTATTGTCTAAATGATAATTATTGACACTTATAAATAATTTTATGTTTAACCCTCTTATTCATCAACGCGCAATAGCCAAGGTCTGTTAATTCTTACTTGTCTTATATAGTAAACAACTTTCTAACCCCAAAATGAACCTTTTTTGACTAAAACAGATATTTTAAACAAAATAAAGCAATGACAGACAATACATAAGCCAAGTGATGTCCGTAATGTTTATTCAGTTTACTTTATTTACGATAAAAGAGCTGTTTTAGCCAAATAAGGTTCATTTTGAGTTTAAAAAGATTTTTACTATATAGGACAAGTAAGAATGAACAGACCTTAAAGTGTGCTTGACATATGCTCTGCCCCCTTATCTGTCATTATGACATTTTAATTTGACAGAAGGGGGCGGAAAATACTTTAACTAAACTAGGTTTAGTGTGAGTTTATGAATAAGGAGGAAAGTCTGCCCAAGTTTTGTTTCCTTCAGACCTAGAAACTATTTTGAGTACAAAATATATTGATATATCGGTCATACGAGTATAGTGATAAATATTCAAAGTCAGGTAAAAGTCTAGATTTACCTTACTATTTTGCTAGCTGCCCACACGGGTAATTAGCAATTATGTTTTTATAGGCGTAGTAACTTAGGAGCAAATTTATGACGGCTGTAAAATGGCCGTAAAGGGAACTATTTGCTTAAGTATTTACTTTTAATCAGACCACCTTGCGACTTAACTGTAGTCGAAGAGCAAAACAACAACCCGTTTAAAAGATTTTAATGTAACTTTAGTCAGCTTGCGTATAGTTAGTTACAATGTTTTGTGAGTAAAACTACTTTTTAATATTGGTAGCAAATTTTAAAAACAACATCTTTTTGCTGACCGTCTGTCTATCAAGACCCTTTTTCTTTAAAAAGGCTGAAATTAACAAGTTAAAATAATTATACTTTTTTCCAAAGATTACACTCGCACAGCTCTTTTGCATTGTATCCCCGCTGAACTCAAAAACGAGAATATACCTACTATGGAATTAAAAACAAACATCATTCTGGCCTCCTAACAAACATTTATAAAAAGATTATTTTTATTTTTTATATTTATAATTTAAGTAAGGGTTTTGGATCTTTATTTTACTTTGGTCTAGCCCATCTTGGTTCAATCAATATCTTTATCACCAATTGGGTTAAGTCAGTTCTTACTATCAAGTGAATGAGGGCTGTCATACCGTCAACAATATGATTACGATGTCAAAGCAAGTTGGTCAAATATAAGCCTACTAATCTTACTGATAATATTATAAATGCGAAAGTTTTTGTGTGTGTTAGTTTGTTACTCCTTCACGTTGCAACAGCTGGACGGATTAGTTTTTTTTTTGGAGATATTTTATACCCTGGATTAACACATAGACAACTTTTCATCCCGGAAAAAATAATAGTTACCGAGGGAATAACGATAATCGAGATCAATATAGTTTTCAGGTTTTTTTTCGCACTCGTCTCTTAGACTAGGTACCTCCAAGGCTCAAGTAAATAGTTGAGAGACGAGACGTGCGGATATTTATGTTTTTGTCATTTGATTTCCGCGACCGTTACACGTTATTCTCGTAAAACTAAACTAAAAAGGCGACATTACAGTTTAAGTTAAGTAATTTAACTTACCAATGTAGCACACTCGATTCTTATTTTTAGATTAAAAACATACATAAAGTAAAAACAGTTATCTTCGAATTAAGAGTTGAGTGTTCATTATTGGTGCCTGTCAACTAATTGTCAATTACTGGTGCTAATACCTTACCTAAACGTAAGAGCAATGAAAACACGCACTCGCAATCGCAATCGGCTTCAAAGTGGAACAATTGTTTTCATTTTGTATGCATGCAGACTCGCCTTCGAATTTTAAAATGAAAACGATTGCGATTGCGAGTGCGTTAGGCAATAGCCCCCCGGGTCAATATATCTTCAAAGTTACATAGTGTAGCTACGCCTATTTTCAATGCTCTTAAGAGTAGAAATGCACTTAATACGAGTATAAACGCACCTAACACAATAGCGGCCTTTACACGTAAAGTTCGGACCGCGGGAAACGCCACGCGCCATTCCAAGGTTCGTTCCGAACCGTACACTTTTCTCGCGGTCCAAACTTTTCGTGTGCAGGCCGCTAATGGATGGTAATGTCTAAATAAATTGAAAAATTATCAATCAATAAGACTTCTCTCTATCTCCTCGGTTCGTGAAAAAAATAGGCTGAATGGCACGGTAAAATATTTCCAAAACAACTAATATTTCAATTTTTTTTTTTGTTTTATCTCTATAAGATACGATCACGTACTTGTATACTTTTAATACAAATATAAAAATGATCGCCATAACTAACGGTCACAAAATTTCATAAGCGCATTATTTATAAGGCACAAGGTTCCGTTATTTTTTTGTTTTTAGGGTTCTGTCCGTACCATATTTCTAAGAATACGTCGCCGCGCCGTCCGTCTGTACTTTAGCCTACCCTACGTTTAACCGTAATAAACAAATCGATGAAAATATTTTTTTTTATATCCTTTCAAGTATAATGAATACAAAAAGTGAAAAATTAAGGGGAATAAGGAAACGGCAATTTTTCATACCATATTATGTTTAATTATGTTTAATGATTCATTGGTAAACAAGAAATAACAAAGAGTGAGGTGGCTAAAATTATTAGAAGCTATCTTCTGCCTGCGCATTCATCCGCGCAGATTTCGATAGTCGTTATGCCTTCGGGAACTTTTTTTATACACAATCTTTCGCATTTATAATATTTGTAGGATTAGTAGGATAAATGATGTTTTAGGCGGTCACCCAAACTGTTCTGCGGCCCGTTCCAGAAAGCCACTCTGCAACTCTGCATGCCACAAATCCCACTCTTCAACCGTATTTCTGTTCCACAAAGCTATTGCAGAGTTGAAGAGGCAGAGTCAAATGCAGAGTGTGAATTTGTGGATTTGCAAAGTATTTCTGTTCCACAAGATAATTACAATGTTGAAGAGGCAGGGATAAATACAAAGTGTGGATTTGTGGATTTGCAAAGTATCTTTTAGGAACAGAATCTTTGCAGAAATTGCGAACTACGCAGAGTGTTTTCTGAAACACCTTTACTCTGCACTTTGCATTATCGTGGATTTGCAAAGAGCAGAGTTGCAGAGTGGCTTTCTAGAACGGGCCCCTGGTCTGCTCTCGGCTCTAGACTAAGGAACATTATAACAAGTATAATTGCTCATCACACAAATATTTGCCCATACTGAGAATCGAAATCAGGAACAAGGCCAATCGCGTCGTCAATATATTTAGCCCATTCAATCAAACAAACATAAATAAATATTAAATAAATATCAGGGGACAAAAACACAATAATGCTCTGAGAGTTCAACTAATGTTCGCGAATAAAACTTTTTCGAGGAAATAAAAATATGTAAATAAATAAATAAATATCACGGGACAATCTCAGACAAATTGACCTAGTCCCAAACTAAGCTCTAGGCTTGTATTGTGCATACAAGACAACAATTCTCATATTAATACGTCATAGATAAACGAATACGTAGTACAGTAGAGTTCATAAATATATTATGTGTACACTTTAGTACCTTGTCTATTTAATGTCGTGTTTAAACTGCCACATATAAAATGTCAGAGTGATTAAAGTGATATGGTTCAAAAGTTTACACATATTTATGAACTCGAAGGGAAACATCAAGACTCAAGACCAAATCTCGAGCTTTTCACACAAACATTTTCCCATACCGGAAATCGAATCCCGGACCGCTAGCTTCGTAGGTAGAGTCACTACTAACTACCAACTGGGCCAATCGCGTATCGTACCTAGTGGTAAAAAAATGTAATAGTGTGAAACCCTCGGTACGAGAGTCCAACTTGCACTTAACTGTTTTTTTTATTAGCGCATCAACTCTAACCATGACGTATGGTAGGGTCAGATAAAGCCAAATAAGTATATTTTTGACGAGGGTCAAGCACGCGTGACGAATGAAGAAAATCTCGTCATTGTTGTGACGGACTCCGTGTCATTTGTTGGTAGGATTACCATGACGCGTGACGTCATAATCTGCAGCTTTTGGAAGGCATATTAAATAATCTTTTCATTTTGAATGTTAAAATGACATTATGGATTTAAAATGTGACAATTCCATGCGAAATGCGTATGAAAACCAATCGTATCACTTTTTACTACCAACTGGGCCACACCAAGAGAAGATAAATTTCCCTTTTCTTAATTTTCACGGCCGACCGGCTGCAACAACAGACGCGCGGACCATAATTAGCGACGGACAACCCCGACGCTTGGTCGGAGTTTAAGTCGGGATTCGGACACGCGAAGTAGATGCATTTTGCGTTATCTATGTGTATTTATATCTGTACCTACTAATATGTCTACGTTAATAAAGTGAAAATATTTATTTTTTAACAATCGTCAACTCATTTAACGCTGATACGTTTCATATCTACGACACATAAGCCTAGTTGGTAGTGACCCTGGCTACGGAGCTAGTGGTCCTGGGTTCAAATCCCGGTAAGGGCAGAGGGATGAGCGCGACTATTTGTTCCTGAGTCTTGGATGTTTTCTATGTATGTAAGTTTATCGTTGTCTAGCTATCGATAATAGCTATCGACAATCTTCGTTTTTCTATGACTTACGAGCGACAAATATACTGTCAGTTGCGAGTGCATGCGTGATAGTGATAGCCAGCCAAAAGATATTAAGATGCTGGGAATACTGACCTAGAGCTTAGTTTGGGACTAGGTCAATTGGTGTGACATTGTCCCCTGATATTTATTTTATGTATTTATTTTGGCGTGAAAATGAAGAGGCCTTTACGCTGCACTGGGTGGATGTGGGCTGAAATGATGATGATGATTTATTATTTATTTTCAGAATTCATAATATTATTTTTTTGTTCAAAATTTACACAATCACGTCAACGAGTGCTGTGAAAAGATCCTCATTTACAATTAGGGACGGACGGGACAAAAGAAAGCCCTTTGTTCTGTATTTTGGAGGAAATTTCGTTGACAAGCGCAACTGAAATTTACGAATATCTTTTCACGTAACATGCAAATGGGATGATATTAAATTTTGCCGAACTTCATGTGTCGAATATTGTTTCCAGCTTTTTAGATCCTGAATATTTATTCCTCATTTTCGTATAAAATATGAGTTTTTCATCAAAATGCCACTCTCAGATTAGTTAAGTACTTACTACCGATGAATGAAATGGTTCTTTTCTGAACAGACTGACAAACAGGTTAATATCATTTGGAACAGTTTGACGCCAATGGGCTGTGGCTGTGGTGGTTTTTGAATGTTAGGTACTGTTATGGCAACAAGACAAAAACAATTAACGCAAAGTAATTTTTTTTAATTTAAGATCTTTCTTAATATTATCAGTAAGTGTGTTTGTTTGTTTGTTCATTCTTCGCCGTTTAACGCCTCAACAGATCGACGTGAAATTTGATATAGAAATAATTTATAACCCGGAATAGCAATAATCGACTTCCACGCGGATGGAGTCACGGGCAAAAGCTACTTAGAAATGAATTTGATTGACAGGAGAATATTGCATCTTGCTCATGTAACAGAAAGTTCTTCAAGTTGATGCAGCTTGTAGCTCAGGTCGATTCACGGCTCACCTACTTTTGGAAATTAATTTTTGATGGTTTGCTACAAACCCAATGCATGTGTAAACTTAACACTCATGTTTGTTTATATATTTTACATTTAACTAAACGGAATGACGCATTAGCGTTTTTTATCCAAATTATTATTTATTATTTGTTAGCCTAAAGTGTCCCACTGCTGGCCAAAGGCCTCCCTCTCGTCCTACCATGCATCCCTGTCTTGTGCAGCCTCCAAACTAACCAAATCAAAATTAACAGTGCATTAACGACCGTTGATTGCCCGTGTGTGTCAACTTTTTGAGTTAAGATCACTTTTAAAATGGTTCATTAATAATCAATTACTAAGATTTACCGGCGATTTATTGGTAATAAAACTTTATTAATTATAATTTATTGATCATTAAAAACAAAAAAAAAACAAATGATGATAGGTCAGCAGTCTAACTGAATTCGGTTTTTGGTTAAAAGTATAGACGCCGACTTCATTTCGACTAACTTAAATATTGCCATTTGAAAATAACTTATTTTTTGTGTTTTGGAAGGCGGTCTCAAAAACATTAAATTTACTTCTTATCACCACCCTTGAAATAGTTGTTCCAAAGACTTTATTTACATCCAACTAAGTGCAGAATTCAACATTAATACAATTAAAAATTAAAACTAAACGTATTTAAATTAAAATTAAACTAAGCTACTCAAATATTAAAGATATAAATAATAATCACCACTATAAAAAGAACACCCCCTCTAGCAGGTCCGCTCGCGGCATGGTCCCCATGACACTGGCTGCATTACCTCTCTGGATATCTAGCCCAATCCTTTGGGAGAGGTAAGCACCAGCTCTAAGATCTCCGGAGGATTCTATGAGCCGAGAGGACAGGGCCTTAATAAAGCTTTTCATATTAGCTGACCAAGGTCCCATGATTTCCACTGCAAGCGCCACAAATTCATAATTATTTAATAATGACGAATATTTGCGGCGCTTGAGTGTTTGGGCCTGATCAGCTGCTGCACCGACCCGATTACGGGTTGACTGGACATGGAAAAGGGCGAATGTGTCAACGCACGTCGCGTCCTACACAAGTGCCCTACCTAGTTTCCACGGCAACAATGTAGCTCCGTCTGGTCGCTTGCCATTGTCTCTAGTTTAAAAGAATTTAAAGTTTATGTATTAAGGAGTTTCGGTGGCCATCTGTGGTCTCCATCATCAGTTCCACTTCACCAAACGGTATTTTCTGAATGCAAATGCCGGACTTGTAACTGAAAATACCAAAATCCTATGCATATAATATTTGAGGAGTTTCCACGATTCGGTACGAATTCTTTCATCAGATACTGAGTCGGTGACAATGGGACCAGCTCGGGAGTATACGCTATCAAACAAAAAAAATTTTTTCATTATCAGTCCACACTTGACGCAGAAATCGGTAAAACATACAGCAGAACAAAGAACCTCCTACTTTTTAACCGCTTTCAAAAAAAGGAACCGGCGTCGCTATTTTCTAACGCACTCGCAATCGCAATCGGCTTTAAAGCGGAACAATTGTTTTCATTTTGTATGCAGACAAGCCTTCGATTTTCAAAATGAAAACGATTGCGATTGCAAGTGCGTTAGGCAATAGCCCCTCAATTCTGTATTCCACTGTTTGTTTTTATCTTTTATGTGGGTATATTTCCCCGACAGTGGGACCGATTTTGAAAATTCACCACCCTGAAACTTATTTAGTTTTAATCGTTTATTACGAGAAGATTGACCATTATTTTTAATCGTCAAGGGGCTAATTTTTTACCCTATATTCAATTTTAATTATTTTAAATATGCAATTTATTCCAGTGCTTTTAAGATTCTTTCAACTTCGATCACAACTATAATTAATACCGTTTTCCCCTCTAAATTTTCAACAAGCTCGTCTTTTCTTGTCCAAAATTATAACCATACGCTACTATAGAACTATGTCAAAGTGACGTTTTAATTCAATTCTTGAGAATTCTCTTACGATTCAAATCATTACGTCACTTGTGTGTTTTGTGGCTTATGATTCAAATTGATTGAGTTTACCGCCTTGGTAAATACTGATCCATTGGAGCAACCTTAAGCTGGTTACAGTTACGGTTAAGTACAGTCAACAGCATAAATAAGTGATCATTTATGTATCTTGTCACTTTAACGTCGTGTTTGAAATGTCATACAAAATTGTGAAACGATTGAAAGCGACAAGGTAAATAAATGATCATTTATTTATGCTGTTGACTGTACATTAAAGGCCCTTCTAAAACACAACATGATTCAGACTTTATGATTTAAATTGTTCTAGAAACCTCAGCACATTCACGGCACGATTGGCAGCGCTACTGGTCTTCCACGCTGCTGGCGCGGGACTAGCGTCGCCAACCGTGCTGGTCACCAGACCAGCCAGGGTCGTGCAATGGCTGCCGACAGACAACCAGACTGTCTACACTCTTCCTGAGGGGGAAGTTCAAAGGTGAGATGAGAATTTTTTTACGTGGTATTTATCTTTATATTTTGGATTTTTATATTACTGGAAAAAAAAACATTGCTGCGAAGAAAACTCGTATCTCATATTTCGTGACGTACGATTTTAAACTTAAACGTAAAGAGAATTAAGTTCAAACTCATACATCTCGAAATATCAGATACTAGATACAATATGGTTTTACAGTAGAATAGAGTTGACCTTTCGTTTTACGGTTTTCAAATTGTATTCTATTTATATTAGTTTAAAAGCGCAAGAAGCCTTGATTAGGTGTTAACGCTAACGTTAGGGATCTTCTAAAACGGACGAAATATATTGAATTGACGTAAGTGGCCGAGGTGATAGGAAGATACTCGTAGCTTACGTCAATGTCGTATATTTCGACAGTTTTCGCTAGCTCTATTAGCGTACTCTCATTTGAAAGGCCGGCAACGCACCTGCTACTCCTCTGGTGCTGCAGGTGTCTATGGGTGACGGTAATCGCTTACCATCAGGCGATCCGTCTGCTCGTTTGCCACATATACCATAAAAAAAAGTCAGCAGAAGCATTTTATTTAGGAGAAGGTCCTATAAGATGCAAAACGCTAGCAAACGAATTTTGAAAACTGTTAATTTAATATGCATGTAATGACATAAAGTGACTTGAACGTTATTTTTATCAAAAGTGTATAGGTTTGACGCAAGCTATCGTTTACATACTCCGTATATCGTTACCATAATTTATCTATAGTCCTAGACACCTTCAAAATCCAGGCAGTGACAGAAACAGTGATTTATGACTAATATGTTTAACTCTACTTCTTTCACAATGAAAAAAAAACAGTACCTACCAAACAGTACAAAACCGAATAAACAAAGTTTCACTGCTTTGCACCATACTATGATTGCTTAATGATTGAAACGGTAATTGTTACTGGTGCAAAAACAATTAAATTTGCGGTAAAATTTTACAGTCTTGACAGTAAATTGTAATGTGTGTACAGCATTTTAAGTATTTTAAATTAATTTAAAAGTGATGTTCAATCAGTAAACGATTCACGTTTTTTTCTTTTATTGTTTTTCAATCAGTTGATGATACTTTGTGTATATATGTAGTGGGTTTTTTTTTCAGTACATTGAATGGAATTGGGCATGTATTACAATGAGGCCTCACACGTAATTTTAACGAGATTCACATTTACGTTACGATAAATAATAATTTACATGGTAATTCAACTGCATGAGCATTTAATATATTAATAAAAAAAATAAAAAGTTACTTAAAAAACAAGTTAAAAACGTAAAGTTCTACAGACTCAAAACTTAACATTTCCGCGCTTCTTTTTTAATTCACTTCAGCTATTGACGTGTCTATATCTTCCAAGAAAAATATTCAAAAATATTGGTTCAAGTGTTTGAAGAATTTAACTAAAAAAAGTAATAAAACGAAAACGCCGTGCCTTTGCATTAAGTAAAACACTTAATTTTCCTGAAAGAGGAATGAAATTATAGGAGATTTGATTAATGGATATATCCATTGAGGACTTCGGTCGCACGATCGCACGAGAGTAATTAGCTAGAGTGGGTTACTAAGAGATAACGCCTTTGTATGTACATCCCTATTTCGTACCTAATTATCGTATTTTGATTTTACGTTTTGTATTATGTAGTTTTCATAATAATATATACTTTAGTTGCTGCGCCACCACGGGACTGTGCCATACTGAATGATTCAAGTCACCAGAACAAGACTACATCAAAATGAATCATGGGCTTTTTGCGATAGAGTTCTATAGTAGTACTACTATCAGTCCACCACGGGATACTTACAGATTGGTATTCGTAGATTTCGTTTTCCTTCTGTTGTCCAGTTTTTTTTATTTGAGTGGCTGAATATAGTGCACCTTTACATGAAGTTTATTACAGCAGTATAAAATAAAGATTGTCAAATTTACCTGAAAGGTCTTTTACGAAATTTTAAACTATATTAAAGCGAAAAAATCACTATTTTCGTGGATCTTAAGTATATATTTTGGTGGTATAAATAAGTGGTAATGCACCTGCATCGGCCCGGAGAGCTAGAGGAGATGATTGTATGTAGGTTCGAATTCTACCTAAGACCGACGATTTTTTTTCGCTTTAATATAGTTCAGTATAAAATATTCAAAATTTAATATTGCTATCAGGGCTCGCAGTCGTGTCCGGGCTTCGTGTAGACGGGTATCTATCCCTTTCCGTGTTACACGGACACGTGTTCATAACCCGTTCCGGACGGGTACCGGGTACCCGTGTAGTTATTTCCTGGGTACCCGTGTTTATGCCCGGACACGAACAACGGGTCTTAATTACTGGCGGGTATTAAAAAAAAAGAAACATCAATCTTATAACCACTCTTCGTTTAACCACCTGAATAACGTAACTAACCTGGGCCCGTATTATACTCGCCTCTATTGTGGTCACTCTCGCACGTACATACTGGTCAAAAAGTGACAGATGTATCCACATCGATAAACTTCACCATAATAGGCCCATTAAGAGTTTTTTAAATCACAGTAAGTTCGATTACTACAAAAGGAACGGGGTCAAATGGGTTCTAGGAAGTCAGAGTCGCGGGTTAACTCTACCTAGTTATCAATATCTACCTTAGCTTCGTAAGCCTTTTAAGTAATAAGTCATTTGACTCTTATTATTCCCGTAAAATATGAGTAATTTTAATTCCTGAATACCTTCCTAACTCATAATGGGCTTAACGAGATTATTAATGTTTACTATTAATTCAAAGGAGCGGGTTCAAGGAATGCCTGGAGTTATTAATATTTTGATATATTTTATGTTTTTGTGCTATAGAATCTTGAACGGGTATTAGCTGTATAAAGCGGGACTCGTTTTGCTACAAGCACGGCTACAAAATAATCACTTTCAATAAAATGTGTTTTAAATGTTAACTTTCTACTTTAGTTGGTACGTGCTTTAATTATTTCAAGAGTTCTTATACAGGGTCATCGAACCTTAACTTTGACCGTAACGTCAGATGTTATGGTTATAACTAATGGTATTACCTATTGTCTAAGCCGATACCTACACGGCGTTATACAATTTACATAGTTATTTATTTAATCTTGGGTGTATATCGGTTGGTCTAAATTTGTTTGACCTATAATAGTATGGATGTAGCATTTTAGTAATTAAAATTTTAGACAAAACAATTTCAGACCAAAAGTGCTTTTAGAACAAAAAATATATATGCAAGGAAATCTTTATGCTAAAAAAGAAGTATGCCATTCAATATTATAGGAAAAATAGGACCAAAAAATTTTAGCACATTAAATTTTAGGTTAGTCGAAGGGCACCCATGGCTGATGGCATTCTCTACCAGGTAACCAAATAATAAAAATAAATAAAATACAGAAACTAACAAAAGTCGTGCACGGAAAAAGAAAGACAGAAAACCAAGCAAAGAAATACGTACAAAATAATAATACTAGCACTGTAATACTACTATATTTCTAGGAATATCTAAAAAAAAAACAAATAGAGCAATTTGAAAACAATATGGTTCTATTTTACCTTAAAAACAAAACGTAAAACTCTTCACGCCAAAACGGGTTCCTCTTTCTCCGGGTTTCCTGCAAATTTATCGTAATACCTTTTGCCCATAATCAAGTCGTGCAACGCATTTCAACTGTCACTAGCGTGCCTGCCCTTTTTCTTAACTATTTTGATAAAGGGACACCGTTCGAGGATCTTCAAACAAATTTGTCAGCAGGAAAACCTTTTTTATTTTCTTTGACAAGTCAACTGGAATGTTTACTTAACTCGGTTAATGCATGTATCCGTTGTCTAACGTCAAAAACGATTCCGGAGAAAAAAACATTAACATCACTATCGCTAGACAAAATTTGGAGCATTTTGGCGTCTAAAACGACCTCAATGATATTCTTGACGTTTTTTAGAAACCCAGGGCGGAGCTAGGTTTAGATAAAGCATTTTATAACTAACTAGCGTCCCGCCCTCGCTTCTCTCTAGTTTAAACGTAATAAAAAATTGCCAATGTCCATCCGGAATAATCTACTTTTCAAATTTTGAATAGATCCCGTTTTTCCGGAGATTACGAATCGGATAGATAAAAACTCACAAAATACACAATTTCTCTTTATGATATTGGTATCTGCCGACGCGTTAGCCTAGTTGGTAGTGTCCCTGCCTACGAAGCTAGCGGTCCTGGGTTCAAATGCAGGTAAAGGCAGATATTTGTGTGATAAGACTGATGAGAGCGAATATTTGTTCCTGAGTCATGGATGTTTTCTAAGTATTTAAGTATATATATATGTACCCATAGAACAAGCCTCGAGCTTAGTTTCGGACTAGGTCAATTGGTGTGACATTGTCCCCTGATATTTATTTATTTTAGATAGTATAGATGGTTTCAGTACAAAGCGGATTATCCTATCTCGTTCTTGAAAAAACTGTGAAACACTTAGCAAACCGTTAAACCGGATAAGGCCTCACCCGCACCGCACTACCGTCACGTTAACTAATTGAGTAAAAGAAGGTGGAAATCAATGGAAACATGCGCCCTAGCAATGTTATTTTAGCAATTTCCCAAACTTTTTTGTCTATTCATTAGTGAGTACTGGAATTTCCTAGGCCTAGCAATTGTCTTTGACAATAGAAATTAAATTATCTTAAGCAAAATTATAGCCGGCAAGTAATCCATACTAATAATATTATACGACTTACACGCTGACAGAGTTGCAGGGCACAGCAAATGTAATAAATGTAATAATGTTTTAAGGGTCATACACAGATTTAGGTTACCGTCTTTCCTGTGGACATACCCAAAGTTAACGTTTTCAAAGCCTAATTTTCTGGCTGAACCCACATCCGCATAAACGGCGTCACGTCTACTTTAGTCCTATCAAATGAAAATATAACTTATATGCACACATGCCTTTAACTTTTAACCACAGGACTTTTTGCGAATGTGTAAGCAAGCATTTTTCAAAAAATAAATGAGCTTTTGTAGCCGACTGTAGTTTTTTTGCATCCTCGCATCGAGAATAAAGTAACGAGACCAAACGCTACGTTACAGGTGTTCGTTAAGTACCTACCTCTACTTACAACTTAGATTCTGTTGCCATCTTCTGACACCATCATCATAATCAGCTCTTAATAGACACCATCAAATTGCACTGTTATCTGGTTTACAATATAAATTATGTAGACAATACAATTCTACAGTTTAAATATTATTAATTATTATTCGCTCTTAAACAGGCTTCTTTTATTTAATTTTGCTGGTATTATGTTATGTTAGTAAGTATGTAAAAACTTTAACAAAAGTCCTGAATCAATTATTTGTCTTACTTTAATGGGTGCCTTAAAAATACAGACGAATCGATAAACTGCTCCATTTTTAACAGACTTCAAAAAAAGAAGGAGGTTCTAAACTCATCTGTATTTTTTTAACCGACTTCAAAAAAAGGAGGAGGTTCTCAATTCGTCTGTTTTTTTTTAAATGTTTGTTACCTCAGAACTTTCGACTGGGGGAACCGATTTTGATGATTCTTTTTTATTTGAAAGCTGGTGCTTCCCGTTTGGCCCATTCTTATCAAAATGAAGATCTGACGGTGGAATCCATGAGGAATCGACGGAACTCTTCAAAATGTATAGGCACACCTATAGCAATTTTGGTATTTTTCATTGTAACTCGTGTATTTGGTCTTGGAAAGCACTATTTGGCGAAGTGGAACTGATGATGAAGACTACAGATGGCCACCGGAACTCCTAAACGGTATATATTTCGAGGGCGGCGACAAGATATTTCGATTAAGATAGTTGAGCGACTATGACGAAGCATATTTAGGTTTAAATATATAACTATGACTTTCCCACGGCGTTGCTTGCGGCGAGATTGAAATGTTCTATAGTTTCTTATTAATTGAGAAGTGGGAGAATAACAGCATAATTATGATCACTAAAAAGTATAAAATAAAAAAAAGTTTAAAAAAACAAAAACCCGCCTTCAAAAAGCAAAAAAAGTTTTTGTTTTTTTAAACTTTTTTTTTATTTGAAGTCGGTTGAAATACTTACGTATGACTTCTTTTTAGTTTGGAGCTGAACACTTCTTCAATATCGGCTCCGGTCTACATCACAGTGAGCCCCTGCGCAGGGGGCGTGCGTTGGGCGTTTTATAAAGGACCCATCGGAAATATTGATGGTAAGTTTTAACCTCCAATAAGAGTGTGACACTTAAAAAACCTTTTTCGAACCACCGACTAAGGGTGTAATTTGTTAACGTTGGATTTGGGAGAATAATGGCAATGTTAGACCTTTTTTACAAGTTTAGGGTGTTTTATGTGACCATGATATTTGTAATCGTGCCTGAAATGTAAACTAACCTTGTAACGGCCAGTTATTGATGGTAGCACAATGTTAACACATTTTTTAATTTCCCCTTTTTAGGATTTCGAAGTCAAACTACGAACCCTTATAGTTTCACCATGTCCTTCTAGACAGAAGTCTTTCAATTTGGTACACTCACTATCCAAGGTAGAAAACTTGAAATTTTGTACAAATATAGATATTTATACCGCTCCCTAAGATGTTCAAACAAGTAAAAAATTTATTTTAGGGTACAAACTTTTCTTATACAAGGTAAAAATATTTAATTACTTTACGACATCATTGTGATATATCATTGGATAGTATTTTCGTACGTAATTGGTTTCATAAAAGCATATTTCTGCTACGTACACATTCATGAAGTCTTAAATAATTAGAAACTAATATAACATAAGTCGAGTTGAGACTTCACCGTGTAACTTCTGTCTGTATTTGATGGGTGGCATAAAACTTTTCCTTATTTTGTTAAACTGTCTGCGTTTTCTATCTCGAATGTGAACAAGCCAAATGGTCACATCATGTAGTTCACCATATTATAGTAATCGATCCTTTTGCGACTTTACAGATACAAGTATAATAAAAAACAAATAGGTTATTTTAAAATAAATCGCTGACTAACAAAACTTCTCTCTTATAAATCTAATATTATAGAGTCATCCAGTAAAGTTCTTTACCACTTTTCGACTCTATTTGTAGGACGTTAAGATCCAAAAGTGGTAATGGAATTTCTTGGTTGACGACACAACGTGACCCTTATTATTGCTCGCAAGTATATGACTTTGATAAGGCCGTTAATAATTACAAACAAACGAGGAACTGTAAAAAACCGGTCAAGTGCGAGTCGGACTTGCGCACCGACGGTTCCGTATTTAAGATAATATGCTTGGTAACCGCGAAAGAAAATCATTTTGTTATGAACTTTATTTTCTATGTCATAAGGTCCATTTTGAGTAGCCTAAAGTTTAATACAGATTATCAAAGTTTTTTTGTTATTTCTCAAAAACTGTAAATACTTAATGAACACTTAATTTTATTTTTCTCATAAAGTATAAGTAATTATCTATACGTCAGGATTTTTTCAGACATTTTGATAAATAGATTTCGGGGAACGGTCATTTATTGTAAATTTTTGCCTATAAGTTAAAAAGTACACCACAGAAAATTAAAAAAAAATATGTTATGAAATGTGCAGATTAAGGCAATTCATATGACACCCAATTTGCTATAATCAAACCACTTTCATTTTTCAACCCCCCCATTCTAGACCCCTTTTCAATTATTTATAAAATTAATTTCATTTTTAACCGACTTCAAAAAAGGAGGAGGTTATACGTTCCACTGTATGTATTTTTTTTTTTATGTATGTTCACCGATTACTCCTTCAATTGTCGACCGATTTCAAAATTTTTTTTTTGGTTTGATAGAGTATACTTTCGAGGTGGTCCCATTGTCACCAAATCTGAATCTGATGAGGGGATCAGTGAGGAATTGAGGGAAGTCCTCAAATATTGTAGGCAAACATATAGCGATTTTAGTATTTTTAGTAACAAATCCAGCATTTGCGTTCAGAAAGTATGATTTGGTGAAGTGGAACTGATGATGAAGACCACAGATGGCCACCGGAACTCCTCAACGGTACCGATTTCAAGGGTGACGGTAAGATATCTCGATTAAGATAGTTGAGCGACTACAACGAAGTATATTTACTTGTTAAAATGACTATGACTTTCCTGCGGCGATGCTTGCGGCGCGCTTGATATAAGTTAAAGTTTCATTTCAACTAAGAAGTGGGACTACGTAACGACGTATTATGATCACTAAAAAGTATAAAATAAAATAAATGTTTAAAAAAAACAAAAAACCGCCTTCAAAAACGCAAAAAATAACTTCTTTTAAAATTGTAGGTACCTAATAGGTTAGTCCAACTGAAGTCGGCGACCACAATATTTTCAACAAAAAAGCCGACATCAGTCGGACTAACCTATTAGGTACCTACAATTTTAAAAGAAGTTATTTTTTGCGTTTTTGAAGGCGGTTTTTTGTTTTTTTTATTTCACTAAAACAGATGCATGCAAGCAAGTTGTACAACTATGCCAAATTTCAATTTGATAGCATTTGTAGCTGCTGAGAAAACCTGCTGTGACATAAAGACATATAGATAGACAGACAGACAGACAGACAGACAACAACGTCTCACCATAAGGGTTACTTTTTTAACATTTTGGTACGGAACCCTAAAAACCAGGTCGTTGGGACTGTAAATAATCTTCAAGGTTTTCGTTGCCTATCAACTTTGATGTTTTAATTACTTACTTCAAAAGAAATTGTGTTCTGCTTTGTATTATTTACCCTACCTAAGTTATTTTTTTGATAAGGCTCGAGGAAAGATCATCATTTTAGAATAAAATGTAGGCGGACAAGTAATAATTTTTTTACTTTGTCTATTTTTATTACTGGATTATTTTTAAAACGTGTCCTAGAAATGCCAAAATGCGTATGAAATTCTAATAATTTATTATAAAAATATAGAGCTTAGGGGGTCAACTTGTGATCGTAAGGTACCGAGTTCGAACCCCCGCGGTCACCATGTACCAATGAGTTTTTCTAACTAAAGTGCATTATTACCCGATGCTCTTACGGTGAAGGAAAAACATCGTGAGGAAACCTGCACATTCGAACAGCTGAGTGTGTAAGATGGTAATTGCACAAAAGATCCTAAAGGGTCGAAGTGTATCCGAAAGGGTCCATCTGTAAGATAACATAAAATAAGATATTATAAAAATATTATATTACTGGGTTGTGGGAATGATTATGTGTTTTATGACTTGGAATACGACTAAAATCTTTAGAAAAAGTACAAATTCTGTATTAACTTATAGCAAAAATAACGAAATCTGCTTAAGCTCCTAATTGACAACATTTCAAAAAAAAAAGCATTTTGGTTTTTTCGCGTTTATTATAGCTGGTTAAAAATTAGACTACCCGTGTTTCTCGGTTTTTCTTTATTTAACATAAATTCGTCGTTAATAATTTATTAAAAAGACCGTATATACAAAGTTAGGAATACTGATGTCGTGATCTTAGCATGATATAAAATTAAAAAGGTAACTTTCAACAGAAACAGAACTGACTGTCAATGTAATGTCACTTGTCTACCATAACAACTGTAACAACATTAATTCGTCGACTTTGGGCAGATTGCGGCTATCCGCTTTTACAAATGCGTTAGTCACTTTCATTTTTAATAGCGTATATCAAAATAATAGTATTACGAGATTCGAAAACGTGTCGTTACAATCAAGTCATCCGTCAGACAGATGAAAAATGGACATGACAGTTGTATATTTTTTTCAATTCCTATGGTAATAAATGGACTAAGGGCACTATAAGTGTATTCCTAACATTCATAATCCAACATTTTTACTGTTTTTCCCAAATATAAAAAAAACTACTGCATAAAAAAATCCAAAAATATTTTTACTGTAATCAGCAGTATAAAATCTACAAACGGTATTTTATTTTACTACTTTAGCAGATATGAATTGTTGTCAATTACTTATTTTTCTTAATTTTACCGTCATTCATTTAATTTGATTTTTTTTACAGAACAACTGTCTCTCGTTCAAGAATACAGCGGTTGGCAGGTGTCAGCACTGTCGATAGATGTGTCCAAAAATGAGAGATACTTACTACAGGTATTTACACTAAACTTTTTCCAGAAAAAAAACTTTTTACTCTTGTTTTTAAGTCTCATTTATGATACGGAGTCACGAATTGGGAGAATAGTTAAGCTAAGATAGCAAAAAAAGGAAAAACAAAGTAACTTGGCCATTTAATAATCAAGAGAGTAAAGAAACGGATCAAAATACTTGTTAAATGACTTTTATAATGGCGTTTGTTTGAACTCGGCAAAAACAAAATAAATCCGAAGGCCGATTTAGTAATTCGCATTTCTTCCATTATGTGTTACTTTTCAGGTGGAGATAACCTGTGATATATGTACGTGTCTTGTTGAAAAATAAACCAATATTATTTTGGTTGAAACGCATATAAATGTAAGGGCGTTATTATGTACAAACTAGCGAGCTCTTATTTATTTTTATATTTTTCATCATTGATTGCGGTTAAAGTTTATAGAGCTTCATTTCATTAAATTACTTCGGATCTTTATATAAAACACATTCTTGTAGATCATTAAAAATTGCTTAGTAATTAAATTTTTATGAAACTCTATTTTGTACGTCACATATATACATTTCAGTGCACCCAAAAATCAGGGAAATGCAATTACAAGACCCTTCATCTTAGCTTTTAAAAAAATAGCGCTAGATAACACTTACACTCACAAGCTAAAATAACGGAGTCACGTTCTACTGAAATTCTTTACAAAGTGATCCGTTATTTTTATTGGCCAGTGCAGTTGAGATTGAGGGGACCCTTGTTTAAACAAACATGAATCGTATTTATATAGCAATAGTGGCGTTCATAAGGCCTCTGTGCTGATTCCCCAGCTATACATTCTTTGTAATAAAGCGTCTCTATGTGACGACAAAGGAGACTAAATTAAATTTACATAATATTATTGTGAGTGGAGTTGCATGTTTCGAATAAGATCCCGGTGATGTCGAGTGTGGGGGATTGTTTTTTTAGGAAAAATGGTAAAACGGTATATTCTTTTGGTGTAGGTATAGTGTTAAGTTTACGTAGATTAACGCAACCGTGCAACGTCAATTTGAAAACGCGCCGTGTTGTGGATTGAGAACATTATAATTATTATACGATTAGGTGGTAGGCAGTTAGGTACCACGATTAGCATGTAAGTTTAAAATTATTAAAAAAAACGATGTTTTAGGAATATACAGGCAAAACCCTTTACATTGTAATAAAATGTAGCCATCATCGTTGCCTGGTGTCATTTACAAAGACATCTGGTTAATTTATGTAGTTTTTTTGACATTCCTTGTGAAAACCACTACCATAAACCACCACTAAATACCGTATATAAACAAAGTTGTAGAAATTTCATAACTGACAATCAACCCTGTGTTTTCTCCTTTTTGTAAAGTTTTATTCCGTAAAACATGAAGGTATTTTCAAAAAAAAAAAGACAGTGGTTTTGAATATTATCGAAAATGACTGCTTTATTTTCAATTTTAGGATCCAACGTAACTAATTTTTACGACAATTTATGTTTAATTTTATTATGTCTTGAACTGTGAAAAACAGCTTCTTTAGTAAATGGGTTAATCATAAACGAATCCCGTTTTGGCTAAGCTTCTCGCGACAACAAATTCCAATTTAACTCAAATTGGCAATCAAATGCAAAATTAACCTCATAACGCCCAAGGCCATAAATGTAGGCCGTCTGTCAAAGTAATTTTAAACTTTTACTAACACAAAGTTTCTATTCTAAATATCGATAGGGATTGGGCAGATTAATGCGTACTTATGCGTTATATTGAGGCTTTTGTGCATTCTATCTACAAATGAACGTTGTTTAAAGCGCGTCACGATTTCAGCTATTAACATATTACCCTAGTACGAAAATACATTTAAACTTGTATTAACATTCATGATTGTGAGATCTCTTCTAAACTTATTAGTATTCATAGATAGTATAATTATCTTAAGACGCCTTGCCATAATTTCGCGTCCGTGAGAATTTGTTTGTCGCTTTGCCTTCAGGAACTGTTCTATTTTCTAGCATAAACATCGATCGTTGAAGGTGTTAAGCCGTAAAGACGGATATGCAAACAAACACACTTCTTATCGCATTTAAAATATAAGTAAGGTTTACAGCTGTGTCTATAATGCGGTTATGTATGATACCATAGCAACGTGGTATTTATCAATCACCAGCAATAATATTGTTATCAGCTAACATTGCGCTTAAAAACATCAGCACGGCTAGCACAAGTTGCCCGCGACTTGTTTGTCGCTCGGATCTCCCTTTCTATCTAGTCAGTAACGATAGAGACGCACTGAGCGACAAGCGAGAAAATACAACTTGTGCTACCCGTGCTGACACGACCAGCACGGCTAGCACATGCTGTCTGCGACTTGCTTGTCACTCGGATCTCCCTTTCTATCTAACCGGTAACGTTAGAGACGTACTGAGCGACAAGCGAGAAAATGCAACTTGTGCTACCCGTGCGACATGGGCATTGCCGGTGTGCTGCGTCGTCGCCGCTACGTTGTTCTTGTTCTTCATATAAATTAGAACGAGATGCCATACAATATGTCGCATTAAAATGTCGCTCTATGTAAAAATCACAGCGTAGCGACGACGCAACGCACCGGCACCGCTCGTGTGGCGTCGCTGTTTCGTTCGAATGTGTGTATGTCACATACATAATTATATTATCCTCGTAAGGCCCACCATACTACAAACAGGGCGTTTTTTGGGAGTGGGACTTTGAATCTACTATCAAGGCAATAAAGTTCAATTATGTTAGTTCTATAATGCCATTTTCAGTTTTTGAAAATAGTAAAATAAACTTTATCCTCATTGCAACACAGTTCAAATTAAATTGCTTTGATTATGTACAACCTATTGCACACTGGGCCTTACGAGGTTATATCGACGACATCAGACGTAAACATTTTGCTAGCTGTAGTTATCCCTTTCTTCTTCTTATCCCTTTTGAAAGGCATACAATTCTTGTGTCCAATGATTGTTTGGTCTAAAATCTTTTCGCTTAACGTCCTTTTGGGCTGAAAAAACAGAAATTAATAAAAATACAGGGTGTCCCAGGAAGTAGTGTCAAGCGGAAGTCCAGAGGTAGTGCACCTCAAGGGGCATCTGAATCACCCCCATGTATGTTCCGCGATTTTTAGTATTTTCAGAGATATCGATCATTTTAATCAGAATTTTTGTAATTTTTCCTTATGTCCATGTTATGAAAAACCCTTGAGTTCATGTATTATTTTAATAGTTTTTCATTGGTTTCTTACATTGATAGAATAATTATGAACTTAGGATGTTTTTAAAACTACATGCCAGCTTTTTTTTCATGATGACTTTTTGTGTAATCACACATAGTTACTTTCTCCATACTAATTGTACCCCATGTTTGTTTTTCAGCTAGTATGGACAAACAAACTTTGTGTGATTACACAAAAAGTCATCATGAAAAAAAAGCTGGCATGTAGTTTTAAAAACATCCTAAGTTCATAATTATTCTATCAATGTAAGAAACCACTGAAAAAATATTATAATAATACATGAACTTAAGGGTTTTTCATAACATGGACACAAGGAAATTTACCAAAATTCTGATTTAAATGATCCATATCTCCGAAAATACTAAAAATCGCGGAACATACATGGGGGTGATTCAGATGCCCCTTGAGGTGCACTACCTCTGGACTTCCGCTTGACACTACTTCCTGGGACACCCTGTATAGTAGATTAGTTAAGTTAGGTAAGGTTAGTTTTTTATCCGCTGAGGGTCGTAGTCGGAATGAGCAAGCAGAACCTGCAGCCCTCGCCAACAACGGCGTGGAGAGAAAATCGATGGATTTTTAGTGGGTATTCCTACCACTCTCGGTTGGTGAGTCCACAGAACTATATAGTTCTGTATATAGTTCTCGATAATATGGTTCTGTGGGTGAGTCCCACATATCCACCTTGCAATATTAAAAGTATACTTAAAGTATTTTACAATAATTAACCTGTTTCAATTGTAAAAACCATTTTCGACCAAACAATATACCTTGATCGATTATTATGCCACTCGATTTTGCTATTTATAGCTTTCGTTAAAAATATATGCTGAAGGTAGTATTAGTCATGTTTTACCACATTTTGTGATCGTTTTGCTCTAAATAATTTTAAATTAACGGTAATTTAAGTGTAATGTATTTTGGAATAGAGTACAGATAGAGACGTGTCAGAAATGTTTGAGCCTAATGTTAGACAAAGCATGGCTGGTGTACAGAAATATTTGAAACATTTATTTTATTCGCAGCTGTCGTCTGCGCAAGATGGAGCAGCGGCAGTGAGCGTGCGCGGAGAGGCCACGCGATACGTGCGCCTGCGACTGCGCGTGCGCTCCCGCCGACGGCTCGCAGCCAACTGGGACCCCAGGTCAGTTCCATTGCAGATCCGGTGGTTTCTCATCAAAAGTAACACAGGTCGAAGAAACTATGTACAACAGCCCTCTCAATGGACAGCCTAGGATTTTGACGTCATCCGTATTTTCATGAGTTAAGGTGCTTTTTTGACGCGTCAAAAATAGCTGTCTTATTTCAATTTGTGTAATAGAATAAGACTCCCGTACTGTGGACGGGTAATTTTTCAAATTGTAATTGCAACATTACTTTGGATATTTTGGAGGTAAATTAGGCACTTTGACATAACATATCACCCTCCCACAGAATACCGACCCCGGGGGTCGACTCGTGATCGTAAGGTTCCGAGTTCGAACCTCCACGGTCACCATGTACCAATGAGTTTTTCTAACTTATGTACATAATCCGATGCTCTTACGGTGAAGGAAAAACATCGTGAGGAAACCTGCACATTCGAACAGCTGAGTGTGTAAGAGGGTAATTGCACAAAAGATCCTAAAGGGTCAAAGTGTATCCGAAAGGGTCCTTCTGTAAGATAAGATAAGATAAGCAGTGCCTCTGCTGCGTTTCGTCTGTTTAAGTGAGAGTGCCCGTGGCCAAATTTCCCTCTCCCCCTTTCCCTTTCCCCTTCCCCTCTCCCCCTTTCCCTCTCCCCCTTTCCCTCTCCCCCTTTCCCTCTCCCCCTTTCCCTCTCCCCCTTTCCCTCTCCCCCTTTCCCTCTCCCTCTTTCCCTCTCCCCCTTCCCCTTCCCCTAACTTTTCTCAAAGGCCGGCAGCGCACCTACGATTCCTCCGGTGTTGCGTGTGTTTAGGGGTCGCGATAACCATCAGGTGACTCGCTTGCTCGTCTGCCTCCTTTTTAACATAAAAATTAAATTAAAAAAAAAACTTGTGAATACATAAATTAACATAGTAGCTAGCGGAGGAAAATAATTATATCGCACTAAAACAACAAACAAAAGTAAGGGTCTGAATCAACGCACTCACACAGGCAGACAGGCGGTGCAACAATACCTCTCCTCTAACTTAGTTTCATTTTGAGTTAGACACATGAATTGGAGTCGCGTTTTGCGTTTAATTTTCATTGTTTACCTACTATTTTACTAATTATTTGGAAAGCCACTGCAGCAGGAACCCGTTTTCAGAATTAAACAAAAGTGGCCATTGAGTTGAAGATACACAAGTTGGTACACAGATACGAGTTAAGAAAACAGTCAGGAAACAAAATGAAAAATCCATTAAGGTTGGCCCTTTGCCTTTGCTCTCTTTGACGACGTGCTAGCCTAGTTGGTAGTGACCCTGCCTACGAAGCTAGCGGTCCTGGGTTCAAATCCCGGTAAGGGCAGATATTTGTGTGATGAGCACGAGTATTTGTTCCCGAGTCGTGGATGTTTTCTATGTATTTAAGTATATATTTCTCTATATAAGTATTTATATCGTTGTCTAGTACCCATAGTACAAGCCTAGAGCTTAGTTTGGGACTAGGTCAATTTGTGTGAGATCGTCCCTTGATATTTATTATTATTATTATTATTGGTAAATCGCATACCTATACCTTTTGTAGTCATTTAAATCCCGTTATTAGATCGTAATATTTTTACCCGTATCCACTCAGCCCTTTCTGCCATCGACAGCAATATAACTCTTCTTCCCTTTCTCACTGCTCATCACAAAACTAATAGATCACTGTCACAGCCGTTTAACTGCAAACAATAATTGAACAATAAACACAATACAAGTATCTTCTGAAGTCCAGTCACGCCAAGTTAATGTTGAGCGAGAATTGGTACATGTTCTTAATTCGGTCGAGTTAAACGCACTGCTTGTCTAAGCAGAGGGCCCTGCCAAGATGCACTACGCTAACTAGCGTTTCTATTCGATTCGTTTTTAAACCAATCGCGTCACTGGTAGACCACGTGACTTTTCGTATCACATCATCTCCCAGTGACGCGATTGGTTTAAAAACGAATCGAATAGAAACATTAGTTAGCGTAGTGCATCTTGGCAAGGCCCTCTGGAACGATAGTCCATTCAAAATTGCCGTTCTAAAGTCTTCAAAGACTAAAGTTTACGCGATATAATAAAGATTTCAAAATGTTGGCTCTATGTATAATCAAACGTACATATCTATTAGCTCACGGACCTAAATACTCGTACCGATAGATCATAGAAACTCCACACACAATCTATAATCAACACGTCTCTCTGACATCAGTAAAAACCGACGCCGTTAGCCACAGCTAAGCCATAAATCTATAACTCAGTCCGTTTGTCACAGATACCAGAACTACAAAGTCGTAACACAAACGCCCAATATATCGACCTCAGTCATTTTATAATTGATCTTGTGAGAGTTTTCTTCAAGACCTAGGTTGTCCAAGTCATGTACGTGATGTATTGGATGAATTTATGATCGGGCCTTGTACGGCGCTTGATATAACCAGGTTAGTCCCAAGAAAAAGGTTACCGTTAAATGTAGCGTATTTTTCGAACTTTGTTGCTGAGGTAACTGTTTATCGGGATTATTTTTATCAGATTACGGAAACGTTAAAATATTTTTACAATACTTATACGAGTATCTGTATAGGATTTGATAAACATAAACTGAACAACATAGTGAAATAGCAGTAAGTCAATATAGAAACATAACTCGTATCATTTGTCATTAACATATTTTTACCTCGGATAATTTGTATGCCGCCTTACCCTCGTATACTGACCCATTTTTCGAATTCAACCTCCCTGCAGATATCTTGAAACGTAACGTTTTTTTATTAATGATTTAAATTACTTTTATTTGTTTTTTATACTCCGATACATCCGCATCGTTTCGGTTCGCACAAAATTATTACTTAAAATTTCCTCAACATGTTGGTGATAAATTGGGGCGAAGCATTTAAAAATAAAAAAATAACTGATTTTATATTATAAATAGAACATTTTAATATTTCAACATAACATTTCTTCTTTTCACTAAAATTATTTGCATCCAGATTTGTTCTATACGAAGGTCAAATAAATGTTATAATTAAAAATACAAATAACTTTTCTAAAAGCACATTTCAAAAACTGACAAAACGAGTATTAACGTGGATCAGGTAGTTTTTGTATAAAATTATATCGCGTCATATTCTGTGTTAACATCTTCTGTGATTTTATAAATGGACGCGTGAAAATATCTCAGCCGTAAAAAAATATTGAGTACCCATGGACCACTCGTCAGCATTCAACCGTACTTTTCAAATAATTCATCCTTTCTCGGAAAATGGAAAGAGTGATTCCTCTCAACCCTTTCAATTTGAAGCACCCAAATATTCCAAAAAACATTTCCAAGGGTCATCCGGATTCCATTGAACGCATCTATCGTATTTTTGAGAAGAAATATAAGTAAATACAGCTATAGGTCAACACACGTAAAAAGAGCTCCGAGCGGCTAGTGGAGGGGATATGTTAGCGCACTACTGACAAACCAATATCGTGGCAGCAAAGTGGAGCAGTTTTAAACTCCCCCCGTGGCCCGCACCAATTTGGTCCGTAATTTGCTCACTGCATGCGCAGGTAGGTCGCGAAGGGTTTTTTTTACGTATTAAGTAAATAGGTACATAAAATAACATTATACATTCATAATATAAATATTCTTGACAGCTATTATTATTCTCACGGCATTGTTATTCTCTGATAGCTAAAGCACAATCTGTACCTTAATTAGCTATGTATTTATATCTGTAAATGTAATATAAAAAGAGGCAGATATATTACCTATACGGTATTCCGCGTGTAAAAATGGCCCGGATTACGCACACATAATCAGTGAATATTGCAATTACACACTAATTCATAAATGACAAGTAAAAGCAGGATGGTATGCTAACAGCCGGGAGCGAAACAGAGACGATGTATGTTGCTCTGCAGACTAGTTCACGGTTCCGTTGACGGCGCAAGACTGAGTAAAGGTGTACCAATTGGCTTGGTTTTAGGGTGCCACTATCGAAGCGCGTATAACGGGATCCCCTTGGATCGCATAATTTGTTTTAGACTATTATTTTTTCGCATAATTGATTTGGCATAATTTGTATTGGCATAATAGTACTGTCGCATAATAATATTTTGGCCTAATACTTTTTTGGCATATAACGCTATTAGAATAATTTCAGTTGGACTAATTTGTATTAGACTAATACACATTATGCATATTATTGTTTGGGCTAATAATTATTTGTTATATTTGTCATTAACCATAATTTCAGTTTTCTAAATGAATAAAATACAGTTTCGTTGTTACATATTAGGTAAGGTTAAATTAGGACACGTTAGGTACATTAGGTTAGGTTAGGTTAGTATGATATCCAGGCGCGAAGCGCCCAAGCAACGCAGAATAGGAGGTCCGCGAAGCGGAGCTCCGTCGACATCTCCTTAATTCCTAAATATATATAACCACACCTGCCGCTTTGACCGAGCTGCTTCGTTGATATAAAATAAATAAATAATAATAAAGTAGTAAATAATCATCAGGGGAAAACAATACAATAATGCTCTGACGGTACAATTAAGGTTCGCGAGTAATAATTTTTCGACAAATTAAAAAGGAATTGTTATTCAGATCTATACAGGGTGACTGCGGTGTCGTGTAGCAACAAAGTAAACTAAAACTCACTACACCATTAGGAATATAACCTAAAAGATTTAAAACCGTTAAGACAATTACTTTGTTTTTAATTCAAATAAACATTGAATGAGTTCATTTCATACGGGATCATGGCCACCGTACATAGTTCGATTTTCAAATAGGTTTTAAGTTTTAAACATGAAAACGTATGGTGACCATAATTTTAGTAAGAATTAGGGAGACCTTTGATTGAATGTTGATTTTAAACAAAACAAAGTAACTGTCTTAACGCTTTTAAATGTAGTATACGTTATGTTCCTAATGGTGTAGTGCGTTTTTTGTTGCTCCACGACCCCGCAGTCACCCTGTATAGTTGTCACCTAGCTGTTACATAAACAATCGGGAACTACCTTAAAACTCAGTCGTAAGATTTGAACCACACAAACGTTACTACTATGTGAAGTTGAATTAATGCTTGTATATATTACATCGATAATGACCCCCGATATAATCGCGACCTTTTCTTTCAGAGCTGTTCCTTAAGCGATTCCATCGACTTTCATAAAACCTTTAAGGGTCATCCCTATTAAACTTCATACATACATACATACCTTCACGCCTTCATTCCCAGAGTGGGAAAATAAACTTCCTTTTTAAATAAAGCCCATCTATTTGGGAACTAGAGACAACATATACACATACACGGATAGACAGATGCACACCTTAAACTCATAACACCGCATTTTTTGCTGTCGGCGGTTGAAAATATGCAGTCGCTAAACAGAGATAATCATTTATAAAAAAATCACATCATTATTTCATTGCAATTCCAAATTAATTACACTACAAACACACGATAATTCCAATCTGAGTATAGTTCGTTCGTACAAATAGTGTGCATTGCAATCCTTTGAAATCGCCGACACCGCTTCTTAGTAGCAATTGTGGCGGCACATCGAAGCAAGCAAATTATTTGAACGAACGAACTATGCCTATTTATAAATTAAAATTAATTGAGTCAACTCCCGCTGTGCATTGCTGTCTTTATAATATGTCTTCGATCAATTACCTTTCCATCGACATATGTTTGTTTACCACTAGAGCCACAACAATTAAAGGCAAGGTTGTTCGAGCCTGTTTTTACGACGCTATCCTTTCTTGATTATAAAGGGAATTTATTTTTTTGTCGCAATGCCGTGCATACACGGGCCATAAGCGTGAACGGGTTCTTATTGATTTCTAAAAGCGTGATAAATAGCGACTTTGTCAACAACATTTTTTATATACTTACCACTATTAATTAATAAATTCCGTCGTCCTTATATTAAGAGTAAGACTAAAAACACTGTAAGGGTTATTTTAATTACGTTATTTGCTTAAAGTTTTTTCAAACTTACTTTTGTATTTGTATTATTCTTTTCAAAAATATAAGTAGATTTAAGAAACATTAAGATTTCGATATTTTACCACATTCAATTTATACCTAGTTAGTAAATTATAAATTATAATCGTGTATGACCGAATTTTGAACATAATAACTTTATTAAATTTTGGAAAACTTTTTACACAACCGATTTTGCAAATTTTGGAAAAGTGATCATAATTTATTCGGTTGATTTTTTGTTCTGATAACAACCCTCAAATAAAAAAGGAACATATATAATTACCAATAAAATATCAAAGAAAGAAAATCAAGTAGGTTACATGACAACTATAGAAAAACGAGAAAATATAGCAAATATCTACACAGTCCGAGATTTTATTACGATGCAATAAGGTGCAAAGGTGAATGCATCTCTTTTTAGTTGACTGTACATTCGAACAGTAACATTAATTTCATGCTCGCATGGCCCAAGGACCTAAATTTAGGACATTTTATCAAAATTCCATTTAACTTTAGTAACGAAATTTAACGTAGGTCTTGCGTGATTGAGGTGTTGTTGTTAACAAATTTTCAGCTTAGCCAACTATGTCATAATTCCCACCGGAACGAAATTAATGAGCTCAAGACCACAATTACATTAAAACACATTTTGCTCCCCGGCTACCGGCTCGGCGGACCGGGCGACGAGCTGTAGGTAGGCCTCCAACAAGATGGAATGACGACCTAGTAAAGATCGCGAGAACGCGGTGGATGCGAAAAGCACAAGACCGGTCTGAGTGGAGAGCCTTGGGGGAGGCCAATGTCCAGCAGTGGACGTCTTTCGGCTGACATGATGATGATGATGATGACATTTTGCTCATTTAATGCTTAATTGTTTTGAAATAAAGATCACTCCTAATTACTTCTTACGCGTATTGATCGTAGTTAAACAGCTCCATCTCTGGACGGGTATTTATACGATTGTCTAAAAAACAACAATGGCTGACTCTCGGTCAGGATGAGTTTTAATGTAAGGTAAATTAGGTTTTTTTTATAGTTGCGTTTTTCTTCTATTAGGTTTAAGGAAGAAGGTTTAAAAAAAAAACAGCCGTGTGCGAGTCGGACTCGTACCATATTCTTGTATGGAACCCCTTTAATTGTATTTTTCTTTTTTTCAATAGCGGCCATAGAATTTTTGGAAATTTATTGTGTCTTTCACAGTTTCACTACTTGTTCAAGAGATACAGCGATTGTTATAAAAATACGTTTCTTTTTAAAATGATGTTATTTTTATTATTTGGTTATAGCAGCAACAGAAAAACAAACTCTAAGAAAATTTACACTGACTACCTGTTACGGTTCATGAGTTACAGCCCGCTGACAAATAAATGAAAGGACGGATGGACTGCAGAGGCTTAGTAATAGGGTTCTGTCAGCACCCTCCGGGTAGGTACGGAAAGCTAATAATGTCTTGCTCATGTCGACTATTGTCGACCACGTGGCAAATTGCAGCTATACTTTACCACACTGTAAAATACCTGCGGTCGTTTGTCACGCATATTGCCTATTCGCAATAAAATCAGCTCTGTAAGCCCTCCGTTCGTGTCGACATTACACGAATCAAGTTCAAAATACATACAAATACCGTAGTAGAGTTATATCCAGACATATGTTTTTTACTTAATACTCTGGTTTTTCTCCTCTAATCGGCCAGTATCGATATAAAATGAGGACGCGGCAAGCCTTTGTTTTTTTGAAACGGCAATCACGGATGCCTTCACATAGTACAAATAGAGAGCGGTGATAACTCTACCATTAAGTTAAGTGAGACCTGTTGTGGATGGATGCCAATCCGCCGCCTGCTTTTTATTTGAAATATTCCGTAAATCTCAGTAGAGGAAACGCGTCTAAATGACGACGATACGTTAAAGTATCTTATAGTTATTATCTATCTGTACCTAAACATGGTAAAAAATCGTCTCAAACGACATTACATTTTCTATTAAAAATCTGCCATAAAGTTAGTTAATGTCTGTACGCTAAAATATAATTATGTTGACAATATTTTTAGAAAATTCAATTCCTGCGTCATTGCAGTTTAATTTAAATCATAATTCCGCAAAGTTATGTCGATATTTTATGAAATATGTATCCATGGACTAATAATATCATTAACGTGTTATGTTGATTGGTTGTTTACGTTACGTTCAATGGATTGCGAGGAATTTGTTTTTTTTAAAGAATAATGCCGCTTTTGTAAAACCTCGTCGTTACGGAGAAAAAGAATTATGGATGCAAGCAGTGTGCGAGTAAACCAGTTGTTCGCGTCTAAACCATGGATGATACCATTATGGCGATTCAATAGGTTTTCTAGGATTCCGTTATAAGGAGTGAAAAACGTAATACAAACAACTATAAGAAAACATTTTTATCTAAGCAATTATGAAGCTATTAAATGTTTTTAAATATTGCTTTCGCTCAAAGCGCTTTCGAGCGTAGCGAGGGTGTTTTAAGTTTAAAACGGAGAATTAAAATGGAGTCCTGAGTTCAGCAAGAGATTCAAGCTCGCCCAAGACGAAAACAGCTTTATCCCAAAGGAGAATACTCTACCTTTCTCTCCTTTTGCGAGACAATAAAAAGCAAGGCTTCCTAGAAACAACGTTTTACTAAAACTTAAAGTAACTTATTTAAAAAAAAACGTACAAGTTGTAATTTTTCATACGAACTAAATCTCATTATTAACCAGCGTAGCGTAGTATAACTCGCCGGGTCATAATATGATCCTGAATCTCATTATAACCCGCTGGTTAGCCAATGGCTATAATGACTTACTTTAGGTGAGGTTTGCATGATATATAACTGGGCAATTTCGAGCATGTGCATGTGGTGTGAAAAATATTTTATATCACTAAAGACAAAGCCATACGAAACCCTCCACTTACCACAAACTAAACAGCAAACTATTTCACAAACTTACCTGATAACAATTCATTCCATCTTTCTAATTGGTTCCTTATAGGTGTCTGGCGCCTGTTATTAGATATCTCGCTGAGATAAATGAGTTATATTACGTCTTTGGCGGCAAAACTGGTCTCAAAATGTCGATTATATTTATTCTTGTCTAGACTTAAATCATCAAATCAAGTACCTAGTGTTAGGGCACCGAGATTAAACAAACATCTTTGTCTTAGGATAGTTAGACAAAGCAAATAATAAAGCAAAACAATCTTAAGTTTGTATATTAACCCAAAGTACAATTAAAGTGCAGCCAACCCAACTACATTTCAAATCAGGATCCCAAGTCTTGCGTCTAATGCGAGTAGATAATGAATTTGCTTACAACTCTTTGTCAGAAAATCCGTATCCACGGGTATATTGTTCCCATTGTTTATTTACAGTTGCAAACTAATATTACGAACGATCTCCAATCTTGATTAAAATAATTTAGCTGAATTTAAATGTTGAAAAGCCTGATGGCAAACAAATATATACCAAATATATATTATTTGACTTTCTATCGGCCGCACTTAGGGTCAGTTAATGACGATTAATTCGCTCCTTAGTGACAATTTGTCCGACACAATATAGTCGTCTCATGTCTTTGAGTGCCGCAATACGTATTTTTCTCATAAGGCAGGGACGCATTTCGTTATCACTGTTTGTTGACATAACAACAAAATAAAACCCGTTGTAAAGCTATCAACGTAAAAATATCTTGGACATAGCACTGCCCTACTAAGACAAATGGCGATATCTTAGACAAAACTACTGTAGCAATTTCAACCTTTTTACTTACGGGAGGAGATAGGTTTAAAGATCATTTATTCTCATTAAGAATTAACAATTCACTTATTATGAGAATCTACTTTTGCAATTGAATTGGAGATACCGCCTATTGGCTTATGAGAGCAGAGCACACTACCGCAAACCAACTACAAGTGAAATACTTTAGTAGGTAAATGACCTCTTGCATGTAGTTGTGTACAAAACTAATATGGAATTTACGTCAAATTTCAAATATAGAATGTCGAACGATCTATACAGATGTGTTACAACTACATGCAAGAGGTCATTTACTTAAGTTTTTCACCTATATCTTGCTCAACCGCAAACCAATGATTCAGTCTGCCTAAAAAAGGCTGTAACTAACGAATTTATTTTTTAGTCCCATAGACCCACAAACAACGAGCTACTGCATCGTAGCTTCCCATCGGAACTACACGTCGCTGTGTGCTGCCCAGTTCGATTCCAATTCGAATGGCATCGATTGTAGAAAAAGAATCGATGGTCAGACTGGCACGAAGCGATTCGAAAACAGAACGAGAGAAGACAACAAAGTGGAGGACGACGATACGTACAATGTTTATAACGGGGATTTTAAGAACATTTTTAGGAGAAAGAAATTTAGTAAGTATTTCAAAGCAAAATCCTTTTCAAAATGTATGTAAAACGAACCTGTTTCTAAAATATAGCAAGGAATTATGATGTCGCGATGTGTGTTTATATTATAATTTGTAAGTCAGTTTTAATACGAACATTTCACTCATACCTACACCACGTATTCGAATTGCCTTAACTATTCAAAAACATGTACTTTAATTTACGAAATCTATCCGTAGTAAAAACTTCTAAAACAGATCCACGTTTCCATACATTATTTAACGAGCAATTCACCTTTACTAGATGATGGAACAAAATATCAACTTCAAAATTCGTGCCTCGAAAGATTAGTGTTAAAAATTGACATGGAGGCGCTGTTAAAATCACCATACTTCAGTTTAGGACGAGCGTAAGAGACAGAGCTATAGCAGTTATATGGCTCCGTCTCTTTCGCTCAACGTAACGAGTTAAAATATTTACTTGTGGTGTTTACTGAGCCCGAATGAGCTAATTTTAGTTTATGTCTGAATCCTTTAGCTTGTTTTATACCTTTACATATGATAGGGATTATTTATATTATGAATATTATGATAAATGTTAAAATGTTTCAATTTCCAGGTCGCAGTACAAAGGTCACAGATGGAGACCCGCTAATTGCTTGCGTGGGAGAGAGAACACACCACTTGATTGAGAATTTAGATCCCAGTGCGGTACGTAACTAATATCTAACTGTACAGTCGACTACAAAGAGATGTATGCACTTTTGGACCTTTCTCGGTCTCTTTTAATACCTGACAAAAAAGCTCCGGTTATAAGTTACGAAAAAAAATTGCAAAATAACAAGCATTTAATATCGAGGTATCATATTACTGACTCAGCCCATTTTTCGAAACGTAGATACGACGCGGTTAAAACACTCTTACAAAAGATGTTTATTCAGTAAGAAGGCCGCACGGGCACTTTTACACGTCAAAATTCTACCAGCGCTTCGCAAGAGACCACTGCTGAGAAGAAACGCCGCAAGAAACTCAACAGTCAGTCAAGTTCTAAAGCTATAGGACTTTGTTTGCCGAACAAAAAGCTTGGGCTCTATTCCCCATATTATATTGGCCTGTTTTTGCCCCTATTGCAATCGTATGGTTGACAACTCGTACTCGGTCGCCATTACTGGGGCCTTATTCTACGTCGTTTTTACACCTATCGCATTGTTCTTAACTCGGCCGCTGTTACCGTCAAGTTGATAAGAGCTGTCACTGCGATAATAATAAGGAAAAAGACGAAGAAGAGACCTTATTGTCGATGGCGCTTCCGCCATTATTAAAGATGCTCCGATATAAATACAACGTCGCGTGACGCGGTGCGGCGTAAGCGCCATCGACAATAAGGTCCCTTTACATAGATAATCCTACATATAGAGTAACGCCCTTGTCAAGATAGTAAAAACTACCGTAATGTTAGCAATACTGTAACAATAGGAGAAAAGACGAGAAATAGTACATTACTGCACAGACCGGGAAATAGGCCGTTGCGGGACGAGTAGAGTTAGCGTGGCCGAGACGCAGTCGAGGCCGCGCTATATACGATATACGAGTCCAACAACCGCCCTTCCCGGTCGAGGCTTGTATAATGCTTTTCTCCAACAATGTGAGGAAATTTAACACAATTGTTAATAATATTAAACACAATCCCAACATTTCCTTGAAAAAAAGAAAAGAAACGTACGATTTAGTATGACACTAAAATAAAGCATTAATTAAATAAGATCACACATTTAAACGTAATAAATTCAATTTGAATAAAATTTAGTATAAATTATAATATTTATTACTTACGCGTTTATGTTATTTAGGCAATTTATTTTGTTTACGAACGCAATTTGTCTTAAAAAAAACGTCAAACTATTTGATACACTTTTAAATACGCTGTAAACGCTATTGGAAATATTTAACTTTTTTAGTCTATGACGTTTAAAAAGTAGGTAAAATATACAAGGAAGAATTTTGATTGCACGAGTCTTTGGCTGTCTGGAGTTATTTATCCTAGTCCAAACATGGTTTTAAAAAGTAAAACACCAGATTGACGACGCGCTGGCCTAGTTGGTAGTGACCCTGCCTACGAAGCTAGCGGTCCTGGGTTCAAATCCCGGTAAAGGCAGATGTTTGTGCGATGAGCACGAATATTTTTTCCTGAGTCATGGATGTTTTCTATGTATTTAACTATATATTTCTCTATATAAGTATTTATATCGTTGTCTAGTACCCATAGTACAAGCCTAGAGCTTAGTTTGGGACTAGGTCAATTGGTGTCACATTGTCCCCTGATATTTATTTATTTATTTATTCGATACGTTATGAAATTTCATACATTTTTCGCGGCCGCTGCCGTTGGCAAATAATAACTTTGTTTTTTTTTTAATTTTGCCTGGACCTGGAACTCAGAACTTCGCGGGCTGATTTTACAACAGTAAGGTTAACATTTCCGAGCATGTGGGAGAAAAATAATGAATCAGTCTAGCTCTTCAAAACTTGCGCTTTTTTAACAAAGGTTAACAGTTTAATATAATAATATAATGGGTCTATATGGTCTACCATAATTATTTTTAGTAATCTTTTAAGTCATATTTATCGCAAGTCATAAACTATTTTTTTAAGAAACTGTTAAGTTTTCAGGATTTTTTTAAATCAAACCTAACCTAACCATGTCTATACGTTAGATGTTTGAGAAATTCCGAAAAATGTACGGTTTCAGCGATATAAAAAATATGGTTATCAATAATTATGTCAACCATGATATTATGCCCAAAAAATATTATGGGAAACAAGGTGCTCCTTATATAATACTAATAAAATAAACAAGCCATATTTTTATTACTCGATAAGGTATCGACCCAATTGATCATATTTTGAGCCATTATTAATTCGGTTGACAACAGAGATATGAGATATGAGAGCGCTAGCTAATTCGTACCGCTGCGTAGCCGAGGCTTCCGGTAATCCAATTTTGAGATTGATTGAAAGCGGGCAGCTGACGATACTGTACTACTGTGTCAAAGTCAACCACACGAAATGCCAATAGGGACATGTATGGACTTTTAAATCGCATTTCTCAACAAAATGACTGTAAACAGATCACGGAAAATTAAATTAAAATTAAAATTGGCCTAGAAATACGGATGATATAAGCATTTTA
The DNA here is from genome assembly GCA_946894065.1 of Acleris literana. NCBI lineage: Eukaryota > Metazoa > Arthropoda > Insecta > Lepidoptera > Tortricidae > Acleris > Acleris literana. The sequence goes on along the minus strand of OX335684.1, from coordinate 10,427,540 downwards.
AACTGCTAATTTAGACAGCGATTAGACAAAGAGATCCGATGTTCACTGTGAGGTCATGTAACAGGTCGTCCATATAAACTCCATGTTAAATTCTGTTTTGCAAGAAAGATAAATAAACAAATCTTTGTTGGCTTATATCTTGCTTATTTTTATAGCTATTCAAAAAATGATTTTTCTCAACAGCTGTTTGTTACATGAGTCATCTTTTATTGAATCTGTGATAAAATGTCATGATTATTCCCTATTGATTTGCCTTATTAAACGATTAATCACAAATGTAGATAGGAAGAGCTTTTAAATAGTTTCGCGAAATATAATAACCTTCAAAATAAAAAGGACTAAATCATAAAAGTCATAGTGATTTTACCTACTTAATACACAAAAAACTAAACTTAAATAAAACCTACTAATATAACCAGATTTTTATAGCCTCTAACCTTTTTTTATAACCAGATTTTGGTATTCGCCCTATAAAAAGAGAAAAAATGCGAAATCTTTGTTAAAATTCGAAATGATTTATGTGCCTATACTTAGACTTAAAATAACATACCAAGGCCTGTGTTCCACATGTTAAAACCATATTGCTTTTGAAATGTTAAGTTATTGTTTTGTAACTCGGCCGCCATTACAGTTATATAAATAAGAGTTATCAAAACGTTGACAATACGATAAGACGTCAAAGGCAATATGGATCTTGCGCAGTAGAATAGGCCCTAGGCCCTGGAGTGTTATTCTCTCAAAAAACGGCGGTCGGTCGGACGGACTTGCGAATCGAAGCGGCGAGTTTAAGTAGTCCCGTCCGAGCGAACAAAACACATTTTAGCGCGTGCATTGTCAATTAGGCAGCCTTATACGTTGGAGAAGTCATGCTGCCAAATTGAATACACGCGCTAAAATGTGTTTTGTTCACTCTGACGGGACTACTTAAACTCGCCGCTTGGACAATCACTCGTTCGTCCGTTCGTCCGTCGTTGTTGGGAGAATCACACCCCTGAACAGAATTTTACTCAACCTAGGTGTCATCCAATTCATAAAGCAGGCTAAAGCTGCATTAATTTTATTTGGTTACGAAATATAAATATCGCGTACAGATAACATGACAATATTTAATATTACAGTGAAAAATAAATACGAAACCGAACCGTTTTCTAACCAGAGGGATATAAATTTAAATCCTTCCACGAATTCCTGTGCATTGTGCCCGTAAAACGTTCCAACTGTGCTCCGCGACACGGCGTTAAGGGGGGGAACCGCCACTTGGGTTCCCTCGGGCTCGTGTCGAAAGCTTAAAAGCATTTTTCTCAAACATGCTCGGAAAGAACGGTTTTCCGATTGAAACACAAGGACGGGAAATGCCTCATTTTACTCCTAGGAGTAAAATAGTTATTTATTTACCGTTGCGTACATAACTTTTTCTACAGGCTTGAATGATAATAACAAAAATAAACAATCGCTAACTTTTCTCGTATATTTTACTCGATTTTTCTGCTAACAAATTACTTGTCAGCAAAGTCATTATCATTATTCCGATTGGCGTTAATAGTTTTTGAATTGTATTGTTAAATTTTAACTAATTTCATGCAAATTTGAATAGTTACTAAAAAGATTTCTCATAATTTATCATAAAAGTTGGAATGCCAAACGAAACGGTGGATATCCATATTGAACGTAACCATGGTAAACAAATAACAAATCGATGGATATTAACCATCTATTTTTTGTAATTTAGAAAAAAAAAAAGTATAATAATTAGTGTCAAAATTAATTTAGTTTTTAATATACGTAATTTTAATTGGTATTAAAACATTTTTAACGGTTTATTATATACAAATTAGGATGTCAAGTGTTCACTAAACGCCAATACTGATATCCGGAATGACCGTAACCATGGTAATAACAATGCTATAATAATTATTATAGAACTGTTATTACCATGGTAACGCTCATTATAGAATTGTTTTCCCGCTTCGGTTACGCTATAGGTGGTATTCTGATACCATTAACGATATCAATATTAGCGGTTTATAGTACGCGAGTAGAAAAAAACCATATGAAAACACTTTCCGTCCATGTCCATATTGTTTTTTAAAAGTGCTCTCTATTGCGTATAAAATCGAAAGGACTATGAAAAAAATCCCGTACACCCAACTTGTGGGTGTTGCAGTGTTGAGCGGCGGCGGCGGCGGGCGGTGGCGGGCGGCGGCTCGTTGTGCGTGAAACTATCTTAACTTATTAGTCTCTTATTTTGCAAACAAACATTCTCTCCCAATTTATCAAAGGTTTTTAAAAATACTTATAATCATGTATTTGTATCATTTCCTCTCATTGTTTGAGAAAAGCATTATGTGTGCCTCGGCGGAAACGAGGATTTCCTGACTTAGTTTCCTTAGTTTCCCCGCCCAGGCAACAATGTACTATTCCAGCGAAAAAAATAGGCACAAACTGGTCACTTTTAGTCAATGTGCGATTGCACGCCATGCTCGCACTTACTTAATCATTATACAGGGTGTTAGGCAGAAGGTTGGACAAACTTCAGGGACTAACTCTGTAGGTCATACTCATCAACTTTTATTATGGGACCAACATCCAAATCGCGAAAAAAAAAACAGCTGTCCATTACATTTCGGCTATAAAGCTCTCAAAGTTTGTATGGAACAGCAGTTTCTTTTTTCGTGATTTGGATGTTGGTCCCACAATCAAAGTTGATGAGTATGACCTACAGAGTTAGTCCCTGAAATTTTTTCAACCTTCTGCCTAACACCCTGTATTATTATCTGCCACAAGAGGTTTACTGCTTTATATGCCTCCCTTGAGATGTTTACGATGTTTATCTAGTGAGAATTCACTAGACGACGACATGTTTTTAATAGACAGACTGCCGTGAATTTAGTAAACCAGCCAAGTGCGAGTCGGACTCGCCCACGAAGGGTTCCGTATCAATCATTATCTTATTTTTACAATTTCTTATTAAAACAGCAATAGAAATACACACTTTGAAAATTTACACTGCCTACCTATTACGGTTTTTGGGATACCAGCCCGCTGACAGACAGACCACGGAGGCTTAGTAATAGGCAGCCATTACACAGCCAATCTAGATTGCAATCCTTGATCGTGATCAGGTGATCTCGATCCAGATTGACTATGTAACGTGATTGATTGACGGATCACGACATCGGATTACATATTATCTAGATTTTTTGAAATCTCCTGCGATCCGCGACCTTGGTCAGATCACGATCTGGATTGACCGTGTAATGGCTGCCATAGGGTCCGCTTGGCACCCTCTGTGTAGTGTACGGAACCCTAATAAACGAAATTTAATTTAATTCTCAATAAGATAAAAAGGACATGATTTCAATAAAAATGAAGTTTTTCCAAGTATTTTCAGTTACGTACAGTGTTTTCAATTGCATGGAAAACACTAAGTATATAAAGGTATATTAAAGGATCGACCACACCGGTGCTCATAACACGCTGACGCACCGCAAACGAAGTGACGTGACATAATTATATGAGTCACGTTTTTAACGCAAACTGAACACACCGGTACTCAAAACACGCTGACGCATCGCAAACGCAGTGACGTGAACATATATGCGTCACGTTTTTAACGCATACCGAGCACACCGGTGCTCAAAACACGCTGACGCACAGCAAACACAGTGATGTGACATATATGCGTCAGGTTTTTAACGCACACCGTACACACTGGCGCTCAAATCACGCTGATGCAACGAAAACACAGTGATCTGCCATATGCGTCGCGTTTTTAATACATACCGTCCACATTAAGTAAGTCACGTGACTGCGTTTACGATGCGTCTGCGTATTTTGAGAAAATGTGTTGTAGATCCTTTATGACCGATATCATCATCATCATCGTGATGTACCCGAAACACGTTCACTACTCCATCATGATATGAAGGCCTGTCAATTTGCCTTGCATTACCATGTTGCATTTTTAAGAACCTTTGCGCCCCAACGGCTATCGGTTTCAGCGTCCGTCAGGTTCGATTAAAAGAGTCTCGAATATCAAAGTTACGTCGCTAACGGCGAAATTAATATCCATGTTTGATTAAAAACAGAGTTTAAAACTTGCACAAGTTTCAGGTTAAGAAATTTTAAATAGGTATTGATTATGTATCCTTCCGATACCCGCTCGCACGATGTGGTCAGGAAATAAAGTCGACGCGACGTTGCGTAGAGAAAGAAGCATTTCAATGTTAAAATTTGAAACTATCTATTTTAGTTAATAATAATAATTTATATAAATTAATAAACTTGATATTTTTAACATAATGTTGAATAAATAAAATTATGATTGTGCAATATAACAATCGAAAGTGTAAATTATGCATGGAATAAAAGGCATTTTTTTTGTTTTATTTTGTATTAATAAATCTCGGCCTGAGCCATTATTCTTCTAAAACACCACGCGCCATTACACGCGCCAGTCCGCACCGTTGGTTTTTTACTATTTTACTATTACAGGTGCATTTACACGTACGGTTCGGCGCGAAGATTGGAATGGCGCATGGCGTTTCCCGCGGTCCGAACTCTACGTGTGCAGGCCGCTAAGTTTTTACCACTATTGCAATCGTATTGTATAAGAATCGGTTGCCTTTACTGTCAAGTTATTAAGAAGTATTGTTGTACTTGCTAGGGTATTGTTAACGTTGTTACGTTTACAATACCATAACAATAAGGTTAAGTAAAGACAATTCGGAATAGAGGACCCGATGTAGCGTCATTTAGTACTTTTTTTTCAAGCCTGTCTATAGGCTAAAAGGCTAGAAATCAAATAAAATATGGGAAACTGAGAGCCGACGAAAATTAGAACCTCCATGTTTTCGTGAGCTAGTTGAAACTGGTTAAAAATGGGTTTGGGGTGGAGGAAGTAACTGATAATCGTCTCGGTAGTCTAAATTACGCAAAGATGTTTAAAAACCATGTTCTACAGTGTATTTAAAGGTTGTTTCATAAGAGCTTTGACGAATGAAACGAATTCGTTTCATTTCGGTTTGTTATTTTTGAACATCTTGTATAGTCTTTATTATTTGAGCTGAGCTTATCCTCTACACAAAGCTCATTGTTTGTGTACAAACCTATTTATTATCTTCCATTGCTCCACCGCAAGCCGAATACATACAAAAAAGTTAGAACTACATTGAATGTACATTGAATTATCAACCTTATCTTGTTAGTCAATAGGTTTAAAATGTAAAGTGTCAGAATACAGGTATAAGTCTTTATTATTTGAACTGAGCTTACCCTCTACAGTCTACACAATACAATCATCTTCTGTCGCCAGGGTCGTACTCGCGTACCTGTATTCTGACACTATACATTTTAAACCTATTGACTAATCAGATAGGGTTGATAATTCAATGTACATTCAATGTAGTTCTAACTTTTTTGTATGTATTCGGCTTGCGGTTACGGAAACAATGGAAGATAATAGTATTGTACACAAATAATGAGCTTTGTGTAAAGGATAAGCTCAGCTCAAATAATAAAGACTATACCTATGTTTAAATACTCGTATATCTGATGAGGACATCGATGGGCTAAAACACAATCTGCTTTGAACTAAGAAGAACTGACAAGAAGAGTGGAACGAAGAACATACAGTAGGCACACGTTCCACTCTCCTAATTACATTATAGGTCCACTAGAAGTAACTTGTTTGGCCCTAATTTGATACTAATAACTGATAATCATTTTCAGACGTATTTTGTGAGTGTTTTCGGCATCGCCCGGGACCGTCGAGCGGGCTCCTTGCTCGCTACTGGCAGCGTACGACCGAAAGTCTCAACGGCAAAGCGGTTACGCGAAAATGTACCTCATCTCTCTGATATTAGAGGCAAAAGTGTTTTCTATTTTAAGGTAAGTAACGCCAAGAGAATTAATGGTATGAAGTGTGGATACGACATTTTGCTAAACTTTATAAGCAGGCGCGATCATTTCTTTCATTGCTTTTTTATGGTTTGCCAGTGTATGCAGATATTTTAAAAGATATTTGCGAAACTTTTGAGATATCAAAGCATAGTATTTGTAATCATTTAACGGGGAATTAATATTTAATTTTTTACCACAAAAATGTACCAAATTGGCCGTTCTAATATGATGCGCTTGCCTCGTAATAAAATTGTTTTTTTATTTATAATTAGTTTCTGTAATAGGTCCCTGGATACAACACATTTATAACGTAAGGAATTTATTTTCTGATAATTTAAACCATCAAACTTTTCATTAAAATCTCTTCAAAAAATAATGCAAGTTAGTCAAAAACATGTATGTACCTACCGTTTGTAAGTATTAGTTTGCCGAATGATACATTTCGTTTAATTAGTAATCACTATTTATGGCTACCGTATCAATCATTTTTGAAGTACCTACCTACCAATTGTAAAATTAAATAACCAATTTGCTGTTACGAAAGATTCATCCTTTTTTTTGATAAAGCGAAGTTTTATTTGTGATTTTGTGTAAGTGTTTATTTGACTTATTAAAAACTAAAACGATATCCGGGAGTCTCTCTACGAAATGACTAACCTTATTATTCATAAACGAAAAATAGCTAAAGTTTCCTTAAAGCTTCAAGTTTGCTTTGTCCTTATCTTTCAATGTGACATTTCAATTAGACATTAAGTGACAAAAAACACTAACTAAAATAGGTTTAGCACCAATTTCACCAAACGATGTTAACCACTTAACAGACGATTAGAGCGTTAACAGCTGTCAAAATGTATGAACTAACAGGCGATTAACATTGATTAAATTTAACATCGTATGGTGAAATTGGTACAGTCGAGTTCATAAATATGTATACACTTTAGTACCTTCTCAATTTAATGTCCTATTTAAACTGACATATATGAATCGTCACAGCGATTAAAGTGAAGAGGTACTAATGTGTACACATATTCATGAACTCGATTGTACTTAATGTGCGTTTAAGAATAGGGGAGTAGATATTATATGCCTACAGACAATACATAAGGAACTACGCAAGATCTGAAAACTTTGGCTTGCTCTATTGACCGGATAGGGTTGTCTAATACGTACGATAAATATTATGTCAGCTGCCATATTTTATACGATTGCCTTTGCCAAGGAATGGCAATTTTGGCAAGGCCCAGTACATTTACCCGTATTTGGTGTCACGTTCGCCTGTCTTATCAACCACCATTTGTCTAGTTAACCGGCTTCCCTGCACCAAATATATCAACGTGGACAAAATGCACCGCACGTGTTGCTTTTAGTTTGACACGTGACTAGAACGAGTTACGTTGGGTCTAAAAATATTTTATTTAAGCTATACTACCAATACTTAAGTTTCATCTAGAAAAAACTTGTTAAGTATTATGTGTTTTATTTAACACACTTCTTTGCTAGGTGCACCATAGTCACCACGTCATTATTTTTTTAGGGCTCTGTGAAATAAGTACTAAATCCCCTTAACATTGTATTTAAAACTTCAGGGAAACTTTGTACATATTTTGAAAGATTTAGGACTCAAAATAAATCATGACTGACGAAATTGAATACAAATTTAAGTCCCAGTGTCTCCACTATGTATTAAAAAATAGCAACAACAGGGTTTTTTATACAATAAGATTTTTTTTATTAATAATAAACGTTAATCATTAATTTGAGTATTTAAATAAAACCTTTTCAACTAACCCTAGCAACAAAATCAAAATTAAGTACCACGAAAACGAAAATTAAAATTTTAAAAATAACGGTTTATACTTACTTTGTAGGTACACAGATAACAATGTTTGTAGAGAACGACGTACTTTTGATAATGTCTGGTAAAGTTATGATAATAGGTGTAGTAACTAAATTGAAAGATTTGTTTGAACATTATAGGCCAATATTGGTGTTAAAAGAGCGCGAGTAGGTATTTGTTCCTGAGTCTTGGAAGTTTTCTATGTTCCTATTTCTCTTTATCAGTAATTCTCCAGACAGAAATTTTTGCCTGTGGAATCTATATTTATACATATATAAAAGGCAAACCTGACTGACTAACTTAGATAATCAACGCACAGCCGAAACTATTGTACCTACAAACTTGAAATTTTGTATAGGGGTTCCTTTCATGATGTAAGTGAACACTAAGAAACTATTGGAAAATTCATCCCCTAAGGGTTTAAAATAGGGGGAGAAGCGGGAAACTAAGTAATTCTACGCGTAAGAAGTCGCGGGCGTCCTCTATATAGTGTAAAACAATGTCGCTCCCTCTGTCTGTTCGCTTAGATCTTTTAAACTACACAACGGATATTAATGCGGTTTTCATCGGATTCAAGACGAAAGTTTTTATGTATAATAAATTCGGATTGGATTATATACGGGTGTTACAACAAACTCACATAAATCGAAGCGAAGAGAGGGCACGCTAGTGTCTTATATTTTTTGATCGCAGAAGGTACCGTAAAGCGGGGTGAGTAGGGATTACCTAAGGGGTCAGTAGGGACACAACCTAAAATGAATCATATGTTACTAATTATAAGACTGAAATTATTTCCAATAGACTACCTTTATTGTCCATTTAATACTTGTTCTTATTTGTAACAAGTTATGACTTTAGGTTGTGTACTCACCCCTTAATCCCTTCACCCCGTTTTACGGTACCTACTCGTATTGAGGTATACATGAGTTTTCAAATTCAAGTACGTATTTAATACTCTTCTGGGAGAAAAAAGAAATCAATACCTCTTTCTTCTCGTCACGTCCCACTTTCGAAATCACCTACTTATTTCCCCTGGTGATATTCAAGGGGAAAGATTAATGTAAGTATTTTTATTCAATAGAAGTGACAACAAAATAACTAAATGTATTTAGTAATATACTCGTATAACAAAGATATAAAATATAGTTCTTTGTCCCGAGACATGTACTAATTAACGCGCCGCTTTCATTCCTGTCCATTGAAGAAAGAGATAGATATCGCTAACGCATTTGCCGTAAGCCGTCAGGCAAAAAAAGCGATGCGTTAATTAGACTGAGAACACAAATGTAGAGAATGACCGATATATTTAAGTATGTTTATCGTTGTGTAGTACCTACCCATAGTTAAAGCTTTGCTTAGTTTGGGACTAGGTAAATTTGTGTGAGATTGTCTCCTCAGAATAAACTCTATCGAGTTTGTTAAATTTTAAAATACATGATAAATAGGTAAAGCATACATAGACGCAGAGTTAAAATACTTTTCGAATACTGGTACTCAAATCCGCAAAAGTAAATAAAACGTTAATTTTCTCTCACAAACAAGGTTATGATCGTAGGTACTCTGCAATATTACCTTAATCTGTATACCATTTCGTACATTAAGGGTTTAATGCCATTTGATCTACTGTATGTTTGACGTCTCGTCGGCTTTAAAGCAAGCCTTTAGTACCAATTCCTAATTAGATTCGTTGAAAACTGTCAAAAGAATAGCTTTAACTCCTTTAACAAATTGGCTTTGTAACTCGATTTTCTACAGGCCTCACATTGCGACTGAATACCGTGATAAAGTTCTAGTGAACGATGGGTCGGACGTATAAGGCTGCCTAATTGAGAATACACGCGCTAAAACGTGTTTTGTTCGCTCTGTCGGGACTACTTAAACTCGCCGCTTGGACCTTCACTCGAGCGTTCGATCACCTTAGCTTGTTGAGAGAATTACACCCCAGGTTTAATTTATACATTTTATCTGCCGACAGAAATAATAATACGAGTAAGCCTAACTCTTCTCGATGAAATGAGATCATACGTCGGGAATATGAGCATTTAAAAATAATCTTTAACATTTAATGTAAGTCACTAGATGTCATACCTACTGTCTAAAACCATAGATTATTTCTTAAAGATGTTATCGTGATAGGTAATGCGGACGTTGATTGATGTGTATACCTAGAGATTTTACTAGCATGAACGTCGTGTTGTTAGTGCTTGACATAATAAAAACATCGACAATCCTGTTATCGATAAGTACCCACTTCAACGTCATAAAGGAAAACCACAGAACTATATTGGTAGATGCCGCAAACACAGCCACTTCGCGTGCCACCGATTATGTAGAAATGGACATAATCCGTACATTTTTGGTTCACTCCAATTTTTATCTTATAAGTTTTATAACACACAGCATTGTTATTATGAATCGTATGACATTTGATTGTAATTTTTTCCTTGATGGAAGGATTTCGCCGTTTTCTTATTAAGTGCTTCAATGAGTTTCAGAGGGCCCTGTCAAGATGCATTGCGCTAACTAGCGTTTCTATTCGATTCGTTTTTAAACCAATCGCGTCGCTGGAAGATGACGTGATACGAAAAGTCACGTGATCTCCCAGTGACGCGATTGGATTAAAAACGAAACGAATAGAAACGCTAGTTAGCGCAATGCATCTTGGCAGGGCCCTCAGGACATTGTGAATATTTTCTTAATAACTATATATTGACGTACGAGTATATTCTCGATGACGTTGAAGTAGTGGTTATCGATAACAGGTTTATCGATATTTTAATTACCTACATCAAGCATTACCCACATGTTGTTCCTGCTAGAAAAATATCTAGGTATATTGATGTGTCTAAGTACTACGGAAATTGGTTATACCTACAAGTCATGTACCGACGTTACTGTCGTTAAATGTGATGAGAAATTACAAATACCTAGTTTCTATGCGATAAACCCAATTAAGTAGGCACCACTTCTGTACGAATGGGTCACATGCTATAGAATCCAGCTACGCAGCAGACCAAAGCAGTTGAGATGTACCTGATGCATAGGTCATGATGCATCGGTCAAGGCTGGTGGGATAAGGGCTACGTGAAGAACTTGCCCAGTAAGAGGACTTTGCCCAGCGCTGGTATATTTCTGGTTGATAAATAAATTTAATAAATAAATAATCCACTTACAGACCATTGCTGGCTCGCCTCTGTGGGTGTCCGTGTCTACATGCGGCGGCGTCGTCGATGTAGAGGTGCTCATTAAGGGAAGGAGGCTCTTCATTGCACGGAACATAGGTTTGTATATTAACTCCCCCTGTAGCTTCTTGAACCTATAATTATTAGTTCTCGAGGCACTTAGCCACTAATCTAATGAGAACACGAACATGTTATGTGAATAATAACTTATACATGCTTATACCTATATACCTAGTAGAGTTAGTAATCGGTTTTGTACACTCAGTGTATTTTTTTAGAGAACCTTTGTTTTATGTTAGATCTGTTGTAATTGTAACAGAATATTAAACTAGAGGAGTCAAAACAAATATCTCTTTTAAGATTTTGTAATGGGTATTATTTCTATGTAATTAATAATACACACCTATATACTCCTTCTCATTCACAGATCGCCATTTATCATTCTCCGTGGAAGCACCACTTTCGGCACAAGAAACGAGCGACGAAGGTTCAGTGCAATTCGACTCCAGCTCCGAGGAAGCCAAGATACGTTACGTCATCAGGGTCTTGCCCAGCCGGTGGGACCAGGCGGTTGTTGGAGTCAAGGTACTTATTTTTGCCCAGGGGTTTTTAAGCATTCAAGACGTAATTATAAACGGGGATCTGTCTCCAGAGAAAACAACAACTGCCAAAAAAAATTCGAACATGGCTCCAAAAAAAATCTCTTTCATGTATGAACCATAAACAAGATGTTTAATTTTAGCAAAATTCGTTTTTGCTAAAGTCGTTTTTTTTAATTCCCCGCCGGCATAATTATTAATGATACATATTTCTTATTTCAGCTCACGGCCGCTTCTTCAAGCTTTGGCATCAATGCACTGGAGTTGTCGGACGAGGTCGCAGCAGTTCGAGAGATTCGCCAGCGACGGACCTGCAGATCGGTTGATATTGCCTTCTTGCCAGCAACGCAAAATGTCATCGACGCGATAGAGTAAGCATCGTCACCTACTGTTCAAAAAATTTTCACTTTAGAATAATCTTTTTTTTTATATAGACGTTCAATAATTCTAATAGCTCAATAGAAATAACCATGACTAAATAGGGAGCGAAAACAAAAAATTGCTTTTTATTTATTTATTTATTTATTGATAGTGAATTTGCTCCTTACTAACCCTTCTCTCTGATAATGATTTTTCATCCAATATTGCGTATTTTACTCATCAAATTAACATGTTAATTCCAAAAATAAATAGGTACCGGTATAATGGCATGATTTCCTTCTTGATTTATTTAAATACTAAAAATTCAATCAAAATAGAAGCTGGAATAAAATTCATTAAATCAATCAAGTATGTTTGTCAATTATGTTTGTCAAGTATGTTTAATCAAGTATGTTTGTTTGACACTGAACTTCTCAAGGAAGGTCGTTTTAAAACTTTACTGCAACATTGGCAGACAGTTTTTAAATTCACGCTTTTTTAAGGTATGACCCACCTAATTTTTAAATCAAGCCTAATTAAATATACAACAGAGTGTCTTATTAAATATTATTTCAGGTACTGCGTAGTCGCGCGGGAGACGAGTAATGCAAACAGATACTCTTGCGCATCTGTAAAACGATCTGCAAAACCGTGCATCACCCATCACATCCAGCGGCCATCGTAAGTTTAGGTCATAGACATAAAAATAATAGAATGAGTGACTATCTCATTACAAAATCAATTATTATTACAAAAATAATTGATACTTACCAGCCGATTGCATGGATATATTTTTTAGGTTATGGGTTTTTCTTTAAATCATTTGTCAAACAAAGAAACAGACAGACATGACAGTGAGCTATAAAATAGTGGTTAAAAGAAAATCTACTGGCGGAAATTTTAAAATTTTTGAAGTAACTTTTTTTTTCAGATCTAGAGTAATAATCCAGCGACTGAATGGATTGAAGGCAGGGAAAAAATACGCCATACAAGTCACAGCCACGAACAAAATTACCAACAACTCGGTGCCCTACAAAACACTGTTCATCGAAACGAATCAATGCAAAGGGGAATAAACAAATGCTTATTAACTTAGGAAATACAATGTAGTGCTTCGTTGTAGACCGATTTAATAATATATGATCTAATACTACCTATACAACCAAACCCACCACAAGTCTTGTTATGATGACGTAAACATCGGTATCAACGTTTAACTTTAATGGCAGATTGGTACGGTTTGCAGATAAACAAATACAAACAAATACATCTAGTATTTTCAAAATTTATTTTTTATATACAAAAGAAAGACGCTAAAAATGTATTAAAGGTTTGAATAAATTACTAAAATTTGTTCCATGGATTTTGCTGTCAAACTTTGACGTCTTCTATAATATATCCATTTTAAATTACTAAATGATCTTTCCACATTAATACACACACTAATATTTATTTGATGTGACAATTAAATTGACATTTGTTACCTATTTGGCATATATTCTTTTTCAAATGCAAAATTATTATTAAGATTCTATGACATTATTTAGAATATAAACCTCTTTACGGAACAGTTAGCTGCAGCAAATTTAAAAATAACACCGAAACGTTATTTTTCATTAAATACTTATTCGAAAGTATTTTTTTTTTTGCAACCCTTACGTGCCATGAAAGTTGAACGTTGATACCGTTTAATCATGTATAAATGTCTTTGCTGGATGACGTTTGATATTTTTTCGCACTGAGTTATTTACGAAATGACCATAAACAAAATTAATATAAAAAACAGACTTTACAAACGATTACCTAATTAATTTAAAAAACATTTTTGCATGAAATAGCCTTTGTTGAAATCATTAAATTCAACGTTATCTTACGGAGTTACGCTTTTGAATATTAACAACACTTGAATCACACGCTATCTGTGCTTTGTTTTATAGAGAATAATTAGAATAGTTTGATCTTTAAAAAAAATCCAGACATCATGATCCAATTTAGAAGCCTTAAGAATCTCTAAACAGTATTGTTGTGAAGCTATTTATTATTGTATTTTTGTTGTAATAGTTTTTGCTTACTGTAAATAGGTACCTAACTTAGTAACTCGTTTTGATATTTATTGTTGCTAACGCATAGGAAGTACTTAATCGTTTAATAAAACTGTGGCATTTAATTATGTAGATAATTTAATTTAGAATTAGTTACAGATTACGTAAGTTCCTAATTATTTTTATGGAAATAGAGTGCAAAAGACAGTTCAAAATGTATCTGATTTTAATTATAAAATATCGTGTTTTATTTGACTCCAGAGACCCTAGACAAGATGCTTGGCAAGATCGTTATCATCAAAGCCTAGATGACGGGAGCAAAAATCGAGGGTATTCTGGCAAAACAAAATAAGTGCACAATATTTAATAATGAGAAAAAAGCATTTTAAGTTTTGAGTGATCATAGCCTTACGTTGAAGCATAATAATATGATGATATAAAAAAACAGAGTAAAAGCTTCTGTAGTTATACGGTTTTGCTACATAAAGAAAGCAGAAAAAACTGAGTATTTCTATTTATGTAACTAATTTTTTTTAAATTTTGCACTTCTGTTTTGCCAGAATACCCTCGAAATGCACTTTTGCCTAGTGCTTAATTAAACATTGACTATAGTATCGACATCCATACGAACAATTTTTGAATCAGAAATTTATAGATCAAACTCATTATCTTAAATTTGCCCTGAATTACTACAGTAGATTTAGAATGGTCCCTTAGTTGGCTGAAATGGATTTTATCACCAAGGCGAAGGAGTTTAAAATCGGAAAATTTAGAAAAAATGCTAATTGGATATTACGAAAACTTATAAAATGTTAAAAAAATTCAAACAGTTCATTTTAATTTTGTTTACAACTAAAATATTTCTGACATGCAGTCTCCGTCCAGTACATCGTGCTTTTTTATCGACATCGACTTATAAAATGTGTGTCCTCGCACTATTTAGACGTCGACACATAATTTCTCCCGTCATCAAGGCTTTGGTTATCATAACACGTATAGGATTGACGTAGGGTCATGTTTTATACGGTGGTACAGGCAGGAACAGCGGCACAGAAGAAAATTACGAGCAAAGGAAAGCTATATTTTATCAGTTTCGTCAAATATGACGCAAGCTCTCGGTGAACGGGCACGAACGAACTAGACGGGTAGCGTCTGCGCCGCAAGGTTGTTGCTTGAGGAGGAGTTTTTGATTTTAGTGGTGCAAATTAGTGCTTTAAGGTGAGTTTTATATGTGTTCCAGTAACTATAGTGTTCACCATTTATGCTCATTGTATTTTTTTTCGCAATATATGCTTAACAGGGGAGGTAAAGGCGTGAAATCCAATGGACAATATAGGCATTAAATTTCTCGAAGCATTTAAATGTATTTAAAATGGCGGTGTTCATCTACAGTGGCACAACTCGCAAAGGTACACAATGGAACATGAACCACTGTGTTCTGTTCTGAATCTACTGTGTGCTTACCTACTAAAAAAGGCGATTATTTATGTGATGAGCATGTATGGTCAGTTTCAGTTGAAATCGCGAAAGATGTGGGTAAACAAATTTCGTTTATATAATTTAATTATAATTTCGTTTGGTTTTGTTTACATTGTATCTTTGGCTATTTCAACTGAAAAACCCACCATCAACCCACCCACCCATCATTCATTTACTTATTGCATTATGTGTATTTTTGTTCATGTGTCTTGGAGGTTTTCTATGTATTTTAAGTCCCCTAATATCATTTTATTTCTGTGGTAGGTGTATGGCTTGAAATGGGTGTTTTTATTATGGGCATGTGTTTATTTTTAGGATGCCTCGTCCGCCAAAGCCGCGTTCTATTGGTTGCCGCACCAAAGAAAGCATGAAGGAGGCACTGAAAGAAAAGGAACGAGCTTGCGGAAAGCAGCTAAATTATCGGGAATACCCGTAAAAACCCTGAGGCGCTACAAATTAAAATCGGGGGTTTCTCACGATTTAGAGACCATGGGATTAGTACCCAATTACGAAGTTAACAAAGTTTTTCATAAGGAGCAGGTTTTTTGTTTTAAAGAAATGGTTTTTGATTGAGTTTTTTTTTATAAGTGTCTGGCTAAAATAATTGGTTAAGTTTTTAACTACCTATTAAGTTATATAATTATAATGATAAATAAAAACTGATTTACTAATTAAATTGTTTTATTTCTGTTTATTATAAAGAAATTATCCAGTGTATACCACCCCGTCCACTGTGTAAATGAGGCCGAGCCATTGTTTCGACCCCACCGTACACAGTGGCACATTTCTAGCTTTTTAAAAACACATATTCATCGTCTTACCTATAGCTTACTTCAAAAAACGAATAACACATATGTGAAATAGATTAAATTTACTATAACGGTTCTTAATAGCAACATCCTATGATTATTTATTTCGGAGATGTGGTCCTTGGAAAAAAAGTATACCACATGACCCTATGCTAAGATAACAGGCGGTCGCGTCCAGCCCTTATGTCAGTTCAATACATAAAAAAAACCGGGCAAGAGCATGCGGGACCACGCTCAGTGTAGGGTTCCGAAGCCGTTACGAGTACTACAAACAAATTAGACCTCGCGACAAACTTTACTTTGCCGTTGGAAAACTGTTATCCCCATACATCGACATAGGTCGCGGTCAGTTTACCAACACCGCAAATAAGTTTTCGGTAGGTATAATAAACATTTAAACCGTTTTTAACTCAAGAACCAATGAAGTGTACTTAGTCGTGATAGTTTTCCTATTAAATTCATTATAATTATTTGCTTTCATTTAAGATATTTTTCAGATTTTTAATATTTGTACTTTTGGCTGTAGACACGACACGGACGGGGACACTTGACTCTAACAAAAATTAGCGCATTAAAGCTTAATATTTCATAAACGTGTAACTTAATCGAAAAATTGTTTTCACAAACCCACATTTTTGAAAGACCTATTCAACGACACCCCACACTATGGGTTAGACGAGAAACAAAAATACATCCCCTCGTTACGTGTAGGCGAGGTACACCAAAAAAAAATTTTTTTTTAATTTTATTTTACCACTTTGTGGTCGTGACTAATATGTATATTCACGCCAAATTACAGCTTTCTAGTACTAAGATTCTCTGAGCTAGGCTGCGGACGGACGGACGGACGGACGGACGGACATGGCGAAACTATAAGGGTTTACTAGTTTGACTACGGAACCCTAAAAACGGGTTGACTTGAGAACCTGCTCCATTTTTTTTCGTCGGTTGAATATCAATCAATATTTTAGCAGTAGCAGTGTTGGCGAGTAAAGTATTTTAGCAGTATTTTTGAGTGTCGTTTTTGAAAAGTTCAGTTAGCTAAAAACGAATTTTTTGGTCAGCGTATAAGGTTTCATTCGTTAAGCATACAGTAGGGGATCCGAATAGGAGACGACCTTCACCGGGCTGTTTAATATGCTAAGTAATGTATGGCGAATATGTTAACTGAAAAAACTCAGTCCAGTCCTAATATGATTAAAAAAAAAACTGAAAATGAACTTTTTTTTTATTGCTATTGATTGTTAAATAGACCAATTATATACTTATCGAAAGCATGAAGCCTATAGAATATGCAAACGTTAAATTGACTATTTTTTGCCGTCGTAACTATTGGGTAGGTAGATAAGTCGGTACTAATAATTTGCACTAAACCTAACGTTTGCATATTCTATAGGCTTCATGCTTTCGATTAGTATGTAATTGGTCTATTAAATAGACACATAATTTACTACTTTTATTGCTTCGTAAAAAGTACATGAATACACTAAATACGAAATAAAACCGTAAACTCAAATCATTAATTATAATTAATAATTAACAGTCATCTAAAATTATCAGTTCAGCATTCGGCATTTATTAAAAACAAACCATTATCTTAAGATAACAAGTTCTCGTTTCATAATAATACAACACAAACAAAGATATCAAAACGTTTCACAATAATAAAATTACAAGTCATCTCACTCCACTAGACGTCCGTTATCCACAACATAAATACTCCCCGTGATGCTGTTTCCCTGGTCACCAGCCAGGAACACAACCACGTCAGCTATATCTTTTGGAACAGCAATTTTTCCGAGGATACTTGTTGATGTCCTGTTGGAGATGTAAGCTTCTTCGTCTATTCCAGCATTTTCAAATATATCCGTTTTGACGGGACCAGGACTGATTCCGTTTACCCTTATTCCATGCACTCCTAGTTCTCTGGCCAAGGACTTCGTAAACATGTCTAAGGCAGCCTTTGTTACGCAGTAAGCAAGAAGTCCGGGGACAACCTTCTGGCCAGCCACGCTAGATATATTGACGATGTTACCTCTTGTTTTAATCAAATGTGGCACAGCGACACTAGTCAACAGGTAAACGCTGCGAACGTTTGTTCCCATCAATTTGTCGAAAGTGTCCACTCCTTCTTGGATGTTAGACTCTGCCAGTATGCCAGCATTATTAACAAGTACGTCGATCTGACTAAAGTGCTTTATTGTTTTGTCTACGATGCTTCTTACTTCAGAGTCGATTGTAAGGTCTGCTTTGATGACTAGTGGTTTGCTACCCGCTTCTTCACACGCTTTTGCTACGTTCTGTAGTTTTACTTCGTTTCTCCCGACTATGACCACTTTGGCTGATTGGTGGGCAAATTGTATGGCAGTTTCGGCTCCAATTCCAGAACTTCCCCCGGTCACTATTACTACTTTATTCTCGAAACCCATGTTTGTAAATTAATTGAGTACAAACGTGCCGGTCTAAGTTTTGTTTTGAGAAGGATAATTTAAATAATTATAAACTGACGCTGTAAATGAATTGAACAGACTGATACTGCGGTATTTGTGTTTAAGATTTAAATAGGAAACAGTATGGCATGAGCTAGGCAGAAAGATTTTTGATCATTAATACAATAATAAAAAAATACATGGGCAAAATACTTACACAAATTGACTCAGTCCCAAATTAAGATTGACAAACTACTGGAAAACGACTTTTTATATGTAAAGAAAAACAGACACCTACTTAAATCAAAAAAAAACTATGACTCAGAAACAAAATGTTCGTGCTCATTCCCATAAACGGTTTTGTGATAGTTTAGTAATGTTAGCAAGCAAAAAGAATATAACGATGTGGGAATGTTAAGAAAGTACCTACCTACGTAGCAGCCAAATAGCAGCATACATCCGTACGTATAGTCGTCGTTGGAAAGCGTATGTCTGAAAGGGGCCTATAGTTGGGTCAATACAGGAGGATGATTGTGTTGTGACAATCGTATTTCATAGTTTTATTTTAAACACTTACTGTTAGGCGATGGGCTTGCAACCTGTCACTAATACGCTGGTAAACATCTTAGCCTAATTGTGCAAATTGTGGTTATAGAATTATCAACAAGTTTTTAGAGATGTTTGTAATTCTGTAGCTCTGCCTACCCCACTCTGGGAACGTAGGCGTGAGATTATGTATGTATGTACTTACTGTAATCGCATGCAAGGGCGTAGCTAGGAATTTGTTAACGGGGCAGGCGTACACAAACCAAGAATATAATTATCTAAGGTAAATGTTGCATGCGTAATATTACTTTACGATTTGTGAGCATTCCTGCATCTTCTAGAGAGGGCAGCTGTCCCCCCCCCCCCCCCCCTGCCCGTACCTCGCTACGCCCTTGACCGCAAGCCAGGCATTTAAAGAAAAAAATAATGATCTAAATCTGAACGTCATCGCAGTGTTTGTATCAAATTAGTTTTTATAAAAAGGTCAAGAAACAACGACACGTGTTTATTATAATGTACCTGTGTGCTGTCAAAGGATCACCCTAGATTGACCTAAATATACTTAGTGGTAAATTATAAAATATAAATAAATGGTACTTACAGTAACTAAATAATCCATTACTATGCTTAACTTAAATAGATAGGTAGTTATTAATCTACCTTGCAGCGTGCCCATAAAGTGCTGTAATGATTTGCACTCTGCTAACAGACTTATCACTTTGTGATAAATAGTGCCACTCACGTTCATGATTTGTTATCTTACATTACAGCATATTTCCATGCTTACAATTAATACAGTTAAATATAAAAATCGCTCATTGAATGCAAAAGGGCCACAAATCAAAATGGCATAATTTTACAGTACAGCCATTACAAATTCTAAAACAGGTTTTTTGATTATATTTAATGTTTTTATGTCTTATTTTTATAATGTTTATATACCACTATTTTCGTCAATTAATGAGCTATATTTTTAAAATAATGACATTGTTGCACCATTAACCCTCATCAAAAAAAAACACACATGCCCCTTTTGCATTCAAAATATTAACAAAATTTTCAAAAATTATGCCGAAAATAAAACTCATTTTAAAAATAAATTCAGTTTTATAGACTTTTCTCATAAAATACTATTTTTTTTTTTTAAGCTGAACGTAGGGTTTTACCGATAGCATAATAAAAATACAATAAAAATCCAAATAAACAAAAAATAGGTATTCTTATCACTATACTATTTTAATTATCAAAATGATAACGTTAAACTTAATTAAAGGAACTTACACCTCTAGCAAAATAAAAATTCTAAAAAAGAACAAACAAGTAAAATCTTTATGTTGGTACATAAGCCAATAAGGCAATAATCAGTGTCAGGTATTAAAAAATACACGAGTTGTTTGCTACAGCTAAATCACAAGTTAAATGGCGTATAAAATGACTCACAGTAACAAAAATAAAAAAAATCTCATTACTTATATAAAAAAAGTTAGTTACCCGTATCAAAGTTTAATATTAAAGCATTCTCTCTTTTATTTCGAATAAATTTGTAGCAACTTACTAAGTATTAAATTCTATGACGACAACTTAAACAATCATATTCATTTTCTAATTAATAACAGCCTTATTGAAATCACAGACTCTTTCTTTACCTAATTTAATATTTAAGGCACAAAACATTACAATTTTTTATAAAATGATTCGTAATACTTAGGTATTATATTTTTATCGATTAGTTTAAATACCCTTTAGTTTTGATTCAGCTATTTTAAGTTTATTATTGAATAGTTTTTTTGGCACTATTATATCAGTCTCAATCGATGATAAAAAGAATTCAGCGTAGATACTGAAGTAAACTCTTAGTTTTCGTAAGAAGTCTTGAACAAAAATTTGTTTTTATGTTCTTGATGGACTTTAATAACTTTTATATCCGACTATTTTACTTTATTCCCATCTTTGGTTGTAACAAAATTGCCGACAGCTAGACATTTTAGATCCAAGAAACTATCATGCATCAGCTCGTGAACTGCGAAAGGTGTGCCTTTCTTCTTAGCGGTCTTTATAAGAGTAATGTAATGGTCAGGCACATAAATTGGCGATGATTTTAATGCCCTTGCAATGTTTCGTTGAATTAATGAATGTGCGGCGTCCCCTTCATTTTGAGTGTGTCCTTTAATAAGAACCTTATGAGCGACACTTCTCAATTTCGGCAATTTGCGTACAGCATATAGGTACATTGACAACATAAATTTATTGTAGTGATGGAATGTTGGATTTCTTGTCCAGTTCAGAATTGTGAGTTGAGCAGGCTTCATTTTTGTCTGTTTTTTTATTTGTAGTACCGACTGCCATGTTCGAAATCTTTCTTGCTCGGTTATTCATTCTGTAAATAAAATCCTTATTTGTAATTTAACTCATGAAATATAAGAACTGTTACATAGACACACATTAATTTAAATACCTTACACACTTACACAAACACACACACACGCCCACGCAGTATACGCAACATGCACATTAACACAGAATGATAACACTCGAACGTCTCAAGCTAGTTAGATTTTTTATTTCTTCGCTATTATTACCTTGAATTACCTTTACCGTAAGTGTTAAATGCCAACACGTCCATATTGTTTTAAAATAATTAAACATTCAACGCAATAATATTCCTACAAAACGAACACATTAACAAAAACATCATTTTAATGTGAAATAATTTTCTACTATCCTGCATATAATTCTATACAAAACGGAAGTTTTATCAAATATGGCACAAAATAATTTCACAATTCCGACCAAAACGGACATATTATAAAATATGGCATAATTTGTATCACAATTTTGATCATGCTTGGTTGATATTGGAATACAAAACGGACGTATTTTAAAATATGGCACTATTGTTTTACAAATTTTATCATGCTTGCTTAATATTGGAATACAAAACGGACGTATTTTTAAATATGGCACTATTGTAGTATAAATTGTAAAAATACTTACTTGACATTGGAATGCAAAACTTCCGCATTCCAAAATATGGCACTTATGTACAGAACAATTCACTCAGTAACAGGTACTTTTTTGGATTGTGGCCGTTTTCCACGAAACTGACGTGCGTTCACTTCGATTTCTGCGACGCAACTGACAAAATGGCAGCTTTGCACCGAAGATATGCCGCTAACCGTTAAAATTCAAAAACGGCGGTTGATCCGTTCAGCCGGAAATCACACGAAAATGACTGGTGTCTTCAGATAAGCTTAAAATTATTATTGATTAAATCACTATTTTGGAATAAAACGATTTTCTGATATTTTTGATTTGTGGCCCTTTTGCATTCAATGAGCGAAATATCTAAAAATTTCAACCAAATCACTAATAATCGAAAAAGTATATTTGGCAATAACTACATCCCGTAACTCTCCCGAAGCTAACGGGTGGGGGGGTGTGAGGGTCTCCTCTGACCTATCGACGCGGAATCATGTATTGCGGAACATGTATTGTACTACAAAGGTAGTAATAAATAGGTACATATTTACAAACTATAGCATACTACATAAATCTTTCTATACAGTGAGTCCCTGGATAAAGTGCACAAACGAATAGGGATAAATATAAATATTAAAAAAAAAAACGTTGATTGCTGTGTGTGAATCTTATCGGAGCATAGTGAAATATCTCGCCTTATATGAGGTCTATTGAGATGAAATAAACGGTTATTTAATCCCAGAGCATTAATTTCCTGTGGCAAAAGAAAAGAAAAAATACGCCAAACACAAAAAACAGGTTTTTTAATACAGTTGCTCAAAAAGCGGTACTTTTCGTAGCTGTATATCGTGCGGAAAGTTGGGTTTTTTCGCACTAGCTAGTGCTTTTTACTTTTACTATTTCGCACTAGTGCGTTTTACTTTTCCATTTTTTTTTTAATATACTAAGCCGTGCATCCAACCAAAGAGTTTTCATGTTTTCATAAAGTACCATGAGTCCATAGGGGGTGCGTAGCGCAACTACTTAGATCGCAGGCAATGACGTCTCGGGGCGGCGCAGAGGGCGCGGCGGGCGGATATTTTTAAGTAATTTGAGTAATTGTCAGGAATTAACAAAAATAAACACATTATTTTGACGAAAAACCTGTTTTTGTGTGTTTGGCAATTTTTTTTCGATTTTTATTTTATTTGTATGATACAGGAAATGCTCTGGTATGGGATTAAAAAACCCTTTATTCCATAGAGAGGCGAGATAATTCACTTTGTTCCGAAAGGATTCACAGCAATCAATGTTTTTTTTATTTCTTGTGAGTAAATTATATAATTTTTGTCGGTGAAATTCCATCTAGTTTCATCCCTATTCGTTTGTGCACTTTATCCAGGGACACACTGTACGATTTTTTGATTTCTGGCAAAATACGTGTCAAGTACTGATTACTAATAGAAAAATACTCCTACAAACTATCATTGCTGTCAGTGTCATCCAACAGAATAGTGTCAGTCAACTGTCAGTTTATTACGACAGTGAGGTAGCTGGTTTAGTTGTATAATTTTTAGATTTATTGGTAATCGCTCTGGCAAAGTAAAAATACCATTATTGACTGAGAACTATGTCTAAACAAGAAAAACAGTTTTTCGGGCCACTTACGCTGCACCAGAAAAGTGAGAAACCAACAATATTCAAAGACAATGACACTCGCGTTTGCCAGTGTGTTTTATGTGAAGATAAATTTACTTTGCCCGATGCTGAGAAGCAAATGCTGACACACTTCTTCATGGAACACCGTTTAGTGATAGCCGATGTGAACCAGATTGCGGATTTGATCGAATATTTGAGATATTGGAGGCTGAGATTTAAAGGTTAGTTTTGTTCAAAATGTTTTACTTGTGTAGTACCTAGTTTCTATTCAACTATTGCTTATTTGCAATGGTAATCGTGTTTTCGACATTTTTACTCTTAGTGATTATTTTATCACAAGCAGTTTTTGTCACTCAGCAGCAAAATTAAGCAGCTTTAGCTTTAGCGTCTTTGCTAAGAATTATTCTGAAGCAGGGTTCTTATTGAGAAATCTTCACTTTATTTTAGTTTTAATAAAGCCTCACTACAAGTGGCCCGTTTCACGAAGCTACAAGTTACAAATTACAAGCGGAAGTCTGTTTCTAACTCCTTTTGCTAGAAAAAGACTTCCGCTTGTAATTTGTAAGTTGTAGCTTCGTGAAACGGGCCACAGTACGCTATCCTCACTGTAAATATGTTTATCATTTTGCTTCCTTGAGCTATTTAATGTCTGTTACTTAAATATTTTTTGCCACAGTTACGCTATAATAAATGTTTTGATTTACAGATAACAACCTACCATATTTCTGCACAACAATGTTGCTGGACACCAAACCCGATGGAACCAAATCAAAGGATGAAGAGTACTACTTACTAAGTGATGTATTACCCGAAGAAAAAGAGCTAAGGTCAAATTTACAACAGACTAAACTAGAGAAATTATTACAAAGACACCAGTTTGAAAGAGAAGATAAAAACTACGAGAAGGAGTGCTTATTTTGTAGATTTACCTCTAAGGGAACTAGGGCAAGTTACTTAAACCATCTGTACGAAAAACATAATTTCCACATTGCTAAACCAGACAATCTTATTTGTATAGATAATCTCATAGATACTGTTGCAGCAAAACTAGAAAATCTTCAATGTATATACTGTGAAGGTTCATTCAAAGATCGCATAATTCTAAAGGAGCACATGCGTAAAAAAGGTCATAAAAGAATCAACGCAGATAATAAAGAATATGATAAATTTTTCATGGTCAATTATGTAGGGGACAAGCAAACTAAACATAAATGCTCTAAACAGTATGGTAAAACTCCACAAAGAATACCAAACCCGATTCATCCAAAAGATGAAAATGATCACGATTCAAATGTAGACAGCGATCCAGATTGGTCTGAATGGACTGAAGAAAATGGCCCTCAAATAACCTGCCTTTTATGCGAGCATACAGAAATGGAATATGAAAACATGCTTGACCACATGGAAAGAAAACATGATTTCTCATTTACAAAGGCAACAGAAGGCTTGGATTTCTATCATAAAATCAAAATTGTAAACTACATTCGTCGGCAAATACACTTAAAACAATGTCTTAGCTGTGAAACGGTATTTGACGATTCAGTAAACCTTGAGAAACATTTAAAAGAAGTTAAACACTGGGAATTAAAAAAAGAAAAGTGGGATCAACCTGAATATTATTTCCCAACTTATGAGGATGATTTGTTCTTATGTTTTATTCATGATGATGATGAAAGTTGGTGGTCTACAGATGAGCAGGATGTTGAGAAAACTGATAACAGGATGTCTGATTCTATTTCAACAGAGATGGCAATGGCTGTACTGAATGAATGAGGTTTCTGTGATTACCCATTTACATTTACCGTGGCTGCTGGATATTCCCTAATGCAGATATTCAGAAGCATTATTTTTAACCATTTTCATAGTATTTAGTCAATCATTCAATCCAGTAACTAGTAAAGAAAGAATAATAGAAATTGTGTAATATTGATAAATAGGCAAAGTTTCTTCTCTCATTCCAAAAATAGACCCTGTTAAAATTAGGTACCTAAGGGAAGTTATGCTATACTCTATCTATAGCAATGCTTATATACTTAAAATCTAATAATCTATTATATAAACACCAAAAAAAGAATAGTACTAGTGGTACAGTCGAGTACACGAAGAGAAATTTAAAGTAAACACGTTTGCGCCTTTTGCCATTGAAAAAAAGCACAATAGTATTTACATACATTTAATTTTGTACTTCACTGTACACGTCAGCAATTTACATGGATAAATTGCATAAAACAAAAAACGTATCATGTAGAAGAATGAAGGAGATTTTTTTTTTATATTTTAAATATATTTTATTTGTAACATGAAATGAATAGCAGTGAAACTTAAAATTAAGTGCAATATAGTGCATGTTTTAAGGTCTCCCTAATAAATAGTTTTAAAGAATGAATTTTACTTGCCTTATTTACCTTAAGTTATGAATGAATCGAATCAAGGTGGCGGTGACAGTTACCCAAACAGCAGCCTCAGCTCACTTTCCAGCATAACCTGCATGCTCGTTTGCCTGCATCTCAAAATGAGGTAGGATAAACGAGGTTATCTGATGCGAAGTAAGTACCTAACACCGGTAACTCAAGAACGGTTAATAACTGCTTGCTCACTATAATTATGACAAGGTTCCCCAGACGCATGATGTATTTTTATTACGGATTTCACTAACGGCCGGCGTAAGTGGATTTTTTCACAAATATATTGTATAGAGATTAAATTTAGTGATAGGACTTTACGCAGTGTACAGTTGAGTTCATAAATATGTGTACACTTTAGTACCTTGTCTATTTAATGTCATGTTTAAACTGCCATATTAGAATTGTCACAACGATTAAAGTAACAAGGTACTAAAGTGTATACATATTTATGAACTCGACTGTACCTCCGGATAGCTTCTACAATTTAATCCTATTATCTGCCGCTAAGCAGCAGTGTTAGTGTTCCAGTGCGGAGTTACGACTAAAGACAACCGGTGAAATGACTATAGGAGTACAACTTAATTGAGAGCCGGTAGGCATGCATGAGGTGCGGGGGTGAGGTAGAGGGAGACAAAGCTTATATGTATAGTCATCATTCCCCTCTCCCCGCACCTCATGCATACCCCGGCTCTCAATTAAGTTGTCCGCCTATAGCATAAAAGCATTCCATGCTAGGCCTCGTAGCTAAACGTATTGAGCAGCCTTAATTTTATCATATTAAGGTCGCAAATGTCTTACCAGAGCCCGCTGTCCATCAGGTAGGTTAGGTATCTCACATTATCTACGAGCCTTTGCCTTAATGCCATATAAAACATCAAGGTGCTGAAAAAAAACCTACACGCTTACTCTTTAACGCCTTTAACAATAGAGTGGAGTTGTTCCGATGTTGATTTTGTTGTAAGTAATTGATAGCAACTACTTAATAGGTACTGTTTTGCTTTCCTCGATAGGTAAGTCGGCGGTAATTAGTGCTGTTAAGGAACCTGATATATTAATGGATTCGCTAGTGGCTTTTAACATAGTACAGTCAAGGACTTTAATTGTAATGCCACTATGGAACCTTGTTGCATAACGTTAATCATTCATTTAAGCGTAATTTCTGTCATGTGGTTAGACGCTGTCGTTATGACAGAGTTCCATAGTGGCATAACAATTAAAATCCTTGACTGTACGTAGTTCAAATCAATAAACGTAGGGTTTTCGATATTGTTTCATCATTAATGTATCTGAATGTACCTTTTGTGTTAGACATTACGAATTTCCGACATTCAAAAACAAAGACTTAGAAAATGAGTCATATTGGGAAAAATAATTTTTGAGTTTTGAACATAGTGCGGACCAGTGCGTTTTGGCATTCAGACCTACCCGACCGATATGCTTTAGGCCTTTAGGTAGGTACCTTTGGACAGTAAACGATTTTTTTAACCTTTTGAACGCCATACGTCGAATACAAAATGTGCCACCCACACGCCAAACATGTTTGCTATGCTATGCAAATTACACCTTATTGCTACCAAACAAAGTCTCTTTTAATCTTGAACTCTTGTCGGCTGTAGCCGACGTGGCGTCAGTGGCACGACTTTTAGTTGACGGCCAGAGCCGACTGGGGCGTGGAAAAGGTTAAGAAGACATTTTCATTTTTTTAAGATGTGTTAGTAGATTCTTATTCGGCAGGTAAAATTGATATTTTTCTATAGGTACAGTCTACAGACAAATATCCTACTAGTAGTATAAATGCGAAAGGTTGTGTGCTTGTTTGTTACTCCTTCACGCTGCAACGGCTAGAGGAATTTGGATAAAATGGAGATATTTAGCTTATAGCGATTAACTCATAGGCTACTTTTCATCACGCAATAATTAAAATTTCCCGAGGGAATAACAATAATGGAAATCTACGCGGACAAAGTCGCGGGCAGAAGCTAGTTAGTAATAAGTATAGGTAATACAAAAAGTTACTGTAGGTATGTACATTTTTAAATAAAAAAAGCACCATGCCAGGCTGCTGATTCCCATACTCAAGTATTGTTTATAAACGAATAGGTAATTCAAAGTGGAAACTAAGTAAGTTCGAAAGGGTAAGTCAGGCATAAAATATTTGTTTGAAGTGTTCCTTTATTCATGAATGATATTTACAATAGTTTATTATTACCTTAAAGATACATAAAAGCAATATTTTACAATTTACTTACAAGATATGTCTACTGTGTTTGAACATAAATATAATTTTGTGAAATTTTACATTACCTTAGTGAATTTAATTGTTAAAATATATACAAGCAGATTTATTGGCTACCATTACTTTGTGAGACAATGCTTCAGGTTATGGCACAGTTAGTTAACAATGACAATACGGTATACTTAGCTAGGTACTCATAATTTTGTTCTAAAGACATCGAATAACAATTAAAATTACTTATAATACAAATTCGGTTTATTTTACAGTTTAAGAATTAGTCGTTTTGGTCGACCGTTGGATTTTAACATTTACGTAGATTTAGTAATATTTGTTTTTATGATAAAAAAAGTTGTGTATAGGAAGGCGGTGAGACATTCTACGGAGAAGGGCGAGAAGCATATTTTATTTGACCTCTATTCTACTAGGTAAAGCATATTGACATGTATATCGTATACATGTACGTGACATGTATGTCCCCGTGTGGTTGCCGGGTTAGAGTAGTGCCACTCCATGTCTTCCCGTGGATGTCGTAAGAGGCGACTAAGGGAATAAAGGCCTACATGCAGTACTGTTAGGCGATGGGCTTGCAACCTGTCACTAATACACTGGGAAACATTTTAGCCTACTTTCGCAAAATGTGGTTACAGAAGTATCAACAAGTTTTTAGGGTTCATCATGTCAGCCGAAAGACGTCCACTGCTGGACATAGGCCTCCCCCAAGGCTCTCCACTCAGACCGGTCTTGTGCTTTTCGCATCCACCGCGTTCCCGCGATCTTTACAAGGTCGTCACTCCATCTTGTTGAAGGCCTACCAACAGCTCGTCTCCCAGTCCGCGGACGCCACTCAAGAACCTTCTGACCCCATCGGCCATCAGTCCTGCGAGCAATGTGCCCCGCCCACTGCCACTTAAGTTTGGCTATTCTTCGGGCTATGTCGGTAACCTTAGTTCTACTGAGGATATCATCATTTCTGATTCTATCACGCAGAGAAACCCCGAGCATAGCCCTCTCCATAGCCCTCTGAGTGACTTTGAGCTGCCCTTATAAGGCTCATTGTTAGCGCCCACGTCTCAAATCCGTAAGAGTCAGATTTTAGGGTTGTTGGTACTTAATTCTTTAGCTCTGCCTACCTCACTCTGGGAATGAAGGCGTGAGTTTATATATGTATGTATGTATGTATATTGTATTGTCAACGTTACGATAGCTCGTATTTACTATGATGGCAGTCGAGTTAAAAAATACGGTAACATTTCAAAGGGATAGTTTTTACCCAGTGGAATAGAGACCCTGAAAGTAGTATTAATTATCCTGTCCCCAGATTCAAAATCAAATTTATGCGCTCTTTCCCCTAATACTCGCTCGAAATTTGCCATAAACAAAATAATACCGATTAATTTCCAACCTTGACCATGTTAACATGAATTTAGAGTTTTGTCTTCAAGTCTAGGCTATGATGCCAGTAATAAGTACAATAGCGGAGTTGAGCGGAGAAATCGACCAATCAGATTATTCAAAACTGATACCTGTATAATCTGATTGGTCCAATCCTCCACTATGCCACAGATAAAATAAGATACCTACTTTGTATCTAGGCTCCGTTTCTACGCGTACCTTCGCTTCTGTGAGATCGCGCCCTAACACGTCAATTTTAAAGTTGTCTGTTAATCTGTTATTGACTGCTTGAGACCTTAAACTAATCTTGAAAAAATCTTTAGCGTATAAAATACCGTGATTTCTGCAAACCAATCCCAAGCCATAATGCGAAACTAAAGCTTTTATAATGTAAGATCGCATGATTGATTGCAAAAGTTCTCGAAAAATTTCACCGCAGCATGATTCCTTATTAATAAGTCGTTGTGCATAAC
This sequence comes from Acleris literana, assembly GCA_946894065.1. Taxonomy (NCBI): domain Eukaryota; kingdom Metazoa; phylum Arthropoda; class Insecta; order Lepidoptera; family Tortricidae; genus Acleris; species Acleris literana. Next base: position 10,397,233 of record OX335684.1, on the reverse strand, counting down.
GTAGCTCATATAACGATTATTAATTACTCCAGAGTAGGTTCTTCAGAGTTAAGCGCACATTAACTTTTTTCTCGTATGCTGGTAAAGCTCGTCTTGGTTGAAAGCACCCATGCTCTGCAATTAAGGTCAGGTGGGGTAAGAGCGTCAACGGGGTAAGTGCGACAATTATATATAGTATATTTTTTAGGAGATATTGTTGGTTAGATGGACTTGCCGCCTAGACGCACTTGCCCCGTGAGATGGGGTAAGACCTTTAACAGGGTAAGTGGGACAAACCATATATTTTTTAAGAGATATTGTGGTTAGATGGACTTTCCCCATCTTACCTTACATCGGTAGGTATCCTACATATAATCCTATGAGGTATTCATTAATTTCAGGATTGGACCAATCAGATTAGAGGTTTTCTTTTTTCCCCATCCTAAGAAGTAGAGAAAGTTACGGTCATGGAAAATTATTCGCTACACGCGGCCACACTGGAACCGTGTCGCGAAGATAAGATGCAATAAACGCCACATCTTATAAGTTAAGACTCTTTACTTAAGAGTAATGCAGCGCGGTCTGTCATTACGACAAAGTTCAAAGGTTGAACACAAGCACGATTCCTTAAATTTCGTACAAAAGTACGTTTTAGAATTTCCATTGCATGTCTATCGCATTTCAAAATAATATAGAGCTAGCAAAAGTGTATTTCTTTAGTAAAATCATGTACTTATACAATAATTTCTTGTTTTGCAATAGCTTAGGCAAAGTATAGATACACAATTTCTTGGTTTGCAATAGCTTAGGCAAAGTATAGATACCTGCGTATTCTGTAGGTACAGTCAACAGCAAAAGAAACTGATGGAATAGGGTCTCAAAATAGTATATACAATAAATTAAGTCAGATGTTACTGACTATTGTATAATTTAGCATAAGCAATTGAACTCCTAATGTGTCATAAGTAAGTGATCACACTCACTCCAAACTTGAACAATACTTCAATACTGTCACATCGCTTAACTTCGTTGTCACAATCCCTTGCTGGGTGTTTAAAATGAGCAAGTAAACGAGAGTTTTCGGCCGGCCGCTTGATGTATGGTATGAATAATATTTTAGAAGGCACAACATAATTATGCTGATTGTCGCATACAAAGAATATAAATAATTATCTTTTGTTGGAGTATCATAATAAAATGTTGTCACGTTTATATAATTTATTGTATAATTTACTTATTTACCTACTATATTACAGAACCAAATCACCAACCATTATAATTTATGTATTCTATCAACATCACCGTAATTAACAAAGTTATACACACGACTAAACTAAGCTTTCACTACATTATAATATCCTGCCAACGTTGGTCGGTGAACTTTATGCATTTTTATAGCTTTTTAAAACTTTGAACATATGAAGAGAGAACAGCATTTTGTGATTCGTTATTATCACTTATCTACCTAGATATATAACACGACATCGACGGAAAATAATACCAAGAGACAGCATCGTACATAGTACTCGTAGTACCTTGTCACAATACTGTATTAAAGTGAGACTGGTTTGAATTTAGGAAGTATCTACTTATACCAATACCTGCGACAAGGTACTTAAGTTCCTACATATAGTCTATACATTGATCTTATGTGTCAAACAGTACTAAGTACTATTTGTTTACATCTCTGACAATATTTGGTCATTACCATTTCTTTGCCCTTATTGTAAAAAAGAAACAAAGACTGTTGGACAAAGAATCTTCAAAATGATAATTATTGAGGACTGTTTGGTCTGACAGACTGACTGAGGAAAAAGAAAAGGACATTACTCTACTTATACCTAGATCATTTTAGAGAGACGCATACATAAACTTAACTTATTTAAAGTATGATCATAGAATAATCAGACAGAAAATTAGACTTTTGTACAGCCGACGCGTCGAACTTAAAGTCACAAATGGAAGCATATCGGCGTAATCTTCTCCATACGCACACAAGTAGACCAAATTTGGTCTGGTTTGAGTGACACCACATTGGTGCGTGGACAAGGTTTCTATGTATTATTATTCTAAGACTATAATAAACATACAACAATATGCATCCACGTGCAATATGTATGAAACAACCTTTTTATTATGTTATAGAAAAAACTTTATAAAACTACCTACACATAACTTAAAAATCACAAAGTAACAAATACTATCCCCCTAAATTGGTTAGTTAACATGCAAGTAGATCTGCATGTAAAATGCGAAATGACTTTAACACAAAAATAATCTCATATAACTATTACATAGATAACAACCGTCGATTTTAATGAAACTTATCTAAAACCATCCCGACTATACTAACTTTCTTTAAAAAACGTCTAAATCGGTCTATTTGTTTCGGAGCTACAATGCACAGACAGACACACATACACACGTTAAACTTATTAAGTCGGGGGTTTAAAATCAACATAAATCATAACAATACGTAGGTATAATACAAAGAACGTTATTTTTAAAATGTGCAATGTTTTGTTAGTTTAAACCAAAACTACTACTTACTTACATTAACAAAGAAACGATTTGGTTATTTTGCTGTGCTAACATTAAGCATTGTTCAAAACTTATTTTTATAAAACTACATCTTACCCAAATGTACATACATTCTGTACAAAATGGTCTTTAAATTACCCTTAAACCAACGTTTCTAGATTATACGCAATTTCAAACATTTCATATCAATAACGATCTGACTTTACACTACCTGAGTAGTTAAGTGTTCGTCAAGATTATCTACACTTTTTACATTAACATAAATGTGATTTTTAAACAGTAGGAATATCTTACATACCTAATCCAGTAAATGTAAATCAATTGCACCTAGCTTGCTGAAGGTTGGGTATCCGCCTTTTTGGGATATGATCTACAGCCCTCTATCTCTTTAGTCATTTCTATATTATTATATACATGGACAAAGGCTTGTAAGTATTACTGTTAGGCGATGGGCTTGCAACCTGTCACTAATACGCTGATAAACAACTTAGCCTGATTGTGCAAAATGTGGTTACAGAATTATCACCAAGTATTTTAGAGTTGTTGGTAATTCTGTAGCTCTGCCAATCCCACTCTGGGAATGAGGGCGTGAGTTTATGTATGTATGTATATACATGGAAATTTAAGTTAGGACTAGATTTTAGCCAATGAAAGTGTGCAGAATCTTGAGATTGTTGGTAACACAGCTCGTAAGGGTCTTGAGTAGCGATCAGCCCCATATAGTTCAAATAATAATCGTTTAAAATTGTGTTCAATTACTCCTAACTGCCTATAGTTTGAAGTGTTGCATCTCGTTAGCTATTGGGTGTGTAGAAATGATTATTTTTATGAAAACTGAAAGAACGTCTAAAGGGGTTTGGGTAAAAGCGTTGCCATTTGTAAAATTCATACATTTTCAAGGTGAGCGGCCATTCGTAAAAGTGGTAAATTATGGTAGAATTATTAAAAATAAACATATTTTGTTATTTAATGTAATACTCTTAAGTGCATCGGAGCCGAGATATTTAAATATTCATACTTGGGCGTACTTTTGTACTAAGAACTGAATACTTAAATCTTTAAAATCTCCGCTCCGATATTATTTAACGCCATATATTATATATATCTATATATATTTAGAGGTCCTCTAATTAACTATGTAAAAATAATCAGTGGCCGCTGAAAAAAAAAAGACAATATTCTTCAAACAAATTTACCCAATGCCCTTTTTGTTGATTTATAGACATAGCAGGACCCGCAGCAGCACCACGTGGTCGAAAACCAACTTTGTAATTTTAATAGAGGGATTATAAGACATTTAAATTGATTAAAACCAGTCGTTTTGTAAGATAAAATTGTATATTTTAATGTACTAATATGTTTGTACTATAAAACTTGTTTTTAATATGAGAAACAGCCAAAAAAACTGTGATTTCCCTAATCAAGCATGTGCTGACTAATATTGTCTTCAGACTTCTGATAGATCAAAACATAATTAATATGAAATTAATTTATCAATTTATTAATGTTGAATTCTGTACTTAGTTGGATGTAAATAAATAATAAATAATATCTGTCACTACATTAATATGAAATTAAACAAAATACGCTTGTTGTATTTAGTTCATCGCACATTCTGATCAACTCTAATGACAATACCATTTATAATTAATTCTCCCTAATCGAGGGAATGAATGTGCTCCGAGTAATTATCTTGTCTAGACGGTATTGGAACTGCGCGCTGTTTAATGATCCGTCAATAATCAATAAGCATAAGGCGTTCACACCACTCAACCACAACGACCTATGCAAATGAGCTATATATTTGTCGGTAAACTTAGTTTGATAGTTTTAATGAAACGTTTTAATTTATTTATGTATACAGATCAATACAAAATTACAGGTTTTTAATTTTAAGTTCATCTACAAGCAGCAGAAAATAAAGATACGCCGGAAAATGTTAAACTACCTTCTCGCATACTGTAATATTTTGATTTTTATAAAGCTCTTCACGACGATAATATTGGCCAATATATAGAAATAAGCCAACAAGGATCTTAATTTAATATATGATTATGTATGTATATCATCACCGAGTCAATATCCTGTTCGCTGTTTGCTGTAATATAACTATTTATATGTCAATTAATACACCTGGGAGTTCAACCACTGCATATGGATATGTATCTATTACGCCAAGCAAACGCGGTAGGCTCTGAAGAGTATTCCGATCATCAAACTTCAGTAATATAAAGATTTTATGTCTATTTAAGAGTGTTCGATGATAAATGGCCGGACACTCCTTTAGTCCTTAACGATGGTCATAAGCTTGATTCGTTAAACAATTTTTATGGCTTTGTCGTATTCCAGAATCATGAAAGTCCGTCATAATAATTGAGAGGGTATCGTGCGATATGTTTCCTTTGCGATGTAAAAACAGGAAACGACACGTTTTTTTCAAACACACACAAAATTAGATTTCCGTAGCTTAGCCTAAATCTAAATTTTTGGCATATTTTGTTCCAAATATACCTAACTTTTCGGCATTTCCGACATCCAATATTGCATGTGACCATCAGTTTCATTTAAAAGGAGGCTTACAATATCGGGTCCAATCAACTCGTTCTCTTTTCGTGCAAAAAGGGTAGGTACAGGTCCTTTTGCAACTATCAATTAAATGAAAATACGGGAGAGTTTAATTAAAATAGCTGCCTTAGAAAACTGCTTTTTGCAATATTGGACACGACAAGAACTTAGAAATACGCTACCCAACAACTAATTTAATCAACTGAGTTTTCAACAGATTTAATAGATTGGTACAATGACTGAGGAGCAATAATTGTATTAAGCATGCTCAAATGTCGTAAAAATGTGCCTTAGCGATTAACACCAATCTTATCAATCTTAATAAGCAGGTTAAAGGCAATAATATCCGTAACATCTAAGCTCCTACATATAAATATAGGACAAATAAATGATGATAACACCGCCATTATTTTTTTGAGAGATTACGGTAGCAAAAGTCGGTCTCTAGCGTTTTTATAGCGATCTTAAGAAGCTTATTAGGCTTCAGAAAACAGTAAGGCTTTCAGCTAAATCAGGAACTTGGCGAGGAATCATCAGGATATTTGTGTTTTATTAAATATGCACATTAAGAAGTTCTCAGCGCATTTGAGCTTATTACTTAGTACAAATGTGAATAAACAATCTATCGAACTAACGATACATTACGGTATATTATTATGTACCTATAATTTAAGAAGTCTATAAAGACCAGATATTAAGACGATACTTTATACATCAATCTAACTTACATAAGCTATCGTGACCTTCTAAAGCTCTCAGCAGGCATATAAAAACTCTCGGTACTGCTCTTAGCATCCACGTTGGTCTCGACATGTTTCCCTCCGTTCTCGTTCTCGCAGCACTTGGGAAAGGGAGCTAGGTTGTCGGTCTTGAAGTAGTTCTTGAAGTTTTCCTTGGTCCTTTCATTGTTGTTGGCCGGGCCGCGGCCGCCCCTTCCTCAGAGTTTCGAGGAGCCGTTGCTGATGAGGCGGATGCTGCTGTCGCGGCCGACGCTGGTCCTATTAAAATAAATGGTATGAGCATGCAGAAACTTTCACATTTAGCCAACATAATTTATAATTATAACTCTCACTGTAGTACCCTGGTTTTTCTGTCAAAAAGGAAGAGTAGGAAAAGGAAAGAGAAGGAGTCTGGTAATATCGAAAGGGTTACAGATGTTAGGTGTTAGTCATACTAAAGTTAGACTTGCTAATTCTGGCATCATGGCAAAAGCCTACCTGACAAACGTGAAAAAGGGCTAGAAGGCAGCTCTTGGGCAAGGATAGCAGAAATCGCAATTTAGCTTAAAACTTAGTCTCTTATATGGTTAAATACCACACACACACTATCACAGATTTAACTGGATTATTATTATTATATATATATTGCTATGAGTTTTAAAGTTGAGCCTTGCAGACAGCAACAGGTGACAAACACCATTATTGAAAAAAACATCAGTCACATTTGAGTAAGATAATCAAAATAGTTATTTCAATGATCGTGTTCATTTCATTATGCGCGTTGTGAACTAATACAAACAACAATAGGTCCAATCGTAAGCAATGGCCGACTAAACCCAATTTTCCGTCCGGCTACGTAAAAGGTTCAGGAAATTAAATTATGATTATTTCAAATAAATGCATTCTCACGGCTTCTGGTTCTAATAGAAATGTAAATTATTGTTCGGGAATAGGTATACCGTAAGAGTACACCGAATAAATTATTACGTTTTACTATTTGTAATGTTATTTCGTAGCAGTCTGGTAAAACGAAGTGGTTTAATAGAGCAAACGTGGCGCTTACCGTACCAAATTCTTATTTAATACTAAGAATGGACTCAGAATCTTATTTCATTACGCTTATTTGTAACTCTCCAAATCAATTGTAACTTATTGGATTAAAATTCGAAGAAGCAGTAATTTTAATACAGCTTTCAGTTCATTGACATGAAATCCTTTTTGTGCTGGTATTTATAAGCCTCTAAGAATAATGGAGAAACCTCAAACTTTTATTTTGGTAGCAAAGTTTAAATTAATGATCTGAGAGCGGAGAAAGGCGATCCCATTTGACAACCAGACTTCACCAACACCGAGTTAGTTACATGTTTTTTATGACTTCATGACTTAATGATGCTTTTAAGTTTGTTTGTGCTGAAGAAATTGTAAAGTCACAGAAAGATTAGTCGTTTAATAAGTTTGCATTATATAGCAGATAATGATAGTCGTGAAAAAGTTTTCTGCAATATAATTTTCTAGCTTTACTTGTACGTCGTAATATCAAATGTATGGGAAATAAAAGCCCTTAGTTTTAGAAAAGGTGGATATTAATTGTTTTACCATACCTTAAAAACATACATCAAAACAGTTCACTGTATTAAATGAGAAAAATCTGATTCCAATGCAATTTTCCTAAACATTTTATTCGTCTACAAAAAATATTTTGTACCCTTACAAAATATAGACGGACCCTGGAAAAGGCTCAGTAAAAGCAGTTTATCAATGGCAATGAAATATACATATACTCAGCTTACTGAATACCTATTTGCTATGTGATTTATTGCTTCTATTGAATAATCGCATATAGGTGTTATATGCACTCTTTATTTTTCAAGTTGATGAGAGCATCTTAAAATCACAATTAGCGGTCCTATCGTAGTCGTATTTATCGATGAGGATAACACATATGTCACTTTCTCACCAGTATGTAAGTGCGAAAGTAACGGATGCTTTATCCACCGCGATAAAGACGACCATAATACGGGCCCAGAACATTATTAGAATCGATATCTAATTCCAAACACTAGACTTGCAACTCAGTTGACTTCACATTTACGTCAGAAGATTTAGCGTTTTAAGGACCACCGATTTCAATTATAAATCTTTAGGTCTCGGATTCAAATAAAGGACTTTTTTTCTGTGATCATCTTTAAACAATATCCAAAAATAATAATTCTGAACCAATTAGTTAATTTGACGCGACTGCACTATATATATAATTTCAAAATATTTTAGTACTTAATGAAATGCTTTTTTTTAAAATGCTTTTATAGCACTAATTACAACAAGGTATAACCTCTTTCTTCCATTCTTGAAAGTTCTTTATGGCATTATCAGGCTAAAAATTTAATTGCAAAATCACGAAACACGCAGCTTTGTTGACTCTAGCTCACATACGGTGCTTAACCACATCTGCATTGTAACTATACTTACGTTCTCGGCACCATGCTAATATTGGTTTTTCTGCTGGAAGTCAGCCTTCTGGACGTGGACAAGGAGATAGACCCTCGAGGACCTCGAGCGGACCCTCCGCGGCAGAGAAGGTACCTAAAGCAAAATAAAGTTTGAAATGAAAATTAATGTGCCGTTTAATAAACTTTTTTTGATTTTATGTGAGTAAAAGTTTGTATTTTCACAGTAGTTATTTCCTATGTATTGATTTACAAATCAAAGTGTAAATAATAACACGCCGAATAAAATAAGCTGGAACCTCTATAAACTCCACTTACGCAGTGACCTACGTGAGACACATTTTCCAGTGGTTCAGACAGCATTTATAGGTAGTTGCACTGAGATTTTTATTCGCGTCTATTTGTAAAAAGATTAAATCTGAATAAAATAGGTTCATCCACTGATATCACCTGTTAGGATTTCCAAATTGGAAATGTAAATCAGAAATTTAAGCGGTGTTCACAACAATATTTTAGCCAACAGTTTGTGAAGCAAAAGTTTATTCCGCTGCTAGTTTTCTACCGAAGCAGCACGGCTAGCACATGTTGTCCGCGACTTATTTGTCGCTCGGATCTCCTTTTTTATCTAATCTGTAATGATAGAGACGCACTGAGCGACAAGCGAGAAAATACAACTTGTGCTACCCGTGCAGACCAATTTAAGGTGTTGCAATAAATCCCCCTCGGCCTTTCTAAATGATAAATCTCGGGATGATATCTGAATAGCTAGCAAATATGACTTAGCTACGAAGCAATATTAATTAGTTACATCTGGTTTTAATTACGAGTATTTACAGAATATAATTTTGTTTGTCTTCCCGTGGATGTCCTAAGAGACGACTAAGGGAATAAAGGCTTGTAGTACTGTTAGGCGATGGGCTTGCAACCTGTCACTAATACGCTGGTAGTTTTTAGAGATGTTTGTAATTCTGTAGCTCTGCCTACCCCACTCTGGGAACGAAGGCGTGAGATTATGTATGTATGTAATTTTGCTCGTTTTTCATATTGCCCTTGGTTCACAAGCCTTACATTTTGGTGGTTTGAGGAAGTCGGTGCAGTCTTTGAAAATCCCCCATCCTAGGATTGAGTTAGGATATTGTTTACGTGCTTAATTTTTGAAAATAAAGCCTTGCACACCCTTAGAACTAAGATGAAATATTTTACCGCCGCTTAGAAGAAAGGTTGACGGGTAAGAAGATGATAGCAATGAAAATGGAACTTGCACTACCTACGTCACTACGCTACGCTGTAGTGGAGAGCTTCTTAATTTTATTTAATCCTATTGCTTTATTCAGCAGTCATAGCAGTACGAGTATAATGGCGTTTTATTTGAGCGTGTACAAATTTACTATTATTATCCGTGTCCCAAAATGTGAGTCCCGTTACAATATTAATATGAGTATAAATATCAGGGGCACCAAATGACCTAGTCCCAAACTAAGCTCGAGGCTTGTACTATGAGTACTAAAAAACGAGATAAATACTTATAGTATAGAGAAATAAATACTTAAATAACTACATAGAAAACATCCATGACTCAGGAACAAACATTCGCGCTCAGCACACAAATATCTGCCCTTACCGGATTTGAACCCAGGACCGCTAGCTTCGTAGGCAGGGTCACTACCAACTAGGCCGTCGCGTCGTCACATAATAATTCCTTAGTGTCTACTCCTCTTAGTAAGCCAGGGCAAGAGAGATTTACTGAGCAAGAAACATGCCACTAACACGTTGTGTCAGACGTGAATCTCAAGAGTAGCTTTAGTTAATATCTAGATTAGAGTGCTTTACTAATTCACAGAACCTATTGTCGTGAGCTGAACAGATATTCTGTACACGACAATATATTTACTTGAACACTTGTTGTGGTACAATTATTTTATGAACGCCAGTATTTGTTTTTACAGGTTCAAAGTATTTTATTTACGTATCCTGCTGCATAAAACTTTACCAACATGTGACTGGCAGTAGTGACACTCAAAATTCTATGACAAAAAGTACCATTATATCCATGAAAATATGTCTCTTTGTGGGATATCGCAGATTATAAACATATATTAGCTATACAGAGTGCTCTCTGATGGTAACATTGATTACGTTAAAATAACTTGCAAGGTGATTTTAGTGTTCTAAAACAAACTAGGTACATTGATATTAAGCGTACAAATGCTTGTGCTGTCATGTGCAAGAGATTGATGAGCTCGTAAGAAGTGTGTTGCTGCTTTCTCATATGGGAGCCTGTTTCAGGACAAATTAGATAATAAGAAACATCTCACGCGAAATAATAAACGTAAATGTTGCGAGAGTGCCTGTAACTAATTATTTTTGTTGGAAATACAACATTTACACATCTGAAATAATACTCTAATGATCGAATTCCAAGGTTTATTTGGATGGGACAACTAAATATGATCAATCTTAATAACGAATTTCGTGTCGTTTTCTAAAACTAGTAAGAGAAAGTCTGTTTGATACTTACAGGTCGTAATTCAACTGTTTTACATAACAGTGCATTTTTATAACTAGGTAGTCAAAAATCAAGGGAAGTTACGCGAATTGAGTAGGTACGCGAATGAAAATTAATCATTTTGGGTTACGAAAATCTTTCTGCATCTTTGCTGATGAACTGCTTCGCTGTTTAAGGAGTTACCTATTAAAGTGCTTCCTGAAGATGCCACTGGTGCAATAGAGAGCGATGGGGTTCACACAGCTGTTCAGGAAGGAGAAGCAGAACCCAATGATGCGGAGCGCGTGCCACCAGCCGTTGTAGTCCATCTGGGCTGTAGGACTGTACGGACAAAGAACTATATGAGGTATTTGCATTCCACCTTTTTGATCAGAGGGTAAACCTAAGGTCAGAGTTGCTAAGTGATTGAAAAGTTAAAGATATATTCTGGACCGGTATAAAAAGGGATTTCTTATGCTGTATTATTTATGTCAAGTACTAAGATACGCTGTGTATAAATTAAATTCGCTGACTGGTGACCGCATTGTGCTTTAACTCTTTGTGGCATAGATTCTTTTAATAAGTTAAAGATGTGATTTTTACAGTACTTAATATTTAAGACTAAAAAATAGGCAAAATAGTAGGTAACTTACTACCTTTTTTTGCCTATTTTTTATTTGTGCCTTATTTTATTTTTCTTCGAGTTGTCGCTACTTGCCACTGTCTACATACTTAAAAATTTTAAAAGTTTTTACTATTCAACTAGTCAAACTTTTGTCTACTAAGGCATCGAGATACACTGACCAAATTGGGTGACTTTTAAATCCTAATAACCTTATTTAAATGTAATTAACGTAATTGGTAAAAGGAACGTTTATTATACAGTTTCGTGTTTAAGAAAGTAGGGACTTAATCTTGGATTAGTCTTTACAGCTTTATAAAATCTGGCCTTAGGTAGGACAGGTAGAACGCTAAGGGGACACCGAACATCAGAAAGTACTATTTCAAAATTGACTTTTTGAAATAATAATAATTAGTACTTAGGTATTTAGAGTTAGACACTTTAACACTACTAAAAATCATTTCTTATTTTTTCTGTCATTACATTGTTTCGCTGTAATGACAGACAAAATAAGAAACGTTTTTTATGTGGGGTTAAAGTGTCTAACACTTTTTCATTTTGTCTGTTACATTTTTTTCAGCAATCGAAATCTTCAAAACATTTCCCGCCAAAGTACGAGTAGTTTACATTTTGTGCGTTCACTTTTACATGACTAAGGGTCGAGTTCACCAACAATTGAACAGACGGTTAAGTCTTAATCAGCTGCTAATCAATACATTTGACATCCGTTAAACCGCTAACCGTCCGTTTAATTGTTGGTGAACTCGACCCTTCCTTAGTTAACTGAAATTGAATACAAACATTTTAAGGTGGTCTTTACATCCAATGTACTAATTCCGCAATCAATTTCAGGACCTAAATAGGGGTCTATATTGACTGACATAATTTAGGTCATAATCATCGCAACTCATAACGTGTTTTTTAACCGACTTCAAAAAAAGGAGGAGGTTCTCAATTCGTCGGGTTTTTTTTTTTATGTATGTTCCCCGATTACTCAAAGACCACTGAACCGATTTGAAAAATTTTTTCGTTGTTCGAATGGTTATACTTTCTAGTTGGTCCCATTGTCACCACGACGGGATCTGGTGATGGGATCATGGAGAAATCAAGAGAACTCCTCAAATATTATAGGCACACCTATAGCGATTTTGGTATTTTTCACTGTAACTCATGCATCATCATGATGTAAAAGTACTATATGGTGAAGTGGAACTGATGATGAAGACCACAGATGGCCACCGGAACTCCTTAACGGTACCTATTTCAAGGGTGGCGATAAGATATTTCGATAAAGGTAGTTGAGCGACTATGACGAAGCACATTTAGGTTTAAATATGACTATGACATTCCCGCGGCGTTGTCTGCGGCGAGCTTGAAATGTTCTATAGTTTCTCATTAATATTTAGAAGTGGAGCTACGTAACAGCATAAATAGGATCACTAAAAAGTATAAAATAAAATAAATGTTTAAAAAAACAAAAACCCGCGTTTTTTTAAACATTTTTTAAAGAAACTGTTACTTTTTCAGGATTTTTATAAATCAAACCTAACCTAGCCTAACCTTGTCTACACTTTAGATATTTCAGAACTTCTGAAAAGTTTTCCGTTTCAGCGATATAAAAAATTATGACTATCAAAAATTATGTCAACAATTACATTATGACCAATAAAATTATGGGAAACAAAGGGCTCCCCCAAAATAGACTATAGTCCAATATCAAGATATCAAACCCAAACTTTCTTGCGTTATGGAAATCCGCTAGTTTAGAATGCCAAAACTCATCGAACTTCATAATTTTAGTTCACCCAAGGATAGAGCTGAACTAATATTGACTTGGGTCAGAAAGTTGGTCGGAGTGCCGCGGTTTAAATTTGAGGGTTACTGAAGTTCCAATCATTAGTTTCCGTTACAGAAATCTTCACAACAGGCCGATCTTGAAGGCGTTTCGGTTTTAGTATAAGAATTAAATCTAGCTTATCCCGAGCCTGAATTGTGATATCACTTTGTTTCACTGAAGGAGGTACTAATTATCTCACTACAAGGATAAACCCTAAAAAGAGACCGGTTCGCTTTATTGTATTATTTTGTATTATTTATATTTCTAGTACAAAAAAAATATTTTCATATACGTGTATAAACATACACTGTGCACATACGAATAAGGTATCCTTTTTCGCACAAGCTTACTCAAATAAAGCGACGAAAGCTTTTTTTTTTTAAATCTCAAAAGAAATAGGGAATGGTCATTTATTTAGTGCCTATAATAATTACAAAACAAAGTGAAAACAACTGATATAGTTATTTATACCTCATAGCGTGCCAATAAACATACAGCAGCTGATAAACCAACTCGTTCGCCATGGAAGTGCAATGAGTTTAGAGACTTACCAGTAGTAGAACCACATCATGAAGACGTGGGAGGGCAGGAAGCAGGCGGCGAACACCAGCACGAAAGCGAGCACTGTCAGCGCCACTTTCCTCCTCGCACGCATCTGAAAATCGGCTCAAGTTGTAACATTTTCTTAAGTAAAAATTAACGTGTTACTTTAACCATGTACAAGGTTGTAGTACCGATTAATGTGTACTGTACAAAGTTGCATTAGATGTTACTTGCAACTTGTTTTTAATCAAAAACTTACAAAAAGTAACATTTTGTACGTTTAAGAATTATCATTGGCCAGACAAACTGAAGCCGGCTGTTGGTTGAAAATTTTATAGAATGTTTTGAAGTATGTACATCTTAAAGGGCTCCCAACGCAGCACGAAAGCTAGGAACAGGTATTATACATATAGATAGGTAGGTAGGTAGGATCTAAAACATCTCAAAAGCATAAGAATTATATTTTTGAAATAAGTTTACAAATCAATGTAGTTGTTTTTGAAATTATCATCAAGTCGTATCAAGCCTGAAACAATATATTTGTTTATTTTTCTTACTTCTAATAATACTGTCCAAGTCGTAGCACTATAAACTTTAGATAACTAGGTAACATACTAATGTCACAGTGTAAAGAGTAACTAACAGTGGGCCGACGCCTTTGATGTTTGCGTAAATGCCGACGCCGCACAAGGCCACAGTACTTACCTAGGGTTGTCACAAACTTTACACAACTGCCCAAAAAAGGAGGGTAATGTTTTTAGGTTTCATATACATATGTATGTATGTACGTTTCTTTGTTCCGCTATAACTTCTAAATGCCTCAACAGTATGGACATTATGGGCTATAGTTACAATTTTTACATCGTTTTGAGTGACGCTGGTTATTTTTTTGAGGTGATAACTTCTTATGGAAGAATAAACCGCTTCGTTACGGCGCCAGTCTGTTCGGCTTCCCTTTTTTGTTTATGGTTCGATTGCATTGAAAATCGATATCTGAGGGTCCGTGGGGACTCCAAATACGGACCCGTAAATCAAATTCAAAAGAGTGGCCGCCATTTGAACTTTTTCGTTTCTGGCCCGATCGCAATGAAAATCGATGTTTGAGGGTCCCTGGGGACTACAAATACGGACCCGTAATTAGATTTACAAAAAGTAGCCGCCATTTTGTACTTTGTTGTTACTGGTTCGATTGTCTTGAAAATCGATATCTGAGGGCCTGTGGGGACTAAAATTGCAAACCCATTATCAGATTTCAAAAAATTGTCGCCTAACAAAACCACAGATAACTTACTTTTGAAACATTTTTAATGTTGGTGAAAATTTTAGATCAAACTACTTTTTGGGTTTGTTAGTGTGTGTCACTCTGGATTAGTGTGCGTAAGTTTAAATATTTCATCGTTAACACCCATACAATTTTGTTTCAAGAAATTATGTCCGCCATCTTCGGATTCCAAAAATAATGTCATTTTCTTAATCAGCAACCCGAGGAACCTCGAAAATAACACCCATATCATTATATTTAAAAAAATACGTCCGCCATCTTGGATTCCAGAAATAATGTCATTTTCGTAATCAGCACCCCAAGGAACCTCGAAGATGACACCCATATCAATTTTTAATAAAAAATAATGTCCGCCCTCTTGGATTTCAACATGGATATCTTTTTCGTAATCAGCACCCCCAAAAACCTATATAATGACAACCATTATCATTATTTATAAAAATCATGTCAGCCATTTTAAATTTGTTTAGAAACAAAAAAATTTAGAAAAGTTTCAATTTT
The DNA here is from genome assembly GCA_946894065.1 of Acleris literana. Taxonomy (NCBI): domain Eukaryota; kingdom Metazoa; phylum Arthropoda; class Insecta; order Lepidoptera; family Tortricidae; genus Acleris; species Acleris literana. The sequence continues at coordinate 10,381,712 of OX335684.1, read as the reverse complement.
GCTGGCAGGCGTCACGCTTTTACATCCGCCATTTTGTCTTCTCAAAAATGCTATGTAATCTTGTCATAACATCATCAAATAGGAGCCAGTAGGTTAAAGTTCCTGGAGCTTCCTGGAGCACTCTCAAAAGTGTCCAGTAAGTAGAGTGATTTTGAATTAGGAAACCAAAAAGTGTCCAGTAAGTAAGTATGAAAATCCATAACATATAATATTATTTGAATTTGGAACTATCGGTACAGACCTGTGGACAGCCTTCAAAAAGACTACAGAGGTAAGCAAGAAAAGGTCAGATCACAAAAAAATATATGAATGTGAAAACTATTAAAAAAGAAGCTTTTTATTTATGCATGAAACGCTGAATAATCAGCTCTAGTTGGCAGTTTGATACTAGAAGATAAAAAAAAAAAAGTGCGCGTAAAACAATTTCGCCACAAAAGTACCAGGGCATCATAAATCCAAAACAGTTCTCGTTCAGAGCAGACATCGCGCGATTTCTCTTTATTTACATAAAGAACGTCACACGCACCATGCCCGTTTTTCCGCCTAGAACATTCGCGACCGGTGTAACATATAGTGAATCGTTTAAATTAATTAAAAAAACGGCTAAGCGCGAGTCGGACTAGCGTCCTGAGGGTTATGTACATGTGGTCATCAATATTTAACAACTTTTTTTTTAATCTTTCTACTTGTTCTATTTTTGAGAAAAGCACTATACATGCTTCGACCATTAAGAGCCATCCTGGACTCGTATGTATAAAAGTCCTACTCGTCCAGGATGGCTCACTTACTGGTCTTTGCAGTAATGTACTATTACGTTGGCATGACGTGACAAAAATGTTATAAATTAAGAACCATAAAATAATATGTCTGCGCGTTTAGACACAGGTTTCGTATGGTCTCTCAGGCCTGGCTTGAAGATGTGGATGGCAGGAGAAATGACTTCAAATCATGTATGATAAAATAACTCGTATAATAAAAAGTTTGTCGTTACATAGGAACTATGGTAGAGGTTAAGAAATGTGCTGTTGAGTTGGCACGTAGACGTAGCGAAGAAGAGAGAGCTTTCAGTCATCCTTCCTTCTGATTGGTGCTTGGTAGGGGTCGATGGCTGGCTCATCATTGGTTGTCGATGACGTGATAGATGCAGCTGATTGGTCGCCTATGACGTGATATTTAGTCGCCGCAGAGTCGCCGCGGTGCGTCCCAGGTAGCAAACCACCAAGGTCGGCTGCAACTCGCTTGTACGTATGGGCTTACGCCGTAACATAAACTCCCGCCCTTGAATGCAGGAGCTTTCAACAGAAAATGCAGATAAGAAGCCTATTCGTCGTTTACAGGCAGTGGACAGATTTTGGAGAACGCTCGACGCACCGTGCCGTTGGCGGTCCTTATGTCGGCCACTCGTGAGATGCCATCCCGGCCTGGAAATGTCTTGACGATTCTCCCAATACTCCATTTTAAGGGTGGTGCGTTGTCTTCCTTGATGAGAACGAGTGTGTCTTGCTTCAAGTTGTCTCTGTTGCGTGTCCATTTCGTCCTGATCTGCAGCTCAGATACATATTCCTTAGACCAGCGTGTCCAGAAATGCTGGCGTATCTGTTCTACCCTCTGGTAGCGTGACAGGCGTTGCACAGGAACCCCGTTCAGGTCAGCTAACACGGGAGCAGTCAGTGGCCGGCCAACCAGGAAGTGAGCTGGGCTAAGAGGGGAGTAATCCTGCGGATCTGAGGACATAGGACTCAAAGGACGGGAGTTCAGGATGGCCTCGACTTGTGTCAATACCGTGCTGAACTCCTCGAAAGTTAAGTGCGCGTTTCCTATTACCCGACGCAAGTGGTGCTTGCAACTCTTTACACCAGCCTCCCATAAACCCCCAAAATGACTCGCGTATGGGGGACCCATTGTAAATTTAATATTTTGAGAAAGCGCGTATTCCTTAATATCATTAGAACATGACTTTAAGAACCTTGTGAACTCATGTTTTAACCCTATAAAATTTCGGCCATTATCCGAAAATATTTCCGAAGGTTTCCCACGTCGTGAGATAAACCTCTTTAGTGCTAACAAATACGCGTCTGATGAGAGATCGCTTACTAGCTCTAAATGAACAGCGCGCGTGGTAAAACATATAAATAAGCAAATATATGCTTTAATAGTAACAGCTCCCCTTCCTTTGCGATTAAGAATGAGCACTGGCCCCGCATAATCAACACCAGAATGCATAAACGGAAAGCCGGGTTCCAGGCGCTGTTTAGGTAAATCACCCATGATAGGCGCTAACGTTTTACCTCGCAGCCGGGCACAGGTGACGCACCCGTGCACAGTATTACGCGCGAGGTTTCTGCCGCTCACGGGCCACCAGGCGTCTCGCAGCGAGAACAGTAGGTGCTGCGGGCCCGCGTGCAGCAGCCGATTGTGCTCGTAGCGGAACAACAATACTGTAAAGTGATGCTTACAGGACAATAAAATCGGGTATTTTTTATCGAAATCGAATGTAGGCGAGTTTGCAAGTCGCCCTCCAACTCTGATTAATTGAAAATTGTCTATAAACAAATTCAGTTTCGATAAATGACCCTTGACTGGTTCCCTTTTAGACAATACGTGATAAACATTAAGAAACGATTCTTGTTGCGAGATGCGCGCCAGCATAGCAACCGATTCCCTCAGTTCGTCCAGCGACAGCGCGCCGGCACGACGTTTAGCCTTTTTACTGCGCGCATTGTGAATGAAACGAAGCACGTGCGCTGCCGCGCGCTGCATGCGGTCGAACTGAGAGAACCTGGAAAATGAGAAAAAGGATTCTTTAATTTCAGTGCACATTAAAGTATTAGTCGGACCAGATCTGCGCTCTGGTAATTGTAACTCATCAGGTAGTGAGACTAAGTTAAAATCAACACAGTCAAAATTGGCATCATGTAGATATTGAGGCCCCTCCCACCACAGACTAGAATTGTTCAGCGCGTCTAGATGTAATCCGCGGGAGACTAAGTCGGCCGGGTTATCTTTCCCGCTGACATGAAGCCATACGTTTTCTTTCGTTAACTCGTGAATTTCCGCGACCCTGTTTTGAACAAAAGGCTTTAACAAATTTGGTGGCATGCGCAGCCAACCCAGGACTATAGTTGAATCAGTCCAAAAAATTACCCGGTCAAATTTAGAACGAAGCGAACCCTTTATTTTGAGGTATAACCTTGCACCTACTAGCGCTCCGCACAATTCTAGCCTTGGGATACTTACAGGTGATATCGGCGCGACCTTGCCCTTGGAACAAAGGAGCCGGACCGTAACAGCTGATTCGCTGTTAACAGTTCGTACATATGCGCAAGACCCAAAAGCAATTTGCGACGCATCACTGAAAATATGTAATTCTGTACATATAGGCTGGTTACAAAATACATGCCTCGGAACTCGAACGCTAGGTAAAATCGATAGGTTGTTTATAAAGCGGTGCCAGGCTTGCGTGACGTCATCAGGAACCGCTTCGTCCCAGTCTAATTTTAATAACCACAACTTCTGTAATAAAGTTTTTGCTATAGTTATTGTTGGGCTCAAAAGACCTAACGGGTCGAAAATCTGGGATGCAATGGATAAAATAGTGCGTTTTGACACCGGCTTTGATTTATTATCGTGTCGCGAATAGTAGTGCAATTCGTCGCTTTGATTGTACCAGCCAAGCCCTAACGTTTTACTATGCGTGTGTTCACCCAGTGACAATTCCCTCGAGATGCTGCCCTCGGATTCACTAGTGAAGTAGTCAAAATTATAAACCCATTTTCGTAACGGAAAACACCCGGAATCTAAAACTCTCGCGGTTTCCTTGCATATGCGTTTTAGTTCGGCGATCGTTGACGATCCACATATCAAATCGTCGACGTAGAAATCGTGGTTTATAGTTCTGGCCACTTCGGGATCAGTACATTCTTGTGCTAACTGTTTTAAGCAACGGCAACTTAAGAAGGGCGCTGAAGCGGTTCCGTAGGTCACCGTGTTCAACCGATAAACACTGAGCGGGTCGGTAGGACTGTCGCGCCACAAAATCAACTGCAAATTGCGTTGGCCCTCATCGATAAGTACTTGTCGATAATGTTTTTCAATGTCAGCGCAAGCAACGAACTTATTTTCGCGAAATCGTAGCAAAATTGCAATAAGGTCGCCTTGAATAGGAGGACCTACGCGTTGCAAGTCGTTGAGCGACTTTCCTGTCGTTGAAGCTGCGCTGGCATCAAATACAACCCTTAATTTAGTGGTAGTAGCGTGCTCCCGGAGCACCCCATGGTGCGGCAAAAAATAGTTTGGGGTTCCGTATGAAGAAACTCGCGACATGTGACCTAAATTTTCGTACTCTCTAATAAAACTACTATATAAGTTTTTATACGTAGGGTCGCGGTCGAGACGCCTTTCAAGAGCACTAAAACGATTTTTGGCTTGAAAGAATGTGTCACCTAACGATTCAGATGACTCTTTTAGAGGGATTTGTACGCTGAACCTTCCATCGGCAACGCGCTTTGTTGTTCTGATGAAATGTTCTTCGCACGCGAGTTCCTCGTCGGTGAGCAGTTCGGGTATTTTACCTCCTATTGGATCCTGTTCTAATTCCCAAAACCTACGTAACTGACTATCTAATGATTGCATATCAAAATATTGCGTCAAATGACATCTAATAGGCTTGGGTTGTATGCGTTGCGTATTCGCATAAATAGGACCCGAAATGATCCACCCTAGTCTAGTGTTTTGTAGGTAAGGGCCGTTCGCTAAGCGCATCTTACCATCAATGAGCAAATCCCAGAATATGTCGGCTCCTATAAGGATATCAATAGACTGACATTCGTAAAAGCTAGGATCAGCCAGACAAACATTGTCTGGAATGCGGAATTGATTGCGTTGCATCGCAACCGTAGGTAGTGTCGATGTTAGTTGTGATAACACTAAACACTGTATGCGAATGTTAAACGTGTCGACAACAGAGTTAATTTCTATTTCACATTTTTGCGTACACGTAGAAATAGAATTACCTATGCCTCGTATTTCTTCTGTGGACTGTATAATTTTAGGTTTTAATTTATCACATAAATTCTTAGTGATTAAACAGCATTCACTTCCACTGTCGAGAATTGCGCGCGCCTTATAATAATTTCCAATACTATCGGGAATCTCGACTAGTGCAGTTGATAACAAAACCGGTTGCATGGGAGACAGCTGAGCGGTCATGTCAATGTGTGCATTATTTACTTGCTTACTTTGATTTTGATGCGAGTGTGCGATATTGCTTACGTTTGCGGATGCAGAGAAGGCACGCGGCGGCGCCTGGCCTTTGTCCAGGGCGAGCCGTGGGACTGCGCGCTCGTTGATTTCACCCTCCCGTGCCTCCTCGTGTATTAACGAATTATGTTTTTTATTGCATTTCCTACATGGACCGTATTTGCACTCAATAGATGTATGGCCTGCACGTAAACAATTTTCGCATAGCCGCTTCTCCTGCACAATATTTAACTTATCCTGCAAGTTTAAATCTAAAAACACCTGGCACGAATACAAAGGATGTTTACCGCTGCACATCAAGCATAGTTTTTTAAAAGTAGTTTGCTTAATATGTGACTTATTTGCGGATTTATCAGTGACAACATTGCAGTGAAGTTTAGGAACGTTGTTGTTTGCGTTAGTGTGATGATATGGCTTCTTGGTTTCGTGCGTGGTATAGGTGCCAGTGCTAGCCTTGCTGTGCGTTACTATTAGTGTTTCAAGCATATCGGCGCGGTTCCGAATGAAATTAAGTAAGTCATCAACCTTTATCGTAGACGTGAGTTCACTTGTTCGTGGCAGTAAAGTGCTTTTAAATTGTTCCCATTCGCGTTCAGTTGTGGAATCTAATTTTGACACAACCAAATAAATAATTAATGTGTCCCAGCTCTCGGTAGGTTCTCCGAGAAGCTTTAGTGCACGTAGATTCTTAAGGATAATGTCTATAAGTTTTCTTAAAAGCGATGGGGACTCTTTAGTTAGCACTTGAATAGAAAATAACGCCTTAACGTGGTTGTGTACTAACAATCTACTATTATTATACCGATTTAGTAGAAGCTCCCAAGCAATTGTGTAATTATTCGCAGAAAATTCAAGAGAATCTATAACAAGTTGCGCGTTACCCTTTAATGATGATTTTAAATAATGAAACTTCTGAATGTTGGTTATTTCTTGGGAGCTGTGAACTAATGATGCAAATGTGTCGCGGAATTCCAGCCAGTGCTCATAAGAACCATCAAAGGTTGGCAAGGAAATAGTCGGAAGTTTAACTGACTGCGATAGATTGGTCGGAGAAGAGTGTTTACAGCTGTCAGTATCTCTGACCATGGACTGAGTTTGAGCAAGGATGCCGTAGTATTCATTTTCAAACATTTCCCTTTGCTCGATTTGCTTTTCTAACTCACTATCAGAGACTAAATTCTCTATATTACTATGCAGGTCATTAAACTCGGCGAAAATAATTTGAGCACCTTGCATGCGTAATTTTATTTCGGTGCATTGAGGTTCCGTTAGCTCTAAGCCTTCAAATGAGTTCACAAATTTCTTAAAGTTCGTTAATCTGCTTTTTACTGAACCGCGTCTACGAATTAATAACCTAAGAGACTCCTGGCTCGCTGTCTTTTCAAGGCCTTCCTCGGCAGTGTGAAACCTACCAGCGTCATCATAGCTCATTTTGGGAGGTTATGGGAGTATATAGCGGTACTTACAGTTGCAATCACCACCACTGGTCAGGCGGAGCACTGCCGACGTGCAGACGGACGAAAGCTGCCGACACGTGTTTGATGCAGCGGCGTGCGAAAGCGCAAGCAAAAGCACTGGAATGTATAACAGCACGGTATCACGCAAGCGTAAAGGAAAAGGCTAGGAAATAAGCTGGCTCGTCTCACCAAAAAGCTCAAGTGTAACTTTTCTGATTCGCGTCGCTGCCGATGCGTTCTCACAATCTTCGTTGTGTCCAGGGACTGGTTTCTTGAATCTGAGGTCGAAGGTCCAATTTATGTCTGCGCGTTTAGACACAGGTTTCGTATGGTCTCTCAGGCCTGGCTTGAAGATGTGGATGGCAGGAGAAATGACTTCAAATCATGTATGATAAAATAACTCGTATAATAAAAAGTTTGTCGTTACATAGGAACTATGGTAGAGGTTAAGAAATGTGCTGTTGAGTTGGCACGTAGACGTAGCGAAGAAGAGAGAGCTTTCAGTCATCCTTCCTTCTGATTGGTGCTTGGTAGGGGTCGATGGCTGGCTCATCATTGGTTGTCGATGACGTGATAGATGCAGCTGATTGGTCGCCTATGACGTGATATTTAGTCGCCGCAGAGTCGCCGCGGTGCGTCCCAGGTAGCAAACCACCAAGGTCGGCTGCAACTCGCTTGTACGTATGGGCTTACGCCGTAACATAATATATTTTTTAATTGATAATATCGTAGCTCTTTATTTGCGCGAGATGACGACTTGCATTCTCGCACTGCACATGTCGTATGCACCATTCTTTTCACACATTACGAGTAAAACACGACACGCGTCAGCCCTGAATGATATGTCCCGAGCTACTAACAATGGCGACGTATGCAGCTCGGGCAAGCTGCATATCAAAAATACAATCCTTAAAAAAATGCTAAAAAAATTGATTTATTTTCATGTTTCTTGTATGGGGACCCCTCTTGGGATTTGATTTATTGTTCATTGTATAATTTTAAACGATAGATTTTATAATAACACGTACTCTGTGAAAAATTCAACTGGCTACTTATAACGGTTAAAAAGTTATAGCCCTGTAAACTTACTTTTTCATATAAGGGCGCGTACCGCTGCTAAGCGATGATGTCATCATCCGTGAGCGCTAGCCGCCGGGTTTCGAGCGCCACATACGACGTTTAAAATTTAATATCTCGAAAACTATTTGACGTATCGAAATGATTTTTTTACAGGTATTTTTAGTTTTTTATGAATAATACGGTAAGCCAAAAATCGAAACTGGCTGACATTCTCTATTATCTGTATTATAGAAATCGATACAAAGCACCGCCGACCCAGTAGAGGCGCAGCTTAAGTCGTCTTGCAGGTCCTGTAACTACTTAAAATTACTTAAGTCATGGGGCGGACTACGTGGATTAAAAACCCTTTTTATCAATAATGAGCGAAGAAGATATATGAACATCAATGTAAATATCACACACATTTTAAGTTAAATCATAAGTAATTATTTCATAATATTTCCTACTGATTAGATACTTTTTTTTTAAACCGGTCCAGTGCGAGTCGTGCCTAATCGTAACTGCCAGTTCTGTACAATTCCTTTTTTGTGAAATATTGTTTTATGATAACAACATGTTTTCCTACCAAACATTATATACCATAAGTGTAAAAATATATTTATAGATTTTCATTTTGATGGATTTCCTGTATCCACTTACATGTAATTTAAGTCATAGGTAAATAACATCGCGTTTACGTAAACCGATTTTGGAGAAACTGCACCCTAATGTTCCACCACTTTTATAATGAGACAAGACAGAGACAAGATACTTTAGGGCGTGCCAGTGACGAGGGTGTCATAAGCCGTGGTTACAAGACTTACAAGTATTAAGCACAAACCAACATGTGAAGGATCCAACTTCATGAGGTCTACACGGAGTTTATTTGTATAAGCTCGTTAGCACTTTAAGTCCATGACATAAAAAGCGTTTTTTACACATTGGTTTAAACGTTGCTAAGAAGCTTATGCTCAGATGCACAAATGTTCATTTAATTCAGTGATCCCCAAATGTTCCACGAGGAGAAAATGGGGTCCACGACATCCCATTTAAACTGGTCGTGACTTTAATTTTGCCTTTCCATTAATGGAATAATCCATATTCATATACATATAGTAGGCAGCACCTACTTACTTACGTAATACTTTCTTATAAGTATATAAATATACACATATCTATCTATATAAATTAAAAAAAAACATTTTTTCGCGCAAAATTTTAATTGAACACTTTCTTCAATTTTTAGCCGACTACAACATTATCCGTGCAAAAATCCCGAAGATTTCTTGCTTAGTTTTTAAGTGACAACGTAAATATTAACTAAGCAGATCCACCCAAAACTGAAAACATTGCCAAGTAGTCTACGAGCCGAACAAGTTTGTGAACCTCTGATTTAATTGAATGTCGCCTTAAGATGACTTAAGTTGCATCCTGTCGCTTTCTACCTAGGAGAAGAGCGTCGGTAGCCTAATGCAAAGGGAGCCGACTGGTGATCCTGAGGTACCGAGTTAACCCCTGCGGTCACCATGTAACAATTCGTTTTTCTAACTAAAGTACATTACTCGATGCTCTAGCGGTGAAGGAAAAACATCGTGAGGAAACCTGCACACTCAAACAGCTGAGTGTGTAAGAGGGTAATTGCACAAAAGATCCTAAAGGGTCAAAGTGTATCCGCCCATTATCTGAAAGATAAGGTTACCTATTATTTTATCGAAACACCTTTCTCAACGTATAATGAAAACCAGCGTCGCGGTTTATGCTGTGACATAGTGCTCCCTATGGCAACATTATCCTACAATTGTATTTTTTCTTTCCTTCTTTATTGTTTTTATTTTTGTGTTGCCATCCTTTTTTATGATGTTTTTCTCTGTTCTGTTTTTTTTTTCTCTGTGCTCGTCGAATAAATGTTTCTATTTCTATTTTCTATTTCTATAATTACGCAGAATTTAAATTTTTATCGAAAGGCATTTCTCGCCGCATGAGTTTTTTTTTATGGTCACAAGTCTAACCTCACCTAACCAACGTTAATTAATGTTTAAGATATCCTGAAATCATCTTGGTTTCAACGGAAAATTTCAACGCGTTTCAACCAAATGAAATTCGATGAAATTATACAACCGATGAAGTGAAATTCGGTAAAAAGACGGGTTACCGAAAGATAAATAAGGCAAGCTCTACCTTGGCGAATTAGAAATTGACAGGAGTCCTAACGGGACATTAGTGCTCATAAACGTTTGTGCAACTCGGCGCAATTACATCACATATTCATAAAACTTTTAAATTTTACTCACAACGAAAAACGAATTAAGGTATCTTAGAGTCAAGTCATTAAAGAAGTAATCTGTCATAGCGCGTTCTAACATGATAAATCAACTTTTATCCGTAGGATTATTTTATAACAATAAACCGTCCTCCTGGGAAGGTTGAATTTTTCGGGATAACTGGGTAAATAGGACCCACGATGTAGTCCCCTTTTAAATTTATTACTATAAACGTAGGCAATACAACACTCGCACACTGTATTATAAAACCGCGATCAGTTTGGGATTGGAACAGCTGTCAATTCATATGCACTTTGATGTAAGTAGGCATATCATAAAACTGTCACGTCTAATCCCTTTCTACGGGTGCGTTTCCACCAGAGATACGCATTAATGTGTTTTTATACATTTGACAATCGGAGCGAGGTGTCGCGAGGTGTCAAATGTATGAAAACACATTAATGCGCATCTCTGGTGGAAACGCACCCTACTCACCCTACAACGGCTACATAATGCAATTGAGGCTGTAAAATAACATATATATGTTGTGTTGCTTTCCTGTGAAATAAAGGTGAAACGACAGCAACAATCAATCGTGTGTATGACTTTTTAGGGTTAGGATTTACTAATTTAAAATAACAAAGTAATTTATCAACAGTAACTTCCGGACCTTCTATCTTCCACGAGGGTTAATAAGTACACCGTTGTTTTGCAAAGTTTAGAAAGCACAACAATAACTGTAAGTACGAGTAATACACAAAAACATTACGAGTATTACAAACCAAAACAATCAATCAAAACGACCAAATTAATAACTAAGAAAATTATCGATCTGGTCTGAACTGAATCTGAACGTTCTATTTTAGACGAGGTTACATCTATTAACACAAAATTGAACCGCTGTAATGCAAAGTATACACAACAGCAACAACAACTGTAAGTTCACAAAAATATCACGAGCATTACAAACAAGAACAATAAATAAACGGGCTTTACATGGAAATTATGCAAGTTTAAAGGGAATGAAAACTTGGAAAATGGGGAAAATACGACACGAAAACTATTTCTGCCAACTGACACGACATTGTTTTACTACTTAATTAGTGTATCTTGGGTTTTATAGGTACTTACGACATAGGCCCAGACCTGAGGCATTATAATACATTTAATTTAACTTATTAAAATCACACAATTACAACTCCAACCGAATTAACTACTCGTAAATATTTTGTAGTTAACTGAATTAAATGCAATGAAGGTAAGAATTTAAATATCACACAATAAAAATATCTACTCCAGAAAGTAGAAATATTTAACCAAAGGCGTTTTTGTTTGGGATACTTTGCTTCGGCTTTTCACTATTGTCCCTGATCATTTGGCTACCGATATACGCACTTAAACTGAAACGTGCCACGATTGCAAAAAGGACACACAATGTATCGAAAAAAATATGAAATTAATATTAATATTAAGTGTGGTCGTGAAAATACCCCTAGCATATAAATACATAGTGAACATGAACTGAAACGCTAGGCTAATTTTGCTTTTTTCAAAAATGTTCAGTATAACCACTGTAATAAATTTACACGGCCGTCTATCGCTGTCACTTTCTCATTCATCTGTCAGTATATTTGTTATGCCAGAGAGAGTGTAACAGTTATAGTCAGGCGAGTATTATACTGTACGACAGCTATTATTCATAATAGTACTTGAATATTGTGATTACTGTGATTAGGTCAAAAACGTACACACTTACTACCCATACATACATGTCTATATACATATACACACACGCCTTCATTCCCAGAGTGGGGTAGGCAGAGCTACAGAATTACCAACAAGTCTAATTTGTTGTTAATTCTGTAACCACATTTTGCAAAATCAGGCTAAGATGTTCTTACCAGTGTTTATTAGTGACAGGTTGCAAGCCCATCGCCTAACAATACTACAAGCCTTCATTCCCTTAGTCGCCTATTAAATTACAGCTTCCACGGGAATACAGGAGTGGCACTATTCTAAGCAGGCGACCACACGGCGGACTTACTCCCCACTATCAAATTTTTGGATTATGAAATTGTAATCTGTCTATAGTCGTATTCTTTTGTTTGCAAATGTATTCATCGGCTTCGAAATAATTCTAATCAGATTTTTGAACCTTTCACCTGCAATTAAATCTTATACAACTAGTGACCAAAATATTCAACACGTCTCTATTACAAAAAGCGTTAGAGCATGAAAGAAAGATATTTTTGTTTATCCCAATCTTCGCTATGATTTTATCGCTGGCGTCTGTATATTTGACTGGCTTTATGCGGGTAACACAGATAAGGCGATTAGGCAACCTTTTGTGTTCAATTCTATTTCTGTAGGTTCACCGATTTTCTGATTTTTGTTATGATGTAATAATAATAAGTTCTATTAGCGTATTTTTTACTGGAACTAACGTGACGACCTGAATACGTCCCTTAGGCAGTTTTATTTTAATGTGGACTTTATATTTTTGTAGAATAGAATAGAATAGAATATAATAACTTTATTTCAGGTAATAAGGTCCATATTTACTAATAACTTACAGTCTAACATACATAACAATATATAACTTAAAAATTAACAAGACTAAACAAACTTTCGCGGTGTCAGCTAGCCGGCGGCCACGAAATCACCGAAATATGATACCCCTCGGCCAGAATTCCTCCTTTAAAAAGGTCGACAGATCTTTGGTCGGTACTCTCACTAAAAACTACTTAACATTAAATTTTCTGAATAAATTAAAAAAAAATAACATTGTGGCGGGGCTCCAACCACTCGACCCTAGCGGTAACTCCGGTCTTAACTCGTACTTACATACTCTGCGAGCTTCTTCGCCTCCGTAGAGAGTCCGCTCGTCGGCTATGTGAAGTGGCGCCGCGGCATTCAAATTAATTTACTTTTAATTACGATTGCATTTTCAAATCGAGTAGGTACTACTGATCAGTGTATCCGTCAAAAGTTGAGATAAATGAAAATGAAAATGAAACTTTATTGACAACATTTTGCCGGTAACATTTTAATTTGAGAAACTATCATTTCCGAAATTTTACTTGAGATTATTAAATGAAGTCCAAACAACCATAATTTGCTTTAAGTATGCCATGCAGATTAAACGTTCACTATTACCATCTTAATACAGAATGTCACTTCATTTATAATGCAGACGTTTGTTAGTTCAACATCAATCCACACCTCTTTGAGCATATAAACCAATTTATATCCAAATGCAATTGGTTTCAGTCAGAACTGCAGTGGCATCTCTATTTAAGATGCAAAGTGCACCGCGAGCGTAATGCATTTTGCCACCGACGACGTATCGACGGAAGTTGTAATCAACTCATCTTACAATGTCGTCACAGCTGTGGCATGGTATTGCTTTAGTAATGTTAATCTGTTTTGATATACTCTATGGTCATTGCAGAAGATTATTATTACAATGTATTATAACTGTAGCGAAAATTGTATGTAATTTAGGTGAGTCTTTCAGTATCAATGTTATTTTTCGTTTACTGCTATCGTTGTTTATCGTCGAAAACATTTTAGCTAAATGAATACAAATGTCACATAATTCCTTCGTCCGATATAAGTTAACAAAAACTGAAAACTTTTTTTCATATATATTTGTTGCGTTTCTTAAAAACCAGAATACCTTAATTTTATCATAGTCATGATTAAAAGAAGACAAGTCCAGACAATAAATTAATTAACTAGAGGACATCCACGACTTCGTGCACGTAGAAGTCGTTTCCTGCAATTCCCCGTATTTCATACCGTTGGGGTTCGATTTTTAAAAATCCTCCTTTCACACACACACAGCCTTGAAAGTCCTAGGTCCAGTGGTATAGGCTGTGTGTCAGTCAGTTAGTCAATCAGTCAGTCCACACACAGGATATTTCCTATTTAAGACTGATAGTAAACTAAGTATCAATAAAATTTAAAAATATTTTTCCTTCTCAATCATCCACAATTTGCTGTGAAATAAAAATAAGGCCTATAATGATATTCGTATTTAGGTACTTACCTAATTTTGTGGGAATTGTAGCAGATGGGATTTTATCAGATTGGAATATTAGACTTAAACCCTTTAGTCAAAATGACGCAAAATTGATTGCTCTGTCCGTTGATTACGTGATGATTAAGCGACAAAGCCATTTCCTAACTCATTGTTATGCGGAATCTTTTGAAAGACTTAAAATATTTGAAAATACGTGACCATTAAAAGGAAATGACGACGTGCTGGCCTAGCTGGTACCTAGTGACCCTGCCTACGAAGCTAGCGATCCTGGGCTCAAAAACTTTTAAGCTTAAAAATAATATTCCTCATGATATTTTTTTTGTTTTAATTCTTAACTAGTTCTTAATTATTTGACTGTTCCACCTCAAAATTTCAGCTCCACATCTTTAGTCTTTAGTCGGACGCCCAAAAAATTTTAAACAGCTTCCATTTTAAGTAGTTCTTTAAAATAAAATAAAATCGTCGACACAGAACACATTTCGCGTATATCCTACACTAACATTTGTACCTATACTCGTGCAATTGTTAATGTATAAAATATCCATAACTAGGGTTTAAAAGTACTCGCTCACCGCATTGTTCGCCCCGAACGGGAATTGAGCACACGACCTTCGGCATAATAAACAATCCACACTAATCCAACTGCGGGTTCGTCAACTGAGAAACAAAACCCATGGACTGAAGTCGGGAGAGGGTTAAAATTAAGAATGGTTAAAATGAATTATGATTAGACCAGGGGGGTTATTATGATACGTCATAGTAACCCCCCCAATCGGCTTTAAAGCGGAACAATTGTTTTCATTTTGTATGCAGACAAGCTTTCGATTTTCAAAATGAAAATGATTGCGATTGCGAGTGCGTTAGGCAATAGCCTCTCTGGTCCAATCATAAGCTCATAGCTACGGCTATGCAGTTCAATTTACGATAAGGGAAAAGGACTGAGCTATATAACTGCTTTAACCCTGTCCTTTACGCTCGCCGTAAAATGAACTGCATAGCTATGTCATAATAACCCCCCAGGTCCATTTGGACTGACCGTAAATATCTAGCTCAAGATTACCACCCCAGTTGATTCCCTAGTAAAATATACTCATGGTGCCAGGATCCCTGACTTCCGTACAAAATAGACCCCCATTGGTCGCGTTGGCACTGAATGCACTTATTCGTGTCTGTTTTTGAGACATCTAGGAATATTCGAAATCTTGCCACGATTCTTAACGTCAAAGGCTGCAATTTCCGCCCTTTTCTATACAGCCCGATGAATGTCGCTTTATCTGGAAGCATCGCAGCGTTGCTATTGGAAATGTCCAATCAGAGTGGTTTTTTAAATAACTACGATTGAATGAGAGAAAGTTTCATCAGTTTATAAAGTAAACTGTTGTGGGTGAAGAATAAATGCGGTTTAGGTAAAACAGCTGTACAAAGAGATTAAATGAACGAATTTAAATAAATTCAAACTAAATGCGAACGCTTAATTGAAGTCAAATAAGGTTTTTTTGGAAGTTTGTTTGGTTTGGAACTCAAATTAAAATACTTACACGCAAACATTGGATAAAGTTTCGAATGCTTAATTAAAGTATATCCAGTGCAGTGTATAAAAATATAGAGTACGAGTAATGCTTCGGTTTTAAAATATATCTACATAGCAGTAAAATATTAACTCAAAATATTTGATTGCTTGGCATGCTAACATATGTTTTATTGCACAAAAAAGAAATTAATTCATATTTTTTTTTATCTAGGCGAACTTATTCATTTAAGTGATAATTTCCAGTTAAAATTGGAATGACTTAAGTGGAACAACGCATGAGGGTGGTAAAAAAAACAAGTTAAGCTCGAATTATTATATATGTATTGGATTTGGCTCTTTCATATTTTCTGCAGCTACCTTGAAAGAGAAGTTAGATTCAGCTTGTAACTGCTCCAAGCCACTTCAAATTAAATGTAAAATATACAGTGCTTTAATTACTTTAGGTTACATCGACGTTGTAATTTTATGACTAAATAAATTTCAATTAACATACATTAATAACAATGTAAGTTTTTTTATGGCAAGGAGATGACTCTTAAGCTATCTGACGATAAGCGGGAATCGAGACCTATAGACGTTTAAATTCTCAAAACATCAATGTCTAGACTGCAATCCTAAGACTCCAAATTTCGCCGGTTGTCTTATAATTTTTTATTTATTTAACACTTTCACATTTTTTTTAAGTATGTTGCACCAATTATATTGAATTGATTTTTCGCATGATACTAGCTAATACTATTATCAGTTAATGTGTTTTTTTCCGTAGCTGTACCTTTACAAATACTTGTTGAAAAGAGCTGTCAAAAAATTCTCTGACATTTTAATCATTATTTTTTCATGGAATTAAATATTTAAAAAAATCAGAGTTATACTCCTACCCATCCCTTGTAGCTATGATTTGGTTGGATTGCTCTACCTTATATAGTTGTAATATATAGCTAGGTAGGTTTAAGATAGTTAGGTAGAATAAGAAATTGTAATGTATCCGATCTCCTTGTATTGATTTATTATATGTGTTGATTTATTGATTTATTAATTGTGTTATGTTTTGTTTGTGTTTATATTGTATTGAATTATTGTATTGAGTTTTAATAAAAGGATGCTTCACACCTACAGACACCATCCCACTCACACATATCACCTTCTCACTCACTCTCGTACACGGCGCACCTGAGCCGCCGTGCAACTAACACCGCCTACGCGCGGTGTTACAAATACCCCCGCCACCGCCATAAAAAACCAGTTAGCTGCCCAACCGCCTCACTGGTCACATCTCCCGCCAACAACACCACTCACCTTCAGCATCGTTATTGTGCACGTACCAAGTTTTATTTCTACGACCTCCTGCTGACGCCCCCGAATACAGTCCACTGCATGGACCCATACGGACCTGACCGTAACAGTGGTCCTTCAGAAGCCGAATATTGGAAGAAACAGCAAGAAAGAAACAAGTACGTGCGAGTTCTTGTTAAACGGTTTACCGTTTATCAAGTATACTTGGTCAAGAACACAGCAAGTAACGAAAAAAGAAACACGAACGTGCGAGTCGTAATCCGGGCTCCGCTTTAGCCCGGTTATTGGCTCGTTAAAAACAGCAGCTGGGTCACCTTGCGGTGTTAAACGACCGTTCGAAGCTGGTGGATGACGAGCAACTCCACCCACCTCTCTCAGGTGTACGCTCAGTCTGCGCCGGTACGGTGAGGTTAGCGAAGGGGACCACAAGTTGGCCAAGAATCTGGCACGGTCGTTCCCACCGTGTCATCAGCAACCCTAAGCTACCGATCCCTCTGCCGGGGGCTTCCATCCCTCCTTTATCCCTTCATTCCCATTCCTGGCGTGACATCACCGCGTTAGGAGTTCACCCAGGCTGATAGTGATAGGGCCTTGTTAGGGACGATAGGGAGTGTTAAATAAGTGTTTTAGTTAGGGAGTGTTAAATTGTTTAATTGTTTAGCTAGGGACCCTCGTGCGCGAATTTTTGAAGAATGTCGGCATCACGTATAACGCGGTCGAACGCGAATTCGAAGACCGTTGTGTCAGAGCAGACGCCTGAGTCCGGAGAGACCACGTCAGCAGACACTAATACATGGAGTAAAGGCACCGGCATTAATGAGCAGGGCAGTGGCATTGAAGATAGGAATGTGATAGGCAATAGAATCGACGCGGAGGCTAGGGATAATGACGTGACGTTACGTGAAAATAGGAGTGCATCGGGCACTGTAGTAAACGCGACGCAAAGCAGTAGTAGGATGTCTGTCCTAATGGCAGAGTTAGAAGCGCATAACGCAGAGTTAGCTAGGGCTCAGGCGGCCGCCGCCGCGGCTAAATGTCGTTTAGAAGTAGCTAGAATTAATGATCTAGCCGCCTCTAGCGATGCGGCGGAACCGCCCCGAATCGAAGGGTCCTCGCATGTTCGACAATGGCTCTCGGAACAGCGCTTAGAACTTAGGCCGGCGATCGCGGATAGAATCGGTGTCCCGGAGGACGAACGCGCACCTAGACAGAGCTCCCACCCGCAACAAGGGTCGGGGGGGGGCGACGTAAAGTCATTAGCCGACGCGATAGTAGCGGCAGTTAACTCAAACGGTAGGGCACACGCGCCCAAATTCATCCATGAACTCCCACATTTCGACGGGACGATAGCCGAATGGATGGCATTTAAAGCAGTATTTGACGACACAGAAAGCATGTTCTCCGACGTGCAAAATGTGGCTCGGTTGCGTAAAGCCATACGCGGGATGGCCCGCGAGTCGGTTAGGGCGTTGCTATATACGTCCAATGAGCCGTACGAAATAATAGATACATTAGAACGAAGGTACGGCCGACCCGACCTAATTATTTTAACTGAGGTAGAAAACATAAAACGGATGCCGCGATTGTCCGAAGACGGGCGAAACTTAGTCGCGTTCGCGAATAGGATCGCAAACACAGTCGCCGCGATTAGGGCACTAAACCAGGAACAATATCTATACGCCCCCGAACTCGTCAACAGGATCGTCGAGAAGCTAAACGTAATATTGAAATACCGTTGGTTCGAGTATAGAGCGACGCACGAAGGTGCCGCACCCGATCTCTTGTTGTTGTCACGGTTTTTAAATACCGTAGGAGATCAGTGCGGGTCCATGTTCACGTACGAGAGCGTGAAGGAGGACCGTCGTAATAGACTCAAACCAAGGGTCAACGTAACGCGTCAACGACCCAACTCTGAAAGCTCAAATTACACTGAATCGGAAACAGAGTATGAACAACCGTCGAGTAGGGCCACGGTGGCAAACGTAAAACAAAAAAAAAGGTCGAAAACTAAAACTCAGTCTAAAGAAAAATCCCCACCACCACCGCCTCCGTCAGAGGCCGCGAAACCGATAGAGAACAAGTGCGCGATTTGTGGAGGGGGTCACTCCCCACCAGAGTGCGCGGATTTCGCAAATTTAAACAACCAGGAGAGGTGGGAGAAGGCGAAACACTTAAGACTGTGTTTTAGGTGTCTGAAGAGCGACCATAGGCGTTTATTCAGATGTAGATATGTTCCTTGCGGTACGAACGGTTGCGAAGCGTCGCATCACAAATTGTTACACAATAAAGAAAAGGATAATAACAAAAAGGGCGAACGCTACGCACCCATTCGCGGAAATGTAGGATCCGTAAACGTGATACAACCCGATACCTACCTAAAAATAATTCCGGTGGAATTGTCAGGACCCCTCGGTGCCGTCTCGACGCACGCCCTACTAGATGAAGGTTCATCTATTACGCTGATTGAAAGGGCGGTCGCGAGCGAGATAGCACCAGAGGGCCGCGCCGGTTTATTGTCGATAGAAGGGGTGGGGGGTCATAAAGTAGACGATCATGAGTCGAGCACGATTAAAGTCACGGTTAAAGGTTTATGTAGCCGCAACTTGAACTCGATACAGGCGCATACGATTAGCGAGCTAAGCATAGCCCCACAGCAGGTCGATGAGGATTTAGTCAAAAGGTGCGAACACCTAAGAGACATCCAAGATGAGTTATGCTACGATAGTGCGAAACCGACAATCTTAATAGGCCAAGACAACTGGCACTTGATAACGTCGCGTCAGTTGAAAGTAGGCGGTAAGCACGAGCCCGTAGCATCACTCACCAAGCTGGGATGGGTACTGCATGGTAGGAACTCGTTGTCGCGCGGTACAGTAGCCTTCGTGAACCACGCGCGTTCGGTACAGAGCGACGAAGTCGCAACCAAAATGATCCGGGATTTCTTTAGTATAGAAAGTTTAGGTATCGAGGCGAAAAAACCTAGAACCGATCCCGAGGATCGAGCGCTCAAATTATTAAATGAAACGTGTAAACGTATCGACGGCGAAAATAGATTCGAAGCCGGGTTGCTATGGCGCTCCGACGGAGAGGAGTTGCCAGACAATAGAAACCAGGCCCTCAGCCGACTGTACAATTTAGAGAGAAAGTTAGATAGAAATCCAGAGCAACGCGAAGAATATGAGAAGCAGGTACAAAACTTGATAGACTCGGGATATGCTGAAAGGGCCGAAGCCCCGCCCACGTCTCCTAGAACGTGGTACCTACCACACTTCGCGGTTGTTCACCCTCAAAAGAAAAAAATCCGATTAGTCTTTGACGCCGCGGCAAAATCAGACGGTAAAAGCTTGAACGACGCCTTGTTGACGGGTCCGGACCTTTTACAATCATTGTTCGGAATATTAATCAGATTTAGAGAGGGTAGGATAGCGGTCGTAGCCGATATAAAAGAAATGTTCCTTCAGATTAGGATAGCGGAGCGCGACCGGGACAGCGTACGTTTTTTGTGGAGGGGCAAGGACCGTACGGGGCCGCCGATTGAATATAGGATGAGATCGCTCATTTTCGGAGCGGCCTCATCGCCCTGTACGGCAATCTATATTAAAAACAAAAACGCCGAAAATTATAAAAAATATTACCCCGAGGTTGCGCGAGCGACCGTTCGAAACTTTTATATGGACGACTATCTGGGCGTTTTCAATGACGAGGGGGAGGCGAAGCGTATAATAAACGCGATGCACAAGGTGCACTTAAACGCGTCTCTTGAACTCCGCGGGTGGGCGTCGAACGTACCCGAAGTCATCGAAAACGTCACGGATAGGAAAAAGTGCGAACAAACAACCCTGGGTAAAAGCGACGTCGAAAGAACGTTAGGTATGATATGGAACCATAGGCGCGACACGTTAGGTTTCAACGTTAACCTGCGAAACTTGCCGAACGAAGTGTCGAAAGGCAAAGCTACCCCGACCAAACGCCAGGTGACGAGCGCGGTGATGTCAGTTTTCGACCCGTTAGGACTGGTATCACCCATCACGATGATAGGAAAAGCTCTAATACAAGACATCTGGCGTAGTGGAGTTCAGTGGGACGAGCCCATAGCTCACGAGCACCACCAGACGTGGTTAAGTTTCATCGCAGCGATAGAATCATTAAAAGAAATCGAAACAAACCGGTATGTACTCGCGCCCACGGGCACAACCGAAATGCACGTATTCTGCGACGCGAGCGAAAAAATATACTCGACGGCAATATATTTCGTGAACACGAGCGACGACGGCTGTAGAAAGTCGCAATTGGTAGCGGGTAAGGCCAAAGTGGCACCGCTCAAACCAATATCAGTCCCGCGACTAGAGTTACAGGCCGCAGTGTTAGGAAGTAGGTTAGCCGAGTCGGTAAAACGAGAATCAGATTACGAAATAAGCAAATGTCATTACTGGTCGGACAGTAAAACGGTACTAGCCTGGATCAAATCGGACCCTAGGACGTTTAAATCATTCGTGGCCCACCGACTGGCCGAAATCGAGAGCGTAACGTCGCCAGCCGACTGGCATTGGGTGCCTTCCGCACTGAACGTCGCCGACGACGCGACCAAAGGCATCCCGGCCAATTTTAACGCAAATCACAGATGGTTTTACGGCCCCGAGTTTATTAGGAACGACCCCGAGTCATGGCCAAAGGAAAAGTCAGTGTCGGCGACGCTACCCCCTTCAGGGGAGGAGCGCGTAATCAAGCCAGTATTACACGTGACAGCCGACAGATCCTTAGACACGTACCTACCGTCAGTAGACCGATTTTCAAATTACAACAAATTACTTCGCACTACTGCCACCGTCCTGCTCGCCGCTGAGGTATTTAAAATAGCCAGAATACTCAGAAAAGACATGAATATCAAATTGAAAGCCGACCACATTAAGATGGCCGAGCTACTATTGATCAGAAGAAGCCAACGCTCATCCTTTCACGAAGAGATAAAACACAAGGAGGCTGGGCGTCCGATTCCGAAGAGCTCGCCGCTGGGCAAATTTGCTGTTGATATTTGCAAAGGCGTGATATACCTAGACAGCCGAGTATCCCAGAACAGAACAACACGGATCCCGGTGCTGCACGCAAAAGAGCAACTGACAAAGATGATCGTGCAATTCGCCCACAGCACCCTCGGACACGGCAACACGGAGACCGTTTTGAACGAATTAAGACAGAAATATCACATAATTGGTTTACGAGGCTGCCTAAGATACATAAAAAACAGGTGCCAATGGTGTCGCACCTACAAAGGGACACCTAACAGAATTCCCGTAGGAAACCTACCACCGGAAAGGCTGATGCACAACCAGCCGCCTTTCACAGCCATCGCGGTAGATTACTTCGGACCGATGAAAGTCGCAATAGGCCGCCGCCATGAGAAGAGGTGGGGCGCACTTTACACGTGCCTCACCACACGTGCCGTGCACGTGGAGTTGGCCACTTCGCTCTCGGCCTCCTCCATGATCCTTACACTAAGGAGAATGATGGCACGTCGCGGCGCACCTACCGTCATATACAGCGACAACGGTACCAATTTCAAAGGCGCAGAACGTGAAATAGAGGAAGCAATCACCACGAACAGAGACGCAATGGACTCTTACCTCAGTCAGAAATCCATTACGTGGAAGAAAATCCCACCGGGAGCTCCAAGCATGGGGGGAGCTTGGGAAAGGTTGGTCCGCTCCATAAAAACCGCCTTATACACCGTACTGAAGGAAAAGTACCCCACCGAAGAAGTGCTCCACACGCTCTTGCTCGAAGCGGAGCATTTAGTCAACTCAAGGCCGTTGACCCCAGTAAATCCTGAAATAGATAAGGAATCCCTGACCCCCAATCACTTTCTCATAGGGAGGTCATGTGGTATGTCCCCATTCGGGGCATTTAAGGATACTGGATCACATGCAAACAATTGGAAGGCGGCCCAAGCTATGGCCGACGAATTTTGGACAAGATGGGTAAAGGAATACAAACCTCTATTGCAAGAACGAAGAGGTAACCTCAGAGATGAACACCCAATCAAAGTCGGCGATATCGTTCTTATCGTGGATCAAACCATGCCTAGAGGCACATGGCCCAGAGGCGAAGTGATTACTGTTTTTCCTGGCCCGGACGGCCGGATACGAGTAACAGAAATCCGAACAAAATCTGGTCTCATGCGCCGCCCAGCCTCCCGTCTCATTGTCATAAGTTAGTATTAGTGCTTGCGCACGAGGGGGAGACTGTAATATATAGCTAGGTAGGTTTAAGATAGTTAGGTAGAATAAGAAATTGTAATGTATCCGATCTCCTTGTATTGATTTATTATATGTGTTGATTTATTGATTTATTAATTGTGTTATGTTTTGTTTGTGTTTATATTGTATTGAATTATTGTATTGAGTTTTAATAAAAGGATGCTTCACACCTACAGACACCATCCCACTCACACATATCACCTTCTCACTCACTCTCGTACACGGCGCACCTGAGCCGCCGTGCAACTAACACCGCCTACGCGCGGTGTTACAAATACCCCCGCCACCGCCATAAAAAACCAGTTAGCTGCCCAACCGCCTCACTGGTCACATCTCCCGCCAACAACACCACTCACCTTCAGCATCGTTATTGTGCACGTACCAAGTTTTATTTCTACGACCTCCTGCTGACGCCCCCGAATACAGTCCACTGCATGGACCCATACGGACCTGACCGTAACAATAGTTCAGGAGAAAAACGACTTTGAAAAATGTGTCCATAAAATGACGTTTTTGACAGTATCTCGGTGACGGTTCAAGATAGGGGGCTGAAAGTTAGGGTATTTCTATATTATGAGATAGCCAACAAATGACATTATAAAAATCCGATATTCGTCACAGGGGCCACTTCTCCTTCCTTAGCCTGCTAGACCCTTTTCAGGCTTTGTTCACTTTCTAACAAAATTTTAATTGCCAGTAATGTAAAGCACAGCAATTTGACAAGTGTAAATGACAGTCGACGGATACTTTGATTATTATGATTTGCCCCCGTACCACGACATGCCTTGTACTAAGCAACAGCGATACTGATAACGATGAACACGCAGCACATGCACTACATTAAAAATGGACAGTATCTAAGAAAATTTATTGTGAAGTGAAGATTTTAATGGTAACACACTGTATATACTGGAACACAACAATGCAAACACGGCTGTTTGGCAGTAGGTTAAACGATAAAATGGTGGTAGCGATGTGGTCGGACCCTGCATAAGGTCCTACCACCACTCACATTCGTCACTACATAATACATTATGGAGTGTGTCATTTATTACACAAACAGAACAAGTTACCCATATTGAATATCTATAAAGAAAGCATCAACAGTAGATACATCATTACCTATTGACACTGACAGCATGTAAACACGAATATACACTAGTCTAATGACATGACAAACTAATATATTACCGATACTGGTAACAAATGATGCCCTAAAAATAGAGTACCTACAAAATAGATGGCCTCAAACTCTCTATAAAATGTATTTTTAACCGACTTCAAAAAAAGGAGGAGGTTCTCAATTCGTCGGGTTTTTTTTTTTTAAATGTATGTTCCCCGATTACTCGAAGACCACTGGACCGATTTGAAAAATTTTTTCGTTGTTCGAATGGGTATACTTTCTAGTTGGTTCCATTGTCACCACGTCAGGATCTGATGATGGGAACTTGGAGAAATCAAGAGAACTCCTCAAATATTATAGGCACACCTATAGCGATTTTGGTATTTTTCACTGTAACTCATGCATTTGCTTTTGAAAAGTACTATATGGTGAAGTGGAACTGATGATGAAGACCACAGATGGCCACCGGAACTCCTTAACGGTACCTATTTCAAGGGTGGCGATAAGATATTTCGATAAAGGAAGTTGAGCGACTATGACGAAGCACATTTAGGTTTAAATATGACTATGACATTCCCGCGGCGTTGTCTGCGGCGAGCTTGAAATGTTCTATAGTTTCTTATTAATATTTAGAAGTGGAGCTACGT
The DNA here is from genome assembly GCA_946894065.1 of Acleris literana. NCBI lineage: Eukaryota > Metazoa > Arthropoda > Insecta > Lepidoptera > Tortricidae > Acleris > Acleris literana. Next base: position 10,356,783 of record OX335684.1, on the reverse strand, counting down.
AACAGCATAAATAGGACCACTAAAAAGTATAAAATAAAATAAATGTTTAAAAAAACAAAAAACCGCCTTCAAAAAGCAAAAAATAACTTCTTTAAAATGGTAGGTAAATAGGTCAGTCCAACTGAAGTCGGCGTCCAACAATATTTGAACCAAAAGCAGACTTCAGTTGGACTGACCTATTTACCTACCATTTTAAAGAAGTTATTTTTTGCTTTTTGAAGGCGGTTTTTTGTTTTTTTAAACATTTTATTTGGTAGGTTTAAGAAGGTTTGGCACACGTCTCATTTTACAAACAGATATCTCACTAAATGTATTTGTGTTTATGTACTAACCGTTACGTAAATTATAAACATTACACAGGTTTATTAGCAGTGATCGGAATAGGTAGGTAGAGTATATTTACCTAAAGTTCGCAAAAAGACATAATATAGAGTCGTTACAACCGGGTGAAATATTAATTTATTTATATTGAATTCCGGATTTCCGGTATTTTTAATGCTAAATATGGTTTACCCTTGTTTTATAGACCTTTGTATTAAGATAACCTGAAATCAACACGGGTTCAGCAGAAAATAGTTTTCTATAAAACGAAAATTCTGCGAAGTGATACGTTCTATGAAATGAGTGTCTATAAAACAAGGGTAAACCATATTTACATTAAAATACCGGAAATCCGGAATTCAATAAAGATAATTTAATATTTCACCCGGGGGTAACCACTCTATATTATATCCTATTGCGAACTTTAGGTAAATATACTCTACCTAAATACCAATCACTGTTTATTACATAGGAAAGGTTAGAGTTAGACTAGTGTCCTAGTAGTTCCTTGGTAGTTAGTTTCTAGTTTGATTACGGAAGCCTAAAAAGATGAATAGGTTTAGTATTAGTCGCCATCTTGAAACTCGTAGTCAACATTTAAAATCGTTTCATGACTGTCTGACGTAGCGCTACGACGTACGATACTACTAAGTTTTAAAATGTGAAAGCGCGCTTAGAAGTAGCTTGTAGTGGCAGCTACGAGGCTGAGCAAACCTGTAGCACTGCTACGACATGTTAGTAAATAAAATAAAACGGCTGTGATCAAAACTTGCGGTCTTCCCCATTAGTGTCTTAGTAGCACCTTTCCACAGTATTTTAAATGGTTTTCGTTTGTTAGAATTTACATAATCTCTATTATTACCCTTAATTTAATCCTACTTAAATTATACATGTGAACGTGTGCTTATTTGTTCACCTTCATGGTCTAACGGCTCACATGATTGACGTGAAAATGGGGCAGAGATAGTTGTTAACCCTGAGACATAGGGTACATTTTATAGCAAAAAATTGGACAGTGTTCAAGGGGATAGCAATATACGACTTCTATGCGGACGGAGTCATTTTTTTTTTAAATTCACACTCGTAATCACCAATCGCCGTAACTTTAATATACCCAACCGTGCATTTCTGAGATTCAGCACCCAAATTATTACTTGGCAAAAGACCACTACTTGCCTTGCCAAAGACAGCGCGGCTTCTAGGCCGTTATTCATTACCTTATCATATATTTTTTAAAAGAAATACTGCAAAAGAATTTGTGTCTATCCAACCACCTCAGAATTAATATTACTAGGCTGTCCATAGTTTTCACATTCTCTGGCAATTATCCCACTGCCGGCGAGGAAGCGATAAGCTATTGACTATTTTCTCGCTCAAGATACAAACAAATGATATAGATCCCGTGTCAGTATAGCCTAAGCAACGAAGACCAAAAACTGCCTCTCAGGGGAAAAAAACTCGTGTCAACGGATACTGAAAGTAGTATTGATGGGTGGGGGTGGAGCTAGCGGAAAGGGGGGGGGGGGGTATATAACTAGTATTTTTTTTTGGGAGGCGATGCAAAATTTGAAGCTAATCGCTTGAATACATCCCGTAAAACAGTACATCTAAAAAAAAACATGAGTCGAGAACTGTCACAATTAAGATGTTGATACTCAGCATAAATATTCTTCACTTTAAGAGGTACTCACAAAAAAACCCGAACCCATTTCTAAGGGCCGACTTACTATGCAAACCCGACTATGCCCTTTCGGGAATCATTTTTCCCGCCATATCTCATTAATTATTTATCCCAGCAAAAAAGTGTATTGGATCTTTTTTGTGGAGAATTTTATGTAGATTAATTATGTAATGGAACATTTTTTACGGCCACCGTTTACGAGTTATTTACGAATAACTAAAAAAAGGGACCTTTACACACCCCCTCACCCGTTAGCTCCACCCCCACCCATAATTACTTTTAGTATGTGGTTTAGAACACCATTCCCTACAACTATGCTAAAATTAGCTTATGCACGAGTTTTTTCCACTGATTTTCCTTCGTTGCTTAGGCTAATAAAAGATACGCATATATTAATGGTTGATCGCCTGCTGTTCACTTTGCCGGCGGGAACTCTCTCCACTAGTTTTTTGAAACAAAAAATATAATATCCCGTGTCAATAAAAGAGATGTATATTAATAGTTGATCACTGGCTCTACTCGCTTCCCGCTCAACGTCGGCGGTGGGACATGTGCCTCTCTCTGGCATAACAAACATACTGACAGATGCCAGAGATAGCGTGACAGCCGAATACTATTAATACTCGGTTTTACTGTACATATGTCATCATCATTTCAGCAACACGACGTCCACTGCAGGGCATAAGCCTCCCCCAAGGATCGCCATAACGACCGGTCACGTGCTACCTGCATCCACCGAGTTCCCGCAACCTTCACGAGGTCGTCGGACCATCTAGTAGGAGGTCTACCCACGCTGCGTCTTCCGACACGTGGTCACCATTCGAGAAGCTTGTGGCCCCATCGGCCATCAGTTCTACGAACAATGTGCCCCGCCCACTGCCACTTCAGTTTGGCAATTCTTCGGGCTATGTCGGTGACCCTAGTTCACCTGCGGATTTCCTCATTCCTGATTCTATCACGCAGAGATACTCCGAGCATAGCCCTCTCCATGCGGGCAGCAGCGCCCTCTGAGAACATCTTCCACCCTATTGCGATCGCCACCCGCTCGCCAAGCGTGGCGATTATGGCACTTCCCCCCCAAGGGAATAATAATAAAAAAAAGCAACAATAAAGTCTGTACATATGTAGGTATGTAATAAAAAAGCTACGCGGACAAAGACAGGGCTCATAGCCGAAATATCATTATAAAATAGTAAAAGTTCATAAATCGATTTGGCATTACAGTTATTTGTAATTAAAATTAAAATTGTACGTATGTAAACACTTTATTGTACAAAATAAAAACAAAAACAATACAATGACGATGTAAAAAAAAGTACAAAGGCGAACTTATCCCTTTAAGGGATCCCTTCCAGTTAACACATGAGAGATTGAGAAAGGTGAAAGGTTGTGCATCCACTTGTGGTTAGTTGTGTTCCATTATTGTTAGCAAATCTCCCTCTTAAGGTCACAAAGAGTAGCAAATAAGAAACAACCAATATCAGGCTTGGCACAGATGGCGCTGTAAGTGCTCTGAAATATTGGAAATACGCCAAACGATAATGAACTAACGCTCGTAAGTGTTGCCGGGGCAAATTTCCCTAAAAAGTAGCGATATATTTCCAAATAAAAAGTAGCGGTTATTGGCAGGCATTTCATTTTGTTGCTATTGAGATTGGTTTGACCTTAGCAGGGTTTATTTACTAGAGAGTCTCATTTCAAGGGTCTACATAGATCCAATCTGGCTGGTAGTTATTTAGACTAGGTTAATTTTAGCCTAAAATTGGAAAGAGAATAATAATATCCTTTTCTCAAACATGCAATGAAATATTGATGTTATGTTCCTTATGCTATAGGCTTATAGGCTGCAAAGTATGACGTTTCAGGTGCGGCTAGGACAAGAGGTCGTTAATGGAATTTCATACAAATAGTGCAGGCCTAGGCCGGCAAAGGCTCTTTTTTAATTTCCATTCCACATAAATTTGTGGCACAGGCATCATGATATTCTGCCACTACGCGTATTTAAAAAAAAAACGTTTTTTTTAAATTTTAGTGTAAACATGGCGGCTGTGTGTGTGAACAGGCTAGATAGCTGTTTTTTTTTAATATACTAAGCCGTGCATCCAACCAAAGCGTTTGCTTGTTTATGTAAAGTACCAGGAGAACAAAGGTAATTAGGGGTGCGTAGCGCAACTTAGATCGCAGGCGGTGCGCTGCGGGGCACCGGCGGGCGGGCGGGCGCACCCGACACAGCGCGGATGACTGAGCACTGTAGGTTACTTTCAATGTATATGCACTTCCAGTAATTTGACTTTGTTATTTTTGTTTTAATTTTTTTAATGAATTATTATTATGTTTGAGAAAAGCACGATACATACCTCGGCGGGAAATATGGGGTTGCCCGCCTCAGACCTATCCTTCCTTCTATATGTCTTCGGCCGGCAACCCCTTTTGTCCCGTCCTCTGTAGTAATATACTATTTTTGAACACAGCTTTAAGTAGGTATTTCAGTAGGTATTACTTATCAGAAGTAGTTAATTTCTGTGGCAACCAATATTAATGTCAATTTTTATTTAAACTACGTTGAAACTCAGTGAGCAAAACATGTAAGCCTCAACAACGTTTTATTAATAAATACTGGGCTTTTATTCTTTTTTGCTTTAACCCATCTTGTTACTATATTTTAATCATGACGTCATGATGTAGCTCTTACTCTCACGTAAATAAGAGCTACCATGACATCAACCATAAAATTACGTATAGGTGAAAAACTTAAGTAAATGACCTCTTGCACGTAGTTGTAACACATCTGTATAGACCGTTCGACATTCTATATTTGAAATTTGAAGTAAATTCCATAGTTGTTTTCTAGACAGTTGTCTATGGAATTTGCTTCAAATCTCAAATAGATACATGCAAGAGGTCATTTACCTACTTAAGTTTTTCATATCTATGTATAAAGGCTCTGTAAAGCAAAATGCCACATTTCAACATATCCTATTATAGGTGACGTGACACGATCTAAAACTACGTAGGCAGCATGATACAAAGCAAACTGAGAAGATCCCCCATATCACGTGTTCGTACATTTATGTATAGCCTTTCCGCCCTCACAGAGTATTTGTCTAAAGCGTTAGCCAGTATCGCGAATCGCTTCGTGGTACCTTGGAATTATATTAATATTAACACTTTAATACCTAACCGCTAAGCAACATACTAAGGTCAATTATGAATATAAGTTAAGAATTCCCATTTTATATTTTAAGAATGGTGGTCAAAGGGTAATTTTTTATTATATAGAAAGTATTAGGAGTCCTTTTATTTACGTCATGAAAATAAATACTATGAAATAGGATGCACCATCTATAAAGGCGTTTATTTTTTGTTTGCGGTTTATTGCATAGCGAAAAAAAATTGATAAAAATTGAATGTACAAGGATATGCAAAATCGTTTTTTGCAGATAGTGTTCATACTATACAGGGTGTTAGGCAGAAGGTTGGACAAACTTCAGGGACTAACTCCGTAGGTCATACTCATCAACTTTTATTATGGGACCAACATCGAAATGGCGAAAAAAAAACCAGCTGTTCCATACATTTCGGCTGTTTAGCTCTCAAAGTTTGTATGGAACAGCTGTTTTTTTTTATCGCGATTTGGATGTTGGTCCCATAATAAAAGTTGATGAGTATGACCTACACAGTTAGTCCAACCTTTCGCCTAACACCCTGTAAAACATACTCTTTTTACCATGGAACATAAAAACAAAACATTATGAGATATTTTTACTGTAATAGGTACTTTTAACGATTCCATATTTTTCCAAGAGTAAAAACTCGTCGACTGCTTTGGTTTTTCTATTCGTAAATATTGCTTGTAGAATTATTTATATAGTACCTCTCTCGGAAGCTATGCTATTTGATGGGCAGTGAAACCAGTCATTTATAAGTAGAATACTTCTATAATTTAAAGAATACTTCCGTCAAAGTTTCATTATACTATTTAGCGGTTAAAATTAAAGAAATATACAACCAAAAATACATAATACTTTGCACTTATTTAGTGCTAATGAAAATAAAACAGTTTTGGAGTTTTCAACTAAGTAGCTAGTAAGATACTTAAAATAAATTTACGAGAACTTAAGTTGACTCTTACCCAAAAATTACTCAATGAAACTAAATTTTCAAATATCTTGATCTAATAACATTTAATATTTACGAAAACCCTAAGATTTATTTTCGTCAAATAGCGCAATGTTTTTGAAGTTTCGTTTAGCACGTAGTTTAAAAGATCCGTCTTTGAAGTATTTTTTATTAGGTTGTAAAATACTGATAGGAGATGAACATCTTGTTGACAACGATGACATTTTATGATTGAAGGACATGATTTTTTTAGTCAGCAACAAAAATAACGTAGGAGTAGCGTTAAAAATAAAATCCTAATAATATAACAACGATGTATGTTTTTAAAACCCTTTACATCTGCTATGTTTCTTCTGCGTAGCTAGACACAATCAGTCGCAGTATTGCTTTTACGGATTAAGTAGGTATACATATAAATCTATTAAATATCTTACATTTATCAGAGGAATCGTAACATAATATTATTTTGATGTAAACCTCCCCAAAAGGTTGAGTTTTGATTCAATATTGAATAACGATTTTGCTACAACACTTATAAAATATATTGGCGTTCTTCCAACACTGTACCAAAATGTTGCCATTGTGGAAGTTTGGGAAATGACAAGCATTGTCGAGACCAACAACTGCCAAGTAACGCCTACTTTCTCTCTTCGTCAACATTCGTTCAAGGGTTTGTACCAAATCTGAGTTTTTACTGCTGGCAGAGTTTCATGCTTCGGCAAACGTTATTCATTATAAGAAATATCCATATATTGAGACTTGCAAAAAGATTTATTGTAAAAAGATTTTTAACTTGATTGTTGATTGTTGTTTTTAACTTTCGGAAGTTATTTTAAAAGATGTTACAATTTAATGAGTATGAAGGATTCATGAACAATAGAAAGTTAATAAGACTAGAATTAATTTAATAAAAGACACTAAATGTTAGATTTGTATTCTGAAAATCCGGGAATTTTCGGTGCTAACTTTGTAGAGGTGTAACTTAGTACCGAAAAACTGGGAAGTTTGGGTACTTACTGGTTGACTTACTGGCTTTCAACATGCATTCAGTCGAAAGATCTATGCTTGCTCGTTATTCGGTATTTATATAGGTACCTAATTTGAACCATTAATTTTATCTACATACTAAATAAGAAAACCTTCTTAATAATTTCGACTTATAGGTAAGTATTACATGCTCGATAGGTGGATAACTCCGGCTAAAGGAGAAGGATATGTAACAGCAGATACAGGGTGATTACCTAGAATGATAAACTGAAGTATGTCTTACCTGTCTTTGCGTCCCCTGCATCTCTCCAGGCATGTTCTGCGTGCTCAGGACAAGATGGCGGGCCATCAGTATGTAGAACATCGCAATGACGGCCAGCGGCAACGAATAGTACACCAGGAACCGGATCAGCACCATCGTGGAGGGGTAGTTCTCCCCCCACTCCGGGGGGTACGGGTAGCACACAAGGAACTGTATAGGAAATAATTCAATTATTAAGAGTTTTATGAAATTAAAATGAGTAAAGGTTAAGAGTTTATTTATTTTTTATAAATTGTTTGTTTAATTTATTTGGCCGACAATGCGTTTCATGCATTATATTCGATTTCTAGAATCCAAAACTATAATAGATATTTTAAAAGTGAATAGTGGAATTTAGTATTTAAATAAATAACTAGTGCGGAAGTCCACCTGACAGATTTATTCGGCTTTCCATGTATTAAATTAGTGACTATTGTTTGTTTGAGAAGATAGAATAATGAAAACGGATGAAACAGTTCTGTTGTAGGCAGGTACACACTACACTGTAAAAACAATAAGAACCGGAGTGATTTCAACTAATTGTATTATCGGAACACCGTGTTAAATTATTAATTCATTCAATAAATGAGTTTTGTACCTGAAGTTTCTCAGACAGTCAATTTACTCATGTAATCCATAAAACATTGGACCTTTAACAGCATTCGATCGAGTCATGAACTTTTAACGGCGTGTCTGCTCAACCCCAAACGTTTGCAAATAGACTATTTGCAACCGTATCCTGATTGAGGCTATAAAATTTACAGCACCATTAAAGTTAAGACAGTAAATATAAATACTTCCAGAGACGTTTGAAACACGTAAAATCAGAAGAATTCACAACGATTTATTTGTTTGCACGTTTACAATTGTGTAGGTTTTCATAAGATTCTTTATCTAAACCTATTCCATTGGAATTGATTCAGTACATTAAATTTAATCGTAGCGTTCTAGATAAAAGGGTTTCGTATTACTTACGTGCAGCTGCTCAGTTTCCTGTATGGATTTTATAGCGCAGCGTAATTGAATGTCGTATTTTTATATTGTACTGGGATTTGACTGGGATACTAATATTTGAAAAAATACCCAGTTTTCTTATTTTAGTCAGTACATGGTAAAATTGACACATCTATAATTATAGTGTGTGACATCCATGAACAATTACATTTTAAGTAACAATAGCTTTAAGTGTGTGAACCGTGGGACTAAAGAACAGCTTATTATGATCACTAAAAAGTATAAAATAAAATAAATGTTTTAAAAAACAAAAACCGCCTTCAAAAACGCAAAACTTTTTTGGATTTTTAAATAAAAGCGTTATATAATCGTGGTAAACAGGTGTACAAGTGGCGTAAAGCATTACACGCATTTTTTAAATATAAGAAACCTCAAGACCATCAGACTTTACCATAATTATGTATTGTGACGAGCATTTTTTAAATGTTTACCTGCGTTGTAGGGTTTACGACGAATGCTCTCACATAGGAGCCCACGTAGGCTGGGGTCGCGAGGAGGGCTGCCATCAACCAAATACCGATAGCCGTCGCCACTGTCAGTCGGGTAGCGCGCTTGCTACCGCCTGTTGGACAAATACTTCAAATAGTTATATTAAGCAAAGTTAGTTTTATGAATAATTTACTATAATTTAAATAATATAAAATGCTACCGTTTGCCTATCGACATGTATTCGAAAGTAATCTGTTAAATGTTAATTATTCTTTTAATTATCTTTCATACCGAGAGTACTGGGTATTAGGGAATGCAATTTAACCGGTTATTAACCATTTTTGTATGCAATAACCGGTTATAACCGGTTATTTGCATTAACTACTAGGTATGCAGGACCGGTATTCTAGGCGGTAAAAACCATTTCGTCTACTTTGACCTGTTATCGTATTGTCAACGTTTTGATAGCTCCTAGTTTACTTGACGGTGGGCGAGTTAAAACAACTCCATAACAGGTCAAATAATAATATGATATCGTTTTTACCGCCTAGAATAGTGGCCCCGGTTTGCGCTAGTTAAGCTAAATAATAAATGTTTTTGTAGACATAGACAATTTTTTTAAAGTAACCTTTTCAGTACCTAGTTACTTCGTTTTTAATTGCATAATATATTTAAAGATTTAAAAGAAACATATTGATTAAATAACAAATGAGCAATGTAAACTTAAATTAATGTCTTGTAAAAATACTGAGTTGGTAGTGACTTCCTATGAAGCAGTTGGTCCCGGGTTCCAATCCAGGTAACGGCAGATATTCGTGTGATAAGCGCAAGTATTTGTTCCTAAGTCTTGGCTTTTTTCTATGTATTTAAGTATGTATTTTTGTATGCATTTAAGTATGTATTTTTCTATGTAAGTAAGCTTATCGTAATCTAGTACCCGCAGTACAAGCCTAGAGCTTAGTATATATAGCATTTGTGTGACATTGTGCCCAGTATTTAGGTTTTAATATTTATTGTTTATAGTAAAATCCCACTATCTATTTCCAGACACAGAACTTGACGTAAATAATACAGCATAAGAAAGTGCCTTCTCTATCGGTCCAGAAAATAGTTTTAACTTTTCTATGAGAAATATGTTAGTAGTAGGATTAGAAAGTATGGATTTATTTTGAATGCGTTGATATTTTGGAATTATTGCTACGTTATTGAGGATTGAATATTGTAGAATTACGAATAATAGCTATTTTTAGCCAAGGGAGGCAAAGGTTTACCTCAAGGTAGCGTGCTTTACCAGTATCATTAAAACCTTAAAAACTCCTTAACTAATCGACAGAGTGAAAAGTTAAAGGTATATTCTCGACAGATGAAGACAGGCTTTTTTACCCCTTTAAATTTACGTCAAGTTCTGGGACACCCTGTATATTAAAACTGACTGACTGACAACGCACAATCCAAACCACTGAACCTAGGGGCTTAAAATTTGGAGAGAATCCTCGAGCACCCTAAGAGCACTAAGAAATGATTATTCAAAAATCGACCCTCTGCAGGAAGAAATAGGGGAGAAGCTGGAAGCGAATTCTTCACATAGGTACAAACTCGCGGGACGCCCGCGAGTTCTAATAGCTAAATATTATTATAATATGAAAGACCTCGTTAACCGTCGAGATGAACGACATGAATATGTTAAACACCATTGAACTGCTTTAAATTGATGTCAATAATGCTTAACATAGTTCAGTGCGCGTGATGCACCTTTGTGACAAATTGTTCATTAAGCAAGCAAGATTATTCATAGGTTTGTCTGTGAAAGTAATAGACAAAATAATCAATTAATTTCAAATAAATTCGACAAGGGTGGTACAGGGTGACTGCGGGGTCGTGTAGCAACAAAGTAAACTAAAACTAACTACCTAATAGATTTAAAAGCGTCAAGACAATTATTTTGTATTTTTAATTAAATAAACATTAAATGAATTCATTTTATTCGGAATCATGGCCACCCTACATACTAAATTTCTTACTCCTCTGATCGTTCGTTTTCAAATAGGTTTTAAGTTTTTGACATGAAGATGTTAGGTGACCATAATTTTAGTAATAATTAGTGAAACATAATATTATTTTAATAAAAAGCTAAACTTTAACTGTTTCAAAAACCACTATACTAAGAGAATCTCAACCATTTACTGAGTTGGGAAAATTAATGTAGGATCACGACCCCGCAGTCATGTATTCCACTTTGTGTTGGGCTTATTACAATAGTATATTGTTTATGACTCTGTCACCTTTACTGTCATAGCTATCATAAAGTTAACAATACGATTGCAATAGGGTTAAAGACAATGTAGAAAAGGGTCAAGGTATCGGTTACCGTACTTCGATTATAATTAAAATGAATTCTAAATTTGCGTATACTCGTACTAAGTTTAAAATTGAACGGGTCTTAACTTAACTTAATAAACATATGAAACCTAAAGTTTATACATATGACATTTATTTAATGTTTCTACATAATTTATCTTGTTTAAACTTCTTTCAGTTCAAATTATGATTAAAAAGGTTAACTTTTGCCATTATAACTAGATTTAAATTCGTAGCTGAAAAGAAAACTCATTAAAATACTTGTCTAATATTTTAACAAGTGTTAATTTCGTTCCAGACGTTTTCTATTTTATTTGACGTAAAACAATAACGGCCCGTGCTAATTCTCTATTCAGTTCAGTGAGTTTTTGAAAACGGTCGGCTTATTTCATTACAGAATAACAAGCGAGAAGACATTTTTTCATTTGCGCCAACAGAAATATAAAACGCCTAATTAATTTAACCAGCCGAAACGTTAACGAAACAAAGCATTTAGAGAGTACCAATTTCACCAAACGATGTTAAATATGAATCAATGTCAATCGACTGTTAGTTCATACATTTTGACAGCTTACAACACTACAACAGTTAACACTCTAATCGTCTGTTAAGTTGTTAACATCGTTTGGTGAAATTGGTACTAAGAATTGCAGCCTTAGTTCCAATTTACCATACGATGTTAAATTTAATCAATGTTAATCGACTGTTAGTTCATACATTTTGACAGCTGTTAACGCTCTAATCGTCTGTTAAGTGGTTAACATCGTTTGGTGAAATTAAGATTGAAGTTTTGAGAACTCAAATGTCTACGGGCCTCACATCCCACTTACCGGCACGTGGCCTGTTTACTTTTGTGCCTTCTCCCTGCCATGGAAAAGAACCTAATTCCCACGATGAAGTTTGCTAGAATTGGACTGAAGATTATCATTATGTAGCTGTACACAAGTTGCAGAATATTTCAGAAGTTTGGGAATATTTTCAATAAATTAGTGACAATATTGTCGGAAACAATCGAGAGCACTGACAATGTTTTTTTTAAATACAAATGATAAGAGTACCTAGATACTTATTCTTAGAAGTTACCGAGAATTGTTGATAAGAAACTTTTACAATTTTTAAAGTTTCTCGTGTCCGTAAAATGCAAGGTGCGTGAATACAAGTGCATTCTACAGATTCACAATTCTAAGATTTTTTTAAAGTCTTCTACACGAGATGGTCCATGGTTCTTCGGTCTATGAGAGAATCAAACTTAATGAGTCAAAGTCATTCCGTATATATTTTAGGAACACATGAGCCATCCAGCATATACATACATATAAATCAACAACCAGTGCCATACTTTGCTTTGCTGCTTAAGTGCTTTATAGAAAAAGAAAAGAGAGAATATCGTTATTTCCACAATCTTTTTATTTATTTATTAATAATTATTTGATTTTTATTGGACAAAATAATACTCTTAATAAACGCCATAAAAAAACGCTATAAAATGCCATAAGGCATTCTCTGCCAGTTAACCTTTGGGAAAAACAGAGATTGTGATGGCGGTGCAACATTGGGTTTAGCTTAGCTTTTCTATGTTTATGACCAAAAACTTATACTTTTTATGTGGCTATGTAATGAACAGCTTCCATAATAAGGTCTTGATATCAGAATAATCCTTTATAACACAAAAAAAACGGATGTTAAATTATTTACCCGAAATTTCAAACAAAATCTGGTACATACTCAATATCAATCGTAGTACGACTTTAAAATGTTGAGCCACCATAGAACTCTTTCAAAAGAAATTAAATCAAAAATGTCACGAATGCGTCACGGATTCTATTGATGTTGACTTAACAAATATTATTCCGTTACCGTACATCCACATCGCGTTAACTAATATTTTTGCCGGCCGTATTTGTTGTTTCTTGTTTAACGATAAATACGCCGGCAAACAGTAACAAGCGGTGAATTAGTGCGATCGTAATTCACTTGTATTTATTACCCGCGTCCTTATTCCGCTAGGGCAAGCAATCGAACATGCTAGCACGAGCTAACCAGGTGACTGGAACTCCTTGCTGTACCGTGTAACAGTTCAAAAACCTAATAAGGTGAAAGCCAAGTTTAAACCAAACAAGTCTCAAGTACTTAATAGGTTTTGAAATGGTTAAGGTGAGTTAGTAGGTTTTTACTGGACAAACGTCAATTTAATGGTAGGCACTTAATAGGTTTTGAAGTAAGTCTTAAAATCGCAGGTATTTATGACGATTTTAAAGCAGGTATTTTTGTTATTTATTATATTTGTTACTAGGGTGTTATTCTCTTAAACAATTCGCTTTTCAACTTGGCGATGTCGTATTAACCAGCAAACGAAAGTAACAATCACCGAGCGGGAGGACTCGGGGGACGCTAAGTTCCCACAGCTACCTTATATCCCTCAGAGCGGAAAGTAGAAGCCCCACATAGCGGGGCTTCGTCGACTTGCTGCCAGGTACTACTCTCCTTCAATCCCCCACTCCCATCTCCACTCCCTCCCCTCCTCAACCCCTCAGTAAGTCAGGTTAGGTTACCTTATGATGACCTCTATTAAGGCTATTAAATATTATGCTATTCGTATATTAGTAGGTATATAATACATTAGTGCATTTGTATATATGAGCGTGAGGCCAACAACAGTCGACCAAACAATGCTAGGACAATCGTATTAGGGCTAATGTGCGTTAGGACAAACAATCATTATGAGTAACGATATTAGGGAATTCAAATATAGGACAAAAACATTATGGATATAGACCCATCCACAGCACACTGTACGTTAAGCGCATTACTAGTCTCCAGCAAATAAAATTTCCCTTTGGGAAATATGTATAGTACAGCGAGGGAGCTCACTGCAATGACACTACGACTCATATTTTGCCTGGATGGCGCAGGTGCATTAGGCAGCAAGAAGCATCGACTCCCGTCCAAAGGTTTACCCCAAGGCTCAAGAAACCGGTTGGGATGAGAAAAATAACTCGTCACGTAAAGGCATACCGCACATAAATAAACGGACAACGACCTCCACACCTAGTCATATATTCCAGTAACACAGCACATGAGGTCGACCGCAGGTAGAGGGGGTGCTAACAGCCGCTACCGGGACTCTTTAACTTAAATTCAAGCGTTATTTATATGAAATTAAAACCAATGTAATGCACTGTAATTAAATGCGTAAGCTAGCTAGCCGTAACAACCAGACAGAGAGATTAAAAAAAGCTAGAAAAAAATAATCCAAGTTGAACATAACACGTTTTGCAGAACTACGCATACACGTTGATTAAAAAGTTCATGCAGTGTTTGTATCCATAAAACATAGAACAAAAGAGCCGTTAACGCAAAACGTTGGTAGACAAAAACGTTGTTATGCTAGAATCTTCATGCTAAGAACCATTAAGTAGACTATGAAGGTTTTGTTTACGTGGTTGGTCTCTAATTAGCAGTCGTAAATAATCGTAACGGTAATATTGCTTGCTCAAGGAGTATCTCCGTAATACTATAACAAGCTATTTCGAAGTTTCAGCTAAAATTTTTATGTTTCTTGTGATAGAAAGAGAAGAATAAATTAATGAAAAGTATTAGATGAAATATCTCATTCTGGATTTGAACAGAGTTACGATTTTGTAAAAGTTAAAACATCGCTAACGCCAAATTCATATTGTAACGTCGTAGTTTATTTAAAAGGAAAACATTATGTTACTAGCTCGCTTCGCTTCGCTTCGCTTCGCTTCGTGTAAGTTTTTTGTAGCACCCGTACATAACCCAGAACTTGTTATACACGAAACCTTCCTCTTGAATTTCTCTCTCTTCTCTCTCTCTTCTCTTCTCTCTTCCTATTGATGAACATCGCATTAAAATCTGTTGCGTAATTTGAAAGAGCTACGCGTACATACAGAGAGCCAGACGGCGGGGAGCGAATTTATCTTATAGGATGTGAAGAAAATGAACAGCTTTTTTTATTGTAGTAATTAAAAAATCATAGTAGGTTAGATTTACGCGAATAAGGCATTTCCCTTAAAGGGTTTCCATGTAGAGCTAAGTTAACAACAACTGTCTGAAATGAGTAAACCATCAATAACTAAATTAAATTAAATTGTACCAAGTTCATGAACTGTCGGAATACGTAGATGACTAAACAATTTAGTAACTATGAAAGCTATTGAAAGGGAACACGTTCCACCCTCTAAGGAAGTTAAGTGATCAAATTAATATCGCAATAGAGCGTTAAAGTTTTACGACGTATACCAATGATTTACAGGGAATAATAGGTAATTAATAAACAACAACTAGTATAACGCTCCCCTTAATCGGTTACTTATACAACCGCTTGCAAAGACAATGGGCACTTTTAATTTTTTTCAAGAAGTTAAAATATACTGTAACGAAATAACATGTTATGCTACTAAATGAAGAAAGTACAAAGAAGAAATATAATTATATATAAATAATAATAATTTGTTTTTGTAGCATAAAATCAAATTTTCTTACACTACGTACCTTCATTTTAAAGGGGTTATAGAGTATGATGCTGAGACGTCCTTGACGAATCATGTTATACACAATCATCCGATTTTTGTATCACACTTTTAAACTCTCAGTCCTTCATTTGGCTTCGTGCGGTAAGGTAAAAATGTCTGCACTGTTGCATCAGAATGACATGTTAATGTGACAAAGTAGCTTCCTTATTAGGTAAATCAGAGTTGAACCATTTCCTAAGTACTTAAAGACTCGTTACTGTCAATCAAACTCAATTATGACGGTAGAACACTTAAGTTAAATTAGCAAAGCTGAAGATTTAGTTCAGTTCTCGTTCCCTAACAATCTGAGTATTGAACCCTAACTCAACTAATTCAACGCCATTTCTAATTAATTATGGAAATGATATCTCAGAATTCCAACAAGTATGAGGCTCCGGAATGCGCTCTAATTATATTGAATGCAATCTTGACTTTGAATGGGCGTACGGGACCCCCTTCGCTTTCATGCGGCGGAAGGAACGAAGGTAAATCAGATACGGTGAATTAATTGGAAGTAGTGTGGGAATTTCTTTTCCGGATAGGCTTATTTACGAGTAAAGGAGCCGTGTTCAAAGCCTTATTATGCGAGCGGATTTCGTACCTGAAAGGAGTAAAAGCCAGTAGGCCGTACACACTCTTATTTACTAGGCCCTTGTACTTTTCGGTTCGGAGGCGCTGAAATAATGACATGAATTAAAAAATATGTTTCATTTTAAATCTAAGGCAACATGTTATTTAATATAAAGGCAATCAGCGCGAGCTTTTAAATTAATTGTTTTGATTGTCAACAATCCAGTGACCAATAAGACAACTTTTCAGACACAACTCATCTAAATAGAATAATGAAATTGAATAAATTAATATCAAATCTAGTGCCAAACTTGGCACCTTTTTAGATCTACTTTTGGTGGCATAAGGGAACTTGGCCATTTTTTACACTTATGTTTTGGTGGGATGATGTTGTTAACTTTAAGCATGCTTACGCCGCAACGCACAAAGTTTTTGGCTCGCGTTGGCCACACCGCAAAAGCCGTATAATAAGTAGCCACGTTCCAGTCAGTGAAGGAGATAGAGCTATAAGAGTCGTATATGTCTGTCCCGTTCACCGCCTTGAGCTGGTATGTTTGTGGCAGTTGCTAATACGACATTAGTTCTTACTTGCAAGCAGTGGTCGTATTACATGCTTAGAATACGTAAAACATATGACAGCAAAAAGCATTTGAATTAATTCCAACTAACTCACGGAATTTGTTTATGCTCCAATAAGAAATACCTAATGTAGGTAATTTTAAATTAGCAGTACGGATTATTGTGTTGCAAAGTGCCAACATTAAGTAACGTAATTAGAAGTCGATGGCTAATGTGATTATTACTGACTTACCGCTTTATAATTCGCAAAATTTCAGAAGTAACTAAGTAAGTTGTGTTCGATGCTTAAAATTAAATAAAAAATATTTCAAATGATATTGTTTTACGGGCGCAATAAGACTTTAAAAATATAATAAATAATGTCTTAAAGTAGTAAAAAGTGTAGAAATTTGTTCTGAGCGATTTTGATAAATAAATTCAGAGGTCTGACCTCAGTTATTCAATAAAAAAGTCACTCATAAAATATATTTGGGACATAAAAAAGTAATAAAGCGTTGCCTTAACTTTATTTACGGGCCAAATAGATAACTGCAATATCACGTCATAAAATAAGGACTCAGTAACTATTCTCATAATATATGGAATCGGTTCCAAGAATACCTTAAAAATACTTCCAAGAACTGGTTATATGTATGTAATATCGTCATTTTATACGTGATATTATAAATTTTATTTTTTCAAATCAAATCAAATCAAAATCTTTATTTTACATAGATCATGGTGTACAGAAAGGTCTTATAAAATTACATTGGCAACACATAATCTGCCGCTAAGCAGCACGTAAAATATACATAAGTGTGAATTTACTAAATTTAAAAATAATGAAGTCAGTGATAAGATAATTTTATTAATTATGAAAATCATGAGAATAAGTTATGTCAATAATATCGGGTTATTACAATTTAGTCAGGATTATTAAAATACTCGTCCATAGAATATATACATTTTTGTATGAGCCAGCTCTTTAGTCCCCGCTTGAACTTAATTAAAGATAAGTTTTTTAATACGTTGGGTAGCTTATTATAAATACTTATGGACATACAGTAAGTACTTCTACTGTATAGTTTGGTTCTCTTGGCGGGCACTACAAGGTGGTCTGGATATCTGGTACGAAAGCCGCAGGTATCTTTATTCTTTTTAAAGAAGTCCGGATGGCTCCTAACGAACAATGAGGCTTCGTATATATACATGGAAGGCACAGTTAGCAAATGTAAGTCCTTGTATAGGGGACGGCACGAGGTCATAGCATCTACATCACATATTGCTCTAATGCACTGCTTTTGTGCCAAGAGGACTCTTTTGACATGGTGAGAATTTCCCCAAAGGAGAATTCCACATTTAATTACGGATGACACATAACCATGATACGCTTGGATAGCAGTTTGCCTGTTACAAGTTTTAGTGAGTCGCCATAATGCATAGGCAAAAGAATTAGTTTTACTGCACACCCTGTCTATGTGGCTTCCCCAGCAGCACTTATCATCTAAAGTAATGCCAATATAAAAGTAATGCAAATATTGATCAATCAAATAGAGCATAGTAACACATGTGTCGCTACATAATTTAGATTCTCCATTATCGGAATAGGCAGACTATACCAGACATCCTTTGTGTTTGACACACCTTTGTTCCCCTATTCTTCACCTGTCGCCTGTCACTTATCAGTTTGGACCTATCATTAGTTGATTGCTCGAGAAATTAGGCGCAATACACGGCAAATTATCGCTAGAAGCCAATTAAATAAAGACGCTAATCAGACTTGACATGAAGAAAACAATCCCCGAGGCGTCTACGTGAATAATAGATCCTTTGGTTTTCCAAATGTATTTGGGAACAATGTCAGGATTGAAGATATTCCTAAAATCTAAATTATCTGTATAAGTAACGTGACAACAGAAAACCCGTTATGGGTAGGATTTGCATAGATGTACATGTTTATCAAAACATTTGTGTGCTTGCGAATTGGTCTAACCAGAAAATGAAAACTGACAGGCTGAAATTAAAGTCAAAGAACTTGCCTAGTTATTAGTGCAATTTAGTTTTATGAATGTGGTAACAATACTTATAATATAATATTTCTGCATCCATAAAAAAATACTTACTTATTAAAAGTAAAGTTTTATGTTCATTTATGTTTCATTAATTTATGCTGCGTTCTTTACCACCATTTGATATTATGTCGGTTTTAGTAAACTGTATGCCAAAATCTGTTGAAAGTAATTCCACTTTTACCCGAGAACCTTTTTAGTAATTAGGCATTCGAGATATTTTTTACTCTTATTAAAATTGAAATAAGGTTACGTAGCCGTACTTTTATTGCGTTTTAGCCCGATATTTCTTTTTAAAGGCTACATTTTTGAAGGTTCGTTAGGTTGGCAATTTCATGGCAAACAAAATAACCATTTATTTTGGCCAAGCCGCCCTAAAAACATGATAGTCCTAACATGGTTCTTTCGAATAATGTAATGAACACTCTAGGCAAGGTCAGGCGCAAAATCAAATCTTTTATTCAGTAAAATGGTTCACGATAGAATTTACGAGTGAAGAATAAATCGCAGACTTTTGTGGTTTGATGTAAGTATACTTAGGGCTAAAGGAATTGAGATTTAATTTTCTTATTATACAGATTCTCGCCGGACATCATCTAGTTATTAAATTATTGTGATCTAAGATGAACTACCCGATAACTCTGAATGTATATACTTCTAATTGTCAAGTAGTTACGAGTTTGTTAAGCTTGTTCTGCCTATAAATATGATGTGTTACCTTAACGCAGTCACGTTGCCGTCAAATCAACCAAATTGCGCTAATCGATTTCAAACCGACCGAGCGAAAATAATCAAATGGTGTAGTTAATTAATAGCTAATTCTATCTTCAATATAGCCCAAACCAAACAAACAATTCGAAGTAATATAATTGCTAATTGAAACGTAACATTCTAATCACAACTTTCGATTCAACAAACTGAAGTCGACAGAATGCAAAGCCGTGAGCTCCTAACAAATATTAATTACCTACTTACTTTCGTCTACGAATTCTGCGTTAAATTCCGATATATAGCTGATAAAGGACGATTTATAGTTTTATACAACTAATAAGCTGGAACTTTCTGTTTCCCAATAATGGTCGAAACACATGAGTAGATCGCGTTGTAGGAATAAAAATGTCACGTTACATATTCGCACTGCTAGATCAAAATAGTAGTAACTCAAAATACAACTGTATTTTAAAATCAACTTTAATACAACTTCTATGAGCTTGAAACAAAACTAACAAGGATTTTGAGTTGATGCTGTTTTGATCTAGCAGTGCGTATGTTTAGCCAAGAAACAATAGCGCCATGTTTCAGATTACATCGCACTTAGTAGCACCGTCTATATAGTCTACAGATTAAAAAAAAAACCCCTTCGAGCTTTTTGTCACTGACAACCAACTAGGGTAACCTTTCGTCAACAACATGCACCAATTACTACTAGTACTATTAACATTTAAACGAAAAAAAAGGTAATTTAATGACTGCGCAATTTTTTTTACCGTGGACATTAAGATATTCTTGAAATCACCCAGTGAAAGATTAAAGGACAAACTAGGATGAAATTAATTCGGTTCGTGTGAACAAGAGAAAACAAAAACTAAATATTTTGTATTCAGGAACAAACCACTACAGCGAATTCGTAAAAAAATAATTACACGCGGGTGCTGCTCGCCAATTCTCGTTTCTTGGCTTGAACTTGGCTTGCCACGCTCCCACGTATCTAAATTCATCTTGATCGTGACCAAATAAAGCAACAGCAACAGTAATCATAATAATTAAAGACTTTAAATTAAGCGAGTATATGTGTGTGTGTGTGTGTGTTTAAATTTGAGAGTGCAATTCAGAAAACGTCAGTTGATAAATGAACGATCATTAACAAAATTTTAATAAGAGTATCTCTGATCAGAAACCAAATAAATAAAACCATTTGTGTCATTTGTTGTGGTATTAGTTAACGAAGTGTTGAAACCAGTGTTGCGTCGGCATTTTCTAATTCGGGACAAAAATAACACGTTACTTTTTTATCACAATAAATTTTCCGTGTTCCAACCGCGAAGGAAAATATCGGCTTCCCCGTGGGAATAGACGAATTATAGCCTGAGGTTCGGTCCCTTTACTATTACTTTCGGGTTATAGAATATTGAGTTATTTGAGCTACGTATGATTTGATTAATAACATATTGCTTCCAAACGTATAAGGAATCATTAACCTTTTTGGTGAGGTACATAAAGTACCCCGAATTGTCCTTGTCCTTAACAGGTTTCAGCCTAGTCAGACTCGTTCTGTGGTTTACCTAAAATACTTATGGTAAGATTAGTGTTATCACATGCTCCGACTTTTTCTGCGTAGAAGTCGTTCATCGCTATTCTCTCTGACACTGTCCAATTTTCTAAGATAAAAAATATCGGATATTATTCAGGCTGTTAACTATTTCTGTACCTGCACCAAATTTCTTGGCTTACGGTTGAGGCATGTTCAAGGTTGAACAAAACTTCTAAATAAGTGAAGTAAAAGACTAAATAATTAAAAAATTAAAAAACACGACTGCCGTTAAAAATATTGAACTAAAATGTGAAAATAAGTTTTATTTTTCTAATATGACGGAAAAAGTTTTTGTTAGTATATTTTTTTAATGCAATCGGGGGACTTTTTGCAAGGCATCGTCTCAGTAGAAAACATTCACCCGACCCGACTGCATTAAAAAAATATATATATCATAGATCATAGAAGTTGAAAGGATTCTAACGATACAACACACATCGAAATCGGCACAGGCGTTTAGAAGTTATGGTGGAATAAAGAATCATACATACATACATACATGAACCCCGAAAACATTGCACTCCTTTTTTTGGGCAGTCGTGTAAAAAGAAGAATCGTTGAAGAAACAAAAAAACCCAATTTCGCATTTTTAATATTACTAGCAAGGACGACCGCGGCTTCGTAGGCGTAAATTAGTTTCCCGCTACTCCCTATAGTCGCTATTTCTTACCGTGGGGAGTAGAATTTCAAAATATGTTTTCTTAATGTGCCCCTGGGTACCCCTAACAAATATCCGCTCCAAATTTCAAGTCCCTGGGCCCAGCGGTTTAGGCTGATCTTTGTGTGAAAATGATATTTTGTAGAAAAAGGAAATAATTATGATAGCAATACTGAAATATTTAATAATTTAGGCGGAAATTGCTTTAGGATAAACGATGATAAGACCCGTTAATTAATTTTGCCACTTTTATTTGTATTTGATTAAATAACGGTATAAAGAATTGTTTTCTTCAGAAATCTTTCTTGAAGAATATTATACATATATAACGTAAGTGTAATTAAAACGGTTTAGATTTATTAAAAAGTAGAATTTAGGGGTGGGAAATCCTTTCAAAGATGCGTTATTCGGTCAGTTAAAATAACTGGCTGAAAGTCTTACTTGTTAAAAACCTTCAAAAGTAATTTGTAATAAAAAAATACAATAATGGAAACTAATATTTTCGTTACACATTAAATCAAAAGTTACATGGTATAGGTCTAACGCTTAACTGAGTCTGTTCAGACTAATCTTTGGTAGCAAATCCCGTGTGTGTTTTACTTGAAGGGACCTGTTCAATTGACACGTATTGACGACAGCAAGGCTGACGCCCGACTGAAGTTATTACGTCGGTTGTCGTACCGTAAACACACACGGGATTTGCTACCAAAGATTAGTCTGAACAGACTCAGTTATGCGTTAGACCTATAATACTTAGCTATGCCGATAATTAACTGGGTAATAAAAGATAAGAAGTAGACTGTTATTTTTTATCTAAAAATAGTTAAAAAAAACAAAATCCCGCCTTCACAAATTAAAAATAACTTCTTTAAAATGGAAGGTAGATAGGTCAGTCCAAATGAAGTCTGCTTTTGGTTAAAATATTGTTCAGTTAGACTGACCTATTTACGTAAAGTTATTTTTTGCTTTTTGAAGGCGAGTTTTTGGATTTTTAAACTTTTTTTTATTTTATACTTTTTAGTGATCATAATTATGCTGTTATTCTCCCACTTCTCAATTAATAAGAAACAATAGAATATTTCAATCTCGCCGCAAGCAACGCCGTGGGAAAGTCATAGTCATATATTTAAACCTAAATATGCTTCGTCATAGTCGCTCAACTATCTTAATCGAAATATCTTGTCGCCACCCTCGAAATATATACCATTTAGGCGTTCCGGTGGCCATCTGTGGTCTTCATCATCAGTTCCACTTCACCTAATAATGCTTTCCAAGACCAAATACATGACTTACAATGAAAAATACCAAAATCGCTATAGGTGTGCCTATAAATTTTGAAGAGTTCCGTCGATTCCTCATGGATTTCACCATCAGATCTTCATTTTGATAAAAATGGGACCAATTGGGAAGCACCAGCTTTCAAATAAAAAAAGAATCATCAAAATCGGTTCACCCAGTCGAAAGATCTGAGGTAACAAACATAAAAAAACAGACGAATTGAGAACCTCCTCCTTTTTTTGAAGTCGGTTAAAAATGAATTTTGTTTGGACTCCCAAAGTCAGTCTGACATTGGGGGTCCTAGTGGAAGTACAAGTTAATATTTATCATCTTAACATAAATGCTCAAATAGGTTACCAAAACAACATGAGCAATGTGCAGGACTAACCAACAATCTAAAATAAATCGATGGTAAAAGGCGTCCAAGCGTGAGAAAGTATAAAAATATGTATTCTAAATCTAAACCGATAAAGACAAACGCGACCGAAAAAAAATCATCGAAGAGTTATCTCTCAACGCGTCGTGTTTTCGCGAAGGATTTGAAATAATCTCGTTGCCGTAATGGATGAAGGGACACGTTCAAGAAGGTTAGAGTTTTATAAAATTACCAATATTGCTTTGATGTTGGCATGGCTGCCAACTTCAGATTCTGGAGAAAAATAGGTTACTTGAATTACCTTTTATACCGGACCGGTTGAAAAAGATATCCCGTTTTGTGGCCGGGTATTATGGGAGGTATTTTAATATTGAGTTATTTTAAAAGACTTCTTCCAATTATGTTTTATATTAAGATACGTCATCTGCGCGCAAAAGCGTTCCTCAAAAAGGAAGGTAATTGCCTTACTATCGTTCAGTCGCGCCGTGGCCGCCGACACGCACGCGTCAAAAACAGTAAAGTTTTATTACCGAAATGCAACAAATATAAGTCACAAAAAATGTCGTCTTATATTTTTCGAGGCTGCCGAAATTATACTGTAACTATGAAAGGAAAAAAGGATGTCTCATTTCATTCGTAAGTACCGTAAATATTTTTTACATTTTGTTTTACATCGCCATACTTTGTTTAATTTGCACCGGTGGCGTCACTGTCACCTTTGAAACATGAGATACACAATTAGATATCGCGTGAGTGCGATAAAGACGGGTAGCTATATGGCAGCCATGAGCGGGCACGCCGCGTCATTCGGGTACGCAATTTGAAACAACTATTTATCTCTTTCTAACAATAGCGTTCGCTACGAATTTGTCTGTAGAAATATGGCAAAGTAGCAACTTTCAGTAATTGGCGACGGTTGTCGAATGCGTTTAGTGTGAGCATAACGTATCTTAATATAAAATATCATTGACTTCTTCCCTTTAGTTATTTAATTTAAATGCGGATTATTTGTATAATTTATTATTGCTACTAGATCAAGAATCTGTTGATGGACCACAAATATTATTCGTACCATGACATTGCTATGCATGCATATATCTTCATGCATAACATAAAATCTTATAACAAAATGACAAACATATTCTATCATTTGGAACCTTAACATGACTGGGTTTTATTTCAAAACCATTAATTTGCTGTCAAAAACAATGTTAGCCTCATAATTAAATCTAAAGTCGCGGGAATCCGAGTATAATTAATTAACAATTGTGTTTCATATGTTAATTACAGCAAGGATAGCGATAGTAAAACAAATGGGCAATAGAAGAAAAACATTCGGGTCTGAAATATCCCGAAAACCAAGGAAACATTTTATAAATTGTTACAAAATAGGTATGAAGTATTGCAATATAAAGGAGCAAGGTATTATGTATGTATGTATGTATGTATGTAAATACTTTATTGTACAAACGGGAAAATAACAAACAACAAAATAGACAGAAGCACAAAAGGTATGTACAAAGGCGAACTTATCCCTTTAAGGGATCTCTTCCAGTTAACCTTTGAGCGGTATTATATCGATGGTTAAAATAGCAATTGTCGTAAAGGACATTTGGCCAATTTTTTTTTACTTTATCTTAAACTAGACGCAAAGCTCTATTGACTAGTAAATATAAAGTTTATCTCTTAATTATATTGACTGAAATATGAAATAATTAAAATAAAAAAAAACATATTTTTTTTAATGTTTCTTAAAGGACTTGATTCTAAAATTCTTAAGGACATTGCCAAATCAATGTTCTTCATACAACCCACATCTTTTTAAAGTACTTTGGGGCGTATAAGATTCAAAATTCGATTCTGACACCTTTTACAACTAAAACAAAGGGTGTTAGGCGCATGGTCGGCGCATAAGTGGTGCCTTGTATTACGTATTCAGGCCTAATAATATGGAGGTCCAGGACACCAGGTTTAAAAAAAAAGCTCTTCATAAAATGGCCAAAATTAATTATTTAAAATCAAAAAACTAAAAAGAAACATGAATAAAACCGCCCTTTTTTGTATCTCGACTGTTGCTTTGTTGTATGAGAGTTGATATCTGGTGCAAATAATTACTCGAAAAAAAACCAGGCCACAGTAAAGTTAATGCGATTTCTATCTTCCATTCGTTAATGCTAAAATAAAGGAGAGGCGAACGTTAGGGGCAACTGGATAGGAAGAAAAGATGTTGGCCATTTACGCCGAAAAGAGACGACAGTTACTAGTTACTACATTGGAGATTGTTGCAAAACGGTTCCAACTTAGCATGGGCTGGCTGTGAAGCCAGCGCTGGTCTTCCGTTCGTTGAGACCGTGACGAGCGAATTAAAAACATAACAGAGAAAACTTTCAAGTAAAATATAAGTATTAGATCGAATAAGATATTTAGGATAGATCTAAAAAAATACTGAACCACATTGCACTTTTTTTAATAAGTTTGCGTTTAACAACAAAAAAATTACATAACCTCTAAATTTCATATCTTAATCTAAAAACAGTTTATGAAATAAAACATTAAATAAACATTCAAAGTAGGAGTAATAACATAGATTATTAAATTTCAACTAACCACAACTAACTTAATTGAGACACCGAAAGGCTTCAAACCGACAGCAAAATTCAAACAAAGATTAAACAATTTTACATTTAAGTATCCAAAATTTAAAAGCACTATATAATGATGTGGCTAGTTACTGAGTTATTGTAAAATAAAGTACAAAAATTATTATGCCTCCTCATTAAAACTTGATCTCAAATCAAAACTGTGCTGTGCCCTTCGTCAAGGTATTAAAAGACTTTGATATATAAGACCAAGCCCATTTTAATAACAAAACGTATAAAATAACGATTTGGTTTCCTAAAAATCATTCAAGCAATGTCTTGAAAACAATGTATAAAATTCATCTTATCGCGGCAATTTAAACTGTGTAAACCAACTAGAAGATCGTAAATTCACCTAATTGCGTAAAATACATCATCCTACCTGAGCCAATACTCGTATTCGAACTCGGAACAAATTTCAGGCGGTAAAGGGGAATCGTCCGGCAATTCCTGTTGATTCAGCAAGGATAGTTCTGTAATTGAAACAGTTCGCAACTGCATCTGGAATTACTCCTGCAGTTTCAGATACGGGCCTCTTCTCGTTAATAGATAGAGAAGAGAATCAGTTCGAGAATGTGTGTTTGAGAGATAGAACTTTGGATTTCGAATTTTGAAATTGAGAAATTGATTTCTCTCTGAGTTTAAATCACAGTAATAACAATAACCATAATATTACGAGCTGAGCCACACAAACTTATTTACTAATACTATTTCAGACGAACTTGTATGACATTGTAACCTATGACTTATACTTTAATAGGTAGGTAGGTACATTCGATGATTGAACATTTTAAAAGAAATACTGGTACCGAATTTAACTACTAGTATCGCATTCTGCGCGTATACGACAGAGGCCCTACTTTGAAAATCCAAGTTTGAGGTTACGTTAGCTCCATCCCTTTCTTTCGATTTAGTCTCGAATGACGAATGACAGGGATGGACCCGGGTTTATATTAGGGTTCCGTTCCCAAAGGGAGCCAACGGGACCCTTTTACTAAGCCTAGGTACGCGGTTTATTAAAGTACAGCTTAAGCTGAATGTATTTTACAACCACTTTTGACCTCATAGTTAAACAACAAATATTATTCAACCGTTTAGCTTCTTCAATTTCAGGAAAATAAATCAAATCAACTCGATGCTTCTAAGCGGTCACCCATCCAGTATTGGTCTGCTCTTTAGGCTGTTTAACTTTACTTGTTGAATAAAACTTAAATGAATTATGTACCTAATTGCCATGATATGGAATGGTATCTATTATTCTTTTCCATTTAATAAGCGTTCATATTGTGTGACATTACAGAACCAATCGATGTGCGAGTCTGACGCGCGCAACTCGCTCTTGACCGGTTTTTTACGCGTTTAAATAAAAACATTATGTTGATAAACAAATTTCCCTAGTTCTGGAAGTTACTTCTCGACCCGCGTTAATTAAACCTAATCATTTTGAATCTAACAAAGTGACATTGCTTTGCCGGAAGCCCATTGATCAGCCCCAAGATAACCTCTTTGTTGTATTTTAAAGATAACTGTAACTGAATGGATCGAATTTATTTAATTACAGCCTTCTGAATTTGGATAAAATAAAAGCTATTTTGTGGAAATTGCTAAATTACTTGTTAACATTAATCAAATAATTAGGAACCGTTACACAATATACTCCTAAAATGTGCATTGTTTGTTTGAAGTAAATATAGGACACAGAAAAGTCTGAAAAATGTATAATTATCTTGAACTTTTCGCCAGTTTATTCTACTTTTCTCAGTTGTTTTGAGTAGGGCTTTGGTCGCTAGTCACGTTCAATCTTTTTCTACATCCATTCTTTTATTATCTAGTCTGTCATTCCAAATTCAAATTTAAATTCACCTCAGTCTCACCAGGCAGTAACAAACTTTGGGAATAAGCCATAAATGAGCGGCTCTATTCAAGACGGTAAAAACAATATCGTATTTGATCTGTTATCGAATTGTCAACGTTGATAGCTCTTATTTTCGTCACAGTAATGGCGGCTGACGTCATAACAATACCATAACAGGCAAACTACCATCGTTTTTACCGCCTAGAATAGAGGCGCAGAATGCCATACAAGTTCGTCTGAAATAGACTTTGATCCTCCGCTAATCTTAACGCCCGTAGCATTGGCACGAAATCAAACAATACACGAGCAACCTCATACTTCCGTCAGCTTAAACAAGCGCTGACTACCGCCAGATGTCCGCCCGTCTTGTAAACACAAATTCGATCAGCGCTTTTGATCGGAAAAGTATAAAAATATCGATAAACAGGCATCCACTGTTTTCTTTGGCTCAGATCCGTTTTGTTTATGCAGTCAACTTTATATGTAGATAATGAATTGTGTATCGTGTCGCTTTCGTTTTTTATACAACTTCGTAAGGCAGTTCAATTGATTACATTGTTACAAGTACCTAGTAGGTATAAAGTTGCAAGAACGTGAGACAGATTTATTAACTATCGATTATGACGTTTACTGCACATGCATACAGCAATAGCAATAGTCAAGAGCAATGAAAACGGGTCACTTTGTATAGAATTTCCATAGAAAGTGAATTGTTTTCATTGCGCCTGATGTTAAAAATAAATATCAGGGAACCATCTTACAATAGACGACAAATCGATCTACTCCCAAACTATACTATACTTTTGGCTTGTACTATGTGTACTAGACAACGATATCACTTTCAATAAAAAACAAATACCTATTTAAAAATTTATCAGCTTCACGCTTTCAGAAGGGACTGGCAAGAGGCTGCACAAAACGGAAATGCGTGAAACGACGAGGGAGGCCTTTGCTCAGTAGTGGGACACTAAATAATAATAATATCTGTCATCACGAACAGGACTATTGTTGCCAATAAGCCTGATATCGTGTTGACAGATCGATCTCAACGCTGGGCAGTGCTCGTCGACATCACCATCCCGCATGACGAGAACCTCGTGAAGGCCGAGAAGGAAGGAACGAAAAGAAATTCAGCAAGTACCTTGACTTGGCTCACGAGGTGACCGCCATGTGGGATGTTGACTCGACGATCATTGTCCCGATAGTTGGTTCGGCAAACGGTCTTATAGCGAAGAGTCTCGACCAAACACCTCAAGAGACTCTCGCTAGATGGCTGGATCAAGGGCCAGATACAGAAGGCAGTACTCCTCGACACGGCACGCATTGTGAGGAGGTTCCTGTCTCTGTAGCCCTAACCACCGGTAGCTTGAGCCCTGCCCCGCTGCCGGCGGCACTCGTAGGTTAGGTTTTTTATAATGTCTTATTTTTTGTATTAGTATTGTTATATTACTTTTATATTTGAATATTTGTTATAAAAAACCTAATTTGCAGAAAATTAAATAAATATCTATAAATAAATATTTAAAAAATACATTGAATTCATCCAAGATTCAAAGCAAATACTAAATGATGCTCTTTACCAAAATATTTACCCGTACCAGAAATCGAACTTAGATCTTAGATAGATGATGTCATATTACTAGAGGAATGAGAGGGAGTCAGATATTTCCGAGTCCAATGTTGGATAAGATAATATAGCTGATGATTGATACCCTGTAGGACTCAACCAAGTGTGTCGGCATGATGTAAAGCTTTAATAGGGTTGTCAAACCTGTCAATAACGTCGAGTTGTTGGAGGGATTGACTCGCTATTTTGTGAACGATATTCGTGTCGGAATTCGAAACCGGTATGATAAAATAGCGACGGGAATATGCGAGACACTATTTCATTGGATATTAATGACAAATTTTACGGATATTTCAGTTATTATTCTATTTTTATTTTTTATATTCTATTTTATGTATAATATTAAAAGTCTTAAATACAGTTCATGTACCTATAGTTTCTGTTAACTTGGTTTTTATATCCACTTGATACTTAATACTTTATTCTTATTTTCCATAATCACCGAAAGCTTATGGAAAATAAGAATAAAGAATTTATAATCAAGAAAGAAAAAAAAAATTGAACAATAAAGTATTTGCATACATATGCAACGGGTTTCCTACATACATACATTTGGAACGTATCTTTTTCGTATGCAGAACTCGTCTCAATACCATTAAGAAGAAAGGAAAAAGTTTATTACGACTTGGTTCCAAGGTACTTAAAAAGTATGCAGACGAACTACATACGATCCTCTAATAAAACAGGTTGGATAGGCTGAGACAACCACGATTCATTTTATTCCAACAAGTCAGGGCACATCACTTTCAGCACTTTCTTGCAAGAGTTGCAAGTCATCTATATTTGGGAGCCAATCTGTGTGCTATTAATTTTACATCATAGATGATACCGATCTTTACTTCGGAAAAGATGCGAAAATGGATATAATTTTTTTAACATCAGGCCTACTGCTTTAATAATGTAGCTGTTATGTCATTTCTATTATCAATATACAGTCACACCTTATAAATATTGAACTGTCTTGTAATCTTAATTCTGTCGTATTAGATCTATGTCATGTCATGCTTGACCAAGACGAAAAGACTCTTGATTGCAAATTGAAGTTACAAAGTATTATACGACAAAATTAGGGTAATAAGTGGCTCAGCATAGTCAGCATTCCTCTACAGTGTTGCAGAATATCACATCACTTCAAACCAATAAGTGCACTAACTCGCAGACCGGAATATTGCAACGGAATTTCTTTTAACATGGTAATACGGGCCACCCGAGGGCTTCAAAAACGACGTGAAAGGAAAATAGATGCAACTTCCTAAACCCATACGTATCTGAAGCAATATTTTTTAACAAAAACATGCTAGTCGTTTGTACAGCGACTGGAACTTTTCGAATATTGTTAGTTAAATAATTTACCATGCACGTGGAACAACCTTCGGGTTTACACTTTTCAATTACTCGCTCTTACACGCTCTTATTGTGGTCTAACCGACAATATCCGAACCCGAAAGATTTTTTAAGACCTCTTGCACTGTAGTTCTGTGTCATGTCACATCTTAATTATATTAAAGTACTCAAACATAAATAATATCATCTTTGTTTTGTACGTAGTATTTATTCACTTTAACTTCAATCTGTGTGTTAAATGGGTAAATAATCGTTTGATTGACAGTGTGCTTTTCTTTAATATAAATATAATAAATAGTAAGTTCTTAATAATAAACCCCTTTGCATAGAATATAAGGACTTACGATTATTTAGATAAGTTTTAATAATAGTGTACCGAAATGAAATTTTGTAACATGTTCGTATCTTATGTAATGATTAATCAGTATTTGTTATAAAAAGTGGTACAGGTAAACCCTTTCGATCTTACGTAATATATTATAATGAGTACGCATGTAGAAATATGTGTACGCATGTAAAAATATGTGTACGCATGTACAAATATGTGAGAATCGCAAATGATTTTTTATAAGGATCGTGACGTAAGTTCGTCAATTTTCTTCTAAATTATTGTTGTTAGCTTTTCAACCACACAAAAATCGTGATTTACGGTATTTCTATTTATAGCTTGATAAAATTGGCTCTCATATAAAGGATCTTTTCCAGTTTCCTTGAGAGGGCAAGTAATTTTCCAAGTAATGAGAGCTAATATCC